>JABKAN010000003.1:4930459-6163074 GCA_014706365.1 Colletotrichum australisinense (nom. inval.)
AAGTCGTGCCAGGTCCGCTATTCTAGGCTTGGGTGTGGGGCTTCTGAGGCGAGATTCGAGGTCGTCGGGAGGTAGGAAACCGGCTGCGTCGACCATTCGGACCATTACCCGCTCCTTTAATAGCGTCTCGACCTGGGCCTCAAGCGTCACTATCATCTGGACCGCCTCCTGCACAGCCTTGTCTCGCTTCTCCAACTCGTCGAGTAGCTTGTCGTTCACATCGTCTATCTGTGCTTTCTCGGACTCGAGAGCGTCGACACGCTCTTCGAGCGCATTTTGTCGTTCGCGGCGGTGAAAAAGCTCGAGCTTCAGGTCAAAGTTTTGCTTGTGCAAGGTGGAAACAGTCTGTCGAGGCAGCTATCAGCAAAGGTATTGTACGAAGATGTGATCCAGGACTACTCACTGCCTCCATCTCCTTGGCGCCCATGCCTTTACTCTTTGTAGATTCTCCATTGCCTCCACTTGATCTTGGCCGACGTCCATCAACTGACTCGCCTTTCACGGGTGAGCTTTGCGCATGTCGTGGTGGTAATTCTACGGAGGCGGCCATGTCTTGCGTTGACCGTACCGCGGCCAACCTGTCGGCCTCCTCTCTTCTCCTCTGGAGTTTGTCCTGGAGATAGGTGGATGCGGCGCTCTGCCTTCCAGAGTCAGAGACTCGGTCTCTTGACACAGCAGATCCAGGCCGAGAGGTCACCATCGACGGAGTGCAAGAGCTATGATGGAACTTGTGGGCAGGATGAGCACTGGCTTGTCTCGGCGAAGTAACAAACTGTGAAGTCGAACTATTTGCGCTTCGAGGGGTCCGTCGGGTCGCACTGGTACTTGTACTTGATCTCGAAGTTGGACGGGGGTAGACCGGAGAGGGTAGTGACCTCTCGCGGTCGCGCGATTGTGTCCGCGCAATGCTGTCCATCGTGTCCAAGGGAAAAGAAACTACGTCCTGTGCTTGATCCGATTGCACGAAAACAATCGCCCGCATGCAAGTCGACCTAGAGATTCGTATTATCAGACGGCTCTTTGGCCCAAAGGATCACGCCGGCAGTCGGATTGGAGTGGTGAGTGACCGAATTGGGCGACAGCAAGGCGTCGAGGATCAGGATGATGCCTGTTCGAGGTGCAGAAGCGCGAATGGCAGTTGCGTCGAGCTAACGCAGCTGAAGGGGGGACGAGTACGGGAAGGGCAATCGACGTTCTTGGTAACTGAATAATAAGGAGAGGAATCCCTGGGCACGGCGCGGCAGCGAGAGGAAAATTGCAGTGGTAGCAAAGCCGTCGAGTCGTGGCTGTGGATGCGCTTTGAAGGTATAAGAGAGCTGCTATTGCAAGAGAACAGGCCGAGACCTGGTTTCCGCAGCTTTGGGCCTACGCGACTGCTGATGGCGGCATGTGGTGGAAGTGCCGTGCAATACTCTCTCTCCCTGGGCGATACGGAGTAGGTACTGAGAGGGAGAACCGACAGGCTGTCTAGACAGGAGGTTTGCGTTACGTCGGATGGCTCGCCATGAACCGATGGAAACGTGGACAGGCAGGGCAAGCGGGCGAACTCTCGAGTCGGGTCTTTTCTCTCCCACAACGTCGGATCGGCAGTTGGGTCCAGCGTTGGAGGTTGGGCCGTGTCGCAGGCGTTGTACCGCCGCAGCGCAAATGTCTAGGTATCGCGATGCCGCAGGAATGTCTCAATTGACGAGGGGCAGCGATACTGGAATGTCTCGATTGCGTGGTGCTGGGTGGGACAAACGGAGGGTCCTAGTCGCAGGAACCCAGACAAGCTGGCGACAGAGGCTGGGAACGCAGGGCAAGGAAAGAAATACTGGGTATCTGGAACTGAGCTGAAGTAGTGAAAGTCGATGGTGGTTAAGATGGTGTCGATGATTGTTGGCAATGAGATTGAATGGTCTCTAGTCAATTGCCACCGTCAATGTCGTGTTCGCGAGCAATGCTGATGTTGCGACGGACAACGATGTTGGTGTCGTCTAAGAAACGACAGGCGGCCTGGTCGATAATGGTGGAAAAGCAGCTAGACACCTAGAGGACCAGGCTCCGAAAAGAGACCCTTGGGAGGTCCAGGGAGCAGATAGCGACCGATCGACAGGGCTATCTCGGGGGTGTTCAGTTGGCCAATTGAAGTTTAGCGATGCAGAGATGGCGACGGGGTTCGATTCTTGGTCGAGATGACTGATGATAGTGGTGATAGTAGTTGTGGTGACTCTCGCACAGAGAATCTGGCGATGGCAGTTCGTGGGAGAGGAATTGGAGAATGGCGAGGATGACGGAGCAGGTAGCACATTTCTTTCTGCGCCCTCTCTCTCTCTCCACTGCAAATGATCGGCCGCGAGTCGGAAGAAGAAAGAGACACACACGGCTGGCGGCGCAAAGGGAACCTTGGGTGACGGGAATACGCACACGCAGGAGAAGGAAGGGGAAGGGCGTCTGATGCAACGGAACAAAAGTGACGAGGGTAGCTGCAGGGGGCTTAAGGGTGTGGAACTGTATGGATGTGACGGGACCAACTGCAGGCACGCGGGG
This sequence comes from Colletotrichum australisinense (nom. inval.), assembly GCA_014706365.1. Lineage (NCBI taxonomy): Eukaryota > Fungi > Ascomycota > Sordariomycetes > Glomerellales > Glomerellaceae > Colletotrichum > Colletotrichum australisinense (nom. inval.). The sequence goes on from JABKAN010000003.1 coordinate 4,932,989, forward strand.
AGCCAAAAGGCAGCAATTCCAAGGTTGAATTATTCGCCAATGGGCAGCAAAGCGAGTGACAAGATGTGGGAGACCGCAGACCCTCGCAGGTGAGAAGAGTGGGATGAGGTGGGATGTGACGGGCCAGACGCGATGGTTGGACAGAGGGAGGAGATGCGCAGCCGAGCCAAAGACCAATACTGCGTAGATGCAAGGATCGCGGTGGGGGAAAGGTCGGGCGAATGCCGTTGGAGGACGCGGTGATGCAGGTTGATTGTTTGGTGATGTATTCGTAAGTGTTGGTGATGAAGTTGGTTGAAACTTGGAGGCAACGAGAAAGAAATGGGGAATATCACGAGATGGCTGGATTGATAGGGCCGTATGAGTGTGAGAGTGAGAGTGAGTCTCAGGATGAAGGTGAGATGTGAGTGAGTTACAATGATGTGAGAACCTCAACTAAGCAATCGCAAGCGCAGGTGAGAGAAGATTCGCCTTTTCCACGATCCAATACTTCAAAAGAAAGACATCAGACCATCAATTCAGACCAGTCAAGTATAGAAAAGACGAGCAAAAACTAATGCAATGGGCACAGATGTTCGCTGCAGGCAAGCAAATATTCTTGCTTTTTCCCATCCGTCAGCGCGTCTCTTTCGTGCGAGCCAACCCATTTCTCAGTGTCCGAGAATATTCAATCGACTCGGCCAGCTAAGCTGTTGCGCGGCGCGCCTCACTCTGATCGCTTGGTGCCTGATTGTCCCTCGCTCTCTTCTTCGGTCCTGGTCGGATCTTCACCAAACCTTCAGAATTGGCGCGCCGCCCGCGCAAGTTTCCAGGCCTGCAAGGACAGGAACAGGAATAGCATCGGACAAGGGAGATTGCCTGGCGCAGAGGTCGCCGCTGTTAGTGCCGACGACCGGCACCCGTCAGTCGCTAGTCTCAGCTCTAGCGGCACGTTGCGTGAGGAACTACTCACAAAGTGTGTTAGCTAAGAAAGTGAAAAGCACGAGCACGCAGTTCTCCGTAGAGAGTTTGCCGTTGATCGACATCTCCAGCAGACTCAGTGACATGAGTGACTTTGACTTCCAGGTTCTGGGAAGCTGTTTGGGCAGCAATGAAGTCACGAGACGAATGTGTGGTGTTGGTGATGTTGTTGGCGCTGCTATCATCTCATTCTCATCTAATGTTTATCTGACCACCCAAGTCTCGCTCAGCTCGCGCAGCTGTCAGATCCTTCTGTCCCTCAGGTCGGTACTCGCTATGACCTCTGCTCGTACATTGTCAATCTTGCATTTCTTTGCGGTGAAGAAGCGTATGCGCAATGTGGAAATGCCGACTAATAATATGAGAAAGCTTGTAGCTCGGGCATTTTTCTCATCGATCAATTCTCTTTTTTTTTCTCTCGTTTTTTTCTTCTCAATGGCGCCACCGCTAACAGCCACTACAAATGATCCGAGCTCCCCTTGCATAAGTCAGCACTTGTGAGCTGTTTGTGTGTGTGATTATGTAAGAAGCCCTGCTCACTTGGGTTTGTGCACGCGTTATGCAGGGGTACGTCCCTCTGGTGGGTCCCCTGCACGCCGTCCAATTGCTCCGAGCTGCCATCCCTGCTGCTTCTGCTCCCTCCTCTGCATCTTCCTCCTTCACGCCCAATGAGAGTCGATTCCAACGTGATGGAAGCAAGGTCTTCCCCAGTTCCCCGGCTGCAGGCTGACTCTGCCGTTCAAGAGCATCTTCAAGGGGCGCGCCATGATCCATTGCACTCGCTCGCAAAAGGGGGCAACGAAAGAGGGGTTGATTTGAGAAAGCCGCAGGCAAATTGTCGTTGGGTCTCTCTCTCGAGAGCAAGCCTTGCCCGCAAGAACGAGGCTGGTGTTTAAGACAACAGCTGACAGTCCCTGGCAGATACCGAGGCAATGTTGTACGAAATACGGATATCCGGCCGCCGACTGCTACGTCCGTACCGAGTCTCATCTCTCATCAAGAGGAAGAAAAGAACTGATGGCGGTTCAAGGGTCTGGTCGCAGTCGCTTCCCTTGCTATCACCGTCAAAGCGCAACAAGTCCTGCGGCTGCCCATCGATAGACACAACGGCAGGTCACATTGGTACCTGATATTGACAGCCCTCTCATCTCGTACAAGGCCGATTGGGTAGCGCCACGACGCCGAGCCGTGAACCACTCCACCTGCTCCCATTTCGATGCGACTGCTTCCTTCGTCCAGAGCCGTCGGCTTTTGACTCTGCGCCGTCTGCTTCTACCGCATCCAAGTTTGCAGTAGCTCCTTTACCGAACTCCTCGCAGACTATCGTACGGATACACATCGTGCCAGGTTCATCAAACGACCCCCGATTATCTTGACGAGCGTCACCCACTATGGCTCTTCAGTGTTTCTCCGTCACTTATGACGACCGTCCACAAAGTATCCATGGATTGGGACTCCGCGTTGCAGATTTCACCCACTACAAGCCAACCCAACTCCAACATCATCTCGCCACCAACGTGGCCCAATCTGCGACCTCTACGGATATCCCCGCCAAACTACGCATCCTACGGCCTGCCCCGGCTGGTTCCACGCATCTAACAAACGCCTCCGGCCACCGTCCCCGAAGCCCAAGGTCCCCCGCCCACACCAACGCACCCAAAACACCAAAATAGCGTTCCCGGAATCTGGTTAACGTTCTGCTGCCCCACCGGCCTCGGCCCCAAGACTGTGCGCGCGCCTGGCCTGGTTGTCTTCTCTTGCCCTTGGTTTGTCGCCTTCGTTCGCCTCTATCGAGACCGTTCTGTCCAGTGTCCACATCATGCAAGCCCGATCGATGGGAGGGAACCAGCAGATTGAGTTCTCCCTTCCATGTCTCTCCATGACTCGAAGATCCTCATGTGACACGCAACACAGGAAACGAACCGGTACAGCCGTTGCTCGAACTCAAATTGCGAACCGGCGTCTGGAGTACGGCCCGCGATGTGACAGAGGACACGCCCGCCGCGCCCCGTTGCGCATGCCCGACGCAGAGCCGGCGTGTACGCTTGCGCAGCGGCCGATGAAACCTCAGGCGGTCAGCTCGGCGGTCTACAAGTCCGCATTTGAATCGCTTGGGTAGTGCTGTCTTCCACTTCTCACGTTTCCCTACTACCGGTGTCACTCGCTTACTTTAGCTGTGCCATCATGTTCTCAATCACAGTCACACCTCACAACGTCAAGTCTTCAAGAGGAGGTGGAGGTTTCCCTAAATCCGGTCAAAGAAGCACTCAACCTGAAGCACTGCAACCAACAGAGGATTCAATATCCCTGTTGCCACTGACCCCGGACAGCTCACTGATTGCAAGGGTACACGGCGAACACGAACGCGACGCCAAATGCCCCTCCAATCTTGCAGCTTAACGTGTGTGCTCCAGAGGTGCTACTGTCGACTCAAACATCCGACATCAACGTTGCAGAAAGAGGATATCTTGCTACCTGTGGCAAATGGCTGTGTGACCATGTCGACAGAGGCCGAGTCTGATCTCCTGCGCAGGCCGGTGTGACCTACTCGTTCGCACGTTCTGGCATGCGAGCACTTAATCACTTGTTATGGATACCGTCATTTTCAGCGAAAAGAGAAGCCGAATGCGTCGAATCGGCTTTGCAAGCTGCTTAGGCTGTGACCATTCTGGATGCCAGAGTTGACTCTTCCGTGCATGTAGGAAGAATCATTACCTGCACGGTCTGATTTCTCATGAGAGTCTGGTCACGAAGGCGAGTTGCTAGGCAGAACGCACGACGTTCGGGCGTGTACCATATACTGGAAATGAAGGCCCATTCAGGTGTACCTCTCAGCGAACCCCTTTGATATTATCTACACAAAAGGAAGAACGATATGGCTTGCCTGGTCTCCTCCCAAGTGTAGGCTATGCCGACCCTTATTCAGAGTATGGTTCTTCCCGAAATTACTCACGGCAAAGCTTTGTCCGCTAACGACAACCCGCAGACTCTCGCCGGCCTCGTATTCAACCCCGAGCGCCCAAATTCCAATGTCCAGCCTGACTACCTCGCCAGGCGTAATCTTCTCCTCCTTCTCGTGCGGGTGGAACGGCCAGTGTGGGTGCATGCTCCTGGTCTCATCGATGGCTCGATGAGATGCCCGGAGGATGCCCACAGGGCCCTTGTACAGCACGACCTCCGTCTCTTGCTCCGGCTTGAATTCCTGGAACGAGTTCACCGGTATGCCTTTCCATGGAATGTTGAGGTTCTTCATCTGCTTCCCATCTTTGTCGAGCTTCTGGATCATAACGTACACGTCCATGTCGTCGTGATCTGGGCAAGACATGTACAGCACGGCTTTGGGTAGGCCCATGATGTTGGTAGTTTCGGTGAAGGTGTGAGTAAAGCTGACGTTCCCGCCAGACTCGGAATCGTAGCTGACCGTCGTCTTCGTCTCTGGCGCCGTAGTAGAGATGAGCGTCTCTCCCGTGCCAAGGAAGAACTCTTTGTACTGCGTTCGCGCCGGCGGGAAATCCTCTTCGACGATATTCTCAATCGCCTGGGGGGCTTTCTCGCCAAACCGCAGCAGAGACATCCTCACCTTGGGCGTCTTCTCCCATCCGTTATCGACGCCATTGAGGTACCGGTCAAAGAACGCAAACAACTCATCCTTGGCCTGCGCGTTCCCCCAAAGGTCAAACCACTCCTGCCACGGATGCCATCTCAACCACTTCTCCTTCGACTGCACCTCCAACCAGGCCCGGATGGCACCCATACCGTGCATCGTGTTCGTCCACGTGCCCGTGATATACGTTGGCACATTAATCCGCTTCATGTCCGGCCTCTTGTCATTCCACCAGGCATTAGCAAGCGGATGCTGCGCGTACATCTCGCGGAAGCTTTCGATCCCGCCGCGGCCTTTCAGCATGTGCTTAATGATGAGTTCGTCAAACAAGTCGCCAGCGTACACGCCTCCCCGCGCAAATTGCTCGCGGTACAAGTCTCCGCACCCTTCCCACGGCGCAATGGCCTTCAAGCTCGGCGGTCGCAGCGCCGCGATGAACCACTGCGCGATGGCGAGGTGCGAGTTTCCTGCGAGTCCGACGCTGCCGCTACACCAGGACATTGCCGCCACGGCCTCGATGGCGTCATAGCCGTCTTCGGCTTCTTGGCCGCCCATGATGACCATTGGCGTGTTCTCGTCGCCACTGTCAAAGGCACCGCGCGTGTCGATGTTGACGATGGCGTAGCCGCGGGGAACCCAATCCGCCGGGTCAGGCGCCTCGAACTTTTCCAGGCCGGAGAGCGTGCCAGACGGGATGCCAAGGTTCCATGGTGTCATGTAGCCCAGCGACGTGAGACCGTTGAACTTCTTGCCAAAGGGGGACCAGCATATCAGCGCAGGCACTTTCTCTGTGGTATTTGGCGGGCGGAGGACGTCTGCATAGAGCGTTGTTCCGTCTCTGACTTTGATGGCAACGTCGTGCTCTAGTAGGATGGCGGAGGGCAATGGGCGCGCGTCTGGATGGGGATGTTTCCAGCCAGCGGGTAAGGTCTCTGTGTGTGGATTGAGGCCGTCGTAGCCATCACGACCGGCTGTTGGCGCATTCAACGGCTCGATGGGCACTTCAAGGCCGGAGAACCTTGAAGACGGCATTGTGACAAGGGCCTTTTTCTCTTGCTAACTTGTTCTTAGGTCGGAGAGCGCTTTGCTATAGTTTGTCCAGTGAGACCGTTAACCCCCGGTTGCTGGTCACGGTCTACTTGTACAAAGGCCATCTTCAAAGACTTCATGACTTCGGCTTGTACAAATTCCAATTGAGTCTAACCCCTCCTCTCCCGGCCCTCCACGGTAATGAAAGGAAGAAGTTGCTGTCCCGGCTGCTTACGGGGGTGGGGTGGGATGGAGTGTCGTCCAAGTCGGGAAGAAAAGAGGCCCGCCAACTCCCGAACCGAGCGCCTTACACTGAACTAGACTACCAGCCGATGCCGAACCGAAGCATTCCCCTCGAATATACTGTGCTAGTGTACTGAATATCCCCCACCACTCTTCCGCCCCGTACCGATGGGATTAAACTAGACTATTCCGAGAGGCTAGGAGTAGCTTTCGGCAGGATAGCGGAACGTACTGTAGAGTTGTTGCATCTGCCCGAGCCCAAGGTACTAGTTAGTCTATGGGTTTACGGCTCGGTGGGCAGGAAGTGTCTTGTTCGGTCGAACACTTGGTATCATCAAATGTTCATGTTGCCTATAAACACAACGATTCATTCCGTTCCATAGACACGAGTAATGTCTAGAAACAATAAGCTTTCCTGAGGCATCGGATCTCACATCTACCTTATTCAACAGAAAGTTTTACTTCATTTGACGCTTTCATCATGGTCATCGCAACCGACTTCGCAAAGCCTCTGGCGACCATCCCGGTCCCAGAGGGAAAGAAGATTGTCAAGAATGCATCAGCCACGGCTCCCTTGGAGCCTCAGCCGGCGGGTCCCAACAGACTCTTCTCTCAAGAAGGTGCAGTCTTTGGGGACTTCCGCGATGATCTCCTGCGCGATGGCTACGTCGTAGTCAAGGGCGCCATTCCCCGTGAAAGAGCAGACGCGTACGGCGAGGAGATGATGTCCTATCTCGAGAACTTGTAAGTGGCCTATTCCTTCACACCCCAGAATCGTTCAAACGAATCAGCACCCTAACAACTCAACAGCGCCGGCGGTCTCGGCTTCAACCGCAACGACCCCTCCACCGTCAAAGAATCCAACCTCCCCATCATCACCGAAAAGGGAATGTGCCTAGGTTACGGCGTCGCCCACGAGTCCTTCACCTGGGCCGTCCGCCAAGAACCAGGCCTCGTCGACGCCTTTGAAAAAGTCTACGACACACCGGACCTCATCGTCTCCTTTGACGCCGTCAACATGGCCTTCCCCAACCGGCCCGACGTCAAACCCAATAACCCCTGGCCGCACCAGGACCAGGACCCGGAGAAGCCCGGCTTCCGTTGCCTCCAGGGGCTCGTGAACCTCCTCCCCAACGGAGACCGCGACGGCGGGCTGATTGTCTGCAAGGGCGCGCACCTGCTCTCCGAGGAGTTCCACGAGGCCTTCCGCGGCGAAGAGGATAAGATTTGGGCGTGGACGAAGGAGTGGTACGGGTTCACCGACAAGGGGATGCAGTGGCTCAAGGACCGCGGGTGCGAGTGGATCAAGGTCAACGCGGAGCCTGGAGACCTGCTGTTGTGGGACAGCCGGACGCCGCATTATAATCTCAGCCCGGAGGGCACGTCGCCGCGGTTCTGCGTGTATACTTGTTACATGCCGGTCGCCGAGGCCACGCAGGAGGACTTGGTGAGGAAGAAGGGCGCGTTTGAGGAGTTGAAGAGCACGACGCACTGGCCTAATGCGATGCACGTCGGTGGGATTCCGGTGTTGAGGGATGGGGAGCCGTGTCCGTATAATACGGGCAAGCCGAGGAGTGTGCCGAAGCTTTCGGAGAGGGGGTTCAAGTTGACGGGTATTCCGTATATCCAGGGGGTTCCTATTGACGCTCTGGGAGAGTAAGGATGGGCTTTGTGAGGACTGGGCAGGTTTCCGTAGGATTATGTTTTGGCTGAGCCATCAAATTGTCTGTCTGTAGTGTTTTGAGTAAACTGTCATCCGTTTAGTTTCAATCAAGTTTGAATGATCCTTTACTATGCTTCCAGAAGAATTATTTTTCTATGTGCTTTTACCACGGGTTGATGAGAAAACTCGTAAAATGATCTTTCGTACATGCAAAAGCACCTTATTGGAATTCACGCACTTTTGTAGGCGGGAAATGCCTGTGGCCACATCGAAAACGGCACCCAGGAGATTCTTTGAAAAGACCAAATTCCATCGAATCCTGGATAAAGTCATGACACACATACCTTTTGAGTTCTCGCCAAGTGAGAACCTACTTGCAAGTTTCTTATACAGAAAAATAAATGGCACAGTTTCCATGAAGAACGACTTTGATTAGGATGTGATTCGTGGTACCATTCACTGAATGTAAGTAGCAAAAGAACTATCAAATCCAGATCTCACATTCAATTCAAGTACGCCTGAGACACGGTACTTGGGACATAGATTACCTTCCTAATCAAACTGAAGATCATTCACTATATATCTCGGATAGCCCTAAACAAATTTACAAAATACTCTCGTTTCGTTACTCAGAGGCAATTTCTGGCCAAATCTTCTTCGTAGCCCACATCCTGATGCGCGACCCGAAGAGATACACAGGAACAGTAATGACACCCAAAACACCAGCAATGATGGCGAAGATGTTCATGGCGCCCTGATATCCAATCAGATTGATCAACGGAACGGTGGAGTAGCTCAGGCCAAAAGAGATGAAACCGCGCCCTGCACATAGGACCAAGAGAAGCGGCCCGGCCTTGCTTGGAAAGCTGTCAATGGCGTAGGTGATGCCGACGAGGTTCGCTCCCAGGAAGGCAAAGTACCCAAGGTTGTAAGGGGCCACGATGGTCATCCAGTGCCAGCGAGCAGGGTGTGCGCCTGCCTGTCCGAAGAAGACGCAGGAGATGATGGCTGACAGAATGGGGACACTCAGGATGATGAGTCTGTACTCAGGCTGCGAAGACGAGTTACTATCGGCTCGACATACACACCGGAGAACTTGTAGAGGTTGCTTACCTGGAAGGTTCCGCTCTTCCAACTACTCATGGCCCGCACCAGCATATCAGATCCGTAGCCGAGGAGAGGTACCAGAATGACACAGTCGAAGACTTGAACCAGCTGGACATATCCCAGCCAGTCGTATTTGAATGTGTACGGAGGTGCCATCAGAATGGTCGCAAAAGTTGAGGCTTGGTACACATAGATGCCCAAGAAGGCGCCGTTGAGTAACAACATCCAGACGATGTTTGGTAATAAGAGTGATTGCATCGTCTCCTTGTAGAAGATGACTGTCTGTTTCCACTCGGGCTTGAAGTGGAAGATTCTCAGATTATGGCGCCAGGTTCGGGGTCCGAATACTTCGGGTTGCAGGACATGGTTTTGCCGTGTCAGGACTTGGATGATCATCTCGTTGTCGCCGTTTTTGTTGACATTGCCTTCGTCGTCTAACTTCAGATGGACAGCGCCCCCTATAGCGATGTTGTGTTAGTCTAAGCACGCACCAGTTGACTGGGGCCCCCAAGATACGGGCGGAACTTACTGTCGGCATCAACTGGTCGATCATACTTTGTTTCTACAGCAAAGAAGAAAGCCAGAACAAGGATAACGGCGTTGATGAATGTGATGATCAAGTACCAGCACTTGAGTCCCACTGAAGGGACGATGTAAGCTGTCGCAACGAACATCGCCGCCGTCCCTGCAGTTTGAACGCCAATGAACCAAGAAAGTTTGGCGCTCCTTTCGTGGAGGAAGTGAATCTCTTCTATAATGAAGGGAGCGAGTGCCTCACTTTGACCAGCGGCGATGCTGTAAAAGTTGCGGCCGGCAATATGGCTGCTCAAGGACGTCGAGAAGGCGCACCATAAGCCTGACAAGACCAGCAGAACCAGTGATACGAGGAACACGGGCCGCCTTCCGATGGTCACGCAGAGCGGCATGGAGAAGAGGTTTCCTATCCCCATGAACAGCGTTGGGTATGTGAGAAGATCCGTGGCACGCGTGGCATCTTCGGGGGGATACTCCTTCAGTACGGAGGGAAACACGGCGCCGAGACCGGATGTAACGAGGACGGCGATGGCGGAGTATGAGCCGACGACAAAGATAATGAGGTACTTGTGCCATGTTGGAAGGTTGAGAGGGTCTATCTCTCGCAGTCAGCATTAGACATGTCTACCTCCGCAGCACTGGCCCTTGGGCAAGATATGAGGTTCGGTAGCCTTACCTTTGGGGTCAGGACTAGGAGTGGGAATCAAGACAACTGAACCGCCTTGAAGTAGCTGCACGGTCCCGTATGCTTGATCTTCCTGCGTAGTGACCTTTGTAGCCGATCCCTCGATGGTGTCGACATGAGGCTCATCATCTTTGGTGCCCGGCATGGTCGGCAAAGGAGGCAGAAATACTTCCAACAACTCAAAAGACGGTCCGCAATCTGGCGTGAGGCGAGCAGGAAAGTTGATGGGACGTTGAAAATTGTCGCAGCACAGACCTAAGCAGCAAACTCAAAGTCGTGATACCGGCAAGGGCCCGTTGACGAGGTTCCATGCTTCTGACTATATACAAACTGATGTCTGAGCGGTTGCTGTCGCTTCTAGATCTCTTTGTGTTGACTGTCTATAGTCCTACTAGCCATTTCAATTGACTGTATTGAGTCTCATCAAGTTACAGGAGTGTAGTATGCCTTGTGGTCCAATCAAAGCTAGACCATTATCAGAGAATAGCTTCATTGGGCTGTCGGCTCGGCTCAGGCCCATCAACTCCCGATAGCCACGGTAGAAGCGTGCCTTGGACCAATGGCATTCCTACCGATCTCAGGGACTAAGCCTACATGTACGGCTCCCCATGTTTGCTTGCATTGTAAACCCCATGGGGAAGATCTGATAGTCTAACCGCTTCCAGAGTCTCATTGGTCGAGTAGACATGTCGTTGTGAAGAATCATGGCAAAGACCCCCTTAGATAGGCTGGAATTCCCCATCTTCTACCTCCCCCACTATTCCGAGCTGATCATCGCGTCAACCGGAACGAGGGGCCGGTCGGCCTGCGCAGTGTCCACCACCTAAACCACCCAAAGAAACTCCCGAAACGCTTCCGCGAGTCATTCGATCTCCTCGTTCTTTCTGGGCCGTGCCGTCTCTTCACGTTTCGGAAACGCCAAAGTACTCCTCATAACGACGCGCTTCGGCATCTCAACCTCCCCAGCCGAACCCTCATCTCCAGCTCCCGAACAACCCAGTCAGTCAGGAGCCAGTAAGCGTATCAGTCTAGCCAGGCCAGTGGAGAATACTCAGGTATCGGCTATGTGAGGAATTTCCACACACCTCACAGGCAACGCGCGGCAATGTCATCATATACGAACCCCGTACCCACTCCCGCGGCGGCTGCCGAGCCCTCGTCCGTCGTCGTCGAGTCTTCCGAGGGCACCTCGGGGGCGGCGGGCTCGGTAGCCAAGAGGCGACGTATCAACTTCGCCTGCAACTACTGCCGCAACCGGAAGACGCGCTGCGATGAGCAAAAGCCGTCGTGCCGGGCCTGCATCAACGCCGGCATCGAGTGCGTCACGACGGACCGACGGAGGCCCGGCGTCGAGGTCCAGCGCCGGGAGACGAAGCGCCGACTGTCTCGGGCATCCAGCGCGTCCTTGACGCATTCGCTGACGGCCGTCGCGTCTCCACACTCACCTCGAGAAGAGGTTGAGAGCTCTGAGCTGCCGCCGCCGCCGCCGGCATTGCCGGACACCCGCACCAAGACTTCGCCGTCGATAGAGCTGCTCTACAGCCGTGACCGAACAGCTTCCGTAGTGGCTCCCAAGCTCGTAACGGTTCCCAAGGATGCTGCCGTCACGATCATTCCGGAAGATGAGGAACCTCCCGCCTGCCAGGCCCCGCCCAAGTATCAAGGAAAGCTACCTGTAGTACGCCCCAGCCGCGGCAACAACTCGGTCGAGATCCTCGGCGACTGGTTGGACCTTGCTGCGCGTCGGCTAGGGATCCAACAAAGGCGCGGCATGCCAACGCGCATAGACAGGCCGCCGGCTTACCGCATTCTGTCGTCTGAACCCTGCCCGTTTCCTCCCAAAGAAATTGCCCGCGAGCTTGCTGCCCGCTACCTCGAAGGTATCAATCTGGTCTATCCCCTCTTCACCCCAGACCGTCTCATGCGAGACATTGACACAGCCGTGGAACTCGGCCCAATTAACTTCGCTGAGGCACGGGGGCTAGCGGCCTTGGTCTCGGTCTACCTCGTCATGTCCATCGCGTTTGCTTCCGCAGCACTATCGGAGCCAACACTGGATCCCGGGGACTATGTAATATACTGCAAAACTCTCATTGGCCACCTCGTCACCGTCAACGGCGTCGAGACTGTCAGGTCCTTGGCGCTTCTTTCATTGTGTCTTCACTGCTATGATGAGTGCGCTGGGGCTTGGAACATTCTAACCACGGCGGTTTCTATTGCAACGTCGCTGGGCCTGCACAAACCTCGAACGTGCCGGGGCAGCAAGAACAACCGCCCTGACAAGAGGCCAGACTTTGCGAATGATGAAGAGCGCAAGGCATTTTGGCTCGGCATCTTTTCCTTTGAGAAGTTCTTGGCGTTCGAGTTGGGTCGCCTTTCTTCAATAGAGGATGAGGAGTGCTATCCGCCTCATGTCGATATGCCCATGGGCAATGGCACTTCGTCGAAGGATAAGGCGTTCGCTGTGACCGTCGACCTTGCGAGGATACTCAGCGAAATCGGAAGAAAGGCTGTCATCGTAAGCCGGAAGGAAGACGGACTCCGAGACGGTGCGCTGCAGGCTATCATAGCTGAAAAGGTTGAGACCACAGGGGAGGCACAGCTGCTCCTGACCAGATGGGGCGAATCAGTGCCCGATGAGCTAAGGTACGTTTGACCGTCCCTCATGAATACCCATACGTGGATAGGTGAAGGTGGAGCTGACGATGTTCGACTCCAGACCGATATCAGACATCTTGATCGGATCAAAACAGTGCCCCTTTGCATCGTTCATATCGATGCATTATAATAATGCGTAAGTGAGCTTCTTGTCTCATCGCATTAGATATAGTTCACTCACACAATGCATCACAGGCTCGTGATCCTCTCAAGAAACAGTCTTCTGATCAGCGAAGAGGCAATCACTTCTGGCGCTAACCTGATCGCTAAAGGCAAACCGTGGGATTACATCATGAGAAACGGGCAAGGTCTCGCCGCCAACGCCGCCCGGAAAGTGCTCAGAATAGTAGTCGAAGCGGTAGATTCCAAGTCGAATGCGATTCTACCGAATCTTCTTGCGCCGCTCCACGCACTCACAACACTAGCCGTCCATGTTGTAACGCACCCGGACTCTCGCATCTCAACCATGGACCTCCACGTAAGCAGCTGTCCCGCGAACCTCTTGACCCTCTTGACGTCGCTGACATGCTCGTAGCTCATCCAAACGGCCTCAGACTCCATGAGAGAGATATACACGAGGCTTCGAGGTGATGGCTTACTGGACATGTTGCTACAAAAGATCGACTCATTCCTTCATAAAGGGCTACCGACGCCGGGATCCTCGGGTAACCGAACAACTACTACCGTACCATCCATGACTCCAAGATCCATGCCGGACGCCAGCCCTTGGCAAAATGCTGGGGAGACACCGACGCCCAGATCGGTAGATGCTCAGTGGTCTGGCAGTGACGACAGCCGCCGTAGGGAATCAGGTGGCAATGTGCCTGGCTCAACAATGCCCTTTTATAACCAAGGAAATGGGTTCCCCGGCGGATCGGAGTTCGGATTCGACTCGTTCGGCGAGATGCCCATGGTTGGCGACGAATGGTCGCCTAGTCTGTCTGATGGGATCGGATGGGACTGGGCGTGCTTTTCTCATCTCCTTAACGACCAGTACCAACCACAGTGAAGCTAATTCGTGGAACCTTCACCTCAAATCCCGTGTCAGCTTGCCACGACTGCACCGAATCTGCCCTGATCGCTGTCGAGATTCTATGTATCTGTCGCGTCAAGGATTCAAGGAGGTGCAAAATTTGATGTCGCAACAGTATCTCAACATATCTCTGCTTAATGTGATATGACAGTATAGATAGAGGTTTTCTCTAAATCCTTGCTGTGAGACAAGAGTAAGGAAACTAGAGGGTAGATCCACCTTTGGGACGGGAGCCCGGAAGTGCTGGGGACATTATTCTGCCAAGAACTTCGAAATAACCTCTGTTATCTCGGAGCCTATGAAGCCCAAGAACGCCGAGCGGAGCGGAGCAACGTCAATGACGGCGGGTTTGATTGGTTAGAAGATGTTGTTGGAAATCATGACTTCTGGTGGAAACTACATGTAAGGGTCAGTGACAAGCTACAGGATGAGCTCATTATGACTACGACCCGGCTTTAATGAGACCAATCAAGGTAGAGGCTTAGAGGTCGAACCCTATCAGTCCTCTTCGGAGCCATATGAACATCTCCAACGAATCAAGCCATCAGTGTTCTTGCGAATCATGAGTCGTGCATTGCTAATGGACCATGTTTTTTGAAGTGCCTAGTCGGCCCGCAGTTTCAACTTTATGCTTGAATAGATGCTTCGTATTCCGGCCGCATTAATGGCTACTTCCAACCCCTTAAGCTAGATCATCATTGATCCCAATGTGTATTCAAAGGGCGTTTTCATATTTCAGTCCTAGACCAACGCACTGGCGCAGGGTCTCACTGGCGCCAAGCAAAGAACGGAGGGAAGACGTGCTGAGCCACCGGTAACGTACGTAGGACTAGGTGCATAATACTTGGCAGATGACAACTCCTTAGATCACATTGGCTGCTACCATTCTAGCAGCCCTACGGGAACGAGAACGATGGTTTGGTACCCCGTACAGCGATCTGGAACAATCATAGCTGAGGAGAGCCTCATCTTCGTTTTCGTTTTCGTTGTCGAGTGGGTCCATGTCTGTGGCTCAGCAGTACCTCGCTGGTTGTGCAGTTCCACATCGTGAATCAGCTAGAGCATCTGGAACAGGGTGTCGTCGATCAGGTGAGAATTGAGAAATCAGCCAGTAAATCATTCGCAATTTGAGATCATATGGAGAATTGATATTCGAGATAGGTGAGAATGATATAAAGCCATCGCTGCTTCTCGTCAATATGAAAAGACCTAGTTTTGAATCACCGATGAATTACAGTCCAAGTGTACTACAAGCAGTTCAGTCCCCTTCTATCACTAAAAGCCATCTTAAGAACTGAACAAGACATGCATTTCTCTTTCCCAACCATCGTCGGGGCTGTCTCCGTCGTCCAGGCCTTCCCTCACTTCGCATACCCGAACACGCGATTTGCTCTGCCGCCCAGCAAGGGACTGAAGGGGTTAAGGAATGGAAACGAATCTTGGGGTATTTTGAAGCCGAATCACTTCACCTGGAGCCCACCGGGTCCTAATGATCGTGAGTATCTTAATATGTCCCAACGACTTTCAGGCCACAACTGACTAGATGGGATATAGAACGAGCGCCGTGTCCGGTTATGAACACCCTTTCCAATCATGGCTTTGTTCCCCATGACGGCCGAAACATCACCAAGGATATCCTCGTCAAGGCCCTTAACGATGCGCTGAATGTGCCCGAAGCGCCCGCCCTCAACATCTTCAACAATGCCCTTGTTGTCAATCCTACTCCTAATGCAACTGTGAGTCGTGACTGCTTCGCTTATCGCCACAACTTTATGTTCCGGGCCAAAAGTGCTTGAAGCTAATCTTGCTATGGATAGTTCTTCGACCTGCAAATGCTCCATGCCCACAACGTCATCGAGCACGATGGTAGTCTTTCTCGCAAAGATGCCATCTTCGACCCCACCAACGCTTTCGACGTAGGAACTTTCGACAACTTTGTGAGCTACTTTGGAGACGAGGATGCGATTAATATCACGATGATCGCGAACGCCCGAGCTCGGCACGCTTTCGATATGAGTCTCATCAATCCGACTTTCTCGATCACCGATGCCCAGATTCCAGTCATTGTTGGCGAGAACGCATTCTTGCTGGCAATCTTTGGCAACCCGGATGTTGCTGTTGCTAACAGGACGTTTCTGGAATACTTCTTCCGTATGTTTGATTAAGGTGAACTCTCTTCATCAAGGCGAGAAAGGCTGACAACATCCAGGCAATGAGAGGTTTCCCGTCGAGCTTGGCTGGTCTCCCAACGAAACACCTATCGACGCGCAACTCGGTCCCATCGTGCAAGATATCATTGCCCAAAGCCCCGCGGACGTGCCCCTGACGTTTACGTCAAAGAACGCAAGCCTGGCAAAGGCGAAGTAGAGTATCCAAGTCGAAAGGCCTGGGCTAAAAAGAAATGTATATTAGTTTGACGGTTGTTTGAAACCTACCATGGCTCTGGAGTGGGATGAAGAGTTTCGGGGGGCCAATGGAAGCTTCGAAGTGTGTGATTTTACTTGTGCATCCCGTCGAGTATAAGTGGATCATGGAAAAGAAGATTCTTTGCTGGTTCCGCTTTTTTCGATTAGGTAGAAGCAGATTTCTCTTGGGAAGAACATCAGCCGTTGACGCTGATGATAAGTATCAGGTTCAATTATGTGTGTATGGTAACATTACTGAGATCCACGGGCCAATTTCATATTATACACGCTGGGGTCTAACCCACGATTTCGGACTAGTCGTTACTTTCCTGTGCCACATTCATAGGGTCTCAAAGAGTCTCGAAAGCAGCCAGCAACCAAAATTGTATGCCGTCAATATCAATAGTTCCCACAACCGGGGATTCTCTTATTAACAGAAAGATATCTTCATCAGTTGTCTAATCCAAAGAGGAAGGCCATAACGAGAACGGAGCCTGATTGGTGATTGATTCCATTCATGTCTCCACTTCCCCAGACAACCCTTTGCGGGATCTAGGGCGGAACAAGTGATGAATGTTATCCGCGATGGGCCCAATTCTCCGCAGGGAAGAAGCTATCCTGGAGCTCTGAATTCGGATTCGCGGAGTTGCTGAATCCCCTCAACTCCTACTTGAGCGTCCGGCAGAGGAGTTGCGGCGTAAATCTTCAAAGATAGCCTTCGACTGCCCAGTCAGTGCCCATATAATCTCGCCAAGGCTCGGACTTACACACTCCGATACCGGCGCACTTGCGAGAAGGGATTTTCACTTGACTCCATCGAAATTTAATAAAGGAATGTGTCAATCGAAAGAAGCGACCCCGCGAGGTGGGGAGCATTTTCATCTCTCCGGAAAAATGCTCGGCAGCTTGCAGGATGATCTGGGGAAAATTCATCAAGTATAATAATATGCTCAATCTGCCGTTTCCTTCCTAGTATCCCCCAATTGTTGACCCCGTTCCCGCCGATTCGACCCATCTTTTGAGAGTGAGTGCTTGCGTACAGGCACCGCCATGTCGGACACAAGAGAGATCAAGGATAGCTCGCTGGGTGAGGCGCCGTCAAACACGGGCAAGGTTGTCGCCGCGGACAACGCGATTGCCCACGATGCCGTCTTTGGTGAGATTACGGAAGATGGCCCCAACTACCGCAGTGTTTGTGACTCTCTCCTGGTGAATTTAGAGTCGTAAGAACTAACCGTCATTAGGTCGGGTGGCTGGGTACTTCCGTCTTGATGATGAAAACTCAGATGGGTCTCGGCGTTCTATCCATCCCCTCTATCCTCGACACGATGGGGATAATTCCCGGTGTTATTCTTGTCTGCGTAATTAGCGGCATCACTACGTGGTCCGACTTCATTGTCGGTACTTTCAAGCTCCGCCATCCCGAAGTCTACGGCGTTGATGATGCGGGAGAGTTGATGTTTGGCTGGATTGGCCGTGAAATTTTCGGTGCCGGCTTCTGCCTCTGTGAGTGCTCTGTAACAGGTGATCGGTATCAATATCAAGTCACTAATCTTTGCCCCCATAGTCTTTACCTTCACCTCGGGCTCCGCTATGCTGAGTATCTCTATCGCTTTGAATGCTCTTTCTATGCACGCGACCTGTACCGCCATCTTTGTCGCAGTCGCAGCGATTATTGGATTCGGCTTTTCTAGTATACGAACATTGGGACGAATCAGTTGGCTGGCATGGATTGGTGTTACGAGCATCATTGTGGCCGGTAAGTCTAGGCTCCTAGTCCCTACTTGAACCTGCAGCATCTGATAGCTTCGCTAGTTCTCACCGTGACCATTGCTGTTGGCCTACAGGATAGGCCTGCCGCAGCACCAAAAGATGTCCCTTGGAAGTCGGATTTCAAGCTCGTAGGCTCGCCCACTTTCACAGAAGCCATCGCTGCCATCTCTGCACTTGTATTCTCGTACGCAGGCACGCCAGCGTTCTTCTCCATTGTGGCTGAGATGCGCGAGCCCAAGCATTATACCCGGGCTCTCATTCTCTGCCAATCTGTTGTTACGCTCGTCTACGTGGCTGTAGGTGCCGTTGTCTATTACTACTGTGGATCATACGTTTCTTCGCCCGCTCTCGGCTCTGCTGGGCCCAGCGTCAAAAGGTCGCCTATGGACTCGGCCTTCCTGGTCTCATTGTCTCAGCTGCAGTCTTGCTTCATGTGAGTGTCTTGAATTCACAGATATTGAATATCTGCTAACAAGATCGTAGTTACCGAGCAAGCACGTATTCGTTCGAATTCTGAGAGGATCAAGGCACTTGACAGCTAACACCTTTACCCACTGGGCAACCTGGATCGGCTGCACCTTCACTGTGGCTTTGGTGGCCTACTTGGTTGCTAGCGGTATTCCCGTATTCAACAGTCTCATCTCTCTCATCGGCGCGCTTCTCGGCACACTGATTTGCTTCCAGCCGATGGGCTGCATGTGGTTCTACGACAACTGGACAAAAGGAAAACAGAACCCTACCATAAGATGGTACGCTATGTGTGTTTGGGCCGCTTTTGTTGTGGTTTCGGGAACGTTCTTGATGGTCGCGGGAACTTACAGTTCCATCATGGGAATCATCGATGACTACAACGGCCCAAACCGCTCGTCTGCCTGGTCTTGCGCAGACAACTCGAACTCTGTATAATGTTATTGAGCAGGGATCAGAGTAACACTCAGCGGCAAGCTAGACCACCAAAAGAAACAGGTGGCATTCAATGCTACATACATGTACAGTCAGTGAATTTGTTCCACGGCATTGAAGTGAGCTATGTATTCTGCATAATCCCTTTATTTCGACTTGGAAAGTTATCAGAAGAGAGGGAGAGCCCTCGCGACCCACCAGCCGGCTTGGAATACCCCGGCCAGACGATGGAGCCTTCCGATCTCCGATCTCTGTTTACCACCTATTTCTCCACTTCTCGGGAAGACTTTCTAGTTTGGATTTCCACGTTTGGGCAATAGTCGCAGGGACCAATGTACTTACTTGCCAAAGTAGCTTCTGCTCTTGCATGCTTAGGCGGGATAGACCACAGTAAAGACCAATAGTCTACTTATGTATTTCCTAAAGTACCTTAAAGTAGGCAAGGCAAGGTGGATGCAAGGTAAAGTTACAAAGTATCAAGTTCTTAGATAATTACAGAGATAAGGCGCATAAAGAAATAATCATGCGCTCACTTACAACAGCAGTCTTATGCGTTCAGGACCAAACTGGTTGGTATAGTCTGGTGACCTGAGGCGAAAGCAAGCCTCGTGCTTGCTTAGCGTTTAATGTACCAGAGCACCGGCGTTACAGGGCAGAAGAGATTCCGAAACCGTGGCATCTGACTTTTTTCAATCTTAGTACCAGGCAAAGATCATGTCGTCGCATCGCGGAACGCGGGACCTGTCGGCCCCCGGGGTGGCAGCATGAGTGCGGTGCAGTTCCCGCGCGGTTGTGCTTTGTCCCGCCCTGAAATTGGGTAATCACACTTCCGGATTGCCAGTTTTTTGAAAGCGAGAAGGGACTTATTCAAACTGTCTCGAAATAATACTTTCTATATGAGCGTGAGTTGTAGATGAATATATACATGCTTCAGTAAGGCCAGAGGCATAAGAAAGCAGAAACGTGGGGGCCTCATTATGATTCGCTCACAAACCAGTCAGAGAGACAGAATGGCATGTAGCCCGCAGGGAGAGTGGGATGCCGGAATGTCTCGGCACACAAAGCCAGCTGACAGGATACGAGATCTGATGTACAGGCCTAGAATCCTGGACACTTACTACATGTAGGTTTGGTGGCCCCCGAGCTCTCTATCGAGCCATAGATCCAATGACTGCGACTTGAGCCGACCACCAAGATATAGAGCCGAGTACATCGGCAATCCTTATCTACTGACAGATATATCTAGTAAACTATACATATATGGTATTCAATGGTGGTCTTCACAAAGCAAGAGGAGTTGAGAGATCCAAGTTTTGTCGGAAATGTTGCCATTGTTGATTGATTTGGAGTGTGTTTGGAAGTGACAAGATTCACTGTCCGTACTTATGCAGTAAGACTCTGATGTTGGTCATGTCGTCGAGACTGCGGCGTAGTTCTCCCAACTCTATTGATCACCTGTATCCAAGAAACTCCTTAACGTATGCCAAGTGAGCCTTCGGAAGCTTAGCTGCAACGCATGTACGCAGCAATCATCACTCAACTTATTAAGCCATTATTTTAGTATCTATGCGAGCTGGGAAGGGGGAAAAGTCACTATCGACTTAAAATGTCTTATCTCTCTGCCCGACAGAGACCTCGCTGACTGCAAGACTGTCGGCACATCACTCGGATTGTGGGGTCATCAAAGCGTCCCGCGCCGCGCCGCACAGGGGTGGGATGCCGTGACGGGACTGGGCACCCCGAGACGCGAAGCATTGGGCGTTATCGTGGTGGGTTTGCCCTGCCCGCGCGGGGGCCTCGGGGGCCGGGATGGTGCCGATCGCCCGTATAACATTCGCTCCAAGGACGGTCTTGAAGCCATCAGTTTCCGAGCCTAGCCCTTCTGTGAGAGTTCTGTCAAACGAATGGTCTCTGCTTCCTCTGGCAGAACATGTCTCTATTCAGTTAGGTTACGAACACCGACCCCTGGCTCATCCCAGCCCTCAGGACCCTCACTCAACCGCCCCTTATTCCCGCCCTCTGCCCAACAGTCATCGACCGACTTCAAAACACTCCCTTTTCCCCCGTTGTACGACCTCTGTGACGTGCACGGGCCACAATCTGACCACCTTTGGAACGTCTCTGTATGGACAAGTCAGACTGGGGCAACCTGGTGATCCCCGAAACTTACGATCAGATTTGGGTTGGTTTGAACCAGTAAGAGCTACTCGCAAAGTTCATCTGACGAACATACAACAATTCCAAGCCAGAAAGAACACGGAAAAGTTGATGAGCGCTCTCCAGAGTTCCTCCGTGTCATGACGACAATGGACCAAGATCCCGACCACGAGCCGGCGATCCGGAGTCTTGGCGGCCTGGATGTCATCGATTCCAATGGGGACCTCTACCTCTTTGTAGGAGAAGATGTTGAAGAAAAGCCCAAAAACTACTTTGTGTGCTCAAAAGCGCTCGCGAGAGCCTCAACAGTCTTTCGAAAGATGCTCTACGGCGGCTTCGCTGAATCGCGACCACATCATATGGATGGCGTCTCGCGAGATTGGACTGTGGAACTCCCCGATGACCGGCAAGAGGCTTTGGAAATGCTACTCGATATTTCGCATGGGCGATTTGAAAAGGTTCCCGATCAACTGGAACTCACATGTCTCTACCAGTTCCTTGTGGTCACTGAAAAATATGACGCGACCAGCATCACGCGGCCATGGGCCCGGGGATGGATGGAGGCTGTCAAGACGAGCATGCAGAACCCGCTACTTCTGGGTGTTGCCTATGAACTTGGGGACGCCCAAATGTTCAATAACATGGCGATGAAGATTGCTACCGAGTGTTTAGTTGACGATGATGGGGACTTGGTGTTCGGTTATAGCGGAGCGAACCGTGAAACTTACTCATACAAGCTTTGCCACATAGAATATCTTTTCCCGTCTGGCTTTGTCGGTACGTATTCCGATAAGTTCCTGACATTCAGAGACTCTGCAATGAAACCAATTAACTCATGGTCTAGATGATGCTACGACAATACGCAAGACTCTCCTCACCACCATGCTGGAACCCTACGCCAGCCTCTACATGACGCTCAAACACGGAGACCGATGCATGTCATCACCGCAAGATCCCACGGGCGGCAAACGGTGTGACAGCATCCTATTAGGGTCCCTCATCCGGTCCTTCGCAGCGCAGACAATCGATCTTACCGCCCCGGATCCTGTCGCGGCGTACCGCGGGAGCGCCTCGGCGCTTCAGTCAGTTCTGCTCAAGCTCGAATTGTTCACTGTCCACTCTGGCTTCTCGCATCCGTCATCCACATCATTCAGCTTCGGTCAGACGACGCATCCGCGGTTCGGCTTCACTTTGAGCGCTTGCGAGCATGTCTTGCAGTCCGGGCTGCGGGAGGGTGTGGAAAGGTCGCTGATGCTAAGGGGGGATATGAGCTTTGTTCAGCCAAAGCACAAGGAATATTTGCAAAAGCAGGCGCAAAAGACGGGTCTGTCTAAGTAGCATTAATAATATTTGTGGTCAACCCACCTTTAAGCATAAGTCTGTTGTGGGAGTCTCGCGGCGGCCGCCGAGACCGCCCCTCGCCTGCCCAGTAAACCAAATTCTCTTCGGCATGCGTGATGACTTTTGCCCCTTTCCTCTTGACATACTACCATGTCCCCATAATAAACACTGCACGCTATGCTTCGGAACCTTCGTGGATTCGCGGGCTCGAGTCGTCCCTCTTCTGGCTTCTGCCCCTATCACGCGTCCGTTTCACCGATGAATCGGAATGTAAGGCCTCTGACCTCTTCATACCCCTCCCCTCCCAGTTCAATCACGCACCGGACCACCTCGTAGTTGTCAGTCTCGTATACCTGCAGTGCATCCTCCTGATCTTTGTTCGTAACAAGAAAAGCGAGTCCATCTACACAGCTCTTCTCGTAGGCTGATTCATCCACCAAGGCCTTGTACTTTCCGCCCCAGGTTGCAAGACGGCCACCGCGGACCTTTGCAGCTCGATAAACTGGCTCAATGCCGAGGAGATTGTTCAGAACAGCAGGGTCCGCAAGGGTACCGTAGAAGAAGTACCAGACTGGGTGCTGGTCCTGAGTCGGGAGTAGTCGTTGATCTGACTCGAACTGGGACTCGAAGTTTGGGCGGTGATGGGGCAAGGTGGCCTCAGATCCAAGGGTGGGGTGAATCGATGTTGCGCAGAGGTTCTTGTCCGCCTTTGCGTAGCGGATGAATGTAGGTTGAAAGGTTGACTCGATGTCGGAAAGGTGACTAAGGAGAATCTTCTTGGTTGCTTCGTCAACCTTGCAAAAAGAGGCGGCAGCACCGTTGTCACCTGTGCCACTGAAACTTAAGGGCAGCATGGAAGAAGCACCGCAGACCATTTGAACGTCCTCAGGGCTGGAAAAAGGACCCGCTAGCTTAAGGAGGTAGGTGCTGGATTTCTTCTTCCTCCTCTTGGTCTGAGTACTTTGCTCGACCTGCGGTGTCTGGGTTTGCGGAAGGCCGCAAGAATACTCGTAAGACTCCTTGTCGTAGCCCTGAGATTCCTTCTCTGCGCGAACCATGTCCCAGTGGAGTTCAGAGACTTGGATTCGTGCAAAGTTGGATCGATGATCCTGGATCTTCTGTGCGGCATCAGTGTATGTGTAGCCGAAGAGGGACTGCCACCTCTTGATGTCGCTGTATTCCGGTTCAGTGTTGTCCTGTTGTGTCATAGCCATGGACTCAAGTTCGTGAAGAAGGTCCATGTTGTCTGCTCGCGTAGTGCCGTTTCTCAAGACGGGGTGACTCTGCTGATAAAGAAGTGTCGTGAGACTTCAGATCAGCGGGACTGTAAAATGATTGGTGAAGTTTTACAGCTCCGCATGTGTGAAAATGAGCGAAGGTGGCTACTTTATGTATAAAGAATTTTCTCGAAGGCTTCGGAGATACCTCTGTGATGTGGGTAGACAAAAAGGTTGATAAGGGGCTGCGTAGCTAACATGGCTTCCACCATGTACCATGATAGGCAAACCAACACGAGTAGCACCAGTGCCCTCGCAACTCTAACCTCTGCCAATGCTTTGAATGTCATTGATAACTTTCTTCTCAAAGAGGAATGACAAAGTCGGGTCAAATATCGTACATATTCCATATCGTAACTATCGAGGCGCCGCTCATGTCGACGTCCCTGTTTAGACTGTTCTCTTCTAGCATAGGCGTCTGACTGCGATTCAATGATTAGGTATGCTTTTTATTCGGCGGCATTGTTGCACACCGGATGACGTAGAACAATCCTCTCTCGATGGCATCGGCCATCTTCCTGTCAATCAAGCCCATCACTGCCATGGCAGTTTCCAGCAAATGGCCAAGCGCCGCATTATCCTGCCAGCCATCATTTCCTATCTTGGATTTCACAACTCGATCCCACTCTCGTTATCTAGCGCACTCTGCCTATGTAATGGACTAAGCGCACTTTGGCATGGAGCTCAACAAGCTTGACACACATTGCTATGGGGTTCGACATGGAATCGGGGCCATGCTTGGTTCCCCGGAGGTATCGAGCATTGTTGATCAATTCATGAGATTAGGGAAGAAGACGCAGGGCAACATGAATAAGTGCGCTCCCGTTCCGCTTTCCAGAAGCAAATCAGTGGTAGATTGCAACCATTCGCAATCGATCCGGCATCGTTCCCCTGAAATTTAGCAAACAGAACAGCTAAGCCCCCGGTCTCTCACAATACGAGCCTCCAGCCATACCAGTTCTGAGAAAGAAAAAGTAACAGAAGGGTTATCATTGGGAGTTGGAAGCAAACCCTCCTGGATCCCTCGTTTTGATTGACGTTAAATGCCTCTCACTACAAGCCCGTAGGTAACGCGCTATCGCTCTGAATGGCAAAATTTGGTTTGACAAAAGCAAATACTAGATAGAACGGTAACTTACCACCTCGTAACTCCAATTTCCGCTGGCGGGTGGCCTCCCGAGGCTCACTTACACGAGGCCCGATTCGGCTGGGAAGCAAGGAGGTCTGAGTGCCAAGAGAAAATCGCTCATACACAAAAGGCCAACACAGGCACGGTCGGATTCGGTGGTGATGGACAGCCATTACGTTAAAATTACCTACGAGCTACTGCTTCCCCATGGGAAGCGGGCGCAAAAAGACCCAAATAATCTCAACGTTGTTCCAATCGGCCGCCAAGCCTATGGAATGCACTCGCATCCGAAGGACCTGATCTGGCAACCCGGATATGAATGCACGCAGCAACAGGAAGTTCTTAATCCCTCAACCGAGACATCACATGGCTTTCGAGTCGGTGAGATTGCTTCTGCGTAATGTTGACACGAAACACGGTGCAATCAGTAATTCGCATGGGCTATTTGTAGGATTTAAAAACTGCTTGATAGCAGGACTCTTCTTCGTATCTACCTGGATTCTGCTCATCCTGATATCCTCCCGCCATTCAATTTCCTCCTCAATACATCCCTCATGACATTATCCGTATGAGCCCGACAAGCATTCCAGATGCCGCTGTCACAGATGCCTCAACCACCTGGGTGCCCGAGAAGCAGCCAGGTGCCGTCGCAGCAGCACTCTGTGTCGCATTCGCACTCCTAGTTGGCCTCGTACTCTACCTTTTCGGATGGAAGAAGATCAGGAAGTTGAGGCATCCTCCGCCGCCTCCGCCGCCTCCTTCTCTACACCTTACAACAGCGGGCAATCACCGCAGTCGACATGATTCCCCTGATGCATCGACTTTGAGCCCCTATAGCTTGCCCCGGCTACCGAGAAAAGCCCGCATGGCAAAGCTGACACGGGGAAAGCTCGAGTCGTTGGCAAAGGTCGCCGAGGCCAAGACGTGTCCTGTTTGCCTGGATGACTTTGTCGCTGGAAGTGTTGTCGGCCAGTTGCCGTGCGGCCATGTCTTCTGTTCGGCGTGCATCGAGCTTTGGCTCCTCAAGCACTCTTACACATGTCCCTTGTGGTACGTCTTCCTATCTGACACAATACAGCATACGCGACTACTAACCTATTCTGTTTGACTCTGGTTCAGCCGTTTCAATCTTGAAGCTGGTGAAGCGCACGCTAAAACATGACGAAGGACGTGCAGTGGTGGATCACGAGGCCACATTCAAGGGATGTTGATTCATCTAAGCATGCGACATATATCAGTACCTTAATATGGCAAACTGCTCCTTCCGAAGCCTTGCAACTGCCATGGCTGTAACTCATGCTGCAACTGTTGGATCTGGTATCTCATCATTCTCATATGATGCCACGGAGAGCGCCAGATGCCGATAGGTACTGTACGATAACGTTTCATGCGACAGTTCTGGAGGCATACTGTTAGCGGAGGATCGTCGGTGTTTGCCCCTTTGCGCCAGTGAGGGATGGAGGTATCATAGTCGACGTAGCTGCGGTCTCTCTTGAGAGCTTTCAACTTAAGGATGACTGCCTGACTTGTTCCTCCATTTAACTCGGTGTATACTTTATGAATCAACGTACCGGTCATGAGTGTGGCAAATCTTGAGCAACCAAACCATATTCCAAAAATACACTAATCTCGAGCCACATGCTGACGCACCCCAATGGCCAGCAATGAGACCGTCTGTCTTGAGTGGCGCAGCGCTCCGAGAATCACAAAACGCCCCACGGCCACTCCTTTGGTCAACAGCTTGAAGCCCCAAAGCAGTGCCAATCGTTCGAGATACGGAGCACCATTTTCAATGATGTAGTGAAATAAAGTTGGTTACAATGATCACGGATGACAAAATTGTAAGTCCTCGCCCATAATGATACGTAGGATCGAGAGTGTCTTGGTCTGTCATCGGCTGATTACCAAATGACCCCGTGACCAAGCTTGCCCATGTGATGGTAACCGAACCAGCTGCTTTTCGTTGTGCTACATCAGTCCAGAAGTGATCGATTTGTCACACGTGAAGCCCCCGAAACAGGACTTATCTTGATCAACCCGTGCAATACATGTCATATGCGAGACTCTTTCCCGACGCTGTGCCACTTTCAACGAGCTGCATCTAGGCACTGTGGCCCGTCACCTGTTGGTGATTATTCCTGATATTTTCAATGTTCGGAATATCGATCTCCAGGGGTCTCGGGTGATTGGCTCACCGGGCGACTTGTAAGGAAGATTTAAGGATAGAACACAGTCTGCTTTCTTTTCGACCCAATCCAGAACAAGAGACGGCAACATCTATTAGCCGCACGAAACAATCTGAACAAACATCACGACAGTTTGGGATTCAAAAATCTACCTCACCTTCAGTTAGATTCACTCTCAAGTCTTGCTCAGCCTGGCCTGGCCTTTCACTATTTTTCGTCGACTTGAACGTCTCATCAACTCACAATTGAGGGAGCCGCATGTACGCTTAGATTCATCCCGATCTTAACATCGTGCATGACTTATTCTGACGACTTCAAGGTTGAGTATCGAGACTGAAACCGCCAGCCTACTCTTTCACACGATGAACGACGAAACGATGTCTGTGATCGTGCCATCACTAGATACCAGAGAAACAATGGAGAGCGAGGCCACACTGGTTGCTGTCTCTGAGAGAGTACAGCCCGCCTCGAGAAACGAGTATCATCATCATCATCAATTTAGTTCCAACAGACACACTCTAGGTCTGTTCACTTTTGCAAGAATCATGCTCAGATTAACACTGCTCTGGATGAATCTGCTGCTTCTCCCCCTTTGCGGCTGGAACGCTGCAAGCTCCACACTTTTTCTTGTCGTGCGAGGAGTCCCGCTGGGTCGACAAGTGGAAGCATTTGTTCGTTTGTCTTATAATATGGCCAAGATGGAACTCAGTACCGCCAGACCAAACAGATGACATTATGTTGGGTGGCAATCCTTATACAAGTCCGATGGCGAAATGTGGGAAGTCGGTCACAATCATGGAGACAGTCACACGTAAGCGACTGGACACTCCTGTCGCTAGGCGGCACATGGCACCCCAATTACCGTTCATGCAGCATCTTGAGACCAAGTTTGTCAGATTGGGAAAGAATATATACATGAAAGGTTACGAATAGATACATGTGGTTCGTTGCTGGTAATTACAGTGTTGGGCAACGTCTGAGTGCCCGAAGAATTATACTTAGAAGAATGTTCCGAGTGACGGGAATGAACGTCTTAAATACTTCATTGAAGGTATTCGCCGACAAGAGCCAAATCGATAATAGCCGCCAGTCCATACAAAGCGGCATCGTTCGTAGAGATCCACGACGCCTCATCGATAGGCGCCAACACATCACTGCCGTTGAAGTGCACAGTGCTCCAAGGGGCAGTTTGCTTCAACCCATCAGTGTTGAAGAACTCATTCCAAGCACGAGCCGCGAGAGTCGCGTTGTTCGTACGGTGAGCAGCGTACGCAGTAAGGCGAGAATGTCCTTGCTTGAGACTCGTATTGCCGAATCCCTTGCCATAACGCGCCGTCTGCTCGGCGGCGCTGGCACTGTAGTAGTAGCTGTAGTCGTACCACGCCTGTTCGAAGCCTGCGGGGACATCGTCGCCGGCATGCTCAATGAACTCGGCGACGACCTCCATGAGGCCGAAGACGGCAGACAAGTGTGACACGGCGACGGTGCCATTGTTGTTGGGGTCCGCGGGCGGGGGCCCGAGGGTGCCGTCGGCGAGGTTGTAGAGGCCAGAGCCCGTGACGAAGCCGTTCTTGAGCTTGGCGATGCTGGCGGCGGTGTTGGTGAGCTTCGTGCGCGCCTCTTCCCAGCGGGAGCCACGGCGCTCCCACTCGAGAAGCCAGGAAGCGGCGAGGGAGGACCAGTCTGTGCCAAGACCGACGGCGACGGAGGAGTTGGGCGTCGGGACCCAGCCGTCGGTACGGACCTTGCGGTTGGGGTCGAGGACGCCGTAGGTCTTGTCCGTGTCGAGGATCTCCTCAATCAGCTCGCCGGTGCGCTCGTCGCCGCCCGTGACGAAGAAGAAGACCTTGCGGTACTGCGGCGTCGAGATACGTGCTTGCTTGGCGCTATCGCCCCAGTGCTGGACGCCGTGGCGGGTTCCGAGACCCTTGTACTTGCCGAGGTGGTAGACGTCGACTTCACCGGTGTGGCGGACCTGGGCCTCGGCGAAGCGGAAGACGTCCTCGCGACCGGTGCGGAGGAAGTAGTTCCAGAAGAAGAGGTCGGGGGAGAGCTCCGAGTTATCCCAAGCGTAGCCACCGATATCATAGCGCCACTGATGTCTGTCCGTATCGTAGGCGTGGATGAAGTCGCCGTGGTCCCAGAAGCCGTACCACTTGCGCTGCTCGACCTGGCCCTCGTAGAACTTGAAGAGGAAGTCGAGGTGCTTCTCGATGTCGGCGGCGAGGCCTGAGGGTGACTCGGCCGGAGGTGCCCAGTAGTTACCGATGGCCTTGGTCTCGGCGAGGTATTCGGGTTCACCAAAGAGGACGGGAGGGTTGTTGGTGTGGTCGGTTAGGTCGGCGAGGAGGGTACGGTTGGGGTCTGGTCGAAGCCGTAGAGGAAGATCTCGTTGGTTCGGGCGACACCATAGGGGTTATTGAAGCCGGGCTCGTAATCTTCGTAGGTGATCTCGAGAGCGTCGAGCTGCTCTGCGTAGGTCTCCTGGCCGAGGCCGTCGTGATAGGGGCGGATATCTAGAGCGGGTGCCGAAGGGCTGTAGATCCAGATTGTAATCTCACCCTTGTCCGTAGCGGCGTTGGTGATGTCGATACCTGTCGGGTAACGCTTCCAGAAGTTGCGCAGGCCAACGGCCAGACCACCCTTGGTGGCACCGCCGAGGTACGCAAGCCCACCTGAGCGTGTGCCGCCGGGAATATTCACCCAACTCTGACCAGCCTTGGTGCGCTTCTTCAAGGTGAAACCGTCAGGAGAGAGCTGAGTCAAGCTGAAGTCGCTCCAAGTAGGGATCCACTTGAGTCTGGTTGTGACTCTCTGGTCCCATGTTGCGGGATCGGCAAGCTCCACGCCTTCAAATTGATCGTTGCGGATGTCGACGCCGGGGTCTCTGCGAAGACCGGTGATGCCCTGCACGGCTTCGCTCAGGAGGCCGCCGTCGATGCCGGAGATTCTGACATGGCGGTTGTACTGCTCTTCGCCCTCGAGAGGAACCTCGAAGCGGATGCCGAGTCCAGAGATGAAGTCCTCCTCGGCGTTGCCATCGTAGATGACGGTGTGAACGATGCGAACAGCCTCGGAGTTGTGGTAGAGGTAGAAGCGGAGGATGAAGGGAAGCCAGTCTTCGTGGCTACCGTCGCCAGAGTGCTTGCCGCGGACGGTGACGAGGGCACGAGCAGTGTTGTCCTTGCTGACAGTGACCTCTTCGATGTTGCTCTCAAAGTTGAAGTAGTTGATGGCAGATTGGCCCTTCAACTCCGCCTGGTCCTCCACGCCGGACTGAGAGTGCAGCACCAGCTTTCCATTCTGGCCGATAGTCTTGCCAGAGGCAGTCTTAATGTCGCCAACAACGACATTACCCGACTTGGGGAAGGTGATGGCGAGCTTGCCAGTATCGACACTGACGGCATCAGATGAGTCGGTGACGGTCAGGCCGCTAGACTGCTGCCGTCTGGCACGGGAGAAGCGCGTCGTCGAGTTGGACGACGAGGATGCGCTGACTGTGTACTCGTCCAGAATCGTGTCGGACTCGGGGATCGCGTGGCCGGTCCACTTGATGGAGCCGTCAGACCAGTATGCCGTCACCCAGGTCTGCAGCAAACCGCCGCCTGAGAGGGAGAACTCGGTCGAGTTGGGGAAGTACTTGCTGCGGGCCCAAGGCAGACCGAATGTCGTACCGGCGGTGTAAGAGGGAGTGCTGCCGAGCCATCTGACGGTGGCGCTGTCGCTGGTGCTGTTGTCGAAGCGTTGCGCGCTGGCCGGGGCCATGAGGCCGGCGAGGGCAACAAGACCAAGAGCGAGTCGAGACATTCTTGGAAGAACAAAGAGTGAGGAACTCAAGACGTCTGACCGTGCACCGTCACAACACCTGCGAAAAGAAACGAGGCGACGGTGCTGTTCTAATAAGAGGCGAAGACATCTTCGGGACAATGAAAAGCGAAACACAATGTCATCAAGTCGACCGCGCGATCCGCCGAGTCTTGGCTCGCAGCACAGCCTGTGGATGGCATCATCCGACGCGATGATCTCGAGTCGCGGGAGTGGACGGATGAATGCCTTCAGACTTGGCCCGACGCGATCTCAGCGCGCATGATGCCATCCGTCCGCTCCATCTTTCTCGGAGAGTCGCCCGCAATCGAGGGGATGCTACGGTGCTGGTGGCCGCTAGATCTGCAGGTTAGATGAGGCCAAGGAACTCCCCTCTTTCTTTCGACTCGGGTTACGGAGCGTCATACCTGCAAGAGAGTAAAAGAGCCATATGAAGCTCTGTGCCGATCTAGCTTCAAAGAGCTGCAAAAGGGAAGGGGAAGCTCTCAACTTCGGTGCAATTGCACCGATGGCGGAGGAAGGGAACCGGGGAAAGGGTCCAGCTTTGAGATGTCCAGGGGCACTTTGTCACCTCCCAGACGGGGCAATTGGGCCGGGATGCAGGTCCCGCACTTGTTCCACCGAGAGACCGAAGAATTCCAAGCCTTTTGCCCAAGGATTTCCAACTGCGATCCAATGGGGAAGAGCCGAGAAGGATGCGGGGTAAACGGCTTCTGGTGCTTGATGGCGAGAGAGGTTGAAGAAGCGAGATTAGTCTTTTGAGTATGCATATTCGCAAAGTGATGAATGCAGGGGGAGCTCGTTGTGGGAGGAAGCTAAGGTTATCGAGCTTTATTGCAACCTCGAGCACGCAATATTGTCATTTCATGTCGAATGGAGTAATTAAGACCGCTGTCAAGCTTTTCTAAAGCATATTCCCCTTCGAATCAGCAGCAAAAAATGACTTACCAGGCCGCAGCAAGATTCGCGACCTGGCGGTTACAGGGACATGGACGCAGGAACGTACCAGACTGCCGGAAAGAGACATGGGGCCGGAATGCCACCGAAATCATCATGAATTGCGCGGAGACTGCACGAGGTTTCGTGATGCAGGCTTGTATCTAGCTCGTTAGGTTCATCTCTTGAGACCGCTTCTTATCAAAGACGACATCTTCAATTTCGAAGAGCGGATTAGATTCCGCAGCTGTGATACAAGTTCATCACTTCATCTCCATCACAGGCCTACTCCACGGCCTCTGCTACATCTTTCGCAGCACAGGCGGGTTCAGTCAAATCGCGACATCTAGCACCATTTCATCGATATTTGAAGACAGCTTTAAGATCATTGATAGCTGTCCCATTGTCATCAATCGATGTTCACCGAGGCCCGGCCACCGAGACTCGCTGCATGTAGCCAACTAGCCATGCACTGCCGTCACGGTCGGTTTGGCCCGTCCGCCCATGCCGCGCCTTCGGCTTTCGGAATGACACCTTGATCTTTGCAGGGTAAGGCAAGGATACGATGATAAGAAGTCGCGTGTTTGTACCGCAGACCCATGAACAGTGATTTAAACACGGCGGACCGCTCGGAGCTGGTCTAGTCACACAGAAGGGGGACGGATCTCGGCTGGTTTTCGAGGTTTGCATGCGCCTTGAAGTTGTCCATCAAACTAATCAAGACGATTATAACCTACCATATATTTTGCTTGAGGTAAAGAAAGGTAGGTCTAGCTGGGATGTTGGACCGTGAAACGAGATAGTCGAGGCACATGGGTGTGAAGCAACTCATGAACCCAAGTGGGGGCCACGAGGCCTACCCTATGGCCGTTTGTCCAAGTTCTCGAACCTTGAGCAGTTCTCATATGTATTGCATTCGCCCATGAATGAGCTCTGGTCTGTTGTCCACCAC
Organism: Colletotrichum australisinense (nom. inval.); assembly: GCA_014706365.1. NCBI lineage: Eukaryota > Fungi > Ascomycota > Sordariomycetes > Glomerellales > Glomerellaceae > Colletotrichum > Colletotrichum australisinense (nom. inval.). The sequence goes on from JABKAN010000003.1 coordinate 4,965,389, forward strand.
GTCGTATACCCAGGACAAATGTCAAAGGATACCAAAGGGATAGACATAGCCCAAGTCATAGCTACGTTAATTACACAAATGACATGTCGACAAGTATAGAGACCTTAAACCTAAGAGCGACTTACAGCGAAGTCAGAGATTTGAATAGCGCGTTATCGAGGGGAAATTTAGTTCCCGGCGGGCTTTCCTTCAGCTGCCCTCATAAGCAGCTTTGACAATGATAAATGTCAATAACCTCGGTTTCGTGGTGTAGTTGGTTATCACGTCAGTCTAACACACTGAAGGTCTCCGGTTCAAGTCCGGGCGAAATCATTTCCTTTTGCTTTTCGATGCAATTCATCTCACGATGTCAATTCTATTATTTTTTGATGTTTCTGGAGCAATTCCAGATATTGTTGGGGAAATTTCTTTCAAAGTTCAGCCACCCGCGGTTTAGACTTTTGTCGGTTTTTGTTGGAGTCAACGCTCGACAAACCACTCCCGCGCCACACCATCCGGATGCTCAGGGTTGGATAAAATCGTAATCGTTAAGTTATTATTTTCGTATTGCTAACTCAATCAACAAAGTAGGTTCCCTTGCAATTGATCCGCGCTCGTATTTTCCTGGACAAAAACAGATCCCTGTGATTTTACGCCCCTCGTCCTCATACCGTCGTCTTCTTCGCATCATCGCCGCCCTCAGCTGTTTCCAGCTGGCCTGTCGCAGCCGCTGTTTGTGCGACCTCGCTGCCAGCTGCCTCAGCTTCCGGGGCCGATTGATCCTCAACCTTTCCATCGTCAGCGGCCACCGCTTCGGACTTCTTGTCGCTCTCAACCTTTGCATCTTCCTTCGTATCGGCAGCCGGCGCCTGGGACGGTGTCGACTTTCTGAAGATGTTTACGCTCGGCAGAGACCAGCCCTTCTTCTTGCCGTCGTCGGCGGCCGGCTCGGCAGGCTGAGACTCGAGTTGACCGGTGGCTGCTGCCGCTTGGGCAGTCTCGTTGCCGACAGCGTCGCTTGCAGTCTCTTGGTCTTCCTTCTTATTGTCAGCGACGGCCGTTTCTGGCTTTGCAACATCACTCTCCGTCTTGGCGACATTCCCGGCTGCGTCGGTAGCCTTCTCGGCCTCTAACTTCTCTCCGTCAGCGGGTGCCTGCGAGGTTGTCGACTTTCTGAAGATGTTGACGCTCGGAAGCGATGCCTGGCCCAAAGAAGAAACAGAGGTGGGAACCTTGGGCATATTCGGCATATTGGGCATTGCTGGTATGCCCGGCATACCTGGCATACTGGGCATACCGGGAAGCCATTCCTTGACGCCGGTACCTGTTGACTGCGCGATGCGGAAGAGGTGCTGCATGTACGTCCGCTTCTCCTCGGTAGTCATGTTCTCCGGGTTGATATCGTCGACCAAACCTCCTTCACCGTCGGCGGGGAGTGGCACGAGCGAGGCAGCGGCGGCGATGTCAATGGGTGACTCGTCGGGCATCCCATCATCCGTCGACTTTGACGCTTCCTTCTCGTTGAACTTTTCGTCAATCTTGTCGTCCGAGTTTTCTGCTGGTGCTTCGGTGTTCGAAATAGCTTTCTCTAACGTTTCCTCAACTTCGGCATCCTCCGCAACCTCCTCTGGGGGGGTCTCGCGGAACTTGGCGTCATCGACAACAGGCTCCTCACTCTTGAACCACTCAATCACCAGGTCAGCCGCCTGCTCCGTCATCCTCTCGTACCCCTTATGCTTCGCAGGCTGGAACATGGCCATGTGCGCCGCCACCTCGTCGTCAACCTCTGGCAAAACCTGTCGCGAGAAGAGCGACGAAGCAGGATGACTCTCCTCCGGCACGGCGCAGAACGTCCGCTCGGGAACAAAGTAGCCACCCTGCCAGTACCCGTTCTCGCCCAGCGACGCATAAAAGTCATGAATACCGACACCCTTGAGCGCGCCCATCCGCTCGAGGCGGCGGTTGAGTTCCTTCTGCTTCATGAGCGCGCCAACGAAAGTGAAGTGGTCCGAGAGCCAGGCAAAGGATTGGCCGACGTTGCCGCGGTTGATATACGCCAGCCCCTGACCGAGAGCATCGACGCTCTGCTGGTACCCTTCCTTGACGGAGTTCTTGTTGAGGCCCTTGAGGCTCTTCATGATGGCCTCGCGGTTGACGTAGGCGGCGACGCCGCCGGCTGCGATGGCGCCGACGGTGCCTGTCCTCACGGCGACGAGCTGCCATGTCTTCCAGCCTGGGTTACGGGTGGCGGTAGTCGTCACGGCCGAGGATGCGGCGCGGCGGGTTCCTAGGCGAGCGAGGGTGGAGGGTGCCGCGGCCGAGAGAGCCGTCATGACGTTGAAGACGCTGCTGACTTTTTGGTAGTTTGAGAAACCGCCATAGACGAACATGGAGCGGGCGAGGCCGTTGTAGGGGGTGTCGAAGGTGAGGATGCCCTGGATGAGGGGGAAGATTGGGTCGTCTTCTGACGGGTTGGACTGCGCCCGCTCGTTGATGGCGAGGAAGAGCGAATCCGCGGCGACGAATCCTCTACGGTGTGTTAGTCTTGGATCACTTGAGCTTGCAGATTTGCGAGACTGCCTACCCCATAGAATGGGCGACGAGAACGACTCCGACTTCTCTGTCTTTTGGTGGCCAGGGTTTCTCTACGCTGGCCTTTCTTACATCCATGACCCTCTCCTTGAGCCTACATTTTGTTAGGTCACTTGGGGGGAACAGCTACTGCGAGTGGTAAGTAGACTGACCATGCGAGAAATGCCTCGGTGGCCTGCGCCAGCTCGCCTTTGGTCTCATACTGAGGGTACACGATGGACTCGACGCGGTGGTCCGGGAGTTGCTTAGTGACTGATCGCTTCAAGTCCTACATGACTAGCATCAGTAGGGAAGAAATGGGCTCGCGGTATCGAAGTCACCTCACATCTGGAAAGTCGTGAAACGTGTCTTCGTTCCCCTTGTGAAATTTGTACTTGTTAGCTGCTTGCTGTGCCGGCGCATCGATGGCTTGCTGTTGTTGTTGACTACTCACTTTGAAGCCATGGATGAAACACAGAAGCAGTGTCCGAGGCATGATGGTTTTGATGATGTACTACCTTGTCTAGATACGGCAGCAGGAATTCAGGAGAGAATTATGTATTTCGAATAGGTAAAATCTGACAGAAAGAGGGTAGAATAATGCTAGGTATTTCGTAGGACGAGGGTATCATGAAGGAGAACACATTCGTCGCAGCCAAGAAAAGACAGCCGGTGCTCATGGGAGTAATATCCCGCATCATCCCTCCCCCTCCCTCCCTCCTTCTGCATTTCTGTTCCTCTCTTACACCACCAAGGCGGATGAATAAACCAACCAGACACTCCATGCAGAGCAGTGACGATTGACTGAGCGGTTCGTGCATGTGCAACTGCCTTCCCTCCAGCGCAATTTGTTCCAGGTTTTTCCCAGCCACACCTTGTTCGCCTGTGAAGCTGCGAAAGTTGCGTGGGCGCGTGGCGAGTGCGTCGCTGCTGTTAGCCAATGGCACAGGGCGCAACTTCGGCCAAGACGTCACCGACGACGTCATGTTGCCGCACCTCGAACTTTTGGCGTTGGGGCCTCTCATCTCACTCTTCACTCACAGCTCACTCACATACTCACACACTCACTTACGTTCTGTGCCTCTCTCTCTCTGAGCCACTCACTCACAGCTTACTCACTCACATCACCCTCTCAGCTTAGGTCTGGGCCCTTTCTCACCCACATCAACCCATCCATCCCAGTCCATGTCAACATCCAGACTGTCAAATCAAAATCCTGTGATAGATACTCACCTGTCATCCCGCAAGGTGCGGCACGTCACATCAAAAGTCAAATAGATGAGCCCGATGCAGATCTGTAGAACTGGGTGCCCCGCAGGTGGGATTGGCTGGTCCTCCTCCACGTGCGATCCAAGATCTTCAGCTCACGATCGCATCGACGCATGAACCCCCGGTCTGTCAAGTTGAAGGATTTTCAAGATTTGCTCGCATGGATCTTTTGACGGGTTCCAAAAATCTGGTTCTGATATGATCCACCCTACAATCTCGCCCCCATCACTGCCTTCCACAACCACCATCCCTCACTTCGCTGCCGTGGTCTTATTCTTCAAGTACCCAAACGACAACGTCGGATCAAACTTGCCAATCACCGTCTCGTTCGCAGCAGAGCCATAATCCCACACGGTATAAAAGTTCCTCAACAACGGCGTCCCAATCAACACGAACCCAGACTGCGCGCCATCCTCAAACGGAGGCCAGCACGCGTCATCCCGGTACGCAAACCCTGGCCGCGCCAACTGGTCGCCCGGGATCTCAATCGTCTGCGGGTACCGGTAGTCACCGAAAGTAAACTTGAACGACCACGACGAGTTGAACTCGCTGCAGAGCGGGATGTGCTCGCCCTTGAGGATCTTTGTGTAGTTCATGCCGATGGACTCGTACACGGCTAGGTTCTGCTTCGTCGGGAGGGTGATGGATCCCGCGCCCGTGTCAAAGACGACGCGCGCCTGGTCGAAATCCGTCTCCGTCTCGATGACGCTGCCGTTGCTTGTCGTCCGCGTGCCGTTGACTTTGAGGATCGTAGACCGCCACACGTCGTAGGTGCCGTCGACACGGGTGATGGGAATCGTAACGAGGTCGCCCTCGACGTACTCATCCTCGCGGGAGCCGCCAATCGTCAGGACGCCGTCGCCGGGCACGCCGCTGGTGTTCTTAGCCTCGGTACCGTAGTAGATGCCGAACTTGGCCGCGTCGAGGCGGTTCTCCGCCATGAGGGTCTCGACGACGGTGTTGGCACCGCCGTCGATGATGGAGCTGAAGCCGAGACCCATGAAGCCGTCGGCGGCGAGCGCGGCCCAGTTGCTCTCGTTTGCGGCGATGAAAGACTGGTCCCAGGTGAAGTTGCCGACGGTCCATTTCTCGGCGACCGTGGGGCCGGCGACGTCGCCTCCGAGGTAGGGGATCACGGCGCTTTCGCCCGTGTAGTGCCCGCTGGTTGAGGCGTTGATGCTGTAGCCCGTCCGATCATATCTGCCGTCCCATGTATTAGTGACCCTGAAGGGGTCATGTTGCTCAGGGGATTTGGTTCGAGAGACGCACCCGCTACCGTTGTTGCAGTTTCCCTTGGCGAGGCACTGGCTGTCGGTCGCCCATGAAGAGGAGCTTCCCGTATCGAAGAGGAGACGGAACGTCTTGGCTGGGGTTCCGATGCCAAACTCGACAACTTTCTGTGATGCATGTGTTACCACGTATTCTCGTTGTCAAAGACTGTAGATGGAACTCACGTAGCCATTGTCGACAATGATGCCAAGATCAAGCACAGCCGCAGTCGCAACTGACGCGACCGCCGCCGCCGAGAACAAACGAGTGACGGGCGACATGGTATTAATGATCTCAAAACTGACGTATCCTAACGATTGACAGGACGTACAGCGAGAAAGAGGAGCAAGAGATCAGATGAACGGGCCGGCGGGATGGGCGTGCCATCTTTAACAGCAGAGCTTATTTACGTGATGTGCCCATCGTCCTGCATTATGGCGATCATATGCAACCTCGTAAAGGGCGGATGCTGCAGGGAGTCTCAGTGGGGAAGGTCAATCTCGACAATGCCGGGTTTCCCTCCACAATCAAGTTGTCAACCCGTCCCACGCCCATCTCTGTGCCGGACAAGTCGACAACCCGCTCGCCGTGGGGCGACCTGCTGCTATTTTCGTTCATTTAGTCGTGTTGCTCCGCCTTCCGCCGTTAATCTAGTTCACCGGCGCCGTTGAACGGGGCGGCGTGGCTGCTAGCAGTTGACCTACTGTATCCGGATTGTAAGGTGTGGTGAAAGTACGAGGAGATCGGCAGCTGAGCCGAATACAGCGAGACACTTGTTAGAGTCTTGATCTGCTCCGTAGCTTCGAAGTTGATCTTGTTGTCCTTCTTCAGCCCTACCTCTGCTGGTCAACCACCTGGCTTCAGTTGGGGGGCTGATCCTAGAAATTCCTGACTCGAAGCCGTAGTTCATCCCGTTTGTGTACGACTTAAATTAGGTAATTATACTTGTACTCGTCCTATGGCAGCCCCTGTCATGCATCTTTTACTCTGTTAACCTTTGCAGCCCATTTATTTGGCTCTTCCAAGGTCCAAAGTCCCGAGCAAGGCGATTCAATAGCGAGTGCGAGTGCAACCTACCAAACTCTCGGGACATGATGATCACTAAATGAATGTCTCCAAGACTGCCTGGCTTTTTGGCTTTCTTTCAATGAGATCATCTTTACGGAGTACCTAGTCTGGTATTAGACCTTTATGTACACTAAACTTGAACATATTCACTGTGTCTTCACAACAACCTCAACCCCCTCAAGACCTGCACCAGAAGCCGTGACAGTAATATCTCCAGCAACACCCTCCTCAGACCTCACGATAGCCAACACAAGACCACTGTACGCCTTGCGGACCAACGATGGGAACGCAACCAAGTCCGCCGGGTCACCGTTATCGGTGGCCACAATCTCACCAGGTCCGCTCACGGAAAAGGTAATCTCATCGTCCGCGAACCTCACCGCGTCGCCATTCGCATCTAGCACCTCGACAGTAACAAACGACAAGTCCACGCCGTCGGCCTTGATCGTCGTACGATCCGCAGACCCGCGAAGCTTCGCCGACGCCCCGACGGTCGGCACCGTCGTCTCGGCCCACTCCGCGCCGTCTTTATACGTCGCGACCCGGATCTCACCCGGCTCATACACGACGTCGTCCCATCGGAATCGGTACGTCAGCTCCGCGCGCGTCTGTCTGCCTTGCGAGACCCCATTCACAAACAACTCGGCCTCGTCTGCCGACGTAAACACATGCACGGGGGTAACCTTGCCGACGCGGTTCTCAGGCCAGTTCCAGTGCGGCAGCACATGCGCAAACTTGACATCAGGCCTCCAGCGCGCCTGGTACAAGAAGAAGCGGTCCTTCTTGAAGCCCGCGAGATCGATGATGCCCGAGTAGGAACTGCGCGCCGTGTAGTACGGCGTCGGCTCGCCGAGGTAATCCCAGCCCGTCCAGACGAACTCGCCCGCCACAAACGGGTGCGTGTCCTGCGCCTTGAAGACCTTGTCGGGCGAGGAGCCAAAGTTGGCAGAGTAGAGCTCGTACGCGCTGACCTGCTGCGAGGTGGAGTTCCCGCCCGACGTGTCGTTGACGGGAGCGCCCGTGTCGCCGGTCACGGGAACATGTAGGTCCCGCGCGTGCTCAGCGCCGAGGCCGTCTCGCTGCTGAGGATCATCTTGTCCGGGAAGGCCTCGTGGAAGTCGGCGTACAAGGGGTGCGTTCTCACGCCCGGGAGGAAGGAGTAGTTTGGTGTGTCGCGGATGCCTTCGCCCTGGTAGTTTAAGCTGAGGACGTCCATGGCGGTGGGGAAGGACATGTTTGGCTTGGCAAAGTTCATGGAGGCGGTGGAGGGCCGGGTGGGATCTTCTTCGCCCACGATGCCGTGCAGCTCGAGCGCGGGGACGGTACCGGGGTCGCCGATCTGCTGCTCCGAGACCTCGTTGCCGAAACTCCACATGATAACGGAGGCGTGATTGCGATCGCGGCGCATCATTGCGCGCAGATCGGCCTCGTGCCAGTCCTCGAAGATGAGGTGGAAGTCGTTCGCCGTCTTGTTGCGGTACCACGAGTCAAACACCTCGTCCATGACCAGGAACCCGCGGCTGTCTGTGAGCTCGAGGAGTTCAGGCGCGGGAGGGTTGTGAGACATGCGGATCGCGTTGCAGCCGAGCTCCTCGAGAACCTCGAGCTGGCGCTCAGCGGCACGGGTGTTGAAGGCTGCGCCGATGGCGCCGAGGTCATGGTGGTTGTTTACGCCCTGAATGAGGACGTGTTCGCCGTTGACGAGGAGGCCGCGGTTCGCGTCGTAGGTCACGGTGCGGATGCCGAAGCGAGTTTCGTAGGTATCGACGACGGCGCCGGCGACGGTGACTGTCGTGACGGCGACATAGCGGTTCGGTTTCTGGGTTGGTGGTGGGCCCCAGAGGAGGGGGGATGTGACGGTCGTTGAGCCGTTGACTTGTGCTTTGCTGCCAGCCGTGACGGAGGTTGATGAGCTAGGGAACTCGGCTACCTTGGCTCCCGGCTTGTCTGTCGAAGCGTTGAGGAGGTGGATATCGGTCGAGACTTCGACGTCCTGGTCAGAATCGCCCTTGTTCTCGACCTCAACTACCAAGTCCACGGTAGCGGACTCAGAAGAGACGTCCTTTGTGACGATGTAGGTTCCCCATTGCGCGACGTGGACCGGGCTGACCTTGGTCAACCACACATTGCGGTAGATGCCACCTCCAGGATACCAGCGTGCCGAGTCTGGAGGATTGTCAAGTCGGATGGCGAGAACGTTGTCTTGTCCTGTCTTGAGGTGCGCCGTGAGATCGAGGCGGAACGAGTTGTACGGGTAAGGCCAGCCACCGACCAGGTAGCCATTGAGCCAAACCATCGCATACGACATGGCACCATCCACATCGAGGAAGATGGACTTGCCCTCATCCTCAGGGGTGACCGTCAATGATCGACGGTACCAACCCACGCCGTGCACAGGCAAGCGACCCATTCCACCACCGATAATGGGGTTCTCCTCGGTATAGAACGGGCCTGCGATAGCCCAATCGTGAGGCAGATTGACACTCTCCCACGAAGCATCGTCAAAGCTCGCCGATGCATACGACACATTCCGCGAGGGCTCGCTGCTGGGGCGCTCGTAGTGCTTAGCCGGGTCGTTGATGAAGTCGTTGGCAGACGGCAAGATCCACGGCTTCAGCGCAAAGGTGTCGGTGAGGTTCACGAGATCAGGGCGTTGGTCGTAAATGATGCCGTCCGGTTGAACTCTGAGCGCCAGAAGCGCCATCCCTTATTGATGCTCACGCGCTCGCGTCCGCCGGTGGTCGGCGTGGACGAGTTCTGACGCGGCTGGATGGTGAGGGCATTCGCGGGGCTGAGGATGAGCAGCAGCAGGCTCAAGAGAGTCAGCCCGAAGGCTCGCGTCGGCAACGAGAACCGCCGTGAAGTCGTCTTCATCTTGAAGAGTGATTCTGAAGTGACTGTGACCTTACGATACCACCATGACGCGCCCTACCGTAGAGTCTTATATGGCGGGTCATGATGTGGTCTCCAACGTTTGTATCCCATCGGACCAAGCTAGGAAACTTTTCCTTGACTTATTTCCGCCCCATTATTCGGCGACGGATTCCTAAAAGACTCCACGAAGAGACCGCGAAACCCTCGCACCGGTCCATCGTCCCTCGGCTTTCCTTGACTATTGTTGATGGGGAATCACCGAACCATGGGGTCCAATTTCGGGTGAAAAGCCTCCAGGGCCTCCGCACCCCGCGTTTCTCCGCACGGTAGTACGACGGTACAGGGGTCCGGGGCGCTCATCGACGGCAATTCCACGATGCATTTAGCCTGAATTTCTGCTTGGATGTGGTCATTGGGCCGCCTGTGACCGCTAGGAGGGGCCGAGGGGCATATTTCTTGGAGTTGGCTGATCCCCTAGGCAAAAGTTAGTTAAGAAGCTCATGGGGAGTTGGGGATCGCCTCTGTAGTCAGTGTTAGATCCCCCACCTTCCGGTCATGACGGAGTCATGGCATTCTTGCGTGCTGATTTTGCCGGTAGAATACTAGTACTTCCTCGCGTGATGTGAGGAAGGATTTATGTTCCCACCATGTCGGTTCAATAAACTAAGGTACAGCGATAGGCAATGCTAAGCACTTAATGCATCCTTGCAGTGTGCGGCTATGCGTACAGACTATTCCTGAAAGTTCATCCGCAGCTTAAACTCCCTGTAGTGCTTTGGTGCGGCACAAGAGTCTCTACAACTCTGTTAGAGTCGTCGCGATGGCATCATCTAATTGATTTCGTGGGCGCGCACATTATTTTTAAGCAGATACGAGATACCGCAAGCAGGAGAATTTGCACGTTATTCAGGGCACCTAGACCTGTCCCAAAATCTCACATCATGCACATGTAACATCGACTGGGGCTTATCATCAGGCTCCGTCCTGACTTCAATTGTGATGGACGTAAGACTGCATTGACCTGTGCATCAAGTGCCCCATTCTCGCCATTTCAAATGTTTGACTCGGAGCGTCGCGAGATTTTGGAGCGGAAAGACCGGTCACTATGGTCTCCAGGAGATGGACACCTCGCGTACTTGGAAGCGTGGGAGGACGGTATGATCTCAACTTCCTCTTTGCGCCACGCTGAAGAGCAGAAACCATGCTGATTAGACACTATTCGAAAGGCGATTTTGAAGAGGTGCCGATTCTTGCTGGGCCTCTGGAAGACTTCGAAGTTGATGATTGGCTTCGTCAAAGGGGCAAATTTTCACCCGCAGGTCGACAGTCCCGTCCAAGGGCACAAGTCCGTATACTGCTATGTGAACGCCTAGGATTTCGACCACTGGAGTTCGCTATGAGCCGTAAATCTTTTCTGTCGGTTGAACACGCCCTTGGGCTGCCCTCTGTGTCTCTACCGATATTGGAGGGGAACACAGGAACCCAACACGTTCATCTGAAATACAAAAAAGACTTGAGCGGTCGGTCGTTAACCTCGCTCGAGACATTAGGTACGGGCAATGCAACAACATTTCTAGTACAAGCGAGTGATCAATTGATAACGTACTGCTCCAGTCCTAACAATAAAGCAGCCTCAGATGTTCCAGCTTGGAAATCTAGGCATGGCGATGTCCCATCATTTTGAGACCCGCACAACTCTTGCCTTTATGCACGGCTGGGACATCTTCTCCAACAAGTTAAAATTCACCAAGAAACCAATTGCACCTCACATTGAAGCCATTCAGGAGATACTCAAGTCATCACGGAGACTCCTGTCTCATCCCCTACTTCTCCCCACCTTGTTCCTCCGACGGCATTTGACCAGAGCAGAGGACATGAGAAGGCAGCTGAGTTCCATCACAGCGGAAATTGAAAAGGCTATCGGGGTCACCCAGACAGCTCGGCTTTCCGGGAGAACCGTCCAGGATCGACGCATTGTGGAAGAAGTGAAGGCTATGGTCTTGGGCGAGAAGCCGAGGATTCACACGACCGCACGGATTAGCACTACGGCCACTGATGTAATCAATATGAAGGGGACTCTCGAGTGGGACGAAGAATACGTCAAGTTTCTCCGCCGTGTCAATGAAGATGTGAAAGCTCACCGTCCTGAGGTGCATACGCCCACTGGGGCAGATCTGCAGCTATGCGGCTTCATCGACCTTCTGGAGCGAGATGCACAATCTATCTCATCATATGCAACCAGGATGCAGTCCAGGTTGGAACTTCAATTCAACGTGGTAAGAAATTTTGAAAGACATCGATGCAGTGAGGATCAAGAGTGAAGTCATCCATCATCGCTAACGTTTGGCGCACGTCAGCTCTACAATCTCATCGCCCAAGCCGGAAATAGCCTCAATATGCAGCAATCAACACAGGCCGGGCAAGTCGCAGCGCAAGCCGGAATGGACAGCACAGCTATGAAGACAATGGCAGTGGTGACGATGCTTTTTCTTCCTCCAACCTTTGTAGCCGTGAGTCTTACCACCTCATTGGATCGTCTTTAGTCTAGACTCTTGAGGTGCCCGGCACTGCTGGCACATATTCACGAAGCATCGCTGACCAGTTTTCTCGACAGACAATTTTTAGCATGTCCTTTTTCAACTGGCAAGCTTCATCGTCAAGCGGCGATGGCGGCGGTGCCGAGCCCACCATTGTGCCACAGTTTTGGATCTATTGGGCTGTCAGCTTGCCCTTGACCATCGCCATCGTGATTGGCTGGCGAGTGTGGTGGCATTTCAGAAGGCTTACTATGAGTCCAAGTTCCTGAGACCAGAGGACCACGTAGCCTATGAAGACAGGAGCCGTGTTCAGAGCCGTGATAGAAGCCGTGAGAGGAGCCGTGAGAGAAGCCGTGAAAGGAGCCGCGACAGGACACATGACCCGAGGCGACGGCGGTCACGATACATGTATCAAGTATGACGATTCATACTTGCTATCTGGGCACTTAGAGGAATGTGCTTTCTTATTAAAGTCTTTTTTCCTATAGTTAGAAGCGCGCATTCGTATTCGTATAATCCGTTGAGTCACGCTTAACACTCTTATGTTTGGGTGGCAGAAGCACTTGACACCCATGGCGTGCTCTCAAGCACGCTATATCTGAGATACGCCCGATACGCCGGAGTGGTTTCTGCTGTGCCTTTTGATCATCGGCGATATCTTTACGATTTCGTTACAGGCTTCAATAAATTTGAATAGCAGAATATTCCACAGCTTTTCTTGGAAGGTTACCTACTAGCTTCTGTGTTCCGGCTTGAATCCTCTCCACCTCGGCCTCGGCTTGCTTGTACTTACAGTTTGACCGAGACCATCTGCCAATGTGGGGCCCATCCGACGTCGATACCGGGGACCGGATCGAGAGCCGAGTTGAGTCACGTACCAAAGTTCCTTCTGTAGATAGCAAATACAGATATAACATGGCTAGTCTTTCTCTTAGCCTGGCTGAGTTTTCACGATTCATACCATACTTTACTCATCGTCTTTCGTGAAATTCCAAAAGATAACGCCCTACTGTGGGACTTGTCATTCGAAAGGCGCAACTCTAAGCAATCTACACAATCTACCCACGCACTCAACCAATAACATCATCCCGATATACACGCCTCAACCATGGCCTCACCCAGCACAGAAATGCGGAATCGCCGCTGGACGAGAGACTCGTACCTCATCTCGACAGATGCATCTCTCGTCTCCGTCAACCAACTCAACGCTGCATTCGCGTCGGAAGCCGTCTACTGGACCAAAGCCATACCGGGGTCCTTCGTGAGAGAAATGCTGGAAAACTCACTCTGCTTCGGCCTCTACGACACCACCACTTCTCAAAAAGAATCCAGCAGCAGCAGCGGCACCGAGTCGAAGGAGTACCATCAATTGATCGGTTTCGCGCGTGTCGTCACCGACTTTGTATCTTTTGCCTACACCACGGACGTGTGGGTTGACCCCACGCTCCAAGGCAAAGGCTTAGGAAGATGGCTCGTGGGATGCGTGCAGGAGGTGCTCGAGCCGATGCCGTACCTGAGGAAAAGCGTGTTGGCTACCGATAGCTGGGACAAGTCTGTGCCGTTCTACGAGAAGGTGATGAAGATGAGCGTAATTGGCGGGCAGCCGGGAGGCCAGGCGATTATGCAGATGAAGGGGAAGGGGGCGCCTGGGTACACTGAAAAGACTGACTAAAGGCTCACTACTGCAATTTATAGAGATTTGTATCCGGAGTTTGATCTATTTGTATGTGCGCACCTAGTATTTAGAAAAATAAGCTAGACGAGATCTCTGCGCAAGAACACCGTTCTTCGAATGAGCAAGTTGCCATCCGGATCCTTTTCTGGGAACCCGTAGAAGTTGTTGATGGTGTGAATCAGTTTATATCCTCTCCTTTCATACCATGCATGTGTCGGCGTCTACGTGAAACCATTATGTCAGTCGTCTACAACTCGCAACGATTTTAAAGGAAGCAGAGTCAACTCACCGGCGGAAGTTTTCCCTGCGCCACAACCATGGACTCCTTTCTCAACTGGTCCTCCTTAGAGACCGTATCCAACATGAGCGTCCTTGCACAGAGCGGCTCACTGGTGGCCATGCTCTCAACCAGGTCCATGGCGGCCCTGGCGATACCGCAGCTCTGCAGTGCGAATGACACGTAGAGACTCTTGATCCAGTAGACGTTTTCCTTGGGAATCGGGAGATTTAGGGGCGCCGCGGCGGGGTTGTCGATGTCGAGAGAGATGTGGCCGACAGGATGGAAGGACGCTCCTGTTGGGGTTCGCGGGGTTGCGCTGATGGATTCTGCGGTGTCTAGAATGGAATTCTTCTCCTGTGGGACGAATGTGAGCATTGATGCACGCACGAGAGAAGGTTTAATGGGATTGGGATTGAACTGACTTTGGGGTATTCGGCGATGTGCTTTGCCAGCCTTGCCTCTCGCTCAGGATCCTCATCTGCAAGTACCTGTGAGCGCGGTTAGTGGATGCATTGCTACAGAACATGACGTTCAATATGGGGATGGAGAAGAGTTGCGCCAATCTCAAGGAATCGCTGTGTTTGGCAATTCGAATAACACCCCCTTCGTGAAAGCAAAAACTTACAAGCCAGTAGATGCACTTGAATCCGGTTCGTTGGTTCTCCTGCCATTGCGGCACTAGGTCCGAAGCCCAGCCGCATGCTATTCTCTGATCTATCATTCTTGTGACGTGATCCGGGGACTTGGGATCCCAAGGGATCAATTCAACTTTGGCTCTTGACATTGTGCTGACACTACCTCTTGCGCGCCCAATCAAAGTGGTGAAATGTCTCTTTGAATCCTTAGTCAAAGCCCGGTAGGAAGAACACAGGGAGTACGGTGGGTTTGAACGAGAGGATTAGGGTTCAGCTTTAAGTTAAGAAAGTGCACTTTGAAGGAATGTCGTGACGGTGAGTCATTAAATAGTGAAATGCAGCCTAATTCCTCCCGGATTGTCAGACTCTCGCTCTCTGAAGAGCATGTTCGGTTGGAGCCGGTCGGCGGGTCTGGAGAACGCCTAACTCACTCGGCCGGCTTCTTGGAACTTTCTTCGGCTTCGGTCACTAGAGACGGGGAAACAGGGAAGGATACTCGAGCCGACGCGTTACATTAGCGTTTGTGGGGCGCTCAATGACACCATCATCCCGCGAGGGTTATGGGTGGCAGCATTGGGTGGACGGAGTAGAGAAAGACCGTGAGAAACAGCTCAACAGTACGCGTCGGGCGCTCGTAAATCGTTTTGGGATGGCCTTCAAGGCAGTCAGTCGGGCAGTGTAGCACTCAAATCGAGGGGTAAATTGGTTGGTTGCCCGCACCTAGAGGCTGGGAGTATCTTCAAGCATGATAATGTCACTGGTGCTTGCAGGTATCAACGAACCCTTGCTTTCTTAGCGATTGACTTCATGTCAAAAACTTTGAAGATGCTTGTTAAGATGTGATTGATTATCTTGTAGGATCCATGTCGCTCCCCAATAAACAAAGTAGCCACGATTAAACGCCCCCTTCCATTCTATCCGGTCATGCAAATGTTATGCTAAAGTCTACTATGAAGGCATCACCCACGACCCGTTCGAGAACCACGTCCCGGCCTGTGTATAGTCTAGCGTCACACCGTCCTTCATGTACGCAAATCTAAAATACTCGGGAAGCACCATCTTAGCCTTCCTCAACCACACAAACTCGTTGTCGACGGGGCCATCGGCAAAATAATACCGGAACCGCTCGACGTCGTTGACTAGAGCGCTGATACCGTCAAACTCGTTGGCGATATTTGGCGGCACGAGCCAGCTGAAGGTCACACTGGGCTCAAAGGAGCCCGTGGAGAAGATTGGTTTCGCAATTTGCGGGAGCAGCGAGTTGAAGGGGCCGTCCTCGCGCAGCTCATCAGGTGTCTGAAGAACCGAGTCGAAGCCCCATCGCGCGATACCGTTGACGAAGAGGCCCAGCAGCATCCCCTGGTAGAACAGAGACGTCCGCGTCTGCATGCTGGTACCAGGAGCAGACAGAAGGCCATGATGTAGTGGTGCACGCGGAGGTCCACGCCCGGAATTGAGACGCCGACGATGACTGCAGCCAGGAAAAGCGCATAAAGCGCAAGAAACCGGGGTAGTCTCCCCTCGAGCCAGAAGAAGTAGACCTGCTTGGCCATCACAAAGGTCAGGATGATCAAGATGAGAGCCAGCGCGGGCTTGGCGCCAGGCTGGTGCTCAATGTCGTGTGCTGTGAGGCGCTGGATCGGCATCCATCCAAAGGTATAGTTCGACAGCGCGCCGAACCAGAACCCTCCCAACCAGAGCGCCGTCTTCTCGAACTGGGCCCTCAGGTCCGTGAGGGTTCGTCTGACGCAGAGCCGGTAGAGCACGGCAGCGCAGAAGAGTGCCGGCAGCAGGCGGCCGGTGAACTTGGAGATACGATCCGGCAGGACGGAGGCAGCGTGCCGCGACGCTGTGGGTGGATCGGAGCCGAAGCTGACGTGGGCGAAGATGCCGACAAACGAGACGAAGAACTGCCACGCCGGGCTCGTCGTGAAGAGGGAGAAGATGGAGGTGAAGAACATGGATGTCGGTAGGAGAGCTTGGCGGGGATCACGCTTGCCGCACTGAAGGGACGGGTCCGAAGTAAGGTTGTACGACAGCGGGAAGTACGAGTCAAACGGAACAGTCTCGACGCCGTGCTTGATCGTGCTGTTGAACCCTTCGTGCTGACCAACACGATGAAGACGACCACAACCTCCGCTCAGGTCCGTCACGATGCCTGCGTGGATCGCCGAGGCGCAGATCATGGAGTCGCCGCGGTAGATCTCGTCGCCTACGACCAGCGGCTGGTAGACGATCTCCCGGTTACCGACCGCGTGGGGTTCAACAACTTGTGAGCCATGCAGTTTGCCGGGCACCTGAAAGAAAAGGAAGAGTTTGTGAAGGGCCGGCAGTCGGCGCCGTCAAGCCCGCACCCATTCTTGAAGCGCCAGAGGGTATCGCCGCAGTCCAGGTTGATGACGTCCCTACCGAGCTCATCCCTGATCGCTCGGGACGACGCGAGTGGAATGGAGAAGGCGACGGCCCACAGCGCCAGGAACACAGCAACGACGACGGCCTTCCGGCGCGGCGTCGGCGCCACGAGGTCCAGCAGACGCGGCGGCGCTTCCTGGACGGCGGGCAGGACAGGCCGGATGGTGTGTACGCGCGGCGGCTGGGGCCCGGCGATGCAGTGCCGCTTGTGGGGGACGTGAGGGCCGAACTTTTGCTGCGAGAGCAGCGAGGGCGTACTGGATGTGCTCTCCTCGAGCTCGTAGCCTTCTTCTCCTTCGGCTAGGAACTGGGCCTCCTCGTCGGCGCTCCGGCGCGACGACGCGTCATAGTCGTCGTCCATGTCCTTGAAGGGGCGGTCCCCGACGCGGGGACCATCGCCGGCGCCCATTCTGTCTTCAACCTTCACCGATCCCTCCCTTAGCCCTCTCGCCTCGTTTTCCTCTCTCACCTCCTAGCGTGCGTTCTCTCCCAGATTAGGCGTTTACTGAGTCAGTTTATGAGTAAGTACATATGAGTACGCATGCGTGATTGTGTGAGTGAGTGAGTAGAGTAAAAGGGTCCAAATTGAAAATCGACCAAGAGTTGCTGACAGATGACGAGTGAGGAAAAGCAAGGCTGTGTTCTTACCCTCTCAGCTCTCAGGGGTGGGAAGCTCCCGAACAGGCAGCAAAGAAACAAAGGAAGAAAAAGTGACGGCCGGCGCTTAACGGAGGCGACGTGGTCGAACTTTAGACTTTCAAGAGCCACAAAGAGAACAAGGCCGCCATCAACGAACGCCTCCCAAATCATCAAATGGGTCACCCAAAAGCCTCAAAAGGAGCTCTTCAAGGGTGGAAATTAGTACGGTGATCGGAAGGATCGGAGGGGCGCGCTACGCTCAGGAGGGGAGCCGCCGTGTTTGCTGTCCCCCCAAATGCCACGCTTCTCCAGTCCTTCGCCCTCGCTCTGCCGCTCTTCCAGTCCTTTGCCTCCTCTGCGACACGAGCGTCAAAGCTTCTTTTTCTCTCGAGGAGGACCTGTAAAGGGCACCCCAGCGATCGGTAAGGGGCACCCCATTTAACCACATATGGCAAAAGTTGGGCCCCTCAGCCACGCTGGGCCACATTCATGACTCTGCGGCCTGGGTCGACTTCGTGTGGTCAAAGCAGCGTAATTAGGTAATTGTGGTGGTATTGTGTTTGTTTACTCGCGACCAATGCTGATCCATCCATTTGGCCACCCAATTCATCCATTTCTGCATTTTCAACCGGGATCCATCATGGATTTAACCGACGCGACTATCGAAGGGCTTTTTGCGAAGATCCAATTGCACCAACGCGACCGTGGCCATGGTGTAATCAAAATGAAGTCGAGGAAGTCGCAGAAAGGGATTCTGACGCGTCTGGACCTCAGCTGCGAGCGTGGCGGCAGACCCAAAGGGGCAAAAGTGAGGGCATTCGCAAGTCGACGACGACGAAGACCGATTGCCCGTGGAGGGCTCGTATAAAAGGCGACCCAATTGGCAGTGGGTATATAGTGACTGTCTCATGCGAAGAGCACAACCACCCACCGCTGAGGGTGGAATCGCACTCGTCGAGTCGAGTGTTCAGGGAGCTAAGTCGACTAGACCCTGGTGACGAGGCAGTCAATATGAAAGTCGAGTCCCTCTCGCAGACTGGAAAGCTCACTTCGGCCAATATTGCCACCGAAATCCAGAAGGAATTGAGGATTCTGATCCGCGAGTCAGACGTACGAAACATCCAAAGGCTCTGCGCCGCGGAAGTACGGTCCGCTCTCCTCAACCCAGATCTTTCTGCAGGAGCTCGAGCGCTACGAGGATGTGAAATTCCACTCGATTCATCGTAATAGCTCGACGGGCAAGATCGACGCGGTGTTTTGGACGTATGGGTGGTGCCTGACGATGTGGAAACGTAATCCAGAGCTTCTGATGATGGATAATACATACAAGGTTAGTATATTAAACCAACAAGAGATTTTGAGAAAGGAAAAGACTCACAAGACGTAGGTTAACCGATTCAACATGCCGCTCTTTCAGATTAATGGCACCACCTCAATCCACACCACTTTCAACGTGGCCTTCTGCCTCGTGTCGGGCGAGGATTCGCTGACTTTCGAATGGGTGTTGAGGCAACTGCGAGCCGTAGGCGAAGCCGAAGAGATTCCGCAGCCGAAGACGATTATTACGGATTTCGACAATGCGTTAAAAAAAGCCGCAAGAGAAGTATATAGTGGCGTACCGCAGCAAATCTGCCTCTGGCATATTTTGAAGAATAATGTGTTGAATATTAAGCAGAAGTGGGATGGGTTGTTGGAGGGGGATTCGTTGGTTGAGCAGAATCCACGCGAGGCTGCCCTTCAGCCTCGACCGTCGGCCTCGGCAGCGACCTCGGCGCCGGAAAATCTTCCTCCTAGCGCTGGAATTAGTGGGTACGGAACCCAATTCACGACTTTTGGTTCGTCAGATTCCTCGCTTAATTCCACTAGCGCCGGCCCGGGTAATCCTCGGGGCTCGGATCTCGAATCTGACATCACGGAGGATTTGTACGATATCCAAGTGGGCCGAAGTGCCCAATTACACATACCGCCCACTGCGTCAATTGACGTCGACCAGCGTACGGTCGCAGCCTCGACTTCAGCAGCCTCAACTACGGCCCAATTGCAGCGCCTACAACCCTCTTTTTCTACTTCCGTCGCCCGCGATAATTACGAGCAGTCGCCCGACGGAATCCTCGAGGCATGGAAGGCAGTAATTTACGCGCCAACAAAGAGCTTTCCGACAAGCAATGGGCTACGCTGTACGAGCTCTTCAACGAGACCCAACCGAGGGTCGTCTCGTACTTCGAGACCGTCTACCTACCTTTCCGCCCTCAATTCTGCGAATTCGGCATCAAAAAATACCGTAATTACGGTATCAAAGTCACGTCGCGTACAGAGTCGGCCCACGCTGAGGTCAAGTCGTACCTGCGTAATCGACTTTCCAACCTCCACGGTCTTCACGTCGCCATTACGAAAATGATCCAAGCGAAGCAAGTACGATTCGAAGAGGGCATTGGCAAACAAATGTATCGGGTTAACGCTGGGTACCGCGATACGCCAATGATTAAGAATCTTCTGTCAACAGTCTCGTACCCGGCACTCGACCAAATCTGGCACCAGTACCGTGCTGCCCGCGTGGTCTTCCTCGACGAATCTCGCACTGAGCGCCTGCCTCCTTGTACGGGTCAATTTACGCAGCAATGGGGCCTGCCGTGCCGGCACGACATTCTCGACCGCCTGGAATCTGGTGATTCGGCCCGCTTACTTACGAGAGACGACGTCGACGGCCACTGGTGGCTAGACCAAACGCTGGTAGGCCTACTTATTCAGATTGTGGAAAAAAATTTACTAACGTGTAATCTCAGCCCGCGATTATTTCACTTCGTGAAGCTACACGGGAAGCCGACCCTGACGTCCTCCTCCACCGCCTCAACTACCGACAGTCTGCCCCGATTATCACTGACGACGATACCCTCTACGGGCCACCCTGCCTCCTTCCAGGGCCAGAATATTACACTTACTTCCTCACGTGACAATTCGACGTCGAGAGAGCCCTCTGCGTTTGAGTACGACCAACCGCCCGCCCGCAGTGCCGCACCCACACCCTCCACAACAGGCGCTACGAGGCCGCGGAAGAAGCGGCAGACCGCCGCTGAGCGCGCTAACGAGCTACTGCTGAAGAGCCTGAAGGAGTCAATCGCAGCCACTGTGGCCAGCCAAATCGACTCGCGGTTCGGTCAATTGAGCGCTGAATTGACGAGGCCACAGTGGCCTCAGCAGCCCACGGCACCACCGCAGTACCTATACCAACCTCCAGAGGAGCCCTGGCCGTCGAATCAAGAGCAGTATAATCAATTGCTGGCCTCGTCGCCGCAGTGGTTTGGGCGACCGCAGCAGCCGCCGCAATTACGGCAGCAATTACCTCGGCCTGGGCCTCATTACAGCGGCCAATTGCCGCAGCAGCAATTACCGCAATTGCGGCAGCAATTGCCTGGGCACTATTACGCTGGCCAACAACCGCAGTTCAGGCACTACAATGGCCACGGTGGTCACTTTGACAGTTAATACACGAATTTGATTACAGAACTCGCATACATTTGACCCAATGTGCCTCGCCAGCAAAAGTCCACCAAAGCAACATTGGTGGCTGTGGCGACCAGTTTCTGCCAAAAGTGGTTAAATGGGGTGCCCCTTACCGATCGCTGGGGTGCCCTTTACAGGTCCTCGTCCAGGTCGGTCCCCTAATGGGGTTTGGGGGCCGCTACCGCCCGCAATGGATCTGTTCCAGTTGGAGAAAATTAAAATAGCAAAAGGCGACTTTTTTTTTTTCTCGCTCTCTCAGACTCTCTCGCAGTAAAGAGGACCCGAACCTTTTTCTCCCCCCCCTGGTCTTGACTGTACGGACGGACGGTCGGCTACGGGCTACACAGGGCGAGATCGCGCATCTGCTGTTGCTTGCTGTTACCGGGATATTGTCTCCACGACCCTGAGCTTCCATCTTCCATGAGGTAAGAAGTACTGTGTGAACTTCCAGAGCCCTGTAGGTGCGTACCTTACGAATACCCGACGGGCTGTCTGTAGTGAATGTATAGAGTAAGGTACGTACCTTCTTTTCTACTGAGGTGGGAAAGAGGGACACCTTTCCCCATTGTCGGCCGACCCTCTTCTCTTAGCCTCATACATTTCGCAAATCCTCCTTCCCAAGCATCGCTCCTTTTTCCTTGTCTTCTGTGACATGCTGGACTGGATATTGTAGATTCGCATTTTCTGCATTTCTTCACTTGTTGGTTTTTCTCTGCAACAACAAAGCAGACCATCTTTCTCTTCTTTGGTTGTGGTGCTGCAGTCTCACCGCCACGGTTCCACCCAAAAGCTCAGAGAGACATTGCCATTGTTGGCGACAATCTGCCACTCCCTCGAATTTCTCGGACCTTTGCCCGACTCGACTTGCGACTCATCTCTTGTCGTCCCACCGCTCGCTTTTCGCAACTGGCAAATTCCACCTCGACTAAACAGAGCTTCATCTGTTCATCGTAGCAATCCGATATAATGGCCACTCAGACCAAGGCAGCTGCCAACGGCGCTGCTGCGAATGGCGACGTCAACCACGAGCCCATCAATGTCATTATCCCCATTGGCGGCATTGGCTCCCGCTTCGCAAAGGAGGGTTACCGCTACCCGAAGCCCCTGATCAACATCGTCGGCCGGCCTATGCTGCTATGGCTGATTGACAACCTGAGCCTCAAGCCCGGCGACACCCTGTGGATGGCCATCAACGAGGAGGTCGACGACGAGTTCAGAATTGGCCAGCTCGTGAGCAAGACGTTTTCCAAGATCGACTTCAGACTCCTGCGCTTGCGCCACCAGACCAAGGGTGCCAGCGAGACGGTAAGCCCTTTCCCTGAGCTTCTTTGCGATTTGTTGCTTGCTCTTTTGACCCTCGCTCTTGTCTCTTCCTCCGCCCTTGCGCAAGTCCGCCCGAGGAGGGCAAAGCCAAGCTTGGAAGCGCATCGCTGACGATCCATCGTAGCTCTACATCGTCACCCAGAGCATGACCAAGAAGCACCTCGAGCGCAAGACCGTCTCTCTCGACTGCGACACCATCTACTGGGCCGATGTCCTCCAGGACATTCGCAACATGCCCAAGGGCCACGGCGGCTGCTTCTACTTCCCCGACGTTGGCGACAAGCCCATCTTCTCTTACATCAAGACAGAACCCAAGTGAGTGCCCACCCGGAGCAAAGCGGGCGGGCCAATTCAAGCCAAGATGCAGAATTCTGACAGATTGCTACTACAGGGACGGCTTGGAGCGCATTGTCGACATTCAGGAGAAGAAGGCCATTTCCAACAAGGCAAACACGGGCGCATACGTTTTCCCGTCCGCGGGTCAGCTCAAGTCATGGGCTGCCCAGAACCTCGACATGAAGAGACCCGACGGCTCAGAGGTCGGCGAGTACTACACTTCCCAGATGATCGCCCTCATGATCCAGAACGGCGTGCCGTACCTGGGCATGCCTGTCAGCACCAAGGACTTCAGTGTTGTCGGCACACCCGAGCAGCTCAAGGACCTCCTGAAGCTTCTCAAGACGGATACTTCCAACCTGCCCATTAAGCTCAAGAAGCGCCGCTTCTGCTTCGATCTCGACATGACCTTGGTCGGTGTGCCCGCCGTGGCCGGAGATTACTCCACCTGCCCTCCCATCGAGAAGAACATTCGCCTGGTCCAGCAATTGTACAACGCTGGTCACTACATCATCATTGTAAGTCGAATCTTGGCGCTTGGCGAGCAGGGGGCAGATTATGGCTTCCTGCATTTTCCAAGACCTTGTGCTAACTCCTAAATAGCAAACGGCTCGCCGCATGCGCACACATCACGGAAACTTGGGTTCAGTCCTTGCTGACGTCGGTCCCGTCACCTTTGCCCAGCTGGCCAAGTACGAGATCCCGTACCACGACATCCACTTCGGCAAGCCCTACGCCGATGTATACGTCGACGATCTGGCTGTCAACGCCAACCTCGACACTATGCGAGAGATTGGCTGGCTTTTAGACGAGCAGGATCCCGCTGCACTGATCGGACAAGATGCTGCAACGGGCGACGATGCCAAGAAGGCCGGCATGATTGCTGCTCGCGACTTCAACACCATTCAGATCATTGGCGACAAGGTCATCAAGTCGAGCAAGTCTGAGAACATTCTCGGCGAGCTCTTCTTCTACTCCCACATGCCCGCCGAGATTGCCCAAGTCTTCCCCACCGTATACAACGTGGACTACATTCCCGACACCACCACTTACAATATCACCATGGAGAACCGCCGTGGTCTGACCTTCTCTCACCTCCTGGTCGGTCGATCCATCACCAAGGGTCGCCTGATCTCCCTTCTCAAGGCCCTCCATACCGTCCACACTACGGGCAGTACAGACAAGGCCACCCTCAACATCCCCAGTGCCCTGGAGAAGAAGTTCGAGGAGCACTCCCTCGCGCGGGCGAACAACCGCGTAAACATCTACGCAAACTACGGCTCGAAGTTGCGCAGCCGTTACTACAAGGACCAGCACAAGTACGATGCACTTGGTCCCCTCGCTGCCTCTCTCTTCGCCCGTATCAACGAGTTCCTCGACACGTACGAGGCTGAGGAGAAGGGTGTTCATGCTCAGGTCATTCACGGTGACCCGGTCTTCAGCAACGCCATCCTGTCCAAGGATGAGAAGCTCGTCAGCTTTATCGACGTGCGCTGCCAGCTGGAGAACACCCTGACGCCCGAGGGTGACATCCACTACGACTTGGGCAAGGTCCTTCAGTCCCTCTGCGGTTACGACCACATCCTGTTTATGAGCGCGAACAACTATGACTTGCGCGACGCTCTCGACAGTGATAAGCCCCTGCTCGACGAGGCCGACTCAGACCTCCTCGAGAGCCTCCAGGAGCACTTCTTCACCTTCCTCGAGGAGACATACTCTGTGCGCCTGCACCGCAAGACCCTCTTCCGCATCACCGCCTCCCTGTTCTTCAGCTTGATCCCTCTGCACCGACCCGAACTCGGCGCCGTCTTCCTGCGCATGTGCAAGGAGACGCTTGACAAGGCGAGCAACATCAACTACGGCCCGGGCGCCCGTTCCACGTCAGGCCTCACGCTTAGCCGGCGCGCAAGCTCCAACTTTGGCTCGGATGAGAAGGCTCGCGAGATGCCCATCGCCTCGGGCAAGGGCGAGAACCTCTCGATCCCCAGCGTTACCGTCACTGCAAAATAAGCGTACCAGCTTTAGGTGTTGTCGTATAACTGCTATGGAGAAGCCAATCCGCTCGATTCGCGGGCTATAATGTGCCGAGCTATCGGAAAGGTGGAGGTGGATTTACAATAGCGGGGGTGGAGTTGAAGTGGTTGCATTGATGTCATTCGGGACGGAGCTTCCGTGGAAGAAAGCGGAGAGCTCATGTGGAGCCCGCCCTGTCGACACGTCGCGTCGGAAGCCAACCGAGAAGCGATCGATGTGTGTGGGAACGGGGACGGGAACAAAGTGGCATTTGCTTCAAAAAACTGTTCGTATTGCGCAAGGTACTTACCTATAGGGTGGAAAAGGAGGGGGAAGCGTTTTGATCGGAATTTTTCCAACTACAACTTGTAGGGATGGATGTTGTTTCAGCGTCGGTCTACGAGGGTCATGTACTACTTACTATACCAAGAAATCAAGAAATCGTACATCAAAATCATGCTCTCTCTTTATGCAGTGTGTGTGGCTTTAGACGTGGTTGGTGACCAGCTTGCAATAGACATTAGCAAGCGTCCAACTCAAGTCTTGATGTCAGATTTCAGTGCGGCGCAAACAACAACTCACAATCACCATGGCAAGTCTGTAACTGGTGAATGGTAACGTTCGCTATCTAGGCTCGGCAGAGCAGGGCCTGCTCACCCAGGTAATCCTATCTACTTTCGCTCGATTGAGGCCAATCCTCCTGGCTGACCCGGAACTAGTAACTTCATTCTCCCGCAATCCACCCTCAACTACCAACCATCCATGCTTGCCTCTCCCATCATCATCATCATCACCACCACTCTCTCCGTCGCACTTCCTCCAGTCGTCGGCCATTGGAATCTCTGATATGCGTACTCAGATGTACCACATGGTGTTCTTGAACATGTCAGATGCCTGGGGGTCAGAGTCAGGGCCACTGCCACCCAGAGGCAGCAGGGGAAGGGACTCGGTGGGACGCTCGCCCTCGAACATGCTAAGACCGCGGGAGCCGTATTCGTCAGCCATTTCCGCCGCCTTGGGGCCGGAGCGGAAGCCCTGAGAGGTAGCAATGTTCTCGTGTGCACGAGCACGGCCGCAGGCGAGATCAGCGTAGTAGATCGCCGGGTGAAGGGAGACAGGAGTCGTCGAGCGAGCGTACTGGTAGCACTGACCATAGATCATGCGCTGAAGATCATTCGTGCCCATCTTGGCCTCGTCCACCAGAACGGTGTAGTGTACAGGGCGAGCAGTTCCCTGAATGGCCACGTGCGAGCACATGTAGAAGTCCCACCAGAAAGGGTGGCAGACCTCCTTCTCAAGGACAGTTCCGGGAAGGGGGTTGCCGTTCTTGTCTCCATTCCGGGGGAAGAATCGAATGTGATGGCGCTTCGTAGCAACAATGACCGTCCACTTGGGCTGCTTGGCGGTGGGGTAGATGCTCTTGATGATGTTCTTCATCGTTCCCACCTCGTACTCCAACACCTGTGAGTACTGGCCCTCAGAGACACCGTCGCGGAAGTATACAATGTGCGGAGGAGGCGCCGGGTGGCCCATACGCTTGTGCCAGGTGGGCATGAGGCGACCGAGGAAAGTGCGGGCACTGACTGGAGAGAGCATCTCAACGCGGTAGCCGTTGGTCTCAACAGCAGCCGAGTAGAAAGTGGCATCGGCATCCATCGACATGGTCATCGCTGCCATCGAGGGAGCGTCGATTCCAGGAGTCGCATGGGAAACGTCTACTCAATCATCATAGTAACTTCCTTAAAGAAAGGAGGGTTCTTGTTAGAAGGACCGGACGGGTGGGGATACGGCAAGTAACGCCTCCAAGCTTCGCGTTGACCTTCATGGCCACGTTGGAATGATACTGGGCCTGGTTCTTGTCAACATGACGTGAAAGAACGCACTGAGTGAGCAAGCCGAATCGACAATCGGCGGACTTCTTGATTCGCTCGTAAGAGCCAACGTTGTTGAACCGCAAGATGCAGAAGAGCAGCTGCGGGACAGCGTTGGTCTTGGCCTTGATCTGGGCATATGCCCTAGCAATTGCTTCAGCGACATTGTTGTTGCGGGCCTCGCTGTCAATCACAACGGCATCCTTGGTGATCTTGCCTCCATGGCCAGTGTAAGTCTGCTTGAACGTCTGTGCAAAAGCCTGGGCACTGGCTTTGTTGGTTGAGTTCTCGAGAATCACGATACCCCAAGACGCCAGAGGAGCACGGTTGGGAACCCAAAACTTCTTGCCGCGCAAGTCCCAGCGGCCGGAGAAGACGGGGCTGACCACATTGTTGGCGTACTGAATCTTCGGGGCTCAAGCAGGCTGCCCGTAGTTTTAGCCATCTGGTCTTCGAAGACAACACCGTACTGGCGGAGATAGGGGTCCTCCTTCCATGCCAGCTGGTTCTTCGCCTTGATGATGTCCGCCTTGCGCTGGGTGGGACGAGTGACGGCGGCCTTGATCATCGCCGAGGTCTGATCAGGGTCAAGCTTGTAGTTGTAGCGCTGCATGGCAGCGATCACACAGACCTCCATGGGGAAGAAGCCGGCCTTTGCGGTCTCGACAACGGGCCAGTCACGGAACTGAACCTTGTAACCGTAGGTCTTGTCGAAGTACTTCGTAATGTTCATCTCCTCGCCGTTGTTCGTGAAGACGATACTGTCAGTAGTAGCACCGTTGTCACCGTAGGTTGGGTTGAATGCGAACCCCTTGATGGTGTAGGACTTGTCCCAGTTCTCCTTGCCGCGGTGCTTGGGGCAGAATCGAAGCTTCGCCAGCTTCCTGAGGTGCTTGAAGGCATCAGACATGGTAAGTACCGTCTTGCCGTTCTTGTCCTGCTGGCGCACTGGCTTCAAGATCTTGGCGATGTCGGGCGGGCTTAGGCCCTGCCATCTGCGATCGCAGGTACCCAGAAAGTCCCTGACGAAGAGATGCAACAGCTTGTCTCCCTTCCAGAATGCGGTATTGGCAACGTCAACATTCAGACCGAGCCCTCGACCAAACTTGTCCATAACCGATTGGTTCATCCGGACCGACGAGTAGACACCCTTGACGACCTGCAAGCAGGGGCCAAGATCCATGGTCTGCGGATTGCGCTCGTTGTAGAAATTGCGCTTGATCGAGAGGAGATTCTCGCTAGGGTACTGACGGACGAGGTGGTCGAGGAAGTTCATGCACTCCAGAACAGTGCTGTCCCAGTCCATCTTGCCGGTCAGGTATGCCTCAAGAGCCGCAAGGTTGATCTTCTTCGTCTCCTTCATGACGAAGAAGAAGGAGTTATCGCGCGGCTTGGCATTGGGACGGACGGGCTTGCCCTCGTCAAGGTCAACCTTCAAGCGTTCCTCGCCACGGTTGATGGGAACCGACGACCTGTACTTGTGTTAGATGAAATAGGCAATTAGGATCGGATGACGTACCAAGCCAACTTGCGGCCATCGTTCAACCAAAGAGTCTTGTACTTCGCCAGCATGGTTTGGACAGGCGGGGAGTCCCAAACCTTCTTGAACACCACATTGTACTTCAGGGGTACGGGCGAGATCGACACATCGTACTGGTAGATGGTCATTTTGTCGTTCCACTGCTTCACCCGGAACTGGTTGACCTCCAAGTCGACGGCCTTGCCAGCGGTATTGTAACCGGGTCTCCGAATGAAGGGGGTTTCGCCGGCATTCAGATACGACTCCGGGGGCGGGTCGATACGAGAGTTGACGTGATCCTTGCTGGGACCACCGCCCTCGGGCTTCGCGGGGTCGAAGCCCATGGAAGGTCCGAAGCCATGCTTGGGCTGAGATCCCGAACGGGATCTAGCAGGGCTGGCAGGACCACGACTAGGAGAACCGGAAGACATCCTGTCTAGTCGTGGAGATTGTGGAATTGCTGTGCAGATATTGCTGTTTGTGGTCAGTGAATGTATGCTCGCTGAATAAGACGAAGTTGAAAGGTAGACGATTTTGAGGGGTAGAAGAAGAGGAAGAAGAGGTAAAAAGAGGGAAAAGAGGAAGAGGGCCCTTTCGTAGCTGCCTAGGTCGGCAACTGCCAAAAGCGCTTGAGGAAGGAGGTAGTCAAGGTTGGGCGACCTGGAAGGAAGGAAGGAATTTAAGGAGAAGGAACGAATCTCGAGAGCAGGAGCGCTGGAATTTTTGTTCCTTTGTCCAGAGATACCTTAGGAGGGATACCTTCGGTAGGGTAGATGTCTGGGTAGGGCAAGATACCTTGTCTGTGTTGAAGTAGGTTGGCAGTGAGGCTGGGTTGTAGAAAGTATGGTGATGTGTGGAGGAAGAAGAAGAAAAGAAGTTGGATTGAGAGAAGGAGAAGCCTTTTGTAGACCCGCTGGAGAATATTTCCAGCCTTTTACTAGGAGGAAGGAGGCAGCATGTGGGTTTGGGAAGGAAGATATGGCAGCAAAATCATACGTGTGGGTGTATCTCGGTGGTGTTTGTGCATGAGGTAAATGTGAGGTGTGTCAAGCATGCATATGTTGTCAACTTACCTGAGTTGAAAGTTGAAGTTGAGTGAAGTGTGTGATTGTGATTGATTGATTGGCTGTTTGTTTGGGTAAGCGAGATGTGATTGCGATGTGAGTGTGTGTGGAGGAGAAGAAGATCTGGAGGCTGGAGGGTCGAGAGGTGGGTTTATATAGCCCCCAGAGAGAGGGAGTGATCTAGAAATCGGCTCTGTGGCTCTGGGGAAGGAGAGGTAGCAGAAGCAGCAGGAAGGATCGACGGCCAGAGAGTGAGATATTGAGATTGAGGATATGAAGACTTCACTTTAGATTGTCGTGAGGGTGAAAATAATGAGATCTTGAACCTTTGGCCGGGCATGTATCAAAACAAAATCACTCAAGTCACTATCAAAAACATCACGATGCTTCGCTCCTGCCAGGTGGCCATCAAGGCGGTGAGAACGCCGGCATGAACGCCTTAATTTACGAGCGTGATAGCAGGACGCCATAGAATACACGGGTGATGATATTCAGCAAATAATGGGATTGACATATGCCACTCAGTCTACGTACGTCACCAACAATAAGCTACGGAATAGCTATGAACATCAGAGCCAGACTCGTGATTGACGCTACCACGTAATAACCATACCGAGATATTCCAGACACCAGAGATCATAAAACCAAATGAGAACGCTCAAGGCTTCGAAGAAGAAGGACGCGAGACTCTCGGGCAATCCGCACGTTCATACACAGTCTACAGTCAAAACAGCGCAACATGTAGACCTCGAATTGGCCAAGTATTCGTGGCCTAGATGGTGTCACCGACTCTTTTTTTACAGAAGGCTCGACCGCGAGGCATGAGCTTTCTCGTCTCATTCATGAAAACCGCCGCCTCATGATGATGATATCGAAAACAAAGAGACAGTCACGTTCAAAGCCTCCAGCGTGCCATGTGTGAAATCACCCTGCTTTCCACCTATTACGAAGCTCATTAGTCTACCAGTGCTAGTGGCCGACATGATCTCCATGTCTCTGGTTGGTCGCCAGCCAGAGTCTCGCCTCATTATTCGATAAACATACTAGGAAGGTCCCTCTCCCGGAAGGCTTTTGCTGCCTCGTAATCGCCATGGGCGTCATCAGGACCGTCAGCTCCATAAAGTCTGGCTTACGGCCAAGTCTACAAGCCTACATGAGGGCGACAGATCGATCCATGGACAACAGAATGTGCTTGGCAAGCTATGAGCCATCAGATTGTCTGTAGGTGATGGCATGCGCGATTGTGTCTACAAGCATGACCTGTGTTTACTGGTCAAGAGAAGAGATAACCGAACACAAGCATCACTCAACAATCAGGGCCCAGCAACATGTTTATTCCAATAATCTTCCTGTAGTAGAAGCGTATTCTCTCAGGAATACATGAAAAATAAGCAAGGACAATAAGAACAGTAAGAAGAACAGTAGCAGGAATAGCAACAGGAATAGCAATAGGAATAGCAATAGGAATAGCAATAGGAATAGCAATAGGAATAGCAATAGGAATAGCAATAGGAATAGTAACAGGAAGAAGAAGAAGAAGGAGGAGAAGAAGAAGGAGGAGAAGAAGAAGAAGAAGAAGAAAATGAAAAGAATAGAGCTGCGGTGCTAAGCGGCAACCTACTTTGCTAATATAAGGTATAATGATAGATTAGATATTTGGTTAAACCTCTGTCCTGGCCCAGTGGGCTTTGATTTCAATTCCACAGTGTCGGGTTGGTGCCATCGGGTTTGAGCCATCCATCCATTACTTTCCTTGCTTTGTACGATATTACTCTTTGACAAGGAGAACATACCTTGGGATGAGAACCCAAACCTCAGACCTGTTGAAGGACGTTCATCTGGAGCTTCATATGGTGATATATGGCGCGGGCCTTGATCAAGGCGTATCACAAGTGCGCAAGCGGGTGACCGAATAGGATGCCGGTCGACGTAAGAGTAGTCCCCATCTCACAGCTCACATAGTAGGAGAAAGTGGCATGTCAAAAGCAGATTTCCTTGAATTACTCAAGCGGCTAGCCAAGCAAACTAGATGACACATCAACGTGGCATCCCATGTAGCCGTCTGCCATTCATCCCCATCCCCCAAATCGCGCGAACGAGCCATCGAACGTGATGCCGTGGCGTATGCTTTTGACGAAAAACAGTGTGTGCTACTTCTGTGAGCCGCACGAGTGAAGTATCCGCCGCCGCCGCCCTAAACGCCTCCAGTCATGCGGAGTCCCTTGAAGACTTTTTGTATTATACAGAACATTGATGTCGCAGACTTTGCGACCAATGTCCCTTTGAGGAACGTGAGAAAACCATTGCCCTCGAAATCATGAACTAAAGCTCAATATCAAAGGAAGGTCCCAACACAGCGTGCTGGGCATTATCCCGATGTTTGATGAGCCACCAGATATCGACTAACGTGGTCGACCGAGTCTATAATAGACGTCGAAATTAGGGCCAACCCCTCCGGAAACCAGCCCCTGAATCCAATCGTCAGCTCCAAGATCAATACTGATATTTGCCATATTGCTGTGCTGGTGCTTGGCTGTAGCTAGCAGGTGCCCAAGAAGCGTTCGCGTCAAACGAAGCCGCTGGTGGGTATTGCCCCTGCTGAGGCACGTCCTGTCGGAATGCAGAAGGGTCGGTATGTCCGCCACTGGAGCCAGGTCGGAGAGGAGAGCTCCTATATCCGGACGATGCCAGGCGCCTACCCGATCCTTCGTATGGACTGAGGGCTCTCTGAGGGGAGTTTCGTCCACCGTTTCCGTACCCAGCGTAGTCACCAGATGCCTGTCGGCTGTGGGAAGGGGGTTGCATACCGTTGTTTTGTCGAGCGCCGAGCTCTTGTTGGGTTTTCCATGCGCTGTAATCAGGCACAGGGGTGTCGCGAATTAGGCCAACGAGATTAGGAGCGCTCAAGCGGAACGCGTTGGGCGAGTGAGCATAAGAGTGAGCCGGAGGTAGGATACCCAAGAGGAAAGTGATGTCTCGGGAAAGGGGCGCTCCTTGGTTGCGTCTTTGCTGATCAAGACGACGGCCCGCCGCACCCTTAAGAGGCGATTCTCCCCTGGCGAGCTTTCGTGGCCTGTTGAGCTCTTCATAATCGTCGCCTGCAAAGGGTCTCTTTGGAGAGTTTGTAACGCCCATGTACTGTGGGCCCGGGCTAGCCGTCTGACGAACCGGCAAGGCCATTGGGGATTGCCGAACTGAGGTCGGCTGCTCGATGGTCGGAATCAGCATCTTTGGCCGCAGTTGAACAGCCGGCGAGATAATGAGGCGGTAGGCGATGGGATCGAATGTGTCTACTGAGAAACGGTTTGCAAAGTGTGAAAGTCTGGGATCAGCGGGCCAGAGTTCCGACATGCGCTTCTCCAGCTCAGCAATGGAGGAGAGCTCTCCAAACTGCGATTCGTACTTGTGGAAGTATGAGTATAGTTGCTTCGCCTGGTCCTTCTTATCTTCTTTCTGTGTGAGGCGGTTGACGCATGTCTCGAAGACAACACGGGCATCTATGAATGGGTCAGTATGAATCCATTGGGTATGAGAGAAGGGGGAGCTCACTTGTTGTGTCACCCTTGGAGTGCAAGAACTTGAGGTACTCGAGCATGAAGCTAGCATCCTCGGGGAAAAGCTTCGCACCGCGGTCAAAGATCTTACCACCGGCTGGGTCGTTGTAGATGAGAGCTTCCATCTTCGCAACGGCGATATAGACATCGCTGGTGAGCTGACCACGACCTCGGGCCTCGATGAAGACTTGCCGAAGACCCGAAGTCGTGTTGCCCTTGCCTTGTGTCCTCCTAGCAGCCCGACAAAGCGCAATCCACACGAACGAAATGGTGCGCTTGAGCATGTCTGTCTGTACCGAGAATCCCTGCTTCACGGCGTTGATGCGCTCTTCCTTTCCAAGTTCACCGGGCTGGTTGTCGCCGTCGATATCATCGTCGTTGCGTTCGATTGAGTCCTTGATGTTCGGGTCCTGGGCCGAAGCTTCTTCGATCTTACGAACCTCTTTCTCCTCCCGCTCCTTGAGCTTCTTAGACATGGCGTACAAAGTGTCGAGAACGCGGCTGTAGGGCTCCCTGATTGCCTTGGCGCGGGCAGCCTTGCTGGCATCATCGTCTCCGGCCGGGTAGGTCGTTTCCACACGGTCTCCATGTCTGAGCGCAAGCAACACACTTTCGGGGTTGGCCTCAATGCCGTCTGTGAGAAAGGACAGGCCCAACTCCTTGCCATCCTTTGCAATGTTGTTGGCAAAGCACCACTCTGCTGCGTCCACCCACATCTCGGGCCAGAAACGAAGAGCCATCAACGCTTGCCTGTAGCAGTACAACACGCGAGTCTTATAGGCTTCAGGCTCTTCCTCCAGGAGAACCAAGGGATCCTCCTTCTCCCACTGAATCCACTTCTTCCAGATATCAACCTGCTCCATGAATTCCTGGTCACCATGGAAGCCAGGTGCAGGAGGCAGGCGAGGGAGCGAAGTTCGCGAGAGCCTGGGAATCAGGCGATCAAGCTGAGAGTTTGCTGCCTTGGCTGTCATGTAGGCAGGCGAGCGCTTCTGGATGAATTGGCGGCCCTGACCGTGTCGTTAGCAATAGCAATCTACCGAGAGAACAAGTGACTTACAGTCGTTTTGTTCAGGCTCATTTCGAACTGGTCGTAGTCCTTCCACAGGTCTGTAAGCGCAAACATGGGAACTGTGATGGCGCGATGGTAGGCCTTGCGCAACTGGTCCATCTTCTGCTGATCCTGCCAACCGCTGCCTCCAACCTGGCCTGGGCCACTCTTGATGAACTGGATGTAGTCCTTCCACAGTTGACCCGAGTCACGATCAATGCCAACAGAAGCAATCACAAAATCGTAGGACATGCTCAGGATTCGGCGAGACTCCCCGTTGGGATCATTGTTTAAATCGTATCGTCTGCGGATGTAGTTGAGGTATACGGTCCAAAGCTTAACATTGGGCACATTGACCAAGGACCTGCTGAAAAGCGCTTCGGCGTCCTGGAAGCGGTTGGAGTCCAACTCGAGCTGTGCCCAGTCGGCCCAGATATCGGCCTAAATATGCGTCAGTTTCAAACCTCGCTGTACACAAGCAGACTTCCACTTACAGCCTGGGGGAAAACCTGGAGGAATCGCTCATAGGCAGCGCGCAACTCATCCAACTGGTCGTAGCGTCGATGCTCGGCGAACAATGCGAGCCACGCATCCATATCCCCCCTCGGGTCCTCCTTCACGCGGTCCTCCAAGATGCCAAAAGTGTCGTTCGGGTCTCTGCTGGGGACAGACTGCACTCCTGGAGGGGGTGGCGCTTGCGCCGTACTCGATGCCGCACTTGGCGCTCGCACGGGGACGCCCTGGCTCGCCTGCTCTGGGGTAGCGCTCACTTGGCCTTGGACAGGAGTGGATGCAGAAGGGAAAGGCGGGTTTTGTGCAATGGGAGTCTGCGTGGCAGGAGCAGCAGGAACAGCGTTCGATGCCGGAGTAGGCGCATCTTCCTCCTCGTCATCGGAGTCTCCCACTAGGAAACCTCCCTGTGTTTTGGGTTTGCCTGATTTCGGCTTGATGGATGTGGAAGCGGTAGGAGTTGGGGTTGAATCGGCGGGGGGATTGGGCTCTGCGGTCTCTGGAACTGAAGTTATCGCGACCGACTCTGGGTCATATTCGCCAGCATCTTCTGAGTCACCATTCGCAGCTTGTTCAAGTGGGAAGGCAGGATCTTGACTTTGTTCGTCGCTATGCTGTATATCATTTGTTTCTTCATATCCATCTTCTCCCCAAGACGCACCCTCGAATTGTTGGTCGTTCTGCGGGAGTTCGGGATCCATTGCGACGATGGGCGCTCCGAAGAATCTGTGTTGCAATTTCTCACAATGATCACAATACGAAGCTCTCAACTGAGAACCTCAATGTCAATTGACTTCGCCGTGTGGCGCTTGTCGTGGTAGCTATGAGCTACTGGGTCGCCCTAGGCGCGAAGACGCTGGGTATTCCGGGCGAGGAAGGCGTGTTTCGGCTCGTAGAAGATCGATAAACGGTCGCAAAAGAAAGTTTTGAAAGAATCCAGTCGTTCGTAGTCGGCTTTCGAAGGTCGCTGATGGCTGCGCGGGACAATGAAGCTGATGATGTTGGCTGCCTGTAAGACGGAACGGGTCGCAAAATTGGAAGGTTGCAGCTTGTTGGCAATGTGAAAGATTGGAGGGAAGTAGACGCCGAAACCAGGCTAGCGTGGTTTGGCGGTGACCTGGCAAAAGTTCGGCTGAATCAAGCTTCGACCGATAAGACAATCTTATCGGATCAGGAGTGTACGGTACCTTACCACCTACCTAGGTAAGGTAGGTACCTTACGGATGCGAGTAAGAATCCTTGCGCATTCGACTTTCGAGAAGATCAAAAATGACTTCGGTCTCAATATTTTGAATATACTGGCAAATTCTAGCTACACAGGGTCTTTCTATCCAAGTGAATTATCCGTAAGGTTAGGTACGGTAGGTAGGTAGGTAGAATAAGAATGAAAGGCATCAGCCATCTCCAAGCCTCGCTTTATGTGGCTGGGCAGGTGGACAGCAACTTGACAGGCACACGGACGGGCGCGCGAGCCGAAAAGGGCTAGCCTCGACGTGGAGACCACTTTACGCGAAATTCGCGGTAAGGGGAAGGCAGGCGCGTCCCAGGCCCACGTCGTTGTCCCGTTGCAATTGACGAGCCGAGCCTTCTTCTTCCATCTCGCTCGCCGCAAAACAATCCCACCTTCTCAATACACCAACTCCACCCACCACCTCAGAACGACGTCCACGCAACGAATTTCTTCTCAACTTTCCTTTGCTCGCAGTCGCGCAGACTTTTCCTCTACATCCATTACCACATTCTCAACTAAGACTTCATCGCCCATCTTTCACGATGTCGATCGTCTCGCTTCTGGGCGTTCAGGTTCTGAACAACCCCGCCAAGTTCACGGACAAGTACGAGTTCGAGATCACCTTCGAGTGCTTGGAGTCCTTGGAGAAGGGTAAAGAATCCATCCGATAGACAGCCATGATCTCACATTTTACTAACCAACTTTTGATTAGATCTCGAGTGGAAGTTGACCTACGTTGGTTCTGCGACTAGGTTAGTTTGAAGTGGAATTTTTCACCACGTACACCGCCATTCGCTGACTGTCAGACAACAGTGATCAGTACGACCAAGAGCTCGACAGTCTTCTCGTCGGACCTGTTCCCGTCGGTGTCAACAAGTTCATCTTCGAGGCCGATGCGCCCAACACTTCCAGAATTCCCGACGCCGACATTCTGGGTGTCACTGTGATCCTCCTGACCTGCGCTTACGACGGTCGCGAGTTCGTTCGCGTTGGCTACTATGTCAACAATGAGTACGACTCTGAGGAGCTCAACGCCGAGCCCCCCTCCAAGCCCATCATCGAGCGAGTCAAGCGCAACGTTCTTGCTGAGAAGCCTCGTGTGACCCGCTTCGCCATCAAGTGGTACGTTTGCTTAGACATGAGGGAAAACAAGAAGCAGCAGAATAGTGGAGCTAACTGGGAGTCTTAGGGACAACGATGCCGCCGCCCCGCCGAGTTTCCCCCTGAGCAGCCCGAGGCTGACCTCGTGCCTGACGAGGATGAGTACGGCGCTGAAGAGCGTGAAGAGGAGGAGGCCGAGGCTAGCGCTGCCAACGGCGAGAAGCCCGCCGGTGAGGATCTCGAGATGGCCGGTGTTGAGAACGGCGAGGGTGAGGCCGTTCCTGCGGAGGAGGACGAGATGTCGGATGACGGCAGTGTTGATATCGAGGGCGAGAGCGAGGACGAGCTGGAGGAGGAGGGCGAGGGCGAGGCTGAGGCTGCCGATGACGACGCCATGGACGTCGACACCGGCGACAAGCCCGTCGCTGTTGCCGGCAAGGCCTAGGCGGTCGCTACTCACTAGGTGACGCCTGTCGAGAGATGTTTTGACGCTTTTGCCCATACCCCCATTGTTTTGCCGACCCAGAAGTTATTCGACTAGAATTGCGCAGGATGGCGGTTTACACGAAGAATACGACCTGGATGATGATTGCATAAGGTACCCGAACTCTTCAGTATAGATGATATGGTTTGGAGAGGGACCAAGTGCAGAAGGGACTTGACCCTAGTAATTAGATGCAAAAGATACCTTTTCCTGTAGATATGTGCCAGTGGGATTCCTTGCTGGTGACCTAGATGCGTGTCGAAGCGAGTAACCATTTTTCTACTTCCAAAGTTTGTAGTATCAGTTTGTGAGCCGCGGTGAGAGACACACACAAAAAAAAAGCGGATGCCAAGCTCCATGTAACGAATCCTGACGACACGATCTAGCGTCTTTCTTCTGCATCATGCGACTGAGATTGAGACATTTTCAAACGGGCTTGCGAATTCCATCCCCTCCAGACCACACTAAGGCACCCCAGCAACTAGATGCCTCTCCCCATGCGCCCTCGTTCTCCCCCCCGCCCCCTTAGGTTCGGATTGAATAATTGCATCCTAACGCACGTGAATTCTTCTTGGCGGCATTCATCTCTCAGCAGCACAACGCCGTTGACAACTGCCAAGGCAGCAGCCATCGCCAATCAACTTTCGATTACGACTCACACGGTCACACATCGTAGGCCGCGAAAAGCCGCTCCTAGTGGCCGGCGCCGGACGACACCCCTTCGACAGCCCTGCTTTTCTTGGTGATCGCTAATCGACTCCGACGACTCATACTCAAAACTAACCTCACCTCGGTGACTCCTCCAGCTCCAACCCCACGCTGCATCTTCTGTGCTTTGGACCCCTTCATTCGCTCCCTTTTCCCCAGCATGCATTCTCAAGTCCCGTCTCCCTGCGTCACACCACACATTCGGGGCGCACAGAGATGCATACGGGGAACGCATCCGTGCCCACCCTCCCGGTCCAGTGGCCGAAAAGCTTGGGTTCGGTGATGTCGGCCGATATTCGCACGCACGCACGCACCCCCCGGGCCCATGAAGTCATCTCGAGACGGGACTATCACTTGCCGGCCTTCATCACTCCCGCGCGCATGCTCGCACACACCGAAGACACCGCGCCGTACCTTTGAGTCCCTAGGCTCCGCAGCTCAGCCGCATTTGGGTTCGATCTTCTTGAGTGAGGGGAACGTCGAGGCTGCCTAGGCTAGTGCTTGTGGTGTAGCTGGAGATTGCCGATGGCACAGCATCCTGATTTCGGATGTCTTGTCGGAGGTCCAGGGCAAGGCAGGCTGTGCATGTTAGTGAGTAGAAAAGGGCCGCTGTTCTAGGAACGAGCTGCCCAGTTGATTCTCTTTTCTTGATTCATCATCTTTACATAGTCACCTGCTTAATCTTTCTTAATCTACTTAACTTGACATACCTGTTTTCGGTCACTGCTATGTCAACCCGGAGCCCTGAGGAGCTGCTCAGAGCAGTCGAGGCAAGCCACGACCAATACCTCCGTAACTTACGAAGTCTACATGACTCCCTGGCTAGTGCTGTGAGAGACAGATCAGATACCAAGACAATAAACAACGCTCGCCAGCCATCTCCCCTCCTGCAACCTTCTCCAAGCCCCGTCCAGAGTCCAGGACAGAGCCCACCACTTTCATCGGAAGCAACCTTTCAGCCTGCTCTTCGCCGTGCCCGCCGCTCAACTTTCTCAGACCCCATCGAGAAGCGGACATTGTCCAACGTTGTTGAGAGAAAGCACGTACCGGCCTCCATTCACTCTGAGCTAGACGTCGAGTATCTTCCCTTACTTGACATTGCAGGCCCTCGAAGTGTCAACAGTTCAGATGGGACCCTCACAAGCCCTCCCACAAAACTAGTCGAGCGCGTATCATGGACGGACAACCAGCTTCTACGCCATCTCAAGTACACCGACTTCACCGGTGGCGCCGCTATTGCGCTCGCCGATGTGATCAAACGGCAAGCCGACATCGACGAGGATGCGGTCTTTGAGGAATTTGCTGCCTATGAAAGCCAGGGGTACATCAGTTCAACCTTTGAGCTGTACGATGTCGACAAGGAAGGATCACCTAGACCCGTGGGCAAACAGCCAGACCGCCGTCCGCGAGGCGCCGCAGCCGACGCAGCTCCGACTCCCACTCAGATTGTCGATGCCCCGACGGTGTGGAACGCCCTCAAGGAGATTCATGCCGATGGCCAGGCCGTAGGTCTCGTAACGATCCTACAAGAACCGTCAGCTCTCATGCTCGGCGCGCTACATATGACGATGCGCCCATACTTCGACATGACGGAGCTCCTCAACCATCTCATCACAGACCATGAGAACAACGGCAAGACGACGGCCCACGTCCATCGAGCCTTTGCCAAGGATGCTTCACCCTCGCATCTCCGCCAGCGCAGCTTCTTCTTCGTCTTCAAGTACTACACAGTCGTAGGCGAGGGCCTCGAACCAGCACCCTTTCAAAAGTACGACAAACGCCCCGCGGACCGCCGCTCAAAGGACCACATCGACATTGCGGAATGCAGCTCCATCCTCGCCCTCTCCCTCTCCGGCCCACCACGCCAATCCGTGAAGCAGACCCGCCGCCGTGAGGGCCCGCAAGAAGGCTTTCTCTTCGACACGTTCGCGCCGTGGCACCTGCTCTCGATCCAGTCGTTCCCAGACGACGAACACACCTCCGCGGCGGCGACGCCGAGGCGCACAAGAACTTCCCCTCGGGGCCGTACGCCTTCCTGGACGCCCTGGTGACCGAGTACCGCGACGCGACGAAGCGCAACCTGGCCCTCCACGCCCGCATCGCGAAGCTCATCACCCCGCCGACGGACTTCATGTTCGACGCCCGCCTGCGCGACAAGCTCCTCTTCGAGGACAAGCACTTCACCTACATCCGGCGGTACTTTTGGGCCTACAACACGCTGGGCGTCGTCAACGAGGGCCTGCGCGCCATGCTCGCCGCCTACCGCGAGACTTTCCCCGACGACTTTTGGGAGGGGAGGCACCAGACGCTGTGGCCGCACCCGGCGCCGGAGAGCCCGAGGGCGTGGCGTACCGCGATAAGATGGTGCTCCTGCGGTCCGACCTGGAGCGGGCGTGTCGGGACCTGGAGACGGTGCACGCCAAGAATGCGGCGACGCGCAAGGAGATTGAGAATCTGCGGGACCAGCTCTTCAGCGGGAGCTCCATCAAGGAGTCGAGGAGGGCGATCGAGCAGGGGGATAACATCAAGGTGCTCACGTTGGGGTCCATGGTGTTTTTGCCCCTGACGTTTGTGACTGTGAGTTGCAATCCTACCTACCTCTTGTTTCCTCTGAACGTTCTTGTACTGATACATCCAACCTTCTACAGTCAGTCTTTGGTATAACAGAGTTTACAATATCACCGGAAGACTGGAGATTCCCCGTGACAATGGTCTGCGTCTGCGTACCCTTCATCGTGGCCCTCATCCTCCTGCAGACGCGCGCGGGGTACTCGCTCGCGAGGCACACCTTCGCCGCGCTCGCCTGGCCGTTTCGACTATTCACGGACGTCGGTGCGGATGAGCAGTTTACCCCGGCCGCCGTCATCATGCCCGTGACGGAGACGAGACCTAGGAGGAAGAGGAGGTTGACGGGCCGTCGGCCCCCTCCGACACGTTCGCCACGGCACCAGCAGCAGCAGCCGCCGCCGCCGCAGCGCCAGCGTGACAATGATTTGGGGTTGATACAGTCGTTTATGGGGTGGTGGACGTGGGTGAGGAAGAATGGGGTTCGTAGGAGCGGAGGTGAGCGAGGTGACGGTTCGGCGTTTGCAAGTGTGTGAGGTGGTTTTGATTTGAGATTTCTATAGTTGTTAGATACCCCTTTTACGTTTTGACATCATTATACTACTTGAGATCGTTATACTACTGTATGCAAGAACACAGATGCTAAATGCGAAGGCTAGTTTCCTGAATGCCAGCCCAACCTCTTCAGTATGATCGGATTCTGAGACCAGGCCAAGGACGAGTGCCTTTCTTTTAACTGGCACATCTCAATGTCGGAACTCGCCGGGCTCATGACACAGAACATACTGACAAGTATCCAACTATCGCCAAGCTTAACTAGAGAATCAACCAAAAGCTGACTTCGACACATGCAAGAAGCTGAGCCCCGTTGGAACTCGACACATCAGTCACTGCTTTTTCCAACCGAGCAAAGTGAGATTGGCCCAGCTTGAGCAGCCTGGTCTTCTCCGAGTGTATTTGACATCACTCATAAAGCATGGCGACGATAAAGCCTTTCATCCTCGATCTGGATTCTCGGGACCTGACTGCCACATTGGACCCCTCTAGAAAACGTATCTCAAGACCCGTCCCGATCTTGGTGGAAAGATGATCCTTTGGTCTAGTCAGAATGATTACACCAATACGCTTACCTGTCTCAACAGCCGACACGTTGTCGCAACATCACTTGCTATACAGTAAAGTCCCCTGAGGAGTGTGACTTCCCTTAACCCCCTCCCTCCAATGAATCACCAACTCGACATGATTTTGAAAACCCTTTGACTCGCATGGCTTTGATGGCCATGGCCCCGTTCCTCAAAATTCCACCTACCACCTACCCGGAACCTCGGAACTCTTACCACGCTGAAAATGTCAAAGGCGAGAGATCCCATAACCACCCCCTGGTCCCATCTACCTCGAGTAAAGGATGGAAACAAAACAAAGAGAAACAAACAACATGTTCTTGAACATCAACAAAAAGGCAAACAACAGAAGAACCAGCGAGCAGGGGTGAATGAACAGACTCTTTGTCTCAGTCACCAACTCGCCAATCTTTGTACCCCGTCAAACAGCGTCACCTCGCCCAATTGCTTGTTCCCTCGATGTCACAAGTCCTACCTCACTTCCGTCCTCCCGTTTCGTCGTTTCCGTCATCTCGGTAACCTCTAGAGGGGAGTCTTACATACTTTCGAAAGAGGCGAGGTCACATCCGATTAGATCAGGGTCAAACCTTTGCTTGCGCGACGCCTCTGTCTACTTTAGCGGGTTGAATGTAGTCCATCTGTACAATGTCTGGTGGAGCAAAATTGCCGCCGGCTACAAATTCACACGACACTTCGGGGGCGAGGGGCGGACCGAAAAAAAAAGAATCTCTTCTTCTTCTTCCTCCCTCTTTCCGCCCCTGTCGAAGCCTGGCTTGTCACCCGGACTGAACCCATGTCGCCGATCAAGAGCACACCCCAGGCTCTAGGATTTTCTGCCACACGTAACAGAATTTCTGACCATCGTCATTTCGACATTCGCTATCTGTGACGAGCCTGAGCCTTCTTGAGATGTGAGCAATACGGATACTCCGTAAGCAGACTCAGAGCAGCTTCTCCTCCCCACTCAGGCCATGTAAGCCGACCACTCCGGTCCTCTTCTCCCGAGTCCTCGGAGGGGGCCCGCCGGGTCGGGGTGGGCTGACCGTTTCTGCACTAGATTCGCGTACCCGCCGCAGTAAATGGCGACCGGCCGAGGAGGCGTAAGAAATTATGGGTGCTGGAAAAGATCTACGATTGTTTCCCCCCCTCCCCCTGGGGTGCTCCACATGATGTAGAAGAAGCCTCTCCCACGCAGCCGTCGCTCTCAAAAAATGGCCGATATCCCTGCTCGCGCTTTGCTTCAGAGTCGTGGATCTCTCCTTCCAGCCACCCGTTTTTACTACGTACAGAGTTCATGATACACCATCCGTGCTGTACGGATACAGATGCTTGTCAGTCTACTGTTGCGTGAGGGCTTCCTACTGAGCTACAGCCGAGCAGGCCGCCGTACCAATACACCCTCAGTCAGGCCTCGTCAAGAGATCTGCGTTGGCGCAAGAAACGCGGCGACGTCGCGGCGGAGATTAAGGAAGGCCCCCCCTCCTACAGGGTTCTCCGGGGGTAGGGCGCGGGAAGTGACAGCTGTCGAAGAGAGCTTTGACGTCGGACGCCTGCAGATGGGTTTGCAACCCGACAATGGCGGTTTCTGTGCTTCCTTACCCTGTACTCCTGTACCTCGAGGAGAGAGGGCGGGAATGCCGTGTAGCTGTGGCAGATCGTGACTGAAACATTTGTGATGGCGCTGTTCAACGTGAGATACTCGTCTTGTTTCGTTTGTCTTGTGGACATGTCACCTGCCATTGAATAAGCGAGACGGCAGGCCGTGTAAGTTGAACCGAGTCGATGGATCATCAGGAAGGCGAGAATTAGGACCAGGACTCTCGGTAGTCGCAATCTCATCCAGCAGACCGCCAGCCAACGATACGAACTAGATTGCGAGTCAGTCTCATGAGCTTGTTTGGAGGCTAAGCGAGACGAGTGAATCATGTGTGCCTTCTAGAGGATCATGAACTGATAAGTCTATCTATTCGTAGATCTAGCGCTTTGCAAGGCAGAACGTTAAGAACGACCAACTGATAATCTTGCTAAGATACGGGTTGTAACTTTCTCATGAATCCGACCATCCCATGGGATAGTCGCCGATTGGGCGAAATTACTGCTAAATGGCTGCTGCGCTGTACTAGAATACGGGATGATCTCGATCTTGAACTGGATCTTGTATCGTGTGGGTGGTGCTTTGATGTTGCCTAACTCATTTCTCGCATCGCACAGACAGCATCGCGGGAGGCAGATCCGTAAGGGCAGCCATAGCTTGGCGTAATTCGATTGGCTCATTAACGACGACAGAAGCACCTCGGGATCTGACACTGACAACTTTACAATGATATACGTCGTTGCCAGCTAAGCCATCCTGGTGTGGAATAGAGAGGCCCTTCCTCTCTAGCCATCACGATGGGGAGGGGCTAAAGGGGAAAATGATTGCCCATTATGGCAACACCATCGGATCAAAAGGAGGACGGTGCCCGTTGACATTGACCGGAGCCGGGCTGGAAAGTCAGCAAGAAATCCGAACTACAGTCAATAGTGGAAATCTTGTTCCTTGCCTACCAGCCAAGAACGCTCTGCTCGTGACCATTTCACCAGCAGGGCTAGATTAGTAGAGACAAGCCCCTGATCTTGGTGACAGCAACGGGGCCATGGACTGTGCATCGGAGGCTTCGAACGACGGTTCCTGCAGAAGGGTCCATTAATCTAGTTCGCAAGGAGAAACGTCGCGCGTACGTTTTCTGCGCGTCACGCACTTTATTGCTAGCAAAACTTTGCGTGCAGGCGGAGCGTCGAGAACAGCCCTGAACGACGGTGGATCAATGTTCCCATCCGTCGCGCGGCGTGTCTTGTCTTCGCTGTTCCTGGGACGAGCCAAGGTCTCTTTTGGACAAGGTCAGGAACAAGCCGAGCTGGAGCTAGGTATTGCCGGAACTCCCTAGAGGGGCGATCCTCATGAAATCGCATCCTGTCCTCCCACGTGTCGCGGGCATGGGGAAATGAAGAGCATGGACCAGCTCAAGGCGGTGCAGACTTCAGTTCAGCCACAATCCCCCGCTGCTTTGATAGCCTTTGTTCTATGCGGCGGATTCTGTGAGCTGCGTCTTTGCATTCGACATGCTTGAAGGCAAGCCGCCCTGTAATGGCGTTGGCATCCGGTCCCAAGTCATTGTCAGGCCTGTCTGCACGCGGGCGGCTAAGACCCCTTTTCTGCTGACAGCACGGTCAGGCGGCCGCGCCTGAGCGACAGCGTCGAATCCGCGTCTGATGCGGCCAGATCTTGACGTAGACGTGCTACAGCGACCAGACTTTTGATTTGGAGGTTCGACGAGTCCAGTTGCGGGTATCCGTAGTTGAACTTACACAAGGGAGATATCGACAGAATGCGTGTCGAAGAGGGTCGAGGGGCGCATACTTTCAAGAACGGACTTGCGTATCTCGTAGACTCGCAGTTAGGTGACACAGAGAAGATCGGCAGCGAATCGGCAGTGAAGCGGTCTCACATCGACTAGACTAGTAGAGCACGGGATCCTTGGCGATGGACCGCTGGCGGATTCAGCTGGATGATGAAAGGTTCCAGAAATCTGGCAACTGGCGTCAACTTTGAGACTTAGGCGCAGGCATTATGCTTCGCGAACGACAGTCCCTTAATAACGCGTACGGGCCG
Organism: Colletotrichum australisinense (nom. inval.); assembly: GCA_014706365.1. NCBI lineage: Eukaryota > Fungi > Ascomycota > Sordariomycetes > Glomerellales > Glomerellaceae > Colletotrichum > Colletotrichum australisinense (nom. inval.). The sequence goes on from JABKAN010000003.1 coordinate 5,010,201, forward strand.
CAGCGAGGGCCGTCGGGAGGCTCAGCGTCCCAAGGCCAGTACTGTGTCTCCGTCTGGGTTACTCAAGGGTATCGGAACTGCAGAGATTTGAATTGATTTCCAGTCTTAAGTCAGGATGTCAATATCCCGTCTGATAATACAATGGACACCTGTACTCGTGTATATCGTTTGAAACCAAACAAGTCCGTTGAAGACATCGGATGTGATGAACGGATAGCGCGGTCGTAAAAGTTGATGATGACGAGTTGCTGTGTGGCTTGGAGCATCGCAGGGTTCAAGAGGTCCGTTCCACCCTCCAATGTCCGCGTCCGAAGCCGAAGAGAAGCGACAATCATGGGGAAACGGGGTCAGGGATACGGATTGAAGGATGCAGGAATTCCTGGATGGGCCGGGGACCACCGTAGCACGCGCCCGAGTCGATATCTTGTTTTTCTTTGGCTTCCCTATTCCACATCCCGCTCAACCGCTCTCCGAACGGGCATGTGGGCCTTCTTGATGCGGTCAAGCGCGACCCTGCTCCTGAAATTGGTCCCTGTCGTTGTCTCTGGGGTGCAGACGCTGACAATGTCAAATTCAAAAACGGAGTTGACAGAGGCACACCGAAGGGAAAAAAGGAGGGGTGGCGCTCTCTGACATGCCACTTGTTTGTCGTTAACGATGGCGCCGATTTTTACGAGCACACGGGCCGCCGACAGGTTCATCAATGCTGATTTAGGTCGGGAAGCCGATCAAATCAGGTGTGCATGAACCTTCAAGTTGCGCTGTCGCAAACGCAGACACTCCGAACGGTGAGCCAAGTTGGCGCAAGACGGTTACACTGCTCGTCTAGTGAAGGAGCCGTGAACCTAGGAGTTGCGAGCGACTGACACGGTGTCATGTTGCTGTGCGTTTGACAGGCTGTCTTGATTTCGATCGCCTTTCTTCTTTCTGCAGCATTTGCAGACGCAGGACCGCAATGTGCAGCTGAAAAAAGCAGTGGTTTCAAGCCTGCCTGCGCCTCCTGGATGCATGAACGATGGGCGTCATGCCGGTTTCTGGTCCTGCCTGGTCGGTACTTTTCTCGAACAGAAAAGCACTAAGAATGATGGCAAGAGTATGACAGGGACGATTCCCAACCTCGGTCCTTGGATCTGGCCCACTCAGCTCCGATGTTATTTGTTTTGCGGTTCGTCCATCCGTTCTTTTAAAAGAAAGGAAGCCATATGCCCGGTGTCGTCCAGTGCGGCGTGGTATCCCGAGTCTGTGGGCAGTGGTTCCATCAGGCTTCTAGAGTTCGTTGCGAGGAAACCTATTTTAGTCTTTCCTTCTTCCTTGATCACGAATTTTGGCAGGTCTCGGTCGGAAAGGCAGATGCTTGGATGGATGCAAAGGGCGAGCAAGAAGCCGAAGCTGAACGGGTCAAGGCCAGTCCGTTCCGCATGTCTAGGATGACTATGTGAGAATGTGTTGCAGGTGCCGCCACCAACAATGCAGCCAGCGTTGGTGGATGATCCTGACACTACCAGAGATAGAGACGATGTCTGGTGAGGGTTCGTTAGGTTTCTGGAGCCCGGTTCTTCTTCTTGTACGTAGGTTTTTTCCCAGTCCACCCGGCGGCTAGGTAAGTTGAGCTGTAAGGCAAAGTATCACAGGACGGATGCAAGGCAAGGTAGGCGGTCCCTCGCTTTGGAATCGAGCGAAACGGTACCTCGACGTCGTCCGTAGACAGGGCTTGTTCACCCCTTTTCCAACCCAAAGATGGGAAGTTGCAGTTGCAGTCATCTGCAGTCATATTCGGCCCAATTTGTTCCTGCATTTGCATTGAGACCGGACGCACGATGAGGCAAGCTGGAGAAGTCGGCACAGCTCGGCGAGTTTGATGGGAAGGAGCGCGCACGGGACAGTCTGTTCGTGAGAAATGATGCGCGACCAATCGAATAGACGATTGACAACGAACGGCTAGCAAGGTCTCGAGCGGCTTGTGAAGGAGATTTCGAGCTCAAGTGAGCTGGAGGGAGCGAACACAAGCGATGGGATGCCCAGGCTGCCTGGAACCCGCGCAGCTGTGGCAGCTCAAGCAAATCCAAAGGTGTAACCGTGTAAGGGCGAATCCTCGTAGACCTTGGGGTTCGAAGTGGTGTGCAGATATCTGACCCGATGGGAAAGAGTCCGAGACGATGGGAATTGGTGTGTAGCGGCAAGAGGCGAGCAGTCTCAAATGGGGCGAGGACGTACATGGTCGATGATTTGTAGCGTCGGTATTCCATCGCTGCGGTCTCTCACTCGAGGACGACGGTCAAAAACGATATTTGAGAGTAATTTGTAGATGCTAGACAGATGGGGAACTTCGGTACAAACCGCGGCGAACGTTCTACGGCTACCTAAGCTGCGATATACCTAACTGCAGTTCTATCTGGTGAGGAAGATACGGGGTTAAAGGCAGGCAAGTGCATTTCATCCTCGACTTCCAGGTTAGAAATCGCGAGGATACGTACCTCTACTTGATATCACGGAATCACGGAAGGTGTCAAGGTGAATTGAGGACAGGTCAAGGAAAGGGTGACTGTGGGGTGGTTGGATGACCCCCGCCACTTCCATCGCCAGCCCAAGGACTGAACTGGAACTTGGGTGCTTGGGAAGGGAAGGCTCACGGCTCACGCAGATGCGCGCAGACGCAGGCGCAGGCGCAGGCAGGTGCAGGTGCGGCACCCATCTTTGGAGGAGAGAAGGAAGCGATGGAACCCCTGCAGAATTCTCAAACAGATTTCTGGCGTTACAGCGAAGCGGGAGTCGCGGGACCAGTCATCGTCGTCCCATCCCACACTTTGATTTTTTCTGTCTGTTTCCAAGGTTCTTGTTGGTGGGGTCGCGTTCTTGTTCACATCTGCTTCGGGAGGTGATGGTCCTTTATTTTCTGTATTGTGTATCATGTATCATGTATCCGTACGGATCATACAGATACTTCCATTGTCAAGTTCCAGGTCAACAGACCGATGGAGATTTGTTTTGTTGAATTTCCAGTTAGCAGACAGATGGGCGGGCATGAGAAACATTGCAATATGCCCGCGTTACACGCCCGCAGTATCCAGTCTCACCACAAGAGACAAATTGCTCCAAATTTGCATTTTCGAAGCGACTTACATGAACTCTGACAGATTGCCACTTGTACCTATCCTTTCTCCAGACATGGAAGAAGCGATGGATTTCCCCCTGAGCCTGGATCAGTGAGTTCATGACAATACGGTAGCCTCCTTTCTCCTATTCAGAAGACCGCTGTGATCTCCAAACGTCTTGATGTCATGATACAGACGTGTAATCAAACTGGCAATTCCGAGAACTCTCTACCTAGGTAGGGAGTCTACTAAGTAGGCTGTGTCCTGCTGGACCCGTCGCCCGTTGCATGTTGCACGTTGCGCGTTGCTAGTTGGGCAGCAGAGCATTTCATTGTAGTGTAACTTCCATTATCGCTTGGTTCGGTTGGTACGCCCGCTGACGGACTCGGCGAGGCTCCATTGGGCTTTGATGATTTCCCTGCTACCTTACTGCAGTTGGTAGGTCGCCGGCGACTGAGTGCCCGTTTGTACTCTGGGATTTCGCGCTTTCTTAGGTAGGTAAGGTATCTTTGCCTTAAACAACCATGTACTCCGGTACGTATCTACCTTGGGTAAGGTAGTTTCTGCCCGCTCGCCCACTTCGCCTGAAGCCAGGAACCGCTCCGCATCGCGCGCACGAGGCAAGGGGTCCGTTCCCCACCCTCCATTCTTAGTGACTCCATCTCCTCCCTCATCCCAAGGTGGTGGTGGTGGTGGTGAGTGAGTGTACCTTCCTAGGTACCGACTGGCTCTCTTTCGCTCTCACACGATACGCAGGCTTGGGTTGTTGGAGGCAGTCGTTCATGCTCACATTTAATCTCACTCTCATACGCATCGGTACATCCACCACACCACAAACTCACTCTCACTCTCATCAACTCCCATTCGGACACACGTAGCTCACGCTTATGAATTTAGCAGTCTGTTCGCGCACATCAATCTCTCATGGCACTCAACGCGCTTTTCGCGTCTTCCTCTTCAAGACTATTCAATAATTAATACCCATTACGTACGGATACCTCACCTTCATCCCACTTACCTAGGAAGGAATACGTACCGAAGAGAACCAGGGACTCCCCCGTCCTCATCGTCCCGGATCAGGTCCAACTTTCACGTTCAGGCAGGCCGGCCGCTCTGCTCTCGCTCCCATGAGCCATCAGTGGTCACTGGTCACGCATCACACCCCCATCCATCCTTTCCATCCATCCACTTTGCTCATCCAACCTTGACCCTCCAATAAAGCCAATCCCACCGTTTTGTGCAACCTCTCCGCTGCACCTACGGCCAGTCTACCTGTTCAATTACGAGTCTGAGTACGTAGCTATATGAATACCTTAGGTTGCCTACTGTCTAGGTACGCGGTATGGCAGTCGAGTGAACTCTGGCCTCTCTCATCGCACCCGCAACAAGCCTGGCAGATGGCGGCAATGGAGGGCAATACCTAAGGTACGGAGTACAGATACCGATGCTCGTTGATCGCTCACTCAGTGTCCGTGCCATGTGCCTTGTGCCTGTCCATCTGCTGGCCCTAAGTGATCCATGCCCCTTTATTCGCGACCCATCCTATCCATCCGTACCTTAATCTCTCCGTATGCACCGCGGCGACCAACTGTACGTACCCTTTTACCTGGATATGGCCAGGACCTGAGGACACAGCCTTTTTTTTTTGCTCTCGCGCTCTCTGCCTCTGCCCTCTCTGACCGTGGTCCCCTCTTCCTCCTCTGCCTCATTCTCTCTGGCACCGCTCACCCCCCCGTCCGTCATACTCTTGTCCAACTTTGCTGCTTGTCCCTCCTTTTGCACGTTCTGAACCGCCGCCCTACGCAGTCCTACCTCGCTGTACTCTGTGTACCATCCCCTCCTTTCTACTTGGGCGACAAGGCCTATCTCTGTGTTCCCCCAAGAGAATTGGCCCCCGGTCCTCATTCCACCCACACGGAACCACCATACGCACACATTCATACACACTCAACCTCTCACACTCTTCTTCTTCTTCTTCTTCTACTCAACTCTGCTCTGCTTTTTCAACCCTATCCACCTCACTCCTTTCTTTGCTTTTTGCAAGTAGCAGTGAGAAAACCTCTGCCATCCCGCAGCGTTGCGCCCCAAAGAAAAAATATCCCAAACGAACGGGCTCATCACGCTTCTCAACCAGACGCACCAAACCAAGCACAACCCTTCCCCGATTATCTGACTGGATCTGGAACCTCGCCGCTCCTAGGCTCGATTTTAATTTGATCACCGCTGTCCACACATTTGCGGCCGCGCCTGCCAAAGCTAAAACAGCGCCCTTATTTGTCGCGCCGCCCTATCAGCTGGGCCAAAAGCAATATCCATCGGCCTGCCCCCCGACGAAGCTTCCGCTCGAAACACCACAAAAAACCAACACCAACATTCTCGAAGTCTGCCATCTTGGATTCTTTGACACCGACTGAAATCACTTCGCAGCCTCTTGTGCACTCAACTCAATCACCGTCTCGAGGCGTTCGCTGGACGACATCCCAACTGTGCCCGCACACACACCAATATACACTCACTAATCCACCACTCAATCACACTCTAACCGACCCAGTTCGCGCACGACACGCACGACTCGATTCCACCCAGTTTCCCGCTGCATTTCCCCTCCCAAAAACTGCCACGCCCCCTCCACCACCTCTTCGCAGCCACGCTCACGAACCGTTCTTCTTTTTCGAGTCGCAAGGGCCTGGCAACGATAGCTGCATCCTTGGATCAATTGGAATAACCCCTTCCTTTCACGCTGGATTCCAAGAGTCGCTTTCCCAATCGCCAACCTCGCAGCTGCACCGCAACATCGCCGTTCAGCCGCCCACCGATCCACCAGCGTCGGCCGTCGTAACCTCTCCGTAGGCGACGTCGAGACCCCGTTCATCCAAGGGGTTCTCTTAGGCGACCTGCCTACTTCGCGCAAACATCACCTCAGGCCATCGCCAACATGTCCGTCATGCTCCAAACACCATCTCGAGCTTCTACCGCCTCCTCCTCCTCCAACCCCTTTCCCGCCAAAACACCATGTCTTCTTACGATGGATCGCGGTCCGCCCGCCAATCGAAGCGTTACTCCATGTCCGCGCTGTACATGTCCATGTCAGCGAACGAGACTGATCTGGAGATTGAGGATGACTTGGCCAAAGGTAGGCTGTGCAACCTCCGCAGTTTCCTTGCCCTTTGCCCTACTGACGATGGATTTTACAGCTCAGAAGATTCTCAGAGAGCTCAAGTCCAAGATCTCTTCGCAATCCAAAAAGAACTTCGTCCTCGAAAAGGATGTACGGTATCTTGATTCACGAATCGCCCTCCTCATCCAGAACCGAATGGCTCTCGAGGAACAGAACGAAGTCGCGAGCCACTTGGAAGACGCGACGGATATGCAAGAAGGCGCCTTCCCTAACGACGACAAGACGCAAAAGTATGGCAACTTGATGTTCTTGTTGCAATCCGAGCCGAGGCATATCGCACACCTCTGCCGTCTGGTGTCAATGTCGGAAATCGACTCTCTGCTGCAGACTGTCATGTTCACCATCTACGGAAACCAATACGAGAGTCGCGAAGAACATCTGCTCTTGACTATGTTCCAGGTTTGTGACCCGTGACTATACTACGCGATCTCGCAAGCTGACTCTTGACCCATTAGTCTGTTCTGACCTACCAATTCGACAACACCCCCGAATATTCTTCGCTTCTGCGTGCGAACACCCCCGTCTCGAGAATGATGACCACGTATACGCGGAGAGGACCAGGACAGAGCTTTCTCAAGTCAGTTCTCGCTGATAGAATCAACAGTCTGATCGAGTTGAAGGATCTCGACCTGGAGATCAACCCCTCAAGGTCTACGAGCGCATGATTGAGCAAATCGAGGAGGACACTGGCAGTCTGCCTGCATCGCTTCCCAAGGGCGTTACTGCTGAGCAGGCTGCGGAGAACCCCCAAGTTCAAGCCATCATCGAGCCGCGTCTGACGATGCTCACCGAGATTGCTAATGGCTTCTTGACAACCATCATTGACGGACTCGACGAAGCGCCGTACGGTATTCGGTGGATTTGCAAACAGATTCGCAGCTTGACGAAGCGCAAGTACCCTGATGCCAATGATCAGGTCATTTGCACTCTTATCGGCGGATTCTTCTTCTTGCGGTTCATCAACCCGGCAATCGTGACACCAAAGTCATACATGCTCATTGACGGTCAGCCAGCTGATCGCCCAAGAAGAACGCTGACTTTGATTGCAAAGATGCTGCAAAACCTTGCTAACAAGCCCTCCTACGCCAAGGAGCCATACATGGCCAAGCTGCAACCCTTCATCTACCAGAACAAGGAGCGTATCAACAAATTCATGCTTGACTTGTGTGAAGTTGGCGACTTTTATGAGAGCTTGGAAATGGATAACTACGTCGCACTCTCGAAGAAGGATTTGGAACTGTCCATCACCTTGAACGAAATCTATGCCATGCATGGCCTGATTGAGAAGCACAACGGAGAGCTCTGCAAGGACGACAACTCGCACTTGGGCATCATCATGTCTGAGCTAGGAGGCGCACCCCACAGGTTCCTCGCAAGGAGAACCGCGCCATCAACCTCCCCCTCTTTAGCCGATGGGAAACAGCGATCGACGACTTGACAGCGGCGCTCGACATCACGCAAGAGGAAGTGTACTTTATGGAAGCCAAGTCCGTCTTTGTGCAAATCATGCGGTCGATCCCATCCAACAGCAGTGTCGCACGACGACCTCTGCGACTCGAGCGGATTGCCGACGCCGCAGCTACGAGCCGAAACGACGCCGTGATGGTCCGCAAAGGTATCAGAGCGATGGAGCTGCTCTCACAGCTGCAGGAACTGAAAGTCATCGATAAGAGCGATCAATTCGGCCTGCTCCGTGACGAAGTCGAGCAGGAACTGCAACACCTTGGATCGCTCAAGGACGGAGTCATTCAAGAGACTGGCAAATTGGAAGAGGTCTACAAGACCATTCGCGACCACAACAACTATCTCGTTGGCCAATTGGAGACGTACAAGAGCTACCTGCACAACGTGCGTTCGCAAAGCGAGGGAACCAAGCGCAAGCAGCAGAAGCAACAGGTCCTCGGCCTTACAAATTCACTCACCAGCAGCTGGAGAAGGAGGGTGTTATTCAAAAGAGCAACGTCCCGGATAACCGGAGAGCCAACATTTACTTCAACTTCACTAGCCCTCTGCCGGGAACCTTTGTCATCTCTCTCCACTACAAGGGTATGTTACCTCGATTGGTCATTGCGCAACTTTTACTGACTTTTGTACAGGACGCAACCGCGGTCTTCTTGAACTGGATCTCAAGCTCGACGACCTGCTTGAGATGCAGAAAGACGGCCAGGACGACCTTGATCTGGAGTACGTCCAGTTCAACGTCACCAAGGTTCTCACTTTGTTGAACAAGCGATTTGCGAGAAAGAAGGGCTGGTAAACGCCACCACTTGACCTCTCAACTCTCAACTGTACAACTTTTCCTCCTAGAGATACCCTCGACTGGCTTTTCTTCGAATTAGGCGTTCTCGGCATCTCTTTGAATCCTGATACCACGACGTTTTCGTCTTCATCGTCGCACCGCCTCCGATTTCCATCCTCGCAACCGTCCGCATCAATGCGTTGCTAGCTTCCCACCTTTATGAACGCCTCCTCGCTACGGCCGCCTTTAATTCATTTCTCGACCATCTCGTTTATCCATACGCATACCGGCGTTATTATACCTGTCTCTTTCGTATTCGCCTACATCTGTGTCTGCGTGCTCAAGACTTTGAGCAGCTTTCTCTGGACTAGGTCACGTACAAGATTATCACCGTGGATATATGGGAACTTGGTTTTTGTCCGGCCTTGCGCGCCACATCATATCGGCGAATAGGCGGTACGGCTTGGAGTCTTCTTTTTACACACGCTCGATATACCTGCTACGTCATTTTAATTCTCTTGTTCGGCGGCCGGCGCCAGGAAATTCATGGTTCATGCTGCCCTTTTGCAACTTTGCTTGTCCTCTTTTGGTCCTCATTTGTCTTTTTTCGATCCACACGTCCTGATGCGCAACGACGGCGCAAGTTGTATTCGGCTGGTCCGGCGACTTTCTTGGTTTTATGTCCTGTCCCCCTTTGCACTTCATGTCTGAAATGATACGGTAGAGAAGATGGACGAGAAAGAAATGGAATGAAGGTAGATGATTCTCTCAAAACTTGGTCTCTCTCCGTGATGACGTACAGTGATATGTTTCCCTTGTGAAGGTTTGTCAATGATGGGGTGACGATCTCGTACGAGGGGAAGAATTGACTTCCGCGATCAAGGTTTCAAAAGGGGGTGTAGGGGGGGAATTAGCTAAGTTTGAGCGACGATCTGACAGTTCGTCGTGCCTGTTCCTGTCTCTCCCGATTTTCTGCTCTATTTCTATCCCGACAACGAAGTTTCTATTCACCTTTTTTTTTTCTTTTGAGTTTATCCTTCATAAATGGCGCGCGTTCGTTGCAAAAGCAGAAGTCTCGTGTCTCTCTACGGCTTTGAGTTTTCGAATCGGGTATACTTCATCCGATGACTTTTGTCATCCGAGATTGGGATGGATTGGTAGGTGAGTAACGGGTGAGCGAAGGAGGGGAAGGGGGGGATGACGTGAGCCTGTCTGCCACGTTGTCCTATGGTCGCGTTGTGCCTTTTGCGTTTGGGTTGTTTGGTTCTTTTTTTTTCCCCGGTTCGTGTTTCGAGGTTTTGGTGGTGTCGAGGGCGTTGGTATAGGTGCGGTGGTATATGTGACCGAAGTGTGTGTCTCTTGTGTTTGAGAGGTCTTGGGTGTAGGGTTGGGTGAGAGGGGGCTGGTATGGTTTGCCGGGTCCTTGGGTCTGTCTTGCTGGTTGTGCTTTATCTAGGTTGTAATGGAAAGTGAGGTAGGGTTTGTGGATGGTAGGATAGGGTGTGCTGTCTAAAGGGGAAGGAGGGGTTTGAAAAGGTGACGATGGTTTTCCTTGGGCGATTGGGTTTGGTTGGCGTGTTACAGCCTTGTGGAGAGGGGTAGGTGGTGTTTGGGGGCGGTTGTGGACGAGTTGGTGAGATGAGATGAGGCTGAGGTCGGAGTGTTTGGTGAGCTTTGTTGAGTTGGAAAGATGAGTTTGCTTTTGAGAAAGGCTAGAGATGGGGGGGAGAGCTATTATTACCTCTCTTACATTGTGAATGAACGAAAGCTGTGCAAAGCTTGTATGTGTTTATGATTTGAGTGAGCTTGAGCTGAGTGGGAGTGCTTTTGAAAACATGAGTGTAAGTTGGAGGAGCTTGAGGTGGGAGAAAGCTACGTTGCTGAGGACGAGTTTGTGACAGGATGAGAGGAGTGCTATGATGATTGGCGTAGACGATGAGGGTTTGGCTCAGGATATCGGGATATTTAGGAGATGAACTGTTTCTGGTCTCACGAGTAAATTCAAGATGCAGCATAGGACAATGTCGGAAAGGAAGCGGACCTCACGGGAGATGTGAAAATAAAGATCAAAGTTCAACGAGTCTTCACCACGACGGTGTCAAGTTTGTAAGTCAGAAATTGTACATCTTAGTGCTAGCCTAAGAGTGAGAGCTTGGAGTGTCAGTGAGATGTCCTCGGCTTGGTCATAGTACCATTTCATGCATATACCGTCGGTAGGCTCGAACTTTTGAAGAAAATAGTGAATGAGCGGTAGCCAAGGGGGATATATTGATTCATAGTGGGCGTTGTCTCGGCAGAGGTGGCTCTGGCTGTTGTGATTGAACGTTGCATCATCACCGAAGCCCATATAGCTCAGGTTAACTGCAAATCCGTCATTTAATCTTCTTGGTGTATCATGCTGTGATGATGAAAGAGAAGAAAACCACAACATGTGCCTGGGAAAAATCAAGGTTTCTGATCAGTTGCAACATCTGCACTATACGACAGAGCAACTGAATCTTTCACATGAGACGGGAAACATGTCTTGATCATCACCGGAAGGCAGACGGTCAAGTACTGTTAGACCCCTTTGCCAGTTTCGTCAGATCACTCACAGGACAGCCACCGTCAGTGCTTCTTGAATACCTATCATACTAGGACTAGGATTGAGCGTGTAGGTGAGAAGCCTGGCTGTACGCGGTGTTGTTTTCCCATGCATCCTCCACATTCACAGTCAAGACGAAAGTAGAAAAAAGGGCTATTTAGCAATCAAGTTCGAAACCTGCAAGATGTGTCCATCATCGTTTTGAACCTTTACTCATCTTGTGATACGAGGGCCGGGTGTCTGTAAATCATTGCTGTTGATTTCATCGCCTTGTCTCGAAAACTTCAAGTAGAGTCGATCTGATGGATCGCCGTGGCATCCAGAAGCTTGTACACGATACAAAATTTGGTAGAGCATAGCAATTCCTAACGATACACGATCTCTGCCCGAGAACAGAACGTGTTCTTAATTTGAACTCATGGCCGAATATTCCCTTTCGCGTTGCCGACAGACGACTCGGGGTTCTTGATCTGGACCTTACTTTGCAAGAAGGCTGTGCAGCTTGGTCGTGGTGACTTTCTGGTCGAGTTGGGTTAAAAATGCAGTGAATTCTTTCTCTCCACTACCGCACCTTCACCAAAAACGGGTCTCGAGAGCTTGAGATGGGCTAATATTGCAGTGAAGCTTCTGCCCCCAACTCCTTGGAGGTCAGGCATAGCCGCATAGGAGCTGGGGTGCTAAAGTGGAAAAACGTCTTGAGAGCTTCGGAGGGAGCTAAAGTTGCAGTGAAATACCCGCCACCCGCCCGCAACCTCGAAGGGGGGTATGCGTGCAGGAGTTGAGTTGAAAAAGTTATGAATCGTCTTGAGAGTCACAGATGAGGTGATATTGCAGTAAAGGTTTCGCCCCGTTCCCTTTGAGGTCGAGCTCTGGAAGTGAGGGTTCAGGTGCTAAAGTGGGAAAACGTCCTGAGAGCCTTATTTTTCTTGGGGGGACAAAGTTGCAGTGAAGTTGTCTTCCCAGCTCTAACCACTTCTGAAAGAGGTTGCATGTAAAGATTAGATTGCGTTAACGAAATCCCCAACCGTCTAGAGAGCTTGAGATGGGCTAATATTGCAGTGAAACTTGCCACTACACAGCCTCAGACCCGGAAGGAGCTTTGCATGCAGATACAGGAGTTGAGGTGCTCCAATCAGCATACGCGCTCATCGCCAGCTCTCATCCAAGATGATACTGACATGGTCTTTCGATATTTGTGTGGTACGGGAGAGATGGGAGAGAAAGAGACTGCAACGAGGTGTGGTCACGAGCTGCTTTTGTGTCTTGAAGGATTCCGTGGTAGATCGTAGCTCAAGCATTGAGCTGCTTCATGTTTCTCGTCTTTAGTAGGCCCCAAATCAATTGGATTTGTTGGAGAGCTAGAAGACTGGTTCATCTGCCATGGTGAGAACGCGTTGGCGAAGAAGTAACTGGGTAGAAACAAGACGTGCTGTCTTGCCCGATACCGCGGCGGTACCATGGTATAAGTGCCCTCGACCGACTTGGTGCCCAAAAGCCAGAGTGGCTGGCAGCACTCATGGCGAAAATAACTCTAACAGGGTCAGAATCGCTGGAGGTAGACGAGGGCGAAGAAGAGGATGGCTATATGGAATCAGCAAAGCAAATCATCGCTTCGAAGCGGGAGGTCACCGTATAAGCCTTCTCTGGTCACGTCAGCGGCCTTCATTGCTTTACTCAAGCCTTCGTCGATTTGATATCAAGATACCAGTGTCAGAAATAGGCGGACCAACAAGAACATGTTCACCTTGCCTATCAGCCGTCTTGAAGACCTTATGTCAGATTGACTACACAGCTACTGCGAGAGGTCCGATGCCTGTCGGACCTATGCCTATTACCCAGCCTAGTCGCGATGTCGTTGCCATCATCACGGGTACTTGGATTGGAATCAAGCTCCACCATACTGTGTGGCTGCTTCGATCTCATAACTTATGCTATGAATCAGCGTATGGCAGCATGACTTCAGTGTTTTTTATTACGATTGGTAGGTTCAAGTCGAATGGTTCGCATTATCAAACGTGGTGGGTCAAGTCGAAGACGTGGCGGAAAAGAGCCGACAGGCCGGTTCGTGATAAAATAGGATGGGATGAGATGGGATGGACAGACGAATGTGGCTTGACACACATCACCACATTAGACGCTGACGGACAGCCATGCTCGTTGTGAATCACCGATGTTGCCACTCGGAGGAGGAAATTTGGTTGTGTTTGTAGGCTAGTGTTTCGGCAATGGACGGTGTGTGTCCAAATAGTCGTGGGTGGTCATCTTGAACGTCGGCGACTATCATAGTGTCGCTTTCTGTCGGCGACCACGCATCGGCTTGCGAGGCCGCATGAAGTGAAGCGTTGCATTCGCCGGGGGATGTTAGTATCGTTGATGGATGGTAAGATTCGTTTCAAAACACGAGCGATTGGGGATGTCGCAAGATATTGTTAATGCCTAGACTATAATAATCACCCTCGATTTCGATAGAAGATACCGGTGGGCACATGAAGACTCGCAAATTGACATCTATATATCATTCGCCCCTCGTTCTCACCGAAAACCACCGAGCCCGGTGAAGAGACTTAAGCTTGTTTTGAGCACGTCAACTGTCACTTACAACGCCACGCCCACCTCGGCCGCTTCCCACGCGGGCCAACCCGCAAATTCTCCTCCAACCTCCCAATCCGTAGACGCTTGCCAGACAAACTTCACCGAAGGGGGGTGGGAATGGCAGGACAAAGTTGCCTATCTGATGATTCACCGATAGGGAAACGATGCCCGACAATCACTGAATCGGCCACTCTCTCTTTCTCTCCTTGAAAAGAATTCCAATAATAGGGGAGTTAGTTCCCTTGGGGTAGCATTGACTTAATCTCGTAATGCTCCACACCAGGAACCCAGCAAAGCAAAAAGTCGTACCCATCATCCGCATCATAAACAGAGAGAAAGACGCACATGCCAACGCAGAAAAAAAAGAAGGGGGAGAAATCTTGAAAGTGTTGCCCTTTTTAGCCTAAGTGCCAGACAGGGTGACATTCGTTGGATACATTCTAGAAAAGAAGGACGAAAAAGGAATCCGACCCCAAATCATAATCAAATCTCGATAAGCCGGACCCCTTTTCTCTCTAATCCTGCGCGCAGCTTGAAAGTTCCCTGAGGTAACTATACCATCTTGCAAATATGGCTGCGCATACCGAGAGCGCACAGCTGGCCAGTCGGCTCGATGGACTGGTCATGGTCATCCCGGACCTGCGCCGGATGGTCAGCCACTGGCCGTCTGGGAAGAATACTCATGCCTCCGAGGTTGAGGGGTTGATTTGCAAACTCCTGGAGCAGAGGTCAGTCTGCCCAATATGATAATGGAATGGTTTCATTATGCTGACTTATCGCAGCGATGCGTCACCGAAAGACAAGGCCAATGTCCTGGAAGCAAATCCGGCTCTCTTAGCCTCATGGTAAGATATCCTCAAGAACAGTCCGAAAAAAGACGGGAAAAAATCAACCAGCACTTGCTGATAAGTGATGTTTGTAACGTTAGCCTCTGGCCCAACGTAACGAGAGAGAGACTTGGCACCTTGACGCTCATGGTGCTCTGGCAGGGCAGACTCGATGACCATATCGAAAGCCTCGAGTACAAGAGCGCGGAAAAGGCCAAAGACTTCCGCAACAAGGCCAAGGACTACATTGCGCAGTATCTTCAGCTTTCCGAGGGGCCCAAGGAGGCGTCAACGAACCCCGTCATTGCGGGGTTCCAGCCGGTTGCCAAAGTCATTTGCCAGCAGTACGACCGAGGTCAGTTTTTTTCGTATCTGGGTGTAGCAGCGAAATCTGAGGGCTGATTTCTTTGGGGTGGTGGGCAGATCAGCGGAGAAGGTTAAGGGTTAGTCTATTCGAGTACATTGACTCGACCGTGCAAGAGATGCGGTACATCCAGAACGGACACGCGCCCACGACGTTGTCGTATGAGAAGCTTCGCAAGAAGACGGGGGGCGCTGGGCCTTTGTGTGCCTTGGCAGAGTAAGAAATAACATGAGGGTATCTCTCCTACAGTGTGGGATTTTTGCTGATGGAAGTAGGTTCGCCTCTGGATCAGAGTGGCCGGCGCACGTCGTCAACTCGCAGCCGTATAAAATGATTCTGGAGTCGGTCAGCATCATCATTGGCTTGTCAGTTTTGCCCCTGTGATATATGCCGGAATGAAGATACGCAGAAGCTGACGGGGTACTTTTCTGGAAATAGGACGAATGACTTGCTCTCGCTGAACAAGGAGCTGGTAAGTAGACTCGTTGTGGTGGTGCTGCTGTTGTGCGAGCGGAGGAACTAATCATTCGAGCAGCGGAAAGGCCGGACTCTCAACGCGGTGCCGGTGCGGTACTGGAATGGCAAAGACGGCAGTGACCTGGAGAGTGCCGTCGGAGAAGTCGTAGAAGAGATTGACAAGGCCGTTAAGCAGCTCGATGTCTGCGAGCGAAGATTGATCAACCAGAGCCTGACGGATGGGGACGCGATTCGGGAGGTGACTGCGACGCTCAAGACGATTTGCACTGGCAACTTGACTTGGAGGTTTGTGACTTTGGATTCCCCCTCCCTCTCAGAACTTGCGCGTTGCTGACAATGGGAACAGTCTTGAGTCAAAACGGTATAACGTAGGTCCTCCGGACGCCGATGGAAGTCTGAGGCAGGAGTTGAGGGCTCCTGATGCATGAAATAGAGGGCAGTGGGAGGAACGCAGACGGTAATGGACGATGATAAACGGATAAGGTAGTTATGAGAGGTAGAAGTATTAGCTGGGCGGCAACGCCGCGAGTAGAACGCCCGTAATGATGAATGATACCCCCAAAGGCTTTGATCTCAACGGTCAATTGATGTTCCAATTGCGTAGGGTGCTGATTGTGTGGTTGTCAAGCCCCCCGACTCCTGAAGCCAGCCGATTGGGAGAAGGGCCCGAGGACCTTGAGAGACAGCGCCATAAAAGCAAATATCACGGGAAAAGAAAGCAGAGGTTGACGAGATGCAGACGTTATTGGTGGCGTGCATGACAAGTCAAGTTTGCGTTGCAGCGCCCCGGGGCTTGTGAACAAATACGGTGGACCAGCGCGACCGCGCCAGAAGGATTTTAGCCTCTTAGCATCTTGGGATTATTACACACCTAGTAGTGTTCCGTACACAGAACTTCACTACTAATTTGCCTAGGGATACTGTACCTTAGGTAAGTAGGTACAAAATGATTGTCTCACAGGGGAAAGAGGGCCGAACGCAGGGGGGACGTTTGCCATTGGACGTTGGTCTGATGTCATGGCAATTTGCGAACTCAGCCAAGCAAATGTCTCAATTGGCGCGGGCAGTGGCAGTGGGCGCGGCCCCTCTCAAGCTTTCAGCTCCAGGGCAGCGTCTGGGGAAGAGACCAAAGCTCCCCCCCAAGCTCCTGTCCCCAGGAAAACAGAAAGCTCCCAACACAAACACATAACATCCAGCCTCGTGCCCCCGAATTGGAGCTTAAGCATCTACCAAACTTTCCACACTCACACCGCATCAGCTTCAACTTCGAAAACCCGTTCATAGCTATCTACAGACACAATGGCTTTCCGCTTCGCCGCAAGAAGACTCGCCCTCACCCGCCCCGCGGCGCCGGCGCGTGCCTTCCACTCGACGCCCGCCGCCTTCGTCAAGGTTGGGGACGCCGTGCCCGAGGTCGACCTCGTCGAGAACTCGCCCGGCAACAAGGTCAACCTCGCCGAGGAGTTTGGCAAGGTCACCAATGGACTCATCATTGGCGTGCCCGCCGCCTTCTCCCCTGCGTGCTCTGCGAGCCACATCCCTTCGTACATCAACCACCCGAAGCTCAAGGAGGCCGGCCCCGTCTTTGTCGTCTCCGTCAACGACCCCTTTGTGTAGGTTTCCCTTTCTGGGATCTCGGAGGCAGGGTTCGAAGCCTCATTGACGTGTCAGGGCAAGCGGGCGTGTGGAAAGAAAGCGATTGATACTGACGATCGAGTAGCATGAAGGCCTGGGGCGACCAATTGGACCCCGCCGCCCAGACTGGAGTATGTTGACATACCCTCCCGCCTTGCGCCGAGGCAGCGTTGGCATGCTAACGTTATAAAAGATTCGATTCCTGGGAGACCCATCCGGCGAGTTCACCAGAGCGTTCGACGTCGACTTTGACAGTAAGGCTATCTTCGGCAACGACCGCAGCAAGCGCTATACCCTCGTCATCGAGAACGGAAAGGTCAAGGAGGCCCACGTTGAGCCCGATAACATTGGCACTGCCGGTAAGATTCCGAGAAACCGTATCACGTCGTCCTGTGAGAGCTAGCTGACAATGCGAGCAGTTTCCTTGGCCGACAAGGTCTTGGGTTGAGAAGACATGGACTCGGAGTTGTGATGTTGCAAAGATTTACAAGAAAGGGAACCTCGAAGGCCACTTGGACTAGGTAGCTGCAGTTTGGAAGAAGATGCAATATGCATCGCGAATACCAACTTGAATTCAAAGATAAACCCAAAAGACGTGTCTCCGAATCCGAACCCCTGACTGACAGGACCAAGAAGAAATGGTGTTTCACCTATCGGCCTCGGGGTTCCACAAAGAAAGCGAATGCTTCTTTCGCCTGCTTAGAAAGCTATCGCGTCGGACACGATATGAGCATCTGAGGTAATTGACAATGATGAGACCATCACATTTGTCAGGCCTGCAATACCGAAGCTCAAGGAAACCCCGGGATCAAAGTTGGCCGAGCCGGGGCACTTGTGGGCTCCCGACATGCACCCGATGACCGGCGACATCGGAGCCACTTGGTGCCGGGCCGCTCCCGCCTGACAAATGCAGGGGCAAACAACATGAGAATACGACCTCGCTATCGATAAGGATGGATGACTAAGGGATAGCGAGGGGCAGTTCCGTCAGGTTCCGCACTGCTTATCGAGCGACAAACACTGAGTCTTGACTCTAGGTGACACTCTCGAGGGTGGTGGTGGCGCTCAGGGCAGCTGTGTGAGTCGTCCACCGTCATGCCATGCATCAGGCCCAAAGCCAAAGACCACCCTCTCGCCTCTACTGTGTAGGTAGATGTGCCTTACTCCTGAATCCCTCATCGCCTAACTGCGGACTGTCCTGGAGGCAAGGACCAAATTGTGAGGGCCAAAGGTCCATGGAGTCACCTGCCCGCCGTCCGACGCAATCACTGGCCAGCGACTATTGCAATGACACTGGCACGGGGCTGCATCTGGCCCCAGGGAGTTTGAGAACTGGTCTCCTCCCCGGCGGGATTGGAGAGAATGAGGCACTTTATCGAGTCGTGTGCCTGAAGCCCGCCTCTTTCATCAGTGCCTGATCAATTTCCCTGGGCTTGTATCCGTGGATGTAAAGATAGCGCTGGAAGCGCAAAATAGAAGCATCTGCAACCTTGTGACCATGTCCCCTCACTCCTGACCTCTAAGAAGGTACTTGGGGTACCTGGGTAAGGTACTCACTCACATTACTCATTTTGGGACTGGATCCCGCCATCATAATCCCAAGAACAGAGGAGATGCGTATTGGAACGTAGTGTCGATGGTGTTCATGTTGAACGAGTCCCTGGAGTCAGTCAGCCTGTACAGTGACATGAATACTCGGAGTTGCAAGGGCTGAACTACCAGAGTGTGTGGTGAGAGTGACTTTGAAAGAGTCCTCCCGTCCCCCTTGGCCCTGCCCCTACACAGTAAGTACCGGTAGTTCACGGTGCAAGCCGGCGCCAGCCCAGCGGGGAGTTTGTCCCCGCCCTATCGAGGTACTTGACATTTGCTGATGTCGCCCGCTAACCATGAAGTCACTCGGCTTCTTCCTCCAGTGCATTCTTCCAACCAACACCCCCGACGTCTGAGTTCCGTCATTGGATCCAACAACTCACTCGCTGGGCGGGAAGGAAGTCACTGCCTGGTCCTGACTGTCTGTGACTGCCAAACCAAACCATCCGACTCCCTCCCGCTACATACCTTACCTTATCCACCCATTCATCCCACCCACATCCCACACGCTCAGTTGCTCACCCAGGTCGTTCACCTTTCCCGCAACGCATTCCAATCCCACTTTCACATCCACATATCCACGCCCACCACACCCATCACCCATACCTTAGACCACCGCCCTCGCACTCTTCTTTGCGGCATTCCTACACCGCAGGCAACCGAGCCAGGTCCGTACTGCCGCCTACCGCTCTGACTGATTTCGCCCGGCCTCGATACCCCGCCCTTTCTCGGCACAACCGCAGACTGCGAGCACCTTTGTATAACCTGCCCAGCTCTTCCCAGCCTTTGTACCTGTTTGTTGCCTCAGCCTTGGGCCATCGCAGCCTGCAACTTACCAATCTACCCTCCACCCCATCAAGTGACTCCCACACCGCGACCGGCGCCCAACGCAGGCATTCCTCCTCCCCTCGTTTGGATCTGATACTCGTTCTCCCATCTCCGTCATCAGTGTCTCACCCGCCTATACAATCCAACCCGTTTCCGCCCCCTCGGAAACGCTTCCCTCGCCTCCATCTGCAGTCGGCACCATTCCTCCCACTACGCGGAAGAGAAAGGCCGCTGAGGCGACGATATCCTCCAATAACCAAGAAACCGCAACAAAGAAGAGGATCGCCTCGGCTGCTGGACAGGACGCTCCCCCAACCCCCGTCACCACCGCGAGCAACGGCATGGATTCAGAGGAGGACTTCATGTCGGCTCCCTCGAGCGACGACGAGATCATGCAGGATGACAGCGGCGAGGACATGTCTGGTCCTGATGGTATGTATACACCGCTCAACCGAGTCTCTACGGTCCCAAATCCACCGACTGACGTCTTTGATTCCTCCACAGATTTCGATGAAGATGACTTCGAAGACGAGCCCGAGGACCTGGGCATGATCAAGGACTCCGACAACAAAAAGAAGGTGGCCTACGACATCTCATTCAAAGTCTACGAACCAAAGGATATCCAGCGTCAACAGGATGACATGATTGACGAGGTCAACATGATCCTGAACATCCGCAAGGAGGATGTGGCGATATTGTTGCGGCACTTTAGGTGGAACAAAGAACGTTTGATCGAGGACTACATGGACGCTCCTAACAAGGTCTTGGAGGCTGCAGGTCTTGGCTCGAACGTGGCTGGCCCGCCCAAGCTTGAAGCCATTCCAGGTTTCATGTGCGACATCTGCTGCGAAGACGAGGAGGGCCTCCAGACCTTCTCTCTTAAGTGCGGCCACCGATACTGCGTAGACTGCTACCGCCAATACTTGACTCAAAAATTCGCGAAGAAGGCGAGGCGGCTCGTATCCAGTGTCCGGCCGAGGGCTGCGGCCGCATCATCGATTCAAAGTCCTTGGATCTGCTTGTTGCAGCCGATCTCAACTCCCGATACCACGAGCTATTAAATCGGACATACGTGGAGGACAAGGAGATCCTGAAGTGGTGCCCTGCACCCGACTGCCCAAATGCCGTGGAATGCGCCATTAAGAAGAAGGACTTGGACAGAATCGTCCCCACAGTAGCATGCGGTTGCGGCCACCGCTTCTGCTTTGGTTGCATTTTAACTGACCATCAGCCTGCTCCCTGTGAGCTTGTCAAGCGATGGCTGAAGAAGTGCGCAGACGATTCGGAGACTGCAAATTGGATATCGGCCAATACCAAGGAGTGCCCGAAGTGCAACTCGACAATCGAGAAGAACGGTGGCTGCAACCACATGACATGCCGAAAGTGCAAGCATGAATTCTGCTGGATGTGCATGGGCCTATGGTCGGAGCACGGCACGAGCTGGTACAACTGCAATCGTTTCGAGGAAAAGAGTGGTACGGATGCGCGTGATGCCCAGGCCAAGTCCCGCATATCGCTAGAACGCTACCTGCATTACTACAACCGATACGCCAATCACGAACAGTCTGCCAAGCTAGACAAAGACATCTACCATAAGACGGAGAAGAAGATGGTCCAGCTTCAGACAGCCTCAGGCATGTCTTGGATTGAGGTTCAATACTTGAACCAGGCCTCACAAACGCTGCAAACTTGCCGGCAGACCCTTAAGTGGACCTACGCCTTCGCATTTTATTTGGCGCGTAACAACTTGACCGAGATTTTGAAGATAACCAAAAGGACCTTGAGATGGCTGTCGAGGCCTTGTCAGAGATGTTTGAGAAGCCCGTCCAGGAGCTTTGTGACAAGAAGTTGAAAGTCGACATTATGGACAAGACTTCATACTGCAAGAAGCGAAGGATTATCTTGCTTGAAGATACTGCAGACAACCTGGCCAATGGTATGTTTGCAATATGAACCAGGTCGAATAATAACTGACCGTACCAGGACGTTGGACATTTAACGTAGATCTTCACGGACCTTCACCAGTCGGTGCCACAAGCAGTCGTCGTCAGTAGATCGTTGATGATACGGACCCGGTGGAGCGTGAATTCGATGAAGACAGCGACGACGATTTCATATACAACGAGACCCCGCCTGTCGACAATGAGGTGAGGCAGTGGCGGTTCCCGTGGTGAAGGAACACCATTCGCGTGGTTCGTGAGGCTCGCGGATCGCTTTTGGGCTGGGTATGGATGTACACAGAAGCATGGACTCAGAGAGCCACGCAAAAGATTTGTGGCGTGGGTTTCGAGACGGAAACCTTGGAAGATGAAGGCATTAGACCCAGAAACGGAATCGACATGGGGGAAGGATCGGCTGTTGCCTCGTGGTCATCACTTTAGTGTTCCAAGTATGACGCGAGGTGGGATTCTTTTTCTTCTCTCTTTCATAGTAAAGGAAGGCAAGGGACTGACTGCTTGCATCATGAGCATTGTGTATGGTATAGGTCTTCAGGTTACATGCCCAGTGTCCCAGGCACGGCGGGCTTCTTTTTCATCATTGGGCAAAACCACGTCCTGGTCAGTTTTTCCATCCTGGATTCTGTATTCTGATATAGATTTGTGAAACATGTGAGACTTGTGAGATTTGCAATCAGGCTAACTTGCGACCTGTTTGTCTGTTTATTTCCGACAGGTGCTGTTCCTTGCATGCTCGGGTCATATGGAACGGGCTGTAATAAGGTGGGAATGGGTGCCTGGCGGCTCCGGTCGGTCCGGGCCGAGATTGAATGTATAGTTGGATCCTTAAAAAGATAGACGACCTCACAACAACAAGCCTACAGATAAGAGATGACTGAGGAGGTAGGTTATACTAATTCATGACTTGAGCAACAATCCAACCAGCAAACTATCGAGCAAATCACAAACCATCCATAGGACACACGTTTCATGAGAAAAAAAGGTCTTCCGCCCATGATATATTCCCATCATCACTACTTAAAAACTCCATGGTGTCCTAGTGATTACAATGCATACAAAAAGCCCTGACTACCCCGTCTCTCTTGACTTTCCGGCATGCTTCTCATGTTCCGTAGTCCCTTGTAACCTCCAACCATGCCAAATGATAACGCATGCTGTATGCCTTCCTGCCTGTACGCCTCGGTGACCTTATCGCCAATGGCGACCATCAAACACCGCCCCCGATGTGAGTCGGGAGAGATGGAGAACATGACCAGGTGCCCAGGAAACTAGAGCTATCTCCCCCCTTGGAGGAGTCGAGCTCATGGCGCCTCAATGATGCGTGACTCTTAACGCCTGCTTCCAAAGTGGATAGAACAAAATAATGACACAACGTTTGTGGGTATCGAATCGACATGTGTTTAATAATCGCTTCAGTTGTATACAAACCGAGAAAGGTTCAGCGCCTTGGGCACGGAGTCTCCGTCTTCCTTCTGGCCGAGGTCGTGGGCAAAGACATCGTCGTCATTCTCGCCGTCGCTATCGGGGATGATCTGATCTTCGCTTCCGCACGGCGCGTTCAGAGCCTCCACCTCGGCCAGATCGACCTTGGGCAGAGGCACAAAAGACGGGTTGACGGGGAAGGACTTGAGTAGCCGGCTCTTCCGGGGACTGCGCTTGGGGCTCCGCTGTATTGTGCTCTTAGTAGGAGACAGGGGCCGCCGGGCAGGCGGGTTCTTGCGCTGGAGGGCACGGGCTCCCATCCGCTGTAGTGGGGTGAGAAGAGGAGTGGCCTTTGACGTGCCAGCTGCGATTGAGCTAGCCGAAAATGTGATTGAAGACGCCGCAGTGGAGGGAGCAGCGGTCGAGGGTGTGAAAGTTGATGAACGCTGGGAGGCAATGGTGCTCGGCGTGTCGGGCTGGCTTGAGGCGGTAGGGCTGGGCTGAGAGCTGAAGGCAAATCGCTGTAATGACGCCCGTCTTATGTTCTTCTCTGGGAGCGACGAGATAGGCTTGCTCGGCTCAACGTCTTCTACTTCGGACAGGTCGGTCTGCGGCGTGGCTGATATTTCTCCGTCCTTGCTGAACTGGCTGTCCGTACCGGCAGTTGCTTCCGTACCTGTATCCGTGCTCTGGCTCTCTTCGTAAACCGCTATTGATTTGGGCTTCGGGGCATGCCACTCATCAATATCGGGGAGATTCAGTAGCGCCTCGTCGATGGAGTCGTCTGAGAATAGGAAGCTGTCCTTGTTCTTGTTGGTGGAGCTTCCGTTCTTGGAGAAGAACTTGCTCTTTTGGGATTCCTCAGTTTTCGTTTCGGTAATATCTGTGTCTGCACAGAGGCGGACCTTCTTGGGAGGCCGTTGGGAACCGCCTCTCATCAGTGCATCGATGTCGTCTATAGTATTTGTCGCGTCACCGACGGTGATACGACGGGTTCCGTCAGAGCTGCTAGGAGCATGTTGCTGCAGTAAGTCCTGGATGGGCTCAGTCCGTCGTCGTAAAAGGCGAGGGGAAGTATTTGAACGGGCGGTTCGTGTCGGGCGAGAGCTGGCGGTAGGCTGTGATGACGAAGTGCCATCGATATATGGTCTAGGAAGGGGAAAGACTCTGGGTACCAGGCCATTGTGAGTAAGAGCGGCAACTCTCTCTGGGTCGACAGAGAAACAATTGCGGTCCATTTCACCCATCGGAATACGCTGGTGGCCCTTGAAGTACGAATCAATCGGTTTGGTCGGTTGTCGCGTGCGGGTCGATGATGAAGAGACAGCCGCAAGGGCCTCTGCAGACTGAGAATGTCTTCTCTTCGTATCGGTCTTGGAGCCAGGCATGGGCGCGGGGATGATGGTCTCCTTGGTGATAGGGTTGACATCTCCGACTGCAATTGCTGTGGCCATGGCCGGCTCGACGTAACCACCAATAAAGGCATGTCCTCCACACCCTTGCCTTCCTCTGGTTCTGTTAAACATACTAATCGTTTCGCTTTCGGGCAGTAGACTCTTTGGTGGATGAATGTCAGCTCCGCCTGGGCAAACCGAGACATGTAGTTCTCTGAAACGCGATGCTTTCCCTCGAACTGGATCATCCGGACCAGTCGATCGACGGTCTTGTACTTGCGAATCATCCGGTAGGCCGTCTTGAGACCCATATTGTTGATGCCCTCGAGATAGTCGCACCCGCTGAGAATGGCCATTCGGCGGAAATCGTCGTCCGTCCACCCGTAAGAGAAACCTCCCGAACCGCACAGAAATCCCTCCGGTTGATCTCGATACAATTGCCGTACTGGTCGAGTTTCGTGAGGAGCCGCTTGCAACCAAAACCAAAAGATCCGAGTCCTCCGATAGAATGCCGTTGATGAGGCCTTGGCGTTCGAGGTAAACAAGCTGAGCATCAGCCTCGTACGGTGCGACGACGTACGAGATATTCATCTTTTTCAATTCGTCAATGAGATTGCGAGCCATCTCCGGTGTGACGTCAATGGCCTTCTGAAACTCGAGGGCTGCTTGTGATGACTTTCCGGCTCTGAGAAGCTCCATGGCAGACTTCTTGCTCTCTTCACGACGTTTAGCGCGGGATCCCTCGGTGGCGGCTTTGCTGGGAAGGAAGTCGCCATCAAAGACAATGTATGGTGTGACGCCGAAGTGCTTGAGCATCCTCACCCGGTGCATGGCGAAGTCGACATATCTAAGGCAAGGTTAGGTATACAAACCTACGGTTGCGTAGCTTGGGAAGCGCGCCATGCACAGCGCATTGCTAGGGCCACTTACTTGCGGGTTGGGTTGCCCTTGGCCAGATCAACGGCGCAGGCAATGGCTCCTCTGTGAAGCCATCCGTAAGCGTCGACGCCGAGCGTCTCACCGGCGAATTTCTTCAACTCGGTTGGCCTGTGGATGGACTTGAGCAACGGAAGCAGGCCTAGGGGTTTTTGGTGAGCAAGGACGTTCGCCAGGCGGGAAGCAAGGGAGGAAATGTACCTGAGACGCCCATTGTTGATCGCGAGAAGGGTTCGCAGGTCCTCAAAGGTTGGCAAGTCGATACTTCCTGAAGATTGCCTACGTCTCTCTCCGACCCGATTCACAGGCCAGAAGCCGGGGTCGACAAAGGGAGATCAATGCTCAGTCCATTCGTTGAGAGAGAATGACGCGTGGGCAAGTCGTTCGCGTAAGAAGTGAAAGTCGGAACGCCAAGTCAGGTGATCCGGGGGCAAATGTAAACAAAGCACTCGGGCGCTACGTTGACGAGTTCGGAAATGCCACTTGTACGGAGGAACCGCGACGACAGGTTGGAAAACTGGAAGAGGGGAAAAGGCGAGGTCGACAGAAATTCACCACGATGCTGAGATCGGAGGAGCGAAAGTGTGCAGGTGGAGTGAATCACGGCTTCCTGCACGGGAAAGGGACGGTGGAATCGCCCGGGGGGACCTGGGCCTGCTATATTGGAACGCGGGTGGACACACCGCACCGCGTCAGGCTCATATCGCGACTCCCAGTTCTCTTCTCTCTCTACCTTTTTTTTTTTATCTTTATTTTTACGCAGGGACCAGGCCGAGAAATACCCCAAAAAGGCTTAGTGTGCTCAGACTTGGATATCCAGAGCAACGTCACTCTGTCCGGATTTGGTTGAAGACCATTGGACCCTTCCTGGGGTTAAAGTGGAAACAGAAGGCACTGAGTCTTTTCATCCAATGTACGTGCACACAGCAAACGCACCTGCAGACTCGGATGGGATTTTCATCGGGTGGGGCACAGACCGACTTTCACAGAACCAGTGCCATCGCAAATCTCATTCTGCGTCTTGTTCAACTCTGGGAATCATCGATCTTAGATACCAATCTCACTGTGAATTGACCCGGTCTCATCCGCTCTGTTGTTCCATATCGCCAAGATGCCCTCAACATTAGAAAAGGCTCGCAAGCACATTGCGAAGAAGCGCAATGGCCATGACCTAGCCCTTCATGAGTTTTCCAGAGACTCCAAGCGTCTTCACAAGGCCTCGATCAGAGACCAAAGGCTGGGAAAGCTCCACGCCTCAAAGAACAAAAAGGAGCAGCCCATGAGTAAGATATCAGTGTCCAAAAAACATCGAGGCTTGCCAACTGACATCTGGTAGTTGACCGTGCCTCCTTTTTCCAGAAGGCAATTCAGGAGAAGGGATCCGAACCCCTCGACTTGGCCGCCGTTCAGGAGCTCATCAGCAAGTACGTCTCGGAAGCCGAACAGCCCACATACGTTGAGCAAACACTGACACGTTGCCAGATTTGTGCACCAGTACGATGAGGAGTACGCCGAGGTCAAGAAGACCCGCCGTGCCGGTCGCCCTGCAAGTGCCAAGGAAGACTTGCTCAAGCTGAGAATCTCTAACCTTGAAGAAGAGTACAAGATCGGATTTTGTCAGTTGGCTCCCAACATGGTGTCTTTCTTTCGCGGCATTCTAACATCTTTTTAGACCTTCCTGACCTCACAACATCGTCCAACATCATCCAACTCGACCGCTGGGATGGTTCATGGGCTTACCTCACCAACCTCGCCTGGGTCAAGATCACGAGTGACGGGAACGTCAGACCCTCCAGCTTCCCTCCCAGGGTTTAGTTCCTGGCATCTTACAGCATGATCATGGCGTTTTCTTTTTCGGCGTTTGGGGGATTACACGAGGCCACGAGCCCGCTAGGCCTTGAAGCAGCATCATCGATTTCCACCGGGAGAAAGGATGGGGATCAACCGTCGGCTCCAATTTCTGTATCCGGCTCCTCGTATGGTGCCACTATAGAAGGGCGGGTTGTTCGCGGGCAATGTCTCAGACAGGCCAGGCACTGTATCGGAGTTCTTGTTTGGCCAACAGACAAATTTCTCCGGTTACATACAGCAACCGTGCATGTTGAGGTGCGAAAGGCCCAATGCTCGGATCACAGCAGACCACGCATAGCCAAATCACTGGCTCGTCAGCGTCTGAGCCATGATTCTCCTGTGCCGTTGCACAAAAAGGGATTCGGCAAGGGGGGGCCAAACGTGGAGAGCATGTGGCTGCATGGGAATCGCGCGCCATACCGATGGTCCTTCGGAGGGGGTTTGCGAAAGAGGCGGGCGGCAGAGACCGAAGCAGCGTCATATAAAGAGCCAATGTGGCGGTTTTTGCATGAAACAATTACTTCCGAAACTTTGGGTGAGGCTCGGCAAACGCTACCTGAGAACCTTGTAGCCTAGTATTATATGATCATCTTCGTCCCAGATCGCCCAACCATCGAGCTTCCATGTTGCACGCCGGTAGTCACGATGATGCCGGGAACCGAAAGGTCTTGACCCTATAGCTGCGCAGCGCAACTTCTTTCCACAGTGTCGTCGCCCAGACTGGCCAAGGAGGTCCAGATCATGCATCCCATCTGCCCCAAGCCTCCTGGACCGGGTCATTGGGACCACCTTGTCAACGAATCGTTATCCCACTTTATACTTAAACCCAGCTTCCCCTCGAGTGCCAAGTGCGACATTACACTGCTGGTCTGCTTCTCTGCGAGGCTTTCAACGGTTACACGCCTGCAGACTCTTGTGGTCGGAATGAGCCCATCTACTCTACTCGATCCAAGGCTCTTCCCACAATGGTGAGATGCTGTGAACAGAACAGCGTCTTAGAATGTCGCAGGCCAAAGGATCAAGATTTTTCTGGGCGCTTAGAGTAAGAAGGGCATCATGCCGTTGGACAACGATAGCGGCCGGGGGCCGGGCTCTTGTTGAGCTGGATCGATGAGCTGGATCTTGGGCAGGTCCCCTGTCACGCAGGATCGCTCGGTCATCTCTGAGGGTATATCATCGAGCCGGATCTCTGGGTCCCCGCGTTCCCATTTATCATCGTTGAGCGTTATATTCGACAAGTGCTGCAATTCTCAGTGTCTAGGCCGTCTCGTTGATCTTTTCAGCTGCTTCAATCTTTCTCAATACTTTCGATAAGCCATCCATTGTTGAGCTAAGCCTCTCAGTAATGTGAGCCACCTCCTAGAGTCTGACGCACTAAAGACAGATGCTCATATAGACACCTAGCAAGCCATGTGCAAATACATCACACACCTCCGTGTCTGCAACGTTTGCAGTCACCAGGATACGGTTCTGATATCGGAAAGACCATGCTTCCTTGCCAAGAAGAATGGAGTCTTTGGAAGCTGTGATGCCGGCATAGGTAGTGACCGCAGCTGTACCCGAAATCACTGTTGGAAGTGTAAAGAGAGGGTCCGTCGCATCCCTCGGCCATCATCAGTGTCACGCCATATCAGTCTTCACTAAGAGTCGGATAAAGGCAGGTGGAAAGTAGTATGGATGAGGAGTGTGAAAACTATAGAACCGTTTCCCGGCAGGCTAGCTGCGGGCCAGTTAGAGATATCTTCTACCATTTTCTTAATTTTCATGTCTGTTACATGGAGATGGTTTCTTGAAGACGAGTCCAGCTTCACACGGCGGATTCTGGGTGTCTGTACATCTGGATCCTGTTGCTACCTATTGAAGCTTAGCTCAGATTCCGTATCGATAACATCAGAATCAAGGTGCTTCTGTGGATCGATTCCAGATGCAGTGGAGTTTTGGTCTGGTGCCTGAATTTGACAAAGTGTTTGCAGAATGGTCCCTGCCGTCCAGTCCCTGGCGGTTCCGCTCCACCTAGCGCCCGGCGGGTGCGGTGTCACCCGGCAAAAGGTTTCGCCGAATTGTGATCTGATGTCAAAAATTTTGGGAGCTCTCCAAAGCTTTTTTGCGACCTGGCAGATCCAGCCAATCCACCTCCACCATCCTCCAACAAGCTTTTGCACCTCCCCTTGCCTTAACCATCACGACCTCTCAACACAACACCTCAGTCCACCGCCCATCATGCTTTCCATCAGATCCGTTGCGCGCTCCGCGCCCAGAGCTCTCTCCCGCCTTTCTCTCAGACAGACCGCGCGCCCCAGCGCCTTCATCAAGGCCGCCTCATGGAGCGCTGCGGTTCAGACCCAGCGCGCATCAGCCTTCTCCAGCTCTGCCTTCAGGAAATCTGCCGCCAGTGAGACCGATGCCGAGCTCGTCGCCAAGCTCGAGAGCGAGCTCCAGTTCGAGGAGGAGGTGAAGCAGAACGAGCAGCTGCCTGCGAGCGTCAAGGACTTCATCGACAACAGCCCCTTTGAGCTCCAAGACACCCCTGGCAAGGAGGAGGTCAAGCTCATCCGCAAGTTTGGCGAGGAGAAGTAAGTTTGCATTCCGAGCATCGTCCAGCAGACACTGGGAAACTGGAAACTAACAGGATAACCTCAGGATCACAATCACTTTCTCCATCGCTGACCTCGCCAACTACGACCCCGAGATGTACGACCAGGACCGCGCCCTCGAGGACGAGGAATTCGAGTCCGACGTCCAGAACTCCAACAAGCAGTCTGGCGTCCAGTCATCCGGCGGCGCCCGCTCCGCCAACGCTGAAGAGCAGCTCGAGGAGGAGGAGGGCGACCTCGACGAGGCCGCTCCCCCTTGCCGCCTGAGCATCGTCGTCGAGAAGCCCGGCAAGACCCCCGGCGCCCTCAACATCGACGCCACCGCCCAGGACGGCGCCATTGTCGTCGACAACATGTTCTACTACGAGGACGGCAAGCTCGCTCACGCCTCCAACGCCGAGGTCGCCCACGCCCGCAGCGACATCTACCCCGGCCCCCTTCGGCAGCCTCGACGAGGACCTGCAGATCCTGATGGAGCGCTACCTTGAAGAGCGCGGCATCACCCAGGCCCTGGCCGTCTTCGCGCCCGACTACATTGACGTCAAGGAGCAGCGCGAGTACGTCCGGTGGTTGAGCAACGTCAAGGGCTTCGTTAATGCCTAAATTCAACTTCAATGGCTCTGTTTGGAAGGGGGAAAATTCTGTTGGGAAGAAAGAAACTCAATGATGTATGATGGCGCGGCGCACGTGCAAAGTGTAAGATGATACGAAAACCCTCACCTGGAAAGGGACCTTCTTGGCTTGTCTTATAGCTGTTTTCCACTCTACGATGTACTATATAAACCCATGGCCTGGCCGGCGTGCCGGTTGCCCACATAAGAAACTGTAATATCAAAAATTCTCCTGCACACATGGAGCGCACTAGGTCCACAAAGCATTCGGTCAACAGCGTGAAAGAGATTCAAAAGTGACTCTTTAGCTAAGAACCATTGCAGGTAACAAGACAGTCTTTCACAATGCTTAGGCCTTGGAGTCTAAACTAGAAACTGTCGCCATCAACAAGTCGTGCATTGTCCCATTGCGCAACACGACGTAGATCTCGCTGGTCAAGGTGCCGATGGTCTTCTTCCCCGGTTCCCGGGGCTTCCGTTGGTTCCCGACGTTGCTGGATAGTCTTGCAAACCGCGATGCATCGGAACACCCAGAGTTTTCCTAACATATTTGTAGACTGCCTTTGAAGCAACACCGAGATATGCGCCTGTGCTCGGGTTCTCCAAAAACCGTAAGCGTGTCTTGCAATATTCATGGCTGATTCTTTCGGCGGACTGCTTAGTATAAGCATCCATGGCCTTGATGGCAACGATCAACTCCTGAGGATGCATGCCCTCGAAATACGGGGCCAAGACTTCAAGCTGTCCGCCCTTCGCCTCTCGCGCAGCAGCTCGACCTCGATCTTCCACGTCGAGGTTGGCAAGGCCGTTCCACTTCTGGAGCAGGATCTCGCCGCAGCGCTGGGCAATGTCGTCCGCTCCGTCGGCGGCTCTGGGAAACCCGATACAGTTCTGAGCAACCTCCAGCATCGCGGGCCTTGCCACGCTGCAGAATTCGAGATGGAGACATTGCAGGTCGAGAGCCTGACAGAGAGCGAAGATGTACGTCGCCACCATGAGGTACAAGATCTCGGTCATCTCCAACGCGTTCCTGGCAGCGATCAACGCGAGCGAGTTAACCGACTGGTTGTTCATCTCGGCGCTCTGAATATGCGCGGACACGGGGTGAGATAGGTGGGCCAGCTCAGACATGTACGCTGCCATGGTGATGTCCAACCCCTTGGTAGTGAAAGACTTGCTCGGGTTGTCGGCGGCGAGGTTGGGCGGCAGGCAGTCGTTGAGCTTGGCGTTGAGAAGCTCCGTGCATTGGGCGAACATGAGTTTACCCAATAGTTGCATGGAGGACGAGACCTTTTCCATGGCGGAAGTGACAGCCAGCGCTTGGAAGTTGCCTCCTTGATGAACGGTTTCGGTCTCGACGTCAAAGAGGGGGTTATCCGTGGTGCTGTTGATCTCAACTTGTACTTGCTGTTGAGCTAGCATCAAGTCCTCAAGCAAGGGGCCGATCCATTGGGGCGCGGTTCGAAGAGGATACCGGTCTTGTACGAGGCCTTCGGCATGGTCGTCTCCCTTTCTGGTCAACTTGGACCCGGAAAGGAAACGTAGTATGTTGGACGCAGCCTCCACCTGTCCCAGATGCGGTCGGCACTGGGATATGAACGGGTGGTAATTCGACTGCCGGCCTCGAAGCGCCTCGGTCGCCATGGCGGTAAGGAACTGCGACATCGTGGCGAGTTGATGAGCTTGGTGCATGGCGATACAGGCCGCTGCGGCGCTCGTAGCAGTACCATTTGTGATGCCCAGAGCTTCCTTGGCTTCGAACCGCACCGGCTCGAGGCCGATCATTCTCAAGGCTTCTTTCGCAGTCATGAACTTTGGTCTTTGCGCGCCGACAGCAACGTGGACGTCCGAGTTGCCCTCCAAAACGCCAGCAATGTAAGACAGAGGTATCAAGTCTCCGGAAGCTGAGATGCTGCCACGCAGCGGGACTATCGGAGTGACATGATTGTCCAACAGGGTCAACATAGCTTCTAGAACTTCCAGACGGACACCAGAATGGCCACGCAGCAGAGAGTTGACCCGAACGAGGAGCATTCCTCTGACAATGGAGGTAGGAAGGGCATGCCCTCTCCAGGCTTGCATTCCAAGATGGCTTTCGCCATAGAGATCTGAGCCTTTGTCGGAAGGTAGAAGGATACCGACTTGGAGGAGCTGCAGTAATCCTCTTTGCAGTTCTTCATGGTCAGAGGTACGCACGTCGGCACTTCCGCCGAATCCTGTTGTGATGCCGTAGATTGTGGCTCCTTGGCGAAGCTTCAAGCGCAACAGGGCGGTGCTTTCATGGACCTTGTTGATGATGTTGGTTTCCGATGTCAAAGAGACCGAGGCGTGATAATGGCAGACGGCCACCACGTCGGAAAGTGATAAAGTCTGGCCGTCTACAACGACATGGGAATGCGAGTCGAGCAACTGCCGGAGATGTCTCCATTGACTAGACACAAGATGGAGATGTCCCATCAACATGATTGTAGGATAAGCCCAACCTCGGACTTGAACAAAAGATAGCTTGAAGATGAGTGGACGGTGCTCAGCTGGGTGAAAGATGATGTATCGAGGAGTGACGGAGAACGCAAGAGTGAAGCATGTCAGTCTAGTTTTAAGTAGTTCAACTTATACATCCCCGGATGCGAAGAAACCATAGCACGTAGACTGCGGTTTTCGCTCCTCAACCTCGTTCTTCCTGTTCTCAAGGTCTTAAGGGCTCGGCGCGATTTAATCTGGAAATCCACCCAGCTGCGAGCTTCGAAGACTTCGAAGACCCAAGAGAGCTTCCCTCAACACGATTCATGCACTCGGATATCTCACGGGAATATTGAGGATCATCGCTTATCTTGTCTCTAGACGATATTCTGTACACAAGTTGGTCAATCGCATCCGCCGCTATTCAAGTCAAGCGCACGGAGAGAACTCCACCAGTCATACAAGATGCCGCAATCATGAGTTTACCCACATTCCTTGGAGAATTGGCGGTGCGAACTGTGTTGCTCTTAGCTTCTTGTCGTCGGATGCAACTGGACTGATTTCCGGTCTAAAATCTGATTTTTCTGCCCAGTATCGCGAGAAGCCTAAAGGACGCTACCTTACGTGCTTATCCTTCTCGTTCAGAAGCAGACGCTGGCGATCCGTCGGAAAAGAAATTCCAAAATTCAAGCGAATGCATCTTTATACTGCTCGGGCCCCCTGGCATGTCTCAAACTTAAAATGAAGCTATTCACACACGTGCTACAGAGGTTTCTCATCGTGAATAGATCGTGAGATTGATTATCTTCATGACTCAACAGATTCGTATTGGAAAAGGCTGCATTCAGGATAAGGTTCGAGCTATCCGTGAAAAGTACTTACCCTCAACTACACAGGCTACAATACTGGCAGAACCCATCAAACTTTAAGTGAAGCTATTCAGAGTAGGCTTCCCACGATAGATAGTGAGGATAATCTACCTCGATTGCCGCGTAAGTGCTCAACATTTCGAAATAGCACAAGGCTACTTTGGGACAAGGTTTCGACTAACATGGCAATGATAGCACAATTTATCCCTCAATGGCCCCGTCGATAGCAAGTCTCGAGTCTGGAGTATGATATCTATATAAGTTGCAAAGGGGTATGAGTATCTATCATGTACTTTGCTTTCTGTTTAAACATACCTAGTATTCAATCGGAACACAACAACAATTCAATCATCCATCCTTTTCTTCAAAACTTGCAAAAGTCTTCAAAAGATACATCATGGCAACATCATCGCAATACGCCGCGCGCACGTATCATGACACTTCTTCTCCATACGTTTTGCCCAATGAGTAAGTACTACTGAAAAACCGCCGAGGCGTCTCAATTTACATGAGCTTACTATGTTAGTACTCCCGAGCAAGCTCGTCTTGATGAACAAGCACTTGCCATCCAGTCTATGCTGGGTGGGAAGCCTTTTCTCTTCGATCTGAGACTACTCCCGAGCAAGTCGAAAATCCTCGACATCGGCTGTGGAACTGGGGTAGCCACGACCCAGCTAGCACGACAATGTCCTTCTTCCCGTGCGTACGGGATTGATCTCTCTGCAGTCCCTGACCATGTCAAAGCCTCAGCTCCGACCAATGTCACCTTTTTGAAAGGCAACATCATGGAAGATCTGTCTGAGCAGGGACTCCAGGAGCAAAGCTTGGACTACGTGTTCGGGCGTATGCTGTTTCTCGCGATCGACGACTGGAAAGAGTACTTTTCACGCGTCCACCACCTCCTGAAGCCCGGTGCCATTGTCGAGCACCAAGATTGCTCCTGGGAGTACTACCGCCAAGGTACCCAGACAAAGCTCAGCGGAAATTGGTCCTGGCACCAAGCAGTTCTAGAGGAGTCGCAGGCTATGGGACTGGATATTCTAGTTGGTGATCATGTCGGGGATCACATGAAAGCTGCCGGGCTCGAAGTGCTTCTTACGCGATCGTTTGAGTTCTCGATGGTGCCCTCTGAGAAGAATATCCCCAGCGCAGCGGTCGGTTGCTATGCGCAACGCACTCTTCTCAAGGCATTCCCAGACCTTCTCAGGAAGATTTTGACAAAGCGGGACTTGTACTCTGACGAAGATGTTTCGAAATTGACAAAGGAGTGCCTTGAGACGTCATCGGCGGAGGAAGGGATTTTTGTCAAGTACACAGTCACCATTGGGAGGAAGCCAGCTGAGTAGTAGCTTACAGATATGCGGTCTCTAGCTAGGAGATGGGGTGTGTATGTTTTTGACTTCTTCTCATTTTCTCCATTTGGCTGGCGAATGTTGAGTACGTCTTGCTATTCATCTCCTCTAGTAATTAGTAATTAATTTTGGTGGATTTTTTGCTCAATGGCCCTTTAAAATGTTGTTCGCTGTCTCGAAGATGACTTCGCTCTATGCGTGATGTGTGGTTGGGCGACTGAAACCAACTGGCACTAGTCACGTAGCACGATAACGGTGACAGGCGACTAACACGTGTATTACCACGTTGAAACCATCTCTTCTCACCGGAAACGGCGGTGCCTGGGCATATCGTCAGGCGGCAGGCTTTCTCGAGTCATTCAACGGTGATACGGCATTTAAGTAAGGTTTGCAGGGCCGTGCTGGCGGCAGCCGACCTCATCGTTGCCGATCCGAAGCGCTTCCTGTGTGGTAAGTGCTGCAAACGGATGCCACGATCGGCATGATATAGTGCAAGGTCGGTTAGGTGACTCGCGGTAGCGCGACTAACCTCGTGAGTGGGAACGTGGAGTTCAAGAGTAGGTCTTTTCTGCTCGCAGATCAACCGCCTACCTGCAGGCAGTCTTCGTCGCTCGATAGTCTGAGCTCGTCCAATGAGTTTGTTAGCGGATGTTTCTAGAAGGTGGCATCGCGGCTTTAGTAGGCAGGGCTTCCTGTATTTTGCCCGGTGCAGATTATGGATAAGATCACCTTGATCGGCACGGAAATAGCCGCAACTGCATGCCTACAACATCTCGATGTCTTACGTGGCTTCCTACGTACACGAACTAATACTAGTAGTTGAATGAGCATTAACACTGCGCCTTATTTGCTGAAAGGAGAGCTTCCTGAAACCGAGGTGAGGTGCAAAGACCCTCACTTTGTGCGCGCGAATTTTGGAGAGGATGCTCCGGTATGGCTCGCAGATGAACAGTCTTTGGATAACACCGAGGGAGGATAGTCGTCTTGCACTCGATGAGAATGCCGAGCAATATGAGGTCAATATCAACTTAGATTCTCGCAGCATCGACGGAGGCGAAGTCCATGCTTCTTCAAATGGTTCACTGACTATCAGGTCTAATCTCAAGCTGTAGATGCAAAGGTAGGGCATGATGAAACAACCTGGAATTCGATAAATTTCCGACAACTAACCATCTAAGTACTCCAAAGACTTTGCGCCGCCATCATCCGTCATACATCCTTCACTGTCCCAGCCAAAAGCGAATCACGACCTTCGGCAGCCACCGCAGCAAAGTCATACTCGGTCAGGAGCATCTTGGGACTCAACCCCGCAAACTTCCACACGCCGTCAACCTTTCTATACCAATGCTTATTGCTGCTATGCGCATGGCCTTTGACGGCGACTTGCTTAAAAGTCTCGTCAGTGTACTTTTGATGCGGCACACGGAGCTGGTGATAGCCCACAACCTCGGTCTCTGAGATCTTTTCCCAACGGCTGGCGCCAACGAGATGTTGCGTCTTGAGGAGGGGGCTACCAAGCATGGGTTTGCTACTCATCATGGCTACGTAGTCTTCTGCGGGCATGGCTTCCCAAATCTTGTTGAGGAAGGGGTAGTCGATCTTTGATGCGAGTGTTGTGTGAGATTGCGTGTCGTTGAAGGGAGGACGGTGGACTTACGCGTAGAGTAGGGGCGATGCACTTTCGAAGGCGGTCCCAGTCCTTCGTGTCGTAGCTGTCTGCCCACTCATAGAGGCATGCATTCAACCCGAGGTAATCTAGGGTACCTCATTAGTATCACATCATGAGTGGTGAAACCTGGTGAGTTGGTTTACCGTCAAAAGTAATGTTAGCAGAAGATGCCATTTTGTCTAAATTATAGCGTATAATGATCGATCAAGTTAGATCTAGACTATCGCCCGATTTGTGTAATTCGCGAGAAAAGTCAATTGAGGAGGAGCAGCTCGTGCAACGAAACTCTGCTGGAAAACATGAATGGAAATCACCGAGTGCTGAAAAAGGTATCCCTAACCCTCAAGTAAAGGAAAATAAGCTCTCTTAAGTTACCCCGGATTCTGCTTTCTCCACGATTCAATCTTAGCGGACAGGTAAAGTAGACACTCCGCCGATGGATTTTGTCGTCACTATTCCAGAGAGCGGGGGACCGTGGGTGTAACCCGTCCACTTGCCGTTCCTCCACTTCCCGGAGAAGTTTACCGGACGGCTATGTAAACGTATGGCGACGAAACACGGCATTCGCACAAGGCTTTTGTATGCCAAGCCGATTCATTCCAAATGTCGACTAGCATCCAGTTGAAAAGGGGCCCGGCGGCTCGGTAAAGGCCACAATGAGAAGAAGTTCCCGAGTCTCACTTCACAATACACCACTCCAAAATGTACACAACCTAGTGCCATTGGGAAAGCACGTCACATCACTGCGAAAAATTGAAGGTGCATCGTGAGGCATTTACGCTATGTCTCGTTATAGTCATGCAAGAAATTCGCCAAAGGGCGGTTGGTTTTGTAAAAAGAGACCCAGGATCTACCCCCTTTTCCTCGTTTCTCGATCGGCCTAGACCTGGAATGGATCCGACATCAAGTCGTGGGAAAGTATCTCAACCCCAAGTACACAAAAAATGTCCAAGAATGGAAAGAAAAGAGTTTTTGGTTGTGTTCGGCCCAGCCAACGTAGCTACCGGAACAGGTGCCCTGCCTTGTTGTCGCTGCGTGATCCCGTTTGCCATTTTTCAAAATCCGTCCAATGGCGGCGTCCTTGTCGACGTTTAGTAGGGCTTCTCGCCGATGCTGTTTCTCTTGTTAGTCGCCTGTTCATA
The DNA here is from genome assembly GCA_014706365.1 of Colletotrichum australisinense (nom. inval.). Taxonomy (NCBI): domain Eukaryota; kingdom Fungi; phylum Ascomycota; class Sordariomycetes; order Glomerellales; family Glomerellaceae; genus Colletotrichum; species Colletotrichum australisinense (nom. inval.). Next base: position 5,047,865 of record JABKAN010000003.1, read on the forward strand.
TGCTTTTGGTTTTCATTCAAGACTAAAACTTACTAGTTGCCAGGGGGCGAGTAGCGGGCGACGACGTAGGTGCCCTGGGAGTTGGTGGCAACAGCCAGACCGACCTTGGTGGTGCTCTTCCAGACGATCTGAGTGTAGTGACCGAAGCCCATGTAGTTGGACTCGGAGATGGTCTCGCCGTTGTAGGAGGACTTCTCGGCGATCCAGGCGTTGGCGGCGTTGATGTAGGGGCTGTCGGTGTTGGACTGCATGTACAGGTTCTCACCCTGGTCAGAGACCTGGGAGTGGGTCAGGGAGCCGACGGAGAGGAGGTGGGTGGCCCACTCCTGGGCGTTGGCGGCGAGGGTGGCATCCCACTCGAGGGCCGGGACGCCGACGTCGGAGCGGGCGGAGTTGTGGGCATCGAGAGCGGCCTGCTGGTCCGAGGTGAGGCCGGAGGTGCCGCTGGAGGCAGCGGTGGTGGCGGCCGGGGCAGCGGAGGAGGTGGTGCTGACGGCCTCCTCGACGGGGGCGGCGGCGGAGGGGGTCACGACCGGGGCAGCGGAGGTGGCGGGAGGGGCGGTCGCGGCGGGGAGAGTGATGGTGGAGGTGGAGGTCACCTCGGCGCCGGAGCAGTCGTCGGCAGCCTTGCTGGCCTCGACGCCGGTGTTACCCCAGCCCCAGTAGGAGCCGGACGGGGGCCTTGGCCTCTCCAGGCGGCGGCCTGGGTGGCGAGCGGCAACGGCGACAGCGGAGAAACGCATTTTGATGGTTTGGTTGAAAAGGGGTTTTGGAAATCACCGGGATTCTTGGATGTTGATTTGAAGGAGTGAACGGAGGATGGAACCTGCCAAGGCGTCGATGAGTACCGCTGGGGTGTAAAAGAGTGACAGACGCAAAAGGTCGATTTTGGGTGAAGAGGAAAAGAGAAACAACAGGAAGGGAACGCGAGAGTTGGGATGTTATATATTTTGCATCTTGTTTACTTAGTTAGAGTTGTTTGCCCCCGGTCCTGCTGATGTCGGGATATTTTGCCGCTGGCAGTATTCAACTTGAGACGAGTGATGATCTCCCGTATGCAAGCCTCCACATCAGAGATATTAAACTAGAAGACGTGGTGTCTCACACTCCCGGCCCTTTGGAGAGAGCACCACAGCACTTACGAATGATCGAATCTCCTTTGCATCCTGATAGGACCAGGGGATTCGGGGGGAGCCTAGAAGTTGGAAGGGATTAGGATCTAGTGTGCTGAAGCGTCCCCCCACACCAACAACATTGTCAAAAAGTCTTTCCAAGTTCCAACAGTTTCTCAAGTTTCCTCCCCCCCTTCTTCTGCAGAAGCCGCGGAAGCGCGGAAGTTGGATCACACAACGGTGCCCATTGTATTAGTGGATACGCTGACATTGGAAACGACCCCAGATGAGTGGTTTAAATTCGACCGGGCAGCAACAAACTCGCCCCTGTCGACATGTCTCACACCACCACACCAGGATCTCCAAGGATTTCTCTGGGACGTAGCCCTACCAGATTATGTCACATCAGTGGATTTAGCTGCTGCCGGTAAATGGAAGGGATCCCATGTGGGGCTGAGCGTGTGGTCCAGGCAGTGGTCCAGAACCAACTCTGCTCAGGGATGATGACCAGTTCCCGACTCTTCGACTCCTCGATGTCTCAATCTCTTTGTCAAAATTCGACCCTTTCTTTGCGCTGAACAAGTCTGAGAGTCTCCCTTACCGTGGTACTCTCTAATTCTCTTTTACAGGCTCATTCAAATTGCTATTGTATCGGTGTCCGAGGGCAACAGAACGGTAGAAAGTGAAAGAGGAGCTACCCATAGCACACTGCGTACGATAAACCCTATTTGGTTGTGTTCGCCTAGGTCGGAGTACCCCACCCGTCATCTCTTTCTCTGACACTCTCTTCTCGTCTAATTAATGAAGTTGCAGCCGAACGGACATTGTTTATTATGCTTCGATCATCCCGTCAAGTGGGATAAAAAGGCGTCATGGATGGCAAAGCCCAGCTTCTGGGCGAGAACTCAAGTGGCAGTCTGGTGCGGGGTATAGCCAATCAAACATTGCACAATGCTTTTTCGTTGCCTCATTAAACAACTTCAAACTCTAGCTTCGGCTGCAAGCCTTCACTCAGGGGTAAGGGAAAAACACACACAAAGTCTTTGTCGGGCGTTTCGCTCTGGAACATCGCCAGAAGCACCACAAACGATCGATCTTTGCCACTACTAAACTAGTATAGACTCACATTGATCATCATCGAACACGTTCGAGGCCTTGAGCCTCTCTCTTTTTGCTTTAAGCTCCAGTGGCTCCTTGCTTCCCTTCCCTCCCTTTCCTCCCGCTCCTTTGGTTCGAGCCAATCCCGCCCGATCGGTGGTCTTTGGCAGGCGCTGAGGCTTGAACTTGGCCAAGCTGGGCACCCAAAGCTTACACGGGCCGGGGCTGGGAGTTCCCACATTCCCGCGCCGTTGGATCCGGCGTCTTGGTACTGGTGACTATGAGAAAATGGATGTGGTTCGTGTCATGCAAAAATGGTGGCCCAGACCTTTCCCTACACTAGTTCGTCTGATGTCTCTCTTAGCACGTGTCCATCTCAGACCACCTTCGACAAATCTCTCAATTAGTTTCGTCATGAGCTGTTTAGAGTTGACTGGTAAGCGCCGTAGCACGGCAAACTCCTCTGTTCGTCGCATAAGTTTGCTGGACAGAAAATCTCTCAGTCGAGTTACACCATGTCCGTTGGGGGTCTATATGCCGCTCTATAAGGTATCTTCCAGGTGGACCTCCGAGATTGCGAAATCAACATGGTTGAACTCGCCCCGGTTACATCCCGCCGGTACAGAGTTGAGCCAAGGTGTCACTTTGCCCTCTCTGCCTTCTTCGCTAAGTTCGCTTCGACATGTCTCCATTTCTCTGTCACGATTTCCTGTTGCAATCCGCACAGTCCCCCATCGCTTCGACTGCTTTGCCCCGATGAACCCGGTTGACCGACCAATTGGCCAAAAGTATGCACCTTTAACGTAGTACGAGTAGGATTGTTTACTGATCCTATGCGAACCTCTATGCATGGATTTAGGTCTTGGTTTGAGCTCTTTCTTGTCCTTGCGTATGCTCTTGAGGATTCTACGGCTTTCAGGTCAACAATACTTCCGCTTCTGATTTTTCCCGTACCTCGGGCCTTCATAGACCCGGCGAGTCAGGCATAACTCCACCGCCAGTCACCTCACAGGCTCACAGGACATCACAATCTTGCATTCATATCAGAGTTCAGTAAGCGAAGTGGCGAGGAGACGCGTAAACGCTGAATCAGCCGCGCGAGAGCGAGAAGAGAGTCCAGGTACCAGGCCGCTATCCCTGGTGATTTTGCAAGGCGGCGGTACCCATCAAGTGCGGCTGAGTCGAGTCACTTCGCCCAGATCCCGTATCAATGAGTTTATTAATCTACGGATCATTTCACTGGACCGGAGTCTTCTTTTCTCTGCCTATTCGTACGGAGTAATCCGTATGTACGGGTCTGACGTAGGCCACATATCGTTGGTCGAGATCCAGTTTGTCGAAATCCGTCGGCTGCGGTCCTTGGGGAGCCGTCCATGTACTGCGTACAGTATCCGTACACTCCAAACATATCGAGTGCCAAACTTCTAAGGCAGCTTCGATTATCATTAGCATCCCGAGGAATTGCGCTTTACCACTGTGCAGGCTGCCCCTGTGAATTCCCAGCCAAGCTGACTTATCTAGCGCCGAACACTCCATGGAAAGTTCCAATTATCGCCCAGAGTGTCAAGACTCAGGAAAAGACAGATACTGCATTGTCTGTTAGCACGGGCCGCACACCTTTTTGGCTATGTCTTCTTGATATGAATAAGTACCTGAGTTCTCTTGTTGTCATCTCCAACCCTTTTCTTTTTCAACGACATCAGCTCGCATTTTGGGAAGGGGATCTCGTGGAAATGTCTAAAGATATTTTTCAGGTAAACTCGACCAAAGCCTTGCAATGGCTCACGGTAAACCTCACTCCTCTGGCTTTGAGCAACCTCCACATCGAAATAATCTCGTTCATGTCCAAATTCTCATCCCCAGGCAGGAAAACGAGAAGGTTGTCCTCTACTGTATAGTAAATGATTTCATCCGCATCACTATACGGTCGTTTTGCTCTGAACTCGACACTCTTCAAACTAGGCATCTTCTGCAAATACTGAAAGTGGTGTTTCAGATTGTCAGCCCAGCCGGGCCTGAGCAGAATTGCAGGAAGCAGTATCGTCTGAACATGAGAGAAAGCTTCCACGCAGCCGTGGTATTCCCAAGGACTAAAAACAGCCCTCCAGCGCTTCATGTGAGAATGCGGAGCAGGACGTCTGACAAAGTAAGGAAATAGATCGATGCTCGGGACGATTCGTATCGAGGTTGAAGGCCTCTCCAGTGGCCTACCGCGCTCGAACCAATTTCTATGGAGAAAGGTGCATCGTGGCAGTCGTCTGTTTATAATCTCTCGAGTTCTGCGGTCGACCAGTGTGAAGTTGTACAGGAATTCCATGGCATCTTGTCGGCGCTTAATTTTGCTCTTTTCCCAGTTTCTGGCGTCGTCAACCAAGAAGTGCTCAATTCTGTAAAACCAGGGAGGTTTGCTTTGGTCGAGCATGAGACAGCGATTCTCATCGGTCACCTTCTCGGACTCGTATCCGGTCAATACCCATGTTAATGGCTCGACTGTCGATTCCAAGTCGTCAATCACGGCATCGACGATTGAGAGCCATATTTCGTACGGAAGAATGCCGCTGGGGAGAGTAGTGCCTCTGATACCGAATTTGATACGCTCGAAGGCATTGTGAAGCTTAGTGGACCAGCGCATAGTGTGAAATTGTGGAGGGGGACTCATGCTGCGGGTTGGTGCTGGTCTTTCAAGGTTGTCATAGAAGATGACGAAAGCGAAGAGTAATGTAGCGTAGGATCTAGTCGACATCGTATAGCCAGGATCAGTACTGCTTGTACCGAAGGCGTCAATGTTGCGATATGATGGAGGGAGAGACGAGGTCAGCTGCTGTAGTGGTGGTAGACAGCAAGGCTTCTTTCAATCAGCTACATAGCAATGTATGCGTAGAGGTCGTGGCGTCGACAACCTTCTTGGGCAGGTTTCTCTCAATTTGGGCCCAGTAATGTATCTCCGGGGGTTCTTTTGGTAGAGAGAATTTGAGCTTCGAGCGGGAATAGGCATAGTAGGAACCATAATCTGAGACACCCTTACGACCTCTCGCATCGAAAAGCAGGGTCCTTAACGTATACCTTAGTAATCCGATATAGACCCAACCGTGACCGAGATTTCCGTGAACTCCATCTACAGGACTATGGGGTGCAGTTACATCGTTATGGAGAGAGTACCTGGTCTCTAATCGCCGTGTAGCCCTACGTGATCTATCTGGCGTTGTAACCCTAGGGGCATGTTCGACGAATGGGCACATTTACACTTTTCAATTCTGCAGTGTATAAATAACGCTACCTCGTGTACCTATCCTTCTAGATCCGCTTGATGATAAGCATGGATTGGGAAAGATACCAAGGCACCTTCAAAGCAGGGACTTTTACGAGCGACTTGATTTAAATCGGGGTATCAAAGAGTCTAGCCTCCTCCATCCTGATTCTTTCCACCTACCACGTATGCCATCGAGCATAAGAATCGAGTTCCCAGCCTGGAGTCAAAGGGCACACGTCCACCAAACCTAAGAAAGCTACACTGAAAGCCACAACCCAAGCTCTCGTCCACTATTCCAGTTCCATCCGATAGCACCTACACTCCTCTTCAAGAAACCTCACCCGCAGACCTCCGTCCGTACGAACGAGCTCAATCTCCCCACGCAAAGCATACCTCGGCTGAATCACAATCTTCACACCAGCATCAAACAACGGCGCCCACAACAACAGAAGTCTTGTACCGCTCACCGCCAGCTCCGCAGCAAGGTCAGGCAGGATCGCCGGATCAACAGGCATCACCGCCGCGTGGTCGTGCAGCGGCCCGTCGGCGGGCGGCACGGGGCTCCGGATCGCGCACCACGTCTGCACGCGCCTCAACTCCGGCAAGGCCGCGAGTGCGCGGATCTGCTTGCTGCTCGCGGTCATCAGATTTCCCAAGCTACTGCTGACGTTGCGGATCATGCGGAGTGGGCCTCTCGTGGCTTCTTGTGAAGGCTGGAGGATCGCGGTCTCGAGGGGTTCCGGGTTCGCGCCGTCTGCGTTGTTATGCCGGTCCGCGGCCTTGAAGTCTAGGACGAAGACGTCGATGTCCGGGAGGACCCAGGCGTGCTTGGGCGGGTTGACGATGCCGTTGCTCTTCTGCCCCGTTGTATACCATTCTGTGAAGTCTTCTGGGGTGCGGTGGTGACGGGGCACGTGGTGGTGGCGCGGGAACTTGCAAAGGTCCTGTCGACGATGTCCGAGATGCGTCTGCTGCGGAGGTTGGCGAGGGTGCTGACTAGGCGCCAGCGCTTCTTCTGGGAGACGTGGTCGTAGGTGTGGTTGTTGCTGATGTAGATTGAGTCGATGGCGTCTGGGCAGCCTTCGACGTGCCATGTCGAGATCTCGGCTGCGGCCTGGGTGTAGGCGGCTTCGACGTAGCGGTCTGCGATCTCGAGGAAGAGCTCGAGAGGGACGACGCCTTTGATGAAGCACTTGATTCGTTGGTGGCGGCCGGTGCCTGGTTCTTCTGGGATTGATCAGCCATGGTTTGGGTGGGAAGGTTAGTTGGGATTGATAGCTGTTGATGAGAGAAAGCAGGAGAAGAGAACTTAGACTGGACAAGGGAGCGTGGGTGTAATTGCCTGCCGCTTGATGACTATAGAGAATGAATGTAGGCCGGAAGAGTGAATGTGAAGTTGTGGTAAAGAAATCGAGTTTTGGAGTTAAGTCAAAGGTGAAGTTGATACTGATGCAAAAGTGAAGTAGGTCGGGAGCCAGTCCTGATGAACGAGAAACGGTACTAAGAAATTGTACGTGAAACGAAAGCTGATTGATGCTATTTTCCGATAAGCGGTTGATCTTGTAGAGATGTTAGTCTATCAGTTGCTGAAAACTTCCCTGACTTTATGTATCATTTCATCCTCAAGCTCCTTTCATCAATGGTTTCATGCGCTTGGTCTTTGTGATCCTGTAAACAAAGCGATTATCCCGCTTTGAAGAACCAGGTTGAGGGTAATCATTGATCAATGGATAAAGACATTTCTCCTGGATTATTGTTTATTATCTTTAATCAGACATTATTGATGCCAATGCGTCGTCTCATAGTAATCGTTCCGGATTCAAGGAGTTCCATGTTGGAGCTTGGAAACATTGGCTACAGAGGTTCCTTGTATTGGCAAAGGAGCTGGTCTCTTGCTCTAACCAGACATCTATACCACCCAGCTCAACAACAAATTCTGAGACCTTGTATAACTATTGATGATATCCGGGGAGACTACACGTCAGTTCTCGGTACCTAGGAGTGGGTGGGATGAGTCCCATCGTATACGTAATACAAAACATCATTCTCATTACCAAAATTAGACTAGAGATCTTTTCCAAGGTAGGTCGCATCGCAGAGGAGGATGGAATGATCCTTTCTCGACCTCTCCAATCTTCCCATTCCATGCGCAATCGGCATGTCAACGTCGCTCAGGATAATAGTACGAGCTAAGCGAACCATGAAAGACGACATCTGCACCCCGCGCACCATATCCACCGAAAATGTCAGTCCTCTCAGGCCACAGCGTTATACCTATCCCATAACATCTCCAAACTTCGCGATGCAACGGCACTACATGAGGAAGTACGTGAGTGTAGAGAAGGTTACATCAAACTCCAACCCAGCCCCCAAGAAAAAAACCCGGACGTCCACAAACCCCCGATTTCCCCCTCCCGAAAGCGGGGCCGAACCGCACGGAGCCGGGCCCAGACTCGGCGGGCAGCACGTAACCACCGCATCCAACACGTCCGCTCCGCCATCCGAGGGCGAATGCCGTCCCAAAACCACATTGACAAGGGTTTCCTCCCCTCTCCTTCGAGAGAAGTATTAAGACAGAGTTTGCGTTGAAATGCCATCTCATCACCAAACTCAAGGCTCCATAGAAACCTGGCGTGTACCCCTCCTGTTCAGATCAATATGAAAGCCAAGCAAACTCAGGTTCCTCACAATCTGACACCTCGTACTTGCTATATGCCTAGGTATGATGTATCCCCACGTCAATCATCGAATCCCCAAGTACAATCAAACGACACAAAGTGTTGATGAGATGTATTGCTGTAAATAGACTAAACCAATAAAACATAAAAACCATCTAGAATCCCAACGCCGCCTCTTAAACAGAAAGCTTGTGTGTGTCTCTGTGTGTGTGAATGTATATGTATGTATGTGTCGTAATGTTCCACACCCGAGCGAACAATGCAAAATAGTCTCTTCCTCCTCCTCCTTCTCCTCTCCTCATCCGCCCACCATGCAACGCAGAAAACTCTCCAACCCTCATCGTTAATACGAGAATTCTTCAAGCGAGAGGGATCAGGAAACGCATAAATAACCAAAGTATGAAGAAACCTTCCAAAAGGCAAAAAAGCGAGCGATGCATCCCTCAGGAAAGGATCAGTAGGGTCAAAAAGATCCCAATAATCCGGCAAACAAGAGGAAAAAGGAGAGAGAATTCCAGAAAACAAGGAACGGGCCCGATGCAGCCACCCAGGCGCTCAGTATGCCTTTCTAATCCAATTAATTTCGTTCTCCTGCCAACAACATTGAACCATTTACTTGCTCTCCGTAGTCGCGGGGCCGCAGCCGGAGCCGCAGCTGGAGCGTCTACAACAATGATATCGCTCATGTCCCACTCCCCCTTCTGCGCCCTCGCGAGCACCTCTCTACCCTTATCCGTCAACTCGGGCTTGCCACCCGTGTCCGTCACCTGCTCGAAGAAGGCAGGCTTAAAGACCTCGCCCGTGCGCTCGCGCTCACGCGCCAGCTCTCGCTGCCGCTCCTCGAGCTCGACCTTGACCTGCGTCGCCTTGGAGAACTGCTTTGCGTGGATGGCTTCGGTGACGCCACCCCACATCGTCAGGGATTCGTTCTCGAGCTGCTTCTCCTTCGGGGGCAGCACCTTGGGCGCTACGTTGAGGGGTGCGAGATCGATGATTGTGTAGCGGGCTTCAGCGGGGTGAGAGTTCTGCCATATTCTTGTGAGTATTCAAGCGGCAGAAGGGAAATGAAGGAAGATAGAGACGGGGGTACTCACCACTGGCTTGGGGCCGAGGGTAAACTCAATCTTCTCGCGCCACGGACCGCTCAGGCGGGCGACAATGTCGGCCTCCGGGACGTCCTTGATGTTGACCTTGTCATCGTTCTCGGGGTCGTACTTGAAGATGATGCCCTCGACGCGATTCGTAGAGCGGCCGAGCCACCCAGCCTCAATGTAGTGCAGGATCGTCTTGAGCTTGGTCTGCGGGCACGTAATGTACGCCATCTCACTGACGCTGACGCTCAAGCTTCCCCTGAGGATGCCACCGAGATGCGCCGCGGGATGAGTGAGGCGATACGTCTCACCGCCGCGCTTTTCGAGCGTGACGAAAATGCCGAGGTTGTGCTCGCCAGGCAACACGCGCACACTAGTACCCGTGAACTTTGCCGTAATCTGGTCGAAGCCGCGGGCAGAGAGGCCCCGCTCGGGACAGCTGATGTGGAATGCGCTTACGGGCGGGTGGTGGGAGGTCTGCTCGGTCAGGTATGAGACACGGAGGGGCTTGCTATCGGGTGTCGTGCTGCCGTGTTGCGGGACGGATAGGGAGACGGCCGAGGCGTTCTTGTCTGCCTTGGCTGACTTGAAGCTTGACGAGCTGCTACCCGCGGCGCTGCCGAGGGCTGTCGTGTTGATCTTGGGGGCATTGTCTTCGGTTTCCCAATTACACTAATCACATCTTCCATTAGCGTCATAGATCATGACAGGCGCATAGTGCGCAGAGAAAGGACCGGCGGCAACTCACCCTAAAGAACTCTCCCAAACACGAGTTGTATGGTTTGCAAGGCTTTCCCTTGACGTATTTCAGATCTTTTGTGAACCAGAACCGGCAGACCTCGAGCATGCGGTCGAGGGGTTCGTCCGCAGTACCGATGGCAACGAAGGCGTTGGGCGCATCGAGGTAGTTCCAGTATTCGAGGTTCGGCGTCGGCTCGAGGAGTTGGGACGGGAGAGAGAAGCGGACGGCAGCAAGGTCGGCGACACCAATAAACCTAAAAGAAGAAGGCCAGTTAGCACGAATTTCACTTTCTTCGTCATTCTCGTCCATCTGGTTCTGGAGGTTGGCAGGTCTGATGAGGTAACGATCGCAGGTTTACCCCTCCAGAGATCGTCGCCCATCAGCCAACGCATCCCCGCCCGCGAAGCAGAGAAACTCGCCTCCTGACTTTCAAAGGCACTGCGCATGCAAGTCCAAACCGCCAAACGACGTCATCTACCACGCGATAGACTCACTTCTTCAGGATACCAATAAAGGTCTTGAGCTTGGAGCCATCGCTCTGAGGCTCCTCAGGCGTATCATGCGCAGCTGCAGCAGCCATGGTTGCAGTCTCGAGATCTGTAGAACAAGGGGTTCGTTTGTTGGTTGGTTGGGTTGTGGAGGGTAAGGCGAGAGGTTCAAACAAGCCCGCGGCCGGTCGGTGGGTTTTCGGGTAGAGAGAGTTTGAGGAACCGATGACGACGCTTCCTTTTTTCCACCTTTGGGTTGATTCGCTGCTTGGCGGCCTGGCTTCTCTCCTACTAGGTAGGTACTGCGTAAGGCAAGGTAAGGTAAGGTACTGGGTAAAGGTACTGTTCAACCAAGAAATCGCCCAGGCGAAAAATAGCGGCCTTTGGCTGCGATAAGGTGGGGTGCCGAGAACGGCTGGCGGGGTTGCGAAGCCGAGATGGGAACGGCCAAAAAAGAGAAACCGAACAGTGACAGACAAGCACACCCACACTACACAGTACGTAACGACGTAAGGCAGCGGTCCCACGAGGTTTGGCGGTTGCAGTAGAGATCCAGAGGTGTGGATGAGAGATGATGATGATGATGACAGAGTAAGGTTTGGGTTTTGGATGCTCGACTCCGGGTCGAAGGAGAGATGGCCGTTGTTGCGGGTACGTTTGTTTGGACAGCTAAGGTATTCCGTAGGCGAGGTGGTTCCAAAGGCGTGAGCGCGCGTGTCCGTTTCGTTTCAGTCGTCCGACTCGTGCGCGGCGCGCCGCAGCGTACAGATACGTATGCTATGCGGTGATGGGATCCCGCAGAAGGAAATCAGACGCTTGACCTCGTCTGGCCTATTGGGAATATCCAGTGTTGGAGGGCGACAACGGGTGCCGTGAGGTGAGGTGAGGTAGTCTGGATATGAAATACTACGAACGTTGCCGTATCGGAGATGGATGGCGAACCGGCACGACGAGCACGGAGAAAAAGAAAAGGTGCAACCCAGATCGCGGTACGGGAGTAGAGAAGAAGGTCCGTTCGATTTGGGGTAATGTTTTCTCTCTTTCTCTCCCCAGCACACAAAAGTAAATAGACAAAGAATTTGGAAATGGCGGTGGATAAAAAGAGGATGAAGTGAGAGATGAACCGAAGGCGAAACCATACGCCCAGAATGGTACGTAAAATTGTCATGCACGGCACCCAAAAGGCTACGAACAGCAGCACCCGTCACCCAGCAGCATCAGCAAGCAGTAATCATAGCAACAGCAGCAGCAGCAGCAGCAGCAGCAGAGCTCCATGCATCGGAGCGGCAAGGCAAGTGGTGACGCCGCACAGAGAGCGCTAAACCCGCGCAATCTGACGAGGGGAGCGGGAGGATGGCACCGAGGCACAGCGCCAAGCAGCCAATAGCTGTAGCTAAGTTGAGCGTGTGTCTTTGGGTGACAGTACTGGATCAGTAGGTACTTGACGATACAGTGCCAAATATGACGTGATGGGTCACAAGACCGCTATTTCACACCTATTTTGGCTGTCTCCGATAAGCAATCGCACTGACCAAAAAGTCTCTGATAACGCACCGACCGTCCTTTCTCCTTCCAGAAGAACTGTCAGAAACATACTTCAGAGTCAGATAAGAGCTGCGATAAGACATCTCTCCGCTCAGATGCTACCTTGCTTTACCTAAGGTTCACCAGAAACGAAGGGGGCCTTGCACCTCTGACTTTTAGCAACCGCTCGAGAACAACGGGGAGCTTTTGATCATGTTTTTTTGAACACCAAGAAACACACAAAAAGAAGTAGACCAGCTACTCCATAGCTCAAGTAAGACGACGCAGCCATCACCATTGTTGCCATCACTTGACCAGGTAAGGTCTCCGGGTATGTGTTAGGCGCCTCCAAGAGCCGTGTCCGAACCGCCGCAGACAGTGGAGGAAAAGCAGCCTTGCAACGCCAGGACCGGATTGCGACCAATCATCCGCGCACATGTCTAATCCAGCCGCCATCACAAGCTCTCATCTTCTATCGCGCGCTCTGCATCTCCTTGACTCGAGCCTTACCCCTTCAAACACGCCTGCTTCTATGGTGAGAGAGAAGAGGGGGGGAAACAATCGCTAGGAGGAGGAAACAAAGCTCGAGCACATGGGAGGAATGAGAGGCTGCGGCGGCGTCTTCATTCTACCTTACTCGCAGTGTGACTGATCCAAGCAAGGCGACTTTTGGATATTTACATGTAAAGCACCATCTCAAGTGAAGTCGTGACATTCGTCTATAACCACAGATCACGCACTGCCGGATGCTTCAGATACGTCGGCATCTCGCACCTGCGAAAGGATCTCATGGACGCGGTTCTACACGCAACATAGTTCGTGTAAATCTGGAGATGCCAACCATTGCAATGAGATTGAATAACAGTGAGAGCAATCATACCTTTTAAGGCTCCCGGTCCGGATCAAACTCAAAGACAAAGACCTCGTCCAACACCAGCTGAAGACATCGACTCTTACCTCAATCTCATCGCTCACAAAGGTTACACACACCTTCCTCTCTTCAGTCTTTCCTTCATCCGCACTGGCTTCAGCCCGGCCACAGCAACGAGGAGTACATAGAATGGGAACCTGACTTACACTCCTGGCTCAAATCCTCCAGAAGCCAACTCCATATCAACTTCAACTCCAAGCACCTAGTTATAAGCTAAGGTAGGTCAAGAAGAGAAAGCGCAAGACAGGCAGCTACATGCGTTTCTACAACAAAAGAGCAGCAGCAGCAAGTAAAACAGATGATCATCGAGCAAACCCTTCATAGTTCAAAGGAGGAAACTCAACCAGTCACGAGGTCCCAAATCCCACCCTGCAGACGACGCGTAGTAGCAGAGCCGCAAAGCCCACAAGCCCGCAGCACCCAAGCGTACATACCTTACGCAGTACTGCGTACGCCCACCTCGTATCCCGTGACAGCCTCTCATCTCATGAAGCCATCACGAGACCAAAAAAAAAAAAAACCTTCACTTACACCTACCTGCCCAATCTACGGCCCCCCTCCCCAGCCCATTCCCCATCCCAAGGAGGCTGTGAATCAACTTCACTCTGACCGCCTCATTCCCGCCAAAGAAAGAACCGTCCCCTGAGCCTTCCCTGACACTTCATCCATGATCCCCCGACGGTTCACCGGAACCGCCCCCCAAACTCAGCTTCCAATATTGAGCACTTTGATATTACCCTCGGGTCTATCTCACCCGCACACCCACCCGCCCGCTCGCCGCCGTTATCCGCCGTTACTGTTGCTGCTGCGGCTACTGCTACTCCGTACTTTCCCACTGCTACTGTTGCTGCAGATCTTCAGGAACCCCTCATCTCAGGCCATCTCAGGGTCCTGTCAGGGATTCCACCTCAGGGCAAAGGCCCTCGTCCGTGGGCTCATGGTCCGAGGCAATTCCATGGGGAGGTGAGCCCGGAGCCTGGGAAGGGAAGGAGGAGGAGGAGCCGGCGGCTACATGGGAGCAGCAGTACTGCGGTAGAACCAGGAGCGAGGGAAGGGGATACGGGGTGGGGGGTTCCAACGTCCGCTCTTGGGATCGTCGATTCATCTCTCTCTCTAATATCACCAACCTCATATCTCGGTAAGTAGGACTGTAAGAGTGGGCGTGGGAAGGGGGGTGAAAATGAAAATGGGAATGGGAATGGGGGTCTGGTAGAACGAAAGGATACCTCAACATCGTATGTACCACCGGTATCTCGGTATCAGACTCCCCATCGAGTCTAACATCCACCGAAAAATCTCCTCGACTCGAGCATCATCATGGGCATGGAATCTCGGTCAAGGGCTTCGAGAAGAGGAAAGGGAGAGGTGGAAGGGGGAGGGGGGACAGCCACCGTTCATTCCCCGTCTTACATGCTACCCTTTGTGCATCTGATCGTCGTCGCGATAGAGAAATACTCTAATAGCTCGTGAATGCCTTCAAAGTTTTTCGCCGCCTCAAGGCCCGACTCAAACCACCAACCCCCGGCTCCGAAAGTATCACCATTCCCGGACGGACCCCCTCCCCTTCAAAAGTCCAATATCAGAATGTTGCTCGAACCTCAAAGGGAATGCAACAATGTTCCACTCTTGTCAAAGTGGTGGAATCCATACGCAGCAGGGTCTCCGTAGCGCCGCCGCAGGACAACAACCGTGGCCCCCCGTCCTCCGTACCTGCATTCGGCACTCGACTCACCGAACCACCACTCACCCACCAGCCCGGGGCTCCGACTCGAAAGCTGACCTTGCTTTGTGGACTTGTCAAGTTCGTATAGCTTCATCCGGGCCCTCCATGTACCTCCTCAAACGAGCATAATTCCCCCCTCCAACTGCCAACTTCAGGGTCTCTGGCGCCATGGGAATCTTGGAAGATCTGCATTCTGAACCGTTTTTTTCCCACTCCAGAGTCCATGCATTCCAACTGACAGGTTCACCTGAAGGGTTGCATCGCATGCGGTGGGCAAGAGGAGGATGAGGTGAAGAAGGAATGAGGGAACAGAAAGAGAAATACCACCCAGCAATGCCAGTCGCAGAGGAACCGCCGCCGCCGCAAGCCCGGCCCCCGAATCAAGCTTCATCGACAAAGCAACAAACAACAACCCCCCGCCCCGCCCAATAAGCACCTCCGTGTATCCATTATCGTCAAAAAAGGGACCCCTCTCCCGGCGGTTGCTTCGTGGTGAGAGAGTGGCCCCCCCGGTATTCCGGCCGAACACGAGAGATCAACGCGTGGCAAAGTCCCGCGGTCGACCGACCGGAGGCTAGGAGAACCGGGCTTCACGGCCCTCCTTGCCTACTGCCGATGTTGTCTCTGAGGAGTGCTGAATCCTCGACGTCGGACATGCGTCTCGGGGCACCGGGGGGCGTGTTAGTTGCTATTCACGCCTCTCTCTTCCCACCCACCAAGCATATCCTGTAACCAACCCCCTTTTCCTGCCTCCTGCTTCATGTATCCAGAGACGCCAATCTTTCCTCTCCCCATGTCTGATATCTGCAAGAATCGTACGCGAATAACGTCAGTGCCTCCCCTCCAATACTTCCCCAAGTTGCCTCCATCGTGGCTCAGCCCTCTATAAATATATATAATTCCAATGATTTTCTCAGGGGGGCCGCGATCAAGGGTTTCATTGAATGATTTCCACCCATCGAGAAACCTACCTCGTCGAGAAATGATCATCGTCGCTTTCTGCCCCCCAAATTCATTCCCCTCTCTTCCCGCCCTTCCTCAATACCCAAGCCCAGTGCAAACCTTGTTCGTTCCAACCTTGATCATGGCATCGGAGTCAGGGACCAATCTGCCATCTCACTTTTGTGCCCCCAAACACCGCACAACACGCTGCTGCCCGGCCCCCCGTGTGCCCCCGCAAGACCCACGCCATGGAAGGGTTCATCGAAGAGTTTTCTCCCCTCCAGCAATTTCATCCCCTCCCATCGACAATGACCTCATGATCGACACCGAATTTTCTCCCTTGGGCAAACGTGACCGTCAATAATGGCTGCATCCCAGCGGCGCCCGTGGAGACCCTTAAAAGGCATTCCCAGGGCAAATCCACCATCTGTACCCTGATCCCGGCTGACCACAGGGCGCACGCGGGATGCTCTCCGATGCCACAGCGTCAGCGTCTGTGAGTGCCGTGCCGGACCACCACAGTGGGCAACGGCAGAGAAAGAGAGAGAGAGAGGGCCACCTCCACTGTCAGGACCGAAGTCAAGTTGCTGGCCATGAGATTGCCTTCGTACGTCCGCCACCCATCCGCAACAACAGGATGAGTCGATTTGTTGCTGTTGTACGAGTCGGACGTGTTTTGCGGTAGTCGTCAATCCCCTTTTCGTTTGTGCCCTACGTTCCCGTCAGAGGGTGAAGCTTGCATCCCCGTACACGGCCGTGACGGTGTAAGTGAGGGAATTGTACCTGGGCTTTGCCCACAGCGCGACTTTGTTTTTGCCGCCGTTAGTGCTGCAACCTCCGCCCGGATACCCTCGTCAACTGGCGCTTACAAAGTTAACCCTAAGCTTCGTCATTTCCTAGTCCCGAGAGAAGGGCACGTTCCGGGGTGGATGACAACGGTCCCTAGAGGCCTTGTTCCCATGTCCGGCAAAGCGCAGGTTGGTCCCCCCGGTCTCCGAGTGTAACGTGAGGTGGACCTCAACCCAAGCAGGCGAACTCAACCGGCTCGGCTACGAGATATTGCCCTGACGCATATTGACGAAAGCTTCTCATCACCGGCGCGTCGGACAGCAACCTTGTATCTCCACTGACTGAATTGCGACCATATTGGCCATATGGCACTCCCCCGGCTGCGGGATCAAGCCCCGAAGGTGTCCTGCGTCAACTGCCCAGCGTTGCGTGTGGTAAGATTGGAATTAAGCTCCAGGATGATGGGCCAGGGCGGGTCACGGCCTGCGACTACTATGTAGCCCCTCTGTTTGGTGACTGAGAAACCCATCAAGATGTCTTCTCTGGTTCATACGCAGTACACTCCAACTGACTCGCGTGCCACAGTCGGAGCGTAGTTTGACAGGTTTATTGGCACTTAATGGCGGGCGATATTGTCGAATCTCCGTCATAGCCAGTCTGAGCGGCTGTCGCCGTTCTGCGAATCGGGGACTTTAGGGTTCGACAAGCTATTGAAGTTACGGGCCACGATAGAGTGGTAAGGTAAGAGATCCTATACTACCTTGCGCTGACCGCGAGGTAAGCCATGAAGCAATCTCGATGAACAATGAGTCAATGGAGCTTGCTGGCAACTCTGAGATGAAAATCACCAATCTGCCCCCACCTCCACTGTGGCTGCCGCGACCCTCAACCAAATACCTGGTACTGTTGGCGCTGTATGCATAGAAGCATGAAGGAAATGGTTGATTCTCTTCTAAAATCGGCGATCAACGGTCAGCTAGACTCGGGCAGTTGGTCCCTTGCTTTGGCGCTGAATGCGAGGACCCTGAAGGAACCGTACTAGTGAGCAACCCGACGGTTGGTATCGATCGCTGGGTAGGGCTCCGTGGTCTCGTAGTTAGCCTCCTGTACCCAGCGCCGTTGCGCGGATGGCCCAAGATGGCTTCAACCATGTGCCCAGATTGGGATGCACACCATCAGTTGTCATAATCTCCTGCGGACATTGAGCAATGAGCGCTCAGGAGGTTATGCCGTTATACTAGGCGCGACGGAACGCCCTGGGGTCTGCTGAAATCCTCTTACCCCAAGGTGCGTGCTCCGAAGCCACATGTGCCAGGGTCCCGCAAACATGCATGGCAGCCCTCCCACTTTGACGCGCTCAGAAAGGCCACGATCCCGGGCTCTCTATCCGTGTTGTACCACGGCCGCCCACCCAAGCTGGTCTGAAGCGTTGCATTCACAAATCTTGGCGAGATTTGTGGCTCGCGATAACATCGTGCGAGGCCGATGGCAGCTGGCTTCAACGCCGCATATGCGGGCTTTAACTCGGGGCTTGCTGGCCGCTCCGTGCGCTTCTTGTTAGCGCGATATGGGCATGAAATGCCTACCAGGCATGATTATTTGACAGATAATCATCATGCCGTTGTAGCAGCCGTCTCTGGCACGTTTGGGTCGGCAACGTCCTGAGTGCTGAGTGCGGGCTCGCATTTGGGCTGGACATGGTATCCATGGTCGAGCTCAGGATCCCGGGTAGAGCTCTTGCTGGACCCGTCTACTCCTTGACAATGTACTCTGCCATCTCGCCTGGTAAACCGTAACACCTTGTCCGTATCCACTCGGTGAATTATCCGGCCAAGTTCAACTGATCAGAGAATTATGTTTCGTGGTATCCGTACTTCGTAGTGGGCAGAACTTGATGATTGCTGCTGCTCAGGCAGACTCACCAGGCCCAGCAGTTTCCATCAGTCAACGCCACAACATACTCGTGCCGCGTCCCGGGAAGAACGAGGTGCCGAGACTGGCCGACCCTGTATTTCCATCCATACTTTGATGTATCGTCAGGTCGAACAGAGCAAAGACGGGGGCCCCGTTTCTACAGAGAATGACGTTGCTCGCGGCACCTCAGTATCCCCATTTGGACGGCACAAAATGTGACTGCAGTGAGGCCCTGAGGAAAACTCAGCCCGCTCCCCTTTTCGGAAGCTGGTTTGACGAAGGTAAAGCCCATCAGATGACAGGGTTGCGAGTTTCGAACATGTCCCGCGCAACTCTATCAATGACACAGAGAACCATGGATCGTGTGTTGTCGGGGTCTGTTTCAACTCTCTGTGCAACGACTGCTGATGCAAGTTCCATTGCAATAGCACAACGCTGGGTTCTACCGGTGCCACGAATCAAGCGTGCGGCGCAGAGGTTTCCACACCGCAACTCTCAATGATGCTGCATTACGGAGAGTTGGCTGAATACGTGAGGGTTAAGCACTGTTCATTGGAGCCCTTTGGAGTGGATGGAGCTTGTGCCATCGTGGGATGTTGTTGGTGGAGTCCATGTCGCTTTTCCAAATGTAGCCGTACTTTGGTGAAAATAGCAACCCGATGAAGACAGTTTTTTTCTTCTGCTTCTGTTTGGCTTTTCTCAAGCACGACATGACATCATTCTTTCGTGGCGGTGCGCTCCCTCCAACATCGACAACCATCCCCGGTCCTTGTCCAAGATGAAAATGGAGACTGAAATGGAGAATGGAGATGGAGCACGCGCACGCGGGTCCTGGGCCCCGCATCAGTTTGTTTCTCTGGATAGCCCTGGGGTCGAAAGCAACATACGGCGCTTTGCAATGCCGTCCTCTCCATCTGAATACGCCATGCCAAATCAACCTCAGGTCTCACCCCCAGGATGAAGAGGAGGAGGAAAATTTCAGTAATGGGCTCCATCTGAGTGGCACCAGACAAAACCATCAAAGTTACAGTCTGAGCTGCGAGGCCCATTTCGACTGGCTACCGATGTCGTCAGTGAGGCATTTGCCATTTGGCGATGGCAACAAGACGACGCTGAAGGGGCGAATTCTCACCAAAGTCTGCCCACCCATGTTCCATGCGCTGGTGCATGTCTGTATCTTTGATCACGAGACCCATCCCACAGACTCTGCAACTTCTTCCGTACGCCAGGATTGCCTCTTATCAGCTCACCCACAAACCACAGCAGGTGTGTGCGACGTGAACCGCACAGCTGGAAATTATTGGGACCCCCAACTACCGATATTTGGCGAGTTTCTGGGTCTCAATTAGAAGCCTTACGGCCGGATCCTGTTGGTTTAATGTTGGCAACGTTATCCCAAAACTGATGCGAATTCATCGGACTGCAACGAGTGCGTTGGGTCAATCCCTGCAGGATCCTTTGGGAGTCGACCATCTCTATTTGTATCCTGTGTACGTAGCGGTATGATAATAGCATTGTGCATCGGGAGAAGGTGATAAGTTTGCAACTTGGTTTACAGGCCTGGACTGGAAGACCTCCTGCTCGGCCGCCTCGTTATGTGCGGGGAGGGGGGTTCTCGGCCACCCGGTCCAATCTCGTCAAGTCGCGAAAACTCTGTCGAGTAGACTCGAACTTCCATTCTCCTCGGGACGAACGGTTGGGTTGCTGTGCTCAGGAACCGAACAACGAACGTTGAAGTTGATGACAAAGGCAAGCGACGATTGGTTCGTCGTTGCCCCTTGAAAGCTGTGCTGGGATGAACTACCACGCCCATGGGCAGATTCTCCAGCGTCCTGAGCCGAAGATCGGCATCAAAAACTGGTAGGCCAGCTGCGGCGGCGTGCTCCCGACAAACAGTGCTTCTATTTTGATTCCATGTTGGTCATTGGCGCCAACCAGTGCCGGCCCAATCGGCAAACCATTCATAAAACCCTTCTTTCTGAGGCTCCTTTACGGATGTAGATCGACTTCCAGAACCCAGAGACCTAGGTATCGCGCTTGTTGTCGCAGGCTTGTAGCCCCGTGATTGATGAGTTTCGAACTCTCGACATTAGCCTGTGGGTAAGGAGGTGAGTCTGGGTCGCCATGACGTCAGAGCCTTTCCCTCGTTGTCCCCGCCTCGCCCTGGTAATTTGGGAGCAGTCACAGACTCACAGCCGCTGCGCGAGACACTCGGGTCTAGAGTCTAGGCATGGGGTTGCTGTGCTTGACATGAGACGGTCTGGCCCTCCATCAACCTTCTTCCCCAAATCGAGGCCTGTGGTAAAGGTTTCGGCTCGAGCGCTCTGCACTGATGGAGTACCTGTGCTGCATAGATACGGGGAGTCCGAGGGAAATCTGAGTGGCCTCCTTTGGATTTTTCTTAGCGTGGTGCACTGAAGATGTTCCTGAGAGCTAGCTTCGTTGACGGCCGTCTAGAACAAATTGGCAGCTCGGCGATCCCATCTGCAAGGGCAACTGTGTGGCCTGTAGCTGTCACGACTTGAGGCGGATCCAGTGCCTCCACCGAACTATTGGGACGTGCTGGAAGTTGTTGTGGTCGGCAAGCTTTGCAGACTGCAGAGGTCGTTGCATCCGCAGTCGGGCCATCGCTTAAGCTCGCATCGACAGTAGATCTTCTTTTAGCCCGCCCGTGAAGTGTGACTTTGATGAGTCTTTGACAACTTTCAACTCGGAACCCCTTGTACGGAATATCTCTCGCTCATCAACAGACTCCGCTGTAAACCGTTCCGTTCTCCAGTTTTGGGGTTTACATAAAGTCTAGCCAGAAACGCATTGAGGTGATGGCCTTGAGGATTGTGGTTCTTGTGTTCTAGCCTCGAGGCTTGCTCTCGTGGTAATTAGTGAATTGCGCGGTAGAGTGAATAAGCTTAGATGAAACAAGGATCGCAGCGTCCGTCTCCTCTCTTGACAGCTACTGGTCCGAGTCGGAAATGACCAGTCGGCGCCCAACTTTGGTAGTCGCTCAATGGATCCCTGGAGGTCGCCTTGTAATCTCCCGAGGGCTTCTACTGTGTAAATGAAAGGAGCCATATACCCATCACCAAAACAAACGTTTTCCTGCTTTGATTCGATATGGCTTGAAGGATTCTGGACGAGTCGGCATCCCGAAATGGCTGTGAAGAATGCAGCGTCGTCTCAACATACCACGCCCGGCTATGCAACGGCCGGGCTGTTTGAGTCTGGCGGCGTTTCGGGCCAATTCGATGCTCAGAGAGGCTAAAGACGAAACACCACTCGAGAAGTACTGTGCCGTGGATTTGACGGCGGCCCGGAAAAATCCTCGTCAATTCTCGTTTCCGAAGCCTTGGTCGCATTTCAAGATGGGGATTGAGCTGACTCGAGTAAGCCCTTGGAGGTGCATCTAGGAACTCGCTGGCCGGGGTAATGACGTCAACACGCCTTTTCAATATCATCTGCCATTCGAATTGAAGCTCCACGTCAACAGAGAGCGGCCGGGGCCAATGTGTAATGTATGCTCCTGTTATGCGGCCAAGTTGAAGTCTCCCGCACGATGACTGCGGATACGTTTCCGCGTTGCTTTCGAGGTATCGAAGTACCGGACTGATGGATTCTTCAATGCAGTATCGAAAAGTGACTCTGACCCATTGGAATGGCTGCCACCATGGCCCAGTAATAGTCACCAGTGCTGTGCCGCCGCAAGTCTTCAGCAAACAGCGTACTGACGATGTCCGATGTGGTTTACCATCGGGATGGCGTCAACAAAAATCTGCCTTGAAAAACGATGGCAACCAATGGTCGCGTGTGAACGAGACGGGAGCTATTGCCACGTGCCGTGTCCCGCGCGGGTAACAGTCGTCATGCCCAGTAGCGACAACGGCGCGCCAGGCTAACTGAACGTTGGCGACGTTGTGATAGCGCCACTTAGAGTTCACTAGATGGTGCGTAACGGTCGGCAAGGCCAGTCATCTGGAATAGGGTAGTCAGGCCCGAAGCCACCGTTTAGCGAGCAACCTAGCATGTCGAATCAACGAGCCTGCAAGAGGTGGAATTGAAACGCTGAGCATACCTGCATGGTGGCAGCCACTACAGCCTCGCTGCGAAATTGCACCGTTTGCAAAGGATACGCGATTGACCCGATGAACGATATGAAATTGGAGTCGGCCCTGTCAGTAAATCAGGATCGAGATAGAGCCAACAGCCGTCCGTCCGCTGGGGACCACCAGTAGGGGTTCAGGGTAAATCATGCTCGCTGTCCGGATATTGTGTGCATTCTGTTGACGATTGCAGCGCTGATCGCATCGCTGAATCGTGGTTGACATCAAGAACGCTACTTGGGGTTTGGGCGGCACGGCTTGCAGGGCAGAGATCTGCATTCACTAGTGTAGACATTGAATCGCCGCCAGGCAGAAAGGAGACACCCCAAGGGCCTGTTGTTGCAATATGCGATCCGAGACTGTTGCCGCTTCTGAATCAATTCCCGACTTCATCGAGACTTGGGCGTGGGGTGTGGCCGGCGACTTGTGTCGGCCTGCTGAGCCGTCGAAGCGATGATCGACCGAATGAGCTGTTAGGTTGTCGCTGTCGGCCGACAACAAGCGAATACAGCCCATCTTTCGGGATCGCATTCAGACGAACATCCCCGAAGACCCTGGTCTTCGAGCTCATGGCCAGCGAAATGCCCTTCCCACGGCAGCAGTCGTCGGGCATGACCGTTTTGGTGTATCCTGCGATCTGTCTAATGACCCAGAAGTCTCTATCTTCGGACACTGGCCGTCCTGGCACAGCTCGATTGGGATTCGGCAGCTCTCCAGTTCGTCTAGGGCGCTTCGGCGAGGGGCAAAACGGAGATTGCACAGCCACACGGCTTAAGGGTCCAGGGGTCTTGTGGCAAGCCTTAGCCATCTTCAATATCCAATGGGTGTGGTATGATGGTGCAAGTATTGGTACACGCCGGCTTGATTCTTTGGCGGTAGATGTTTCTGGTAGGCTATTTGACTGCTTATGACGAAGAAGCAACTTTTTGCGTACTGGCAAGAATAGGTATGTCAAGGACTGCACGGACTGATTGAGTACGACTATACGAATACCTGAGCGTGCAGTTTGAGGTGGCGTTCCGCGGATTAGGTTTGACGGGGATGAACGGCTCGACCAGACTTGGAAGGCATCGCAGCGTTGCAGGCTTTGAGAGCTACCCAGCCGCGTGCTGCTGTACGATCGAAGTGGCACACCGATTTTGTTCACTGAGCATTCGTGACTCCTAGTTGTGTACCTATGGCCAGAGCGGCCAGGCAGAGAGAGTTGAATGGAATGCACCCGTACGACTGGTGCGGTACTAGTTCGCCCTGTACGGAGTAGAGAGTGCGTCTGAAGCATTGGACGAGGGATCGAGGGGCTGGCAGATTGTCTTGAGTTACCGGATGAAATTAATCGAAAAAAGCAAAGACGGAGAATTGCGAGCGTCCTTCAGCGGAATGACTGGTTAAAGCCCGAGGCAGTTGGGCGGCTGCGTCAATCTAGGTAGGCGAGGTCTGTCCGAAGGGGTGATGCGGATTTTTGACCAGGAGTCCAGTAACAATGCGATGAAAGTTTTGTGCAAAGAATATACAATGGGCGGACCGCACCGGTGAGCATCTTTGGAGATGAAGTTGTACAAAGCTCCGGCGCCTAATGCCAATGCTGAACGTTTTCTCGGAGCGGCGCCGCCGGCATGGGGCATCCAGCTGTCAGAGACGCGATGGCGCAAGAAAGGACCGATCCCAGAGACGACGCCTTAATCAGACGATACCCACCGAGCCCACATAGTACTGTGACGGTAGGCACATTAGCAGACTAACAGGAGAAGGATGAGGCCTGTGGACGAGAAAGAAGAAGAGTGTACTCCGCACTCCGTGAGGTATGCATGGATGGCACCGATTGCAGACGGCAGAAGAGGAAGCAGAGGATGGGCCAGGGGCGGGGTTAATGGGAATGATGAAGCCAAAGGGAGCGTGGCACACGGAAATGCCAATGCGAGGATGGGGAAAACAAAAAGGCGCAAGGATGCAGAACTGGAAATTGGCTTGTGGCAGTGTGGGCAGATGAAGATGAGGTCGGGCTGGCACTGGCAGATTCTTGGGTTCAGTGTTCTCGAAGATGGAGATCGCGGGCGCAGGACGCAGGACGACGAGAACGAGGGCAGCGGCGATATGATGTTATTGAAGAGGACGGGAATCCCGTGGAGTTGGAACCTAAGGTAAGGTACATCGAAAGAGAACCCAGAAGAAGCCTGAAGGTGCCTTTTGCGCAACATGGAAGGCACCCATCCTCTGTTCCTTCCGCTGGAAGGCAAGGTTTCCAACACATGGAGTATGAGCTGAGCACAAGGGAACGGAGGAAAGAGCAAGCCGCTGCAAAGGTCGAGGTGCGATGCCTGCTCCGCTCAGCTCAGCTTAGTACCTTGCTGAGGCTTGGGGCAGAGGTAATAGAGAGGTGGCCCAGGCCCCTTCAGACAGAAAGAGACACTGTTTAGTGAGGCAGGCAAGGTAATGCTGACTACTACCTTCCATGCTTGACGATAAGGTGCGAGGAAGGCGCCGTTTAAAGTGCCCAGTTGACGATTAAAGTTTCGGTAAGGCGCCCTTCATCGCACACCTGCCATGTGTGGTGTTTCTGTTTTGAGCAAGGGCGTTTTGCGCTTTCCCATGTTTGAAAAATACCATTACCCGCATGACCTTAAGGTATGGAAGGAAGGCACGAAGTAAGGTAGACACTGGAGAGAGAGAGAGAGAATGGCAGGAGCAAGCGGGAGCGATTGAATGGTGCGCTATTTCCCCCTTCTACTTTCCTTCCGGGAAGGTGCCTCGGAACAAGGTAAGGTACCTCAGGGTAGTAGGAAGCGTTAGAGCATTGCTTCCTTACCCTTGGTACATGTGGCATGGCTGTTTTACCATGTTGGTCATAAAAGTAAACAAAAAGAAGGAGAGAATAGAGTACTTTACTCCGTGCCTGGCCTTAGCTCAGCTCCCCATGTCAGCGAAGTAGGTAGTATTGAAGGTGGTAAGCCCTTGTGTGTAGCAACTGCCTTACATCGAGATTCAATAGTAAACCCGATGATATTGGTTAATGAGAAGGAGCGAGGGTTGGACGGCACACGGGAGCAGGTACGAAGTGCGAATGGGGAAAACAGCCGCGGTTATGGAGTCAACTAAGGTGCCTAGGCCTCAGGCACATGGTGCGTATGAACAATGAACAATCTATCAATCCGGATGTTTATTGCTTCGTTAAAGAAACGGAAGGCATCTACCTGCCCAAGGTATGGCCTGCGTTTGCTTGGCTGGCCGAAGTTGTGCCTCCGTCCCCGTCTCCGTCCCCATCCATCACCGAGCATCTCCATTCTCATCTTTGCACCCAATCTCTGGCTACTATTGCTACTGTGGTTAGCTCGAGAGGGAAAGCTGTCCTGTCGCAATCGAGCCTGCACACGGATGACGGCTCGCCAACAATGACCACCAGGGCTAGCCAAGCACCAAGATGGGACACACGGCAACGGCGACGGCGCCGAAATCTGATCCCAAGGACCCCAAGGGACCAAACGTTGTGCGGGCTGCAGCGTACAAGGTACCTTACCTTGTCTCGGGGTGGGAAGAGGCACGCAGCAGGCGCACGAGGGGAAAGTATACCTACACCGGTATGAAGCCAGGCCCAATCCAGACAGAAGAGGGCCAGAAAGGGCCTGCCATCTGACAAGACTCGCGCGTTTCCCCGTTCCCGCCTGTTCAAGGCTTCAAGCCAGAGTGAGAATAGCTCCTCCGACCACGAGACACCACCCGATTGCACCAGGGCAGGCCGCGCCGCCGCAGAACCGAAGATGAGGGACCGACTACCTTACACTAACTAGCATCCGCAACTTAGGTCGCAAATGCTAGCAAGGCCTTCGTGGATGGTATCCATACTCTGTGGTCCTTTGCATTTTGCGCAGCACTCTTTTCTTAATTGACTGACGACGTCTTTTGCCTCTCACGTCTATTCCGAGCCGCGATCCCAATCAATCTACCATACTAATCGGCTCTGTCAGAGAGTGGTCAGCTAAAGCAACTACGTCAGATGGGAAAGGTCGCCGCTGCGACGGAGTAGCGCGGCTTCGTCCCCCTGTCCATCCCCCACTCTCCGAATCTCTCTTCTCCGAGTCTACTGAAGTTAGAAAAAGTGTCGGCTGACTGTGCAGGGGAAGGACAAGAGCAAAACAGAACGCCCGGCAGAGAGGCGATGCTGTGAGTGTATCCATAGTGCTGTATTCCGTCGGTACGGATACAGATACACTACTCTGCACCTTAGCTTGCGTAATAGCAGGCTTGGCCAAATAAGAAAGACATCAGAGAGTGCAAGAGCTCGAGCCACGATTGAGGTGCCACACTCGTCGGGGTTGAGCTTGACTGGTCGCTTGACTGGCGGTGATGAATGCGCGCGCCCCCTTTGCATAACGTGGGTGACTCTATTCGAAGCTGGGGGGCGCCAGAGACAACACTCGACAGAGCAGGGTACGCATACATCTGGACTGGAAGGATGGACTTGACCTCGGTCTGATGGGGCCACAGAGCTGTGCGTCACGGGAGAGAGAGAAAGAAACAGAGAGATTCGGTCAGTCCGCCACCTCACCTCACCTCACCTTACCTTACGTCGTCGGTCGCCTCTCTTGTTCGTTCCCGAATCTGCTCATCGACTTTGCAGTACTTGGTACCTTACACATCAGCGACGGCACTTTCTCATTCTCCCGTATCTCACATCCATTTGAGTGATGATGATGGGGTAAGGAGTACGTATCCATACTTGGGTGCTCGAGAGAGACATTGGTACAACCGTTGCCGTCCTTTTTCTGAACAGCACGAGGGGCGTGTGCATAATTGAGCCTTGTCGACACATCCCATCCCGGGGGGGCCAGCGAGCGGGGGGTGCGATACAATGCTCATTGTCGCGCACTAACAATTATTTTTCCAAGATGGACAGTCGGCCTGGCAAGGGAGGGGGGATCGAGTGGAGGAAGCCGCCGATGGACATGCCCTGCCCCTGCCTGCCCACTGCCACTGCCCACACACGACCTCACTGTCGCGGTAGCGGTACGGACCTGAGTAGGTAGGGACCAGACCACCTCACCTTACCTCGAGTGAGCAGGAGCGAGGGGAGCAGCAGCTGCAGGAAGGGGAGAAACAGCGGCACGCAAGTACTGCAAGTCGAGTCCCACCTCCAACGACACGTACCGCTACCTCGGCTGACCATGTGTCTCACGCAAGACAGCAAGTAGTCGGAACCTCGCATGTCCACCCGACCCGACCAGAAAAGCCAACGAGGGACAAAGTCCAGCCCAGCTGCGCAGTGGCAGCGGAAGCGGCAGCTCCAGCAGCAGGCCGACCTCACACATCACACATCCAATCCAATGGCACCCGACACAATATCGTCTTCTTCCTTCTAGTTCTCCCTCCCCCGTCCGACTCGTTTCTCTACCTGCCTTACCTTCACCGTGCTGTGATTCAAAGGGAGCGAGCGACTGTTTGTTCCTCATACTCAACGTCTACCTACCTTACTTTCTTCCACTCGAATCCAGCTCGACTTTGCTCTCTCTCGGAGTAGTACCTGAGTTGACATCCATCATCCCTCTACGTATCCGTACTTTACACAGCTTCACTCTGCCGTGCATCATTGCTCTGCTCAGCTCTGCTCCCACCTCACCCACCTCGAGGCACCTCAGGGAAAAAGGTAAAAGGTACCTTACCTTACTCCCGGAAATCCTCCGTTGGATACATCACAAACACACCCCACTGCGATTTCTTCATATCTTCCGCCAGACCTCTCCCATATACCGGCCTTCTTCTTCTCCATCCTTCTCCTCCTACCCGACTTCTCCTCACTTCTGTTGCTATCCCCTCTCCAACTTCTGTTATCCTCCTACGTTGACAGTTCTTGCAACTCATTCCGCCTCTTTTTTGTGTCTCTCGACTCAGCTACTGCCGCTGCTGCTGCCTGACATCAACTAAGGTAGCTCACCTCACTTCCACATTTCATCCCACTCCCACAACCGCAAACCTCACAGGAAAGAAAAGCGAGAGGGAAGAAAAAAATAGTACGTACCAACAGCTACTTGTTTTTGCAGTCTCGCCCAAGCACATCGTCAGGTACCCATTCCCCCCGACCATCCTCACCCATGCCCATTTACCCATCTCTTCCAACACCCATTTCCATATCCCACACACCCATGCCCTTACCAGCATCAACCCAAGGCCCCAAGGGCCCCAGTTCTCTCCTCCAAGGAGGTCCCAGACCCAGGTCCCATCCATCTTCATACCCATCAACCCAGGTCCCAGCCCAAAGGGCTCACTGCACCGTCCTTCAACCCGCGCGCACACCCCTCATCCTTACCTGACCTCTCTTTACCTTACCTTGCTCTGCCTTACAAGCGCGCATTCACACATACATACATTAGATACCGCTCATCCCATCCATCCCTCTTCCCTTGGATCTTCTACCTACCCGTCTTGCTTGCAGTTCTGTTCCGACCTTCCATCGTAGCCGCGTCTCTTGTCGCTCTTGCGCACTCTTCCAACCTCTCTCCCGGCCCCGGAGCATAATACGCACATCTCGTCCATGCACGCGCCGTATTGTCTACCGTCCATTTACTCACCTTGAACCATAGGTTGTGTACCAAGCAACGCACCATTACAGGCCGTACCCGAAACCACACACCAAGACTACGAGACCCTTTGGCGAACCAACAGACTACCACTTGCTGTTACTTCTGGTGCGCGCATGGTCACTGTCTGTCAACGTCTTAGTCTCCTCGTTTGCGCCTCTTAACCAAGCCGCTACACCCGCCCGATTCATCTCCTCGGCGAAGCAGATCCAATATCGACAGAAACGCCCATTGCGCATCTAGGCCATCGTGACTCCGCCGCGCATCCTTGTCTGTCCACCTTGCTTCACACACGTACTTGCCAGGTACCCACCGCATCCTCTAATATACCGCTCTCTCCCCACGGACGTCATACCGGAGCGGCCTTTTCTTCTCGAACTGCAACTTCTCGACCTTTGCTAGCGGCCCATTCGACTTTGCACATCACCATTTGAAGAACCAATTTCGCATCGGGTTTTTTTTCTTCCCCATTTGGTTCCGCGACCCCGTACGACGCTATCACCTACCCATTCGCTCGTTTTCACTTCCGACCGCTCTATGAGGCGCCAAAGCTCGGCCTTCCCCCACCTGACCTACGCTCGTTAAGGAAGTTCAGGCTTGCTCAGCTGAATCACGGCAGACGAAGAAGAAAAAAAGAGACAGGCCTCACAAAGCAGTAACACGAGGGCGAGGATTCGGACCGTTCGATCGCTCGCCAGAAAGAGACTGGATTTGGGAGACCACCCGCAACTACTGAACACCAACTCGGTATCGCTGTCACTAGGCAGCGCGCAGATCTACTATCAAGATGTTTCGCCAAGGTAAGCTCTGCCATGTTTTGCCGTTATGCGCCGACAAAAATAGCTGTGCAGACTGGCTCCCGCACAAGATGCGCGCGTTGTTGCGCCATCTCGAAACCTTTTTGCGCCTGCCCGGACATGTACTGACTCGTGTGCCTGTTCACAGAACAAGCGCCCAAAAACCCGGCGATGAACTGCTGGCCACTTTTCGAAAGCAGTTCCCCGAGGTAGCTGTTACGACCACGGCCCCAGTTGGCGCCGCGAGCGCCGCCGTTGATAATACGGGCATGGTCCCGTCTATTCCGGGCGTTCAAGAAGGTCAGTACAACTACCATCATGAACCTTTTCTGGAGTTTTGCCGTTGCCTTCGCGGCACCCGGCCGCGCCCGCCGGGATGAGTCCAGGCAGAAACGCGGGTACTCTTGCCTACGTGTGGATCAAGAGGACTCATGCGCAGAATTACTTTCAAAAAAGATGCTTGATTTATCCAACTCTGTGGCTAACATTATACTTGCTGTAGAAGCCACAGCCTCAGCCATGAAGCTTTCAGGGATCAAGACCCAACGCCCAGAGCTACGAATGAACCATGGAGGTTCACGCCATCACTGCTCGACCCCAACTCGTTCTCCTTCACCAACTTCGCCAATGCCCCGCCCGGTTACTACACTCCCACGCCGGGAGGCACCAACACCATCTATCATCCTCAAGCAGGTGACTTGCACACACCTACCCTAGGGCTCGGCATGGGTCTCGGGACCCCTCTGTCGATGCCTACGTCTGAAGGCGCAATGCACGCTGGGCAGCCTATGATGGACCTCGCCGGGTTCCAGGGTATGCAAGGAATGCACCATCCTCAGCAGTTTCAACAACCCTTCAATCCCTTTATCCAGCCTCCGGCACATCAGCAATCCTTCGCCCCCTCGTCATTTGTTCATCAAGACACCGGATATGAGACTATGGAGCAAGATGGGTCGCCAATGAACTCTGATCCATCTGAAGAGCGAATGGCTTCTATCGACAGCGCATTTCACAACTCGCCCATGGTTGGTTTCCAGGGACGCCAATTCGGAGGCATGCCCATGGCCGCGGTCATGCCACCATCTGCTGAAAAGTTCCGGTTTCACGCTACTTTGAATGCCCCTACCGCCATGATCAAACACGCCGATGAAATTCCCGTCACGTATCTCAACAAGGGCCAGGCTTACTCTTTGTCTGTGGTCGATACCAATGCTACAATGCCTGTCGCTCCGGGGACCAAGTTCCGCACTTTTGTCCGGATCTCCTTCGAAGACGAGCAGCAAAGGCAGAAGCCCGGCGTCTGCTGGGCTCTGTGGAAAGAGGGACGAGGCACAAACGAGGCTCATCAGCGAGGCGGAAAGCTGCAGGCTGTGGAATATGTAGAGGCGGGCCAGCCAACCGAAGGCGACGACAAGAGAACCCGTGTTGAGTTGGAATCGTCTTCCTTTGACGGGTTTTCAGTGGTTTGGACCCCCGGCATCAACGGCGCCCCCGAGTGCAACATTGCCGTACGCTTCAACTTTTTGTCAACCGACTTTAGTCACTCCAAGGGTGTCAAGGGCATTCCAGTAAGACTCTGCACCAAGACCAGCACGTTCCCGATAGACACCGCACAGCCAGCAGCCGATGCCAACCCGGAGATCTGTTTCTGCAAGGTCAAGTTGTTCCGCGACCACGGTGCCGAGCGGAAGCTTTCCAACGACGTTGCACACGTCAAGAAGACCATCGACAAGCTCAAGCAACAGATAACCCAAGCGGAAAGCGGCATGAAGGACTTTGGAAAGCGCAAGAGGTCGAACGCCGCAGCACAAGTCAAGGGTGCAGATCAGCGACCCGGGAAGGTTCAGAAACACAAGCGAACCTGGTCCATGTCCTCCACCAGTTCAGCCGGGGCCGGAACCCGCCCTCCTCTCGAAGAAGACTTGCACTTCAAGCTTCAAACATTGCAGGATATGTTTACCAGTACCCGGCCTGTGAGCGTATTGTACCTACGCGGCGAAGAACTCGACGATCCAGACCTGCACCCCGTTTCGCTTCCTGGAGAGCAAGGCGAACTTGCCAAGGTAGAATCTCGCGAAGGCCCAGCATGGCAAGCACGGAGTGGCCGCAGTTCTGTTGCCGGCTCGTCTCTAGTATCACCTTCGCCGAGCTCCCTATCGCTAGCGTCTCAGGCTTCAGTTGTCCCCAACCGTCAATGGGCCGGGTTTGAGGGCGAGGGCTCTGGCGAACCTGCTTCCCGGCAAGGGTCAGACCAACCTACCAAGGTCACCAAAACAGACGATGCGGGCAATTTGAGCGGTTGGATCGAGGCTCTAGGAGTGGACCCAGCTTATCGTCCTCCTCCAGAGCGCGTGGTGAAGCCCGCTGCCTGCTTCTACATTCTCCGACCCAACACAATGGAGCCAGAAAAGCGGGAGTACTACCGGGCTATCTACTTGGCCCAGAGGAATCTCAAAGACTTCAACTATCGTGTGGCTGCAAAGTGGAACCTGGACCCTTCGAAGATCTTGCGGACAGTTCACGTTCTCGATCGTGGTCTCGAGGTCGAGATAGACGACGACGTCATCCAAGAACTCAGAGAAGGCCAAGACATGAGGCTCGAAATCAAGCAGATCTTGCCCGAAAACCCCGTCCAGCTCAAACGCGAATGGGACATGGCCATCGACCCAAGCGATGGAGACGCCATGGACCAATCATCTGCTCAAGGCGGTTTCGAATTGCGCCTTAACTTTTAATTTCACATAATTGGATCCATCTCTACTTCAGCAACAATTGGATAGGATTCGGATTGGAGACGGACTTCCTTTTTTCTTTCTGCTCGTCACCAGGAAGGCCACTAGGATATGGGTGGCATAGGCATACACGCGCTCGCACACGCATGGTTGGAATATCGCTCCGAAGGCGTTGTTGATTTTGAGATACCAAGTCCCTGGATGGGCCGCTTCTTCTTTTCAACGCTTCTCGCCACACGAATCGTGGGCGACTTTATGATTTGGGTATTTAGATCTGGGTCATTATGGGCAATCCTGGGCAGCAAAAAACACACAAGATATCCAGCCCTTCCGTAAGGGCCATTCGGCACACTCTGGAGAGGCACGTTGGAAGCGCGACGGGCAGACACGACGAAGAAGACCTCACAGACAATCCAGACTTCTGTTGCCCTTTCGACCTTGCCAATGGCCTCTGATGCGGCCTTTTTCAATCTCTTCTTTCATTTCACACATCCATACCTTTTACCATACTATTTGGTACCCAACTATCTGTCTTTCATTTGTTTGAGGCAACACCTTGAGTGTGTCTTTGCTTCCTGAGCGCTCAGGAGCCATGTAGCTTGGCCGATGGAGTGACGCAAGCATTGGAGGGCACCATTGATAGAGACGAGCTCCCTGCACTGCAATGCATTGTGGCTTGTACCATAGCAACATACCCGCTGATTCCTTCGGTCTATCCGGGAACAGAGAATTCACGGCATTTACATGAAGTTTGCATTATTATCGCAGCGCCCGCATCAAGCATATCTCGAATTGAAATTGCCAGGCCCGAGAGACCGAACCACAGAAACAATGGCTGATTCTAGTGCTCATGTCGGTTCCGTATAGGTCATGCATGGCGGTTATTACTGACTGGGACATAGAAGCCGCCGTTTAGGTCGTTATGCACGATGATTGGAAGACGGCCGTGCTGTGGCTAATCTCGCGTGGGAAGCGCTCATTTCGACCGTGGGAGCCACCAGGGAGGCGTTGAAACCGCTGTCGAAGTGTTTTTGACTAGCGCCGTCGACGGTCTAGACCACTGTCATCGCGGGTCCGGTTGCTCCATCATAATCGAACAACATGAGCGGAGACTTCCTCTTGCAATGGAGACGGATCCAAAGTTTCGGTCTGCCGCGCCTGGGATAATCCCTGAATACAGCCATCGGGTCCACGACATCGTCGATGAAAGGCAGCCGTCTTTCTCCAGCCATACAGCGGTTTCCGTCCGATCGGTCCCATTACGACCTGCCCCAACGCCCTGACGCCGCGCCGCGCCGACGGGATCCGGGCGTATTCGTACCCTCGAACGAGAGCGAGGCTCTCGCTTGAGAGTCACATCCAGATCGTCGCGCTGGTCCTCGGTAATATCACGAGAGAATCCGACATTGGGGCTCGTCAGTACGGCATCAACTAATTCCTACGAGCTTTGACCCCCGCGGTTCATGTTTGTTCAACAATCCCAGCCAACCGGAGCAGAAGACACAACTTTTGAGGAACGGGGCCAAACGAAGCTTATTTTCTTACGACTCTACGGGAGAAAAAGATTGGGCAAGCACATGGTAAAGGCTGAGGCGACAAGTTTCTATCGAGGATGGCAACCCTATCCCGTACAGCTGCTTGAGTACCACTGATGCATGATGCTGCTATTCTGCGATGGGGATTCTCGGATTGGGGTAAAATGATCACTCAACAAGCATGCCTCGGTCTGCGAAATAGTCAAAACGTTTGACAACCTATGGAGTGCTTTCAGTATGGATGGAAGACACATCAGGTGCGCATGCGCTGCAAGGGGTCCATCGCAACATACCCCGACAGCTCCGCGGCCACCGACTGGCGAATAGCGGGGCAATTGCTTACTTCGTCCGATCCGTCAGCAGACCATTCCCCCGACGTCCCCGGCGAGACACTTACACACCGGCCGGATTCCGGCCATGCCGTACGATCGGCGCAGTACAAGATACCTCGAGGCCGCCCGACAATCCCCTCACTGCTCTACGTCAAGCCACAGCGATCGCCGCCTCTCATTGCCTTTTGAGATTCACGAGCCACTGATGATGTGGCGAGTGCTTGCGTGTTCGAGGGTCTGGAAGCGCCATGGACTCTTGTCTCATTCGCTCGAAGACGTTTCCTCGGATGACCCAAACATGAGTCAAATTATCATGGTTGAGCTAGTAAGACAACCTACATACGCCTATCCGTGCCGTGAGGCCGAGAAGCCACATGTGGCGCAAGCGATGCACCACAGGACCAAAGATGGGCGACTACCTACGACTACAATGGCCCATCATGAGCGTGTTGGATGCTGCGTTGCTCGGCTACCTCCAAGAACTTGTGGCTGAGGGTGTGTAAAGAATGGTTGTTGGTCGATACTTTCGAGCAGCAAACGTGTTGACCTCGAAGAGCTTGATACCACGACACCAGCGTACACAACAACCACCCACACTCATCCGATCTGATCGCCTGCGTATCATGGTATCATTTGGCCAAAAGCGATGCCGTATCATATCACAGGCACATCACCTCCATAGTCTGGACCAAAGTTGTCTATGATGGAGGCCGCCGTAGGCTAGAGCTGCAAGATGAACGACCGGCCTCATGTATGGCCGCAACCATATGGCCGCACGAAACCTCCTTTGCTAGACGATGTTAAAGGACAAGCCCTTGAGCGACATTGTGTCTCTGGATCACGCACGGCGACGACTGGATTGTGTCACATTACGCTAACAGACTGAGAGTTGTTAGATCTCCCACTTGATCTTCTGATCTAATGTCTTTGGCACCAGTAGCCCGTACCGTCTGATACTTTAGAATGCCGAGGTGAGGGTTTGTGATTGAAATACCATCTAGTC
Source organism: Colletotrichum australisinense (nom. inval.) (assembly GCA_014706365.1). Taxonomy (NCBI): domain Eukaryota; kingdom Fungi; phylum Ascomycota; class Sordariomycetes; order Glomerellales; family Glomerellaceae; genus Colletotrichum; species Colletotrichum australisinense (nom. inval.). Next base: position 5,083,209 of record JABKAN010000003.1, read on the forward strand.
ATGTGGAACTGTTACTAAAAGACGCCAAACCCAACAAATCTCACAACATCGTAGAGAAATTCGAGGCGCATTTCGCTGGCAGCCTTGGACTTTCCTGAGAGATACATTCAAAGAGGGGCCTGCGTGCGGGGAATTCGGGGTTAGAAAACGACCTTGGCATGCGGAAAGCGAGGCTTTCGCCTTACCAGGTCGATCTCCTGCGGCTAAAGGTAACGGTAGCACCTTCGGCCCCGGTCGCATGCGACCCCATGGTCCCATTGCTGATGGAAAAAAGCGTAGGGATACTTCGAAGGTTGCCCAACTTGCACCAGAGCCTGATAATGTCCCAAATTCTTCAGACATTGTCTAAGAATTTGGAGTTGTACACACCAAATCACCCAGCGAGAGAAAAGCAGCGGTAAGCACTCCTCCGGCCACGCGTCTCATACCATGTCGCGAAGACGCGGTTGCGAGACCCTGCACCTGAAAGTTAATGATTTCCGAAGGGTCTGCATCATGCAGCGGCACGAGTGCACGATGAAGGTCTACGCGAGCGGGTGAAGCCACAGGTCCTGCATTCCAAGTACCGGTACATTGGGAGATGGAGTGCCAGCCACGGCCTAGAAACGGTGCAGAGCACTCGCCACAAATCAGTTCCCAAGCCGTTCAGCAGACGCTTCTGAGTGGCTCAAGATACGAGAGAGACTGGGACCTTTTGTCACAAGGGAGTGGCTCAACCGGCTTCCCAAAACGGAGGGTTTACACGCTGATCATTGACGACCAAGGGAGCACCTCCAGGACCACCCAGAAGAGCCTGGACCCAACGAGCTGTAAGAGAGACCTTGGAGAGACAGCCTTGTCACACAGCTTCTACGGTGTCTATTGAACACGAAGATACTTCATGCAAAGAAAAGGAGGGCAGTTGCATTCCAGATGACCTCTGTGCGTCTGTGACGAGACAGAATGCGCCATGATTGCGCGGCTACTAGCCACAGTTGGTGCCACAGGTCAATAACCCGGCGCCCATGATCCTCCGTGGCATGAAGATCACTCCAAACTATATCTCAAAGTCGCATCATTCTTCAGGGGAAGTATCCAGTCAGATTCATCAAGACCATGACATCTCAGCTGGCCAAGGGTTCAGCCCCTTCGCGTAGAGCAATTAGGTTTAGCGAAGGGTTTAACGCCTCTGTTCGGCTTCGACCTCGTCCGCCACAAGTGTAGGGAAGATGTCGATCACTTGCTTCATGTGGCTTTAGAGGCGAGCCACACTTGGAGCGTTTGACCGACATGTGTGGAGAGTTGCGTGGCTGAAGTGGCTGAGCTGCTGCTTGCCCAGGGGTGTGCGCCAGGTGTGGAAGAGGTACGACTTCTGACTGGCTCTGGTCTGATGCACTCGCCACAGTTGAAGGGGACGGATGGGGAAACAAATGGCGTTCGTGCGCAGGTGCGGCTTCTGCAGCCGTCGGACGCAGTGGGCGCCCCAGGGGTGAGTGTCTTTGGGGTCTCGTTAGGAAGAAGTCACTTTCTATCTCGCCAACATCTGGGCCGCTCATTGGGTGACAGGACCCCTACACGATTCCAGACTCTTGGGATCGCCGAGGATAGGGTGCCACGAGGGCTCGGGACTCGGGAGGCATGGCGGAGGGGTTCCATCAGAAGAGGGACGTCCTGGACCCAGCCACAAGGACTCTCGCCAAGTTGAAGAGGATAAGAGTCGACGACGCCCCATGGACCAACGCTCGACGCGGCTTTCTTGGTTGATGGAGGCGAGGTTCTGGTGCCCTCTCCGCGCTCTTACACCGACGATGCCTTGTCTCTTTCTTCTCCGATTTGTTTCTACGACTTCCCTTCTTCCTCCAGGACAGAGCGGCTTCGGGGTGAGAATCCCCCTTCTTGTTTCCTCGTTTCTCCTTACCCCATCCTCCACCTCCTCTCCAGCCACAGTGAGGGACTAGGTTTCTCTGCTCGGTAGCGGAGTGACGCTTGTCTTGCCGCTGGAACGTCAATGGTGAGCCAATGGCGATGACACATGAGGCCTGTCGGTTTCCTGAAGCGGTAACTTGAGGCTTTTGCCACATCCGAGAGCTCTCTTGTGAGGGAAGATCGCGAGTTCGTGGCGGTGTTCCCCTTCCACACCCTTTCCGGCCTTTGGCTCGGAACGTGGGGGGGCGAGGGTGAAGGAGGAGTGTGAGGACCGTAGGCGAGAAGGGGCTAGGGCTGCAGGATCTCGCGATTCACATCCTCTTCACTATCTACTGGCCTGTTGCCTGCTGCATGAGGGCATTCCCTTGTAGGGCAGCAGCCGAGACGGCGATCCTCGCTTGCCAGTTGGCTCCTTGTGGGTGCAAGTGCTCCCTTTCGGGACCTCGAGGACGGATCAGTGCCCCCAGTGCCACCTACAATCGGTCTTGCTCCCTGTAGGACAGGCGACAAGCGAACGAGAAGCCCTTGAGGCAGCGGAGACAAGTGTTTCCACTGGTCAATGGGCAGGATGCCACGGGTGGCCAGGCGACGAGCTGTCGCCACGCGAGACAGAAGCTTCCCCCTGGCTTGTTTCCGCGATCGGCAGGGAGAAGACAGCTCTTCTGGAGGCGAGAAGGGCATCTATCACCACAAAAGACCACTGAAGAGGTTTTTCGCACGGGGCGATATTCAGATCTGCGGACTCTGTCACCTGGAATGCGACGGTGATCGTGTGGCAGGAGTACCAATGGAAACGCGATCGCTGTGGGAAGATGCCTTTTAGGGGCAGCTGCCGCAGTATGCCGAGTAGCATTGAGTTTAGGGCTGAGAGGTGCCTTTTCTTTTCTACCGCGTATGCTTCCCCCGTTTCGCCAGCTCGCCACCGTACCTCTCTGCAAGCTCTCGGAGTTTCCCTGGGGGAGCTGACTTGACAGGCTGGCGAAGAGGCACGTTGAGTGGCGGGGATCGGCAACCACGTTTTGGGAGGGGAGGGCCTCGGCACGGTTAACAAGGAGCCTATGATCGGCTGGAGTTGACAGAACTCTGTGGATGATGGGACGTTTCAGAAGCTTTGTCAAAGAGAAGGAGAACGACCGACGAGTGTGAAAGGCAGGGATTCTCCCGGATCTCTTTGCGGTGGTCTTTTCTTTCTGACGGTTCTGACGGCGAACGAGAGGAGTGAGATCTGCAGATCGACCGTTTGCAAGAAGCGGGGAAATCTGTTGCTGTGATTTTTGTTGACCAATTTTTGCGTGGTTTTCAACATGGGGATGGCAGTTTGCAAAGGTATTTTCTGCAGTTATCCGAATCGGCCCGTTTTGGTTTTTTAATTCAATTGATTTCTTCAGGTTTATTATGTCTGTTTGCTGTTGATTTTTGTATTCTTTTCGCAATGCTCTTTTGTTTTTGGTGGAATTGAGGTGATGGGATTTGGGGTGTTACTTTTCAGGTGAGAGGAGGCGAATGGTGATCGGCGGTGATCGGCCGTACGTCATTGCCCGTTTCCATCAGCTCCGCGACGTTTCGGAGGCGGGGGCAAGTTGCGCGGTCCAGCACAGCGTAGGAATGGCCGGCGGGAGAGGATGGAGGTGTTTTGCCACATAGGAGATTGAGAATTTACCTATAATTCTAGTGATTTCTCTTTTGCCTATGCTCTTTTGGTGTGACTGTTCTCTTTTCTCGTGCGACGTGGGGGATATGCAGTGGAATCCGCGTGGATGGGCACGCTTTGGGGAACGAGTTTAGGACATGCGATGAGACGACGGTTGAATAAGTTTTGGATTGGATTGCGACTGAGGTTGGATGAGGGTGTTTTGGAACGATTGAGATTCGTTTGCTGTGGATGGGAACTTTGCGATGAGGTCGATGTCCGAAGTCGCGTGGTCATGGCGAAATGGGCGAGACATTGGACGAGAATTGGGCGGCGACAACGACGAACACGAAGCACACGAATAGAATACACGACGACACGATTACGACGATGGCGAGAACGTTGTAACGGATTTGCGTTGATGGAACCATTCGACGTGAGCGACGAAGCGGGAGACATCGCAGCTCTGAGGATGAGGATGGTTGCCCATGGATTCTGCCGACGCAACCCACGAGGGCAACTTCAACTCCGGAACAACGATAAGAGGGCAAGATATGATGGGATATACCAGACTGCGATACCGAACTGGAGCGAAACCAAACGTGGGATGGCTGTGTCTTGATGAGCGGGATAGGTATGAGGATGCTTGGAAAGGGGGTGGTCTTGGGCTGGTATTCTATACTCTCACTACATAGCCGTGCTCTGAGGCTACATCCATCCATTGTTTGACATTTGGGGATGGGTCATGGGAGGTTCCTTAGAGAATGGGGTTGAGTGGACGGAGATGGGATACAAGAGGTGAGAGAATACCTGGCTTTTGGGCCATAGTATGAGGGAAAGGTAAGTCGGTACTGGGGCCGGACATGCCGTCTAACGAGGTATGCTTTCGTCGATGAGAAGTGTCTCGTCAAGAGTCATCCACCACTCACCCATCAACCGTCGACCGGTAAGGTACCTAAGCGGAGCAAGGTGCTTTCGTCTTTGGGTTTGTGTTTAGAGATAAAGTGATTGTGTCAGGTAAGGTATTGTCTATTCCTTCAGTCGTCAGTCGTGAGGGGTTCGTTACGGAGGTACAGGTGGTGCAACGACAGCCAGCTCTCAAGGAGCAGATTGGTTACTGCCACAACCTCAGCAGTGTCCTGAACGCAAGGCGTTTATGAACCTTTACGGACTACACACTGGGATATTCCGATTTTGCTGGGTCTCGTTGTGGTTACTGTGGGGGAGAACCTCTAGTGGATAAGGTTTACCCAAGCGGGTTAAAACCCACGATAAATATCTTGTAAGTTGTCGTCTTTGGGCCGCCGAGTGGTAGCTTCTCATCGTTCTTCTTCTTGTATTTGTTGCATGAGGGATGGTTTGCCGCCTACCCCTCTACAACCTTGTGTCTTGGAGATATTTGCGCACCACCTCTGGTAGTCCCCTTTATTCTTTCCATCATCAGGGTAAGACATAGTTGCTACTCTGATTCGAGTGTTACAATGGCAGGTAAGCGCCACGACGTCTGTCAGTTTCCAAAGCACGCCAAGCGCCACCTAGGCTTCTCAGTCGTTCATGTCACACGTAGTGAGAGGGAGGTGGAGCTATGAGCAGTCTTGACAATAATTACTTGTTGAATCTACTTAGTTGTCAGAGCAGTGCGGAGTCTCCTATGCCATCGAGGATTACATCAAGTATGCAATCCTGTACACACGTAGCCACCAACCATCGTAACCATACTGCAGTTGTAGTCGACTGCAGGCCACCTTGAATAAATACCCTCCGACCTCACGCAGGCGTTCAAACGATCCTCAAGGCACCGGTGATTAATGCCATCGACTTCCTCAGCATGAGATAATCTCTAAGGGAAAGCTGAATGTCACTATTGCCCCGAGACCCCTGTCAAGGACAGACGTCTCTTTGTCTTAGTCTATCTAAGGAGACTTGACTAGAACTTGACTGTGCCTCCGAGGTCCCCTCCTTCGTATGTTGACACTTGTGCGAATCCTGTGAAAGAGTCTCCTCGTGCCATTTCATGGGATCGTGAAGCCGGCGTAGAAGCTTTTCCACAAAGTTCTTGCCGAATCCACCTCTCAAGTTTCAACCTCGATGTCTTTTCTCAGTCCCTCCTTCCCTGCGAGCTTAACTCTGCATCCCTCACTCCGCCCCAGGACCAATTCCATAATGAGGAAATGACTACTGACAGAAGAGCCGAAAGCAGATCTCATCCTTCTCATCAAGGAATAGCTCTAGCGGGACAGTCTCGTCACTCTCATCACTAAAGCTTGGATCGCGAACCACAACCGGAATTTTCCTACTTCGGAGCGCCTTCCACGGGGTCTTGTCTGTCAACGGGCATTGCAGATAATAGGTGATACTGTCCGGTAACCCGACGAGGTGAAGACACTCGGGTCCACGCTTGTCAGACCCTAGCCGGTAGCGCCCCGTCTTCAAGTATCCGGCCACACCGTAGGTGGGATGCCTCAGGTGCTTGTCCACATAGACTCTCTTGATGCTCGGCAGGCAGAGGCTCCACTCGAGCGCGCCGTACAGGTCCTCTGGGTATGTGATTTTCGAACAGGGCGAATCAAATCTGACGTTTTGGATAACCCGGAGGATTCCGTCGGCCGCCGCACTAGGCTGAGAACCTGAGGAGGCCTGCTGGCTGCTCGATTGGGCAAACGGCCATGGCTGCGTCCAGTCGGTCTCGATGTCGATGTTCATGATTTTGAATATGTCAAGTGCTGGGCAGGCCCAAACACAATCCTCCTTCACGAATTTGGCGACCAACTTTGACAATCTTCGATACGCCAGTGTACGGCGATCTCTGCGACAGCGAAGGGGATGGAAAGTCTTCAGGGCCATCTTCCTGGTCTGAGAGCAGACATGCAATGGTAGTCGGATACTGCTGAATCGCTGCCTCGAGGAAGCTAGCCTCGTGTCTTGGGTTTGTGGGTAGGAAAGTATCGAGTAGGCTGTTACGTCGTCTTGTAACTTGCGTCCTGGCCATTGGCGTCTGTGAGGGTCTTGACTTTGACAGATTTCCCACGTAATGGGCTGGCAATCGGCGGCGGCGCCTGCGATCATCTTGTCGAATATCATAAGTATGATCTCGTTTGGAAGATGGGGGAGGCAACGAGCCTCCTCCACTATCTTTGAAGTTTTCGCTGTGTCATTATTATGGGCAAACTAATACTCACGGAGCGTGAAATGATACGGTAGTGATGGATGGTCCTGGGAGAGAAGTTCGTAATGATGGTGTGTTCCTGCTATAATTTCTCAGCGTTTATCAGGGAGGAGAGCAGCCATAATATCTGTAGAACCGATGGCTTCGGAGACGGCAGATGAAGAACCTTGAGTGAGTCACTAACACTAAACTCGAACAACTTTTTTCCCATCTCCGAATGAAAAGCTTGTCATGGAATGTTAGTGCTCTGAAATTGATGTCGGGAAAAGATAGATAAAGAACCTTGTTTCTCAACCATTCAAGCAAGCTTCTGAAAATCAAAGAATCGTACGCCTACAGGAGCAAGCGTCGGGTTCCGGGCTCTTCATTTGATATTCCTGCTTAGAAGAAAAGAGAAGAAAGAAAAGTGATCAAGAACAATTGTATTCCAGACTGAGTAACTTGGCCTTCTCAATGGCTGTGAGGCATTCTGCAAACGTAGAATCTCGTTGTCCGAAACTTCTCCACCACCATTTTCATGACGCCTTGGTCCCAAGAGCTTACGCCAAAGTGACACAAAACCTATTCAATATTGGTTCCTATGTACTGTTGGCATCACAGTATAATCCAACCTGACAAGAATTTACAATCTTTGGTCTCATCTGGAGTCAAGTATTTCATTTTGAAGCCTTCGGTCGTCTGAATGATCTCTGCACCACCCTCGCCATCCGCGACATACAATCGAACTTTCTTTTTCTCGAGAAATTCCCAATTAGACATGCCATCAAATTTTGATGTTAAGATTTGCAAGTCGAGATCTATTCTGTCGTCAATCTCTACCGGCTCGCTCGGGCGAGGGCTTGGTAGAGCCGATGGTGAACGGCGAACCCCATAATATAGCCATGCTTTGAAGTGACAGACCACTTTCCTAAGATTTGGTAGCAACGACAGAGCAGTACAGAGATTGGCAGGTTGATTCTGGAAGTATGGACAATCAGGTTCCGGACTGGTGGGAAGGATGATGTTTTGCACTTTCTGTAGGAGTCGAATGCCCTCCAGATTTGCTTCAATGTATTCGTTTTCCAGGCAAAAAGCGTCGATTTCAGGCAACGCCCATCCGTAGGTGGGCTCTTCATCCCGACTATACAAGTATTTGGATATATGCGCTCGGAATTATCTTTGACGAACCATTTTTTGACCCGTTCTGTTGATCTGTGAGGGAAGTCTAAAACTTGCAGATCTCTTTCGAATTTCGTGAGACATTCTTCCGCAGTCCCTGGCGTCTAGGGTGATGAGGCTTCTAGTCAAATAAGTACTTTCCCAGAAGATGGGACATGCGGACTGCACAGCTTCTGATATGAGGATGTCGATGATGGCCATAAATATCCTAGAAGGCAATGAAGCTGGGCCAACCGGGCGGGTTTGGCTCTCGTTTTCGTCTTTTGTTGCCAGCAAGCATTGTGAGCATGTGCATTCGGGATCAAGGAACTTGATACTTGGACTTTCCGCATCAGGGTCATCCGAAGTATTGTGAACCTCAAAGGTAGAGAGTCGACTGTCTAATACTTTTCCGTATACTCGTACGCTTCGGCAGCCGAACGGATTCCAAAATGACCCAAACTTGGTCTTTTGAGGGAGATGATAGTCACTCCATTCGGGGAAGTTGTCGGCATCCATAGGAATCATACCGAGAAGGCATTTGGTATCACTCATCTCGATGGTGTCAATAAGGCTTTTCCCGTTAAAGATGACTTCTTTTAGTTGCGGCAGATTCTCGATTACTTCGAGAATCTTCATGTTGAACTCTAGGATATGAAATCGCCGAATTTGTTGCATGAAAGTGTAAGCTTTGAAAGTCGGGAGATATATCAATGAATCGAGGAGGCTTTCAGTGTAATAACGTTCCACTTTGGGGACCCGAAATAGATCAACGTAAGGTAAGACGAAGATGTCAGGGCCAGTTCCCTGATAATGAAAATGCTGCGAGGGAATAGGTATGAAGACTCTGCTAGTGAGCTCTCTGCATTTCCTGTTGATCTGTAAATGAATAGAGATGTTTCGGAATCGATGGATGCTGAGCGGTCCAGGGTAACCCAGGTCGCCAGTGAGAGCGAGGCGGAAGTTCGACGGAGCGTCTCCTGCGTACTCTAACCGCCACTCAATGGCCCGGGCAGAAGCTTTCGCATCTGCGAGGAAGGCCTCAATTGTTGCAAAAAAGACCTCGGTGGGGATAGAGTCAGGGCCGGCGCAACCTGGAAGCGCCGGACGAAGTTGATGAGGAGGCATCGTTGGATGACATAGGTTGACTCGAAGAAGAGTAAGTGGTAAAGAATCTAGACGAAAACGAAGTAGAAGCTTAAAGTGATTGTGGAAGAAGCGGGAAATTTGAGAAGGGGAGGGAGGGATGTCATTTCTTTTTCAGATTGAGGGAGAATGCACCGTTTTGCCGCAAAGATTTCTACCCTGTTGGGCCTTATCTTGTCCGATATATTACAGGTACCTGGAGGGCAACGCCTGCTGCCTTGAACAGATTATGGTTGACTTTGGAGCTGCGCAGCCGCAAACCTTCGAAAGAGACAACAGACTAGTGCCAGAAGCGACAGAACGGAGGAAGCACCAGAAATATCAGCGGGCACAAATGATAGTAGAGCCCCAGTCACCTACCTGTTGGGGCCACAAGGCGATTAGCTGGTGTATCATGCCTTTCCGTTCTCACCAATAATACCTTACATCGTACAGAGCATGTTGGAGAGGAATTCAGAGTGAAATCATGAACGGGGGAGTAAAAGACAGTGAGGTTGCGTTGAATCGTTAGTGGAATATCTCGTCAACGGCCTATTACCTACTCATTGCTTTCGACTCTAACCTGAACTGTCGGTGTCTACCTCGCCCGAGGCGTGGCGATCCCAGAGTCCGCGATCCCTCGTAGCTCAATGCCCCGTACAAGTACAAATAGCTATTCTCAACTTTCAACTCTCCTTGTCATTATACTCAATGTCGGAGGGGCAGCAGGAGCAGTCGGGAAAAAGATGCTTCACGCGGATACCGTCCTTGGTAATCTTCATCTCCATGACAGCCGGCTTGATATCATCCCTGAACGCAAAAAGCTCAATCTCGCGCCTCTTAAACGGAAGCCATAGCTTGCGGAAGGCACGACCGTGTCTCTCCTCCCAAATCTTCATATCCGGGTACCGGTGGCCCTCAACCTTCATCCAGCCCGGGTGGATCGCCAGGAGCTCGGGGTCATCGTACATGGGCACAGAATAGCCGGCGATGATGGAGACCGTCTGCAGGCTAGGGAGCGTTGACATCGCGGCGACGGCGACCTTGTTGTTCTTCTGGAAGAAGCGAAGGGTTGGGAGGAAGACGTGCTGGACGCCGCTCAGGAGGTCGTGGCCCAGGGGAGTGGGAAGCTGAATGGCTGCCGAGCATTTCATCTCGCGCACGGGGCGGGCGCCTTCTGTGTCGTTGAAATCGGGCGTGAAGAGGTCGACGTCAGGGCGGACCCAGGCGTCGACGGCGGAGAGGGGCGAGTAGTATGAGTGGTTCTTCTTGACGGGCATGCGGCGGAAGTGGCGATGTACCATGGAGCGCGTCTTCTTGTCGATTTGGAGGGGAAGACGGATGCTCTGGAAACGGTCGAGTTCGCTCATCTCAACCGTCTCGGAGCCGATGTTATGACCTCTGACGCGGAGGACGAGCTTGGTCGGGGCGTCGTGGTGGTAGTCGATGACCCATAGGACTGAGCGGTTGTCGGCGAGAGCGTTCTCGAGGTAAGCATCGACGACGCTGAGAAAGATCTCGCGGGCAAATCTGCAGGACTTAATTTGCCTCGTCGGATAGCGGAACGAGACATGCCGGCGAAGGAGGCTGTCGAGAGGACTGTTCGGTCTGCGAGGCGAACTTGACCGCCTTCTCCTTTGGTGTTTGACAAGCCTGCTGGCGAAGATGAAGCAACGGTGCCAGACGCCATTGTATCTAGATGAGAAGATTTAGCAAATGAAAAGTGGTAGTGAGTGCGGCGAGTTGTCTACTTACCTTCCGACCGCCAGAATTGAGGATCTGACGGTGTTTTGTCGAATCCTTCTCAACACTCCGACCTCACTGCTAGAAGAGGGTGGAAAAGGAAAGAAGGGATGAGTCGAGGTAGGAAGAGTCGGACTTTGGGAAGATTCGGTTTCATGTGAGTAGCCGCTTAGTCGTCATGTTGGGCTCTGTTTGTTTGTCCGCCTGCATACTCACCCTTGACTTGAGGTGCAGCATCAGGCCTATGGCAGCTTGACCGACCACAATACGGATCAACGTCCTGTCACAATTTTCTCAGAAAAGCTGAGATTTCATGAAAGGCCCTGAATTGGAGACAACGTCATACATACACGGTGAACATGTGCAAAAGAAAACGAATCACCTTTGATGAACTGTGCATGGGACAAAGACTCTGGTGTTTCCTCATTACGACTTCTCATGAGCCAGCGTGATGAACAAACTGAATCCCCAGTACGTCCTCCTATGATAGACTGATCCTTGGGGCGAGAGCTACCCTAACTGCCACACCAGTCTTTCCGTAACCACAAAGCTGGGTATCTATCCTCCTTCCAAAAGACAAGTGTGAATCCATCCCTTTGTACCATTCGTGATCCGCCAATGTCAAAGTCACATTGCCAAAGATTCCAAGGCCTGCTTCATGCGCTCTATCAACTCTTCGACGGCTTCGTCGGCATAAGGCTGAATGTATGTGATCATGATCTTGTCACGACTTGGATGTAACTCCATGATGGGGCGCTGGTCGTCGTCGATGACCCTGAAGAGCTTGACTCCTCGTGCTTCAAGATGGCCGGCCCATAGAGTTCTGAGTGCTTCCGAGTCCTCAGTGCAGAATTGTGCAAGGCGCGGAAACTTCTTTGGGTCAACCTCATGGAGACCTGGCTCCATTCTGTTGCGAAGTTTGCCAAATCTTCCAACGTTGACTGTGATGGACTTGAGGTTCGGGAGTCTGATCAGGGTTGAAAGGGACTCCTCGTTTGCAGTGATGAGGTAGCGCAGGCGCAGAAGAAAGATCTTTTCGATGCGAGAGAGGAGGGCGTAGCCAGAAGCAGAGGGCAGAAGCACAGCTTGATTGTAGATGAACTGTTCGGCCTCACGGCCTTCTTCCAGAGATGTGAAGAAAGGGACGAACTCGTCTGTGACAGGGACGTATGCCTTGACAGGGCAAAGTTGGCGACTGAGTCCGTCGGGAGTGGCGACCATGAATGGGAGTCTGGTAAAGGTCTTCTCGGTCATGCGTCGGGACTGCTGGTTGATCTGCGAGACAAGGCGAAGCTTCTGGTGGCGCCTGTAGGTCACGGACTGGCGCTTGTCCTCGAAAATGTTGACATCGTTGAGGACCAGCTTGGTGGCCAGGCTGTGATTGTAGGAGAGAGACCAGACCTTGGGATTGTTGCTCTTCGCCATATCGATGAGCTGTTCAACAACGTGAAGAAAGACCTCGTATGGCACACTAGCCTTCATCTGAGGCCGCTTATTCACCGCTGCGACAACAGAAGATGGGAAAGGGTCTGCCATGATGGCAGTGATTGTCGTGACTGGTGGTGGTTGAGGTGTGATAATATTGTGACGTTGTTGTTGTTGTTGTTGTGGTGATGGGTACGGTCGCGGTAGTGAAAGTAAGAGAAAGGGAGGGTGGGAAGAAATGGATAAGCAGGTGAGTATTTTATACCACAGCAATAGGGAATTTTCGAATTGTAAAGAGGAAGGTGCAGCTCACTCAAAACAAAGAGGAAGGAGCAGGAAAATTGTGAGTGTGATTCAATGTGATGAAGAGGAGGCTTCCGGGACCGAGAAGGACGACAGTGGCTGGGCGAGACGAGAGACACACTAAGAATCATCAAGGCCATTGGGGCCAGGCTGTCTAAAACTGGGATATGATGCCTCTGCTTAGATGGCCAAGGTAAACAAATAATTGGCAGTCTTTTCCGCGAGCCCTTCGACCTATTGACATGGTGTGACGATAGCTTCACCTCAGAGCTTGAGATGGATTTTAAGCCGAAGACTGTCACCATCATCAGGTCACTATAAATCTAGTCCTCTAAACTTACCAAAAGTGTACCATGCGGCCCTTCATAGTGTACATGCGTCGCTAATCAATGCTATGGTAGAACGCGTCTGGAAATTCGCATCTGAACATACGGTCTTTCATTTGGGCTGGCCGTGGATGGTGACAACTCTCTTGAACAACAATAAAGGCAGGTTCTGATCGGACTATTGTAGCAATATCTCATGATGATATCACTGGTACTATTAATTGAGGACTTCATGAAGTTTATGAATGAGTATTGTGATTCATACGAACGACTAGCTATCTGAGGCCAAATCCTCCCACTTGTCATCTCTTCGTATGCGCTGAATGATACCCATTGTGTACAGTCGAAAGGGAGTCAGGATCAGGGAATTCTGAATATCGAAAGTACGCGATCAGGAGGCAGGAAACCTCGTGTCCACCTCTGTCCATCAATGACAAACACCGGTAACCATCACAGCCACTGCACTAGACGCTGCGGAATTCGCCTCCGCGAGCCAGATCATCGCGACTGAGCATGTTCAGCTGACCACCGTTGTCAGCCTTCATGGCAAGAATGACCGGATGACGCTGATTATCGTAGCAATGACAGACGGGGTCGAGGAATTTCATGCGGACGCTGCCATCGTTCTTTCGAATGAGCTCGAGAAGCTCCACGTCGCCGGCACCAGGCGCGTAGCACACGAGCTTGACGCCCTTCTGCTGCAGCTTGGCCCAGACGGGCTTCATCTCCTGACGGTGCTTGCGCTCCCACTCGATAAGGGACGGGAACAGCCTGCTGTCGAGGGGAAGTTCCCCGTTGTGCTGGTGGCGCTTTCTCTTGGGAGTGCTGAGGATGCGGATGACGCCAACGTCGATGGCGACTTGCTTGAGATTGGGCAGCTGGAGAATGGCCTCGAAGTCCTTGCCATAGGAGTAGCGGTACAACTCAGTGATGAAGATGCGGACGCTCTGAATGGAGTGGGTGATGAGACAGTTGGCGGGGCGAGGTTTCATGAGAGCGGCGTAAAGGTACGGGATGCTCTCGCGCTCGCCCACGAAGATGAGGAATTGGTCTCTGGTGGGACAAATCCAGCCAACGCGCATGAAGCCGGGCTCGGCGCCTTCGACGTAGATCATCTCCCAGGGGCGGAAGACGAGCTTGAACTTGATGCGGGAGCGGCGGTCGATCTGGTTGAGAATGCCGACGATGCGAGAGCGCTTGCGCTGGGGAGCGCGGTTGCCGAGCGCGGCGTAGTCGACTTGGTCGAAAACCGTCAGAAGAGACTTGGCGTCAGGCGTGGGGTCACGGGAGGTCCAGTAGAGGATTGAGTCGGTCTTCTGCTCGGCCTCTTTGAGGAGGTGGTCGAAGACGAGCTCGAAGACCTTGTGCTTGGGGTCTTTCGGGCCCTTGACAGCTGGGAGGGCCTTGCCGAGGGATGACATATCCATGGATGGTGCCATCTTGACGTCTGGAGTGGATGTCGAGGCACTCATCGTGATGATCGGAAGCCTCAGAATTGGTTGGAGAATTTTCGCGTGTCTGTGTGGAAAGTGTATGGGAGCAAGAAGAAGCTAATTGAAGAGAGGTAAGTAATAAAAGAACAGAGAAACGAGTGGGGAAGAAACTAGGCAAAAGTGTTTCTTCCATTGCTTGCAAACGGTAGCCGTCAATCTATTCAGACGTGCAGGTAGCCGAAGGAGCGGTATGGGTTGAAGCCGAAGTGGTTTGTTTGTGGTCAATCGATGCGGGAGCCGGGAGATGTCCAGTCATGCTTGATCATACGGCCTTGAATCCGCTTCACCTCCCGTACTATAATCGCCACAGTGCTTTTGTGAATTGGTATCGGTGCGAAGTACTTTAAAACTCAGGTTCTGGCCAGCCTTGGTCTTGAGGAAGACGAGAATGAACTTCCATTGTCGCAAGAAATCGAGTCCTTGATGTTGGTGTGGGAGAGATAATCACCATTACGAGAGGCAAAAAGGGGGAAGGTTTGGAAGAGAGTTGCCATTGTACTGTGTTTTGAGTCGAGAGAAATTCACAAAGGCAAGAAGCAGTGTCAAGTGTCCATCTAAGTATTACAAGATGATGTTGTTATTGCTTTAATCCTTTTTCAACCTTTCTGTGTGACTTTCGCCCCTTTTGTTACAAAGAAATCAAGTCATCTCCAGACTCAAGATTAATCTCCTTTGTAGTTGCCCGAATCTGCGGCAACTTGTTCGCACTTCGACTTTGAAGCACATGGGTGACGCTCGACTTCTTCTGCGGAGGGCTACTGAAGAAGATGTCATCGAACAACTTGTTCGAGAACCGAGTCTTCAGATCCTTCAGAGTCCACCCAGCCTCCTTCCCAATATCCGCCATGATCCCGAGAAACTCTTGGATTTCAGCCTTGTAGTCTTCGTTCTTCATCTTCTCGAGCCACGGCCTGCCGTTGACGCTGAATTCCTTCCACTCCTTGGCCCAGTGAGGCCGCGTCTTCAACAGTTTCTGAGTATTAGGATCCTTGAGAGCCATCCACTTGTCAAGAACCTGCTGAGCGAACGGCACCCAGATATCGGAGGCGGCGTGGAGGGTAAGAACCTCAATCGAACAGGTGCCCAATGTGTTGCCGCGCTGAGGCGCCATCACGACATTACTTCCTCCCATGATCCTCATCTCCAAAGGCATGCGCATGGGGCACTTCTCCCGATTCTCTTTTGTGTACGCAGTAAGAATCGCATCCCACCAGGCCCGCTGAACAGGGGCATAGTCAATCTCCACAGGCTCATCAGGTCCAAACGTCTTGCCGCCTTTGGCCACGAGAGGAATCTCGACCTCCATGTCGCGCACGCGGACGTTCTGAATCGCGCGCTGGAAGTGCAACGCGTCAGGGACGTAGGTGGTGACCTCTCTGTCCGGGAGAGCCAGCATGGCGAAGCGGGAGATGAGGGTGACGGCCGCCTCGGTGAAGCAGACTTGGTCGACGAGCTTGTCGAGGAGCGTCGTGTTCTGGAGCACGTTCATTGTGAAAGTCTGCACGAAGGAGAGGAAGATGTGGGCGTCGTCCGGGAAGTTTACGACGCCGGCGCTGTTGGTTGTGTCGTTCCAGCAGTTGACCCAGACTTTATCTGAGTACGGGAACCAGAACCACTCCGAGTAAAAGTCGTTTGTCGCGCGGTCCTCAAAGATCTCTTGGTATCCCCGCCTCTCTCCATCAGTCAGCTTGCGCCAGGGGTCGGCGAGCGTAGCGGGGAGCTTAGAAAGGTCGAGATCCGCGGGCGGAGGCACGGCCAGCGCGACTGAGACCTTTTCGGGCTTCAGGCGGGCGTAGGTCATGGGCGACATCTCGAGAGTGATGTGTGTGACGACGCCCATCAGTCCGAAGCAGCCGCTCGCGGCTCGGAGGTGCTCGGGCTTGGTGACTTCCTGCGGCTCTCCGTGGCAGTCGACGTACTCGATGCGACGGACGAGGTCGCTGAGGGTCTGGTGGCGACGGCCGGCGCCGTGGCAGATTGGGGCGTTGGAGCCACCCAGTGTGATTTCCACCATGATGACGTTCATGGGCATCGTAACGGTCTTGTTGTCGATGCACCAGCGGCGGAGTCTCTCGTTTGTGCAGGCTGTACCGACTCTGACGAGGTAGTTGCCGTTCTCGAGGGGCTTTTCTGAGACCATGCTGATTGTCTGGAGGTCGTTGGCGGCGGACTCTGGGAAGGGGAGAGCCGTGATGTTGGGCAGCTTGGTGACCTCATGAAGACCAAGGAGGGAAATGAGTACATAGCCGTTCTCCGCAAAGACGGGGGACCACGAGTGACCTGTTGAAAGGAATCAGATACTGAGCGAGCTGCGAGCAGATAGGGACATGCTAAAACTTACGGAAACCTGAGCATCGCACGCCCATGTTGTGGGCCTTTGCATATTTGACGATGAGCTGGACCTCTTGAGATGTCTTTGGGACACAAGTAAGAGCTGGAACGTTCTTCACAGTGAGACCCCAGTTCTGGAACTCCGTCTTGTAGTATACCTAACGACTGGTTAGGCAAATCGTTTATCGAGATATATCATTCAAGCGGGGACTTACTACGATGCCAGCTCCCTGGAGCTCATTCTTGTTACCCTCGATGAAGTCCTCCATCTTGGTCAACGTGTTTTGAAGAAGCGCTCTCTCCTTTTCAGCAAGCTTATGGATAGGCTCCTTGAGCTTCTTGATACCCCGCGCGCCAACCTGAATAACGCAGTCCGCCTCATGCAGCCTCGCCAGCTCCTCCCGGCACCCTAGACTCGGACCCATCTGGAAGCCATTGCCGATCTTCTTGGGATCATCGCCGGCGAGGAATCTCTTGATACACTTTTGCTCGTCGTCAGTATGCTTGTGGAGAATGTTGGAGAATGCGCCATCGGTCTCCGAGTCCTTGAACACCTGGAGAAGTCTGCGGAGAAACTGGACGTAGTCGACGTCTATGTCATCGTTGATGTAGTCATCGAGAAGAGCTTGCAGGCCCGGGACTTCCTTTTTGCTGAATTTGGGGTTGTTGTGGAGGCCCTTGGCAATGTGTCCGATACGTTCGTCGACCGAGTGGTCCCACGCTTTCGATGTGGAAGCCATGATCGAGTTTGACAGGGTAGTCGAGTAGCTATGAATATTGGTTGTGATAGTCAGCAGTAAGCCTGTCAGTTCATAGGTATCGATGGCAGACTATCAGGCGATGGGTATCAGGTAGGAGGATATCCTTCCAGGACTTTATATCTGCCCAAACTCTATGAGACATGCCCAGCTTTCCGCTCACAGAAGAATGCGATACCTAAGGGACCGTCTTCGTCTCTCAGAGCATTTGCTTTCGCGCAGTTCTCTGATCTTCAGCCGTATTGAAAACACGCGAAATTAGAAAGTCAATATCAGCCGTGTCTCAAACGGACACTGGGGCGGGGGCGGACCGAACGACGAAAACGGTAATAGTATTGCCTTCCTGTGAAACAAGCGCCCACAAGGAGAGCCGGCTGTGAATACCAACGTCTAGGTAGATCATGTGCGGGGTATTATCTGCTGGTATCAAGAGGTGAACGTGTTTGAGCTCCAGAGAAAAGCAGGCGTCTTGTGTCGGCTTCGGATCTTCTCCAACTTGTCTGTGAGAGCGGCGCATTAGACATTCCGTGAGAACACTCATATGAAGCAGAGGTCACAAAGTTGACAGCGAAGAACAAAGTCAAGATCACGAGCCTAAGAATCAGTCAACGGCATCAATACATGCGGGGGGGAGTGGCAAAACCCTTGGGCTCCCGCTTGATCAGAAACGTCCGGCCCGACTTTCAGCCCATCCTCTGTGATGGCCTTGAACTCAATCGTTCACGGCCGAAGTAAATCACGAAAACAATAGAAACATTTCTCATGTTTAGGGAGCGGGGGAGCGGGGTGGTATCTCTTTGGCTTGTGGCGTTGTAAGACATCTGGGGAAGCAGTTAACCGGTAATTACCGTCTCATTGGCCAAATTCGTGGCTTTTCATCTCTCAGAAGTCGTTGACGGGGAATTTATCAGAAAATGGGCGAGTATGGGCTTGGAATCAGTCTGATGCCGATTCTCGTAGTTTGAGAGTGCCAACGTAGACTACCTGATCTGGAGCGTTTTTCCTTTATGTTACTTTTGCCCGGCTGTCCTCATTTTGATAGAATTTCCGCCCAGGAGTCTTCCCAAATATCATTGTCAACTAATCACTGACTGCTCTCTCACAGATCACTGTCATGGTCTTCAACATCTCTATCCGATGCCGCAAAGATGCCTTGTAAATGCTCGGGCAATCTGATCCTGCTCTCACGCCCACACGCAACCCACAGTAGAGCCCACAAGATAATCTGCCCAATAAGAAGAGGTAGTTGGGCAGCAAATGTCGAGATGCTGTCCGTGTAGCCTATGATAATCTGACCGACTGCCCAGCCTATCCAAGACAGGAAACCGATCCCAGCGCTCCTGGCCACGATGTCGATTGGCGGACCATGAAGGCCCAAACGACTTGAGAGCGTGTCAGCTGGGTATATCGACAGTCTTTTAGGGGGTTGACTTACGAGGCAGCGCCGCTTCATTAATTCGTCCTAGGAATTGAAAAGGAATAGCTTCGAGAAAGCTGAAGCCAGAAACGGCTAGGACGCTCAGGACACCTGATGTTGTCGCGACTGAAACCATGATAGCGACTGGTTGAAGAGGTCAGCAAGAGGACAGTGAATTCGAAGGATCCAACCAATGCCATCAGAGAAACTAAGTGACCTACAGTGCGTTGATGGCAATTTGTAAATCAAGAGACCAGCGAGAATGCTGATGAATACAGCACCCGCTCCGCTGACAGGGTCTTCGTGAATGATACCCTGAGAGGTCAGAGACATCGCCAGGGCGATGGATAAGACTAAGAATAACTGCAAAGCGTTGGACAGCGATTGCTATCAATTGCATTAGAATCTGAAAGCTGCGGAACAGGATGACTTTTGCACAAACCTGGTGCTTCCACCAAACAGCCCCCGCTGCTTTGGCGTAGAACGACTCAGAAGCCGCACGCTGGGAGTAGTAGAGTTTTTGATGTGGAAGGAGCCAGGTAACATCCTTTGGCCCTCCAATAAGATTTGAGAAGCCGACCTGTATGGCGTAGTACAGCAGACTAATGTTGGTGAAGAAGATGATGCCGCCAATGTCGATAGTCAGAGAAGTTTTGTGGAAGGTGATTTCTGGCAATGACCCAAGCGAGCTAACAAGCCCTTCAAAGGCAACTTTCCAAAAGAGGAAGCGCAGTGGCAACTCCTTGATGGGGTACCATGTTATCATGTACTTGACGAGCGTCAACGCGAAACAGCTTCTCAGGACGGCGTGGACTCTGGAGAGCAATACGGCGATGTGATGGAATAAATGACCGCCTCTCACAACGCTGACTAGAACTGCTCAATCATTAGTCTCTGGCCTGAGGAGGAGGGTGATGGGGATTTCTGAGTACTGTTCGCTGCGAAAGTGCAGATGGCGACTTGGTTGAGTGGCAAATACTGCAGCAAAACGAAGCCTGGCAGTTGCCCCACAAGTGACCAAGTATGAAAGATGAAAATTGCGGATGGCCTGGCGGAATTAGATGGACCGAGAGTGCTCAGTCCGGCCTGCTATCAGTAAGCGGCTGTTCATCTCCTGATTGATCTGAGGCATCATGGACTTACAAGACACAGTGCGAAGAAGAGAAACTCTACTCCCATGTGTGAGAAGTAGTTATAGGAGTTGAGGTCTTGGCTATGTTGTTTTGCGCTTGCACTGGTAGAATATCGTTATTGGAGGAAGAGGATGACGATGCATCATGTATGATGTTGTGTGTCTGCTCCTTAGGTTGGGGTGAGGTGCTAAAGATAGCCGGATCCTATCGATACGATGCAGCTGCTCGACCCTCGACGATTGACTCTCAAGACAGCTTGCCTATGGAACGTGTTCGTCCGAGCGTCGTAAGAGCAGAGAAGAGTCCGCTGCAGACCACCTTCAGAGCCACATTCGAGTATAGCGACTGGTGGGAGACGGCAGTGGAAGTGCGTGACCGTCATCAAGTACGTATCCACCAGAGTGAAAGCGAAGGTGCCGCTTCCGTCAGGCGGCCCGGAGGGCTGCAGCAATGTTGGTCGGTCTCGTCGGTCACCTTCATCGCTGTAATGTTGCGGGTTCGTGGTGCTGAGATTGCCATGATTGAACCCCCATAAATGCTTCTCAATGCTCGCAGAGTCGACAATGCCCTCTATACCGATGAGTCGCGACTTGGCAGGCTGTTTGACTCTACCTCGTGTTGAGATTAACACTATGGGAAACAAAAGAGCGAAGACCACGGCAAGAGGAAGGAGCCATATGTAAAC
Organism: Colletotrichum australisinense (nom. inval.); assembly: GCA_014706365.1. Lineage (NCBI taxonomy): Eukaryota > Fungi > Ascomycota > Sordariomycetes > Glomerellales > Glomerellaceae > Colletotrichum > Colletotrichum australisinense (nom. inval.). The sequence continues at coordinate 5,103,786 of JABKAN010000003.1, forward strand.
CTGCCAGATCGACAATCGCATGAAATCTGAGAGCACGATGCTAGCAATGCCAGTGAAGAATGAGAATGCCATAGGAACTGAGAAGCATGCAAAGTACGTGAAGCCGACGAACACGACATAACGCATCCCGAAGCTCCTGTCGAAATAAGGCTCTGGTTCGAGGTTGTCCCAATGAATCGTCGCACCGTGAACCTTATCCAGCATGACTGTATCGGCGCCGACCACGCCGGTTATACTGACGCTTGGAAAGATCTCGCTGAGCCTAGCACCCCAGGTATCTTCTACCCGGTGCCATGGGGCTCCGTCTGGCTGGGAGAGGGATATCAACCTGCTGAGAAAGGCTCCGCTGTCATTGGCGATGGAGAGCTTGGCAAAGGCCTGGAATCCGGAGTCTTCTTTGTTCACTGGAGGTCGATGGCGGTTGGGGAACAGACCCATCGTTGCGTATGCGATGTCTCCCTTATTGAATTGATCCGTCTGACGCCTCGAGAAACAAGCGAGAGCAGCTTCGATGAGCCGAAGGTCGGTAAGGATCGCGGATCCTTCGAAGTGGTCCACGAGTTCCTTCACAGCCTCCGCGTCGTCCCATGCCCGCTCAGCAAAGTTGCGTTTCGCCAATTCCTTGGGTTCCGCTTGGTCCCCGAGGACATAGAGTCGTATGCGATATTCGGCTGGGCAAAGCAGAAGTTCCGGCAGCGTCCACAGGCGGGATCCCCACTGCCGTAGCCACGGCGTGACGTTCTCACGCTTGTACTCTGGAGGCTCAGTGCTAGCAAGGATTGAGGCGACCTTGTCGTTGGCGGATGGCCCGATGGCGATGATCATAGAATGTGCCGCGCGAACAATGTCGCAAATTCGATAGACGTCCTGACTGCTGCTCGTCGATCGTGCGATGCCGTCATCGTTCCTAACACACTCGAAGTCGAGCCAGAATGCCCTTTTGCCCACCCTCTTTGCGGCATCCATACCCCATTTGGCCAAAATCTCTCGATCCTGTCGTGCAACTTCCTTGTTAGCGTTCCTGGTAGCTTCGTCTGGATAGTCATGCTTGTTGAGTTCCTCCGCTGTAGCTACCCTGAACTGGAGCCTGGTGTATGAGACGAAGACAAACTCAAGGTCTACGTCGTCTCCATGCTGCGCGAGGTAGTCGGAAACCTTGACTGTCTCGTATATGCCTTGTTCAAAGTCCCTGACGAAGCATAGGTATCGTGGACGAAGAGAAGTTGGCGAGCTGTCAACACGTGACCCTGAAGGCGGCAAAGACCCGCTCAACCTGATGTTATCGGTGTATTGCTGCTCTGATGCTGGAGGCCTTGTTTCTTGCAGGGGACCAGGAAGAATGGCATCTTGCTCTACCAGATGTCGATCCAGAAACGGTCTCTTCTGGCTGCTTTCCTCCCTTGAGAGAACGCATACGTTATCGTAGCGTGAATCCTTTTTGTTGCGAGCATCGACAAGCTGTTGTACAGTTGTCCCAAGATTCCCGGTCCAGCAGACCTTGAAATCATGATTAGCTCGGTTCTGGTCAGCCTGTCAGAGCAAGGATGTGTCTCATACCAGCATACAAAGCACCGGCCATGCCACGAGGAGCTTCAGCGCTGTCACCACCAGTGTGTAAAGCTAATATTGTACTTCCTTGTCCCAGGAACAAATAAAGATGATCCGGCCCAATAAGAGACGCGCAAAACTGGTGAGACTCGGGAAGGTAACTTCCCTAGGCGCGACCATCTCGATGTCTCGGGCAGAACGTCCGGCTCTTGGCCGCACTGAAGCACGAGTGGAACCAAGCAGCCGTCCGATGGCCGGGCCCACCATTCGTGGCTTGGGTCCGTGTAATCGGGTTCCATCCTTTCAGGATCTCGCGATGCTTGCTGAGGCGCGCATAGATCAAAGATGCAACGATTTCGCGCTCAATTTTGAAGCAGAGTAGGAATCAGAATACGCTTGGCGCGTATCAAGGGAACGCCTCACTTTTGTGTGGTTTTCGCGCTGAAAGTCGTTGCCTGCTTACGCTGCACAGCCACGGCGGCTGAGACCTTGCATCAACCCCTGTCATTGTCGATGAAGTTGCTTCTTCTTGAGGTAGGCGCCGATGGCTCAGACTATTGGCTGGAATTTGTCAGTGTGGGGCCACGCAGCACCAAGCACAAAGTTGGAAGGAGGCATCGATCTCAACTGTCAGGGCTGCACCTTCCAGATATTGCCGTGAGAAGGCCATATAGGACCCCTAAGTTCCATTCCTGTCACCAATGGTGGCAGGCGCCTCACAGGCTTGTGAGGTCAGGTCAAAGTCCCGTTTGGCGGGATGGTTAGGGGCGAGCCTTCTCGGCGGCAGGCTCGTCTTCACCAGGGTTGAGGTTCGATTCCCAGCATGAGCACCAAGAGATGTAGCCCCCAGTTCAGCACCGGGGGGGTGAACTCTTTTTGGTATCGACTTTTGCTCCTTTTCTGGTTTTCAGGCGACCTAGCACTGTGGCATCTCTAGGCTTGGGTCAAGTTGCAAGCCCCTGCCCAAGTCTGAGATTGACGCCTCAGTAAGATTGACTGAAAGGCACGACCTAGATATCTGCGACTAATCAGATTCTTTGGACTATGTTGGATTAATTCATTGATTGTGCTGGAAACGTGGCATCATTAATCATCCAGTACCTCCGAATTCGTCACGTGACGTCATCCTCCCACTCTTTGCACTTCTAAATCTTGACGGAACGAAATATCACGTAAGTCATTCCAAATAGAATCATCGTATAGAATGCAATAGCTTTACACTGTCAAGTGGCGGCTGCAGACTGGTCCGTGTATCTGTCGTCTGAACAACGGTTTCTTGACAAGCTGCAACTGCGAAGTCAGATTGACTCGAGCCCGTCCATATTTCGACGACATGTCTAATCTTCGATTGGTTCCGTCGCTGAAGACGCGAGCTGTAGATAAGTTTTACTAGTATCCGACTACATGCTCTATTCTTTTGGATCTCAATTGAGCATTTTGGTCAGTCAATACGGCCAACTGAGAGCAAGAAAAACTGCATGCATCCTTCCGCCCCTAATACCACAGACAACAACCGAGATGCAGGTGCTGATTCGATAGAGAGTGAACAGCCCTGTATAAGTAGCCATCTCAGTCATATGAGATATCTGTACCTAGTCTACTAGATGGCTTATGTAAGGCCAGTATGAAACGCTCACACAAGTCGGAAGGAGCAAGAGGATGTCGTTGCATCTCCGGAGATCGGAGCCGAAAGCGGACCTCAGACATCCGAAGCCCCGCTTTCGCCGAGATCCGCCGACCTCACGCCAAAACCGGATTGGGAACCCTGACCAGAAAGCTCTGGCCATGGGTACGGATACCGACCGACTTTGGCTTATCTTTCAGACTTTTTCCATCTTCCAGGTTCATCCTTTTGCGTCTCACCTCAGATTTCATACTGACTAGCATTGCTATGCCTCACGTTCTTAGTCCGGTGACAATGCTGCATTGCCTGAGACGCATGTCGTGCGACAGGACCATCGCTACGAAGGACAGCCACTCCGACATTCAGCCCAGGTCGCACAGCATACACCCGTCAACCAATGGCATTCTGAGGGGAAATTCTCTCGTCGTACGAAGGAGAGATTCCTACTCCGTACATTCATCCGTATGAATCGTCAAAAGTCAAAACAAGGGATGATTGTTTTTGCTGCCTCTGCGGTCAGCGCCCCGCCGAAGCCTCGGACGGTATCTAGCGTCCAGGGATTTCCGCCGGGAATAACTTTTGCGACACACTGCCTGACAGGTCCCACCGTCCTGGGAAGCCACGCGGAACTGGCCAATCCGCGAACCTTCGTGGTGGTATTCTCGATTCCGCCAGACGTTCTGGAAAACTCTCGACAAGGTCATGGGCGAAGCCGCGAAGATCATTGTCGGAGCTGCCAAGGCGAGATATGACTTCATCCATCAACTACACTGTAAAAAGTGTACCCTATCGGAGACGTGAGCGGCATTGTCTTGCACGCAAATGGCGAAAGAGACATGACTTATGTTCTCACCCGCCTCAGCAGTGCTTATTCTCATGGGACAATGGGAGTGGGGCAAACCGAAGCGGACCTCGGCTGAACTCCACACCTCCCCAATCATCGACTCATCTCACACCGGAAAACGATGGGCTCCATTGATAAGAGGAAACGCGGGATTTGGCACTGTTTTCCGCTTCCACAGCACCACGACTGCAAGGCTTCAATGCGGAGGAGAAGCTGGGGATTCTCATGAAGCGGGGGCAGAAGCAGTTCCAGAGTCTAATTCTAGAGATGCAGCGTGTCTCAGTCTCGATACCACGATACCTCAAAGTCTCGAGGTGAAGCAACCAACACACACATCCAAATGTCGGCCTTCTTCGTCACCTCGCTCCAAGACGGCGGCCACTCTAGCCCGAGGCGATGCGACCCTAGCTCCGCCGTTATCCCCGTCGGGCTCTGAAGGTCGATCACCCACCCAATGGGCCAATTCTAGTCCTCTCCTCGTCAGGTTGTCCCTTTCCTTTCCCAATCCTGCTCCGATTGCGTGCCTTGAGGATACCCACACCGCGCACCCCACCAGCACCCTTTTCGCGGCGGTGGATCGGATGCGGGTTGCCGCCCACCACCCATTCCATGGATCTAGCACCAGGTCCCCTCGCCCCTTTGACGGCGGCGTTGCGCTGCCGGGGGGCGTGGGCTTTGGCGTGGGACGTTTGAGAAATTGTTGGTTTGTAAAACTCTTCTGTCTCTCCCTCGCTCTTGTAGGTCCTATCTACTATCCGTGTCTCTTGAAGGATTTCTTCGGGGCCGCCCCTCTTGCAAATCTCCCGTTGACTCATTTGCATAGTATACCCGCTTTGTCGACTGCGTCTAGCTGTGAAGGGAGTTTGTTACACCTTGGGTCAGAGACACTACTAGTACGGTTAAAAATCTCTTGTCCCGAGGCTCGGCGCGCCGTTTCTTGATCTACTTTCCCTGTCCCGATTTCCCCAAGAGCCGCAATTCCCAGGACATTCGGCCATTCTTTGCGCGGAGGGAGATCAAACATCGCGCCAGGCGCCTATCCACACAGGCCTTTGAACCAAAGAAGACGTCGTTAGCAAATCGAATAATGTCTGCAATACACGACTTCGGGACCGGGTCCCACGCGGAGGCCACCGATACGACCACGGCGACCTCAACCAGCTCCGGCCAAGACTCGCCGCCACTCCGCCCGCTCAAGGAGGTTGAGTCCCGGCACAGCCACCACAGCCGGAGCCGGGCCTCGTCCCACTCGTCCACCGATACTGACCCTCTTGAGCCACTCGAGCACGCCCTGACGCCCGACCTCGAGACCGAGGCGGAACACGTCGCCCGGGAGCCCATCACGTACACGCGCACCGGCACGAGTATCGGTAGCACCGCGTCACGGCCTCCAGACTATGAGGTCGTCTTTGAGCCCGACGACCCCGAGAACCCAAAGAACTGGCCCCTCTGGTACCGCGGCTGGACCATCTTCGTCGTCTCACTCTCTACCTGGATTGTCGTGCTGTACAGCACGAGTTACACGGCGTCTATTCCCGGCCTCGTTGAGGAGTATCACTCGACCAGGGTTATTGCGACGCTTGGTGTTACTACTTACCTTCTTGGCTTGGCTGCCGGCAGTTTGATCGTTGCCCCGATGAGCGAGTTGTATGGCCGGCAATATGTCTATCTCGGATGCTTCACCGTCTCATCTCTGCTGATCATTCCCTGCGCTCTTGCAAAGTCCCTGACAACGCTGATCGTCGTTCGCTTCTTCGGGTAAGCCTTCAACTCTCTCAAGTAATCGGGATCATCTGACACTGTAACCCAGAGCATTGTTCGGAGCTGCTTTGATCGCCAACAGCCCAGGGACCGTGGTAGACATCTCAGATGAGGAGTATCGTGCCCTCGCCATGTCCTTCTACTCCATCGCCCCCTTGAACGGCCCAGTCACCGGCCCCATCATCGGTGGCTTCGTGTACCAGTATCTAGGCTGGCGATGGACCAACTGGATCGTCCTCATCATCGCCGGTGTTGGCATCGCGCTCATGTTCACCCTCCGTGAGACCTACGCGCCCACCATTCTTCAGCGCAAGGCGGCTCGCATTCGCAAAGAGACTGATGACCCACGCTGGTGGTGCCGCTACGACGAGAAGGTTTCCAAGGTCCACCTCATCAAGCTGAATCTCAGCCGGCCCTTCGTCCTCAGTTTCACAGAGCCCATTCTGTGGTTCTTCAACCTCTGGTAAGACTCTTACGCGACGCCATCCACCTCCCCGCCTCAAAATACTAACAACATGCCCAGGATCTCACTCATCTACGGCATTCTCTACCTCTGCTTCGTCGCCTACCCCATCGTCTTCTCCCAATACCGCGGCTGGGGCCCAGGCGTCTCAGGCCTCGCTTTCGTCGGTATCGGCATCGGCACCATCCTCGCCATCATCAGCGAGCCCATCTTCCGCCGCATCATCAACGCCCACCCAAAGGACCCAATCACCGGCCGCGTCCCGCCCGAAGCCACCGCCCGCGTAATGACCATCGGCGCCATCCTCACCCCCATAGGCCAGCTCGTCTTCTCATGGACCTGCCTCCCCGCCACGATCCACTGGGCCATCCCCATCGCCTTCGGCATCCCCTTTGGCGCGGGCAACACAATCTCCTTCATCTACGGGTCCAACTACCTCGCCGGCGCGTACGGCATCTACGCCGCCTCCGCGCTGGCCGGCAACGCCGTCATGCGGAGCATGTTCGGCGGCACGCTGCCGCTCGCGGGCACGTCCATGTATAAGGCCATGTCGCCGCAGTGGGCGGGCACGCTCTGCGGCCTGCTCGAGCTCGCGCTCATTCCGATCCCCATCATCTTTTGGCGGTACGGCGAGAAGATTCGCGCAAAGAGCCCGATTATTCGGCAGATGAGGGAGGATCAGGAGAAGAATGAGAGTAAGCGGGCCAAGCAGCTCGCGCGGCTGGAGAGGAAGAAAGAGAGGGAGGCTGCTACTGCCGCGGCGGCGGCTGCTGCTGCGGCTGGTTACAGCGAGAAGTCGACGGGCGTGTTGGCGAGCGAGGAGCAGACTGAACCTCGAGACATTGAGAAGAGTGCTTGAGAGAGTTCTTATTCTCTTGCAAATCCATTAAGAAGAAGGAGGATGTGTTTGATATATGGTGGGTCCGTCGAGACACGAATTAGAAGAGGACTGTATACCCCCTTAGCCCTCCGAGAAGATCTAATGTAGCATATATGGCGTTTGGAATGTCCCATGAGGAGACACATAGGCCATTGAGCCTTTCCCTATAGAAGTTGCAGGGAAGTAAAGATCATTATAGCTACATCCATAGGATCGCCTCATAAAAGTAATACTTGAGTTTTCAGAAAATCGTTTCCCACGGTCCTAGGTCTCTAGCCAGTTCCTTCAGCCTCTCCTTGATGCCGTCGCCGGTCCCCTTGGTGCCCTCTTCTCCTGGGCCCGTGGCGTATCGCAAGCATCCTATATCTCGATATCCTCCTTTGCCGCTATTGGTTTTATCGCCTGTATCCTGAAAGTCAGCATACAATACGAATCTTGATCAATAAATCTGTCAATGAAGCAGCTGGTAGACGAGCTGTACTCACATTCCTTCCAGTTCCAATATAGCATGTACTCACACCGATTCATCCCATCAATCTCCTCCCCCGTCTCCCTTGGATCAAAGGCCCTCATGCCATACTTTGTCCTCTCCTTGCTCGGGAACGTGCAGCCCTCTACCCAAGAAATTGTAAAATGATGGTTCGAACCGTTCGTGCCGAGTCCGTTGGATTTATATCCCCCGCTATCTGGCGAGATCCGCAACTTCTTCTCATCTAACGCCTTGCAAATCTTCTTGATATCCATCAGGATATCCGTCCCGCTAATGACCTCCTGGCCGAACGAAACCTTGTCGTTGCATTTCTGCTCGCCAACCTTGATCTCCATATCCTTGATCCATTGCGTGACGATAGGGTACGGCGCTTTGCTGGTGCTCTTGGTCGGCGTCGTTGAGGTGGAAGTCGCAAGCGTAGGCACGGCTAGACACTTGCAGACCTGGGCCACTTTATCACAAGCCGGGGTCTGGTCGCGAGCGCACTGGTTTGGGAGGTTGCATTGGCTGTCTTCGGTGCAAGCTGTTCCTGGTTTCTGTGCCGCGGCTGTGGAGGAGGGCCATACTGTGGGCACGTCTGATGGGTTGAATGACTTTTCGCTCTTGGTTGACTGCGGCGGAGGGGATATCTGAGGGACTGATGGAGATGGCGTCAAAATTGGAATGACAGATTGGCCGGGCGGGCCAGCAGGAGGCGGTGATTCTGCTAGAACAATATGTTTGTCGTTGTAGCTGGTTGTCCATGCTGCCCATTTTTGGATGCCTGGCGATGGTTCAGCGAGGACTCCTAGTTGAAAGCCGGCCAACAGCAACAAGCCTAGGAAAAGAGCGAACCAAGGCTTTGACAGCATGATGTGCATTCTAGAATGGAATGATGAAGGGAGAGATCCGACGGACAACACGGCGACGTAATCTGGTGAAAATGAGGGAGGAAGTGCACTTAAGTCGCCGGTGGACTTATCACACCTCAAAGGAGGGACGATTGCCCGATTTAATGCGTAACACCCATGTTTTGCGGCTTTGGTCCATGTGACACCATCTCATCCCTTCTGAATCTGGGACAAACAACTCTGTCGTGGACTTGCCAACATTGTATTTCTTCTTACTGAAGGAAGCAGTTCATTGACGCGAGATCCTTGAGCAACCATTTGTACTTTGAAGGGATGAACTCATGCCGCTGCAGCTGTTCCCGGAAATAGACTGGATACAAAACTCACCTCAATAGCCCAAGGGGGACCGAGTAAATGAAATATGAAGGTACCTTACATCAGGGAGGCAGGAAGTACTCGGGGAAAACCTCAAGAGGACAAAGAAGTTGGTGTCAGCGTTGAAAAGAACTTGGCAAGGGAACATTGGAGTGTCTGCCTCTTCCCCCTAGTTACTTCTAAGCCTTGATTTACCCTCTTACTCTTCGACCACATTCCGTTTCCGTGTTGCCTCCAATAATGACTGAACTGGACTGGAACACGGGTCAAAGAAACCCCAATATTCTCCAACGCAAGTCAGAAGCTTATCATGAACATGGCCTCGCGGTTGGTTTCTGGCCTGGCTTCGTGTTAAAAGCTTTGAAAACTAGCCATTCTGGATAAGAAAAAAGGCTGTACTCGTAATTCGCCGTTTTCTAACATGGGACACACTACAGCGCCAGGTAACTCCCAACGCCGGGCGCGCCTGAGATGGCATATCGCATACGTCAAACGCATCAATGAGGAACGTCTATCGAAGCAGCGCCCGATTTCCGATGCCCCTCAGCTAATAGACGAAATCCAAGAATTCGAAGCTCTGTTTGCGGACTTAACACCGCTGCCGCCTCGTCTTCCACGGCCCGATTATGCTATTGATGTTGAGAAACTAAACCCTGACGACCCCATGGAGCTCGGGTTTTACATTGCTTGTCGAATGGGCCACCTGAAAGAGGTTGAAGTCTTCCTGCAAGACATGTCTCCCAGCCACGCTGTTCGCCAATTTGGTCTCCAACAAGCATCCTTCGGGAACCAGCCTGCTGTCGCCAAGTTCTTGCTTGCAAATGACACAGCTCTCCACGGATATGTTTTCGAAGGCACGGAAGCCGCATCAAAAACACGAGGAACCGCTGTTGGGGCTTCCCTTTTCGAGACCTTTCCAGACGATGACGATACCTTGGTTCCTCTGCTGCAAACGTTCATGGACGCAGGGTGGCACCCGAATCAAGCTTGGGAACCCAGAGAGGGGAACTACCCAAAGTGGGCGCTTCAAGATCCGTTGTGCGTCCGCAATAAACCTCTGGCCAAATTTCTCCTCTCTTGCGGCGCTGATCCGAATATTGGGCCAGGGTGGTATCATATACCGACACTCAGGGAGCAAGAACCAGACGTGTGGTTTCCAGTTGAGGTTCCGTTTCATCGGCATGGGATATGGACATTTGGTCTTACGATTGAGACCTGGAATCCGCGGTTCTTCGAGCTACTCAGAACGTACAGCGATCCTGCCCTCAAGGTCTCCGAACTCATGCCCTTGTTGCGCATCGTGCGGGACATGGTAGTATTGTCAGCAGTCGGCCAAAATAGTGAGGATGCTGAACGATGGGTGAGCCCATTCTCCATGCGTCGTGAGATGGCTGAGCACATGTTGAGCTTCGATGATGTAGGTGTCGATGACGTGAAGTGGGCAGGAGAAAGAGGGGAGCAGACCGCTCTGACTTTGGCTTGTGCCACGCGGGACTGGGATTACGTGGAGTGGCTTCTTGACAAAGGGGCTGACCCGAGTGTTCTTGACGGGATCGCTTTCGCTCATGACCCCAAGAGGCTGTTGGAGCTCATGAGTCGAGCAGGAGCATCGGATTCAGGGCAGGTCGAGGATGTCGCCCGGCCATACCAGATAAAATTGAAAAAGCAGCTGGACCAATGTAAGCTAAACAATCGAATTACGCGCCGCTAAGGCGTGATCAACAAGTTATGACGACGGCATATTTGTATGAGGAACCAGATAGTTACATCAAGTACGACTTGTCCATTAAGACAGGATGGAGCGTATGTTTCCATAGACCGGGCCCAGCCCATCAAAATTGTAATGAATAGCAGTGTCATTAGAGTAAGTATTAACTTGACGCTGACAATGTTTAGAAAAACGAAGTTTCCAAAGATCCCATGATCCAACAGGGAACGAAATTGAAAATACGATACCTGTAGCAGACTTGATAAAGTTTAGTTATATTCTTACCTCGATTTAGATTTACAACTCCATGTCCTTACAAAAGCATGTCCCATTCTTGCAGGCTGCCATACTGCACGATGTCTAGACTTTATCTGGAGATGAATGGATTGCCGGGAAATCTAATGACAGGCCACAAAGACGGTTTTGTTATCCAAAGTCACAACAACCATACATCGCCCGGCTGGAACTTGTGATCTCAAAACTGCCAATAGCTGAACAGACGGCACCCCATTATTCTGCTGCTAAGTTCTCCGTCCCCCGGGCCCCGGCAAGCTGGTGCATCAGTTGAGACTCCCCTTCGTAGCCTTGCGCTTCAGCCTTCCACAGAGGGGCCGACTTCTCCTTCTTCCTTCCAGTTTCCTTGATAACCGGAAGGTTACCTCTCTCCCTTCCACATCATCGAGTTCAAATATTTTTCTCGTTTCTCCATTTGTTTCCTTCGCTGGAAGGCAAACGCGTCACCCTCATCTCCCAACTTCAAGCTATCGAAAAGGCACGACAGCCGTCGCCACATCGACATCAAGGGCTTTTGGTCTTTGCTTCACCGACTCCAGAAGAATACAGTTGAGAGATTGAACTCTACCATCGAAATAACGCAAGCGGAAAGCCACGATCATGTCTCTGTCAAAGCTTCCGGACCTGAACGATTCGGTCCGCGTTCCTTACGAGATTTTCCTCAACGTCATCGAGGTTCTTGTCCGGCAAGAAGTGAAAAACACCCATCCGCTGCAACACGTCCTCGAGTACGACCGGCAGAGTGAGGCCAGGATTGTCGTCAGCACGACCGGTTATGACGAGGATCACTATATACGAATCAACCGAATTCGCGACCTCCTGCACATCGACTCTAGAAGCCGCAGCATGGTTAGCAAGCACTTTCCTCGAATGGTAATGATCACACGCAGGTATCGGCGTCCCCGGTTGCCGTTCGTGGGACGGGTGTGCCCCGCTACCGACATATTCACTCTCAAGGAAAATCACGAGATCGATTTCCTCAAGGCCTCGATCATTCTACCCACCGTCAATGGCAATGAGATCGTCCATAACATCACGGCCATCACAGGAAGCGACACAGAGTTCTTCCGAGAGAACTTCGAAAACTTTGTCGACGTCCTCGCTTCCCTCCCCAACCTCCGCAAGATCATCATCGACGGTGGCAAGTATCAACCGAAGGAAGACGACGACAGATGTGCATGCTCTCTCTCGGAATCCCACCCAGAATACACGACAATTGACGCGTCTCACTTTCCGTCGCTGGCCAAGTGGGCGGAGGACTACGGCGACGTTGCTCGAAAGTTTGGTCCTCAGTTCAAAAAGAGGAACACTTCAATCATCGCCCGTGTCTCTACGAGCATGTTCAGGTCTAGATTAGAGCTGGATATCACCGAGGATTCCATTCGCGTCAAGTCCAACTGCCGGATTTGCGACTGCTGCGAGTGCTGGGTGGATGAGGTTGATCTAGATATGGCTTTGCTCCTTCGGCAGTGTCGTCTCGCCTATCTCAGGGAGGATTCCGAAAGTTCCCCCTAGATGCCTTCATCTGCAAGTTTATGCACTCGAAGGACGAGATACCGGAGGAGCAATGCGAATGGAAAAGGGGTAGGGGTGGGGAGGGTCGTTGCCTCGAACTTTGGAACGCAGGATGGGATGATGAAGGAAACTACATCTCGCGAAATGGGTTGAACAACAAGATGCACCTCGTTCAAGCTATTGAGGAGTTTTAGTGAATAAAACGAATAGTTGCGCATACAATCAAAAGACAGACCCTATGGGCATTCGGCACCCAAGTAAGGTGTCTACGTTGATAGCTGGCTTGATTACCCACCACCTTGAACCCAGCCTGACGAGGTGAACTGTTTCGTACATGATTTATGGTCTTGTCACAATTGAAGTGGCCAAAAAGACACCGTGGAACAGCATTGACCATTAGCGTTATGATGGGAAAGTAAGTCAATAATTTGATGGAAGCTGCAATCTACCGCAAATGATACAAACAACCTCTAGAAATGGAAATGGAAGCATGCTCCTCAAACGCTCATCAATCATATCCCATCGTAAAGACCACAGTCCAAACCTCATGAAGAACTAATGCTGCTGCTGCATCGCTTGCTCTAAGGGTGAGGCCAAGAGCACTGAGACAGAAAGTTCATCGTAACAATCGCAATGCGGGTCAAGGAACCGCATGCAAACAGCTCCATCCTTCAAGAATAACCGTAACGTCTTGTGTCGAGACCTCTGTGTCCATGCTGTGCCTGTTGTTACGTAAACGTCAATCCCTCGTTTTTCTGCAACGCGCAACTGCGTCTTCAAAGTCTTCAGGTCGTAACCCGATGCGTCCAGACCCAGTTCCGGGAAGATTTGGGTGTCGAGTGGCATGTCATCATCGTGAGATTCATGGAAAGAGACTTCCGGATCGATCCCTGCGAAGTTTTGTTCGACTTGGACCCAAATTTCTCGCAAGTTGGGAAAACACAGCAGCGTTTCAGGAGTAAGAGTTTGCGGCCAAATCTGAGTGGGTAAATAGTCACACCAGGTCCCCTTGACCCGTCTTACCAGTCGAAAAAGCTGTTCGTATTCAGGTCGAGGGTGAAGCGTGAAAGATGCATGGAAGATGCTGTTCGCGTCCGGCGCTATCTCGAAATTGTCAACATCCGGAAGCACACACCCTGGCAGCATACGAACCCCTCCGTCCATGAATAGAGGCTTATATGTGCGTGAAAAGCACGCGACGCGAATCATATCGTTGAAAACGAAGACTCGTCTTACCAAGCGTCTGCTGGTTCCGTCAATTCGTAGCAGGTCGCGGATTTGTTTCCATCGCTGCATCTGTATCTTGAAGCCTGCACGGTACCCCGATACAACAGAGAAATCGGACTGCGAGGCACTTTGACGCAATTTGTCCGTGAAATCAATCTTGTAGATTACCTTTTCGAGTCTCGCCCTCTCGTAAGCCTCCGAAATCATCGCCTCTACGATGAGGATGAAAATCTCGTATGGCAGGTTGACAAAACCTTTTAGAGCTGGGAAAACTGCATGCACCGATTGAGTTGACATATTGCTTTTCTTTTGTGATGGAGTGAGAGGCTTTGTTGCTTGTTTAGTGTACTTATAGCAGTTTCTGGAGGACTTAGCTAATGGCGTCTTGAAATTCTGGGTATGTTGAAAGCTCTGGGGATGAGGATTGTTGGTGGTTGGTTGATGTGGTATGAGAGAACTCCAGATAACACACTGCATCCAGGCATCGGTCCATCTTATACATCAAAAAATCTTCATTAGCCTTTTGTGCCTTTAGTGAATTGTTCTTGGCCTTCCTTGCATTACCACCGCGCAGACAAATCCATTGTACCCACATTATGGGCCTGGTTCATCGGTATTTTAATTTTCGCGTCAGGCAATGATCAATCCAAGTCTTTGTAAACCACTAAGTCGACCCACCCCTTTTGGCCACCCCCATTTAGCCACCCCATTTCTCTATCCTAGCTACCGCATTAAAACCCTACCCTTAATTTATAAACCACTATAATAATTACAAAAATCGTCTAAATATAATTCTTTTTATATATTTATTTATTAATATATTATAATTTTATATACTAAAAATAAAATTAATTAGGCTCTTATAGCTATTAAAAACGGTTTTTAGTTAATAAAGTCTTAATTAAGTTCAGTTCTAAAATTAATACTTCGTAATTATAAAAAGGTTATTAAATAAGGGTAATAGTATTTATAAACCTTTAGAGGCTTCTCTTATAATAAGAAAATTAGTTAGTTTAATAAGTTCGTATTTAATATAATTTAAATATTATATTAATTTATAAATAAGTTAAAGAATTTACTAAGCGAGTTTTAAAATCCTAAAGGGATATAAATCTTTTAAAAAGATAAATAAACGCTTTTTAAAAAACTTATTAATTAAAGTTTAAAAAGTTATATTATTAATTCGTAATATCTAAATAAAATTATTATTAATATAATTAAATCGTAGTTTAAATTACTTAATATATTAAAATTAATAATATTAAATAGGTTAATAAATATAATATAAATAAGATTAATATCTTAGAAAATAAGGGATATAATAACTTAGTTTTAAATATAACTAAGATTATAATAATATAAAAAAGAGCTTAGTTCGTATACTTAGGTATTTATAATAAAATATATTTTTATTAATAATTAAGTTATTAAATTACTAATTATATATAAAAGAAAGATAGTATAATAATAATAGTTTCTACTTAAACTTAACTTATATATTAATTAAGAGTTTATAATAATAGATAATAGCTAGATTATTAATAATACTACCCTTAAGTAATTAAAAATAGTATTTTTATTATAAACTAAACCCCCCCCCCCCTTTAGGGAGCTTAACTTATTTAATAAGCTTCGATTTTTAGTTCTAAATAAATATAAGAATTATATAACGATTAGATTTATATAAAAATATTATAAAAATAACGTTTACTTATTATTTTTATTTTTATATACTTTTTATATCCTCTAGTTATTAAATATAGCTATTTTTAACCTTATTAAGTTTAAATATAAAAAGAGCTTAGTAAAAGGATATAATAAATAATTTTATTATTATTAAAAGTAGTATTTTTATATTATTATTTAAGGGCTCGTTTAGTTAGTTTAATATTATTAAATATACTAAGTAAGTAAAAATAATTAAATTATATCCCTTTAATATATTTAAATTACTTATTAATCCTATAATCCTCTTAGCGCTAATTATACTAACTAAAAACTATAAATACTAAATAAATAATTAATAATACTAAAAAGTAGTTAACTAAGTATTAATAATATTTATTATTAACTAATTAATTTCTAAAAAGCTATGAGCTTTATAAATAATTAAAATTATTTATAAAGCTTAGTTTAAACTATAATACTTAATACTTATTATTTAAAAAATAAAAAAGCTTTTAATAAGTAAGCTTATTACTTAGTTATATTTTAATACTAAATTCGAGTTTTAAAACTAAAGTTAACTAATTAAAGTTAAAAAAAGTATATTAATAAACTTAAATACTAAGTTCGCTAATATTTAAAATATATAGAGAGTTTAAGAGGATTTTAGTAATTATTTTATTAATCTTAGTTAATTCGTAGGGATCGAATTATTTAGAGAGAATAATGATTATATTATTATAATAATAAAAGTAGTTAATTAATTAAGTATAGTTAATAGCGATGTTTTGATACTATGTTTTGTTAGGGTGGCTAAATGGGGGTGGCCAAAGGGGTGGGTCGACTTATTGTCTTCGAGACAATGAGGAAATCACCATGTTTTGCTTCGAAGATCTTTGTGCTATTGATTTGGCTTGAACCTCTCTATTCTCGCATTTCCTCCTAGCATTTACTTTACACAAGTAGTATAGGTACTTGATTTTTTCCAAGTCAGAAAGCTTTCTGGCCACTGGGAATTTTCTAAACTTGACTCTTTAAATATGGCACAAGGGTCCTGCAAGCTCCTTTGAGTCTAAAAACCTCTTTCTAATTGAGTTCCATTTCTACTCGGCATTCACGATGTCATGGCTCCACGCATATGCAGTAAGTGATTCCAATGCCTCATGACTGTTAATGAACAGTCACGATCCAGGTCAATGCCACGAACCTGTCGGGAAGTACTGGAGGGTGCTTATGATTTGGAAAGGACCCGAGCGAGACACAGGTGCCAGATGTAAAAGTCACTTTGCTTCAATCTCACTGGCTATTACTCAAGAGATGGCAGATGGCCATATACACTTAGAACCCAAGTCAGCTAAATGACCACATGGAGAATTTGCCTGCTTAGTTGGGGTCATGGAGCAAAGGTGGAAAATTCGCATTTCGAGGTCACCACAACATTTTAATTAGAAGGACTCGCGAATACAGAAAAGACGAGGTGAGAGAAAAAGTAATGGCTATTGTGGCTTCAATTATGTATGACAGACACGCTTAAATGCTCCAAGCAACACTACATCTCTTAAAACCAAGCCTTGACACCGGCCTGAATGGCCTTGAGGAGGCTGAAGTCGTACGAGTCCTCACCCAAACTCCAAACAGCGACGCCACCCAGGCCACGAGCCTTGGCAATCTCATTGAACTTGCGGGTGACAAGAGCAGGAGTATCCCAGGTCCAGAAGAAAGGACCGGCGGGGTCCCAGTACCACTGGCCACCGCTGACCTCATCGGTCTTGCCGTTGGCCATGGCAGTCTTGAAGGAAGAGAGGGTGGAGGTGCCGTTGCAGATACCATAGTCGGACTGGCAGCCGTTGCCGCAGTGAGCAGCGGTGGCACCGCAGAAACCGTACTGGGAGCAGCAGTTGCCAGTGGGGCACTTGTAGAAAGTTCCGGCACCGCAGGAAGCATCCGGAGAAGTAGTCAGGTTGGTGGGAGCAGCCTGGAAGTTGGCGGTCTCGAAAGTGACGGCGCCAGACATGCCCGTATCGGTGCCGTCGGCAGCCTCCATGAGCTCGGTGGGGCAGCCGAGACCCTGGGTGCAGTTGTAGCCCTTGGCGGTGGTGAACCACTTGGCGTAGAGAGCAAAGCCAAGGTTGATCTTAGCGGGCTCGACGCCAAGAGCGATGTAGGTGTCGATAGCCTCAAGAGAGCCCTTGATGTCGGTGTGGTGCTTAGTGATATTGTCGCGGCGGTTCATGAGATCGTAAGTCATGACGGTGAAGTGGTCGACGGCGGCGTTGATCTTGGGAGTCTGGTGCTCGGTGAACGCAATCATGTCGCGCTTCAGGCCCGGGGCGGTAACGGAAAGCTCCATCTTGTGGTGCTTCAGCTGAGTCTTGATTGCGGACAGGAGCAGAGGGAAGGTGTTGATCTCCGAAGTCTTCTGGCTGTTGGGCTTCTGGATGTAGTCCGCGCCATTGCCACCGGGATACTCCCAATCGACATCTAAGACCACGTTTAGAGGGTGATCTTAACAAGATCATGGTAAAATATCATGCTTCACTTACCGACGCAGTCGTAGCCAAGCTTGACCGCCGTCTCTGCGACGTTGATGGCATACTTGTGACGGCTCTCATTGGTGGCAGCCCCAAGACCGAATCCGTCCGTATCGCCCCAACCCCCAATGGCCATGCAGACCTTGGTTCCGTTGTTGAACAGAGCGCGAACCTCGCTCAGGGGCTTGAATGGCTTGTATTCGCCAGCCGGATCGGAAGCAAAAAGGGACGAGTTGGCGAATGCGGTGATTACGTGGGTAACACCCGAGGTTATGGACTTGTCCGGAATTCCTGCGGTGTGGTATCTGATTGGATCTGTTAGAAAACTGTCTTGGATTTCATGTGATGAAGCAACTTACTGGTCAAAATACATGACATAACGAGGAGCTGCACCTGTTCCTTCGGTGCAGGTAGTGCCGTCAGAGGCAGCCTGAGCGGCCACGGCGGCCACAGAGGCCAAGCCAAGAGATCGGAACAGCATTATTACTATGGTCTGGTATTATCAAAAGAATGTGGTTCCTCAACGAGTGGTTGAGACGGTCAGGTTAAGCGAGTGACTTGGAGAGGCGTGAAAGCGCTTGGCAAAGAATCTTTAACACATGCGTGAGGAGAGGGAGACGCACCCTCAAATACCTCGACCCCTATCCGAGGGATACGCAACCGGTCTCGTGTTGGCGAAAGTTACACACGGGTAGCGGGACCTGGTGCACATTACCGCTGCCCACAACCCGGCTGTTTGGGGGAGCAAACTTGGACGTTTGGTTTGCTTAGGTTGATTACACTCGTAACCAGTGAAAAGGTAGATTAAACGGGCATTTGTTGGGTGGATCACGAGGGGTGATCATTCGCGGGCGGACGCGGTAGTGCGGCACTTCGCGGTGCCAAGTAAGGAGACAAGGCGGGATCGGTTGCGGTCACTGCGAGGCATGGTTGACAGCGGTGGAGAGTTCAATATATCAAGAAAGTATAAACTGGCCGTTTGGTAGAGTCGGAAATTGCGGTTGGACTCGGTCTGCGTTCAGATAGGCTGACTCGCTGGGAT
Source organism: Colletotrichum australisinense (nom. inval.) (assembly GCA_014706365.1). Classification (NCBI taxonomy): domain Eukaryota; kingdom Fungi; phylum Ascomycota; class Sordariomycetes; order Glomerellales; family Glomerellaceae; genus Colletotrichum; species Colletotrichum australisinense (nom. inval.). The sequence continues at coordinate 5,122,583 of JABKAN010000003.1, forward strand.
GAGCCCGTCCGAAATACCGTCGACTGAATCGCGCGCTCCAGAAAGTGCTGCAGCCAAGATGATTTCCCAGATGGAAAAAGCTTGACCTAAGCACAAGCCTTCCGGGGTTTCCGTCCGAACTCATAGACACCCTGCAAAGTGGTTCGTGCACTTACTTCTGGAATGAACCAGCGCGGCGTTGAAGAATCCAACATTATTTTGGCAAAACCACCACCTTGCTCTGCTTCTCACCGTCACCTCGGGCATTCTAGCCCGGAAAGTTTCAGTGTACGGAGTACATGTGTTCAGTAACATCAGACTTTAGCTGGCATTGGAAGTATCTCAGAACAAAGTGAGCAACACAATTGCTCTTCTTACTTCTTCTTTCAGTAGCCCAGTGCCTTGCTTAGGTTAGTTTGTGGCTTAAGCCGCTTGAGGCTGGAGCTCAGTGCAGCTGTTCCGACTTTCCTGCACCTTCCACGGGAGAAACAGGCTGGTGGTAAGGTACACAAAGCAGGCAGTAAGATGTAACCATATCGCGTCTGATCATGCAACAGACGGGATCTCTTTTGGGTTTCTTCAATTCACATTTCTTGACTAAAAGATGATCGCGTTTCATGTTTTTTGAATCATATGAATCGAGCAGAGACGTAAGACAAAGTGGATACCAGTTCATAAGTGCTGGTTGCAACACTGGGCCCTCGTCTCTGAGAGCGAGTGAAAAGTGGCTGCGCAATTGAATTGCAAAGAAGCATCCGTGACTCTGACCTTTACATGCTCCATCCCGGTTTGTTTCATCTGGGTGTTGGGCTTGATCCCAACCTGGCAGAAGGGACAACGAAGTGTGGTTGACAAATATGGTCATGATTCGGCGAAGGGTGTTGGTGTATGAAGGCGTGAGAAAGGTGGGAGAGAAGTTCGACGTCCAGATAAAGCCTGGAGAGGAGGTGTCAGTGAGCAGAGCTATGGCCGTGAGTGCCCAACCACATGGAGAGAAGCCATAGATGACCCCTTCAGAGGTGGCTTGACCACAAGCTATCTCTAGACCTCCATGACGAACTGTTCCATGTCCCGGCTCAAGAAGAAATTCAAGGCCTGTACAATGCCACATATTTCCAGAGAGCTGTTGGCTTGAAATATTGACAGTAACATCTTCTCAACCAGGATCACGACTGTGCGATATGTCCATTGCTTAGACTTTTCGATGAGTATGCACTCCATTATTATTAGCAGTAGAACAGTCACCAAACAGGACGCAAACTTAAGCCCATCAAGAAGTCCCTGACATACAATGGTATGTATCTTTCGCATTCGCTCCTCGTGTACTCGTCTTCTTCTTCCGCTGTCTTTGGGTAAACACAAGCCATTTTCTACCTACTCTACGCATCCATTGCTGCGTCGAAACTCGTAACATAGAAGCTGCCCCGTTTATTTGAAGTTATAGTCGAAGACGATTGTAATGAAGCTTCCTGAATATGCCCTCTTTACAAGTATTGGAAGTTGTGTGGTTGCAACCTGACTGGGAGTAACACCATCCCAAGCACACTTGAACATTTCCTTTGTCGAGGTTCCATACTATTCTGGAGGCTCAAGTAAGAAATAAAAGTAGTATTCTGATCAATCGTGAAAATCCTTTGCTTTTCCTTACTACGCTCTATGGTCCCCCCTTTTCTAGACCTTCTGGGTTAGATTTCGGAAAGAATAGTTGTAGCGAACTCAGATAAAAGCCCATACATACCCATTATTACAATAACAATAACAATGTGGCCCAGACCACGGTAAGCAATTGATTATTCTGTATCTCACTAAAGTCTCTGACCGAAACGCAATCTTTTTGTGGTGTTTTGATTGTAAAACTTTCATTGTTCCGTTACACAAGGTACCGTATGATCCGTACTTGGTTACTCTTCAATTTACCACCAAGGATACGTCACGACACAAGGGCAAGGCGCTAGCCCGGCCTCTTTCGTACAGTACCACTCCATATTGATGACAGCGAACTCGTTCAATACTGAGAGGAGAGCTCTCGGTGATGGATGTAATGAGGGCGGCTTAAGGTTGACGATTAGCTGACTTGGTTGAAGGTTGAGGCAGGTGTCATAGGAAACGATTGTGGCCCGCCGCTCAATAGGGTCACAAATGAACCTTCAGTTCAAGAGTGACACCACACCACCTAGTGTAGTTGCACGCGAAGCAGGGGGAAGGGGATATATCTATGTTCATATAAGCACACATATTAAGTCCGTGGACCTCGGCGCCGCTACACACTTTATATATTGCTCCTGGTATACTAAAACTAGGAGGCTGATGTCGCTGCTGTAGTCGTTGAGACTTCGAAATTTCTATGAATGGGTTTCACTGTGAAAATAACCCACATCAGCTCTTTGTGCTGCTTAATTGACCTCTGGAGAAGAGGAGCAGGAAGTCCAAGCCAGCAGAGTCTGGAGAGCGAGTATGTCATAGCTGTCCCGGGCGAACCTTGCGTTAACCAAAGTCCTCAAAGTTGCCACTGACGGCTCCTTGGTTATTACCGCGATGAAATCGAGAAGAACAGGAATGCCAGACTGTCAACGACGGCCTAAGTGAGCATGAGATTAATGTACTTGTTAATTTATGATTGTGTCAAGAACAAATATCATTTTCAACTGAATTAGAATACTTTACCTTGGGATCTCCACCCCACACCCTCAGCCTGGATGTCGCACATACCACTTATCAGTGCTCTCAAGGCTTCTATAGATTGCGATTGCCCACTTCCGGAGTTTCAGTCTATTCAAAATCGTGCGTTGAACTTCAACTTTCTAACACAGAGGGCTAGAGTAGGTAAGTATACTTCTCGTTAGTATTGGCCACTCTTACTTTTCTCATCTCTTTGAAAGTTAGAAGAAGATCGCCGCCCAGCTCATGGTCTCTAAATCTTCAATCTATTCTGACAATCCTCGGTTTCATTACCAACACCATAAAATACAAGCATGCCAATTCTAGTACGTGCGGCATAATTGCAATCCAGAGTATACTAAGGTCAACGTAGCAATTACTACAAAAAGCACGAATTTTATTAAGCAATCGGATCTCGGTATATATCGGATTAGAAGTCCAATTCGACTTCGCAGTAGCACAGGGGCTACCCATTGATTATATAATTAATTATAATAGCCCACCTAACCTACGGTTAGAATCTCCTTTTATACGTATATAAAAATAATATAATTTAATTAACTTATTACTACGTTAACTTATAGTTCGAACTAATTAATTAATATCCTTATAATAGGGATACTAATACTAATTAGTAATTAATTTCTATTATTATAAATTAATAAGGTATTTTATATATAAATAAAACGATTTTTTAAATAAAACGTAATAAAAAATCGTATTATCTAGCCTTATAAAAATAAGTAATAAAACGTAAACCTTTATAATAAAACGAAGTAAAAGAATTATAGCCCTTAACTATTTATAAAAAGTTAACGTTTATTATATTAAAATAACCCCTACTAAGTAATAAAAGTACTAAGGTAACCGAGCTATTATTATTAACTTTACGTACTTTTTATTATTTAATTTTACTATAGCCGGCCTATAATTAAAAAAGTAACTTACGTAATAAAAAATTACTAAAATAATAATTACTTATTTAAATTAACTAGTATAATAAACGAGCCTTATTATATAATATAAAAAGTACTACGTAATTTATAAAAAAGATCTTTAATTAGGTTCTACTTTTTACTTTTTATTTAGTATTTAGTTTTATATAAAACTTATAATAATATTAATAATATATAAAAGGTTTATTATTATAAAGATTTTATAAATATAATTTCAAAACCTATAATTTAAATAATCTCCTTATACCCCCTTTAATTATTTTTAAAATATTATTATAGAATATTATATAAGAGGTATTATAAAAAAAAAAAGATTTAAAATTATAATAGTTATAAAAATAGTAATTATAAAATTTAAAAACTTAGTAATTAAGATCTTTAATACTAATATTTTAAATATTTTTTAAATTTTATTAAAATTAAAAAAATACTATTATTAAAAAAAAGATTTTTAAATAACTTTTAAAGAGCCCTTTTATATTACTATTTTATAATATAAGATTATTAATTTTAAAAATAAGAAATAAATTACTAACTAATAATAATTTATTTAACGTATATATATATTTTTAAATTTTAATTTAAAAAACGTTATATAATCGAAACGTTATTAGGCTACTTATAAATCTATTTTTAATATTAATCGAATTAATATAATAAGAAGCTAAAAAATTATTAAAATAGTAACTAATTAAAATAACTAAGAATAAATAATAATAAGGCTTAGTATAAAGTAATAAAAGAAATAAGAAGCTCTTAAACTTTAATAAATTTAATAAATAATAATAATATATTAACGTCGTAATTAATAAGTAGTTTTAATATAACCTTATTAAAATTAAATCTATTAACTTTAATAAATTAAAGTACGAGCTAAGGTATAATAAGGGCGAGTTAATATATAATTTAAAAAGAAAAATTCTTATTTTAAATAATTAAATCGTAATTAACCTAAAGTACTAAGAAATATAGGTATATAAAAATTTTAATAATCCTAATAATAAATGAATTAATATAATATTAATATATATTATAAAAATCTATATTAAAAGAGGTCTTAAGGGTAACCTCTATTTTATAAGATCGCTAATAACCTAAGTAATTAAAAAATAAGTAGTTTATTAGTACTAATCCGAACGTTATAAAAGGGTTAATTAATTCCTTTATTATTAAAACGTTTTATTAATATAAAAATAAAATAAAAAGCTTATAAAATACTTATTATAATAATTATAATTAACGAATTTATACTTTAAAATTAATACTAAGTTAATAAAGTAATATTAAAATATAATAAGTTTAGTAAATAAGTTAATTAACTAGACTTTTATTAAAATTATTAATAATAATATTTTAGTACTAGTTATAGTATAAGATAAAAATTACTTTTAAAAGATAATTAATAATAATTTTATTAATTTTTATAACTAGCCCTATAACGCTATTAATATATAATATATTATTAACTAACTAGCAAAATATAAAATTAACTACGTAAAGTTAATATAATTATTTTAACTTATAAAAATTTATAAAAGAGTAACTTATTAATTATAAATATATAATAATTTATAAACTTTACAAAAATTTTCTTTAAAAAAATATATTTAAGGAGAAGTATAAAATTCTATAAAAACCCTTATAATATTTTTTAATTATTATAAAAATTAATATTAAAGAGTAGTAATATTACTTAGTAATTAACGTCGTATTAACTAATAAAGTTACGGAATATTATTATAAAATAATACGTATATACGATTAAACTAACTTTTTAGTATTATTAATATAATCCGAAGCTATTTTAAAACTTATAATAAGAATTTAGAGCTCTTATTTAAGCTAAGAGTATTCTTATTTAGATTTATAATTAGAATAATAAAAAAATTAAAGCTTAAGATTTTTAAAAAGCTTATTAATTATATTAATAAATTAATAAAAACGTAACTAAATAAAGGGATAAATAAATAAAAATTAAATATTTTTATATTATAATATAAAAGTCCTAGAAATAAGAATAACTCTATATTAACTACTTAAAAAGTATAAAACGTTCTACTTAAAGCTAAGATCTAATTTTAATATTAAGGCCTAAATACTTTACTAAGTATACTTTTAATTTTATAATAGCCCTTATTAATAATATTAAATTAATTATATATATTAAAATAAAGGATAAAAAGCTAAGTATAGTAATTACTAAATTAAAAAATAAATCCTTTAGTTAGTTATTAATTTAATTTAAAATAAAGGTAATAGAAAAGAAATATTTTATATATAAAAAGATAGTTATTAATTAAGTAATTATATTAATAAAAAGCGTACTAAATTATATAAATAATATAAAAAGCGAGAAGAACGTAGGGTAAAACGAGTAATAACTAATTTTATTACTTCCTTATTATTTATAAGGAGTAATAAATAAAAGAATAAATAGCTTTAATAAAATAGTTTATTTTATAAAGCATTAAGAAAGTAATAAAGATTTAACTTTATATATAAACAGAATTAATAATAATAAATTTAATAATCTTAACTATTCTTTTTATTTTGTTAATTATTAAAGGGTATATTATACTAAATAAATAAAGAGTAATATAAGCTCTTAATAAATAAGCTTTTTATATAGTTAAAATAGGTAAATTCTTTAGGGATTAGTTTATTAAATATTATAATACTTAATAACCTTAATTTAGGAAATATATAGGGCTTATAAAAGTTATTAATAAAGATCTTATTAAAAAAGAGATTATAGAGGGCTAAGAGCTCCTTTTTATACTCTTTAAAAGGATTAATTAGTAATACTACTTAAGTATTTTATATTAATAAATAGTACGGCCTAGAAATTTTTATAAAATTATTTTAGATATAGGGGTATTATAATAATTAACTAGAAATAAAGGGTAACTCTAAGCGCTCTAAAAATATCCCTAATTATATTAAATATATTAATAGCGGGTATTATAAAAATTAGCTTCGGCCTAAGTAAAAAAATATATACCCTAAGTATAGTAAAAGTTATTATACGCTTTAGTAAAGTAAAAAGGGCCCACTAATAGTTAAAAGAGCGTTTAAAATTATCCGTAATAAGAGCCCTAATATTATAAATAAGGAGTATTTTTAAATAGTACTTAAGTATTATAATAATACTATAAGCTTAAAAGGCTAATCCCAATACTTCTTATATTTAGAGTATACCCGAAGATAATAACGGCCTTATTATTATTACTAAATATTATTTAACGAGCTTAAGTAATTAAAAAGTAATAAAAATATTTTATAAAGTAAATACGAAGTAATAAATTAATAAGGCTATTACTACTTATAATAAGCTAGATATAAGTACTAACCTTAATATATTATTAAATTTAAATATTAGAGTATAAAAGAAATTATTAAATAATAAGCGGGTTTATATAAACTAATCTTTATTAATAAATAGTTATATATTATTACTAGAAATTAGGACTAACTATTTAAAATTTTAATTATAATAATATAACTATACTATACCAATTTTAATAAAGAAATTCTAATATTATAAAAAAAGAGCTAAGGAATCCCTTAGTAACCCGATAATTAAAAAATCATTTTAATAAAATCGTTATTATAAAATAAATAAATAATAAGGGAGGGAAGAGGTAATATTTTATTAATAAAAACGACTAAAAAGCTATAAAAAGGGTACTACTATAATAATTTATTATTAATATTAAAATAAATACTATATTTTATATAGCTAAAAAAGCCGATTTTATATTTATTATATAATTATAAAAGATAGTATAATTAAAATACTTAAGAAGTTATATAAAGGATTAGATCTTATTAAAATAAATATATTATAAAATTAAGGGGTTTATTAATTTATTTTTATAATTTAGTTAAATATATAAATATTTATATATTTAAATTATATATAATATAAGAAATAAAAAGAAGGGTACTCCTAGCTATATAAGAAATCGAAGTACGTTATTTAGGGGTATAATAATATTAAAAAGTAACGCTACTTACCTAGTTACTTATAGTTTAATAATATAATTAGCGCTTTATAATAATATTAATAGTATTATTATAATAAAAAGATATTAGATTTAGAATTATAATATTATATAAGTATATACTTAATTAGCTACTAAGTTTATAAAGAAAATCTTTATTTATTTACTAAAAAGATAATTAATAAGTACTTAAAAAGTATAATTATTAAAGTACTTAAATTATTATATAATCTCGTAGAGTTAGGAACTTATTAATAAGCGATATACTATAACTTTTATATTAACTAATTATTAATAATTATATTAATATACGATCCTTACTTCCTAATTTCTATATATATAAATAACCTATTTAGTATTATTAAAATATAAATAAATAATACCCTAAGTTTATTTAATACTAAGTTTATAAAAGGGAGGATAAAGAGTTTTAAAAGCGGTATTCGTAACTAAACTAAAAAATCCTTATAATAAAATCCCGTTAATATTTAATAAAAAAATTCTTATAATTAAGGGGATAATATAATTTTTAGTAAAAGGGGTAGGGTATAAAATTAGCCTTATTAACCTAATATTTTTAATTATAAAAATAATATAGGGCTAAGCTTATATAAAGAGCTTATATTATAAATATTTATTAACTTAAAATAACTTTTAATTATATTAAAATTACGTAAACTATAAAGCTTATAGAGCGCGAATTTAATACTCTTAATAAGTAATTCTAATAATAGTAAAATAATTATAATTATAATTTTATATATTATCTTATTAACTTAGCTATTATAAAGCTTTACGTATTTATTAATAAGTTATTTATAAATAATAACGACTTAACTTTATAATTAGGATATATTATTATCCTTATTAATAAAACCTTTAATAAGAATAATTTTATGATTACTAATATATTAGTATTAGAAATTTATAAAATAATAAATAAGATAAATATTATTTATACGATTTTATTATACTAAAAGATTATAAATTAACTCGACTATAGAATACCTTATTAAATTAAATACTATAAATAAATAAATATTATAACCTTAAAATTAACCGTTAAATTAATAAAAATAATAACTTAGTGTTACGGCCAGCTAGTCGTAGTGAGTATGTTAGCAGAAGTTGAGGCTGCGATAACTAAGTAAACAGTGTCGTAGTCGTGGGTAGCTTCCCTGAAGCTATGTCTGTAAGTCGTGAGGTAGGTAAGGCTTCGGTGATCAATCGTAGTCTTGTCAGAAGGGTTCTCAGTGAAGATAGCTGAAAGCGATCGTAAGATCTGATACTAAGTTGATTGCTGAAGAAGCTATGGAAGTCTGTCGTCGAGCCCGGCTCGAGTCCATCCTATATACAAGTCCCGTTCCTGAACATGTCCTTTGTGATACCTCTGTTCACGATTGTCCGACCGTTCACCGAACGGTCGTCCGTCCACTTATGCACGATCGTCCGTCCCACTTTTCCACGGGCGTCCGTTCCTTATCTTATCGTGTGATCGTGGTCACGTGACTTGTCCATAGTTCTTCCGTCCCGAGAGGAGTCACCCTGAGTTCGTACTTCTGCATATATGGTGTGGCAGCCGCCGCAGGTCCTGTGGGGCAGGCCCTGGCCTTGTCATGCGTGTTGGGTCGTAACACTTAGCTAACGTTTTTATAAAAACTATACTTAATAAGGGGTTAAAATAATTTATTAGTAAAAAGAGGGTAATAGTATAAATAAAAAATAAGTTATTTATAAAGAGTAAAAAAAAAAAATTTAATTAGCTAAGTAGAGGTCGAATTATATTTTTAATTATTATTATTAAATAATAAAAAAAAAAATTAGTATTAGATTAAAAGTTTAATTTAACCTCGTAATAGTGCAAGGGCTATTTATTAATTATATAATTAATTATAATAACTTACCTAACCTATGGTTAAAATCTCTTTTATATATGTTACGACCCAACATGCATGACCAACCCAGAGGCCAGCCCGCCGGCCGCGGCGACTGCGGCACACCATATATGCAGGTGAAACAGGGACACGGCTACTCCTCGCGGAACGGAAGAACTATGGAACAAGTCACGTGTCGATAAGATAAGGATCATTTCGGATCAGAATGATCCAACACGACTTGGGGGCCAAACGATCATTCTGGATCAGATTGATCGGGAACGACCCAAGGAACAAAGGACATGTTCAGGAACGAGACTTGTATATAGTATGGACTCGAGCCGGGCTCAAGGACAGACTTTCCATAGCTTCTTCAGCAATCAACTTAGTATCAGATCTTACGATCGCTTTCAGCTATCTTCACTGAGAACCCCTTCTGACAAGACTACGATTGATCACCGAAGCCTTACCTACCTTACGACCTACAGACATAGCTTCAGGGAAGCTATCCACGACTACGACACTGTTTACTTAGTTATCGCAGCCTCAACTTCTGCTAACATACTCACTACGACTAGCTGGCCGTAACACTTTGATTGCTCCTGTTCAGTAAGTTTACTCTACGAAGGACTAACTAAGCAGTACGAACGATGTCTTCTCGCGCCTCAGCCAAATCACCCACTCCAGGCTCTTCCGCCTCTTCCAAGCAACCTGTTCGAAGCCTGGCCGAAGAAATGGAAACAGCCCCGATGAACGTTGACTCCGACGATGAGGTCACCCTTAAGAAGGACGTCTACGACCGACTCCGCGAGAGAGTCAAGAAGGGAGACGCAGACATCGCCAAGGTACAGACCATGTACAATGAAACCGCGAATGAGCTTCAAAACCTCAAGATCATGATCCAGCAGTTCGGGAATGGTCCTCAGCGCATCCAGGACCTGGAAAACGAAGTCATCCGACTCAGAGAACAAGAAGCAAGCACCAATGTTCAGGCTCTTCAGGGAGAAGTTAACACTCTCCGAGCCGCTGCCAACATCATTGGTACCCCCCTTCAGGGAGGACGACAAAAACTCAAGCTCAACGCACCCATCACTTATGACGGCACCCCAGGTACCCTCAAGGGATTTCTGATCCAGGTCAAAAACTATCAGAACTTCCACCATGGAGACTTTACCAGCGAAACCGAGAAAGTTGTGCACGCTGCCAGCTTCCTCAGGGGACGAGCCCTCAAGTGGTTTGAACCAATCCAGGAAGAATACCTCAGCAAGGAAACTCTCGATGAGTGCTCCACCGAAGTACGCGACATCTACTCTAGCTTCCATGGATTCGAAGAAGCTCTCAGGTCCCTGTTCCAGGACCCTGACGAGAAACGACAAGCTGAACGCGACCTAGCGCAGCTACGACAGACCAAATCGGCAAAGGAATACTCCGCCGAGTTCAGACGTCTCAGTGCCCAACTGGATCTCACTGATGACACTAAGATGTTCATGTTCTACCAAGGACTGAAGGACGAAGTCAAGGACGAGCTGGTCAAGCTTGACAGACCAGATGACTTCCTCCAGTACGGAGAACTCGCCATTCGAATCGACAATCGACTCTATGAACGCAAGAAAGAAAGAAAGGAACGACCCAATACTGGACGCAAGTATCAATGGCAACCTCAGCGCAGTTTCCAGACAAACCAACGACCCCGCAACAACTGGAACAACAACCGACAGAGCACAGCCTATGGGCAACATGACGGACCTATGGACCTTAGCGTCGCCAAGAAGGAAGACAACCGCCCTAAGAAGGACTTCAAGTGCTACAACTGCGACAAACCAGGACACATGGCTAGAGACTGCCGACAACCCAAACGCATCCAACACCAACCTGTCCCAGAAAAGCGAGTCAACGTCGCAAGCAAGGAAGTGCCTCACGCACAACTCTCTTGGACGGCCTGCTACGACGATGACTGCTTCATCCACCAGGACAGCAAGGAACAGACGGGACACTACCCAAAGAAGCCCAAGAACAATGGACGATCAGGATACGACACCACTCCACCACCTGTCAAGACCCTAGCGGTAGCCACCAAGGAAGAAGAGATACCCACATACCGACCTCTTACCCTCGAAGAGAATAACATCGAATGTGTCGCCATACTCTCTCAGATCTGCCAGAACATAGAGGAGAAAGCCAAGACAGATCCCATCATGAAGGATACCCTTCATCTCCTTGAAGAGAGAATCATGCAAAGACTCCAAGCAAGCACGAGAGAACAACTCCTCAAATTCGAAGAAAGAGGACCCGACACAGAAGAAATCATGAGCAATCTCGTCTACATGGCACGACGAGACAACAAGAAACAATCCCTCAGAAGAAAGGGACCCCAATCAGACAACATCCCAACCAAGTCCATCTGTGTGATGCGACGAAACGACAAGAAGTTCATTCGCAAGGTCAAAGAACAACTCAAGGACCTAGAACGCGAAGACAGAATCGAAGTAATCAAGAGGCCCGACCTCGACTTCGAAATCAAGGACGGAAAGGTGGACTTTCGACTCAAGAAGGATGAACTTGAGATCGGTTCCAGCAGTCACACCTTCGACGAAGAATCACCCTACGACTCGGACGAACCTCGCGACGTCGCTCGACGACGTGCTCAGACGGAGATCGACCATGGATTCTATCCTAGCGTGGACGATACCAGCTCTGATGAGGAATCCGAAGAACAACGGTGCAAGAACATTGACCCATACGAAGACGATCAGACAGTACAACTCTACGGAACTAGCCAACCTAAGGAAATACCTATGACACCACTAGTCAAAGGAGACAGCTCCTTGCTCAACACCAAGGACGCATCCCACGAAGAATTGTTTTGGGCAGAATGCCTCGACGACAAGTGCCTTTGGCATCTCTCACCTAAGAAGGACAGTCGCTTCTACCCCGAAGACGCGACGACCAACCTATCAAGGATGTCTACGTCGACGACCAGCTACCAAACTGGACGCTCACATACTTCAACGGGCTCGACAAGGCAACATTCGGACCAGACCCATGCTTCCCTATGCGATGCCAGAACAGCGACCACATGGAATGGGACGAATGTAGGCACGACCATTGCCAGATCCATTACGTTCCCAAATCACGAACCTGGAGGGAACGAGAGGAACAAATCGAACAAGAAGTACGACTGAGAAACAGACTTTCAAAAAACTAGGAAAGCCAATCGCAAAGGAACGACGAAAGGCGAAAATCAAAGACAAGTTCCTATGTGCAACCCGACAACGCAATGACGCACATTTATGGGTCAAACTCGAAATACACGGACACAGATTGCGCGCTATAATCGACAGCGGCGCACAAGGAAGTTTCATATCACCAAGAGTGATGAACAGACTCGACCTACCATGGATATGGAAGGATAACCCATATCGACTGCAAACGGTAGAAGGAGAAAGAGTTGACTATGATGATGGATATGTCAATCGAGAGACTGTACACCTTTCGACATATATCAACGATCAACAAGAACAACTACAGTACGACATCACGGAGATTGGAGACATTGACGTCATCCTAGGAATCTCGTGGTTACGAAAGCACAACCCACGGATAGATTGGACCACTGGCCAGGTCCTATGGGAAAATCCAGTCACTGAACGACCTAAGAAAAAGGGTTCAAACGGATTTCAAGCAACACCTGAAGAAACAGAACAAACACGATACATAGCCTTCATCAGGACGATAGAAGACGACAGGATGTTCGCGCCGGGTACCGACGATCGAGGATCGCAACGACTCCAGACTATACCCGAGGAGTACCGGATATACACGAAACTATTCATGGAACCTGAAGAAACAGGATTACCAGAACACAGCAGCTGGGATATGGAAATCGAACTCAAAGAAGGAACGCAACCCGGGTTCTATCCAATATACCCTATGAATCAAGAAGAACAAGATTATCTCGATGAATACATCGACGAGAAGCTCGAAAGGACATATTCGACCTTCGAAATCCCCGCAGGATTCCCCTTATTCTTTGTACCAAAGAAAGGAGGAAAATCAAGACCTGTTATCGACTACAGGAAACTCAACGAAATCACGAAGAAGAATTGCTATCCTTTACCCCTCATCACTGAGCTCAGAGACCTACTTCACGGAGCCAACTGGTTCACCGCGATAGATCTCAAGGAAGCATTCAACCAGATTCGAATCAAGGAAGGAGACGAATGGAAGACGGCATTTCGAACCCGTAGAGGACTCTTCGAGTATCTCGTCATGCCCTTCGGACTCACCAATGCTCCGGCAACCTTTCAAACGATGGTCAACCACGTACTCCGGGAGTTCGTTGACATCTTTGTTGTTGTCTACATTGACGATGTTCTCATCTTTTCTCCCGACCTCGAGACACACAAGAAGCATGTCCACATGGTGTTTCAGAAACTCCAGGATGCCAAACTGTACGCCGAACCCTCCAAGTGCGAATTTCACGTACAGAAGGTAGACTTCCTCGGATACACCATCACGCCAGGACAAATCCACATGCAAGCATCAAAGGTGGAAGCAGTCAGGGACTGGCCTACACCGCAGAACGTCAAGGACGTACAAGGATTCTTAGGATTCGTCAACTTCTATCGACGATTCCTCAAGGACTATGCCAACATTGTCAGACCTCTCAACAACTTGACACGAAAGGATACCCCATTCATTTGGGATCCCAAGTGCGAAGAGGCGTTCATCAAGGTCAAAGATATGGTCATCTCTGAACCAGTTACCAGGATTCCAGACCCCCGGAAGCCCTTCGAAGTCGAGACTGACGCCTCAGACTTCGCCATGGGAGCGGTCTTGGGACAACGAGACGAACAAGGGAAGCTTCATCCATGTTGCTTCTACTCCAAGGCATTTCATGGAGCAGAGTTGAATTGGCAAATTCACGACAAGGAACTGATGGCCATCATCGAAGCATTTCGAGAATGGAGACCACAGTTATCCGGAACCAATCATGAAGTCACAGTCTACACAGATCACAAGAACCTTGCGAACTTCACGACAAACAAGAATCTGAACAAACGACAAGTCAGATGGAGTGAGTTCCTATCTGAATACAACTTCCGAATTATCTATCGGAAAGGTTCAGAAAACAGTAGAGCAGACGCTCTCAGCAGAAGACCTGATCACGAAGTCACGGTCCCCGAGGAGACACAGGTTATCCTCAAGCAAGAAAAGACGGTAGCCTTGTACCAACTACGAAGCTTCTTATGATAGCCAGAAGGATCAATACCAGCCCGACTGGAAGAATGACCCTGAGCTCATCATGGAAATTCATAGTGCACCTGCACACGGACATCAAGGAGTTACCAAAACGTGGAAACGGATTCGCCAGCACTACGACAAATCCGCCACACGCGCAGAAATTGTGGAAGCAATTAAGGACTGCGCGACCTGCAAGAAAAGCAAGAACAGCCCGCATAAGCCTTATGGCGAGCTGCAACCATTGCAACCACCAACGGAAGCATGGCAATCAATCTCATGGGACTTTATCGTCAAACTACCAAAGTCCAAAGAACCACTCACGAACGTATGGTACGACAGCATTTTGGTTGTAGTCGACCGACTTACCAAGTTTGCCCATTTCATACCCTACAAAGAAGCAGCGCAGAGGAACTAGCATACATCTTCCTCAAAGTCGTTGTTGCCAACCACGGTAGACCAAAGGAAATTATCTCCGACAGAGGCTCTCTGTTTACTTCGAAGTTTTGGAGATCCCTGATCTCGCAACTCGGTACAGATCACAAACTGTCGACTTCTTTCCACCCGCAAACCGATGGACAGACAGAAAGAATCAACCAGATTCTCGAGACATACCTCCGTTGTTATGTGAACTACGATCAGAACAACTGGGTAACATTGTTACCAATGGCCCAATTCGCATACAACAGTGCAGTTGGCGAAAGCACAAGAGAATCCCGTTCTACCTGAACTACGGATACCAGCCAACAGTATATGGAGAAGCACGACAAGGACCACAGGCTGTCAAAGCAGTGGCAAGCGTGGCGAAACTCAAGGAAATCCAGAAGAAAGCATCTTTGGATCTCGAGTTTGTACGCCAGCGCATGAAGAAAAACGCGGACAGATCAAGGATTGGAGGACCAACCTTAGAAGAGGGAGATAGCGCCTACCTTCTTCGCCGCAACATCAAAACGAAACGACCAAGCGACAAATTGGACTACAAAAAACTTGGACCTTTCGAAATCATTCAGAAAGTCTCGAACGTCAACTACAAATTGAGACTCCCGGACACAATGAAGTGTCATCCAGTCTTTCACATTTCACTTCTCGAACCAGCACCTAAGGGATCACACACAGAAGATTGCATCATTGTGGAACCTAATGAACCGGAATACGAAGTCGAACGAATCATCGACCACAGAGTCAGGAACGAAACACGAGAATTCCTGATCAAATGGAAGAACTACGGACATGAAGAAAACACATGGGAACCATACGACAACCTCCAGAACGCGCGACAACTTCTTGACGACTACAGAAGAACAGCTAAGCCCCGGAAGGCTCGCTCGTAGCCGGGATTCCTAAATCGACAAAGCCAGTACCGAAGGAAGACCAGTCAGTCTCGTTCGGAGCACCCCAAGCAGCCAAATCCTCCACAACACGCATTTCCTGTGCTTCCAAGGACCTTTCCTCCGCCTCCCACTCCTCAACCGACTGCATCCCACGACGGATGAGATCCGAACCACGCTCTTTCAAAAAACGTTTCTGCTTCCTTAGACGAGATAAACGACCTAGAGCAGTTGCCAATTGAGTCTGCAACACCTCTAAAGCCTCCTCGGCCTCTTGCTCTTCACGCTCCACCTTTTTCTGTTCTCTAAAACAACGATTCACTACGACAAGTCAGCACCGCGACAAATTAACGAACGAGGAGAGCTCACGAGCATTCGCCACATCACCACCATCACAATTCGACAAACCACGAGTGGCGCACTCGCTGCAGCGTTTGGAATTGGACAAGTCCATCTTGCACACGCGGTTGTGCTGGAAACAAGGAGAACACGGCATTGCGTCGTATCCTCTATGCGCTACGAGAGCACCGAGAGCCTGACGATTGCGCTTGATCTTATCGCGACGAGCTTCGCGAGAATCGGGTTTTTGGATGCGACCTGACATGGTGTCAGGACATTACGAAGACAAGCTTAACGAACCCCAACCTGGGTTGCAACCACTTACTTATAGGTCTACGGGACTAGACCTTTGAGAGGAGAAGCTGATGTTACGACCCAACATGCATGACCAACCCAGAGGCCAGCCCGCCGGCCGCGGCGACTGCGGCACACCATATATGCAGGTGAAACAGGGACACGGCTACTCCTCGCGGAACGGAAGAACTATGGAACAAGTCACGTGTCGATAAGATAAGGATCATTTCGGATCAGAATGATCCAACACGACTTGGGGGCCAAACGATCATTCTGGATCAGATTGATCGGGAACGACCCAAGGAACAAAGGACATGTTCAGGAACGAGACTTGTATATAGTATGGACTCGAGCCGGGCTCAAGGACAGACTTTCCATAGCTTCTTCAGCAATCAACTTAGTATCAGATCTTACGATCGCTTTCAGCTATCTTCACTGAGAACCCCTTCTGACAAGACTACGATTGATCACCGAAGCCTTACCTACCTTACGACCTACAGACATAGCTTCAGGAAGCTATCCACGACTACGACACTGTTTACTTAGTTATCGCAGCCTCAACTTCTGCTAACATACTCACTACGACTAGCTGGCCGTAACAATATATATATAAAAGATAATATAATTTAATTAACTTATTACTACGTTAACCCATAGTTCGAACCAATTGACCAATATCCCTATAATAAGAATACCAATAGTATATCTATTCTCAGAGCTTTCGGTAAGTAATCAAAGCGTTTAATTTGGGTTCATAGCCTCCACAACAAGTATATCCACTCGCAAGCCTTCGTTCTTTTGGTAAATGCATATAAAAGTATTCCTTTAAAAAGTCATTTGCAACTACGTATGAGCTACTGCCGCCATATAAGTACCAATATGAAAAGGTCAGCGCCAGAACAGACCGGGTGATTTCTGTGAGAGTAGAAGCCAAGTTCTCTCTCATCTGCGCCGAAGTTTAACTTCTCAAACTCTCCACCGCTTGAAACTTGTTAGTGATTCTGTCAAAGATGCGTCTGAGTCAAACTGCAGTTCAGATTCCCGAGTGCCGAATTCAAAAGCCAACGAAGCCAATTGGACAGAAATGTTGTCGGATTTTTAAGACAGCAGCGTCTCTTCTGTCGTATACCAATATACATTTTCACGTTGAATCATGCCCTCATTTTTACATACCAGTATGGAATGTGCTGCTTTGCGAAATAGCCTCCAGAGTTATGTATTCTGGGACGATGAGCAATTCTGGAGCCTCTATTAATAGGCTGTTTCAATGTGACCTACACCGCCAAGTGTCTTTTCCGCTCCAACTAGCCAAACCCTCCTTCTCCCCTTGTCGAAATGTAACTAGAGGTCGGGAAGAGGGCCATCGTGGAAGGAAAATTGTCCGTCGTAAGGGTTCATGTCAACCGAATCCTGCTCATACCTAGCATACTGGCGTTGAAGGATGCCCGGAATATGTCTTTGTCTTCTTGAGAAGAGGGGTAAACATCATTGAGATGTTGCATTCTACTTTGTACGACGAGCAAACTTCTGTTCAACAACTTACCGGGGATATCGTACTCCCTGGATTGGATTTAACGGCGAGTTTTCCAGTTCTGGCGCCTCAAAGGTCTCCGTCAGGACTCCTGACCACCTCTCGCGTTGTAGTTCATACAAGTGTTGCCTCTGACTGCACTCGTCTACTACGTGGCTTCTGCTAGCCATACGACTCAAGAGAAACGTCGAAGTGTAGCAAGCAGAACATTTAGCAACCTGAGCCATTCTCATGCCATGGGCACATTAGGCTTTTATGCCAAATTGGTCGATGACAAGACATTGCGGACTTTACGTTATCTAATCCATTTCCGAGCAAACTTTGTGTAACGAGCACATCAGATTCCGCAAAAAGTCAGATCACTGGCGGAAAAGATCTGTCATCTTAAGTCTTGGTCCCAGGGAATCCAAGCTTTTGACGATCCTGAACGTCTCGCGTAGATTTGGACTGGCATCATCCCTGTTGAAAGGAGATCCATGGATGGGAACTCGGACTTTGAAGGAAGCCATGCACCGAGAGACTTTGTGCTTGTGCATGCATACCTCCAATGAGGGGCTTAGTGAAGCTATCACGCTTTATCTGGAGACGTTGCAATATTACACGAGGGAGACTCTTTCAGCAGTCATCGTAATTCTGGTCGACCTCCGAGCATATCGGGTTGTTGTATTGCGCTGAGACTTGGAAATCCCACGAATCAAAGGAATCAATATGACCCTTTCATGATTGGATCGCCTTTCTTCAAGCTGATCCCTGGAATCTTGTCCGTTTGTACACTAGAGTCCATGTTTTTACGGATCATACGGAGATGCATCGATGGAGACAACTTGGCGGCCTCGGCTGTGCCGCACAGTAGTTCCAGAAAAGGCAAGGTCCCCTTCGAATGGGGTGAAGTTATGAGGTCCACGAATCATGGTTTGCGGCCAGCTCCCACTTTAGAACGTCAACGCAAGATGACCAAAGTCCGTGTCCGGGGTAATTGTCCGGAGATGACGGCCTCGGAAAGGGCCTGGCGTCTTGGGGACGGACCAGATGCGAAAGTCGAGGCTTGGACATTTCATAGCCCGGTAGAGAAGAGATCCCGTTATGACTCGCGCCTCTCACTCATCAAAGAACGTTTGAGTCGCTGCCGAGCCTCGACACCGTTAAACCGCTCGTCTGGTAACGCGCGCGAAACTCTCTTGATCCGTAAGCAACCAATCCGGTACCGAAGCATCAATTAAGGTTTCGTGTCACCTGGGGCGAGCCTCACTTAGCCGTGGGCAGAAAAGAAAGTCTAAACCTACGTGGATCCCATGGAAGGTAACCCTTGGCGGCCGAGCAAGAGCAGGCTCCTTGGTAACTTATTGCAGAAGCGGCGAGAGCGGTGAAGTCAACAGTCATTGTTGCAGGAGTGCACAAACCAGTCTGTCCAATCATTCTGTACACGCTACCCTGGACCTACGGCTCAATGCAACCAAAGCTTTGATCACAATTTGTCTGTATCGCACAAGTTGACGATAACTTGTTTGGCTCATACATTGCTTGGTAAAGTTGTCAATTCATTCTGATGGACTTCAGACTTGGCAATCGTCTCTTTAATTACTTGAAGAGGGGCCTTACTTATTGCACTTTTTTTTTTCTTTCTGCCAGTCTTCAGGACCGGTTTAAAAGGACAACGAAGCCCTAGTTGCTGAAGCTAGCTGCCGGTGGGCTTCTTGGCATCTATCGAAGATGCAGGCCATCGTGGAGATGCCCAATTGCGAAATTGCAAGGGACATTGCGGAATCTGATCTTCTTGACTCGACAACTCCTACCGGTTACTGAGTGGGCCTTCTGGAGACCTCGACACGGGTTCCACCTCTATTCCGCCGAAGACATTGTGCCCCAACCCATGAAGATGCCAAGCATCGTTGATAGCTTCCTGGGCGTCTGCGGGATACACCAGCTAAAACGGAAAGTTGATGCCGACCAGGCATGGCTTGATACCTCCTGAGGTCTGAAGCACCGCCCCTCTGTTGCTAAATGGGATAGATTTAAGTTCAAGTATATGATATGAACGAGACCTCGTCAATACCGAAGGAAACTTAAACTTGTTTCTGTAGTCCTTAAGACAATGAAAACGTGCCTCCGGCATGTGAATTGCAACCCAATGCCGTTCGGCAGAAGCTATGAGGAGGCCCAGGGAGCGAAGTGCCAAGTATAAAGAGAGCAGAAGTAAGCTGTAAAGATCGTGAACTCCAAGTCTTTCACCACTCCTCTTTTAGCATATTGTCTTTCACCAAAGTTTCTTGGAAATAATTCGTATTTGGAGCTTCATCACAAATATGTCAGCCATCACGAAGTCTTTGAGCGCACTCGCTCGCCGCGGCGCGCGAAAGTCAGCCCTTGGCCACCACAGTCGTGACTTGGCAACCGTCACAGACCACAACCTCGCGCGGATGGCTGCCACAATGCCTCCGGGGCACAAAGCCACAGTAGCTCAGCTTGAGACATTCACACTTCCTGAGCGTGTCACAGGTAGCCCTGGAGATCGCGCTATGGGAAAAGCTTTAGTTGATGCCTGGCGCCGGGATGGTATCCTCCAAGTCTCTATGAACGACAAGCAGCAGCATATCTTCAACGAAGCCACAGCCTCAAGCAAGGCATTCTTTGCTAAACCCCATGACGAAAAGGCTGCTTGTGTTGACTCTCAGAGCTACTCAGGTTACATCGCCTCCGGTGAGGAAATTACCGATGGCATCGCTGACTACTCCGAGATCTTCACTGTCACTAAAGACTTGGATCTTGCTGAACCCCGCGTTCGCGCAAAGTGGCCCTGCCACGGCCCGGCCCCGTGGCCCGACTACGAAATGAAACAGCCTATGACTACATACATAGACTACCTTGGAGAAAGTGGAGAGAAGTTGCTCCAGCTTGCTGAGTTGGGCTTGAATGTCCCCGCCGGCTCCCTCACAAATCTGACTCAGGACGGGTGGCACCACATGCGTATTCTCAGGTAAGTCGCAGTCGCAATAGCAGTCGATTCTTCTCAGGTATCTTTCAACTAATACTTATTCCATCAGGTTCCCTCCTACCCATAACACAAACGGCAAGGGCAAGGCTGGACGTGGTATTGGCTCTCACACGGATTATGGCCTGCTGGTCATTGCTGCACAAGATGATGTTGGTGGTAAGTCAAGGTCATGAGCGAGTCAGACTTAGCGGGAACTAACACATAAACTCAGGCCTCTTCATCCGTCCCCCATATGATGGTGAACACTACGCAAACTGGGAAAAGAGCTCAGCTGGAATGGCGGAGGAGGACGACCGCTGGCACTACGTACCTCCTGTTCCCAACGTTTTCACAGTCTTCCCCGGTGATATCATGCAGTACATCACCAACTCCTACCTACCATCTACTCCCCATAAGGTCGGCTTGAACACCCGCGACCGTTTCGCCTTCGCCTACTTTCATGAGCCCAGCTTTCAGGCCGTTGCCAAGCCTCTGCCAGGCTACGATGTCGGCCAGTCTCCCAAGGAGGGGATCCACTACGGCAGTCACTTTACCAACATGTTCCTGAGGAATTACCCTGAGAGAATCACCACTAAGAGAATGCATGCGGAGAATCGCCTTGCCCTCCTCGAGAAGGAGGAGCTCCGAGCCCATTCTTCTCAATCGAATAACGCGGGTAGAGTTATGACAAATGCTGGACAGCAGACTCAACAGGCTTCTTTGTAAACCAAGGATACTCAATAAGCAAGCGACACAAAACTATCTTGGATTCACTGGCCTGACAGTGTAAAAGAAAGGGGGGTGTCAAATTGAACAGGACTCTTTCAAGCAGAATTTCATTAGATCACTAGACAAAACTTCTGGTAACAGATAACAAAAAGTTTGACAACAATTCTACGGTTCGGATTACTCTCGAAACCACGTTCTAGCGTTATCCCTCAGCTGTCAATCGTAGTCGTGCTGAATAACCCGCCTCGGACTCAATAACAGCCCGGGCTTCGACGCATTGTCAATTTAATTATGTGCAAGTAGCGAAAGTGCCATGTTCTCTTGAAGTTGCTTTCGATGATAAGCTCTTTGCCGCTCTGTTCGAAATTCTACTCCAACAAGACAAACACAGGTTTGGAAGGCAAAATTAGGTTGGATGTCACATATGACAGCATCTTGTGGCATGCTTTGGAGGGCCCAATCAGACATCCTCATCCGAACCTCGCTCTCCACAACTCAAAAGCCCACCCACGCCACCACACTTAAACTTCTCGTCTCTCACCATCTTCAACGCTACGATCGAGCAATCTGACATGGCGTCAACAGCAATTCGATTTGTGTCGGGTACCAAGAAATCCCCCTTAGGTACCCTATATTTACAGTGCCATGTAAAACCTGGTGCCTCCCGAGTTCGTGAGGGGGTCGCTGCCGTCACAGATGCGACCGTAGAGCTGTGCGTTTCAGCGCAGGCGAAGGAAGGCGAAGCAAACAAAGCTGTCGTGAAATTGCTCAGTGAGGTATGTATGTGTACTGATTTTTCGCTCTAAAGGATTTCCGAATTGATCGGCAGGAGCACACCAAGGCTTGCGATCTTTCGTTGTGGCAATTTGCTGACTCCAACCCAGGTTTTGGGTATCCCCAAATCGGACCTCACAATTACCCAAGGGCTCAAGTCCAGAGACAAGACTGTCGCAGTGGGCAACATTCGGGATGGAGAATCAATGATGGCTAAGATCAGAGAGCAGCTTGAGAAAGCCTCAGAGGATGGCTGATGAAGCATCACAAGGATGGATAGCTCGCTCAGCTGTTCTGTCTACTGAAACGATAAGATATACAAACATTCTAGAAAGCCCAGGCACAACTTCGACATAGACTTCGACATAGCAGTAATAGGCTAGAAGTAAACCGCGAGAAATCAACGCGACAAAGATTTCTTCAAAGCTTGCCTCATCTTTGATCGTGAATGAGCCCCGACGAGGACCGCCGATTTGAGATGGTTTAGTGTACTAGGAAAGATACACATCTCTGCTTCTGGAATAGAAAAATTCTGCGTCTGTTTTACTCCTACATCTGCAATGACTGGCCACATCAAATGCGACTGAGTATTGGCTTTAGGCAAGTATCTCTACTGAAACAATCATACAATGGCTGCACACCGTGGCCATGACAACGATGGAAGTTTAGTAACGAAGACACAAATAGCAATGAAAGATGTGCATGAGAATTTATGTCGAAATAAAATTCATATGACTGTTAACTAAGCCTTCAAGATCTTACGGAAAATCAGGGCTGCGGAGGGGGAACTCGTGAGGCTCCTGTATGAATGACTTTCCTTTACGGTCCAAATAGGCATGGACCGACTTGGGAATATCGGCTAACCGCCCGGACAGCAAACCCTTGTATGTGCTTGCAGATTAGTTGCCACAGTTGACTAGTCTGCAGCATTGCATGGAAACACGACATGGTCCACATACGTTGTAACGTAAACTTACGCCGGACTGTGCGAGGGCTTGTGAGAACATGTGATGATGATATCTGAGAGAGCTACCTAAGTACTAAGTAATATTGAAATGTACAGGGTTAGGGCAACGCAGCCGAGCTTATCTGTTTCCTCAGCCAACGAAATATTGATGCTTCAGGATGAATGGTCTTTTCAAATGACGAAAATTTAGAAATTTAGACAGCATCAGTTGGCGGCTATATGGCCTGGTTTGACTGACTCTCGTCGATCCGAGCCGCTTTGAAGGAAGTGAGGTTGCACTGAGCCTAGATGTACTGCCAGTTGGTTGAACGTACCAACTTTTATATCCGTAACCCCTCTTCGCCAAGTGTCAGACCACATGCATAAAGGTTGTGTAACAGATACGCAAGTCGAATCGAATGGGCTCATACGAATGTGGAGCGTTGCGGTTGCGACCAACATGCTAACCTTGATACCAGGGTATCACAAATGATCTCCATTGTTCCAACCACTACCAACAGCTTGCTTTCAAATTTAAAATGTTGCGTGTTATTTATGATGTAGTCCCCAACTTTTCATCGGGTGTTTGCAATCCCAAGTTTTCTAGAGTCTCCTCGATAAGTAACCTGCACCAACCACAGTAATCGATTGCTTGTATAGGCACACTATGGATTCGGTGCCATTCCCCCAAAATGGAACTTCTGCCTCCTGGGAGACCATATTGAGCAGTGCGCAAACACATAGAACCAGTCTGATTTTACTGACGCCTGCTATCAGCTGCTTTCTCTGGTTCTTTGCCTCTTGGCAGACGTCCCCTTTGAAGAAGTTTCCCGGACCACTGCTCGCAGGTATTTCATAGGTTTCTAGTCCTAAGTCGACCCACCCCTTTTGGCCACCCCCATTTGGCCACCCCAACAAAACATGGCATCAAAACATCGCCACCAACTACACTCAATTAATTAACTGCCTTCTACTGCCACAATAATACAGTCATTATTCTCCCTAGGTAATTCGACCCCTGCGAGTCGACTGGGACTAACGAGACGGTCGCCAGAGTCCTCCTGAGCTCTCTGTATGTTCCAGATGTTGGCGAACCTGGTGTTTGGGTCTGTTGGTACACTCTTCTTTCCTCGGCCTCAATCGGTCAACTTTGGCTTCCAGAACTCGAATCTGGCGCTGAGATGCGGCCAAGTGGTAGGCCTGCTCGCCAAAGCTTTTTCACCTTTCTGAACAGCAGGCGTTGAGTGTTGTGGTCTGGACTGAGCTCTGTGAATAACTTCAACTGCCCACAGAGCTCGCTGGCCTTCCTGGGAGTTGACCAGTCAACAACAGATGCCGCTGATGCCCAGTCAACTGCTTTTCTAGTGTTGCCAGTCACTTGCCCAGCATCTGCGGTCTTTTGGTTGGTGTGACTGGCGCTGGGAGGACCATGGGATTGGTAAGTGGTTTAGACATATCAGGGGATATAATCCAGTTGCTTTCCACCCACTTAGTATGTTTGACGACGTCAGACCAGCCAAACGAGCCCTCAGGTAACAGCGCAAGAAGTACCGCTTTCCAACGATAGTAGAATTGTCTACTATATCCTCCTTGCTGAGCTCCTTTCTGTACTTAGACTTGATAGGTCCAAAGACAGCCATATCCAACGGCTGGAGGACATGGGAAGTGTGTGGAGGCAAGAACAGTAAGTAGACGTTGTTTCTATAGCACTCCCACATAAATCCAGTCGTCGTATGACTCCCATGTCCATCCAGAACCAACAGTCGAGGCTCATTGAGTGGGTTGAGCCCCAAGGGGGTCTTAGTCTGTGGCAAGAACACTGTTTTCAACCACTCAAGGGCAGTGTCGTCGGTGGTCCAGCCATTATCTGTTGCTGTGAACTCCCAACCAGCATATGGGTTAAGTTCAAGTGGAAACCACTGCTGCTGCACTGTCTTTCCCTTGTATATGACCAGTGGTTTGATAGCTCGACCATCAGCAGAGATACACTCTATTATAGACACCCAGGCACGCGAACCAGGCTCTTTTTTTCGCACTGCTGTGGTCTCAGCCATGCCCAAAACCAGGCCATTACATCCCTTGCCCTCCAGGATGCCAGTCTCATCCATGTTGTACCTGTTGGCCTGTTTGATGCCGCTGATCTCTGGTATGTCGAGTAATCTAAACCACGATTTAATTACATCAGTGGTAGCCCCATTTAGACGCCGCGAATCAATGGTACGACTTCTCTGGACCTTAATTGATGGGTTCCTCCTTAAGAAAGCGTCTATCCATCTCTTCCCAAGAGGATTTGTGTCCCCTTGGGATCTCAGAACTCGCTCAGCGAATTCTCTGACCTGTTCATGGGTTGGTGCAACACCCAGATTATGCTGAATGCGAACCCACTGAGCCAGCTGGTCTTCCTGCCATGGGAGAAGCCTCTGGAGGTCTGCGAATGCTGTTGCCCTCGTCTGGTGACCTCTCCTGCGATTGCGAAGTGTTGAC
The DNA here is from genome assembly GCA_014706365.1 of Colletotrichum australisinense (nom. inval.). NCBI lineage: Eukaryota > Fungi > Ascomycota > Sordariomycetes > Glomerellales > Glomerellaceae > Colletotrichum > Colletotrichum australisinense (nom. inval.). Next base: position 5,148,691 of record JABKAN010000003.1, read on the forward strand.
CTTGGAACTCCGAACTCAATCGAGGCCTTGTTGACTGAGAGACCGTTTCCGATGGCCACAAGAGCCTGATTAACTTCATTTTCGGTATACGAGACCATGACATATCGATAAATAAGTGTGCAAAAAAGAATTGCATTTGGACGATTTTTGCAATTGTTGTGGTGGTTTGTAAATTGAGGGTAGGGTTTTAATGCGGTGGCTGGGATGGAGAAATGGGGTGGCCAAATGGGGGTGGCCAAAAGGGGGTGGGTCGACTTACTAAGTCGTCAAAGAGAAGACCGAGCTAACTCTGAAGAACGATAGGATGGACGAATGTTTGGAGGTTTTGGCAGGTAATCGCGGCGGAATATGCCCCTCGTATGAAGAAACTACACGAAAAACATGGCCCGGTTGTTCGCCTCGGACCCAATCTTCTAGACATTGACTACCCCGAGTTGGTCAAAGTCATCTATGGCACCGATGGCAAATGGAAGAAGGTAGTACCGCTGCCCAAAACCCATCCCTCGCTATCTGCTAAGTCAATACGTTACACAGTCCGACCTCTACAAGAATAGCAGCACAATCATTGACGGCAAGATCACCTATCACATGTTCAGCGAGACCGATAACAAAGAACACGCAAAGCTCAAGAGACCTGTTGTGCGACACTTCTCGGTCCCCAGCGTTCTTGCGATGGAGCCCCATATGGACAAGACTATAGAAGAGTTTTGCGATCATCTTGAACGTCGATTCGTGGAGCCTTCCAGGGCCTGCGAGTTTGGCGACTGGCTTGCTTACTGTAAGTCGAAAAAGGCATGCTCAGAGTTCTCGATCGCACTGTTGACCCAGTTTCTGTTGTATAGGTGCGTGGGACTTTCTTGGCTACGTCACGTTCAGTAGAAAGTTCGGCTACATGGACGAAGGGCGTGACTTCGATGGCACACTTGCGATTGGCGACCAGGCGATTGATTATCTCGGCCTCTGTGGCCAGATGCCGTGGCTCGACCACTGGCTGGACAAGAACCCGGTCTATCCTCTCGGACCCCCGAACCTGTCCAACGTGACTAGGATCGCATTCGAGAACCTGACGGCGAGACTCAAGGGCGAAGACGATACTTTTAACCCCGAGAAGCCAGACTTCTTGCAGTACTTCATTGACTCCAAGGGGACGCATCCCGAAATTGTGAATGAAGGCACCATTATCGGCTACCTGCTTTTGAACTGTAAGCTGTTCCCTCGACTGAAACTATTGCAACGACTGACATGCCGATGCAGTGATTGCAGGAGCCGATACGACAGCGATCACAATGCGTGCACTATTCTATCATTGTCTCAAGGACTCGCGCATCTGGAAGCGATTGGAAGCCGAAGTCACCTCTACCATACCTGCAGACAAGCCCGCGCCGTACGCCGTAGCCCGAGGGCTGCCATACCTCGAAGCCGTTTGTCGAGAGACCCTACGCTACCACCCACCCATCGCGATGACAATGGAACGCATTGTGCCCGAGTCGGGTCTTACCCTGCCGGATGGCTCTTTCGTGAAGGGGGGAACGCTCATCGGCATGAACCCGTACATCATTGGACGCAACAAGAAGGTCTATGGCGAGGATGCCGACGAGTTCAGGCCTGAGAGGTGGCTTCAGCAGGAAGGTGAAGACGGCGAGGCCTATAAGCTGCGAATGCGGCAGTGGAATGCGGCGGATATCGTCTTTGGTGGTGGCTCACGAATCTGTCTCGGGCGCAACCTGAGTTTGATGGAGGTCTATAAGATTATTCCGTCTTTGATCTCCAGGTTCGAGATTGAGCTCGTGGATCCGAATGAGAAGTGGTGGACTAGCTCGCGGTGGTTTTACCGGACGAAGGGGGTGGTCTGTCACTTGAAGCGCAGAACCGCAAAGGCATGAGGCGGCATTGCACTGGAGGCTGTCATATGATTGTGGGGTCAATCCCACACTCATCTTGCGCATATGAGAGAGGGTCGAAACATTGGTCAGTGTACTTTGAAGGTTAATTACTATTACTATGCTACAACACACACGCAAACTCCAATCACGCCGTGGGAGCGAATGTGCCGTTGGCGCACTCGAAGCCGAGGTTGGGGTTCAGCGTCGGCATCGCGTTCATGCAGATGAGCTTGGGGGCGCCGCAGCTCTGGGGGTGGATCTTGATGTCTCTGGTCTGGAAGTTCTTGCAAGACGTCTGGGTGTTGCACTCGATGATGACGGCCTCGGTGTGGGTGAGGTTGGGGAGTCCGGCGTTGTACCAGCAAGGCTATGTCCCATCATCAGCATTCATTTACTCCTCAAAATTGTGCGTCAAAAACTTACGTTTGTGGTGCAGGATCCGTCACCGGGGTTGTTGGTGTTGATGCTGCCAGAGAAGTGCTCCCAGGTGAAGTCCTCCATCATGACGGACGAGTTGTTGGGCCTGTCGCCGCCGGCACTGGCCTGGTTGAAGTAGGTCTGGGTGACAAAGATGGGGAAGGTAACGTTGTCGAGGCGGATGTTGCTCCAGGTAATGTTCTTCGCCAACCCTTGCCCACCAATCCAGCTCTTGAAGCGCGCGGCGTACAACCCACCGTGGACATCCACGTCCTCGAAGCGGATGTTCTTCACATCAGCCACAGAGGCGACCTTTGAGCCCAGCGAGCCGACGCTCATGCCGTGGGTCTCGAAGCCGATGGTGGCGTGCTTGAAGAGGACGTTGTTGGCGCCGTCGTTGATGGCGATGGCGTCGTCGCCGTTGAAGATGTTGCTGTTGGTGATGGTCACGTCCGTGGCGCCGACGTCGAAGCCGTCCGTGTTGAAGGGGAAGCTGCTCGTCTCGGAGCGGGCGTCGATGACGGTGTCGGAGATTGTGATGTTCTTGCCCTTGATGGAGAAGTTCCAGCCGATGGGCTTGAGGGACTTCATGTTCTTCATGACGCCGTTGGTGACGCTGAACTGCATGAGATGGGGCCGGTTGGGCGTACCGGCCTCTCCGGGCTTGTTGGCGTCCCACCAGGCCTGTCCATGAGACTTGATCCATCCGGCGTGAGGCTGTAGAAGGGTATTGTGAGTATGGGTGAGATTGTGTCAGGGTGTTACAGTCAGAAAACATACATCAGTCGAGGCGATCCATTGGACGTTGGTGCCGCCGATTTGGAACCAGGTGAGCGTGCCGCCCTTGGCAGAGACAAGAGCCTGAACGGTGGGGATGTCCTCGGGCAGAGTAATGTTGCCGTTGACGGTGATGACGACGTTGGAAAGCTTGGTGGCGACAATGGGCTCGTAGGCCTTGTACTCGACGCCCTCACGGAAGATGATCTCGGCATCGCTAGCGCATTTGGTGAACGCCTCGGCGATAGCAGCCGCGTCCGATGTCGCGTTGCTGGAGGGCGAAATAACGCATTTCGTCGTCTGCGCGAGCGCGGGGGCCGCGAGAGAGAGTGCCACTGGCAGCAGGTTGCGGTACAGCATGTCGGCGGCGAGGAATGTAGAGACCGTGGGGTTGACGTTGAGAGAGAGGGTGAGCAGCTCAGTCACGACTCAAGCTATCGCGGCGGCCAAGCCGGGGTTGTTATAAACATCTCAAAGCTTCGCCTCCGAGTCGTGGGACCCTCTCATAATGAGGGGTCCACTATGGAGAGGAAGGGTGACATCGGTCTCCCGGGTCAGAGCATATCGAAAAATGTACACCCGCAGATTTTCCTGGGAATATTTTTGAGTTGGGTTGGGATTCCCGGGATGGTGGTGGTTTTTTGCGGAGATGAGACTAGTATCAGGTAAGGAGAGGCCGAATCTTAACGGCTTACTGACGTTGGTCCCTGTGGGCAGAAGCAGCCTCAATTGCGGAGGGGAGAGGGGAGTGTAGGAGTCAGGGGGGTCCCAAAAGGGGGATAGGCAAACGAACGCGAGTTCAGACGATCCACCGTTGCGGGTGATTGGATGGAAAATTATTCCCCGTTTCCTCGAGTGACCTTGCAAGTTGCGCTATGGAATTGAGTCCTTGCAAGCTGCAAAAAGAGATCTTCCGCACGTGTTGGAACTTGGTCCTGTTGGTATTAGTTATCCCCGCGCGTGGACTTGCGCTTGACTAGGACCAGGGCCGGATGTGCGGCACACTACCCTGCGGCTCTTTCCCTCATATTCTGTGAGTTGAAGACTTGGCGGAGGATCGGGAACAGAGGCGTCATCAGTTGTGAAAAGACATTAAGATGATCGCTGGCAGAATTTGTAGCTGGTCTTATAAATAATATTGCTGGTCAATCTGCGTGGTGCGACAAGTCATATCAAAGACACAGCCCTACACACCTTGTCAATCTTAGACAGGGTGAACTAATCAAACCTTGTGCCATCTCAATGAGCAATTTCCGGCTAAGCTTTGGGACGCAGTCTATATTTTGAATTTGAGCTTGCATGGGTGCCACGAGATCTCAGATGAGCAGCACTGCAGTTGAATCTGTCAGCGGCCAGCGGGTAGACCGGGCTTAATTACATGCTGTTGTCGCTTTGTCGGTCTGATACATGGAAACTCAATGGTGCAGACCGCAAGTGGTCGTTCACCAAGTCTCGGTTTCGGGCTTCTCAACCTTCTCGTTAAACTTTTCAGGTCCAAAAAAAGAACACTCGCCGGATGAACAGGCTGTATACGTGAGTTTCATCCAACAGACTTGTCGTCGTGGGCATCGAAGAAGCCAAGCCGGAACCCCCATCTGGATCGACAGATTGAGAAGGCCGGGCCCGGCTCGGCGGTCTCGGCTCCCCACTCTTTCCCGCGTGGTCGAAGCAGCCCCGGGTCCTCCTTTGGCATTCGATATCGAGAACAGTGTCAAAGATTCTTTTCTATGTGTCTTGATTCATAATGAGAGGCGTGCAAGTCATATGTCGCGAACTAAGCACCTTGGAGGCCTGTCTCTCTGGGCTTCGAAGTTTAGGCAGTTCAATATTTGAATTACATTCGATGAATGATTTGGTGCCGGGTATCATGCACATGCCACGTCTCACTCCTCCTGCTGCTCCTCCGCATCAACCTTCCCTCTCACCGGGGCGGCGGCCGCTGGTCTCGGCTGAAGCCCCTTTTGCTGATCCAACTTCCTCCTCTCCCACGGCTTCAACTTGGTCTCCTCGGCCGGCCCATCCACCTCCTTGGCCCACTTGACCCAGTCGGACCGCCTCGTCTTCCACATGTCGCCCTTCCACGTGCGCCAGACGCTGCGGCCCATCCACGAGTCGCGCAGGGCCCTCTCGTGCTCCGCCAGGGCACCAATGATGGTCTGCTTGACGTGGAACGGGATCGACCGGTCCGTGCCGCGGGAGGGCACCTCGATGATGGCGAGAACGACGTTGTGGCCAAACTGCGACTGGGCGAGCTCTGCCGCGCGCGGGGCGAGCGCGCCGACGAGCGCCTTGTGGAAGAACTCGTTTTGGGGGGCGGCCGGGGTGGCGAGGGCTGTCGTCAGGACGGTCATTGAAGCCATTGACGTGGTTGCGAGCTTGACGAGGAGGTCTGGGGGCGTGGCGAGGAGGGATTTCTGGGCGACCTTGACGGGGTTGCCGGAGGTCTTGAGCATGGCTGTCACGAGTTGACAGCCGTGGTTGGCGACGGCAGTCTTGTTCTGTGGGCCATCCTGCTGGAACTTCTTGTCGTCTGCTGTGGGCTCTTCCTCGACGAGATGGCACAGCTTCGGCACCACGTCCCTTGGGTTGGAGCCGAGGGCGTCAGTGAGAGCCCTTGTGAGCGCGCTCTTCTCCTCGTACGCGCCACGGGCCTCGCAGCGCTCAAAGAGGGTCTTGAGCACGTTGTACCGAGCCTTGGTCACCAAGAGGGGCACGGCGGGGATGATCTTCTTGACGGCCTCGACGAGATCGTCCTTGCTGGCACGGTTCAAAACGCGGAGGGCGGGGTACGAGGCAATGTCGTTGCGGACGTAGGTCGCGATGCGCTCGCCGAAAAAGTTGCGAGAAAGCGCCTTGAAGATCTTGCCGGGGCAGTTTGTGAGGAGCGTTTCGAGGAGGCGAGATCCGATCTGGTCGTACACCATGCTGTTGACAAAGTCTGCTGCCTGCGATGACTCGTCGCTTAGGGATTGAGGTGCGTCGGGCAACAGCCTGTACAGCAGGGTGTCCTTTGTTAATGCCGCGGATTCCTTGTCGCTCTTGTGGTTGAGTGAGATGTCGAGCTCGAGCAGGAGCTGGAGGAGAGGGTTGCCCGTGGGGTGCTTGGCGAGCACGCGCAGCGCGGTAAAGTCCATACCGGAAACTGCATCCTGGATGATCTTCTTGGTGGCCATGGTGAAGGATTCGGGAACGGCCCTCAGTTGGTGAGTAAGTTCGTCTGCGGTCGCTGTGGCTCCCTGAACGGAAATGTACTCCTTCTTCTTGCTCTTCAGCATCGACTTGGTAGCTGCGTCGTCCAGTGGTCTTCCGGACAGAACAACTAGGAGCACGCGCAGGGTATGGGACCCGAACCTGTCCGTCAGGAGGAATCCCATGTGCTGTTCGAACTCATCAAGGGTCATAAGGAAGAGGTCCTCCATGGTGTTCTCAGGTGTCGGCTCGCCGTCCTCCTCAGTATCCATCTCGTCGTCCGCCTTAGGTTCCGGCACGATACCTCCCAACTCTTGTGTCACAACGGGTGCAGATTCGAGGAATAGCTTCTCGCAGCAGTGACTGGCAAATCGATGCTGTACCAGGGACAGGAAATGAGTAGCAAAAGCGTTGAAAATCTGCTTCTTCTGTCTTGTATTCGAAAGGATAATGAGGCGCTCCATGAGTCGTGAAAGCGATTGGCTGCTGGCCAACTTCAATTCCTTGCCCCGCGCTTCCTTGTACACATTCTGCAGGAAGACGTCGCGCTCCTCGGACGAGGGAAATTGGTTCAATTCGAGCAGCTCGTCGGCGCGGCGGAAGTATTCCTGTTCCTCGTCGGCGAGCATTCCGAAGAATTCCACCTCGGGCCCATTGCCACGGAACGACTGCTCCTGCTCGTTGGCCGCATCGTCGAAGGCGGGCTGTTGTTCGCCATCCTGTGCCTCATCCTCGACCCGCCTGCGCTTCGACGACCGTTCCTCTTTGTTCGCCTCGTAATTCTCTTCGTTCACTTCCCTCCTCTTCTTCTTTCGCTCGTCGCGAATCGCTTGACGTTTCGTTCTCGGCTTAGGCATTGTGATCGAGTGCTGGAGGTTGCAAGGCGAAAGGTATTTTGCTGGGGAATGGGGCGGGTTCGTCGTACCGAACACTAGAGAGACGAGTACCTCAAGAAAAAAAACTTTTGGGCTCCTTTATCTAATCTCTTATCTTATCTGTGTCCACCCCACCACCCACTCCTAGGTACCCCTGTCCCTCATCCAGGCCCATCGTCCATGCTCCCCTAGAAATGTCTCCTCCGTCTTCCATCTAGGTTCGCTTCGATTCTTCTCATCTCCTGATCTAATTTCATGCCTGAAAGATTCTTCTAGCTCTTCTCACTTATAGATCTCTTCTCATTTGATTCTCCTGTCGTCCGAGCTTGTCTCGGGCATAGGTAGCGCCATCGACGCCCAAACACATTGCGCACGCAGCATCTCGTCTATGAACCTTCTGCTGGCATTGGTTCGGCCGAGTCTATCATCTAAGACATCATTCTTCGATGTATTTATATCGAATTGCAACATTTTACCACATGATTCTCTCGCACTTACGCCGCAATCTCCTTGCCTACTTCTTCTAGCGCCTTGACCAAGCCATCAACGGTTCCCTGGAGGGTCTGACAGTTGACGACAACCCGGAAGAAGCTACCTCGTTCCCCAGGAGCATAGTCGATCATGAAGCCGCGCTGTATCAGCTTGTGGACCATTTCGCTGGTCCGTCTCGTGTTCGCCTCGGGTTCCTCGGCAAGCTGGCCGTTTGGCGCATAGTAGAAGCAGACCTGCAAGCAAGGCGGCGGGTTCGACGAGACCAGGACAAAGTTGTCGCTCTTCTGCACCAATGTCGCGAGGTGTTCCGCCAGGAAAACGCATGGTCAATCTGCTTCTCGAAGCCGCCGGCGCCGTAGTAGATCCAGGCCAGCGCCAGCTTCAGACTGTCGCCCCTGCGACCGCACTGGAGGTTAGGTCTGCCAGATCCCATACGTCCTCGGTCTCGTCCACGTTGTGGAACAAGTACCCCGCGGGCAATGTGTTGGCCTTGTGGAAGACCTTCTCGTCCGGCGTGAGCAAGAACGAGCACGTCACGGGTACGTTCATCATCTTGTGCGGGTTGACGGTCAACGAATCGGCCAGATGAGAGCCCTTGAGCTTGGCCTTTTGCTTCTCTGAGAAGATGGCGGATCCTCCCCAGCTGGCGTCAATGTGGAACCACAAGCCAAACTCCTTACAGATGCTCGAAATCTCCTCAAAGGGGTCGTAGGAGCCCATGACCGTCGTTCCGGCAGTCGAGTTGACGTACAGAGGCGTCTTGCCCTCCGCCTTGGCGCGGACGACGAGCTCGCGGAGGGCTTCGGGGATCATGCGTCCGGCGGTGTCGATGGGCACGGCCCACACGCTCGACGCGCCGAGGCCGCAGGCCAGGGCGCTCTTTTCGACAGAGTAATGGCCGTGGGCGCTGGTGAAGATGACAAAGTCGTGGGAGCCGTTGCCGGATGCCTTTGTCTCTGGGTAGAGGGCGCTCCGCGCCACGACGAGAGAGGTCAGGTTGGAGGCGCTGCCGCCTTGGCAGGTGACGCCACCGGCGCGGGGGCCGTTGAAGCCGAAGAGGTTTGCAAACTTTCGCGCCGTGATCTTTTCGATGATGCTCAGTGCGGGCGAGACTTGGTAGACGTGGAGCTTGGTTTACTTAGTTTAGCAAAGACAACCTACCGCAAGAGGAGAGGGCAGGTGAACTTACATTTGTGTTTAGGACAGATAGGACGAGATCGGAGACGACGCCAACCTGTGAAAAGTCAGAGCTTCATCCAGCGCATCGCGCATGTATCTGAAGGGTTGCGAACATACCGGAGTATTGCTTGCATACAACTTATCCATGAAGCCCTGGTCCCAGGTGTTGACGCTGTACCTTAGAATCTTTTGCACGACATCGAGCAAGCCTTCCTTACCGAGCCCATCGCCCTCGGGAAGAGAGAGCTTCAACTTTTCGACCAACGCCTCGGGCTTCTGGGTGTCAACCAACACATTGCTCGGAACGCCTTCAATGTCGACGGATGTGTAGCCGTTGGCCTTTTGGCCGGCTGCCTCATCGGCTGCTCTGATGTACGGCACGATCAGACCCTTGACGGCATCGAGCAGCTATTGAACAGGGAGCAGGCAGGTCAGCCGGGATGTCTGGGGAGCATAGCGCACCCAACCTAGCTTATATGCTGAGAAACTTACATCCTCTACTTCCTCGGCTCTCTTGAGCGTCTGTGGGACTGCGTGGTGCCCATTTGTGCCGTTGGTACCGTTCATCGTTGTTGTGCTGAGAGATTGAAACTTCCCCTTCACCGGAAGTGCAAGAAAGTTTCGAAAATTCTTTCCAAAATGCCAGAAGCTCAGACGGTTAAGGTTTCGTCAAAAATACCGCTCAAACTGGACAGAACGGAATGGATTATCGGTATAACCAGGTCTTCGAATCGCTTTGCTCGGTCCACTCTATGTTTCTCCAATGTCGTCTCCAACCAGAATGAGTAATAACGCTTTTGGAGAAATTCTTCAATAGCCGGCGTTTATTCCCCGATGACGGCACATCGGAGCAAAGTGGCGCGAGCCCACCTTTACCCACCCGGCTGGGAAACTAGCCGCACTCGCCGAGTCTGTGCCGTGTACGGCATGACAAGGATCTAGTTTTTGGAGGTTGACAGATCGAGTGGCGGGGTAAACAGCGTCGCCGCGATCACGTCCCACGTCTCACGCACACAAAGAGCCAATTCCTAAGAAATCTCTGTACTAGTTTTTACCCCTAAACTACTTGTTCAAAGTCTTCATTATTCCACTCAAAGGTCAGACGCAACATCTACATTGTACTCCACACGCATACCGCTAGGCAGGTCGTCCTTGGCTGCATGCTGGATCACCTCACCGCCAGTCCTCATGGCCTGAAAGATGCCAGCCGCAGGCATGGGAATGCCGACCTTTTGTAGATTGTCTGTTTGCTCTGCGAGGGCGTCGATGCGACGTTGAAGGCCCTCGGAGATTTCCTGTACTTCTATTACAAGGAAATGTCAATGCTAGTTGTATTCGTGAACGTGGAAACTCTCTTAGTTTGAAAATTTACAAGGGCTCATCCTGGCAACAAGCTATCTAGTTATTGTCCAACTTAGATATGATCTTCAATTTTCGTTGTGCGGGAATAAGGGCTGTAGGGTCGGATGGCCATATAATTCGCCAATACCCCTCATAGCATTGCGTACCATTGTACTAAGGTCGGCCCACGATTGATGTGAAATGTCGAGTGATAGAGGTGCGGATTGTGATTTAGACATGTTTGCAGTTAGAAAGGGAACTAGGCCAGCTGGCGTGGAGGGGCCGGATACGCGGAAGTGGCGTCGCTTGCTGAGTTAGTATCATATGTGTCAACGGTCAGCCAGCCACAGGACGGAGAATGCTGGCGCGCAAAGGTGCAGAGGCGCTGCTTGAGGCGGACTTTGATATCTCGAAGCAGAACGGGTAAGTTTTGGTTAATAATCTCAATCAATCGGCTGTACACAGCATAGATCTCCAAGGCTGTTTTGGAGATATTTGCCTGCTAACACTACCTAGAGGGACGGAGGTTTCGGGGGTATGATTTAAGACAGGCTGGCCTAGACTCAGCAAATCCCACAACCAGCCGGCACCATGGGCTTGGTTGACTGACATTAGTTGGAGAGGTCGAGTTCCTACACGGAACTACTTTCATTAGCTGTCCGGTCGATTGTCAGGTGGTAGAAAAGTGGCAAGGCGTACCTAGTTCGCAGGGCTTGCAAATCATGTCATTAATTGTGAGACATCATACTGCACTCAGCTCAACCAAGGAATTGACCTTAATAAGCAGCACGCCACACATGGTTTGCATCGGGTAGAGCAGCTTCAACTGAATTGATATCACTATCACCTTCATTAGCTCCGGTCTGGGCTACGATCGATCCCTCAGCTGCACAGAGTCACCGAAACCAGCAGCCGAGGGTACAGTGTGGCTGGCTGATTGGAAGCCATACCTAGGGATTTTATTGCGTCAGCTGATTGCCTTCACGAATCCACGACTGTATACCTCGCTGGCCGGAGCAGCGCTGTATAGAGCAGCTGGAACCGTAACCTCATCAAGCATCACACTCTCAGTCTCAGGCTAACTAACTTAGCCGTGACCCAGAAGTGTTTCCAGTCAAGCGACGCCGCATCTTTCAGCTCCGGTGGTTTCAGTCACTCTTCCTCGTTTAGGAATTGCAGAGACGGCACGAGGAGAAGTACAGACGTTTGCATATAAGACGCTACCAAATGAGTCAATGTTTGAAAAGATACACATCCTGTACCGGAAAATCTATTGATTAGGAACATATTTCCACGCCCGGACACGGAGTTCAGCACCATGAGTGAAGCTGCTCGCCCTTTTCTGTTGTACAATCAAAAAGTGCTCAACCGCCTTGTCGTCCTCCTCTCTCAAATTTCAAATTCGGTACGCAGACGATGTTTTTCGCCCAGGTAGTATGTTTGGCTGACAACTTGAACAGGTAGATCCAATTCGCAGGCCGCTTCAGTTCACAGTGACTTCCGTCCAGGCCCTTTCGAGTTGCAGTTGCCCTGTTGAGATAACAAATTCCACCTCAGACGATTTTGTAAGTCTCGTAATGCATGGATCATCTAGTATTGTTGATCCAAAGGAACTGATCGGTCATAGACAAGATGCAATCAAGGGATGACAATCCGAGCTCCGACATTGCAACTAAATACAAGAGCATGGCCCGTGGCCCAACTGCCCTCGAGCTCATTACCAAGTTCGAGCAAGTCAAATTCCTCGAAAAGAATCTGAAGACCGAGTCTCTGTCGAACAAATTGGACAAGCCTTTGCTTGATGGTCACTATGCAGAGGAAGCAATTGAGGGAGTCTGCTCGGCTGCGGTGATGCACTGGCTTGCCACCGGCACCGTCCCCGCTCCCACCGAGAACATGGCGACGAAGCTATCGCGAGTCCAAGGCTCCTTTGATCTCGACAATGAGCGTGAAAACTTGACTTGGCACAGTAATCTATCAGCCTTCTTCGAGAATCTCAAGAAAGCCAAAGATAGCAAGAATTTGGATCTCAACGACACCCAAATTTTCATCAACTATTTGCTTGACAACTCGGGCAAGATCAATACAGCGTTCAAGCTTTTCCTCATTCTTTCGTTCCATAATGGCACTAAACAATGTGCCCATGCGGTTGGCTGGAATCTAGGGACCAAAAGCTTCTTCGATCCCAATTACGGCGTTTGGAAGGTCAAAACTCCTGATCCCAAGAATAGCCTTTGGAAGACCATAACTTTTGGCAATGACTCTGACCCGGCCACTGTCATCGCCTGTTCGATTATTGGCTTGGACGAGATTCGCAAGAAATACGGAGATACAGTCTCCATCCAGGCCATCACTTTCTAGTCTGTGTTTGGGAAAGCCTGTCGTATCCCATCGAGTGCGAAATTGTGTCAGTGCCACTAAATTTAGTAACAAATCACGTATCATTCCACTACTTTCCTTGATGATCCCGTAGCAATTCGAGTACTGCACATAATTGAAGAATCTGAAGAGAGATCAGCGTTGAAGGAAAACGCAGGTGTATGTACTGACGCCATTCTGCACTACCTACATGGGATAGAGGATTCATTCTCAGATAGAGGATTCATTCCCAAAGTAAATATTATCCATTGCGATTTCTGGCAGAAAATGGGCCATGATCCCAGTGTGGGGTCATGTTGTAGCTGATGCTCATTTTCTTCATCGTTTCTCATTTGGTCTGACCAAAAGGTATTGTTACCGGCTGTGACAGCCGATGGGAAGCTCTATCATTGACAAGCAAGGTGTCGGGTTCAAGGAACTCAGAGATATGGAGGTCCGAGGGGTAATTGGCGTGTAGAAATCCAGACAACTTGATGGAATGAATTGAGAGCAATACTACCAAAACCCTTGTCGGGTGTGTGCTGTAGTGGACCGCGTTACATGCAATACCATTGTAACTATGAACACTGGTAGCACGATATGATAGCAAATGTGAAAACTCAGCCCACTGAGCGCCGTGTGAGGATTCCAACCTTTGAAGTGTAAAGAAGACTAGAACCCCCTTTATTCACCCCATCGCCCGGATAGCTGAGCCTGCGGTTTCAATAAAATGGATACTTCAAAGTACCTTGATCAGCAACTTCTTTGGACCAATCCAGTTCTTCATTCCATATGGCTGAACAGACGTCCTGGGCTTTACAGATAGACACATTCTCCCTTTACTCGCATTTGGGTTCTTCAAGGAGAAGGCAATTAATCAGCATACAAAACCTGATCAAGGTACCTAATATGGACTCCCGAAGCCCGATTGGAGGCAGAGGGACCCCCGATCGAATGGGTAGCGGCACAGTCAGATTTCTCCCGCCGACCCGGATTCGTCCCACTGAACCGCCGTGCCAAGCATGTGGTTTAGCGATGTCTCATCCGGAATGTCTCACCGGGTTCCGAGAGCCGATTTTCCTTCTGCACAGCTCCGGATCCCGATGATGCATGGTGGCCTACTTCTATCTGATTTTCTGTTACGTCTCTCTTGTTGCGCGATCTCCCCAGGAAAGATGCCATTGAACGGCGAATCTTTCCCTGGCGTAGCTTTTGCTAGTGCTGGGAACCGAAACAGAGATACAATCGATCACCGGGAACTGCTTGTGAAAAGTTTGCCGGTTACTAAGGCATAGTACACTGGAAGTACGCTATATACTTCCTGCGATATCAAGTCAAGCTATCGACTTCCATAGACTCGGAGCCATCCCCGCTCGGTTTTCTCGAACCCGATGAATCGATTCTCACACCATGACAAGCCCTCCAGCGATGCTTCCCGGGCATTAGTCGGCATTCAGCTTGCTTCTCCAAAGAGTGGCGAGGGGCGGAGCATGAACACGCAGAACTAGCAGACGACATTTGTTTGAGATGCCACGGGGAAAGTTTCACGGGATCGAAAGCTGGAAGCCCCGGGCCCCTGTCACCCCACGACCTTTCCAGGAAGAAGGGGCATACCTGTGACCAATGCGGGTGAGGTGGCATTTGACAAGATGTTGAAACGCAGGTTCACCATCGTCATTGGGGGATAGAAACCCGTACACCTGATTGAACCATATGTTTCCTCTACACTGCAGGATACTTGGGAAGAAAATATGCAGCTAATTATTAATACCCGCTAGGCTGACCTGCATCGGATTGCGCCGCCGCCAGCCGACTCAGGAACAAATCTGCATGCAGTCCGCCTGATCGACGCCCGAGATCATAAGGCGTTCTTCTTTCACCATGTGCGCCATGCACCTTCGACGCAGGGGGAGGGGAAGCGGGAATGCATAGAACAAACATTGTTCGATCGAAGGGGATTTGCCCGCCTGCAAACAGGAATTGAGTCATCGCGTGGCACGACAAAGCGAACAAAGAGAATGATCCCAGAGACACACGTGGTATGAGATTCAGGAACGCCCCAAATCCAAAACCCCGGATGAGAAAACGGTCTCAGAGAGGAGGTTGGGAAGGAGCGCTTGCTTGCTGCTTCTGGTGCATGGTGTACGAACTACCAAGTACTCCGTACTAACCGGACCATGGAACCGGGAATCAGGGCCGAGTGGGCGATGCGACGGGGAGAGCGTCATCGCCTGGGGTAGAACTTGAACCCGCCAGACCGGATGCACTTGGTTCCATTTGCTAGGCTTGCTTTGCCTAAGTAGCGTGAAGCGTGAAGCGCTGCTGTGAGTCTCCATGTCTTGAGTCTTTGGGCTTTCATTCTGGAATCGGAAAACTGCTGCAGAGTGAAAATACCTATGTGAGTCTCACTCGCTCTCCTCACAGTGAGACACCATGCACCAAGAAAAACGTTGTCGTAGGGCATCAATTGAAATTCACCATCCCAAGACGGGTTACGAGTTTCAAGCGGAACTAGACAAAATAGGAAGAAGGCGAGGAAAATCTTTTTGCAGCTTTGCGCCGTTGCGGGCGTTCTGAGTCCTTGTTCCTGGAACTTTTTCCTGGTTCCTGGGGATGGCGTTTGGTCGCTTAGAGGACGATCAACTGTCGCCAAACAGGGGCAGCCAACCACAGTTTACGGGTTACCGGCATCGCTTCTCGAAGGGCAAACACCATCTTGGATCGGTTGATTGATTGCGGCCCAGCCTACTGGGCGGGAGGTGGTGGCGGTGGAAGGCGGGCGTTGGGCCGAAAAGAAATAGGTGGCTGCAACTATCAACATTTTTCAAGTTGTACTTTACGGATAGACGAGCAGCCATTGCGACGCAATACGACACACGTTTACGACAACCGTTGTCTGCTCAGCCACTGCAAGGAGAGAGAAGAAAAAAAGGAGTCGACAGACATCTCATGACAAGAACATTGAAAGACATTGCAAAAAGTCGACAGATTCGAATCTCTCGGATCAGCCCATATGCAATGGAGTAAAAAATCATTCACAATCTCATTTCAGCCCATTGCACAGATCTCCACCTTCATTTGCATAGCGCAGCAGGGCAGCAGCAACATTCGTGAGAATCAGAAGGAAAGGGGAAGAGATGGATAGTCGAATTCGGAATGTGGACCAACGACCGTGACTCTCAGCTCGTCGCATCCATCGTCATCACACCCAGTGACCAAGCAGCCACAACACTCATCGTGAACATCCCATCCACGTCCGACGGCAAAACGCTAGTGAGTCAGCTTTAGCTACGCATAGTTTGAGCAACACACACCAGTGACCAGCAGCACCACTCATCGGAACTGTAGGCACGAGAGAAACACCATCGCTGCAGGGAGCTCCCCTCCTGGAGCTTGCGCCCACCCCTCCTACGATCCCACAATCACCGAGACAGAGCCGCGCAGTCGCATCCCGTCTTGCAGCCAAACAGCGCCCGGGATAGACTCTTTTATTTGAATACCAGTACCTCACCGGGTCAGAGCTGGAGGTTCCCCATCAGAGCTCCCCCATCGGGCAGGCCTCATCCCTCTTGTTTCTTCCACCTCACCCTCGGACGGGGCGACGCTCGGGCACTCCAGTGATCACTCTTTTTCTCTTCCACGACCACCACAGACATCTCATACGAGCACGGCAAGGAAAACAAATACATAATAAGAGGGCGGAACGAGGAAGAATAGAGTCAGAGGCCCGGTCCTTGGTCTGCTCGTTGCTTTTGCCTTTAATCCGCACCCATCTTCGAGCTTTGGGTTCCGATTGTGCTCAATTCGTACCTATTCTACCGACATCCTTGTGTACCTACCTTGGGTGGTTATCTTTCCTGTCTCGTAGGTTCTTGCCTTTCAAGTTTCGGCCCCCAAAGACCGAGTGCATCCGTCAATCCTTCCCTTCCATCGATTCATTGCAACGCAACGCAATACAATACGACGCAACATAACTTAACGTCCAAGGAAGAGCGTACCACAGCACCGCCGCCAAGGGTCGCTATCAAAAGCAAGCGCATCCCCTCGCTCATTCTTTCATCTCTCCAGCCATCCATACATACCGAATTCAGTCCACCCACCACCATCCCGAATTATCGCTGCGATATTCGGGCCATCCCAGAGACACACCACCCAACCATCAGCAGGCCTACCAACAGCCTCGTCGCACTTTCGGATTGCACACCAATATCCCATCCCGCAGCTTACCATCAATTTTCACCTGTTGACTGCATCTGCAGCGGCGCCCAATTGACCAACGACGTCTTCTGTTCCCCGCATCGCTCAAGCTCCCACTCGCGACAAAAGAAACATCTTGTCTCACCTTTGAGGGCGAAGAATACGAACGGGTTCTATTTACATCCAGTCAACCCATTCCCACCGATTCACTCCTCGCTCATTGCAACCTTAACGGTCTACACTCTCTGTCTCGCGCGCGCGCCACACGATACGGACTAACCCCAACGACACCTCCATCATCCCGTCCACATCCCTTTCAGTGGGCACGTAGAAAAGGCGACGAACGACACCTGCTACCCGCACCAAAGCAACAAGATCACCCAAAATAACAACCACGAGGCGAAGAGAGGCGACGGAAACCACACAGACGCACACCTTTCTTGAATTCCGGTGTCTTCCACTCTCCTTCTCGTCTTCGCTTCCCCCACCTTGCCCAGAAAAAGCCCACGGTCCCAAACGAACGAACCCTGTTTGGGGGCCGCTCCCGTGAACGATTACGCCACAGCCTTTTGCCTCTTACTCGATCCTAACTAAAAGAAGAAAAACGGTCGAACCGCGCGCGCGGTCTGAGAGCCGAAACGAAGCTAAGAAGCACAAGAGCTGCTGCACTGCCGTCCGACTACCTTGCTTCCATGAGCCTACGAATACCTTACCTGCCCTACCGCCGCCACTAATAGAGAGTCGGACCTCTTCTTATCTCACCTCACCCACCACCACTTGGTGTACTAGCGACTCTTTCCCACAAAACTTCTCGACTGAATCTCCCGAACCAGAGTTCCCCCCCGAAATATCACCCCGAGATCGCATTCGACCTTTCTTTGAAAGCTCAATTCAACGCGTAACGCAGCAAACAGCGCATTTACGACGCCAAGTCTACCGTCATCAAGCGTCCTCTACTCGCGACTTCCAACGGCGCACGCGACGTGTGACGTGTGACGACACAACCTCGGAGCTGTCCCCGCAATCCAAGGCGGCCGACACTGGACCATCGCAATCACCACATCTCTGGTCTTTCGGAACGAAAATCGACTACCACAATGTCAATTTCACAACAAGCCCCGACGCCAATCTCGATTACCATTTGCGGCGACGGCGGCTGCGGAAAGTCCTCTATAACTCTCCGTCTCGTGCGTTCGCAATGGACCTCCGAATACGACCCCACTATTGAGGACTCCTACTCCATCACTCGTAAGATCGATGGACAAAACTACCACCTTTCTCTTACGGATACGGCCGGGCAAGAGGAGTACCGCGGCATGTGGGCATCGTCAAACCTCGGCGCAGATGCCTTCTTGCTCGTGTACGACATTACCTCCCGCGACTCCATCGACGCTCTCCAGTACTTCAACGACCTCATCGACATGGAGGCAGAGACTCGCCTCGACAACGCTGAGCGCGCAAAACGTGCCGGCCTCTCACCCTCCTCCTACCGCGATACCGTATCTGCCACGCCGGGCGCTAAAACCGTTCCTCCCGTTAAGATCGTCGCCGGCAACAAATGTGACCTTCAAGAGTCCCGCGCCGTTCCTGCGGCCATGGGCTTAGACTGGGCGCGTCGCCGGGGGTGCGGCTTCATGGAGACGAGCGCACGGCTTGAGGTCAATATCGAGGAGACGTTTGCGCTCATTGTTCGTCGCGTTGTTGAGGCTAGGCGCATGGCGGAGCTGGGCGTCAACGAAAACATGGAGATGGATCGGAGAGGCATGACCAAGCCGCTGAGTCCCCTTCCGGCGGGCAGCGAGCAGAATGAGAAACGCGGCCCTGGTGTGCGGGGCCCGAACATCGAAGGCAAGGTTGGCAAGGCATCGATATGGAGGAAGCTCCGGTGCTGGTGAGGCTTTTGACTTGATGGGCTCATAAGCCTAAGATGGCTTCCGAATGCCGATGTTGCATCTAGAGCTATTATGGCGGGGTTGCTACTCAACAGTGAGGCCGTCAAATGGAACTATGAGCGGCTTCACCTGCTGACTTGTGGCCGGGAAGGGGGCCGACGAGGAGGTCCAGGCCTATCTCTAGACAGATCCGGGGACGAGTGTGACAACCAAAGTCATTACAGGTCGCCGCGCTGGGGAAGGTTCTGCATAAAGCGCCATGGCGATGAAGCGTGCCATCGTCCACGGGAGCAGAGGCAGCGTCGAAAGCCGGTACACCGTCGTTTCTGCACATTGGGATTTCAGAGAGATTGGGACTTGCACGCAAGTGTAGCATTATCAAATGGGGGCGTTTGGGAGTCTCGAGCGCAAGTTCCTCACCGCCTGTTGTACGGGTCGTGAAGGGCGAGGGATTTTACCTAGGGGGCGTTGGGCAAAACACCACCGATATGGCGAAGGCTGTATCTCAACTTTTGCGTTTTCTTGTGTTATTGCTTTCGTTTAGATACCAATGATGCGTGTGAATTATCAAGCATATTTAAGGTGAAGCAGACTGATCAAGTTCTTTCCAATGTGAGATCTTGTTGAGATGTATGTAAATCTAATGAAAAACGAGAAAGTCATATCTTTTCTTTTTCATTCAACTTTAGAGCACATGTACCACTGCCGCGACAAAAACCTCAATTCTCAAACTCGAAAAATCAACTGCCCTGATATCTTCTTCTCTTATCCCAAGTATACCACAACGCCGTAGCATCAAACAAAACTCTTTCCGAAAAAACGTGACTGTCTGTGGAAACCTGTCCAACTATCTCGTCTAGTCGTTTCTTTCCATCTACGCTCTTCTAATCCCCATCTATCAAAAGTCTCAGGTGGTGATCTTGGCGACCTTTTGCCACAGGCCGTTGTGGGACCAGGTCCAGTTCTTGAGGAAGGGCGGGTCCATGCCCGTCTCGAACGCCTCGATGCGAGCGGCGATCTGCTGGTTGCGCAGCGTCTCGCGGGCGGCGGCGCCGCGGTTGTGGAGCTGGGGCATGCGGTCGATGGCGTCCATGGCGAGGCTGAAGCGGTCCGTCTGGTTGCGGATGGCGAGCTCGAGGGGCGTGTCGATGTTGCCCTTTTCCTTGTAGCCGCGGACGTGGAGGTTCATGTTGCCCGGACGCTTGTAGGTGAGGCGGTGGACGAGCCAGGGGTACGAGTGGAAGTTGAAGATGACGGGCTTGTCGTCCGTGAAGAGGGAGACCCACTCCGCGTTTGTGAGGCCGTGGGGGTGGTCTTCGTGGGAGATGAGCTTGAAGAGGTCGACGCAGTTGACGCAGCGGATCTTGAGCTCGGGGAAGTGCTGGAGGAGGAGGTCGATGGCGGCGAGGGACTCGTGGGTGGAGATGTCGCCGCACGAGGCCATGACGAGGTCGGGCTCCTCGCCCTGGTCGGTGCTGAACTGGGGCCAGATGCCGATGCCCTTTGTGCAGTGCTCGACGGCCTTCTCCATGGTGAGGTACTGCAGGTGCTCCTGCTTGTCGGCGACGATGACGTTGACGTAGTTTGAGGAGGCGAGGCAGTGGTCCATTGTGGAGAGGAGGCAGTTGCCGTCGGGCGGGAGGTAGATGCGGACGACCTCGGGGCTCTTGTTGGCGACGACGTCGAGGAAGCCCGGGTCTTGGTGCGTGAAGCCGTTGTGGTCCTGGCGCCAGACGACGGCGGTCAGGAGGATGTTGAGGGAGGCGATCTTGTTGCGCCACTCGACCTCGAGGGCCTTTTCGATCCACTTGCAGTGCTGGTTGACCATGGAGTCGATGACGTGGACTGCGCATTTTGTTAGCATAATGTGTGTTTAATACGTGAAAGAGAGTTGGACTTACTAAATGGCTCGTAGCTGTTGAGGAGACCGTGACGTCCGGTCAGGATGTAACCCTCGAGCCAACCCTCACAGGTGTGCTCGGAAAGCATCTCCATGACACGGCCCTCGGGGGCCAGGTTGCCGCCATTGGCATCCTCCTCAAAGTACTCGCCCATCCATACCTTCTTGCCGGCCTCGTAGACGGCACCGAGCTTGTTGGACTCGGTCTCGTCGGGTCCGAAGAGACGGAAGCTCTGCATGTTCTGAGCCATGACGTCCCGAAGGTAGGTGGCCATGTTGTTCATGCTAGCAGCCATGGTGCCGCCAGACTTGTCAACCTTGATAGCGTACTCCTTGAAGTCGGGAAGCTTGAGAGGCTTCCTGAGAACACCACCATTGGCCACCGGGTTGGCGCTCATGCGGCGGTTGCCGGTAGGGCAGAGAGACTTGAGCTCATCCGAGATACGGCCGTCCTTGAAGAGACGTTCGGGCTCGTAGCTGCGCATCCACTGCTCGAGGAGCTTCATGTGCTCGGGGTTGGTAGCGGCGTTGGGGATGGGAACTTGGTGGGCTCTCCAGTAGCCCTCCAAGTAGTTGTCGTCAATCTTGCGAGGGCCAGTCCAGCCCTTGGGGCTGCGAAGGACGATCAAGGGCCAGATAGGGCGGAAGGCCTTGCCGGAGTCGCGGGCCTGCTTCTGGAACTTGCGGATCTCGAGGACGCAGTGCTCCAGAGTGGCGGCCATGGCCTGGTGCATGGTATCGACATCGTCGCCCTCAACAAAGTACGGCTGCCAGCCGTACCCGAGGAAGAGGTTCTCCAGCTCCTTGTGGGAGATTCTGGCCAGGATCGTGGGGTTGTTGATCTTGTAACCGTTCAGGTGCAGAACGGGCAGGACGGCGCCATCCACAATGGGGTTGAGGAACTTGGTGCTGTGCCATGCAGTTGCCAGCGGACCAGTCTCAGCCTCACCATCGCCGACCATGGTCAGGGCAATGAGATCGGGGTGGTCGTAAACGGCACCGAATGCGTGGGAGACGGAGTAGCCAAGCTCTCCACCCTCGTGGATGGAGCCAGGGTCTCCGGGGTAGCGTGGGAACCGATGCCACCGGGGAACGAGAAGGACTTGAAGAACTTTTGCATGCCCTCAACGTCTTCCGACTTCTCTGGGTAGACCTCGGAGTAGACACCCTCGAGGTACGACTGAGAGAGCACGGCGGGGGCACCGTGGCCCGGGCCGGAGATGAAAATGGAGTCGAGGTCGTACTTCTTGATGAGACGGTTGAAGTGCATCCAGGTGAAGATTTGACCGGGAGCTGATCCGAAGTGACCGAGTAACCTCAGTTTCATGTGCTCCTTCTTGAGGGGCTCCCTGAGGAGGGGGTTTTCCTTGAGGAAGATCATTCCCAAGGACAGGTACAAGCTGGCCTTGAAGAAGTCATTGTACTTTACAATGTCCTCCTTGGAGAGGGGCTCGCCCTTGACTGTTGACCGGGCCGGGCCATAGGGGCTGATGGACTCGACCTCCTTGTCGGCCATGTTGATGGTGACGGGAGGTAGGTATGTAAGTGTTGATGATGTTTGTTGTAGGTGTGGTCAGGCCAAGATGCCTTGAAAGGGGTGGTTTAAAAAGGAAATGCAAGAGTTGACTGAAGTCCGAGGGGGCTTGGTCTTTATACCTACTAGTCAGGCCGGAAGAGGTCAGAGGAGAGACACAGAGAGAGCAAGATATGTTGCGGTCATTTCGCCCAGAGGGCGGGCGGCAGGCGGGTAGCTCTGCCCAGGCTGGAGGTTGATGCTCACGTCTATGGTGCTGATCCCCGGCTGGAGGCCGGCGGGCATCGACTGAGTAGCGTAAACGCAGGTCCGGGAGCTATCAGCCGATGTTGACGGCTACCAACCTGGGTTGGAGGCGAAGGTTGCGGACGTTGAGAGAACAAGGGCATACAAGCAGGGGTGGGGTATACGAAGATACGGAACGGAACCTTGTGGCACGTAACACGTTCCTTGATGGGACTCCAGGTGAAGCATCTTTTTGGGACTTTTAGCCTGGGGAGTTGGAGAAGTGGTAACCCCAGGTGCGGGACTCTCATTCATTCCACAATGAAAGGCTCCAATGGGCTGGCAACGTGGGGGGGAAGAGGAGAAGAGAAAGAGATGTCGGGTGTCATGGCATCCTGGCAACGTGGACTTTTTGCGTGGGTTGCCATTAGTGGCATATGGCGAAGTTTCCTTCTGGGCGGTCCGGAAGCTGCCTATGACAGGGTGACGGGACGAAAACTAAGACGGCGGCTGCAGATGAGCTGAGGAATTGCGGGTTTTCCTTGCATGTTCTTTTGGCGACGAGAGGTTGATCGGTGGGTGGTGCTGGTGATTGTGCGTGGGGAGAAGAGGTGGTCTGATTTTCTGAACGCAACTCAACTGCGGTCATGGCACCAGGCGACATGTAGCCGACGTCACCTTACGCCCCACGTCGGTATCGGTTGTGATCCTGTCCGCGTCATAGTGCTTGATTTGCCCTGTCAGTCCGTTTTCAGGAGATTGGAGAAGGATGTTCAGGATCCAATGGCTTTTTGGGTCAGGAACGCTTGCACCTTGGTGGTTGAGAGGTCTCAGTCAGCGGAGGAAGTACGGAGAAAAACTGCTGCTCAGAGTTCAAAGTCGGGGCAGCAGCGGGCCGAGCAGAACCGCCGTTTCGGGACATGGTACGGTACCTTCAAGGTACGTATTCGGCACCGTCGGCAGCTGCCGTTTGCCGGTCCGGGCTACGTATCTGCGGTGTCCATGGTGAGCCAAGGTGAAGACGGTGACCAGGAAGGTGAAGAAGGTGCTGGTGCACCCATCTTCATCACAATTTGCAACGTAACGCCTGCAACTACATTCGCATTATCGGCAGCTCTGCCCAGTCCGTGCTGCCGGGCCAATCTCTGTTACACCAACACGATTCTGACCCAATCCAGCCCATCCATGCCTGCATCAAAAAGCCTCAATCACCTTTTGGCTAGGTGGTCTCACTACCCGATCTTTGGGAATGAGATAGTCAACTCCCAGGACAACGGCTAATCGCCAGATACGATCCCCTTCTTGGCGTGGCGTCAACAGAAATGGCACACCCAAAATATCTCCCTACCATCACGGGACAGTGGCATCCTTCTATCGAGAAAACAGCAGAATCCGTTCTAGGTATCTCGCCTCCAGAGAAAGCCAACAGAGCCTCCATCCCGGGTTAGGCATGCTCTACGGCACCACCGTTTCGGACCGTTTACTCGTACCAAAGCCCTATCGCAACCAGCGCCGGTGTCTCCGTGCAACCGGCTTAGAACAACCGGCCTTTTCTCTCGATTCGCTCGTCTGGTCAACCAGGCCACTGATGGCCCGATGATTAGCTGCACCAACGGCGTTGGTAATGACAATGCTGTGCCGGAGTAGCAAAACGATCATCGAAACAAGGACATCGTCAGTTAGCCGGCAAGGGGTATGAATGACAGGCCCGGCAAGCCTGGCAGTGAACCCGGACGCCTTCTGCCCTTAGCCAATCTAGCTAGGCATGCAGCAAATATCCCGCCATTGCAGTGAGGTGCCTTGGTACTTGGCCTTCTTCTGCAGGCAACTGGGCAGGCTGTGCCGAATTGCATCGGACTACCTTAGTCGTGTAAGCCTGGCATAAGGCACGAACTAGGCGAAGGAAAACAAGTGACGGAGCGGAACCCGGCCGGCTCCTCGCCCAGATCCAGAAGCAGCTGATTCATGGCGAGTCTGGACTATGGCATATGCACGCAGATCATGGCACCGCTCATCCACGACTTGCCTTACGTGCCACAATAAGCCTGGCAATCCCGGTTCACTGGGGGGCCTGACACACCCCGCCAAGTGTCAATCCTGCAGACATCACCCCACCACCTTTCACGGCGGGAGCTAGGACCCCAGCCCCGAGAAGACGAGAACAAGGTGGAGGGGAGCTTGAGCTGGAGCTGGAGCTTGAGCTCGGTGCTCGGTCCTTGGTGCCACTTCCGCAGAAACAACGCGCTGTTTTGAATCGCCATTTATATCGTTTTTCTGGGAATTTCTCGCCCAGGTTCTTTTTCTCTTCAGCATCAGCGTTTCTTCTGCATGCAACAAGTATCCTGCCCCCAGAGGCAACGCCATCCGCCGAATTTTGACTGACCTTCAGTGTATTGGGTCTTGAGAGAGTCAGAGCAATTGCAGCGGCAACCGGCAAGTCAACTAAGTGATGAGACCTTGCCGATGGAGGGGTAGCCTCTTGGCGAAACCCTGCCAGATGAGGGGAAAGCCCAAAATGTGCGCTTGAAGGAATGTTCACGGAATGCCGTTGGGTTCCAAGTCATCCGGTGTTCCGCATTAAGTCAGGACTTATGCCAGCTACCAACGCCGGCGGTCCGCTTGAGACGACGATATGGGAATGCAACGACATACACTTATCAATATGATAAAATATTCAACCCCGCGGGCGATGAATAGGCTCGTCTTTCAGCGGGTACAGCCTTCCTCGCTGTACAACGTATTCGACTTGTTTTGTGTGACAGCACTCGGCAAAGCCAAGGGTCGATTGGACTAGACACGGGATCAAAACGTGACATTGCATCCATGGTCTCGAGGCTCTGCAAGTTGAGCAATCTGGGGATCTGGGAGAAGTTCAAAGACAAGACAAGACATCTGCGACAATTTTATCACCATCAAACGCTAACCTTCTTGACCCGGAGAGTGGATTCCCACCTGCCATCTGAATCACCCCGACTTATCCTGAGTTAGGTATGAATTGTCTCATTGCCTCGACGTTTGCGCAACCTTGAGAAGTTCCACGCCCTCCTTCTTCACCGCAATCTCGGAATAGAGACAGGTTCCGATTTCCTTGGATCTCGATGAGCGGGACCCCTCGCGAGAAGTTGTTCAGCGAGGTGAATAGTGGGGGTTTCACCTTTTCATGTCCTGATCTGATAATTTATGGGTACGAGGAGCCTGACAGCTGCGCTCCACGCTGTGCCGCATGTACTTCGTATGCGGGTCACCAAGCCAGGTCCTCCGAGCCGACCGGGGGCTGCTGTTCTGCGGCTGCGGCGGGGTTGGCGGGGGATCAGCCGCCGACACGCGGGAACTAACCGTTTACCAGCAGCACTCAGGGGCAGTAGGCACTTGCAAAGAGCTTGGTTCAGCTGCCTAGGAGTTTGCGTCGACCTGGCTTTGCTCTGGGCGCGGAGTCACTGGTATCGTGCCTACTCGCAAGTCAGGAGGTCGACATCTAAATATGCTGAGTTGCTCCTTTCTCGACATGGACACGCACGCATGATTCATAGGAGATACCGACCACAGTGAAGGCAAACTATCATACGGATTTAGCCACGATGAGCCACAGAATTTGGGGTTCATTAAAAAGTGGTCTTGATCCTCGTCACTTACGTCCCATCTCAGCGACCATTGACTTACGATGACATCCAATCCCGGACCCCATTCTGGTCTGATATCAAACTGACAGCACAAAGATAATGTCCCCATGCGAGACTGCGACCCTTAAAACTAGAAGTCATTGTTCCATAATGCGAGACCCCCCATTGTAGACTTTTATTCACTTCCGATGGACGACAAGTAGCAAGTCCATCCCCCGCACCGACGGGCTGAACTCTCTCGATGACCACTTTACTCACTTTGCTATATGCCCATTTACCCGAAAGGGTTGCGAGACCGCGTAAACTCATTTAATTGACTTAGCTCACGAACCGTCCGAGCGGAACGTCCGTGACCACACCTTCATAGTAGAGAACAGCCAAGTGAAGGGGAGAGTCGACACACTTGGACATCACGGTGGCCTGACGTCACGCCGTCTCCCCCCGCGTTCTATGGTCCCCAATAGTTTGGTTCAGACAGAAAAGAAAAGGTAAAGAGAGGGGAAGCATAGAAGTTATTTTTGTATATACTCTGCTCCGTCCGCTCTCAGATTGCGACCAATGATGAAAACTTTCTTCCAACCTCTTCCTTGACTGACCATCATAAACCGCCTCGTGAGTGATTCTCTTACGTCGAGCATTATCATCCCATCCACAAGGAGAGTCGAATGAGCGTTTCGATTGATTATACGATTATACGCAGAAGAAAAGAAAACATCTCCACACCCTTGTAATGGCATCCTACCCGAGTCACAAACCTCAAACCCCACAGCCTCCTGCGCCTATCCCCATCAAGGACGGCGACGATGACCAGGGCGATGTGATGAGAGACTACTAAGATGGAAGAGGGCAGCTTTGGGGGAGCGACAGGAAACTGGCTTTGATGGAAGTTGAATGGGCTCGGGCCGACACACACACAAAGCTTGGAAGGGGCAAGGAACGCTGAGACTGTGATAAGATTACACGAGCTGAGATGTGAGGGCAAAGGGAGGCAGGCCAATGTTGCAACTACTGAGACTGCAAGCGTGTACGATACTATGCAATTCAAACTACTTTCTGATTGAACCTTTGCTTTCTAGGGCCCCCATCACGGGATCAAATCACTCAGGTATGCCGGCAGTCCGCTTCATCTACTGCAGATTCCCAGCAAACCTGTTCTCGTCTTCCCTCATTGATTCTGGGCCCCTGCATGCCTTCTCCCCCATCCTAGCTACCCGGGTCTTCAAGCCGGCGCCGCCATTCCAGGGTTCCAGACCTCATCAGGCCACGCCTCTTCCCCTCCCCCTAGCTCTCCCCACGGGGTACAAACGCCCGCAGCTGTGATCTTGACGTGATGATTGCATCTAGCGGGAATGACTAGCCTCCTTTCCTTGTCCCAATACCTACCCCGCCCTATGTTCCGTCCCCCTTGGACGATCCTTCCGGGCTCACCTGGATCTCGCAGAGCAGTGTCTCAAGTATCACGCCAACAAGCCACATATGATATCTCAGATATCTTGCAGGATGAGGGATCGAAATATGTTTCTTGATCTTGCAGAAAGCTTGAAAAGTAACTGATAGATCTTGCGCGGTGTCTCATCTTACCCCTGGTTCCCTGGATCTCGCAGTAAGCGGGACCAGTGTCAACGTTCGAAGACGTCAGGTGATGACTCCCCTGCATATACATCGGATTTATTTTGAGGCTTACACCAAACCTAGTATGACAGACACCCCTTAGATGAGAATGATGGGCTTAGAGAAAGCAGTCTCTTCTAGATCCATAGCCCAAAACGAAATAACTGGAGGCTTTTTCCAAGACCCACGCACCGAGATACAATAAAGGGAATATGGCAACTGGAGATCTCATTGAATTGTTACGCAACTGAGCAAAAGCCGAGTCAACTACACCTCACATCCGGATTCTGAGCAATAGCTGTCACAACACTTCGAACCACACCCGCCCCAAGAACACGGCCTTTACAGCTGCCAGAACTATTCAGACCATCCCAATCCACTATTCCTACTCATGATCATTTCAACCTACCCATCAGACTCCTCCACGTTCCCGTCTCACGACCAACTCCCTCAGGGCCTCTCCTTCGAGTAAACTGCTCAAATCTGCTGTGCGAGGCCAAAAAGAGCCAGCAACGGCAAAATGGAATGCCCCCTCACGGGATTGAACCGTGGACCTTCGCATATCACAGCTTACGAGTGCGACGCTCTACCACTGAGCTAAAGGGGCGTGGCGGGGCCGAAATCGTCGTCCTGGTTGGGTCGGCGAGCGAGACATCTCCACAGCGATGCCGGCAGACTGTTTGGAGATATCACGGGTGACTGTTGAAGATGGGCATTCAGCGAGCACACTGGGGGGAACAAGCAAGACAGGAATGCGAACAGGGAGACATGTGACGTCCAACTCGTTTCTATCATTACGCAAGAGGGTATTGACGGTTGTTGCCCAGTCAGAAATGATCATGCCTCTACCAAAGCCATGCCCGCTCGTGCCTTTATAACTCGAACTCCAATGAGCTATCTATGAGGGCCCAAGCGCGTACTCTACACTTTTCATCTGACAAAGTCCAAGGCCAATCTCTCAGTAAGTTGATGCGGATCACCGTATCGCCATTTTATCGTTATTTCGTGGTTCAGTCAAGCTGGAAACGTAGCTTGGATGGGCGTGCTGACAGCGGACGTGATGCCCTCTGAAAGTTCGGCGGAGTCCTGTTCACTAGAGACAATTAGCGAAAACCTGATAATGGCTTGAGCCAAGCCCTAACTTACTTGCACTTCGTCTCCTTAATGTGCGACCCCTTTCCACCTTTGGATTTTCATCTGCCACGTCTGCTTCTTTGGTGTAACTTCCGAATAAGTCGAGAATGACATTCTTCGGCAGGGCGTTCTACTCCTTTAGTGACAGAATGCCTGAGCCCTGCGGCCACTTGTTCTCTACGTCAATGAGTTCGATGTCCCCATCGGCATCCCGATCTCCGTCCTTGGCAGCAGAGTCAGGGTTTTCTTGCTGGCGTTTAGGGACTTTGACCAAGTCGCCTTCTTTGCCATCTTCCACGTAACAGAGGTAGTAAGGATCGCCGTTGCTGTTGAGAGTCTTCATGACCTCCTTCGTGTCGGCGTTTTCTGTGACGACCCTGTCATTGTATTTGCGCCACACTCCAGCCTCAAAATCGTGAATCCAGACCCAATAATGACCAGCTCTGAGCTGACCACTGTGGCAGATCACTGCATGGAGACGATACGCATGCTTCTTGTGTTGTGCGAATAGCTGATCAAGCTCCGCTTTATGAGACTTCAGTTCATCCTCGCGCATGTTGCTGATCTGCTGGCGTCCTTCCACCGTGAAGCCTGTAGGCTCAGGCAGCTCCACCTTTTCAAATGTCGCGTCCGACTGTGGAGGGTAGATGGGGAATGTCGGCTCTTGCCCCGCGAAGCTAAGGGACGACGTGGGCATGTCATTGAGAAGTGACGATGTCTCCTCAGCATCAGTCTTGTTAACGTGTACAAAGTCACTGATGAAACTGTCGATGAGTTGAGTATCCTCGGCCGCAGTCTTGGGCATGTTGTTCAGCTGGTCTAAGCGCTGTTGAAGAGCCCAGCCTTTCTGCCGCAACTTGAAGAACTGAGGGTCGTCCGGGGTGTCCATATACCGGTCGAGATACAATGTCTCGAATACCTCAACCGGGTTCATGTTCTTGTGGCCATCACCTTTCGTTCTCTGGATAAGAACGTGTAAGATCGGAGGAAGCTTCTTGATCGACGTGTATCGCATGATATCTGCTTCTCCAGCAGCGACGCGCTGGAGATCAAAATTGCGACTAAGGCCGTCATGAATGTTCGTCGGCCCACCTTCAGCAGGATATGCCGTGATGGCACGCTCCAGAGTTGAGTCTGATTTGTACTTGTCCTGATTGGGGAACTTCGTGTGGTTGGTCAACTCAACATAGAACGTGTCCATGATCGGCTCCCACTGGACCTCATCAGTGGTATCTACCCTTGTAGGCTTAATGGCAGCCTGCAGACGGTTGATGATGCTGCCCATGACCTCTTCGACGTCTTGTTGATCTGTGCCTGAGTCTCGGGTCTGTGTTTCCAAAGCCTTGAGAACTCGTTGTTCCACGTTGAGAACGGCTGTATCGACTCCTGTCATTTTGACATCGTCATCGTTTGTGGATCGGGCTGAGGACTCCTCAACTGGCTGAGAAACGATTCTGATGTCGGTTTTATCCTCGGGCACGTAATCCTTCTTCTCATAGTCAACATCGGAAAGGTTGACCAGAGTCTGAGAGCTTACGCTGCTGGCAGATTCAGAGACCGGGTCCACGGTGACGTTAACCATGTCAACGTCCTCGATATGTTCTGCCGTATGTGTAGGAGGCCCAGGAGCAGGCCTGGCAGGGAGTGGCGGAGGGGCGGGAAACTGGGTACCCATGACCTCCAGAGTCTTCGGCTCCTCCGCAGTCTTGCTCGGTTGCTTGGTAGGGTCTTCGGTCAAGTTTGAGGTCGGCAACAGCACGGCATTGGCCAGACGTTGGGATGGCCGGATAGCACTAGCCTGAGAGCCACTAAGATTGTCCAAGAGTTTGCTCAACTCATCGACGACTATAGGGTGTTAGCAATTGCTCCCCATGCTTATCATGCTAGAAAAGAACTCACAAGCGCGGGCAACAACTGCCTCGGCACGATCGATTTTGAGCTTGTTGCCGCCGACCAGCCGGCGTTGAATATGCGAATCATCCAGGCCTAGCTCATAGTCTGGGTAATGGGCAAGCAAGTCTTTGATGGGAATGACAGTGTTGAGATACTGAAGAATGCTGTTCAAGTAGCAAGTGTTGCCGATATTCTCGAGACCGACAGGTAAGTTGGCTGAGCTGGAAGGTCTGGCGTCCATCTCTACAGCTTGCGCGGACTGATCCGGAGCTTGAGCTAATAGAGATAAAGTTCTTGCCGCTTCACGGATTTCGTCACTATTCCTATCCTCGGCGATAGCTTCCATCGCCTTGATCGCGACTTCTTCTGTAGCTTTGCTTTTCGGATCCTTATTTAGCTAGAGATTGTTAGTGGGGTCAGACAATCGCAGTTCCGGGTAAACAACTCACCTTGACACTGGACATCATCACAATGGTGCTGTCAGGCCATTGAGGATCTACCTCAAGAATGCGATAGGCCGAGGCGACGTCCATCGGGCCGTTTGCGTGGGTAAGAATGCGATCGCTGTTCCTGTGGCGCCCGATGATTTGTAGCATTTCTCGGGCGGAGTCAGCTTGAGAGGGTGAATGTTCGATCTTGGTATTGAAGGCAGAAACGACATTATCGTCGCTGGCGGTGTATTTGAGGCTGAAGAATTGGTACGCCTGTGTTTGCAACTCGTCGCCTGCGCCAATGCTATCCGGAGCGGGCATCCCGTCCATAATGGTGAGCTCTTGGATCGCTCGGGTTTGGAAATCGTCGTCGTTTGTGAGGAGAGCAATATCCTTGAGGGCCTCGACAAACGTAGAACGTCGCTTCTCACAAAGAGCCGACTGCCGAGTGTAAGCAAAAAAGATGAGTGCCTTGTCGAAGTCCGGAAGGACTCCAAGAATTCGATGCGCTTCCGTTGCTGTTTGTGGAATCTTGTTCTGGGGGTAGTCAAGACATTGCAGCTCTTTGAAGAGCCTGTTGCCGACGTAGGGCCGATTTTCGCCAGTCTTTCCGCCTCTTATTATGACACTCTCCGTCTCGGCCTGCATATCCTCAACAAATGCCCGCAATGCGCTGAGCTCCGTTGGTGTGCCGGGGGTGCCAGGTTCGAGAGTGGGCGGGATGAAGTAAGGCTCAAGAACCCCGTCCTTGTCGAGATTTTCCTCTGTGAACATGATGGCTCTGAAAATGACGTAGCATTCTTCGCCAAATACGACCTGGAAGCGCTTATTACGCTGAGATATGTTGCGTGGATTGGGCCTGTCCAGCAAGTCTCTGAGATAGGTGTTCAGGGTGACTGGAGCGCTTGTGCACCAATCGTCTCTTGCGTCCGCGAATCGTTCCGGCGATTGCTTCCTGGCTTTTGCCAGATTGTCCAGAATGCGCTGCTCATCGAGAAGGAGGTGTAGCCACTCGCGCTTGAGCCGAGGCCGTGATATCTCGACTGTAACTTGCAGTGTGCAGCGAGGAGCGGAGCAGGCGAAGTGCTCGACAGCGAGTATAGTCTCACGGATGAGAGGATGGTAGTTTGACGTCGACTTGGTCGGTCGAACCGGCTGCTTGATGTTGACGAGATGATGGAGGTAGAAATCTGTGTCTTTCGGAGGGAAGTGGAGGGCATTAGGGCGACACAGACAGACAAGCTGATCTGGGTCCCAACAGGTTCTGATCAAGAAGTGGAAGTCGCAGATCGCGCAGACACAAGACAGCACACCAGGGTTGCGAGTATCTGATGTGCTCTGGTTGCCCACCAGGACGAGTCGATGCGGTACTCCGGGTTTGCTGCAGCGCGCCTGTTGGTCCCATTCGATTCTTGCGAAGGATCCGGAATCAAGGTCAGAGCTGAGCAAGTCTTGGATCCACCTTGGGGCAAGGCGTCCTAGAGAAATGTAAGCATTCAATATCAACAGTCGATGGGACAAATTCGGGTGGGCCATAGTGTCGTGAGGACCAGACGCGCAATCCGTGCTCATTTGAAATATCCAACGTACCAGTCTTTCCAACCATGTTCTCTTTGACCGGCGCAGGGCTGCCTTCCCAGTGCTGGGTAGTCGGTGAATCGCTTGGTGACATGATGGAGTAATGGTCCGTGAGGGCCATGCGTTACTGCCTCTTTCGATATGGTATGCTCAATGATGAATCGAAGCTCGCGCTAACCCTTTGACTGGACGCTTCAGTGTGGGTAGACCGGACGATTAATGCTTCGCATACAACTCTCGAATCGTCATCAGCTTCCCGTGCGGGACCTCCAGTCACAGGTTGGTGGTCGTCTACGAATATGTAGAGTTTCGATGTAAGTGCTCGGCCAAGCTAGTAGCTCAACGTAGCCAGTAGTGCTTCGGGTGGATCGACGGGCGGCCGTAGTTAATCCTCGTCCGTCTACTGATATATGACCGTCAAAGACTATCGCAGCCGTCGGCGAGAATATCTATGTTCGTATTGGAGATGCGCAACTCGATGTATGTTCGGCGGAGGATCGCTCGATCGCGAACGGCAGGGTAGGTTCTGTTAGACGCGGGGCACTCAATAGCCGTTAGTTCAAGAAGGCGAGAGCAAGTTGCATTCAGAGAGAGAGGACGAACAGCGAAGGGGCTTCTTTTGTCGAGGCCGGTTGGTTTGGCTTTGTGGCCGAGAGTGTTTGTCGTGCCGGCCTCAAACGGAGGCCACGCCTAAATCGTGCGGTGCGGTATGCATGCGGGGGAGAGTGGCAGAAACAGCGACGTGGAGAAGAACGCAAGCAGAGCTCGGGGTATCTAAATGCATGTGTAAACAGATAAGAAGACTGTAGACCCCAGGAAAAGACGACGACGTGAAAAGTGTCCGAAAAGGAGGATGGTAAACAATTACGCAGCTTCAATGCGTCAAGGATAGGGACGGACGTACGGGCAAGAGCTACCTCATGCGACTTCAAGGTGGGCAGGTAGTGTGTGGTGTGGCGGGGATCGAGACGTAGACAGGCTGACGCAGCTGGTAGCCTCGCACTAAGCTGTCGCAGTCGAAGGAGCTTAGATCACCTGGAAGGTACTTTGCCAGCGAGAGGAAGCTTCCCCAGTGAGGTACCTCAGGTGCTTGGGTAGGTATGTAGCCGCTAACCTCGTCACCGCCTGCCGAGTTCTTCCAGGTCGACCCCCGGGTCGGCATGGGGCGTTTAAGGCACAGCGCCTATGGCTAGAATCACATGGAATGCAGGGATATGGCTTCCATGAACAGTCCTCGGGATCAAGGTCAGGTGACCTGGCGAGAGGATCCAAGCTCGTTGGAGAAATGCTGAGTCATCAAGAAAATTGCACCACCTAATTCCTCTTCCCAAGCAACCAAGGTGCCTACTGACCTCGACCGAGAAAAGACTGGTTGAAATAGATGCGAATTGGTCGCAGGTCATCTTAGCCTGGAACGTCATGTAAGATATGAATCAATTGTTTCTAATTCAATACAGAAATCAATTTCAGGTACCTTACTTACTTTGTGAGCCAAAGCCAAAGGCAGAAACAGACCTCACCGAGGGCATACACAGTTGACCTTTGCACGTAATCTGATTAGCTCCACACCGAACAAACACGTGACTGTCCTGGAGGTGGAGCACCTGTCGTGGAGCTTCAACCTGACCTCAAACTTCCGCAACATCCCTCACCAACTTCTTTTCCAATTGAGTGTCTGGCCCGCGACTCCGAACCACCCCGCAACCATGGCCGGCGACCACGATACGTACCACTCCAAGGACGCCATCAAGGCGGCCATCTCCTCCTCTGCCGCCCTCGGTGGTGCCGGTTTCTTCATTGCCGCTGTCCACAATGCCCTCCAGAAGCAGAATGTTGGCGCCATGTCCGTCTTCACCCGCAGCGGCGGCATCATCGCCGTGATGGGTACGTCGCTCAATTACCCTTCGCCAAGTCCAATTGAAAGGGCTTCGTTGCTAACGAACGTGCGCAGCGATTGGTGGTGGCGCATACGGCTTCACCAAGTCGGCAATGGCCAACCTGAGAGAAAAGGACGACCCGTGGAACACCGCGACTGCCGGCTTCATCGCCGGTTCAATCCTCGGAATGACAAGTATGGATACAAGCCCCGAGTCTGGAAAGACGCAATCGAGACAGGATACTTACAAGTCGCGCCTCACACAGCCAGAAGAATGCCCGTTGTGCTCGGCCTAGGTGCCGCATTCGGCGCATGGCAAGGAGTCTTCGAGGTCACCGGCGGACGCCTCAGAGGATGGAACTCGGCCGAAGTTGAAGAAGCCGATTTCGAGGGCAAGATTGCTCAGCGCGCAGCCAAGAGACGCCCGATCGAGGAGACGATTGCAGAGCTTGGCGAGGGCCGTGGTATGTTCAAATTTTGGAGTACGGGGCTTGATATCCCACGGAGGGCTGACGCATTACAGGTATCCGGCCGCCGGGCTACGAGGAGCGGAGACGTGAGCGGCTCAAGGAGAAGTACGGCGTTGAGATCAACCCCGTCAAGGCAACTGTCGAGTAAAACAAAGTCAAACGAAACATCAAAACCATCACCACCACCAATCCACCACCCAGCCCAGCGAGGCATGCTCTTTTATTTCCCGTTGCTTGTACATATACACAGCCTGCGAAACACGTGGGCACATGAAGAGGAGTCTCATCGGCTAGAGGAAATGGAGAATTGTACTATTTTTTTCTCATGCTCTTCGAGCTTCCGCGTGATGTGTGCCTGTCTCCAATGACGCACCGCCGACTGCGTCTCAACAATGGTACGTTCTTGCATAATGCCGGCATTTGCCAACTTCAATGATGATACAATAGCTTCAGAGGCTGTTTATGAATTATTTTATGATTCGACCAATCACCGTTATATCAATTATCTGATTTTGAGTTTGTTCTTTGGAAACTTTTACATCTTGATGTTCTCGACGCTCACTAACAGGAAGTCGATTTCTAGCAGCAACCAACAACGCCAAGTGTTTCATTAGCACCGCCGCAATCTCATCTACTAATAGTAAGTCTATCTTGTTTACCTCTTTTCCCTCCTTTTGATGATACAATAGCTTCAGAGGCTGTTTATGAAATCACTTCATGATTCGACCCATCACCGTTCTATCATTTGTCTGACTTGGCTTTCAATACTCATGATTTTGCACAACATTATTTGTAATTGAAACTGACATCCAAACCTAGACCTGACGTCAGTGTGCTATGCTGAGTCTCCAACACATACCATCAACATATGTTAAGGTAAGTCTTGGCAAGTTCTTTGTCCATACCCCATCTCTCTTGATGATACTCAAGCTTCAGAGGCTGTTTATGATCTACATGATTCAACACATCACCGTTCTATCTTTTTGTCTGATTTGCGCTTCAGATTCCCGGTTTTCTGCGTCTGCCAGCTTTTCACGAATACTGACATAGCTTTCAGGCCAGCATGATCTCACCTTCGGGTCCAGCCCAACTTGATGTTTTCAGAGTAAGTCCAGCCTTTGGTTTGATTCACTGCACATTTTCTGTATGATGATACACTAGCTTCAGAGGCTGTTTATGATCTTCATGATTAGACCCATCACCGTTCTATCATTTGTCTGATTACACTTCAATCTTTCCTGTCAACATTGCATACTCGTTGATTTTTCAAATTGTTCTGACCGCGACGTCTAGACATTCGAATGCTGGAAAATTGCAAAAATTATCCAGAACTACCAGAGAAAAGCAGAGAGCAGAAGCCGTGGAAGGACGCTCGGTGTGCCACCAGATCTACACGAAGACTCTTTCACTTTTCAGATCAAGGGATCAGGGAGCAATATCCCGCTATAGTGTGGACAGACTTTAGTTGCAGTGAACCCCGTGATGGAACGACGGACACGGGTGTTCTCGTCCCTGAGTTCGGTAAGTTTGATTTTCTCTCGTTACCTCCTTTCTCTAGCATGATGAATCACTAGCTTCAGAGGCTGTTTATGAATTATTTCATGATTCGACCCATCACCGTTCTATCATTTTTCTGATCCTTATTACACCACAACATCTTGACTGTCCGTATCCGTCGAGGCCCGACATCGGCTAATCAGTCTTCAGACACGATCTATTTAGCTCACCGGGCTTCTGTTCACATGAGAATATTCTCGCAGTCTGGAGCCGATGTTCAAGTTTTGGTAAGCACCCTTCCCGCATCACGCGTCACCAAATCAAACCCCGAGTACATGATGAGACTCAGCTTCAGAGGCTGTTTATGATTACAATCAACATGATTCGAAACATCACCGTTCTATCACTTTCTGACACCCGCTACAACCCTGCAACCTTACTCACATTCAAAACATCATTTACACACAAAATTGCCGGTGGCTAACTTCGTTGCCAGATCTTTTCAGCAGCGCTTTCCAACATGTCCTGGATCGATCATGATGAACATCCTTTGTCATTGATGCTCATCTATAGCAGTTCCACGGCGTTGTGCAGCCCTTTATCCATGGTACGTCGTTTTCTTCTCCGCCCCTCTGACATCTCCTCCCTGTTACTATGATGATATCCAGCTTCAGAGGCTGTTTATGAATGTTTTTTGTGATTCAAACTTTTACCGTTCTATCATTTGTCTGATTTGTTTACACGACAATGTTCCATCTTGATCCCCTTACTGGATACGTTGTTCAAGGCACTAACAACCTAAAGTCTCTAGTCGTGCATCCCTCTCTGCGCTGGCACTGTTTACCACATCGCATTGAGTGATCCGTTGATTTTTCTACGTGTTTTCCATTGTAGTTCTACCGTTCTTAATAAAAACCATTCTTCTTCAGAAACCAGCATTTTGATCGTGATATTGTACACCAGTGACCTAGACCCCCCAACGCCTTGCGCAAAGTTATCAAACGAGGGCAGCCATCATTGGGGCTACCCCTCACAAAGTCTTGACAGACTGGAAAAAGGGGTTCGCCAGCAACTTCTCATCCGCCATGACGAGCCCCTTGAGCTTAGAGACCATCTCCTCCTTGCTCATCTGCCCAGCGGCAACCTCTTCCTTCCACTTGAGCAGCACCTCCTTGAGCAGCGCGCTGCCCTCCTCGATATCCGTCTTGCTGTACTTGAGCCCCAGGTCCTCGTGCTTGGACGTAAAGTCCTCCAGCTCGTCAGCCTTGCGCTTCGCCATCCGCACGACCTTGTCGGGGAACCGGACTAGCTCTGCCACGTGGATGCCGAAGCTCTGGTCGCACACGCCGTCGTCGACCTTGTACAGCAACGTCACCTCGCGCTTGCTATTTTCGCCGCCGCCGCCGCCAATGTGCGCGGTGACGTGCAGGTTGTGCACCTGCGGATAGTCGTCCGCCAGGGCCGTCAGTTCGTGGAAATGCGTCGCGAACATGGCGAAGCACCCAATCTCCTTGACAATGTGTTCGGAAATGGCCCACGCGAGACCGAAGCCGTCGTACGTTGACGTGCCGCGACCAAGCTCGTCAATGATGATGAGCGATTCGGCCGTGGCCGATTTGAGAATGTTGGC
Source organism: Colletotrichum australisinense (nom. inval.) (assembly GCA_014706365.1). Classification (NCBI taxonomy): domain Eukaryota; kingdom Fungi; phylum Ascomycota; class Sordariomycetes; order Glomerellales; family Glomerellaceae; genus Colletotrichum; species Colletotrichum australisinense (nom. inval.). The sequence goes on from JABKAN010000003.1 coordinate 5,186,690, forward strand.
CGTCTCGAGCATTTCCGCCATGAAGGTTGACACGCCCTTGAGCTGGGAGTCGCTGGCACCAACGCGAGCCAGGATGGAGTCGAAGATGGTCAGCTCGGCCTCGCTGCAGGGGACGAAGCAGCCAATCTGGGCCATGAGGGCGATGACGCCGATCTGGCGGATGTATGTTGACTTTCCGCCCATGTTGGGGCCAGTGATGATGAGGAATGAAGACTTGTCGCGAGTCAAAGAGACGTCGTTCGTGATGAACTGCACGTCGTCTTGCATTTCCAGACATGGGTGTCGAGCCTCCTTCAGGATTGTCTGGCCTTCACCCCGCTTGTGAATCTTGGGTCGGACGTATTCCAAAGGTGCATGGACCGAGCAGTGTGCGAGGGAGACGATGACGTCCAGGTGTGCCAGGACACCAGCGAGTCTTTCCAAGACTGGGCAGTACGACGCAGCTACGCCAACGACCTCGTTGACCAAACTGCTCTGGGTTCTGTTGTAGTTCTGCGACAGCTGGTCGAACTCGCGACGGAGACTTTGGAGGGTCTTCGTCGTGAAGTATACACCGTTCTTCTGCGTCGAGCATTCCTGGTAGCCCGACTTGTTACGGATCGCACCGGCTTCTTGTCTCGTGAGTCTCATGCAGTAGCCGTGGACCTTATGGTTCTCAAGGAAGATCTTCTTGCCGACTTCCTGCTTCAAGTCACGAGCGGCATCCGAAAATTGTTGATCGATATCTCTCTTGAGCTTGTCAAGCTTCTTCCTGATGATCCTCAAGCTGTCGTCGAACTCTGGCTTGATAATGTACTCATGGTTGTCGAGCGCATCCAAGTCAACCGTGGTTTCAACCATCTCCGAGAGCTTCGCAAGACTATTGGAAAGCTCACGGAGAGGGGTCGTGTAGGCTTCATCGAGAGGATCTCTGTAGGCTTCGTCCATGACACCCTCAAGGGTTCCCAAGAACCCGGGTAGACGGATGATGACCTGATACGCACGAACAACGTCCTCGAGGTTTGCCTTGCCCCTTTGGAACCGCTTGGCGAGACGGTATAGATCCGGAACTGAGCGAAGGTGCTCCTCTTGCATAGTCTGCCGCAGCTCAGTGTCGTTGACGAATGCCTCGACAAGCTGTTGGCGCTTCTCGATTTCCTCCTTGTTCATGAGGGGTTGCTTGAGCCATTGCGACAGCAGTCTGCTACCGACAGGTGTCTTGCAATGGTTCAGCAGACCGTACAAACTCATAGACTTGGCACCGTCGCGGGCGCCGGGCATCAAGTTGAGAGCCTTGAGTGCCGCCGCATCCAGCTTCATGAACTGTGAGAGGTCATGCTGGTACAGCTGGTATTGCCCAAAGTTAGATGAATCGTGGAGAACGCCGAGGTACTTGATAAGAGCCGCGGCTGATCCCATGGCCAACTTGAGATCGGTTTGTGGGAGGAGAGTGGTGGCACGTTCGTCCTTCAAAAGACGTGCCAGGTCCTGCTCGATATCCTTGGTACCGAACTCGCCGGCAGACCGCTCCGAGACGGCTACGCCGCAGTTGACGATGATCTGCTTGAGCTTTGTCAGGTCGGGATCCTTGTTCTTATCTGCCTTGTCTGTCTGAACAAGGCATTCTCTGACACCGAGCTGAATGAGGAGGGCTTCGAAGTTGGAAAAGAGATCGTTATCGAGGAACTCGCTGACACCCAGCTCTCGCACGCTGGCATCGGCGAAGCAGACGCCCACACTCCGGGCCTCCGAGGCTTTTGTTGAGATCTTGACGGCAAGCATCATCGGTGCTGCTTCAATTTGGCCACCGAGATCCTCCTCCACATCCTGCAGGTTGCCAGGCGAAGCTTGCTTGACAACCTTCCAGTTCATGCGGCCGCCGGTGCTCTCCCATATCTCGATTCTCTTGCCCAGCTTGAATAGTGCTTCTCGGAGGAATTGTCGGAATACCGTGACGGTCATTGTCACTGAGGCGAGCCCCGTCTTCTCATCTCGGCCGAGTGTCCTTACGACGGACGTTGTCTTGTAGACCTGGGGATTGTCAGACCGCTCAGTTCATGATAGTGAGTAGGTGATGTAGGGCCAGACGTACTGTGCGGGCAATGAAGTTGGCATCTTCGCCATGTGATGTGTACCAGTCGCCTCGGTCGAATATGCGGACAGTATCCTCGTGGACGGCCGGGAGCGACTTAAAGAAGCGAATGAAGCCGTGTTCATCGTCGACCTATGGCAATGACGTATCAGCGAGGCGTCTAGTCGGCATCGATTGGAAAACAAACCTTCAATTCCGGCCGGGAAGACATGATGAGAAGGGAATCGTAAAGAATTGAGTAGCGAACGGTAAAACAGAAAGCAAAATCAAGTTGGACAATATATGTGGTGTAACCCGTGCGTGACACCAGGTGCTGTGCTTCTCCCGAGTGAGCGAAGTTAAAGTGGTTTCCGAGTGTGGCGCGTCTGGAAATCTATCTGGCGGGAGACGCGACGCGCTGGCACTAGTTCCATTTGGTTGCGAAAGATGCTGACCGCCCTCCAATCTGCCGGGACTAACGAGGTATTCGCACCTTGATTACTCCATGCTAGCCACCACTACAGAAGATGCTGAGACTGTGAATGCCATTTAGCGAGCTTTGCCTGCTCCAAATTCAACTCATCAGTCCATAGTTGACACTTTTCAGAAGTCTGCTCACTCTCACAACGAATCGCCGTTGTAGGTGGCTAGCTACAAGTTTAGTAACTTACGCATCAAAACTTTGGCTCTGGCTACTGAACAGCAAACCAGCCGGTCGTTTTCGACATCTGATCTCACACCTTGCCAAACATACTACCTACGCTCTCATAGAACTATCCACTCATCCTCCGGAACCCAGCCCCCCGCGTTGATGCTGTCCAGGAACTTGAGATCACTGCAGCTCAGAACGCGAGTTCTCTGTCGCACCAGTGCCGCTGCAAGGGAGAGCTGCAAAGCTCCAACCACTGCCCCGCATTGTGCTCCGAACAGTTTAGCGTATTTCTCCAACCTTTCCGCGCACCACCAGCTGGGCAACGACCATCGCAGGTGGTCATCGCCAAAATTTCGCAGAAGTCCCCCACTTCGCTACCTAAAGTTTGCATCGCCGTCCAGCTCGACCACCGCAACAATGGAGACATCCGCAGCAGAACCCGTCAATCAGCCAGCAAAGGACCTCGAGATGTCCGAAGCCGCGCCAGAAACCACCGCCGTCGCATCTTCGGCCGCCAATGGCGGTGTCGCAGAGGGTGCAGCAGCACCATTGATCGCCACAGCAGAAGGAGGAGCGCAAGCCGCCGAGGAAAAGGAAGGCGAGGAAGCCGACGTCGAATCCGCGGGTCCAGCCGCAGAGGGCGAGGGCGCCGCCGCCGCCGAAGAACCCAAAATCTCAAAGAACCAGCTCCGCAAGATGAAGCGCAAAGCCGCGTGGGAAGACGGCCGCGAAGACCGCAAGCGCAAACGCAAAGACAAGCGCCACGACAGACAAGTCGCCCGCCGCGAAGAGCTCGCCGCCGCCGTGGCCGAAGCCGAAGCAAAAGGTCTCGACCCCTCCACCGTCACCATCCCGCCGCGCCGCAAGGTGCCCCGCGTGCCCCCGACGCAGGTGCCCGTCACCCTGATCCTCGACTGCGCGTTCGAAAAGTACATGCTCGAAAAGGAGCAGGTCTCGCTCGCGAGCCAGATCACCCGGTCCTACTCGGACAACCGCCAGTCGCGGTACCGCGCGCACCTGTACGTCAGCTCGTACGGGGGCCAGCTCAAGGAGCGCTTCGAGGGCACGCTGGGCAGCCAGCACGTGCACTGGAAGGGCGTGAAGCTCGTCGAGGGCGACTTTGTCGCGGCGGCCAAGGACGCGGACGAGCTGATGAAGGGGCCCCGTGGCGGAAAGATTATCGACGTGCTGAACCCCACCGAGGAAGACGGCACGCCCACGAAGAAGCCCGCCGTGTTTAGAGACGTCATCCACGACTCGCCGAACCCGGATCCCGAACCCGAACCCGCGGATGAGCTCAAGAACATTGTCTACCTCTCCTCCGACTCGGTAAACACCCTCGACCGCCTCGAGCCCAACACGAGCTACGTTATTGGCGGCCTCGTGGACAGGAACAGGGAGAAGGGCCTGTGCCACCGCCGCGCGCGCGAGATGGACATCCGGACGGCCAAGTTGCCCATCGGGGAGTACATGAACCTGTCGAGCCGCAGGGTCCTCGCGACGAATCACGTTGTGGAGATTATGCTCAACTGGCTCGAGACGGGCAGCTGGGCCGAGGCGTTCCTCAAGATCATCCCCAAGCGCAAGGAGGCGAAGCTCAAGGAGGAGGGCGCTGGAAGTGCCAGTGGTACACCGGCTGCTCAAGGGGAGGGCGAGTGCGAAGGTGATAATGTTGAGGATAGCAGGTTTGAGGAAGAGAATGACGAGGATGTGGATGAGAACCAGACTATCACGGAGACCGTGGCGGCACCTGTATCAACAGAGGCGGCTCAGGAGAGTGCCAAGACGGAAGTGAGTACATCATAGCCAGGCATGGCAGGCGATTTAAAAAGTTGATAGAATACCCCCTCCCTTTGTTGTCTGGAATCAAAAGGACAAAACAGACCACAAACACCAACCCATTAACCAAAGGCCCCCAATCATACAAAAGTCGTGTCGATTTGCTTTCAGAATTCCATGCTGTCCTCCTCCCTTTCCCTCTTGACCTTGACGTCTCTCTCATCCTTCATCAAACCAATCACAAACGACCGGAACTGTTCCACGAACGGCTTCAGGCTCGTCTTCTCCCAATCCTGCACGCTCTTCTGCTGCGACCCGCCCCCCTCGGCATCGTCTACGTCGCCACCCTTCCACGCGTCAATCTCCGCCAACAGGCTCTGCACTGTCGGCACGGCCAGCGGGTCAAAGTCCTCGAGCCTCTTAGTGTCGATCGGCACGCACACCCTGCCGGTGCCGGGGTGGACAACAAAGGGCGATTTGAGCAAATGGTTCAGCTTCTTGCTGACCTCGATATCGAGGCGCGGGTACGTGTACTCGAGCACAATGTCCTGCTTGGCCTCGAGCAGCGCCTTGGCGTCGAGCTTCTTGCTCGCGCCGCTCTTGGCCACGGTGTCGATGTCGGCCCACTTAGCAATGGATGACCGACCCGGCGCCGCATCCCACTTCTTGCGAAGGGATTCGTTGAGGTCCCTGTCCGGGAGGAGCTGGAGCAGACGCTCCGCGCGCTCGTTGGAGGCCCAGGGGTCTTGCGCCTCGAGGACGTCTTCTTGGAAGTGTGATTTGAGGGTATCCAGACTGCGTCTACGGCCATGTTAGTTACTCCAACGTCTTGCTCAGTTGTGCCAACATCACTTACGAAACGTGAGGATGCAGCGGCCGCCACAAATTGACCTTCTTCCCGCTCTGCGCGCCACCCTTGAGGACCTCCAAGTACCCCGCGATAGATCTACGCATCTGGTCGCCCATCGTCCGCGCCTTCTTGTCGCACACCCACGCGTGGGCACCTCTTCGACCAGAGTACACCCACATTATGTGCTTGAAACCAAAGTCGTCCCGCAGCGCAACGTCGACGACCTTGATCGCCATGGTGATGAACTGCCAGCACTTGTTGCAAATATTCGCCTTGTCGCAGCACGTTCTGATGTCGTCGTAATCTGTCAAATCGATATCAAAGCACAGCTCCTTGGCGAGCGGCTTGAATGCGCTGGCGTTACGGAGGGTCTTGCGGTCGCGCGGGTTCGTGGTGTAGACGGGGCCGATTTCGAAACGGGAGGGCATGAGGCGAAGAACGTCCTTTCGCAGGCTGGGGCGCGAGGGATTAGTTGCTGTCGTACTCCCAGGAGTGAACTAGAAAGGTCATAGTAGACTCACAGATCGTGGCTTGCAAAGGACTGGTATCGTAGGTATGCGTCGTTCTGTAGCGTGAAAGCGAATTCTCGATGGCCAAAGTCGTTGGTCGGTGATGGGCTGTGGTTCAGCCACTGGAAGAGATATCTCCAAGGGAATAGACGCTGATAAAAACTGCGCATCACCTCGGGATCTGAAGCCTTGAGGTCTGCGACATCTCTACACCTGGTATTAGCAATTGCCCCTCCATTCCATGTCGGACAACCCACGTTGGAGAAGGGGGTGTCAAGACCCCATCTGGACTGGATGAGGGAGCGTCTTGTGGTCTTGAACTGGGGAATTCGTCGTCTGAGTCGGCGTCTGCAAACAGGTCGTCCAGCTTGACCTCGCTCTTCTCTTCGGCGGCCGGCGCAGGCGCAGGCGCCTCGGCCTCCTCCATCGCTACGTCGCCATCCGTTACCTGGGCGACATCTTCGGGAACGGTGGGATCGGCCATTGCGTCGTCGGTCATGGCGGTGGTCTGAGGTGAGTTTGCTTCTGGTGACACGGAATGAGGCATCGCTATGTCTGTGAGGGTGGTTGAAGATGACAACTTCAAGTATCGCTCTGCTAGTATCGGTCACTTTGTCTTGGTGGGCAATTTGCCGGGGCAACTTTGCGGGCGGGCGTTGCTGGACAGGGGCGCGTCGGGGACGCGTTTTCTCGCGTAAAGAGCTGGGATGGGCCCCGTCCCCTGCTGAATGGCTTAGTCATTGGCGGAACGATCCCGACTTCACCTCCTTCCTTCCGTCTTCTCTACTAACTTTATCTTGCCTACCAAGTAAATCATCAATGCCAGTATTTTTGACACTTCGAGTCAAATTCCGTTGTTGGCTTATATCTCCAGGAAGAAATATGATTTTCTAGTCTAAGGTGGTGCCCGATGTTTGACCACCATTGCCTCATTTAGACATAGTTCACCATGACTAACCATACCTTTAATGAAAGGAGAGGTGCCTCTACCTTGAGCGTAGTCATCTACAATCCGCCCCTTTTCACTGATACTCGTAGCTCTCAGAAGTATCCATGTCTATCCTAACCGTTATATCATATGTATCGTACCACAAAAGTTCAATAACAAGATCCAGATAGGCAAAAGGAAAGAACAGGACGGAGGTCGGTGATTACTTACAATATTCTTCACACCCCTGCCCAGACTCGAACAGCGCGCCCCTCAGGCCAGCACGGCTTCATTGGAGTATTTGTTTTAGCTTCCCTGCGTCAGGGTGTAAACCACCCAACTGGCCGGATGGGTGCTGGTGGCAGGAACGGTGTTGAGGAGGTATACATAAAGTCGTCTCGAATACAACGGCAGGCGCGTCCGGGGACCTGGATACATTCACCTGAAGGCGCGCCGCGCCTGCTCCTTCCACGTCAGAAACTCGTTTGCAAGGCTTTCCCCAAAGCAAAGGTCGTCAACAGTCTCAGATACTCGCTCTGGATTCATCTCTTGAGGCTACCGTGCTTACCTTCAATGACAACGCTTTGGTGAGCCCGTTTCCTAAATCTTCCCGCTTGATTTACTCCCTCTATCCCTCAACATCCTAGTCCCTGTGCTTTACTCAGCCTACCTACTTAATTTCAGATTGTCGCAATCTCATCCCTATTGACGGTTTTCTTGGAACCTTCAGACCTTCACCAAGCTACCTCGTTCCACGATCGACAGCTCCATCATATGACAAGAAAGACACTTGGTGAGAGCCTTTGACAAATTTCATGGGGGGTATTTCAGGCTATCCCTCCGCTTCAGCATACAATTCCAATAACCCTCACTTGCCGACTGACTTCAGCGGCAACTTCGGCGTCAGAGCTCACTACAAATCCATGAAAGACTGAACCAGAGGCCCTGGCACCAAGCACTTTCTTAGTTGGATCCTCATATCTGGAAAAGCCCGACAGGTGGTTGCGGGAATACATCGCACGGTATTGGATTTAGCACTAATAGCCAACCCCATGTATACTCGACTACGAGGTACTTACTTGGTCGAGGTGATCACGTGTCTGTTCATTTCATGATCGGGAGTGCGACGTTGGTCCAGCTGACTGAGTTTAGTCAGTCCACTCGTGGGTGATATCAATGCTGCAGACATCGGAGAGGAGGCATACAGCCCTATACTTCATACCGTAGGGTCTCTTGAGCAAATACATATGTCTGGTACCTCCTTCGTTGGAGGATTCGTAGCATCTACGGTGCAAAAGAAACCGGTCTCTTATTAGGATATCATCGGGGCATGACTTTGACGAGAAGCTGCCGTTGCAAAATTTCCCAGTACGTGTTTCATGATCCATCGCTTTCACCCTTTGTGAACAAACACAGGAAGAGTGAGCGTGAGACTTGGTAATGACAAGGGATGCTTGCAGCTCGAAAGAGATTTCCTGTGGAGGCCAGTGGCCACGAAAAACAACACCAGTTCCATATGTGTTCAGAGTCTACAGAAAGGCACGCTCGTTTTACCGTCGACTTGAGAAGTTAAATGGAGGTCCAGAAGGGAGATTTCAAGTCTCACCAAATTAATAACGAGAATGCGAGAAGGCACGCCAGCAGAGCGCGCTCAACTAGCAAAAACTCCATGTCGGTGACAAGAATCTATCAGTACCCGTGTAACACGGAGGGCTAGGAGCGATCATGGTCAACCCCAGCGTCAGAGTGCTCTCTACTCGACTTGCTTCATCGAGCTCTCCTCGTCCCATAATAGTTGGTCGTGAAGCTATCCGAAAACCTCGGGTCCCACAAGCTGGTCTGCTGCATATGCTACTAGATATGATCGTGATTGATCAGCCGCTGGCTTCTCGTGCTCATAAAGCAGGGTCAAGTGGTGGTCTGTCCTTGCAAGTCTACCTTGCCTGGAGGACGCAACTACCGCTCTCACCTAGATATCGCCGCCTTTGCTCACACAAGGGAAAGCCATCTACACCACAGAGAGCAAACATTCCAACATCCTCAGCGCGAGGGTCCGGTAGAGCAGACGATGAAGTTCAAAATCATCGCCGTGATTCAACTTGAACTCCAAGCGTGATCCCGTCTAGTCGTCAACATTGCAGGCTCTTGGATTCCCCCCCATACGGACTCAGTAGCCCCGTGCCGGAAAATCTCAGCCTCGAGTAACAATGACCTCGCTGGCAGATCTTCAGGCATCAGGTGTCCCGGGCCGGATGCTCTATCCCTCCAGTGAGCAGTGGGAAGCTGTCCAGCGACGAGATGACTTGACCAGCTGCGCCCGTCAAAAAAGCAGAGCCTCCAGAACTGGGATACCAAACAACCAATAGATTCAAGTTTCTGATGATTTCGACCCTTGGAACGGCATCTCGCCCGAAGTTGAACCTCATTGGCTGGTTGGTTTGCGGACTTTTCCCCAGCTATTTCGAAATGGCAACACCCGCAGTGCTTCAAGCTCACCTCAGACAGGTCTGGATTGCGTTTCAAAGGGATCTCCCTCCTGTACAATTGACAGGAGCGTGAAGAATATGCGTTTTGGCTGGCGATCGCCGGGTAGTCCTCGACAAGATGCCGATGTATGAACCTCGCCTCCATGCCAGTGATGTGGAATCAAAAAGGGTCGTCAGTATTCAAGTCGTCCAGTCAATCACTGTCTCGAAAAAAACAGGCCAATCTGGACGAAGGATCAGAGATGATTGGTGGACTTCCACCCGGGCGATATATACCACACATGCCACGCGATAGGGCTTGAAAGGGTTCAAGGGAGGAGGCCATGGCCGGCACCTGCTGGTCTACGGCGCTACATCCGGCTGGCAGGACGGGAGCAAAAGCCATCAGCAACGCGGAGCCGGGCGCTCGCCCGCCCTCTAGCTCGAGACATTGTGTCTCGGCGCCTGGTCCCCCGCCGTGGAATGCTCGGCCACGATGTCTTCGAACCCAATCTCCCTGCACTCGTAGAGCTCGGCGATATGGCTCGATTCGATCTCGTCCCAGGCACTTGGGTCTGGCGGATGGGATGATCGACTGGAGAGGGACTCAGATCAATAATCCTGAGGGCCGCTAGATGGTCCCTGAAGAGGAAGAGGAAGAGGACGTGTCCAGCATGTGCCGTCCGGTGTCTCGAGAAACATGTTGTCCGAGCCCATTGCTGACTACTTGTTCAAGAACTGACCCGGTTCTGGACGAAGACGTGGAAAAGTAATCTGATTAGATGGATCCAAGCCCATCTTGAATGTCCTAGAGTCGTCTCACCTTGTAATAGTATTACATTTCATCAGAAAAACTTGAATTTACTGGTCATTGCGGGAACGTTGCTGGTGTCCCCGGCTTAGCGGGCATCTGTATCTTCAGAAACATCGGATGCGGTTGGAGGCTCACCGCGCCAGCGGCTCTCTGCGCCTGGAGACGCGATCACCAACCAGCAGCTGACAGGGCGGCTGTAACGGGTGTTCGAGTGTGTGTTAGACTTCGGATCCGGCGGGTGTAAAGTGTTTTCGGAAACGCCAATGTCGATCCCCTGCTCGTAACCCCCGCCGCAGGCATCCAACGAATGGAGACGTGCGACAAGGAGAAGACGATTCAGGCTCGCACTGCTCGGTCTGAGACCCTTCAGCCAGAAGTGCGATACCGTACAGCAAGAGTGAGAGGCAGCCGGGAAATATCCGACTCTGTGGTTGGCTGCACAGTGTTCGAATAGAGTAGGTGTTTGCGGTGAAGCGGGCAGCCGTCGTGCCGTCAAAACGTGCTGCTGGTCCCCTGGATACTCCGTACATACTGCTCTGCAATTTGCATCGTACGTCGTGGTAGGAATCCGCATCGTTTCGCCAATTGGGGCCAAAGCCCCCCCAGCACCAGTGGCGGACAGTGGATTGGGCCAAGGGGTTTGACGGTGACCTCCCTCACCTGACGCTGTGAAAAATCTTACCGTCCCGCCTCATCATTTTCCCTCTCCCATCGGTCGGGAGATCTCATGGATCCTGGTCCTGGGCGCCAAGGTCACGGTGTGGATGGTGTGACCCGTGCAGAACTGGCAGCGTCCCCTCAGTTGCGTCATAATGGGGCTAGCGTCGCTGTGTAGATGGGACAGGCCGGCTTGCAGTTGTCTGCTAACTTCAGCCTCCATCAGCAAGTGTGCCATGTTTGGCCATGTTGCCGCTCGGACGCCCACGATGATGATGTTGATGATGATGGCTTCAAGGTTGATTGAAAGCTTCGTGTACTTTCATTTTAGTTGGCAACCTGAGAAGGGCAAGTTCGGCGCGAGCTGCGTCACCTCCGCCGGCCGCATGCTTTGACAGCATCCTAGTTGTCCGTTTGGCGACGTTGAACCCTTGGCGACGCCGTGGCTCCGTCCAACTTCTTGGTTTGCCGATCTTGGCGCCGGATGGAATGTTGTCCGTTTCGGAATCGGCCTGGGACCGCTGAGCCAATTCAATTATTTGTGTCCGTACGCTGAAGTATTCCGGGGACTAAGCAGTCCAATCGGCCGATACGTCCTTCGCTGGGACCCCTTGCATGGGCCAGATGGAGGGGAATGCACCGTAAGGTACGGCTGGAAAGCATGATGCCGTGTGCCCGTCTGAACTATTCGTACAGGCAGTATCTAAGCTTCCTTTGGCGAGGGATGTTTTTAGGTAGTCGGTTCAAACCGAAGCGCGGTCCCAGAAGGCCGGGTTTCGGCTGCTGTCAGTGCTCGAGTCTGGTCTGCCCTATGTTGCACGCGCTGACGAGGCAGGCTTGCGCTGCGACGCCCTTTACGCAATGCCTTCTAGAAAGCAGAGAAAGGTTACCCCGGACGACATATTAGGATCAGCGAGATGCTGCTTCGAGATGGGCAGACTGCGTTACACTGTCGAGAAATTGAAGGGGACAGGACCGAAAGTGTAAAACACAGCTTTGCGTATCAGTTACCAGCGTCATTGGTTTGTAGTTGGCGAGTTCAACTTGGTATCTCGTTATCGTGTGTCTGAAAGATGCTGTGGTCTCTAGACCGCAGTGGTCATTCATGTTCGAAATATACTGGCGAGAACGAACCGTCTTCAGGCGGAAGGATTGACCGAAAAGGGACAGCGGATTGTAGGACCTATTGTCAAAGCAGCCTGGAGTCTGGACTGCTCGTCAGATGGTGGCAGCGCGGAAAGACTCAGACGCCCGTTTAGGACGTCTTGAGCTGATCCAGTTAATCAAGGCTGGCCAATCTAGAGGCAGCCATCGCGGATCGTTGCTGTCTTGGTCCTCAGGATGATGGCTGGGTGGGTGGTGCAGTACTCCGTAGGCCGGTCAAGTTGCCAAATCCACCGACCATCACACGGGCATCCACTCGATTGGCGAACAACGACTGTTGACTTGGAGCACAGTATGAAGGGTCTTCATTCCAGTTTTGTCTTTGTCCGAGAGGTTCTCCCAAACCGTTTCTCCGTCTCTCCCCGCACTACAGGAAGGACCCTTTACCGCCCAGAGTTGAGATGGCATGCATCCTAGGAGTTGGCGAGACAAGCAAGACAAGATAATTTCTGCAGCTGTCTCTGCGCTCGTTGCTCCTACTCCTATACAGGACACTCGCACAGCGCAGCAGGAATCATGTGTCGCGGAAACAGCCGGCCGTGTCCTATTGGTTACTGCATATTTCGGATGCCAGTCCGTCTTTCGAGGTCGCCGAGAAGATGGCTTACTCGAGCACGAGATTTTCAGGCCGACAGGGTCTTTGAGAAGAAGCCATCGCGCCGTGTGGCACGCAACTTGGTGGTTGTAGATGAATCCGCACAGTTGGGGGGGTGTCAGGAGTGTATGTAGGAGGGTTGAATTGTTAGCTAGGAGTTTGGTTGGCTTAATGCCCATATGTACATCCCATTCAGGTTCCTCCGGAGTTTCCCAATTTGTCCAGGTGGGCCACACCTGCCCACAGGTCCCCCGCCAACACGACGCCCTCGGAGTCAAATGCCATCCATTGGCCACGAATGTCATCCACTGACCATAAGTGCCATCCATGAGGTTGAGCTGCATCGTGTTGAGTCGTAAGAAAAAAAAGCAAACCCAGCAGTAAAAAGCAAATAAAATGCAAACTCCCTCGTCTTTATGAAAACTCCCTGTTTCGACACTGCCATCCCATTTTTTTTTCTTGTTTTCTGTTTTTTCCTCTTGTCGTGATGTCCTCCAATCCTTCGTCGTGATGGCGTCAATCCTCTCATCGTGATGGTGTCCAATCCATTCGTCGGTTCCCATTCACTTCACTCATCTCGATCTCGATTCTCCTCTACTTTGCGGATCCCTTGGATTTGGGTCGTCTCGCCTTTTTGTTCGCCATCTTGGCATCCAGCCACTTGTCGAAGTTGATGAGCGGGTCCCGTCCGTCGTCCATTTCTTCCTTCATCCAGTACTCGATGATGAGTTTGTGTCTATCGAGCTTGATGCCTTGGTCGTCTTGGTGTTTCTTGATTGACGACTCCAGACGGTTGAAGATCGTCGCCCGTTGTTCGTCGTTGAGGGGCACCGGCTTTTCCTCAATAAACTTTTCCTCGACAACCGATTGTCTGTCGTCTTCCGACGAGCTCTCTGACGAGTCTAGACCCCTATAGATAGCGCTGATCCGTTGTGCCGTACCTGAGTCTTCTCGTCGGGCCGTGTCTCGAAATCCTTCGGCGTCGTCATGGTGAGTCTCATCCATGGCTGATCTCTGTTGAGATAGATTGGGGGATTGCTGATGAGTGTCGTAGCGATGGTTCGCATCCAGCATGGATGTCAACGGCTGCTGTTCATGATCAACGGCTGGAATCTGTTGAAACACATTGGGAGTCTGCTGTGTATAACTGGTCGAGTCGAGTGCTGAACCCTGTCGAGGTACATTGAGGGACGGCTGTGTACAACGGGTGTCATCATTGCGGTTCGAATCCAGGGATGATGTCTGCAGATCCACGCCGAAAGGCTGTCGTTCACGTCGGGCCTGACAAATTTGCTTGAACTCCGCATCCATGTCTCTCTTCTCAGTGGGTGCGCCGAACGTTGGCAATCGCGGGCGCTTCTTCTCGGGGATGGCATCGGCGTCTGTCGGTCCAAATACATCATCTGCCGATCGCTTGTTGTACTCTGACTGCCGGTTGTCTCTCGTCACAGACTGAGCTGGGGATGCCGCCCATCGATTGTCGACCAACGGTCCTTCAAGGCCCACGACTGCCGGGTTGGCGACTCCGTCATTGATACTCGGGCTTCCCTGAGGGTTGGATGTCGCCCATCCGTGCTCGGCTGTCGAGGTGACAGAGGACTCGGTACCTCCCATGTTTGGCATTGTGTCGGTCGGGGTGGATTGGTTAGTGTTGTCAGACTGAACTGGCTTTGGTTGAATGATGGTGGTGGGGGCCGGCTTGGTTGTGTCCTCGCTTGTGTTGACGGCAGTGTAGCTCTTGGACGCCAACGGCGAGCTAACCGGGGGGGAGCTGCTCACATTCATTCCGGTTGCGCCGAATCTCGGGGGGAATGGTGAGAACGCTGAGGATCCGAACGGTGAAGATCCGATGTTTGTCACCAGACGTGAGATCGGCTGTTGTACGCCCTTCCGCTCGGGAGTGCCACCAGTTGTCAATGCGGGGGGAAGCTGTGGGAGACGCTGATGCTCCGTGTTCTCGGTCGTCTCTGGATTGATCGGCGATGACGAACTGACCGGCGGCATGGTTCGGGCTGCTGTGTTGGTCGGCGATGAAGTCTTGTCGACGACATCTTTCTTCTCATTGTTGCCATCCATCTGGGGCTTGGTCTTCCTGACGGGTGCCTTGGGCCTCACCTCGTCATCGGAGCTCGACGATCCGTCCTTGCCATCCATGAACCTAAAAGCCGAAATAGCATTCTGGCTTTCATATGTGATCGATTCCGTGCGTCTCCTGAATGGGGCCTGTTGAAGCACCTCTGACGGCAAGGTTCCAACCAATATCTTGCTGACCACTTCTATCATGTCCATGATGGTGCCTCTCACCTTCAGGTCCTTCTTGAATGAATTCTCCGGGCCCCTTCCGCCAGTGTGAGGCAATGCAACGCATCTCAATGCCGCTGCCCAACAATGAGATTCTGGGATAAACTGCGACAGGTCTTTCTCCTTCTCTCGAGCGGTCAGAACTGAGCCGATGGCCTTGTAAACAGTACTGTTCGTGAATGTCACCGTGGTCGGCGCCAGCATGGGTGTCAACACATCCTTCATATCATCGATCATCTTCTTGGAGATGATGTGTTCCATTCCGAGCGTTCCTTGGAGTCTCTGATAGGCCGCCAATATAGCCTTGTGAGCGGCCTCGGGTGACATTCCCACAACGACGCCCTCATCTTCGGTCAGGTCGGGACCAATCGGGGAACTGGAAGAAGGAGGAATTTGCTTTTGCTTCTTTGTCGGGGTAGATGAGGCTGATGAGGTGTTCTTGGCCGCCGAGGTGTTCTTGGGCATCGGGATGTTCTTGGGACTCGATGTGTTCTTGGCTGTGTCCTTGGCCGACGGGTTCTTCTTGCGCGGTGCGTTGTTTCCAGCGCGACCCATATTGCTTGGCTCTGATGGATGCCTCTGATCAGCAGTTCCGTTGGGGGGGATTGAAAGACTTGACTCGTCGTCACTTGATGAAAAATCTGTGGAATCGTCGTTGAAATGGGTGAGGTCGATCACGATCGGTTGTCGGTCCGCGTCCGTCTGCATGCCACCGCAGCAGGTCGTGTCGGATGCGGCTCGTCTCGTTCGATGGGATAGGTTGCGAATATTGTTGGGGTACGCGATGGGGGAATTCAGGTAATTTGGGGGAATTCAGGTAATTGTGTATGTGTGGGAGGAAAGGAAAACAGTGTGTGGGTGTGGGAAGAAAAGTTGGAAAGGTGGGTGGGAGAGATTGGAAAAGGTGAAGGGCCACGATGTGAGGCAGGGCAGGTAGGTAGGATACGTAAATTGGCAGGAGCGTAAAAATTCTTTTCCCTCTTGTTGATGGTGTCAAAGGCGGTCAAGTCGCGAGTCGTTCCTTCCTCGCCTTCGTCGAAGCAGATTGGTGAATGGCAGCCTGAGGTCAACTCCCGACTGTAGGTACCCCTCTCGCGGTGTGAATATCTTCAGTTGGTCCCAATGTCGATGGTGAGGTATCGATGTCCCGTCCAATTGTTCGATCACATATGAGACTCGACCGACCCGATGTTTGATTGCGAATGGCCCTCGCCATCGAGGCTCGAATTTAGGTGGCTTCCCGTCCTGTGCCAACATCACCAGATCACCACGCCGGAACGGTTCGCTCGTTTTCATGTCATGCTTCGCCATCCTTGCCTCATTGGTTGCTTTGTTTTCATCCGCGACGTCGCGTCTGATGGCATCCGTCCTGGCTACAAAGTTGACGGCAATGTCGGCGAGCTCATCTGGGTCCGGCAGTCGTCTCGGGCCTGATGGCAGCAGCGCGTTCGCTTTGGTTGTCTCCCATCCCATGAATATCTCCGCTGGGGAAAATCCCACCGTCGACATCCATCTGCTGTTTAATTTGTTCAGTCCGCCCTGCAGGTGATCGTCCCATTCATCCGTCGGTATGGTCCCGTCCAGCATCCCCTTCGTCAGAATGTCCATCAATAATCTGATGTGTCTCTCAATCATGCCCACGGATTTGTGTGATTTCGCTGGAGCTGGTACGACTTCAATCGACCGGCTTTTCATGGCTGTCCTGAATTCAGCTGATGTGAAGGCACCTCCCGCGTCTGGGTATATCGTCTCGGGCACCGCCCCCAGGGTGTTTGACCAGCTTTCCAGCACAGGGATTGCTTCGGATGCCGACGATGTCTTCGTTGGTGCCGCCCAACAGAATCTGCTCAGATAGTCGACCCAAATCAGAATCAATGCGTTGCCCTTCTTTGTCTTTGGCAATGGTCCCAGATGGTCGAGGCCCATCACTTGCAGTGGGTGTGAGATGGCAACTGTCTGGTCTGCATGCAATGGCTTCCCGGATGCAACGCTCGCGCAGGGCCAGCATCCCTTGATGTACCTGGTAATGTCGTGTGACATCGTTGGCCAGTAGTAGTTCTTGATCAGTCGACGTCTGGTTATATTTGGTCCAAAATGTCCGGCATCATCATGGGCCTCCTTGCACGCTTGGGCAACCTCTGATTTCACCAGGCATCTCTTCCACTCATCCCGCGTGTTGTGGTACAACGTGTTGTCTGATATCCCGTATTCTCGTGCCCTCGACTTTAGAGTTCTCAGCTCGTGATTGTTGA
This sequence comes from Colletotrichum australisinense (nom. inval.), assembly GCA_014706365.1. NCBI lineage: Eukaryota > Fungi > Ascomycota > Sordariomycetes > Glomerellales > Glomerellaceae > Colletotrichum > Colletotrichum australisinense (nom. inval.). The sequence goes on from JABKAN010000003.1 coordinate 5,203,706, forward strand.
GATTCGTCGTTCCGCACATCAAAAATTCGCAGATGTCCGAGTACCAATCGTCCTTCAACCACTTGTCCAGTCTGGTTGGGTCCAACGCGACTGATGCTGTCGCGCTGAAGCATGTTGCCACCGCCTCGCAGACTTCAGGGGTTGCGTCCAGACACGTTGTCGCCAACCACTCGTTCTTCATCCATCCTGATAAACCTTCCAGTTCGTCCACATCTCCTCTCACTGCTGCCACCAGATGTTCTGCGATGAGTGCAATCGAGCTTTCAGTGTCTGAGAACACCACCTTGGGGATCTGTCGGTCCTCGTCGGACAGAACCTCCGCACTCAAGGCCTCCACCACTGAATTGCCCACATCCTCGTCGGGGGGGTCCAAGGGGGGGTTGGCTGTGGTCCCCGGCTCTTCGTTCGTTGTCGCTCGACGTCTTGGGAATAGAACATCCACGGCGTCGTTGAGGTGAGTCCAATCTGGTCGGTCTGCTGCGATGAGTCTCATCATCTCCTCGTATCCTCCTGCGCCATCCTTCCAGACCCACCGGCCGTCCGCCATGTCGCCATGCATTTCGATGTCTGTCGCCTCACAATCGTATGAAGGGAAGATTGTACGGGATAGTGAGTCTGCTGCTGCATTGCGTCGCCCCTGTATGTATTGTATGTCGATATTCAGCAGCCTCAACTCTGTCACCCATCGTGCATAAATGCCATCATGGTGCGCTGTCGTCAGGAACCATGTCAGTGGTTTGTGATCTGTGAATATGACGGATGGCGTTTCTGTCCTGAGAAAATGTGCATATCGTCTGCAGAACTCGACGATCGCCAACAGCTCTCGTTTGTAGGTCCCGTAATGTCGTTGTGTCTTGGTAAACAGGAATGAGTCGTACAGGATTGGCACCAAGCCAGCTGGTTGATTTTGCATCACCACACATCCGCCTGCGTATTTCGACGCATCGGAGTAGAGCTGCACCGGTTCTCCAACCATCAATCCGTGCAGTTCGATGGCGTTGGCGACCAACTTCTTCATCAACTCGAATGAGAGTGCTTCCGCTGGGCCCCATTTCCAGGGAACGGATCCCGTCAGACGATGTAGTGGGCGTGCCACCTCTGCGCAGTTCTTCATCCACTGTCGGCATGGTCCCGCTGCAGCCACGAATGCTCGAACTGCAGTCTGGTTGTCTGGCACCGGCCATTCCTGGATCTTGGCCACTCGCGATGGCTTGATTTGAGTGATGCCATCGACCTGATGTGTCCAACCCATCGCTACCACTGAGGTCATGCCCAACGCAATCTTCTTCCGTGATAATCTGACTCGTGCCCACAGCAGACGTGGCAACAGATGATCCTTGACCAGATCCCATTCCTCCTCCCATGATGTCGTCTTGGTAAAAATGTCGTCGAAGTAGATATCGATGGGTGCCATTCCTCCAGGCTCAGATGCTGCCAACAGGGATGGTTCTGGGTTCGGCTCTGGGATTGGTCCCAAGAACAGCCTTCCGAACTCCGTCATCTGATGTGCCGAACTCTTCGCTCCCTGTTGCATCCTCGTCGGCTGTAATTGAGGCTGTTCCGGTGCGTTGAATGCATAGATGTATCTGTGGTCGGGGTGAATCGGGATGGACCAGTATGCGTGCTTGAGATCCCAACATGAGTATGATTTGATCCGGGGATCTGACAGATTGTCGTGAATTTCCCTCAACAGTGGTATCAGTGACGATGGCAGTTCTTCGTCGACATTGCGGTAGTTGATTGTCAACCTGTGCTCACCCCACGGGTCATTGTTCTTCTGCACGATGACAGGCTGCGCTCCCCATTCTGATGCAATGCCGTTGGCTGCCACCGTTGGCTCATATAGTCCCACATCTCGTCCCTCCTGGATCAGTCGATTCAGCCAATACTTCTCTGTTGCGTTCCAACGCTTGCGTCTGTTGGATGTCCATGGCTTGGCGTCCGGCTTCAGTCGTGGTATGTGAGTATAAAGGTCTGTTGGGGGGAAATTATCTGGGAAGCTCGAGAATAGCTCTCGGTAAGTGTATATAGTCCTCTTGATATCTTCAATACTCTCCGTCGGCACCAGTGGTCCCAGAATCATCGGTTCTGCATCCCACCATTTATTAATGTCAGCCATAGGTATAGATTTGTCCACGCTCAACCGCGTGATCCTTCTCGTCGTGGGAAATGCTGAAGGTGTGGCATCGGGTGCCGGTACGTGTCTGTTCCCCATCTCCACTGGATGTGCCACATCGCCTTTGTCTATTGTCGCCGACAGGGTATGAAATAAGGCAAATTCCTCCCTCTGGTCGTTGTCCCTGGTTATCCTTGGTGCGTGTAAACAGAGCCAGGCACTTGATGCGTTCCAAATGTGGGAGAACCCTTCGCCGAAGTCCTGTCCGGACTCATCTCGCGGTGTCGGCGCCCATTCCTCCGCGGACGGTTGCAGTTTAATGACCTGCCCAGGTCGGTGCTGATCTAGTCGTTTTCCGAATGGTCGTCATCTGAGTCCGCGTCGTCATCTGAGCTGTCGTCGTCATCGAAGTCCACGATTTCCAGCAGTCTGTCCCGACCAGTCAGGTCCGTGTGGTCGTCGGCAGGGCTCAAAATCAGCTTCTGCGATTCTGCCAAATCCATTGCAGGTCCTTCGATTTCCACCAACGCCTCTCCGATGTTGGAGTTGCCGATGATCATCCTGGCTCCCCAGGGGTCGATCAATGCTCGGACGTCGAACAACCATGGCATGCCCAAGAGCAGCAGGACGGATTGGTCGGTGTCTTGAGTGCGGACACATGCCCAGATCTCTCGCTTGATGCCGTGGATCACAACGTCCATCGCGACGAAGTGTGTCATAAAATATGCCGCTCCGTTGGCTGCTCCCATCTTCAACCCCTCAAATCCGATCCCGGCCAATGGGTGTTGGATGAGATTGCACTGCTTCACCAACTTGGGTGAGATGATGTTCATCTCCGAACCTTGGTCTGCCTGAGCCGCGTTGTCTGGTACATAGTGTTTGGTGCTCGCCGTCATGATTATGCAGTCTACTCTGAATGGTCTCGTTGCCGCATATCGCTTGGAGAACAAGCGGGTGTTTGACGTCGGGTCATTGGTTGTCGTGATGTGTCCCGCTGCATTCAGTGTAATCTGGACTGAGTGTGCTTCTGCGATCTTGCCTTTTCCCTTGTCTTTCTTGGGTCGTTTCACCACAACCCGTTGGGACATGGATCTCAGGGCTTTTGAGAACTCAGGGCTCAGTTGCATCAGATCCAACAGTGGGACATCCAATACGATCTTTCTGGCCATCTCGAGAATGTCAATCGGTGGTAGACCTTCTCGTGCCACGATGGGTGTCAACCCTTGTCTGCGCGGCCGCTTCGGCGGTTGGGGGTCGACCATCAGGCCTGGCATCATCATGGGTTCAGGCGTGTTGACAATGTCGTTGATGGTGACCTTCTCCCTCGAGTTGGCGTTAGGGATTTGGACGACTCTCGACGTCTTCTTTGGCTTCGTCACCTTCTGGACGTGTGCGCGAGGCCTCTGCAGGATGGTCTCCATCCACTGCTTCCGGTCATTGGAGTTGGACGACTCAGCCTGAGCCACCAGGGCGTTAAGTCTCAATACTCTGTCATCCGCGTCGATGGACTCATCCGACAGTACCTCCAGGATGTTGGCGACCTTTCCCGACAGCTCCACAATCTCAGCCGATCGAGCATCTGCCTGCAGTCGGGCCTCCTCCGACTCTGTGATAGGGGGGATCACATCCTCCGTGCTTTCCACCGGGGTAAACTCCAGATGTCGGCCTCCGACAATGACATCAGTCCTGTCCCAAGGGTTCCTGAGCTCGTCTGTCGTTGCTGTGGTACCAGGGTTCTGGGTTGTCTGTTGAGTGGCGACGGACTGCTGATATGCCACGTCCTGGGCGTAGTATATCTGGGCTGAATGTACGTCGATTATCCCGTGAGGGGGTCGGTGTCCTGCGTTGAAGCTCTTGCTGGATGGGAACACCAATGCCTTGATGTATGCCGATTCCCATGGCTGCAGCTGTCGGCCCGTACAGTCGGGTCTCTTGTGACCCTCGGTGCCACATCGAATGCAGATGATGTCGTTATCCTTGGGTATGCGTTTTCCGCTGACGAAATCGTTGGATGAGGTCTTCCTGTCGGGGAGCTCTGGCAGGTTGCCGTCCTTCTTCGTGAAATCCAACCCGATATCCCGTCCGGCTCGATATGCACCCCTGTCATTGGACTGCTTGGACGGCTGGTTGTAGCTCGACTGCTGCTGGTTGTATGTCGACGGCTGGGCATATCCCTGGTTGTTGTTGAAGTACGGAGGCGGAGCGTTGGCGCTCGACGTGTTGGATGGCCATTGTTGTACCTGCATCTGCTGCTGCGGTTGGATCTGATGCATCCCAGGGGTCAATTGGCCACTCGTCAGCTGTGGGATCGAGAACGGAAATGCCACAGGTTGGATCTGGTTCAGATATCCGAGGTAATTGGCAGCCACCGGATTCGTCAGTTGCATCTGTGCCAGCTGGTGTGCGATGACCTGGTCAACTGGCTGTCCAGGATTCTGTTTTGTCACGACATCCTCCAGCATCTTTGTACGCATCTCATCGTGTACGCGGCGATCCTCGGCCTCTCTCTCCTCCAACACTTGTCGAGCGTCTCTCACCGTGTTGTACGCTGATCTTAGACTATTGGAGGCCATTGCCGACATTTGCAGTGCCTGTCGACGGAGTCCTGCATCAGCCAATCCCTTGACGAATTGTCTCACGACGGATGTCAACACTGTCTGCTCTGGCATTGACAATGTGATCCCGATGGTTGAATCTCTGCAACCCACTCTGTGGAGCATCGACAGGGCTCTATTGTAGTAGGCCAACAAAGCCTCGTCCTTCTCCTGATGTAGGGAATTAATGTCTCCGGCGGACGAGTCGTGGTCCATTATTCTCGCCGGGAAACGCTCCTTCAAGGCGGCATCTAGAGTTGTCACATCGGCAGCGGTAGCCATCCCTTCGTCAGCCTTCTCGACGATTGCCGACAGATGAGGGACGCTGTCGAGGTAGGTTGCTGCATCCTTCTCGCACTGCATGTTCAGGATCTTGATGTACTGGGACGCCGGTACATTCGTCGGGTCATGACCTGCCCGTTCGAAGTCCCACTTCAATCGTGCCAGCCATCGAGATGCAGCTACGGATCCGTCGAATGTTCCGCAGTCCAGCGTCAACATACGCGGGGTCGACATCGTGTCTGTTGGCGTCAGATCTGGCTCGTCCTCTGACTGCTCGCTCAAGTGAAGCCGGTTTACTGCTGATGTAATGTCGTCAATTGGCTGGTCGTTGTGAATACCACCTAACAGCAGTATGGATGGTGTAGATCTGTCTGTTACGTCCCGTTCAGGTGTAGCACACCCACGGTTGCAGCTTGTCGATGCCAGCTTGGATGGAGAACGTGCGTTCAGCTAGCAGAGTAATCGTAGACGGGCTACGGCGATTGGTCACGACGAGGAGGGGTGTAAATCTAGATAGCTTGATGGATGGGATCAGGGGGTGGGAGGATGAACAAGGAGTGGGATGATGGTCGTTGCTCGATGGATGTCGTTGATGGATGACGGATGTCGTTGATGGATGTCGTTCTGTTGACGTCGGCAGCAGACGGTTCTGCCCCGAATCGAGCCGTGCTCGTGTCAAACAGACGCCGACGACCACAAAAAGTCGCTGTGAGGTTGCTGTGATGGATTCTGTGATGGATTGGATCCTTACTGTGATGTTGTTGTGATGGATTCGATTCCCTACGTAGGTCGCCAGATAGATCCGCACAGTTGGGGGGGTGTCAGGAGTGTATGTAGGAGGGTTGAATTGTTAGCTAGGAGTTTGGTTGGCTTAATGCCCATATGTACATCCCATTCAGGTTCCTCCGGAGTTTCCCAATTTGTCCAGGTGGGCCACACCTGCCCACAGTTGTTTGCCCGCCGGAATTGCTTTTGGAGCGCCAGTTGGCCCCCAGCGTCGGATAACCCGAGTTCCTCCTTGTCTCGGACTCCCTACTCGTGGTGTGAGGGACGACCACTGTGTGCGTGCGAGCATCTGTGTCTTCACACGCTAGGTAGGTAATGGGTATTCATCTGGATCGCCTTGTGGGTTCAGAGCAGGAGTTGGAGAGTCAGGATACGATGTGTTTTTAGATCAACACGACACAAAGAGCAAGGGTCCAGAGCAGCAGTTCAAAGCTAAGGTGCCATTCCCCTACTAACGAATTGTCAGCCCGTGGTAAAAGTTAGTTCCCCGCGTAGGCAGCTTGCCAGTGCTTGCATACCTAGTAACCTAGACCAGCAGGTCAGACCAAACCTTGGCCAGATGACTTTGCAAAGTGCACTGACAAGCTCTGTGAGTGCATGTCGTCTACGCAAGGCGCGAGTACCGTGCCTTGCAAGTTGGGACGAGTGACTCTGCTGTGGTAGACATGCTCTTAGCTCCGATGATTTTGATCTATCGAGAAGATTGAGTGTCGGAATCTGGCTTGTCTGGGTTGCATGTCGCCTATTAGCCCGAATTTTGTCGGCTAGTCGAACCGGGGAAGTCCTGACAGGTGCAACACACGACACGGTCAGAGAGACGCGGATGGTGAGAGTGTGGTGGAGACGGTAGATGAGGTTGAAGTTGGTAATACCCTATGCCAACCTGAGGCACATAGGGGACAGGTGGCAATGACCGTATACTTGTCAGAGGATGCTATCGAAATGTTCGGTGTGGTCGGTGGCGAGCCGTAGCTATCTTTGGACCACCTGTTTGTGAGCACTGAGGTCGTCTGTATGTCGAAATTGGCTTGATGAACCATCGGGCGACGAGGAGGGCAAGTTGAGGTGGTGGTGGTGGTGGTCATTGGTGGTGCTTGTTCTGTTAGTGTACCGAGGTACTCCCGGGTTGGAAAAAGAAAAAAAGCGTGCATACAGGGCTCACCAAAGGTACGTAGGTACGTACTGGCCACACCATCAATCGTCTTGCCATGTTCTGAGAACAGTATGAGGTCATTGTTTCCGACACGGATCATCTGTGGGCCCGCGCAGCCGGCAGCAACTGGGGACGTCCCAGGTGTGGGGTCGGCTGTGGACCCAAAATGGACGAATCCCAAGAGCGGAGAAAAAGGACACACTGTCACACTGTGAACAAGGGCTGATCCACGATTCGCATGTCTCTTGTCTCCATCGCAGCTTAACCACTTCCAATGCAACCACAGTTGGCACAAGGGCCACGAGCTACACGAACTGGGACCTCGAATTCGACAATTTGCGACTCGTCGACCAGGGCCGGGGTCCATTGACAGTCCAGGGCTGCCAGATTGCCAGTTGCCCCCCGCCGCCCCCCTCTCCCCTCCGAAAGGTCCTTTTACCGTGTTTAATGAGGTTTCCCGGGTCGCAAATTCGCATACACAGCAGTACGGCACTAAAATCACATTCGCATTTCCCGCTTCCCACGCGCTGCTTCAGCCCTTGAGACTCAGGATTCGGGGGGCTTCAAGCGTCAGGCTTCTCCCCCGTCCGTTGCCCGCCGCCCCACGGCCCAAGGTCGCTTTTCTGCTCCTGGAACCTGCCGCCCGCACCGCACCCGCGCTCCCTTCCCTTCCGCGCCGCGCAGGAAATGCAGCAGGACCAGCCGATTGAGATTGAGACAACTCGTCCGCTTGTTCCCGTTCTTTTTACGGTACCCATACCCACTGGAACGACTCGAACGAGGTATCCGTAAGGTACGGACAGTGGACACAGGCACAGGGTCACCGTCCTCGTGCTCGCCTCTTCTCTCCACCCAACATCTCCAGTTAGACCCATTTGGCTCGAGGGTATCATCCACCATTCCCAGGACGCAGAAACTCAGACTCGAGAAGAATCAACAAATAGACAGATCAGGAACAGAATACTCATGTTGGCACTGACGAGTCGGCGCCCTCTCTCTCTCTCTGATACATCGTGCGCGGACGCTGAAAGGATTGGCACAGGCCAAAATTTCCCTTTTTCATCAACCTCAATATCGGATCCTGCCAGGCTCAATCTCAACACTACCTTAGCACCTCGGGCTACCCCTGTCAGTCTGTTCCGCGGCTTTCTCTTGTCCAGGGCATCACCTCGCTCGCATCTCTCATCGTCGTGATCTTATCGAGCCGCCCTCCTAGTGAGTGACTGCTTCTTTGTATTGTTCAGGCCGAGTCTTTACTCTTTCCACGGCGCTCTGGTTTCTAACTTGCGATAAGGTAGCTGGTTGAAATAGGAAAAGAAGAGTACAAGCCATCGAAGACGGCGGCGGCAGTGGCAGCGGCAGCACGAGCGCGAACGCCAGCACCACATAGCAATCCATACCGGATAACCTATCCGTCCCTTTGCATCAGCGACTTGCACCCATCTCGCTCGCAAAGCCTCAATCCTCCATGCTCAAGTCGAGGCCGGCGACCCGTTCCAACGTCTCTCACGACTGCGCCCTCCCTCGATTTCAGCGCACTATACCGAACAAAGCCTTTTGAATACACTTCGGCCGCATATCCCTCATCGAGGACTCTCTGCTGTCTTAGATCCCTTACTATCTACTTTAGCCCCCATTCCCTCAGGCGACCGCATCCGGATACCGTCACATTGCTACGAAAGCTTCGGTGGAGATTGGCCTATTCTCACCTCACGCCCGCTCCTATTCCAAATCCTTGGACTCGTCTAGACTCTCAATCCGTTCTGCAACGACTTGTACACGAAGAATTCTTTCCGAAGCAACGGTTGGCCTGTTCAGCAACTTGGAAACCGCTTTGAACCGAGCTGTAGTCCTGTCGAGATCGCCCATCGAACGACTCAACGACCTCCTCATCGTCGTCTGCGTCCCCTCGATTGACGCAACAGGCGCGCATCGTCTATCAATCTCTTCCTCGACCTCGGCGCCCATCATGCCCGAGCCCGATAATGTCGCCGCCCAAGGCGGTGGCAGCAACTCGAGCGATTTTGTAAGCCCGCAACCCATGTTTGAGCTCTATCCAAATGGCGTAAATATTGTACTGACTTTCTGTGCACAGGTTCGCAAACTCTACAAGTTCGAATACCCCTCGATTTTGGCAATCGACTGCCTGCTAACAGTTGCGATAGAATGTTGGAGGACCCAGCTTATGCGAACATTGTTAGATGGGGAAACGAGGGTGACACTTTCGTCATTCTAGAGGTGCGCTGAGCTCGAGATACTGTGGTGAAATAACTGACTGGAAAGCTGACTTGCTACTGATAGACTGACAAATTCACCAATGACATCCTCCCAAAGCACTTCAAGCACAGCAACTTCTCAAGCTTCGTCCGACAGCTAAACAAGTATGACTTCCACAAGCTACGTCGCAACGACGAAAACAACGAATCGCCTTATGGGAAGCAGGTAAGGGACGAAACACCGTAGGCCGACCCCATATCGCTGACCTTGCATGCAGGCGTGGGAGTTCAAGCACTCGGCTTTCCGTGCTGATAGGAAAGACAATCTGGACAATATCAGACGAAAGGCTCCAGCTCAAAGGAAAACGCAGCAGACGGAGGACCAGTTCACTACTAACCAGTCCATCAATCTGCTCCAAGAGACGCTATTCGCGCAACAACAGCAGGTGCAGGCACTGCAAGAACAAGTTGCTGAGATGGCGCGGACCAACAAGACGCTTGTCCATGAAGTCCACACCATGCACAAGATCATCGACGCCCAGCGACAGTCGCAACACGAGATGCTCAACTTCATGTCGCATGCCGAAGACAGAATGAGGGGACAACGGTACCCTGGACAAAACCCGCAGATGAACGGAGGCGCCATGGACGACCAGCCCCCCGAGCTTCGACGCGCGAGAGAGCTTCTTTCCAGCGTAACAACCAACAGCGGTTACGATCGAGAGCTCGAGAGGCTCAATGGCATGTATGCGCAAAGCTCTCCGCCTGATTCCGCATCGTCTCTCATGTTCCAGCCTGGCAATGCTGGAATGCCACCTATGCTTCCTGAGCACATGAACATGCGCCACCTCGTCTATCCTGTAGGTGAGAACGTAGGCATCGACCCATTGTCCCAGGATCACTTCAACAATATCCCATACACGCTGAATTCTTTGCCAATGAACGACTTCCAGGCTCCACCCGTCGTCAAGCCGGAACCCGGGCCGGCAACGCCAGCTCCTGCCGCTGCTGCGCCAGCACGGCCGCCGTCGACGAACGATAAGGGTCTGTGGGGCAACAAGAAACCGCGAGTGTACTTGGTCGAGGATGATAGGACGTGTTCGAGAATCGGTTCCAAGTTCCTGACCCAGATGGAGTGCATTGTCGAGCTTGCTGTGAGTCTCTTACCTTTGCTTTGCCGGCCAATTTTGGCGATACCCATACTGTGGGATGCTGATTCGTGATAGGAAAATGGTATCGACGCTGTCAACAGATGCAAAGAGGTTCCATCTGGCCATTTCGATCTCATCTTCATGGATATCGTCATGCCGCAGATGGACGGTGTGTCCGCAACACAGCTGATTCGCGAGGTTCACCCCGACGTCCCTGTTGTCGCCATGACCTCGAATATCCGCCCCGAAGACATCAGCCACTACTTCAACTGGAGTAAGTTGTTATGAATAGCACTTGCACATGCAAACGACATATACTAATCTTCACGTTCATCAGGCTTGAACGATGTGTTGGCCAAACCATTTACCAAGGACGGCATGCTGCGCATTCTCCGAAAGCACGTGCCGCACCTTCTCAAGAACGCGCCACCAGACGAGCTCGCCGTAGGCCACGGCGCTGCCCAGCTTCACGCCAACAACATGACGGCGCCACCGATGAACCCCAAGTCAAGTTCGACTCCACGCCTGGCCAGTCACCAGCGACAACAGCGTCGTGGCATTCGCCTGCACAGATGCATCAGCCATCACCGAACGTGACAAACATCGAGACTGGCTACCCGATGGCAAACACGGCGCAGATGGTGATGACGCCAACGTCCGCTCAGCGCCCGACGTTCCAAAATATGCCTCCTGGGATGCAACAAATGCGTGTGCCGGATCACATTGTGGGCGATGACCGACCGGAGAAGCGCCAAAGGTTATACGGACCGCAAGGCGGATACGCCTAGACGGGATTCGTGGATGCCACTAAGGACTCTTTTCCTTCCATTGTGCACAACGGTGTGATGACGGGATATCCTCGAGCGGGTGCTGAGCATCGTATAAAGTTGAAGAGGACGACCGCAAGCCTGCCTTGCGCGTGGATTTCGCATTGCCATCCTCGAATGCTCGGGGATTGGCCCACGTCAACTGTCTTATCTCAGAAAGAGTAAGACGGTTGCAAAGTAGTCGATATTACATTCCGACCATATACCCCTCAGGAAGAGCGACTGATGATGTCCCAAGAAAGGACATGTCGTGAATTGGGTATCGGCATGGGTTGGACGAATGGGGCAGAGTCGGCGACAACTATCCGACCTTGCGAGGAGAGATTTGGTGATCGGAGTTGGTGGAGTATCATGGTTCGCATTTCTGAACCCCAGGTGGTTGAAGGCGAATTTGAAAAGATATCTGCTGTCAGCTACACGGGGTATACGTTACCCATCTTCATAAATATACCTCGCTATTTTGCTCATACTAGTGAAGAGACCTCTTGAGAGTGATGTTGATTAAACAAGGACGAGTCGAAAAGTTGCGGGACGGCATGCTTTTGGTGATAGCAGTAGCACCGCCCCTGGTTGTTGTATGTCAGCACGGGATACTCGGACCTGCTGCGGCGAACACAGTGCCCTATGGATAAGTAAGATGCTTGATGCTTCCGTAAGCCTCCACCGTATAGAGGGTGCTGCTGCCTCTACCAAGACTTAGATCTCTTGGCCAGAGACGAGAGCCCAGACTCTGGTTCACGCCAGATCTTAAGGGTGCAGGACCCCTCCCGATCCATGCGGGTACGGGTACGGGACAGGCGCGCAGTTGCAGTTTGCAGGCGGGAAGCTTGGGGATGGTGGTGTCTGTGTGTGGTGTTGCAGTTACCGTACGGTACGGCGGTACACCCCGCATGGGTTGGGGTGGGATGGTCGATGGGCGAGGTCTAGGCCCGGCCGTGTGGCGCCCGGGTGGTCTGATGTGCCGGGGTCCCTGCCAAGGAGGTCCGGAACGGTCTGGAACTTTTCTTTGGGTCTGCGTATCCTCCTCCGCAACAGAACTGCGTATTCCCGCGAATCCACCCGTCCTCGAGGGACCGAGGGGGGCCCAGGTGAGTTTCGTCTGAAGGGTTACCGCGGTTCGCTGCTGCGGCCTGGCCCACACTGTGACCGTTGGGAATCTTTGCTCCTCTTTCTTGTGTGGTTTTTTGGGTGGGCGGGTTTCCGGAGATTCGGCCGGGGGTTGGTTAGTGGTGGTCGTCATTGGTGGTGAAAGTCGTCGGTTCGTAGGGCTGGTTGGGATGGGGTTTTCTGAGCTTCACGGGGGGGATTGTCGATCTGCCCACAGTGTTGTTCTATCAACTTCGCATCATGGCTATGAAGTTCTGAAGAGGTGACGCGTGGGAGAAAGCGATCCCACGGGTGGATCTCGAAGCGAGGTGCAGAACAACATCTGGTGAGATGATCCGGGAGATCGGCGGACGTTGGGGGTCGCGGGGAAAAGGATGATCGATCAGCGATCAATTTCTGGGGTTTTGACGTCGATGGAAGGTTGAAAAGAGGAAACAGAAGGGGGAAAAAGGTAGGTATGCGAGAGAAAGCGATGCGTCTGATGTGGGAAGCCACGAGAGTTTATGTCTCCTGCAGGTTCTATCCGTACCATCCAGCCCATCGTACCTTGGACGACAAGATGGGATGGGATTAGGATGGGACGGGACGAGAGGGGGGGCTGGCGCTCGCTGGCTGGCCGGCAGCATGGGCCAGACTGGACCTCTTGTTTGTGTAAGCGGGCTTGTGCTTTTTGAGCGTCCGAGGCCCGTTGATGGGAAAGTCCTGGCCAGAATCAGCCAGACCAGCCCATGACGGGGTCTATGATGAGGCCAGACTCCACGAGGTGCTGCTTTGCTGACGTCTGAATTTCCTTTGGCCGCTAGGGTAAGGTAGGTTTACTCGTTTGGCTGCGAGCCGGAACCCCGACCAGAACGAGATGAGACGAGACCAAGACTCTTCGAGAAAGGACGGGGACTCAGGGAAACGGACCTAGAGCAAGGTAAGCAGGTGGGTGAAAGGGTAGCGCCGGGTCTTGGCATGTTGCTCGAATTGAAGGAAATTTGACATGGAACCAGAACGGGGAGTTTCCATTTGTGAACTTCGTATAAGGGTAGATGGATACGTGAGACTTTGCGCTGGTACGAACTATGGTTTTGTGACTTGCGGTTAGCGGGAAGAAGAATGAAGTTTCGAGGCTAGTCTGGTTCCAATTTCTGGATAGCGATTTCTTACCGATTGAACAGACAAGCGTGGATAACCTAGCGTTCTAATCAAACGGGATTTTGAGTAACAGCACGGCGAGCGATGAGAGGCAAGGCGACCCGCACCAAACGGTTCATTGCCAATGAACAAACCACCGTAATCCGGTAAACCCGCGACGGCAAGGGCATCGTGTCTATACTGTGCTACTGTTAAGTTTTTTTTTTTCCTGCATCCTGCAAAGGCATGGGGATGGGGATGGGGGGGCAGGGCACAAGGAAGAAAAGAATGGTTTCGTTACAAGGGAGGGGGGGATGCTGCTTTCCTGCAGGGTGCGGCTAAGTGTGGGCGAGATTGCGGTCCATGTGACGGAGGTGGTGTGAGTTTCTGGGTTGTTGCACACACACACATGCAGATACGCAGACACACACTTACACGCACAAACGCACTTACAATGTATGCGAACCGCCTTCCACGGGAACTTGCAGCGGCCTGGGCCCAGCCCTTTTTCTTCTTGTCGGATCGGTCTAGACCTTTTTCTTCTTAGTCTTTTTTTGGTCTAATTCGGGGCGGAGGATTTGTTGCCATGTTCTCGCTGTTGCTTCTTGTGGTTTCCTGGGGCCGGGGTTATGTTGGAGTGCTGGGTATGGTGAGGGTGACTCGTATTGTAGGCAGAGAGAACGTAGCAAAAGGGCGCCAAAACCAAGAGAACCAGTTTCTTGGAAAAGTCGATGCCGAGTAGAGGGAACAAGATTCGATAGACTAAGACACGTTTGTCTAGAACCTATGCCGTCGTTCATCGTCTAGGCGCAGATGTAGCACACTGGCGATGGTTTTCTGAGATGTGATGGAGGATTAGAAAATGCTTATGTAGTGGGCCTCGGGCCGGGGTGGTGTCTTCCCACAGTCCCAATCTCGGGGGTTCCCTCTGCCAACCTATCTAGATTAGGTCTGTTCGGGGTTCTTGTACCTCCCAGGCTTTCGTCAATATTTTGTGCCAAGCAAAGGGGTGAACAGAACGTGTTCCAGGCCAAGAAAACGTACCCAGCCGCAGACTCACCTGAATACCAGCCGGCCGGTGCTGCCCATTTTGGTCCCACCTAAACAAGCTCGTGGGGGATGGGTCTTGGGCGATCACTCAAGTGTCTTGTGTTTGAGGCTGGCTGGATAGCCTGGGTGGTTTTGCCCCTGGAGAGCCGGAGAAATCTCCGTGGCAATCTCCCGCCGGCCTCTTTCACTCCCTTCTTGAACCTGTGAGAGCAAATATGCTGGTTTGAACTTACGATACAGCCTTTGTAGGTTCTGTGGGCATCAGATTCTACGCATGCGAATGGCAGGGCAGAGGAAGGGGGATATTCGGTACTATGGTACAGCATCCCATTTGTCACATACACTCAATATCTCTCCATATCATTAGAACACACTTCGGTCCTGGAAACTGATGGCTTGTGTCTTGCCTGCTTACCTCGGTACCTATTGCCATTTGGGTCTTCCCACGGACTTTTCCCAAGTCTTCCGCCAGCCACGTGAGGGTTTAGAGAGTGCGGGAACCTAGTTGATATTAAGAAACAAAAAATAGGTACCCCGGTTCGAAATGAGAAGCAAAGAAAAAGCAAAGAAATGAATGCCCTAGAGATGAAAGACTCATCGATGACCTGATTGTCTAGCCTAAATGAGGATGACATTTTCCAAGCCATACGGGTCTCTCGGTGACAGTTTACGAGACAGGTGTCAGTCACTCACAAGAAATCATGTATTGTCACTACCTACCTCCCGAAACGCCTCGGCCCCCATTAGTGAGCAGGTACTGGAAACATAACGTCTTCCGTTCTGCACCTGCACGTGTAAACGTGATGTGGACGTTTGGTATTTGATCATAGTGAAGAGAGCCGGTTTCGTCTAATCAGAGGCATGTTGTGTAACATCTTGGGGATTGCTTCGCCATCAACTGGTTTTGTAGGCAAGCAGAAAATCGTGAAGTTCCGGCGGAGAAGCATGCGAATGGATCAAGTTTCGCATTTTGACTGCTGGCCGCCTGTCTCTGGGTTGCGCCAAGGTGGTCCAAACCCTTTTCTCTCCGGAGTCAGGATTAAAGAGGACCGTCGTAGAGGACCTCTACTGTGGCATCTGCTGCACAACTTTTGCATCGAAAGGAGACAGCTCGAAAACATAACATGAGAGTAGGCCAGGTCATCTGCAGGTCGCTTGTCACACGGCCGTATTAAAGGTCAGACTGCATAGACCGCTCTAGATCTTACATCATGGACAAGCACCTGTAGGCAACTCTTGATCTTTTGACGCTTCCGTTCCCTTGTAAGATGACTTGCTAGATACCCTACGAGTTTTTGATGCTCCTCTAGTCTGTTACTCGTATCAGTATGTCTCAATGCGACCCCAAACTCTCTTCTGGTTCTGCATCTAAGGAATCTAAGTCTTGCCGTCATGCAGATTCTCATCCTTCCAGATTTGAGGCTGCCACAAGCCATCGATCCAGGGTCTGGGAATTTATGATAATTTAACCATCGACGACTCCTTTTAGCCCCAAGAAAGAAGAAAAACTCAATCAAAGAACATGCAATTCTCAAACCTGCTTTAGGGGTTTCCCATATCATCTGACGGTCGTAGAGCCTAAAGTCTCGGCTAGAACGAATACGTACGGGTAAGATACCCATGGGGGGAAAACAAAAGGGAGGACTCCAGTCAAAAAACAGACTAGCCTCGTACACAAAGCAAGCATGCAGTATCATGCACGTCTTCGGAGGTGAGGTTGGCGTAACCAGAGCCAATCACACAAAGCCGCTTAGTTCCAATCAACTTTCTCCCTTTGGTGTAACGGTCTGGACCGCCAAGGCCCAACCCCCAATGCTTGGGAAACAAGAACTTGTCAGCCGTTTCAACGTGCCACTGCCGTGGACCATTTCCCTTTCTTACCATGCTGCATGCATCAGCCGCAAAAAGTTCGCAGGCCTCGGCATGCTGTGGCGTTTTACTTTGTTTGGTATGTTGACGTGCTGGGTCAAGGGGTCCCGATCTTGGCCTTCGGGTGGTTTACTCCGGGATCTGGGGTTTTAAATCCGTGTAAGTGGTCTGATTTTTGGATACAAGGATAAGCCGTGCGTGATGGATTGAATATGAATAGGGATGAAACAATTGCAAGGGACGGTTCAAGTTCTTGTCGGGAAGCGCTTGATGTTGCTGGATGCAGGCTGGGCCTTGGGGCGCCGTGAAAGTGGCTGACTGTATCATGCTTTTCAGATTTTTTTAAACTCCCTCATATTCAGAGTGCAGCTGCTTTCGAACGCAGTGCGGAATTTTCAAACAACTGCTGGTAGGTTCTCACGGCATGCCCGATTTTGTGGTTGAAGTTGAATGAGGGGACCATGATTGTGGCCTTCTTCCCGCCTCAAATTCCTCGGGCCGTGGTGACGTTGGACGTACAGGGGACGTACACTTCAACTTTATCTGTGTCGCAGCGAAATTTCCCAAACGCGCATCTCAGCGATTCGCATATATGGATACAATCATCGACTTCGAATCACTATGGAATTCTTAAAAAGGCGTTCATGTAAGAATACTGGCTGCCAGCTGTCTCTCGTTTGGCAGGGGTTGGTTGTCAAATACGTAACGGCATCTTCTCGAATGTGGTCATGCGTCTGCTCTGGTCATCTAGGAAGCTTTTCTGTGAGTCATCGTGCGCCAGCTGATAGGCGTTGACAGCTTGATACCTGAATCTAGGGCTGAATCTAAACCCATGTTACAAAAATTACCAAATTATGCTGAGGTCCAATGGACCCTGGCATTCTACAGATCAGGCAGAAATCCCCGCCAATCACTTACTATTTGACCAATATGTTCAGGCTTCCCTTTAATGAATTTTTCAGGCTCTCACTCTGTGTGATCCCAATCATCAGCCTCTATCAATGTCTGCTGATCGAAGCAATACGTGCTCACTGAGCTTTCCTTACTCACCTCAAGAGGAATAGGATGAATGGCTTGGTACTTAGGATGAGCCGTAAGTGAAAACCTGGAAATAGCCACCACGCTATCTCATTCGGTATCTTTTGCTGCGATGCCGGGGGATCAGGTGACCGGCCGCCGGAGACTGGGGATAATGGAAGACGAATTTCACTTCGCCCCCGTTGAATGCATGTTATTCCACAGTGATAACACAATAGAAAACACAATAAACCTACAGAAGAACAGGTAAAGAAGAAACATATTTATGACTTGAATTTCTGCAAATCTGGGACGATTCAAGCCGTTGATGGGCTAGTTCCAATCTTCCGAGTTTACGCCCCGAGTGATGACCACGGCAGGTCGTTCTTCCGGCCCAGGGCCCCAAACAGCCGGATTGACTTCGTTCGGTCACTGACGCCAGTGGGCTCGTGGACCTAAATTCCTAAATCTCTCGGTGTGAACCTTCATGTTACAACAGTAGGCTTAGATAGGCAGTTGGGGGTCAAACGACATCCTTATATTCTCCCACGTGTCACCGAATGCCTTGGTCCGTAGCGACGATAAAACAGATGTATGTGTGAGCAGAAGCGATTCAATCAAAGTCGTCTGGATGGAGGTATCATGTGCGAAAGTGGAGCAGTACGACATGATGGTCTGGACCCCCGCTTTGTACTGCATATGTCGCTACATTTCTCACATCGAGAATACCATTACACGTAAACAGTGTGGTCAGATAACTTGGGGAAAACCAAAATGTATCGGTCAGTTACATTAAAAGTCGATGTGTGTATTTCGTACCAGTCCTGACAGGTACAAGACGTCCGAAGTATCGTACAGCCAGGATACATTACGCTACAAATCTTGCCTGGACTAACACCATATTGAATTGTAACTTACGTGACATCGATGGGTAACATGTCTGTGTTGGAAACGAAGCATGCTGTGTTACTTTACACGGTACCTCAACACACACGGATGGACATCTCGGGACGGACTCAGGTAAGTTCCCCTACCCTACGGGTTTGATCTGTCTGCAAACTATTAAATGTCGAGGACTTTCCATGCTAATCATAACACTACTATCTATTAATTACTAGTCATGTCACGCCTCGTATGCCTTCCGCTAACATGAGCACATTCAGAGAAACCGGCGATCCAACGCCAACCTTTGCGAGGAGGAGCATTTCTCCAACCACTCGGGGGTCCTACATCGATGCGATCGAATCTATCGAGTTGAGAGCGGAGACAGACGACCCATTATCAGGCGATCATCTCGGGACCTACAATCCAATCGCTACCGAAGAGTCTAGAGCCCCCAGTCCAGATGTCTCTAGGATTGGGCCCGAAGTTCAGGGCACGGTAGGCATGCCTGGAGATGCCCGCGCACCATGCCGCCCGCTCACCAAGCTATCCACCCTTCGAGCTTGGACTTTTGAAATTTTAGCCATTGTTGTCTCCGTAGCGTCATTCGTCGCGATCATCATACTCTTGAAAATGTATGATGGATGCCGTCAGCCTAGCTTCTCCTTCGGCATTAGTATCAGCACTTTGATCGCAGTGTTTACTACAGCTTTGAGAGCCTCAATGATATTTACAGTAGCTGAAGGTAAAGTCCTTCGAGCACTTCTGACAAGTATTGATATCCACTGACCAAAAATGATAGTGATTGGACAGTCAAAGTGGTCGTGGATGAAGAAGCCACATCCTGCGCGCCACATTGAGTATTTTGACAATGCTGGAAGAGGCGCTTGGGGATCCCTAAGATTTCTATTCTTTTCATGGAGACAGGAAGCTATACCTTGCCCTCAAGACAATAGACCAAACGTTCGCTAATGAAGACTACAGCATACCGACTGTCGTAGGCGCTATCGTTGTTCTTGCGTCTTACGCCATTGGACCCTTCTCGCAACAAGCTGCCAGTTCCTATTCTTGCAACATTGAAAGCCACGGCGTTGCCAAGATAGCCATCGCGGAGTGGGTTGGAACTCAAGATGCCGCCTCTGCCAGCTTACCGCCGAATTGGTTGTGGCTCAGTCCAGAGATGCATACTATAGCCATGAATGGCTTGCTCACTGGGGAGACCAACAGGTCGTCGGGCCTATTTCAGTGCGACTCTAGCAACTGCACGTTTCATACCACGTCAACGTCTGATATCACACACATAAGTGTTGGCCTCTGCAGTAGATGCGTCGATATCAGGCCGAGCTTGGAAGAGACCCATTACGCCGGGGGAGGGTCCCCCAACGATCCGTTGACATGGGAGTACAGCTTGGCAAATAACATGAGCATCACTCAGACATATGAATCGAACATTCTGCACATGAAAACGCCGACGCTACCCGACCGAAGAAAAGTGGACTTTGATTTCGAATCTGGAACACTTAACACTACTATTCTCACTTTCACTGTTGCTGGATGCAAAGAAAACAACACCGTGTTTTCCTGCGAGCACAACTACGACAACATGCCGAACATAAATGAACATAGAGATATTGTTGCGGTAAACTGCAGCCTGTATCCGTGTTTGCGCAATTACAATGGAAACATATCCAACGGGGTGATTGAGGAAAAGTTAGTCTCTACTTCGCCCATCAGCAGAGCGAAAAGGGATTCGAGCGAATACCCTACGACAGACCCTGGATACGTTGCCATGATTGAACCCTGCATACTTGACGGCATCTGGTATTCTGCCTCAAATATCACCAAAGCACCAAGATCCCCGACTATCGACTGGACTTCGTGGACATCGCGAAGTCTTGATCATGAAGCACCGAGTGCTTGTGTGAAGACTATGGACTCTGTGATATTTTTCAGTGTCTTGTCTATGTTTGAAAGTCAATTTTCTGGTAGGTGCGGTGCTCAAGCTCAAATGAAGGCTGGAGCGGAATCAGGGCCTGGCACCTGGCCGACTAGTAACGGCCTACTGGGTAGTTGTAGCACTGGCTGGTGGGTTGAGGGGCTTCATAACAAGGGAAAGGCGTCATTCGAAACTATCTATACAGGCTTCAACAATACTGCCACCGCTATCACCAATCGCATGCGCACCTACGACGACAACAGTTGGTCGAGAGATTCCCAAGCCTTTGTACGTGGCAACGCAACCCAAGCCGCAGTCTGTATCCGTGCGGACTGGTTGTGGCTCTTGTACCCAGGCGTGCTCCTTCTTTTCACATCAATCTTGCTTCTGCAGGCTTATGTCGAGAGCTGTACAGACAGGACTGGGCAGCCTATATGGAAATCGGCTATTCTTCCTCTGCTTTTTTACAACATCATCTCGGAGAACGGCAGTCCCTGGGACGAAAACTCGCCAATACCAGTAGATGGCGCTACCGTCCCTCTTTTACAACTACGCGAACTCGAGTCACTAGCTGACAAGACTGTGGTGCGTTTTTGCACAGGACTCGAGGGAGGCAAGGAGCCTGGCCCTGGATTACTTGTTGTAAAAAGCCCAGTCAGCAATTGATCTCCATTGACAAGCATTGGTCTCGACACAGCTCGATTTCATCTACCTGGCGAGCAACCCAGCCTGCTGCTTAGAAGTCTGTTCGATCAACGTGGATAGCCTGGCTAAATAAGTATTTATGGAAGGGCATGATATTGAGGAATCACACTCGACTGAACATGGACTTATGACGGAGTTAATAAGGACTTTGAAACATGAAGAGTTTATCAGTGGTGTTAGGACACCCGGAAAATGAATTTGGGTTCAGTGTGGTTCTGACTGCCATGACAAATAAGATATCATGAAGTAGAGTATCTAGCCCATTATCTAACGAAGTCGGCGAAATCGAAAAGAAGCCGTGTGTCTTCTAAGTGAGATAAGCCCAAAGACCAAAGACCTCAGCACCATCTTTTGCCTATTTCCTTCAGCTATTCTTGAAGCTACTTGTCTTCAGACCTCACCCAGACTAGACAATCTCACTACATGCCTAGTAGTCCACCAACCAGGGTTTGTTATTTTCGCCGTGGTGATCCATGATTGCTGCATTGACGAATAATGTCTTGCGTGCCTCCTTCTTTGGCGCCTTGATAGTATTCCTCTCCTTGATGACGGGTGCAACGCTTTGCGTCCCGTTGGCATGCCATTCAACGACTTGGGATCCGTAGCCCTCGTGGAGATGGCCGAAGCAGTGGAGTCGTGGGCGAATCCGTTGAACAGCCTTCCACAATTTTGGGCAGCCGCAATGGACGCCCTTGCCGTCGAGATCGAGGCGGTAGTCTTCGCCTGGGACCTGTGGCGGGCCGTGCGTAATTAGAATATCGACTTCCGAGGAGATCGGCTTCGGGCCGCAAACCACTTGGCCCAGGTCTGATTCGGCCGGGTTGAATCTGTCTTCGTTCGCAGCGTATGAGAAGGCATATCCGTTGAACTCGGGTGTGTAAGGCGAGGCATATAGAGTGAAGGAACGCCCGTCCTTGAGAGTGAATGAATGGTACCCTTCGCTCAAGAGATTAATTCCGGATTGGTTGAACAAATCGATCGCTTTCTTTGGCTCCTCGAGATCGTCGTCTTCATCTGCATTGTTGGCCCACCATGTGGGATCCAGAGATACATCGTGGTTTCCGGGAATTACGAGCTTGAGTTCAGCATCGCAACTCGAAAGGCTTTTGATGGCAGCTTTGTAGTTCGACATGCCGCCGATCATCGTTAGATCGCCACAGTGGAGGACAACATCTGCCGGAGGCAGGTCCGATGGGAAGGCGTTGTCGTGGGTGTCTGAGAGAACCAAAAAGAATGTTGGATTTCGTCATTGTGGTGTTGAAAGATTATTACGGACTGGGAGATGAAGGCCGGCTCGTTGATTTATTTCTTGAGATCTTGAAGTTGGATTGAGACGCCTGGTCAGATGGTGAGAAGTTGGATGAGAATCGGAGATCACTTTATGTTTTCAAATTAGCGAAGGGGTTTTTGTAGGCGAGAAGACAGCAGACAGGAGAGATTTGTGGCTAGAAAACGGCCCAGGCCAGTAAACTTCTACGTATTGACGGTCGATGCTGTCCCTCAAGGTTCCATTTTCTTAAAGAGAACTTTGTGAGACCTTACTTCAATAGCTTAATATGAAGTCATATGTGATTGATCGGAGATGCCTTTCTTTCTGTGCCTATGACAGATCAGTGAGAAACTCCTTGGCAGACGTATGTGCATCATGGACAACAGATATGCCACGAATCCCTTGTTCCGGTGTTTAGAAATTTCGATTCAATTTTACAGCTGAGAAGGCTTTGATGTCTGGAAGACTATGGAGACTAGTGATGAATATAAACTAATAAATCGGCTGAATCATTTAGCCAAACGCCACTGTATTGTTGGGTAATGTTGTACTCTAAAGACGAGCTTGTTGTAGGGGAATATTCGGTGAAGCTCTTCACCGAGACAGACCGAGAGAGGGTTACCGCACGGCCCACCCCGCCTCGGAGCCGTTGAGTCACTCACCTTAAATTTCCAACTCCCAAGCTTGCGACCGGGCTTTGACTCACCACCCCGCGACCAACACAATAAATCCCCCCAAAGCGCCCACCCACGCCCTTGCGATCCACCTTAGCATACGATGTCGCAGCAAAAGGGAAAGGCCGCCGCTGGCAAAGGCAAGAAGTCCGGCAAGGCTGGAGGTGAGGGCAAGCGCGAGGATGTCCTGCAGGCTGTGGTAAGTATGAAGCGTCATGGTGGGGCAGGCACGGTGATGGGTGTTGAATTGGCTAACCTGGTGGCTTTCCTTTTCGCCCATTGCAGCTCATCGCCGACTCCTTTCAAGATAGGTTTGCTCCCTTCTCAGCAGAGAAGCCAAGAGTAAGTCATGATACATGTCCCGGAGCTATGCGACGACGACTAACCGCCCGCCCGCAGTGCCTTCTACCCCTTGCAAACACGCCCCTCATCGAGTATACCCTCGAGTTCCTCGCCATGAACGGCGTCCAGGAGGTCTACATATACTGCGGTTCCCACTCCGAACAGATTGAGAACTACATCAACACATCAAGATGGTCCCCCATGTCCATTCGAACTCCATTTACGAGCCTGCAGTTCATCCGCGTATCCGACGCCCGCTCAATCGGCGACTTCCTCCGTGACCTCGATGGACGCGGCATTATGGACGGCGACTTCATTGTGGTCCACGGCGACGTGGTATCCAACATCTCACTTGACGGCGCGCTGGCGGCACACAAGGCGCGCAAGGAGGCAGCGGCGACGAATATCATGACGGTGGTCCTGCGATCAGGCGGCGCGGAGGAGCACAGAACGAAGCCCAACGGAATTAACCCCGTCTTCGTGATCGACTCAAAGACAAAGCGGTGCCTGCACTACGACGAGATACATCCCCTCCAGAGCGACCACTACCTCAGCCTCGACCCGGCCGTGATTGACGAGCTCTCGACCGACTTTGAGATGCGGGGCGACCTGATCGATGCGGGTATCGATATCTGCACCCCCGAAGTGCTGGCGCTGTGGTCCGAGAGTTTCGACTACGAGCTCCCGAGGCGGAACTTTCTGCACGGTGTCCTGAAAGACTGGGAGCTGAACGGCAAGGCGATCTACGCAGAGGTCCTCGATGACGGCTACGCAGCGCGCGCGAGCAACCTCCAAATGTACGAGTCAATCAGCAAAGATGTCCTCGGCCGTTGGACATTCCCCTTCGTCCCCGACTGCAATGTCATTCCTGGTCAGACGTACAAGATGACCAGCGGTGCAGTCTGCGTCGAGGACGGAACGGTGATGGCGCCGACCAGCAAGATCGCCAGGTCAATCCTCGGCCAAGGAGCCACCGTGGGCGCCGGCAGCACGGTATCAAACAGCATCATCGGCAGGCGGTGCAAGATCGGCAACAACGTCCGCATCGAAAACAGCTTCATCTGGGACGACGCCGTAATCGAAGATGATGCAGTCATCACGCGCTCCATCCTAGCCGACTCAAGCATCGTGGGCAAGGGCTCGGTCGTCGCTGCCGGCTCCTCCTCTCCTTTGGTGTTGTCCTCAGCGACAACAGCAAGATTCCCGAAGCCACCGTCCTCGCAGTCACCACACACAACGGCACGCCCTTTAATCCCGACAAGTCACTCGTCGGGCCCTCAGGCAAGGGCGCCTTACGTCGACCCAGAGGCCGAGGACATCGACGACGAGGACCCTTCCACCCTTCAGCGCTCTCTCCTCTACAACCTCGCCCACCTTAACCTCTCCACCTCGACAGTCTCAACCCTCTCCTCCGACATCGATGACGACGACTCGGACGCCGGCGATGGCATCACCCAATTCTCCGCCGACTCCCGCAACCGCGCAGACTCGTTTGTCTCAGACGATTCCCAAGGCAAGTCGGGCTTCCACCACGACGCAGTCCACGGCCTCCTCGACGCCCTCCGCGCCGAATCAGGCGACTTCGACTCCGCCAAGCTCGAGTTCATGGGTCTCCGCCTCGCCAACGACGCCTCGGACGTGGCCATGCGTAAGGCTGTCGCCATTGCTTTTGCCCGCCGTGCCGCAGAGCTCCTCGACCCCGAACACGGCGGCCTCGAGCCCGCAAAGGCCGCTGACAAGGCCTTCAACTCGAACAAGGGCGCCTCAAAGTTCGTATCCGAGGTCGGCGTCGGCGGCGGCGAGACGGAGCAGGTCGAGTTCGTCCTCGCGCTGCAGCGCGCTCTGCTCGGGTGCCGGAACCTGGAGCACGCGCGCGCCGGCGTGTTGCTCGCCGCCATGCTGCAGCAGCTGTACGGCTTGGACGTTCTCGAGGAGGAGGGCATCCTGGCCTGGTGGGAGGACGAGCGCGCCGAGGAGGGCGGGGGCGAGGGCATGGCGGCGCTCAAGGAGAAGTGCCGCGTTCTCGTCGAGTGGTTGGAGGATGCTGATGAGGAAGACGACGATGATTCGGAAGAGGATGACGACTAGGTGTTGGCATCTCGGACTGCGTCTCGGGAGTTGTGATTAGACAAGTGCAGGAAGTAGAGAGAGAGAGAGAGGAGAGAGAGAGACAGAGGAAGAAAACGGACTCAAACCATCAACGAGTCTCATATGCCTGGCGTAGAGAGTGGATGGCTTGCATAACGCAGCTGTACACTGCAGCGGACTCGCAAGCAGGGTCCAGGACTTGGCCAAAAAAGTTATGGTAGAATAAGAATCAAAGAATACGTTAAACAACCAAGTCTCATAGCCAAGCATCATGGGCACGTCAAGAGATGGCGAAAAGAACTTGGAATGACCTGCTTGTATTGCAAGGCGACTAAAAAAGGTATCATATCAAAAAGCATAAAGCCCTCCAAAAACGCCGAGCTGAAACCTGGCCCAGAAAGATGTGAAAACTCCGGCTCCATCCATCACCGTGTGATACCCCCGAGTTTTTGTGTTTCCGAACATAGAGCAGAACTTGGAAGGTCGGCCGTCCCGGTTTACGCGGCGAATGACAAAGCTTACGATCCCCAAAACCTGGATAGAAGCTTTTTCTTGAACCGCCGCCCCAAAACAATTGCTAAGCAGACTCATCTCCGAGAGCTGTCCTTCTAGTAATAGCTCTGGAGATCGTTGCTGTTGCCAGCACTTCCTCCACCTCCGTAGTTACCGCCGCCGCCGCCGCCGCCGCCGCCCATGGGACGACCAGCTGGGCCCGTCGGGGCGTTCGGCGGAGGACCCGAGTTCCACGCGCTAAGTGGAGGTTGGTACTGTTGTTGTTGACCTCCCTGGAAGCCGCCTTGCTGCTGCGCCGGGAGGGACGGATAGCTGTTGTCATCATACTCGACAGTCTGTCCGTATCCTCCCTGCTGGTTTCGGGGCTCGACGTCGTCGAGGGAGCGGTAGCCGTGCATGCCACGTCCGCCGCGGCCGCCCTTACCATTGCCACGGCCTCTGCCACCTCTTCCTGCACCGCCGCGGAAGCCACCACCACCACCACCACGGCCACCGCCTCCACGTCCAGAATGGAAGTCACGGCGCTCATTGCGGCCATTGTAGGGGTTGTGTCGGTGGTGGTCACGTGAGTAGTCGCCGCCGTCATGTTTCCGCTTAGAAGACTTGTTGGCGAAGAGCGATTCATACTCGTCTTCGCGGGGGTCCTCTGGCTCGATGCGCAGGATCATCTTCTCTCCGACCGTTGTCTCAAAGGTCATTGCCTTATCGGCGGGAATAGGTTGCCAGTTCTGGATCTTACCGGCATCCACGGGGCGGGCACCCTTGCGGAGGGCGAGAACAACGAGAGGCGACGGGTTATCCGTGTGGAACTTCGCGGTGGCGGGAACGGGTCGGAGGCTCGCTGCCCAGATGCTATTCTCAAAGCACGCTGTGCCTGTGACCTCCCACTTCATCTTGCTGCCCATACCTCCAACCTTTTCCAGGATGCTGGCCGGGCAAGGACGAGGGCAGATGAGAATATTGTTGGCGTGGAACTTGAGCTCCTGCTCGGGCAATCCAGAGGGGATCTGGGCCATCTTCATCAATTGCGCCGTGTCTTCCTTGCTGATCAAGTAGCCTGTGAAATAGACAGTCTTCTTGATCCTCAGTCGTTGCGGGCGAACGTCGGACGATTGTTTTCCAATTTCCTCGTTGTGAAGGTTGATCATATGCTGAACCTCAGCAACCTCAACCACGGGGTCCAGGGTTGTTGACATGTCCGCGACTTGGACGACCTCCGCCGTGATGGGGCCGCGTGTGCGAGTGGCATTGATGTTCTGCTTGCGGTTATACTCGGTCATGAAGTCTCTGAATCCCTTGACGTGTTTCGGACGGTCCTCGTAGATGCGAATCTCTTCGGCGTTCTTGTACGTCTCCATGACCGCGGTGAGGAAGAGCTGCTTAAAGTGCATCGTGCTCGAAAAGTTCTGGTTCGTCGGGCTGACGGCAGGCTTGAGTCCAACCATGTCGAATTCGAGTCCCTTGCTGTGGATCATTCTCTTGATGAGCTCCCCGAAGCCTCGCTCAGAGCGGCCAGTCAGCAGCACGCACAGAGCGTCCTTTTGCTTGACGCTCAGCTTCACCAGCTCGACAATCTTCTCATTCCACCAGCCTTCCCACGCGCGCTTCTCCTCGGTGTCGGCGCCCTCGCCCGTCGCTGAGAGGATTCGGGAGTCGTGCCACCAGCCGCCGTTGCAGATGACGTCTTGACTAGACAGCACGCCGATCGTAGGGCCGCTCCATAATGCGGGTTCGGCAAGGGAGTTTTGAAGACTATGGACGTCAGACGACCTTAGTTTTGGGTTCAGAAGATTGGCGAAGCAATCACGCAACGCGGCAGTGTAGGAAGGGCATCCTTACGTGTGTTGTCAAAGTCGTAGATGTGCAGAGCCTTGATCTTATCGACGGCGGGCAGCTGTGTCGTCGCGATGCTCCATCTGCTCAATGCAGTCGTCGTCGCAGAGGATGTCGAGTAGGCCGCCTTAGCAGAGCCATTGGCGTATGCGGACGTCATGACTCGGCGGGTGAATCTGGAAGCTGCCAACATGAATGTTGACCAGACTTCGAAATTCCGAGAGAGGTGGGAATTGTTCAAAGAGCGGGTCGTCGATAGAGTCGCGAGCGCGCAGAACCAGGGCAGTGGCTAGGGGACTCGAGCTTTGCTACAGTGGTAGGTGCGACCGCGGCTTGTGCCAGTAGGAAGTTTTCCCAGCCGTTGGCTTTGTGGGGCTGGCCCGTCGTTAGGGGAGGCAAGTCCCTGGACAGCGCTGCTACCTGTTTGGGCTTTCTGTGGCAGCTCCCGTCATTCGAGGCAGCTACCTACTGCTTATGTCATGAGATGATGGGCTGATTAGATAAGCACTTTTCACGACTCTGGATGAGAAGCGGCCTTGACGGCTTCCAATCAGCATCATATAAATGATGAATAAAGAGTGGATTAGATTTAGAGCAGACATTTGTACGGTAGACGATTGAAACCTCTTCTTTTCACGAATACTCAGCAGGAGCAAAAGTCAGCGTTACTAAGGTGCATCTGGACGTCTTGTTCCACGTACTCCCTACCGTGGCACGGATGGCTTCAATGCCGTTCTCCCGCCCCACATCCGGTTCCGAAGTGTGGCGAAGTGGAGAAATCAGAGCCGGTGAACGGTCCGGTACTTCCCTCGGTCAAGGCAGTTTCGCCTCCTTTTCCAGTCTGACGGCAAGTTTCTGGAAGAAAGTTATGATGGAAAGGTACTTGAAATTGTGTGTAGTTGGATCAGAAGGGTAAGTGCTATGTTGAAAGCTGTTGTTGTTGTTGTTGAATAGTGCACTTATCACTCAATGCGATGACTCTGCTTTTCTCCCGAAAAATGCTAGCAATGAGTACAGTGCTTAATATCTATCAAGGATAGAACTTCATGACTGTGTTTAAGTGTGACCATTAGTTCGTGGTGTAATGTCACCAATCTAAGCACCACGGTAGGAGCTGTGTAGCAACACTGCCTCCAGCTTGTCAAGGCTTGCCTACTCAACATAGTAAACGATTAGTTTCACGAAGGGGACAACAGTTGACAGATAACAGTTTCTCTTCTTTTCTTATTTTTTTGCAGTCTCGGCTGAACCAAACCCTGGTCAGATTCGTGCCTCTTACCAGCACTTGCTTCCGCTGAACCACCGTAAGGCGAGGCCTGCCAACAACCATTTCGTCAACTTCAGGGTTTTCGTATCCATCCTCCTCTTCTCTCGGCGTCTCTTCCCTTGCCGTCCACGCCTCCCTGGATATCATCTTCCTTCCCAAATTCTTCCATCTTTGGTGCTCTCTCGCGAATCCTGTGTTCTCGTTCCCAAGCGAACATACAGAGGCCAAGTTCCTGGCGTGCAAGTTCCAAACATCGACCGCTCCCAACATAAGGAAAACATGTTTTGAGGACATACAGGCCCCTTTCGTCCATAAAATATCGGACATTGTGAACAGGAAAAAGTAAGACGATAAAAAAGCAAAATCGGGGAGATTTCCCGTACCATAACGCCGAAGAAGTAACCAAGTGCCTTTCCCATGGGTATTCCATGCCGCCTTTTTTGGCCCGACCGATGCAATGCGTACTCTAAAAAGTCATGCTCATGAACCAGCCAGGGTCCCTTCATCATATCATACCACTTCTGCTTGTCCTTCCTTTGGACGCTTCTTCCTCATTACTTCCATCAATGCTTCGTGTCAAAATACACGTTGTGGTATGCCGACTACAATGTCGGATCAATGGCGCCAGTGTCGGACTGCTCACCAAAATCAAGAAAGGCGTCCCAATTGTCATTGACGGGGCCTGGGGTCGCATCATCGCTTCTGGGCTCTTCAAACCGAGATGCATAAGGGTTCACGTGGCCGTTGAAGTACTCGTGCGAAGAAAGCGTAAGCTCATTCAAGTGCTGCTCATGTTTCAGGTCGGCCATCGAATGAGTGTCTGGGTAGTACATCTGCTGCTGTAACGGATTGCCCATAAACATTTGAGCCATCGGATCGTTCATGTCCAGGTTGGGTACCATCATCTTCGCATCCATAGGCAGCTCAGCGGTGAAGGATGACTCAGGGGAAAAGAGGCTGTGATCGATTGTCGTCATGGGCGAAGGGAAAGTCGAGGCTGTTCGCGTCGAGGGGGTGCCGGCCGCAGCGTCTGATGACGGCGACAAAGCTGGCGGCGACTGAGGGTGATCACGCGCTACCGGTGTGGCCAGGTCCATGGGCGACGCCACTGACTGTGTTCGCTGGCGCTGGTATCGCTGGGTCTCAGGCTGGAAGTTTACTGACGAAAAGGTTGGTGACATGGGGCTAGTGACCGCGTTTTCGGGCTGAGTGGGCTGCGACAGCGACATGGAACGTTGCCCGGGAACGGAGTACATTGAGTTCGTGATGTTACGAGACAATGCCTGTGCTTGCTTGTTGGCGTTGGGGAACTGTTCGGCAAACATCTTGTTGATTGGGTTTTGAGCCCATTCCTCGTTGCGGAGCCCGGCCACCATGCTCGCCATGGCTACTCTGTTAGCCAAAAAGGCATTGACACGGTAGTCGAACTCTGGGGAACCGGTCTGAAGGTGAGCAGCCAGCATGCGGTAGGAGCGAGGCATGTCGTCCTCTTCCTCTTCGTACATTTCCTCCGCCTGCACAATCGCTTCAGAGATCTTGAATCCCTTGCCGGTGCGCTTCTTGTGGATCTCGCTCGCCATCTTGGCGGACTGCACACGGGCTTCGATACTGCGGTCCGCCCGCCGCGAGGCGGCAATGTAAGCGCGCTCTTGGTTCTCTTCATGAGATCTCTCCGTCTACGTGTGAATGGTCAGCACATGGATCCGGGAGAATGGAAACTTTCTTGTGGCAAGTCAAATAGACCACCGTGGCAGGCAATGTTGTACAAGTGTGGCAAATACAGCCAAACTGGGAGGAAGACGTTCGTGGATAATTTGATAGTCAAGAAATGGGTACAAATGCGGGCAGGATGATTTGAATGGAATATCACGATTTGGACTGATTTTCGTACCTTCTTCTGTGCCCGTTCAGTCTGCATCGTAGGCGACAGGTTGCTGGCGTCCAAGGAGCGCTTCGGCATTTTCGTTGACGTCGAGGATTCGGAGATCGACGAGTATTATAGATGGTTGAGTGGTAATGGTGTCAAAGGTGGCTTGGCCAGAGAGGTAGCTGATGCGGGGTGCAGGAATATATTGAAGCTTCTGTTCACTTGCGGTGATAGGCTTCGTTGTGGCTAGAACCTTGAAGCCGGAATCACCTGATATCGCGATGAGGTTGGTCGAAACCTTAGGTAGTGTTTAACTCGGGAGTATGGAGACGTATGAGTCGTACAGGTTTATCGTGGTGTCCTAAGATGGTTGCGTTTTCTGAAGGAGCTCGTCGGTCGAGGGACCAAAAGGGTGTGTGGAAGTTGAAGAGGCAAAGTGTGGAACAGGGCGGTATCCAAGTCTTATACAATCCAAGGGTACGTGCTCGGGAGGAACGACTGGGTATCAGTCTCGAGGTGCGGAGCAGCGTGGAGAGGAAGAAAAAGGCAGTGAACTGGCTGGGCGTGCGGTGGAACAGAGGACAACCCGGAGCAATGTTCCATGCGAAAGCATGGGAGAGGGTTCAGTCTACCTTGGGCGGGCGAGGTGAGAGAAAGAGTGGGAGTGAGAGCGTGAGGAGGTACTGTTGGGGGTACATCTGATGCTGGGTTACGGAGTACTGGTTCGGGGATTGACCAGACAGATGGCGGCCGGATAGATGTGACCGGGGACATGGTACATGGGAAGAAGGGGTTAGGTTCGTTGTTCTGTTTGGTCGACCTGATGCAGTTGCAGTGCGCGAGAGAGCGAGATGGGAGCTTGGCTAGGTACGCTAAGGATACATTGGGCACTGGAAAATGCGGTGTTGCTGGCTGTGCCGCAACTGGGGCAGTCCAGTACAATTGGCAGAAAGAGAGACGGCGAGGGACGGCAGAGTGAGAGGGGAAAGGGAAAGTGGCATTTCGACTGCTTTCGATCGCTAGACGATCTTGGAGGGTTTGATCGGGTTACGCTCTGTTGATCGATCTCGATGAGAAGGGACTGTGTGCTAGGCCGACGCCCGTGGAGCAAAGTACCCCAGTAGTCACTCTTCACTCCATCGAATGGAAGGAAAGGGCTGCCCACTCTCTCTGCTTCTCCTTCTATTTCCCCCCTCTCTTCTGGTCTCTGGACTGGCTGTCTCCTGCCGCCCGCCCTCGTACTCTACTTCTTTCAGATTAGCGCCGGGTCGTTTGGGAAGATGGCAACCACTGTTTGGTCGTCGTGGTTGTGTTGGCAGGGGCTGGGTTCACGGCTAAGGCAGTCGCCATAGGTAGGTAGGCATTGTAACTTTTTGGGAAGGCATACCTAGCTTTTCCCCGATGTCAATCATTTTTCTTCCCCTCGACTCTCTATCTGTCTTATCACCACAGTCTTTCATTTGTGATACCTGCATTTCACAGATTTCTGTGTTTCCGTAAGTTCCGTTGTTTTTGTTTGATACTCTTGCCAAGCTCAAGATCGCAGCGGGACGTGTACGGACAGACAGAGAGGCAGGAGCACCAAATGTCTCGAGGGCCGCAGGGCAGGTGCAGATGCAGCAGCTGCTGCTGCATGGGGTGGAGCTTTGGCCTGCGTGGGGCGATCCCAAGCTCGGGCTCTCGCCTGTGCCACGTCCCCACCCGAATGCACCCAAGTGCAACCGACAGGGCGGGATCAATCCCCGGGCCATATGCTCCAGGCCTTATCCCGGTCACGACCTGTGAGATACTCAGAGACAGAGAGCTTCTTCCCAGTGGTCCAATTTTCCACTGTCATTTTGGGCAGTTCCGCATCGATTCCTCTTGCTGCGTCGAAATAATGTCAATACACTCGCAGCTACGCAATAACCATCGAAACAAGTGGTAACTGGGACGACGCGCTAACAAGACTACTTACTCTCAGCACACAACTCATTCATAGTAACATAGTACATAGTCGGGTGTCCCATATGTTTGTAAGCTGTTCGGAGTGGGTTTCGCGCAAAGAAGGTGCTTTACAGAGGGAGGCGGGAGCGTCCCTCCTCGAAACTCCGTCCTTTCCCTAAAAACCTATGATTCCATGCACCCTGCTCCTTCCTGTCTCCCCTTGCCTACATTCGCCATTGCGGCAAGAGACATTGTGTACGTATCTACTCAGTATGCTTTCTTTTCCTTCCTGCCTTTTGCGAGGATTGTTTACAAGCGGGTAGTAAACGAGCAACCGCGTTGGCGGACAGAAAAAGAAGGTCGGGGGGTGGGTGCAAGTTTTTAGACGGATTTTTGATAGGAGAGAACTATCTGCACTTCGTAAGGTACGTTAGACACGAGAAGAGAATCGACAGACGGGAGAACGGGGGGATTCAAGGTGGCCTGCTGCAACCATCACGGACTAACAACGACAACCTTGACAACCACACAACCACATCGACCGGCTTCATGTCGTCCCTCGATTTGTGCAATCTACCTGCAGATGTGCTGTTCCCCTCCGTGAGGTACCTACGTTCACTGTGGTGGGTGGCGGGCCCAGAGTTATCGCTCGGGCGGAACCTTTGGGGTGCCAGTCGTACCAGCATCCCCAACTCGTCAAACTCTCTTGTCATGCTAAAGTCTAAAGACGCTTAGCAATGCTGCAGCCCGCTGCTGACCATGTCCGACTGCATAGTGTCTTGTTCAAGACATTGGATGTTGCCCTTCGGCTGCATCTCTGCCCGGTATCTCTTAGGTCCATCCCAAGAGTTGGATCCCAACTATCTCTTGGGTGTCTCGACACGCCTCAGCCAATCCCATGTGAGTGATTCAGTTACTCTGAATGGCTCGCTCACTACGGAGTGCGCGACTCCTACACGGCTACACTCTAACATATCACAGTTGTAGGCCCGACATCTTTCTAATATGCGTGGGCGATTGCACCATGCCATACGGTGTAGCGCCTCTATGGCAAACTCCATTCCGCAAACATGCGTGAGCTTAAGACAAGAGAGGCAGGGACCGGTCAATGTTCCACGAGCCCTGCGGTGCCCTGCTCTGCATCCATGCATGTATCCGTACGGAGCACATTGCTTCGAGACACGGCACATCCACAACTTTGAACATTTCACTACCCCGCTGACAGGCCGCGTACTTCAACCCTTGACCTGAACAAATCTGTACAGAACGGTTGGCTACGGGATTTTTGCCAGGAGTACACTCCGAGGCCTCACCGCCAATAAGCCCAATGCAGTTGAGACAAAACAGCTTCGCTACGAGGTGACAGCTTGCTGAACCTGTATCAGTACGACCATAGCAATCTCGAAACTACTCCTTCCTTGAGTCGTCCCCGTCGATTTTCCTCCCAATCTGATGGAGAGGTCGCTACCACTGGCCTTCTCAGCAAGATGCAGCTGGCGTGTCATGGAATCCAAATGCATCACCAATCAATCGAATAGTCTCGTCAAGTCTCTGTGGCTATGGCAATAGGCGTACTGCGTATGGTGGCTCTGACGAAGCCGATGCCATCGACTGCACCAGAGTCTCAAACCGATTACATCCGATCTCACTACGGATAGGTTAAGTTGGTTAACTTACTGATGCTTGGTTCGCAGTTCCCAATCCTGTCATCTGTGGCATGAGATACCTGGCTGTTGTGCTAGGGCTGTACCTTAGCGTTTGTAGCTCCAGCGGTATAGCACCCCGCGCTATTGATCCGAATACCTCGACACTCGGTGCTAGAATCTCTCCGCGTCCGCAATTCGGAAAGAAGGGTGGGTCCGGTAGCATGGGGCAACTGGCGACAGCGACGATCGATCCCCAGGGTCCGATGCCGAGTAGTAGGGGCCCCTAGCAAGATGGCGATGAGAATTGACAGGCTGCCACGCTTCGATACACCGATCGGAATATTCCAGCACCATTATTGCCTACGAACATCCAATGGGCGGGTGCCCTCTTCAGAAACAACAGATTCGCGAGCGAGTAAGCAGCCAAGCCGTGCCGACAATGCCAATTCATTCTTTGTTCATTAGTCGGCAGTCCAGGAGGTCATCCTGCCTTGCAAGCGAATCCCGATACAGGACGAAACCACTTGCGATAAGGTCTTCTGCGAGAATTGCAGACTGTGCGATGGTTAAAACAGTATACCTTCTGACACATTCAACCAAGCCGGTGGGGGGATTATCGTCCTAATCTCCCAGCGCAATATCGGTTCACCTCGCGCTTCGCAGGTTTCGCAAGACCGACCCTTTACGGAAGATGTGCCACCAGGGTCACGCCAACAGACGGGATGGCTACCCCCAACTTACGCTCTGAGAACGTGGCATTTGCAGGTGCCTTGTTCGCAGGCGGTAATTGTGGCACAAAGCTGCGTTAAATCCGATCAGCCATGGCCCGCTCAGTCTAACTCGAGGAAGCCGTGATGCGCACGCAGATTCTTCGAGAGGGCCTAGACTCTCGTCGGCGGCAGCCAAAAGTTTGCCAATTACCTCCAGGCACAACATCAGCTTACCTTTTGACAAGTTCTCCGACTCTTGCTTCAGAAGGTCAAAGAGTGACAGCACTCATTTATGAGCCAATGGTTAGAAGAAACCTACTTTCGCACATTCTAACCTTGGTTCGTGTCTCCTTCTGCTCGAACGGCATCACATATTGGATAGAGCTTTGGGCATTAAATTATCTACAGCATACGCCTAGCAGAGTTGCACAACAAGCAAGGGCCAAATCAAGAGATCAACTGGACACAGGCCATGACCAGAGCGATAACACTCCAGTTGACAAGAGCCGCGAGCGAAATGTTCTTACAGTCTTACCCCGCCGCCGCCGTGGCCAACGCGAGGGATGGTGGTGGTTGCTTCTCCAAGAATTCGTCGTCACGGTTGTGTGGTTGGGCACAGCCCCTCGCGTACCGAATTGTTGGTTGCAACCTCAGCGGATGGCTTCCAGCTGGTTCGCCAGGTCAGACGAGCCTAACGACGCTGTTGATCGCGTCGAGTACGTAGATATCAGTCTCGAGGGTGTACACGCTACCACGGCTACCAAGTACTAATCGTCCAATCTTGCGGGTGTCACTTAAGCCCAGGAGAATCCATTTTTGCCTAGTCCTCTGGAATTTCTCCCCGCCAGACTGAAGACGACGTAGTGAGTTGCTCCCAAAGATCTAAGAAATTGACGTCACCTCAAGATGGATCAGCTGCTTCAGACATTCAGTGGTTAATACTGGGCTGAGAAGAGCAGTTAGGTTCCGTTTTTGGTGAATTCTGCTCGCCCGCGGGTTAGCTCTGGCTCAAGCGCTACGGTGAACGACAAAGTTGAGACTTGCCATTATTAAAACGACTGGCGTTGCTCGACGTTGAGACGGAGCAATCTGTCCGCGCGCCACTAGCTCACCCATATTCTTTGGTGTGTGAAACCGATACTTGGAGTTACAACAGGACCATGGCAGACCCCTCGAGCGGGACGAACCTCTCTGAGACCAATCAGCAGGCCACGGTCCACAGCCCGGTCCCGGCAACTCTATGCTCCCCATTCTACATTCACGCCGTAGAGTGGTGGTCTACAACCCATGGGTGCGGGTATCTCGAGCACATTTCGACACCGGGTTTCTGAACCCCCAGGCAAGCCTACCTACCTGCCGTACGGATGCCTACGCCTATCTTTGCTTTGAACAAGTTCGATAATCACACAATCAAAGGGACTGCGAAGAACCACGGCATACCTACAGACACAGGGGCACCAACGCCGGGCAGCAGGCTAGGTACTGTGATCGACCTTCTGCCACAGCGGGGCAGCGGGTGTTATGTCGACCCGCTTGCCTACTTCCCGTATGGGAATCAACCATGAGAAATGACATATCTTTGTCGTCAGGCATTGAAGTTCAGCCGACACTGTCCATCCATCTCTCATGGTTCTGCTTGCTGTATGTAGGTTGCTTACTAGCGGTGGAACCATGCTAACCAAACGAACTTCCCGTGTCGACAGTGCCGTTGCTGCATCTCGAACCCCCAGAAAGTCCATTCGGCCGGTGAAGCAGATGCTACAACCTGCCGAGCCTGCAATCAAGCCTTTGAACCACACCCTTCCCCGTTTCCCCAACTGCCTGTTTCCAGTGGTTTGTGGCGAAACAACGACAGACACTCGACTCCGTCCCATCTGGCTACCACAGACGCACACGCCCAGTGAGCTGTCGCCCCTTTTCAAACTTGCGATACACAAGAGAGCGATCGAGGTTTTCGGGCACATCCATACCCCGCAAATTGCCATGGTTTGGAGCATGGGATTTTGCTCCCCCCGTTTATCATGTTGCGACCCTCGGCTCTTCTTCGTCATGGCAATGAGCACCATCCTCGCTCACTTTGCTTGCCGCACGTCACAGGAACACAACATTTACGGCATTTCCATGAGGAGTATTCTCGGCCATCTCGGCGATCTCGGCGAAGTGTGCGCAAAATATATGGCTCGATGCAGCGGTGCAGGTGTTCTGTCCAAATTTGCAGAAGAGCTTCTTGATGGAGCCGAAAACCAACGTTGAAGATGGCAAATCATGTCGATGTTCGTTGCTAGATAAGCGAGAGATCGCGCGCTGACATCTCATGTTCGGAGCCGTGACGGCCAATCGACCTTTTCACCTCCTACCCCGGATCCTGATCTCATCAATTTGATTCCAAATGCCCCTTGCTCCTTTTTGTGAGTCAGCATAAATCAGAAACGGCCACCAGCGCCGTTGGAGACGCCCCGCCTATAGTCTCTGCCGGGCAAGGCCAGGAGGCCAAAGCCAGGCGATCAGGCGATCGTTGATAGACGTCGGCAGATGGCACTGGTCAGAAACGCACACCGAGGGGTGACTGGAATATTCTTAAACAGCGGGGAGGAGCGCCACGTTCCTGAACCCTGACGTAAAGTCTCACGGGTCGCCTGGAGGCTGGATGCGCAAGGAGCGGGCACCAAGGACGCCCGCGGAGACGGTTCACTGGGAGAGTGGGAATGCAGTTGCTGGTGCCCTATTACAGCTACGTTGGATTGGCATTGCAATCTCCATGGAAGAATGCGATGTGCGGTGCCGACGAGAGAACCCTGGAAACCGGCATACCGGATACAACTCAAGATTTTGATCAATTCATTCAGAGATGGCACTTTTTCAGCCAGAGAGCATTCGAGCTGCGTTAGCGGCAATAATCTATTCCTGCGTCAAGATAACACTGGTCGCAGCCAGTGTTCCGACGATGCACGACATCCATCGCATCTCGATCCCTCACCACGTGGTTTCGCAACTCGGCAAAGACACTATCGCGAAGACAACAGCTCAAACGTACTCGCCCTGATGCTCTAGAGAGCGTCCGGGCCCGCGGACATAAGCTGCAATAGAAGATGGATCGTGATGTCTGGCCGCGCTACCACAGCAGAGCTTCCTCACTTGGCTGGCTTCAGGAGGTTTGTGGTACTATTCAACGCACCTAGTGAGAGGGGACCTTAACCGACAGGCTGGCTCAGCCGCTAGTGCTCGAAGAGAACAAGGAAGCCTACACAACTCCTCAGAAATCTCGATGGTGGCTCAGACAGCCGATGGCCGCCTGCGCAAAATCCGTTCCAGCTTGTCTCTTTGGCACGCCGGTTTTTCCAAAAGCACGTCGGGCTGGGATAAGTCAAAAGGGCCTTCCACCGGGATAGGAAACCAGCGTTCCAGACGCTCGCTCAATTACCCGCCAGCCACTACCCGAGCCCCTGTCGTTAGGGAGACACTGCGTACTCAAACTAGAGACATCGTGCCATTTCAACAATCCGGCCAGAGTGGTCCGTATTGCTCGTCCACCATCTGTCAATAGCTGGTGCCATGTGAGATGCCCGGTTTGGGGGAACACTGGGAAGAGGTCCTGCTTATGCTTTGCTACGTGCGCAAGCAGCCCGAGGAGCCGGGTGGGAGGATTTACTAGCAGTCCTGCAGACTCATCGGGCCGCCGGGACGAATTGGTGTCGTGGCTGGACTTTCGTTCGGCCCTGACTCTGATATCCCACATTGCGGCCGGATAGCCTGTGGAAGCCAGAATGCTTCCAGGACCCTGTTGATACCGGCCAAGCCTTAGTGGAACGCATGCTGTCTGTTTCGCCCGCTTTCAAACATCCCAGCAGTATTACGGTACGGAGTAAAGTTGACTCTTCTGAGGCTTCGATCAACATTGATAGCATCCGCAAGGACTGCGGATTTCAAATCCTCGGCCCCATTTCTCATTCAAACTGTTCTAAGTCAGTCCTAGTTCTTCATCGTTTGTCCTGTCGCTTTACAGATTCCGCAGATTTCCTTACCATGATGAGGTGAGCGCACGGCCTAAATGAACCCTCAGCCGTTCCGCCCCGATTCCCAGAGAAATCCACGAGAATCGGGCGGCAGTGCCCAAATGGTCTCTCTGGATCCCTGTTTTCGATTCACACGACATGTTCGCAGATCGGACGGCGGGCCCCGGATTTCGCGATCCCCTCAAGTTCTGCAGGGCAGTCCGCATCGTGGCATGGTCAAAACAAGGCTCCCCGGCCCCTCGAACTGGTTCCTTTGTTGGAGCGATCGAAGCAGCCAACGTGCCATCGGAACATTCACAGCCCCGATTCCAACGTTCTGGGACGTGGGCCAGCTACTTTCTTCTGGATCGGGAGCAACGATTCTTTAATCTAGCCAGCCGAACACCCCCCCGTCAGCCCTGCACCTACCAGACGAACGATTGACCGTCTATCAGAGTTCACGATCTCATGGGAAATTATCACCAACGGTCCGCATCGTGTTTTCTCGGAGGTGCCATTTCGATCCGCTGCCGCTAACCATCACCGCTTGGGGTTCCCACCAACGATGGGTCAATCTGCAGCGGGAGTTCCTCTCTCCATCGCAAAGGCTCGGGAGGGTAAGGGTATTGGGTTATGCCGCGATTCAGGACCCCGATTGTGTTGAACTCCTCGATGCGACAGTACGCTGGATCGCGCCCACTGCGCTGCGACGCTTTTCCTTGACCAACACTAACACTCTAAGTGGAGATGATTGTATCTGCCCAGATCGTGTGCTTCAAACGCCCTCAACAGGGTTTTCTCTTAGGCTCGACTACTGACGCCATTCGCTTCATAGTTGAAGTCGACTTCTGGTGCAAGCGCAAACAAGAAGTAGAACGTCCTTGCGTAGGCGCTTAGGTGTAGCAGCGGTCGCTAGGCGATCGGCCCCATGCTGGCCGCGATGCCCTCGTCGTTGCACGATGCTTCATTTTGTTTGGGAAGACTTTGATCGCCATTGGAACGCAGCAAGGACTGTTTTCGAATCTAAGCGCGACGAGGAGATGACGAAACCGAGCCATGACGGGCAATGTGCGCGATAAACTCCGTTCAATTGACAGCCAGCACTGACATGCCGTCAGTGCCATGGGCGCCTCGGCCTAGACTGGTAGACATTGCGGTTTTCGGGTGTTTTGGTACTTTCCGCCGAAATGGAGGCTCTCGTTAATGTTTGAGCTGCGCATAGATTCCCAAGGAAAGCTTTCCGGGCCAATCTCTATTGACTGGAAATGGGACACTGTTCGGTCGGCCAATGAACCAATCCTCTCTGAAAGCTCAGAAATGGTTCGCTCGATTGAATTCAGCATGTTGATCTGTCGGGAAAGAGGCTGGTTGCATGAGCATTCTTCTCGCAACTAGCGCCCGGCAATATCATTCATACCTCTATTACGATATGGTACCGTTCATGGCTTAAAAATTCAAGTCAAGTGGACTGGTCTGTCGGCTCGCGTTTTCTATGTCGCTATTGTCTCGAGACTGGGGTATGTGGAAGGATTGCAACTGCTGAGTAGGGATCAGATTCCTTTATCATGACTGAGTCGAGCCAATCTAAATCTTTCCACAAAAGCGAGTTAAAAGCGAAGAGGCGGTCGCCCGTCGCGTCGGCTGTGATTATCAAGCTTCCATGGATAAAGTTGGGCGGGATGCTGCCATAGTCGAATAGATGACAGCGAACATATGAACTTTTGATGGGCTTCGGACAATTTTGAGGCATGGAGACCACGCTGAGGCGGCTTCTGCTGACGTCTAGGGAACGGCCTATTCGACCGAAATGCAAAGCTCCGTGGAATTCTCACGATGTCGCGATCTAATGTTTCTTCCATGTGAGGCTGCATCAAGATAACAGGACCGAAAGCGAAGGACGCTCGAGAACCCCTCCTTTCGGGAATACGGGCAGGCACCCGTCGAGTTCCACGACGTCGGATATCCCGTCTGGCGGTCAAAAAGGACACACATCGCGGAACAGCACCTTCTCAATCATCTTTCCAGTCGCGATCCAGAGGCATACTATTCCAGAATTTCTCACGTTCGACGTGGGTGCCTTTTCATTTTCTTCGACATCTCGCCATAGACAGCGTAACAACGCAAAAGACTAAACCCCCGCAGCCATGACCCTGCGATTCGACCCAGAGTACCAAGCCGCCATCACCGCCAGAGACAGCGGCGGCGGAGGTCCCGCCCCGCCGGCGGCACCCTTCAAGGACGCCCTTGAACTTCGCGCCTTCTCCGAGCCCTTGCTTCGCACCGTCCTCCGCGCGCAGCCGGCGCCGGACAACGTCCTCGAGACGCGTATCCCGTTCACCTCGCACGACGGACAGGAGGTAGGGCTCTACCGCTTCGCGACGCAGGAGATGATTGACAGCTCCGAGCCCCTGGCCGCCGTGGTATACGTTCACGGCGGCGGGATGGTCTCGTGCGACGTCGACATCTTCAGCCCGCAGGTCAAGCGGTTCGTCGAGATGGTGGGGATGCCGTTCTTCGCGGTGGATTACAGGCTCGCGCCAGAGTTTCCTGACGGGCTGGGCGCCGAGGACGTGTATTACGGGTTGAAGCACCTCTCGGAGAACGCTGCGCGCTGGAACGTGGATAGCGGCAACATCGTCATCATGGGCGACTCGGCGGGCGGCGGGCTCGCGGCGGGCGCGACGTTGATGGCGAGGATAGGGGTCTGACGCCGCCGCTGCGGAAGCAGGTGCTCGTGTACCCGATGCTCGACGACCGGACCACTGTCCCGGAGAAGGCGGCGATGTACCCCTTTCTGGCGTGGAAGGCGCACGACAGCGTGCTCGCGTGGCGGGCGGTGTTGGGGGATAAGGCTGGGGACCCGAGGCCGTGGGCGGAGGCGGGCGTCTCGTTGTATGCTGCGCCGGGCAGGGCTTCGGTGGAGGAGTTGAGGGGACTGCCGAGGACGTATGTTGACGTGGGCGGGTTGGATTTGTTCCGGGACGAGTGTGTTGGTTTCGTGAGGAGGCTTTGCGAGGCTGAGGTGGAGGTTGAGTTTCACTTGTGGCCTGTGTTGCCGCATGGGTTTGAGAGTGCGCCGGGGATTGGGTGGGTGAAGAGGGCTTTGGAGGCGAGGAATGAGGCTTTGAGGAGGGGTTGATGGTGTTTTGGCTGAGATAGTTGGGAGAGAGATGGATCATGGGGTGGTGGAAGGGGGGACCGAGTAATGGAGGAAGGAGGTGGACGGCTTGGGCTAGTTGAGACTTACACCTACCTGTTGCGTGTTATAGGTAAGATTAGGCCTGCAAGCCTTGATCGTAAGCTAGACACTTTCACATGGTTTTCTTTTCTGGTAGATATAAATCCATCATCTAGACCCAGGCCCGCGTTTCTACAACTTGCGAATCCGCCCAGTGGTAGCCTCCATGGTCTTTGGAGATGATGTGCATTGAATCTCTGTTGCATTACAGCAGCGATCTCGATCAACACCTTGAAGCGAACGGGAAAGAAGCAGGGAGCTAGTAGCTCTTGCTCCATTGAAGTCTAGGTAGGAGGATGAAGAACAAGAAGTGTCTTGGAATGAGTGCAATGCGCTCACATACATGATATAGTATTTCCTTCATTTCGTACACTAATCACAATAATTCTATGCAAAAGCATATCAGTAGCCCTTAGAAAAGAAGTGAGAAGGAGACAAAAGAGTTCACCTCGGAAGGCTACATGTCTTGTTGCTCATGCTGGGAATCGAACTCGAACTCGAGCCTGTCGTCGAGTAGGCTACTGGGCGTGATATAATTGACTGCTGACCATAGACCACTCCCCCACCCAGTCAGTTTGACCTGGCCCGCCGACCTAGACGAGCGCCTGCTATGCTGGTGGCATGGATGGAGTTGAAGGGGTATATATGGGCTTCTTGCTATGTGTATTGTGGGATTTGGGATGAGTATACGTTTCACGTGGCTGTTGTTCCTCGAAAGTGATGATTGGCTTCAAGTTGATATATATGCTCTGGTAGCGGCACAAACCAGTCTTGGAGGACTGTGACTTCCACTACTTATAAGGATATTCTCATCAATCAGGCCTTGACCCGGCAAAGCTTGCAGTCGCTTAACGTGTAGACCTTCGGCAAACGGCCTGGAGAACGAGCTCTCGAAGTTTTGGTTTTGGAAGCGAATACTATTCCCTATTGAAGCATGCTCATGAACCTGAAGAGCCCGCGAGCTCTTCGCCTCTTGCTACTTGGCCACGGCTCGGCCATACAGCACGAACTCGCAGTAAGGTGTCTTCAGTGAGCCACGCTGTCATCCGTGCCTAAATCTGTAAGCCAGCCCTTTACAATCCAGAGCTGGGGTATGTATTTGTAATGGGAGGTGCAACTCGTGTAGAAGCAGTATCTACTATTATGACAACTGTTTGTACGTATCTGAAATACATTTTCCAGAAATGATATCGGCACTGTGAAA
This sequence comes from Colletotrichum australisinense (nom. inval.), assembly GCA_014706365.1. Taxonomy (NCBI): domain Eukaryota; kingdom Fungi; phylum Ascomycota; class Sordariomycetes; order Glomerellales; family Glomerellaceae; genus Colletotrichum; species Colletotrichum australisinense (nom. inval.). Next base: position 5,247,086 of record JABKAN010000003.1, read on the forward strand.
GAACGACATAGGGTGACTGCACATCGTCTCTTGTCGAACACTCAAGGTAGACTTGACGAGCAAGTATTTTGAGACTCTCCAAAGACACTTCCGCGTTTGATTTTATGATTTGAGGGTTTTTCGCTAGAAGAGAGCGATGGATGGGTTCATTGGTGGTTTATTATGTTCCAAATGTCACAATGGATCTTGGAAGCTCTCACGCTTCGGAAGGTTACCAACTGAACGTGTTCAGAGCACTTCGTGTAATATATATGCCCCTGTCCATAGTTCGGAAGTTCAGATTCCTTTCAACTTTGTAGTGAATCTATTCCGCCTCTTTACATAGGACGAATACCTTCGTGCACCAGCGCCGGGTTGATCGGCCTATTTGTACCAGGAGTCGGATGCGTGTGTAAGCGGACGGGACTTCTCAACCCTGCGACTCAACTTTCGCTACTCCGTAATAAGCCAAATAATTAGCCAATTGCCCCCAACACCATGTCTATGCTTTATGCTTACATGGCCTCTGATTAATGCCAAGAGAGGAGTCCCAACAAAGTAGCCATCAACTCGCCTTTAAATTATGGCGGTCTCAAGTCCGTTGACGTGATTTATTGAGAGTCTCGCACCAAACATCAGCCGAACAACTGCTGGTTCGTCCCAACTCGGAGCCAATTTCAGTCAAGGATCGGCAGTTCCCCGCAGTTCCCTTAGGCGGACCATTGACATTTGTCCAACGCGGCCTTCCAAGAGGGAAGGTGCCTGGTCTGCCGGGGATCGATGCAACGGGCCAAGCCGCTAGGGTGCACGTGTGGTAGCCACTCGGAGACTCGGGCACAAGGGCCTAAGAGGAATAAACTCATGAACCCCGGCCTCGCTAGCAAAGAAGCATACTTTTGTGCTCAACTCCAAACGCTAGACGGAGGTTCTTTAATGTTCTTAACCGATGGAATCCTCCGAAAGGGGCAGACAGATCCGGTGTTTGCAGGAGAGCGGCGAGGAAACCCTTGCGATTCGGTCCAGTCCAGCCGGGGCCATGCATAGTCTCAAGTAAAGTTGAGCTGACAAGCCCAAGACTTTCCAATGTCGTATCGGCACAACTACGCAGTAGATTGACTAACCCTTTAGTTCGTCTTGCAGGTATCCCGACTGGCGGAACAATAGCTTTTGCTTCTCTTGGGCGTCTTGGCAAGTATAAAAGATACGAACTTGGGAGTCTCGGCCGAGCGGAGTGGAACCTCGACTTCCACTGCTTCTGAAGTTCATTACCGGGCAGAGAGATGGTATTGTTGAGAGATGAGAGACTTTGGATCCAGGTTCCCATAAGTAGAGCGTGGTTTGTCCCGGTTCGTTATGGACATGGTCTTTGATACCTCAGCCTCTCTGTCTTTGCTCTGCCGTCTTGTTTTTACTTCTTAGGATACCTCTTAGTACACCGTACCATCAACATCATGAAGTTCACTTCTATTCTCGCATCCTTGGCGCTGAGCGCCCTCACCTCCGCCGCACCCGCCGCCTCTCCCGAGCCTGCCGAGCTCGCGGCCCGCGCCCCTACCCTCTACCTCTGCGGCGACAGCACCATGGCCAGGAGCAGCGACTCCCAGATGGACGGCTGGGGTCAGTACGTCTCCAAGTACCTCAACATCGCGGTCGTCAACCGCGCCATCGGCGGCCGCTCATCCCGCTCCTTCTGGAACGAAGGCCGCTTCCAAAATGTCGCCAACGAGGTCAAGGCTGGCGACATCGTCGTCATCGAGTTCGGCCACAACGATGTCGGCTCCCCGCGCTCCAACGACAACGGCCGCTCCGTCTGCCCCGGCGAGGGCACCGAGACGTGCGTCTCGGACACGACGGGCGAGACCGTCTACACCTACATCTTTACGTCATCCAGGCCGCCAAGCTCATGACCGCCAAGGGCGCCACTGTCATCCTCAGCTCGCAGACGCCCAAGAACCAGTGGGCCACGGGCACCTGGGTCGGCACCCCGTCGCGCTTCGTCGCCATGCAGAAGAAGGCCGCCGCGACCATCAACGACGCGGCCGTCACCTTCGTCGACCACCACCAGGCCGTCAGCAACATGTACCTCAAGCTCGGATCGTCGGCCGTCAAGGCCCTGTACATCAAGGACAACACGCACACCAGCGCCGCTGGTGCCGACCTCAGCTCCCAGGCTTTCGTCCAGGCCATCTACCAGAAGATGAACGGCACGACCAGCCTTGCCGCCCACGTCAAGACGCCCATCAAGACCGTCTACTAGTTGGCATTTCGGGTCTCATATGCGAGGATAGGGGAAGGCTGCGGTGGCGAAACCTGGAGTGCGAGGAGATTAATGTTGTCTTATTGTCTTATTGTCGAGGAGCTTGGTCTCCGATGACTTGATGGCTCGAATTTCGCTGTACATATTTCAAATAAAACCATCCAAGGCTCTGTACATAGACAGAACGACACGTAAATAGTCAACAAGCCTTCATATTTTTCAGATCCTTTGTAAAATGCCATGTCTGCTTGGCACTTTCGGGTTGCGGAAAGGCCTCGAACTCTTGCTTTCTTGCCCACAGGTTGTAACTCTTGCGGCTGATTACCTAGGTCAATTTCAAAGTGAGACCTTCAACGTACCTGTACTAATGTGTCGATGTTGTGATTGGATTATGAATGGAAGGAGCAAGCGGTCTTGACCGTACCTTCCACACGTAACCACGAGACGGAATGGCTAAGGTATAAAACCCCCCTCAACTCCATTCCTGTCACCAGCACAGCAGGCGCCCTCTAGGTCGGGGGTCAGGTCAAACTGTGGCGTGGGCGGTGGAACGGTTCATGGTCGGCAATCAATTACGCCAACAGCCTACCCGACGACAGGTTGAGAGTACCCGGGTTTGAGTCCCAGCATGTGCACCAGAGATGTAGCCCTCAATTCAGCACCAGGAGTGAACTCTTTTGATTTTGTCTAGAGACCTAATTATATATGTATTCAAGGCACCCCTATTAGTATTGCTTGAACGTAGAATATTTACGAGAGTCAATGGCGATACCAAACTTTGACTACGTCTTGGCGATGAATGTAACAACTTCTATCTCTAGGATTATCTCGCATCTCTGTCCACGACTTTTTGAGTGATCTCAGAGGCATAGAGTCTGTTCCATCGACACCGAACAGTATGTTCGTTTCCCGAAGGGATGCTCGACCGGTCCGGGCCTATGACTCCATGACCATCAACTCTCTTTCTCGTCTTCTTCTCCGAATGCCTCCCAAGGCATCATGTCCGGAAGCTCTATGACTGGTTCCCGGATGTTTCGTCGCGAAGATACCGAAGACTCAAGGCCGAGGCAGGTATGAAGTGAGCTACGGATGTTCTGAGCACCCGTAGACACTATATTGGCAAGGGTTGAGATCACCACGCCAAGGCCAAAAGCTGTTCCGCCCACTCAAAAGTTGCCCAATGTGATGAAGTGAGATGGGCCATAGTGGCTGTAATGATTGCGGTACTTAATTGGAACCGCTCGCAAATTTGATCCCATGATCAATCTTGGTACTCCCTGTGCTTCGCCTCGCGAAAAGGGGCAAACCTGACGTACAAGAACACACGATACATGATCATCGTCGACAGCATCCATACCGCCGTGAAGACTAACCACCAGAAGATATCGTGCGCATCGAGCCAGATAACCTGGTTGCGAAAAGACCAGGAAAATCGTGGTCCTCATAGTACTCCCAGACTTCCTCAGGGATAACATCCCAGTGTACAGCGTAGGAGAATGATCCCATAACGATGGCAACCGCCATAATAAATCCCATCACGGTGCTGAGGCAGATGAGAGTCATGATCGAAACGGCTTTGCGGGGAGTGTTCGTTTGCGACTCGTGGAAGATCAAATTCCAGGCACGATTGTCCATGAGAGGCCGCCGGGCGCCGTTTCCGCCGAAGGGATAAGACTCTGCGGTCGGGACATCGGGGGAAGCGTAGCTTGCCATTGTTTTATGTTGTGCGTGTTGCAAGTATTGTAGCTTGATGGTGTTTCAATTTTCGGATTGGGTCGTGGTGATGAAGTGTGAATGACTAAGTCTCTATCGAGCATGCGATGGCACATGAGGAGGAAATTAAGTGAGTTAATCGACGTATCTCCGGAAGATTTATCACCAGGGCTAGATCAAAGTGGCTACGAACCAACCTTTATGATCTGGCCCTCCATAGACAGGGCTATCTTCTCTTTAAGGTTGCAGGAAGCCTCGAACCTTCATCGAACGTTGCCAACGCCTTGCAAAACTCAAATGACTTCTACCTGGAACTGTTCCATAATCCACAGGTTCGTTCGCGAATTCATGAGCATAAGGTATGTCAACTCCCTTCTTTCAGGATACATAGTTTTGCCGCTAGAGACCTTTCTGGTTTATTATCAAGCCTATCACGGAAACTAGATTCCTTGTATGTCCTGAAGAGAATTCAATGTTGTTCAGATCCATCTATGGGCACGAAGATAAGCCCATGGAGTTCTTGATATTGTTCCATTGTCCGGTGTCATACACACCTCTATTGACCTGAGTAGCCAAGGCTCTGTTTCTCATGCCACCAATTCAGTCCTCAGGTTGACCAAGATTGAAAGTCCAAAACTGTGAAGTGTGTATTTGTAAGCGCCGAGTGCTTGAAGAGATGAGGTTAAGTCGGTGGAGACCACGCCATCCGGCTTTAGTCTTCCCGATGTCGCTCAGCTCCACATAGGCGCCGGACAATTACCCGCCTCACCGTTTTTGTGTATCAACTTCCCGGCACAAGATCTCGGTTGGGAGGTTTTTGTGTCAACGCTAGCTTTGATTGGTTGGAAAACTTCACTCTGCAGATGTCGAGTTTGTCTTGAGAACAACTCGGCCACAGAAGTCTTGCGCCCTTACTTGACATTCGTTCTATCAGCCTAGTTAAAAGGCCGTCTAGAGGTCGTCTGAAGCGGGCAAAAGAGTTTTCTCATCACCCGCAACATCATTTCCCAGCGTCATCAGGATGCAACTCGCCGAGCGCCAGGAAGCCGACTCGCTTGAGCGTGCGCAACCTACGGAAAGTAAGTTTTTGACTTGCCGTTAATAGTCTCGTAGTGCGAAGGTACAAAATGCTGATCTTAGAACCTTGACAGCTCTGGACGTAGCACAGGAGTCTCACAAGTACCCTGAGGGCGGCAAAGATGCATGGCTTGTTGTGGCTGGTGCATGGTGCGCCATGATACCATCCATGGGTCTTCTCAATACTCTTGCAGTTCTGCAGGCCTGGGTTTCACAGAATGAGCTTCATGGGCTCCCGGAGTCGACAATAGGCTGGGTATTTAGCACTTACGCCTTCTTCCTCTACTTTTGCGGCGCTCAAGTTGGTATGAAATACATTTCAATCAAGGTAATGACTCAAGCTGATAATTCTACAAGGCCCCATCTTTGACGCTCATGATGTGAGGTTCCTGGTGATCCCCGGATGCGTAGGATCTGTGGCGTCTATGATGTTGATGAGTCTCTGCAAAGGTAAGGGCTATCGTCTTCCCTCGTAAATGTTCAAAGTCTCAATGCTAAACCTTCAATTTGTGCCAGAGTTCTACCAGTTTTTGCTCACCTTTGGTGTCCTCGGCGGCGTGTCAGCTTCGCTACTTTTCAATCCAAGCATCGCTGCAGTCGGGCACTGGTTCTCGGAACGCCGTGCTCTCGCTACAGGAATAGCCTGCACGGCTGGAGGCGTGGGCGGCGTTATCTTTCCTCTCATCATCCTCTACATGGCTCCCAGGGTTGGTTTCCCGTGGGCCATCAGGACGGTTGGGTTTATCTGCGCTGCCGCGTCTGTTTTGGCATGCACGCTCTTGAAGAAGAGGCTTCCACCAAGCAAGACATCCAGGGGCGCAATCGACCTCAAGGCGCTGAAAGAGATAAAATTCGGTCTCGCCACATTGGCCGTATTCCTGATCGAGTTCGCAGTCTTCATCCCGTACACTTACATTTGCTTATACGCTATCCATGAGGGCATCGATCTCCAGAAGTCTCTCCTCCTAAGTGCTCTGCTCAACGCTGGGGCTATTCCAGGCCGTGCACTACCGGGCTACGTCGCTGACCGATTTGGTCCCTTCAACGTCATGTGCGTCACCGCCTTGGTATGCTCGGCGTTCATCTTCGCTCTCTGGTTGACAGCTCATGGCGGAGAAGCTGCTACGACTGCCTTTGCGGTCATGTTTGGGTTCTGGTCTGGAGCTGCCATCAGCTTGACGCCAGTCTGCATTGGACAGGTGTGCAAAATAGAAGACTATGGTAAAAGAAGCGGCACGGCGTTCTTTGTCTGCAGTTTTGGTGCCCTTGTCGGTGTGCCTTTCGCTGGAGCTATTCTGCAATGGTCAGGTGGCACTTATGACGGCCTTATACTCTTCGCGGGTGGTCTATACATCTTGTCGTTCTGCGCTTTTGCCGTTGCAAGAGGCGTAGCTTGTGGGTGGAATCCCAAGACCTTGTTTTAGACTTGAGAGAGACTCAGTCCACTGTCTGGGGTCTTATATTGTCAATGAGGACGAGACTTGTGGTCGCTATATGTTAGTTATTTTGATCATGTTTGCATTAGGGAGAATAAGAGCCTTGTATCAAGCTTCTCTTAGTGATGATAGGGAATGGGAAGGCATGAGCGCATGTTCGAGGCTTTTGAACGGGGTTTTCCTCCAAGATAGCGATGAAATATCTCTTGGCTCAGGACTTGATGCGCCCAAGATAGACTCAGAGAAATGAGGGAGCTGGAGTTTGTGATTTTTAATGCCTTTAAGTATTAGATCCACGCATGAGTAGACGAGCAATATAGCGATGAACTGAGACCACATTGATGTGCGTGAAGATGAGCTGTTTGCTGTCAACTTGAATTCCTCGAAGGCAAAACCAGGTATAATAGGGGAATAGCAGACTGAAAGTTCAAGTATGAGTGAAGCCTTGGCGTACTATGAAAAGCTGTGGAACCATAGCGCAGGTTTACAAATTGAATCCGATCGTTGTGTTGTTCTTCACTATACTATTTGTCTGCTATCCCGCCGGCACAATTTTGGGAGATCAGCGCAACATGACTCAAGTTTAAGGTTGTTGTCGCGAAACTGAAGTCTTCTCTGAACGAAGGAACCGTAATGAGCCGTCTTGTCAAATATTAGGGGCTGAGTCCTTCGAAAAAGGCTATTGTTGGCGACACTAACCTGCTCGAGTCGTGACCTTGAAGCGCCGTTTCGGAAAAAGCGACGTCGGCAACCGAACCGAGCTGACCAAGCAAATTCCATTTACACCAAACGGCTATTAAGAACTTTAAGACCATAGCTTACCTTAAAATACACCACCTGACAGCGGCCGCCTCCACATCTTCCGATGAACTGGGCAATGCTCACCTTGCAACTTCCTAGGCTAGGCCCACACAACTCACTTTAGAGAGATGCGGCAGTTAACATAGTTTGACGCTCATATTGCTTGCGCGCGGCTGTGTGGTCTTCCCTTGCCAATACCTGTCGCGCATTTGGAAGACTGACTCCATTCCAAGGCCCAAGGCCGGCAGGCAGCCTCCGCAAGGGGTTGTCGCAGACTAATCGGCGAGTCCTTTGATCACTCAACCTCAATGATGCTAATCAATAGGGTTTCTAAAGCCGATTTTTTGTGTATAAGTTGTGGCTCTCGACCCTCTGCCGGGAACCTTTCCGTTATCTTCATCGCACTCTCTAACCTCACAAACCACTCGCTTCTCTACAGTCTCTACAATTTATAGCAACGTCGCCACTGCATCTCTTTGCTTCTGATACCCAAAAATCGTGCCCAATCAAGTCGCATCTTAACAACTCGCCGAAATGCACGCCCGCAACGTTCTCATTCTCGCCCTTGGCGCTGTCGCCTCCGCCCAGAAGTTCGTAGACTTCCCCACCAGCTTGACCTGCAAGACTGGCGCTGGCGGCAAAGAAACTGCCACCATTTCAAAGATCGAAGCCCAGGATGCCGTGAAGGGCCCCAACGGAACCAAGCAGGACGACTCTGCCGCCAATGTTGCTTCTGGCAAGTGCGTCAGCCTCTCTGGCATACCCTTCTACGGAGTAAGTAACAGCATGAGACATCTTCCACATATCTACCTCTGGGACTTTTCATGTGCTAATCGGACTCTTTTCACAGGGCGGCGTTTCTGGCAAGGAAGCATCTACTTCGCTTACGATAAGGCGAAGGATACATACTACTTCTGCTCGGCGCAAGGAGCTGTTGACGAGTCGGGATGGCCCTCTTCTTGCACGGAGAACTAAGCATGCTAGTTTAAAGTTGAATACCAAGCGAGCATTGTCATTTCACATATATTGGAGCCAATTCCGCCTGCATTCTGAGTCGGCATTAAATGATGATAATTTGACGTACGTTATGAGCAATTTGTCTTGTTGATGCAAACTTTGCTTGGAGTGCAAAGAACTATATGGCTTAACGACTCGGAGTGAGCGGCGCAATTTGTGAGAACGAACAATCTTTGTCAACAAAACGCTATTGAAAGTTATGGCCAGACCGTCCGACAGCAGAGGCGCCGGGTGGGGTCAACCGACGTCGCCCCGAATCAGCGCCGGCCTCCGATGAAGTCCGAATTGTAAGAGGCCCAAGACGCCGGCGGGTCGGGAGCGGGCTGATGAAGCATGCAAGTTGGTAATCGAGCTTCTTATTATCAATCTCGGATTGAACGATTGAGAAACGAAACCTAGACGACTGAATTTTCTTTCACACCGCACTGTTTCTGAGGATGAGTACAAAAAGAGATGTTTTCTCCGGGACTAATTCGTCTCTTGAAACTCTTTTACCTACCATCGAGAGACAAGGACTCACTAAGCGTCTCTAGCCTACATCTTGACTGACACCGAAGTCGTAAGACAACGTTTACTCAATCCTACCAAGAGCTTTCAGAACGACATGTCGCGCGCGATTCTCATCACTGGCGCCACAGGCAAACAAGGCGGTGCCGTTATCAATGCTCTGCTAGCCAGACAGCCATCGGACTTTCTGCTTCTTGCAGTAACGAGAAATGCGCAGTCGACATCTGCCAAACGCCTTACAGCAAAGTCCTCGAACATCAAACTCGTTGAGGGAGACCTTGATGCAACCCCGGCGTTATTTGCTTCCGCAAAGGCCGCTGCCGGAAGCGTTCCTCTATGGGGCGTGTATTCTGTTCAGGCAATGGGCGACCAGAAGTCAGACAGCGAGACAAGGCAAGGCAAGGCATTGGTGGACGAATCTATCAAGGCAGGGGTGCGGCACTTTGTCTACAGCAGCGTCGAGCGAGGCGGTGACGAACGGTCTTGGAGCAACCCTACGCCAGTACCACATTTCATCACGAAGCATCAAATCGAACACCACCTCCGCGACAGCGCCGCCAATAGCAAGACCGACATGGGCTGGACGATCCTGCGTCCCGTCATCTTCATGGACAACCTCATGCCAGGCTTCTTCGGCAAAGTGTTCTTCACCATGCTCCGTGACACCATGAAGCAAAAGCCTTTGCAGTGGATCGCGACCAAGGACATCGGCTTCTTCGCGGCTGAGGCGTTCCATGACCCGGCTACCTGGAATAAGAAGGCGGTCGGCCTGGCTGGCGATGAGCTTACCTTCTCGCAAATGAATCAGACTTTCGAGAAGACGACTGGCGCACCCGTCGGCATCACATTTGGAGTGCTAGGCAAAGCTTTGAAGCATGGGGTCTCTGAGATTGGTATCATGGTCAACTGGTTCAAGGACGAAGGCTACAAGGCGAATTTGTCACAGGTCAAGAAAGTCCATCCAGACATTCTTACTATGGGAGCTTGGTTGAAGGAGAGTGCCTTTGTAAAGAAATGAAAATATTCAGGCTTAGGATTCAGGAGGGGATTCTGTTGTATGACTACTTTTGTGAGAGCATTTAGACTAGGTAATAATAGAATTAATGTGGAAGCAACATACTATTATTTGAACGCAACGGCCAATTAGTAGTTGCATGTGATATATCATATCGCTAAGTGGTTTGCAGAGGGATGCAAAGCCCGAATGTAACATAAGGTAAAAGACCACTTATTGCATCAACGGCTAAAAGTACCACCTGGTCCAGTGACGTCACCTGCACACATCAGGCAACTCAATCGACTCCAGGACGATCTGCCGGTGAGATGGGCCGATTGTAGCTAATGCGAGCTTGCTAGCCCCTGCCTCAACCTTGCATACAAAAGTCCGACCCGCGCGGGAGAACAACTCTGGGGTCTTCAATCATACCTCGCCATTTTCATGGTGTATTTCATAAGTTGGCCGGCGGAAAGAATTACTGATCTCAAAGAGCGGGCAGCAACTCCATGCGCACTACTGACAAGTTGCAACACCCAGCGCATTGCTGCCGATCTTGAGAATTTCTTTTTCTTTTTCAGAGAACTATGTGCTTCTTCAGTGCTTGGTAACACTGTATGGAAAAAATGCGGCTGTTCCCCTATAGTTGTTTCTCTGGTTCTTCGAAAGCGCATTGCAACATCGCGCCCGCACCGGACTAGCCGTAGAAGGCATCTTGCATTTTTCAGTACAACCTTATAACTTAACCTTCCAACTCCGGACTTACCGACAAACAACAAAACCGGTTTATAGAAGGAGTTATGCTGATCAACGGGTCGGTTGACAATTCTTACAAATAAACTTCAGGGGGTTCTCGGGGCACGCTTCTGAATCGAGTCATGTGGTCTGACTTAAATATGGATAGTTGAGCGGTTCACTGCGGGGATAATGTCGCATGTATACAACTCTACAGTAATTATACAGTACTTCGGAAGACTTAAGCCGACTGCCCTCAATAAGCCAACTCTATTTCTGAGGACCGATCGTCATCGGCCACGGGCTCTCGTGCGATTGGCCTGCAATAGTGGCGCATAGTGGTTAACGAGAGCGAAAGCAGAATATCAGACATCGTAAGATCATGGGTGTCTACTGCTAGATGCTACCTTCTAGACTCGATGGAAATGCAACATGGTAAGTAAGATATAAGCCGCCTAGTTCCGCCCTGGTCTTCGATGCATCAGTTCCTGGTAGTTCATCCCATCTTGACTCTCCAGCCCATCAGCGCAGCATCGTCAGCTTAACTTCGTTCACACATTCTTTCTCGGTCAACAAATCTCAACAATCGCTATCAAAATGAAGTTCGCTGCTGTTCTCCTCCCTCTCATCCCCGCCGCTCTGGCCGGAGAGTGCATTCGCGACGGCGGCTGCCCCGGCTGTGGTCAGGTTGCCAGCGTCAGCTACGTCCAAGACGGAAGCACCTCCACAGCCACGGCTGCCTCCTACGGCTCCGTCACCTTCTCCGACACCACTATCACTGTCAAGAACACGTCCAAGAAATGGCTGTTGTTCTGCAACTACGGCTCGGCCTGCTTCCCCGTTGAGGCCGGCGACACTTGCACCTCCACCCGCCAGTCGTCCGACTCCACCGCTCTCGGGCTTCAAGTGTGGTCCCAGTAAAAAGGTAAGTTCTGACCGGCTAAACGTTTCTAGCAGTGAGTGCCAACTGACACAGATGCTCAGGGATCTCCAAAACGTGCGTCTGGGATCGGCATGGCAGCATGGCGCTGAAAGCTTGGATAAACGCGCGGGTGTGACGGACTGACAGGAGTCAGGCGGGGTTGATGGTTCCACGTCCCTCAGTCGTCCCAATCCTGTGCACAGCGCCTGAGATGGCGAGTACGAATACGTGGATTGGACACTTTGTGCCACCTCCGCAGGCAAATTGCTGCCAATGCACTTGATCTGCAAAATGACTGAATGAGGGTATATAGAAACCAAAAGACATCGAACAACATTTGCACTTTTCACGATGGGCCAAATGGTATTTTGTCTCGTGCTCTGTGCATTGTGATATTTATAGACCATGGCCATTCTCGACGACAGGGTTGATGCTCGTTAAGCTACCCCTTTCCCCTGTCGCGCGATCGGCACCCCTGAGAGGATCTACTTAAGGAGTGACACTATGACCCGGCCTTGTGTTGAAGCTAGACAAGGGCACCGAATATGTAGATCAAGTATGTACATGTAAAGGAATTGAAGAAGAAAATGTTGCCACATTTAGGTGACGTTGTCAAAGAAATTGGGTTCAGCAGAAGTCGTGAGCCCTAGTCGTTGGCGTCTGCCTGTTATCGTCGCATCCTCAAGACTGCTTGCTCTCGATTTATGTCTTTCGTTCGTCGTTCTTGTATTCGTCTCATGATAGATCTTCAACGTTGAGAAGAACGCTCTGCTCCAAAGGAACAAAGCCTTCTCTTCCGAGTTGCCTCAGCAGCTCAACCGCCCGCGATTGGGGTTGCGAAACAACAGAAAGCTCGCGATAGTGATGGAAGTTATCCACGAAAGTCTTCTCCGGGAAGTGCGTGCGCAAAATGTCGAGGATGGTATCAAAGTTGAAGGGCTCAGCCCAAGCAAAAATTCTCTCGCTGCGAACGTTTGGGAGCACTGCAGCAGCTATGTGAAGTCGAGCGTTGTCTTCCACGTCGACGAAATACTCTGCAGTCTGTATTAGCTTCTCGTATAAGCAAAGAGTGGACATTTTCCTATGCGCTTACGTGGTGGAATGCTTGCTAGGCGGTCCACGTGCGTTCCGTTCCATAGACTCTCGATGAAGGATGAGGTTGACGAATGGCCCTGATTGGCCGCATCCAGAGCTCTTCCAAAGTTGGTTCCGGGAAGCACTAACACCCAATCAGCCTCATTGCACAATACAAGTATGGATAGAACTGCAGGTTGCTTACCGCTGCTGACTATCAAGTCATAACGTCGCCGAATATTTTCGTGATAAAACTTCCACACTGCCATCTCAGCTTCCACCTTACTAGCGGCATATATATGCCACGCTCGCTGAGGGTGGTACGGAGCCTCCCTCCATGCTATCTCCACCGACTCAGTGTTCCAACTGTCGGAGTTCACCTCGATTCCCTTCTTATCGGGTTGAGGGAGGGCTGCAGCAACGGAAGAGCTTGTGAAGATGAACCGCTTCACACTCGCCGCTTTGTTGGCGGCCTTGAGAGCATTCAAGGCCACAGTGATACTGCGAGGAATGACGCTCTCGGGGTTTGGGCTGAAAGACACCGGAGAAGCGGCATGAATCACAGCAGAGACGCCTATAAAGGTATTAGTCTCTAATACTTAAGTAAGTGCTTCGGCACATATTCACCTTCAACTGCAGCGTCAAAAGCGCCCTCCTTCTCCATGTCCGGCAATGAAACCAACATGAAGTCGCCCCTTGGTCTCTGTCTCTTCAGCGCCTCTGGCAGCCAGGCGCATTTAGAAACGTCGCGAACTGTTCCGCGGACGTTGAACCCCAGCTGCAGCAGTTCCTTGCAAACGTGGGAGCCGATGAAGCCGTTCGCACCCGTCACCAGGACTGTGGAGCCCTTTGAATGGCGAATTTTCGTTCCGGAGTCATGTTGAAGAAACTTGAGGCTGGCGATATTGACAGTCCGGTACAAGGATGACGAGTGCAGAACCACCGTGGCTGTTCGCAGAGCCAAGAAGTGTGGCTGTTTGTCGAGATGGCTGCGTTGCTGCGCGCGGTGACCGCCAGGCATCCCGTCGAGAACGAGAACGAAAGCAAGAGGATGATTTTATAAACTCTAGTGACTTTCCGAGGCTTTCTGAATGCATCTTAGGCTCAAAAAAGTCTACCCCGCCTTTTTATTTAGATAGAGGTTTCGTGTCTGTCACTTGTGACATTTTTCTGGTGGTTTGAAACAGCCTTTTTGCCAGAGACCGTTGTCGTTGAACGCCAAGTGGGACTCCTGGAAAAGGCCCAAGATGACAGAATGGGACCCAGAGCCGATGCACCCCCACGACATATCGCGAGAGAAGAGATACTCGCGCCGATAAATTAATGCGACAGCAATTGGTTCTTTGCGGATGAGTCGGCATCAGAGGAATTTTTCCATTCCTCTAAAAGTCTCGTCCGAACATTGAGGATTCGTATGGCTGACAATGGGTTCCAAGGGGTTGTAGTTACGCAAGACTTGACATGGGACTCAAACAATACCAGAAACATGAATTTTCCGACTGTCTACCAGAAACGATACACGCTACAAAGTGCGGTCTTTCTCAGTTGCTGGATCCAAATTTGAGGCCTTTTCTTCTCACGTGTATTTTCTTTCCCACCAAAAGTTAGTTTGGCAACTTGATATGCCATGTTGCGGCGATCCCCGCCCCCACTTCGTGACAATTACGTGCAACTTCAGGTACTCTGAAATGGCCATATGTTGCAAGGATCTCAAAACCGCCAGTCTGCTTTTACTCAAGCTACGGATTTTCAAACAGGTTGCCATTGTGCGGCGCTAGTCGAAAGCGAGAATTTGTCATTTCTTACTCGACCTTCTCCAATTGGCCATTCATATCATCTTTTCCGAAGATGTCAATCGTGCGAGTGCACTGTTGAACTGCCTGGAAGAGGGAAAAGCCTTAAACCATGGAACAAAAGGCTGCTTACTCGCAGCTTCCAAACTCATTCAAGAGTGCCATGATGGTTTTAAGGGGAAAGCAAGGAGCATTTTCTCAAGATGATTATTCGTAAGAGGCCGTTGCAGGGAGATCAGGAAGTTCATCTCGAACAGAAGTGAGTGAAAAGTCTCTACTGTTTACAATAGCGGGTCCCTCTTGGATTAAAGCTTTCATTAGTTCAGTAGATTATCATGGCCCTGACTCTACCGGTCTAAAGATCTCGTGATGCTAACTGCCTTAATTCGTCTCCTCGATTTCTAGTCTCGGCCTGTACATAAGTTTGCCACGCTACCTATTAATACTTCGCAAATTATAGACCCACGTGAAGGGAACCCTGGAATGATACTCTACGGAAAAATACCAATCGCTCGCTCTCCATGACACTTACACCATCTTGACGACCCTGCCTACCCTTCAATGGGGGTATGATGCCTGAAGTTCTACGAAACAATGTTTTGCGTCGGTCAAAGGCCAATGTGAGCGTCTTTGCACTTGTGCATTATCTAGCAGACCTGGATGAAGCCAGAAATAACATCGTAGGCGCCAAAACATTCAAAACAAGGGTAAACACTCACACTATTATGGGGTGCGATCGTTCCACATGTTGGTCATGGTATAGATACAACGTCTTCAAACACTGCACAGCTACGACCTCATGATAAGGACGGCATTCGCCGAGAGTGCTAATTATCAAGTCCGGGGCGCTGCCCGGGTACGGGGCAAAACTTCGGGCCCGGACAGGACTCCTCCTCGCTCTCGTATCCCGGAACGATTGGTCGAATACAGCGGGAAATATGGGGCCCTTAGCGGCTCGCACTTGATCGGAGACCGGCCGTACGCAAACGTCAAATGACATTCCACCTTCAAATAGGCAGTCCCCTTACGCAGAGGAACCTAATCTTGTGCATTACTCGTGTGGTAGAGTAATTATGTAAGCAGTATAACCTTTCATTGGGCTCTTGCAAATCTGCCACGATGAACATAATGGCGATGGTTTACCGGTTGAGAGCCGCCGCTCTTTCTTGGCGCTGTATCTCTCAACACCCTAAGGGAAAATATGCAATCGCAGAAGGGGAATGATGCTCCCGCCAACCAATTTTCATGTACGCAATGCCGAACGCGGAAACTCAGGTGCGATCGCGCCCGCCCGCGCTGTGGACGGTGCGCGAGGCTTGGGGACAGCTGCGACTATCCACAGTCGAGAAGAGCGAATGTCGGCAGGAGGAAACGCGTGCATGAGCTAGAGGCTAAATTAGGTACGTCAGTTCTGTTTTAACCGCGTACAATCAGACGGGGATTTGTGGCAATCTTGTACCTTGGGAACCAATTAGGCTTACGCTCATAATCTTATAGAGCAACTTGAGCGTCTGGCAAAGACCGGAGATAACCCTTCTGCCTCTGAAAATGACGAAAGTCTTTTGCCGAGCAATCGCCGTCTCAAGACGTCATTGAGTTTCTGTGAGAATTATCACCAGCGCCTATTGGTTTGAGACTATTGAAGCCATTACGTTTCTAACTCCACCGGCAGAACGAGGATCTACTTTGAAAAATGGCAATACGCTGCGCCAATGTTGCACCCAACTCGGTATACCATGTCATTGTACTTGCCGCCTCATATGCAGCCTCCGATGTGCCTACAATATATCGTTATGGCATCCGGCGCAGAAGTGACCAAGACTCACCGACAACTAGCGATGCCGTTCTACCATCGCGCAAAGGCATATGTAGAAGCCGATGAAATGAAAGTGAGTTGTGCGGCCCTTTACCGAGGTATCGGCGAATTCTAGCTTGACCGTGTCGCTTACACAACCCAAAAAAAGGGTGATGGACAGTTCTTTGCTACTGTAGCACATGCTCAGTGTTGGACACTGATCGCCAACTTTGAAGCCCAGCAACTCTACTTTGCGCAGGCTTCAATGAGTCTTTGCCGAGCCATTAGGATCGGTCAGATGCTCGGCCTTCACCGGGTTGACGGGGAAGGCGTCGATGCGATGTCTTTACTTCCGCCTCCACAGGATTGGTCCGAGGCAGAGGAGAGGCGGAGGACGTGGTGGGTAATTTACTGCTCAGATCGGCTGGTTAGCGGTAGCACAGGCTGGCCGGTTATGATTAAACAGCAAGATGTGAGTAAACAGCTTCTAGCGCCGTGCCGTGGTTGAGCTACAGAAACATGGTGTCTAAGTTCTGGCCATTTCGTGCTCACACGGCTTTCTGCAGATTACCACACATCTCCCTGCGTCAGAAACTGCATTTGAAACCTGCGTCGAGGAGCAGACGAGCCCTTTGACGAGCATTCTCCTGCAAGAAGGTCACGACTTCTCCGCCTTTGCAGGACGAGTCCTGGCCGCGGCATCCTTCTTCCAAGCCTTTCAGCACTCGACACGGATATTACCAGACGATGACCTTACTGACCTACGTACAAGCCTGAACTGGAAACGCCACCGTGAGATTGACAACGATCTAGTAGGCCTCCTTGCCGCCCTTCCGGACGACCTGACACTCCCCGAAATATCCAAAGCCGCAACGCCACCTTTGTCAACGCCATCATCCACACGTCGGTCATTTTGCTACATAGAGCAGCTCGCCAGGATAGAGTCGTCCGACTGCCGGAGCACATGGCGAAGCAGAGCCAGGCGAGATTGATTTGCGCCGCCGAAGAGATCCTGAACATCATCCGAATGATGCCCGATATCACGCAGACGCTCAAGAATCCCATGATGACCTTCTCCATATACACAGCCTCTCGTGTTCCTCGAAAACTGGGATACGTCCGCTCAAGACTATCGACGGCAGGATAACCTTGATTTTATCCTTCGCATCATCATACTAGCTGCCAAAGCGTGGAATAATCCCGTCACGAGGTCTACAGCAGTTCAGCTCGCGGTGGATATGCGACAGCGAGGTCTCGAATCCGAGGCAGTTGACAAGGTAAGTATTCGCAAAGCCCTTCCCCACTGGGAAATCCCTCACAAGACTGTACTGATTTAGATTTTGTAGGCAACTGAATTGTCACCAGGCCTTGATATGGAACCTATCATGGCAAAGGGGTTGTCTTCATCCTCCAACTTTGTGTACCAGGTCAAGACCGCGGACGACGCAGCACACGAAAATGCCTGATTAGTAGCTGAACCACAATGGCTCTGCTCTTGAAAAGTAGCCTATGAAGGACCATCGTTATGTTGGTAGCCCTCAATATTGTACAAAGTCAAATGCCTGCAAATTGCATCGCTTGGTATCTAAAGGCTGCGCCGCCAATTCGCATTTCAAGAATTTGCAGGCAATACATCAGGCAGTAATACAAGACTTTAAACGCTGATTTGCGCGTTGAGGGGCGGCCAAATCACTTGTAAGTCGTTAATGCCAGATTCTGTTTCCACCGTTTCTCGCAGTACGTATCGTGCTTGGCGCTTTGCATAACGGTGTCCCAAGAAGGCTAGCGGACTTTTACCTAATACAAAACGGTCCATTTACACCACTTCCCTTTCTGTTCATCTGTAAACCAACTCGCTTCAGATCATACACACATATTCACACACACACACACTCACACAAACGTACGCGAAACTAAATCATGGAGGAATGGACAGAGCCCTCCGTCGCCACTCTGCTGGAGAGAATCCTCCCTGAGTACCCGGACTTCAAAATGTTTACACCAGCTACCGACCGACTCTTCTGGACACTCAACGGCCCTCTGGAGAACGCAATCCAGGTCACTCCAAACCGCTATTACGAGCCAGGGGACGTGATGGAGCCCTACTTTCGCCCTGTTTCTGCCGAAGAATCTGCGAGCGGTCTCGAGCCGAGCTGGCACCCCGTATCGCAAGAGTCTCTCATGGCGCCCCCAGTCACAACCATCACCGTCAGAGTCGAGGCGCTCGACGAGTGGGAACAGCTCTGGGCCGAGCTTAACCGCTACTGCGTCGCTGATACCCTGACGGACCCCAACCGACCGCGGGCTAAAGACGTCCAGCTCGAGGTGACCTCGGCAGGTACCTTTCTCACGATTCACGAATACGTCTCTGCCGTGCATCCTTGGCTCATGGGCATGCGTGAGAGGATCCTGGACGCTTTGGGAAAGCTCAAACTCCAAGCCCCGTGGCCGCCCGAGACCAAGTTGGCCGTCCATCTGCTCGGCGGGCCGATTTATATTGGGGCTGAAGACGGTGGGCTCGAAGGCACAAAAAGCCCAGCCCGCCTCGAGCGGTCGAAATGACCTTAGCTGAGAAGGAGGAGGCCTCGCAGAAAGTCATGGAGAGAATGAAGACTAGATCTGCAGCTCGAATCCGTGAGTTGGAAAGGATTCGCCAAGAAGGAGGAAATTGAGTTAGGCTGGTTCATCTGATGTGTACATGTGTATTCCATTATTCATCGCACTTTTCCCGTTTCCCTAGCCCGCGATAACTAAAACATTGAAAGATGAGAATTCCGGCACATATGTGTGATACCTGCTCATTTACCGCGATGGCTCACAGCTTGTGTAGAAGGTCTAGAAGGTTCAGCTCCCACAACTCCAGAGCCTTACTACCGAAGGGCATCAAGCAATCGCTTGAATAACCTGTCTCAACAGTACTTGCAGGCACCGGACGGGCAATATCCGTGGCTACAAGTGAACTCGCAGAGGTCCTCATAATAGGATAGATTCTCAGTGACATTATCATCTGGACAGCCGTGGCGCCCTGTCAGTTCCGGTATACCGTCAGCCGGCTCTGAGGCGGGCCCCGTGCAGACGCATGCACCAGCGGGACAGTGATTGAAGTCACAGCTGTATGAACACAGGCCCTTGAGGTTTTCTGTGATACCTATCGCGTTCGAGCCGCCGGTACAGGCGGGAAAGGGAGCCGCTGTGGAGGTGCCTGTGGTTGTCACAGAGGTCCCGGTGGTCCCCAGAGTCGAGGTTCCTGGGACCGTGGACGTCGAAATGACCGCAGGCGTGGACGAAGCGGATGTGAGTGTGGACACGGGAGATGTCGAAGTCGAGGCACAGATTCCAAACCCGTCCTGGCTGCGTGGACGTCAGTTTTACCACATTGGCCAAAGATGGAATTCGAGACTCACCACCCTCTCTCAATATGACAGTCGGCAGGCTTCTCACCGCAGATACCGTTCACGTTACAGCACCTCCCCCACTCGGCCGAGCACCTCATGCCCTCCGCGCCACCGCAGGTACCGTCTTTCGTCCACTTTGTGCCGACTGGCTGTTCGTCCTGCTTCCAAATGTCGCAGTCCCCATCCTGGCAGGCAAAGAGACCACAGAAAGCGTCGCCCGTGCCGCATCGACCATCTAGGCTGCAGCAACTTCCCCAGCGGCCAGCGCAGACGCGGAAGCCGTAGTCCTGTCCACATGTACCATCGGTGCTATAGACAGTATCGCCCACGCAGTCGCCCTCGTAGCAGGTTCCAGGGGCGCAGTCCTCGCTAGGGGGCAATATGTCGTGTTAGTCTCTTGTAGGTAAGGTAATTCATCACATTGGGTTTACAGCCACATACGTCGAATCGCCGCAGGCCCACGTCTCCGAGTTGCAGCACTGCTTGTCGGTTCCGAGACAGGTAGCGTTGTTATGACGAGGGCCGCAGAGACCATCAACAGCCCTAACGGGCTCAATAACTAGGCCAAATAGTCAGTCGATATCATAACAACGCATAGTAGCGCCCAGTGGTATGTAGGCACTCACACCCTGAGACGCAGTACTCGGTCTGGGGCTTGATGTTACCACAGTCCCTATCAAGACTTGGGTTCAAAGTGAAGAAAAGGTCGCTGGGCATATCGTAGCGCTGAGCAAGCTCCGAACATGTGTAATAGTTAACGTCTTTTGGGGTATCGGTCCAGTACCGCCAGTTGACCTCGCCCGGGTTAACAATGATAAGGGTACCTTCAGTTAGCCCGGAGTCGTCATCGGCCGCGGCAATGCGCATCTGAGAAAGAGAATCCCAAGTATAAGGCTGGCATGACTTCCCGTCTTGAGCTGAGGAGAGATGTGACAAGACAAGAGAGGAGGCCATGGCCAACGAAAGGGCGGCACCGGGGCGCGAAATTGCAGCACCGAAATTGAACGACTCCATGGTATCCTCTCGCGCTTGCAGCTTGTACGAACGGTCTGTCTGCAGAAGGAGGTTCTAACGGAGCCCTATTCGACCTCGGGGGTTCGGATTGATAGTTAAAAGGGCTCGATCGGCCTCAATGGCCTCCATTCTGCCGCGCTCCCATTGCCCTGCGCCGCTCGGTACTGCCACTGCATATTTTCATTTCCCATACGAGCGGCACGGCTGAGAGCTCCTCTGCGACAGATGTGAAGAGATTCTCCGCAATTCTCTGTTGATTGGCCTGTGTTGCGGGCAATTTGGATCTTGGCGTTGGTGGTGTTGAGTCGAGAGCCGAGAGCCCGCTTTGCTTCTCGACGACGGAGCACCTGAACAGTCCTTTCAACGAATCGGCGGGGCAGGCAACATCGTATCTACCTTTTCAAGACAGTGCCATGGCTCATCATCTTAGTCCAGCACAAACTTGTCATAAGCAGCAGGTGAATCGTGATAAAAGCGTGTAACCGTGAGGCACAGCACCGCTTGGGTGGCCGGCTAATGTACCTTGGCATGGAGGTACCGTTGAAAACGGTGGAATCGGTTGATCCGTGTGGCACAGTTTAGGCAATGTGTGCCCCATAATTTAAGCATGTTCTGCCAAAGTTCCGTCCCGCCCTCCAAAGACCCTTAAAAGACGCTTGTCGAGTCGACCACCGTTGGCGATTGAAGAATGTCCGCTCCGCAAAGCCCGACGACAGGAGGTAAGTGGAGGCTAGAAGGACAGGGCACGCAGCAGCATTGCGTCTCCTCTCCAGAAAAACGCGCCGCGAGGTCTTCAGCTGCCCTTAATCATGGCCAAGCAGAGATGCGCATTCTCAAATGGGCTCACTTACATCGGCAATGCAGCCGTGATCTCTAAGATCGACACTAAAACTGGCACGGATAGTGACCATTTATTCATCTTCCAAGCGGTGAGGTGCGGGCTCATCGTCAACTGAGGCGATGACGGGAGCCCGATCAAGCCGACACGAGTGCCCTGGACACGTCACGGGCCCAGCTCCGAGGAGGCTCTGAAGCGCGTGCGTCCCGGTCATCATCGCGTAGTCGACCATCTCCCGGCCGATTGCAATAGCTACCCGTGATAATCGAGCCGGATTTCAGGGAACTGACTGATTCGGGGATGCGGGCTGCTGGCTCGGCCGACCTATACATGCTCGAGGCCGGTACTTATCACCGGAGTAATTGTGGACGAGAGCTGCCGGTGCCCGCCGAGACGACCCCGCTCCTCAACATCACCGACGAGATCGCCTAGGTCGCCGCACTCCTGACCAAAGTCGAAACAGAGTAGTATATAGGGCCCCGAGCCACCAGTCAATATTACGCAACGCACTGCCGCCGACTCATACTGGATGGAGTCCATCGCCCCCAAAGGCGTTGTCCCCTACGGCGATGATCTCTCTTGCGCATAATTCTACGTTACAATTTCTTACGGCGCCATCAACAATTGCGTAACTAACAATACCACCCCCATCAAGCGGGCCATTAACGACGGGCGGCGTTGCGGCGAGAAATGCAACGGCTTGACGGTCAACAACGCCATCGTCTATTTCCCCCTCACGCAGCACAATACCTCTTCCCTCAGAGGCGTAGATCATCGGCGATACCACCAGCCGCCCAGAACCGACCACTTTCAAGCCCTCCAGCGGTCTCGGGGTACTTTCAACAGACGAGTACACCGGTAGCGCGACTGGTCCAGACGGGCACGGTTAGCAGTAGCGTGTCAACACGGCCAATCTGCACCGCCAGACCTGCAACGACATCATCGACGTCTGCCCAGCGCCGCCCTCAGAGGATGCGGCATGACTCAACTACTAGATAACCCAGGCCACCAGGTCAGAAAGGACTGACGTTGGGTGTGGAAGTCGATAACCATGATCGATGTGAACAAAGGCTTCGAGTTTGTGCCTGACTATCCCGACGACAGCGTTCGGCCATCGTTGACCATGGCTCGTCCTTCACAGACGTCGATGCCGTCGTCGCTATTCAGCCGCCGTCATCTCAAACCGTCTCGGAAGTACCGGCCTCGGTATCGAGAACACCGCCATGTCGGGTGTCACCACCGCCGTCGTCGACACGAATGGCAACTCCCTGCTGGCCGCGTTTATCAGGCTTGGCGAGTGGGTGCTGGGCCCCGCGTATTCGAGCTCAGCCGATGCTACTACGCGCTCCTTTCATCTGCGCCGTGCTCATTAACTGGGATATGGCTACTGATGCAAAGGGATCAGCGACTCTCTTGGACGACCACGTCCGGATCTGTGGTGCGACGGGTACCAACTTGACGCCTATTGAGAGTGCCCGGTTTTGACCTCTGGTATCCGCCCAAGCTGAAATTATTCTCCTCTGATGATGCAAAATACGCCAGGCGCATCGTGATATTTCGAGAACATGTTGCTGTGGGTGGCTGACCATATAATTGATGACCCAGACCTGGAAGACGCTAACAACACCATGGTACAGAACTCGATCTACGTTGTCCACGGCCTGCTTGTCGAGAGCACCGGGGCCACATGGCTGTACGGCACGGCATTAGAGCACGCGGTCATGTACCAATACAACTTTCACAATGCCGCGAGCGTCTTCGCCGCCATGATCGAAGCAGAGTGACCGTACTACAAGCCAACTCCAAATCCGCCTGCCCCTTTGGCTAACTCCGTCGGCCTCTTCCCTGGTGACCCGGACTACTCCTGTGCCGTTGGCGACGAGCTCAGTGGTTGCGATGAATCGTGGGCCGTTGTGATGCGCGGCTGCGAGGATATCGTCATTGCTGGCGCTGGCCTGTACTCGTGGTTCTCGACCTACGCCCAAGATTGTATCGGGGGACAGCTGTGCCAGAAGGAACTAGTTCTTCTCAAGGGAAATCATGCTAGCGTGCGATGGGAGCATCTCGTTACGATAGGCGCCAAGTACATGGTCGTTATGGACGGTAAGGGCATTGCGGCCGAGGACAACCTCAACGTCGATGCGCACCCCTTCTGGTCGCAGATATCGCTGCTCGACGTTACTAGCGACGGCGAGCAGCATAACGACATCCTCTGGCTCGAACCGTCTATTTGGAACATGGAACAGCCTGAATTCTCTTGCGAGCCACCTTGTCCTGTCAAGATCCCACCGTACACAGGCGCGACTACTACAGTCAATTACCCGCTCATGACCGTCAGTCAGGACGCGTGGACAAGTACAATCACTGTACGCCCCATGACGCTATCTAAGTTGGGCTTCGAGATAATGACGATCGGGGGCTCCAACGTAAAGAGGGACGGTGGCAGCCTGAACCGCCGAGTCTTTGAGGACTTCTGGCCCGTTCCCGCTACGACTGCCGCTTGGCCGGTCGTTCTTTACAATGGCCCGGATGGTAAAGAGTCAACGGCGAGCCCCAAAGCGCCTTATCCGACGCAGCCTCCGTCCATCGAGCCCGGCTCGCCACCGCCGCAAAACGGCGCCTGGCCAGCAAAAGCCCTCCGGCCGCGCATAGCCGCCGCTGTAGACCCCAACAAAGAGCTGGACGATCGCCTCAAGGACTGGATGTGCCGGCAGGCTGCCGAGTCGCCCAGTTACTACGACATGGACATGTTGGACTGCCCGGGAAGGGGTGGAAACAACAACGACTCGGGACAGATGCCGATGGGTGACGGCACTGGATGGGACGTCCCCAAGATTTCAAACAACGGCACCATGAGCCTGCCTGGGTTTTTCCCCTGGGGATCAATGTTGAGTGAGCTTGGGCGCATGTGCGAACAGCCGCTTGAATCGAAGACAACCACCACCAGGGCGCAGACGACTCAGCCTTCCCAGCCCACAGCAAAGCCGCTCAAGCAGGCCGACGCCAAGCACAACAATGTGAAATGCTACGGCGAGGGGCGCAAGATGAGCAACATCCGGCTGCAGAACGGCATCAACTCCTTCTGCAAGAACATTGGCTCCGACGTTGGCGTCCAGGCCCGCGACCTAGATGGCAGGGCCGCCGCCGGGCAGCAGCAGCTCCTGGGCGGCTACAAGAAGGAGTCCATCAAGCCCTTTTCTGGACAGGAGGAGATTAGCTTCAGCTTCGAGGTGCTCGACGGCTGCTCGTGGACGTTCAGCATGGACGAGTGTACGCGCTACTTCAAGACGCCCGTCGATAGCTGTAACTGTGGCGGGGAGAATGGTAAGCAGGGCGGGTATGGGAGTAACAACTGCCTTAGGTGGAAGACTGATCCGAATCGCTCGGCGTACTAGTGGTTCTCGAGAAGGATAGCCTTTGTGCTCAAGTGTTCTGTTGTGAATTCTTGTATACCTATTTATTTCAGATTCTCTTGGGACATATTAGTTGCTCCGCATTTTATGTGTTTAGATACTTACTCCATAGGTAATCAACAGGCTTCAAGATGAGAACTTACGAGGCGTAAGGTAACATGAGCTATCCAAAAGCATAAAGCACATAAGGACCCAAGAGACTGAGACGGGACACTTGAGAGAGAGGAATACTTTGCCGTGCGAGTAGCCTCGATAACCCTCTCTCTCTCTCTCCCTCTACACGACACTCGATTAAGAAAAGAAGAGCAGCACACGCTGAAGTCTTCCTCGTCGTGATGGCTTCAACAGAGTGCATCAAGCGCGCAAACTTGACAATAAACTCACGAGCCTAACATCCTCGAAAGCGACATCGAATAATTGGCAACCTCTTCCATGTCTTGCGTTACTTAATACACAGAGCCGCATGGCATGGCATGCACTGCAACTCAGCTCACACATACACGCCGGGTGGCTAATTACCGTAGCCGAGCTGGGGCCCCCCTTTCTACCGCACCAGCAGGCACCCTTCAAGAACATGACCAGCGTAAGAGAAACTTGTCTATCGCATCCGGAATCATTGCTAAAAAGGCCCTCCTTCTTCCGCCCCTAGCGCCGCCCCCGTCCATTAATGAATCAGTAAAATCAAGTTGCCCGCAATGTCTCTAAACTACTGGTTGGATTTGTAGTTGCGGGTCGGCACGTCGGCACACCGGGTGGGGAAGTTTGGATAACACAATAAGTAGACATAGCGTTGTTACATGCCATCAAAGTCGCCGCCAAGGTCGTCCTCGTCCAGATCTCCCTCCTGTATCTCCTTGGCCATCTCACGCTCGCGTTCGCGCGCCTCCTGGGCATTCTTCAACTCCAAGCGATGCTGGTTCATGGGGAATCGCATGGCCTAAAAAACGGTATTGTTAGAGTGTAATTCCACACGGAAGTGTGCGGAAAACTCACCTTGACGCTCTCATCGTGGAGAGCCAAGCATGCGCGAATTCTGTCGTGGAAGGCTTCACCGGGCTCCCGCGTAGCGTAGACATCGCCGACCTCCTTGCTCTTCATGTATCCATGCTCGCGGTCTAGGGTAGCTTCGATAACACCGTCGCGGATGGCCTTGGCGACAATGTACTCGGCCGACTCTTCGCTACCAAGGTCGAGGCGGATGCAGATGTCGCGCAGGGAAATGCGAGAGTACGACAGAGACATCATACGGATACCGGTCTTGATGACGTTCTGGCGGAGGCGGAGGATCAGGCTGTAGGTGCCGTCGCGGCGGAAGGTGTCGGCGTGATCCGCAATGATGGTCTCGAAGTTCTGGACCTTGCCAACCCGGACGGCCTGGACAAGGAGAAAATAAGGATGCAGAGAGAGCTCCAAGGTAGGCTGGCGGAAAGTAGATCTCTCGGGAATATCACCCATCAGCAGTTCAACCACCAACAGAAGCTTGGTCGCCGTCTGTGAGAAGCCCACCGCGCAGGCACTTGATGGAGCCTTTCTTGTCGCAGCTGTGAGGTGCTCGTGTGCCTCGGTGTATCTCAGCTGAATGGCGCGGATGCGTCCAAGGTAGTACAGGAAGCGTGCGACCTGGTTGTTGGCCGCGTTCTCGGGGAACTGGGTATGGGATACGAGCAGGTCGGCCTGCGCAATGTGAGACGTCAACAAATAGCTGCGAAGCAAAAGCACAATGACCGAGGCTTGCGTGTCGATATCCTTGCGGAGAACGGCGGTCCGCAGAGCAGCCAGGAGAGTGGGTCGAATAGCGACGACCGGAGACTGGGGAGAAGGAGGCTGAGGAGCGAGGCTTTCGCAGAACATTGAGTAGTAGAAGTAGACCTTGGCGGAGAGGGAGTCTAGTGTACGGCGGTTGAGCGTGTGGATACGGTCAGTGAGCTGCTTAGAGAACTCGGCTCCGTGTTGGAACTGCTTGGTGTCGTAGAGGTGGACCTGGATCAGGATGCCGAGGAAGATGTCAATCTCGGGGATGATCTCCTTCGCCTCCTTCTTCTGGCCGTTCTTCGTCTTCGCAGGCTCGCTGTCCACCTCCATCTCCGGTCCGCTGGAGCGGCCGAGGGGTACGTTCTCGCGACCGATGGCGATCAGAAGCTGCTTGGCAACATTTCCGGAGGCAACGGTCGCGGGGAAGCTCTCGGCAATGGCCTGGGCGATGATATCGGGTGTCAGGCGCTTGCGGATGGTGGAAATCGACCGCAGGGCTCGGAGGGAGAATCTGGCATCGAAGAGCGCGACTGCGCGGTCCAGCAGAGCGAAATTGCTCTTGATGTCTGTAGAATTGACATCTGTCAGCCTTCTGGGTTGTTTGCGTACACATCAAGAGCTTCACAACTGATCAAGCATAACGTACCTGCTACAGCCTGCACCACGGGGTCAACCTTGACCTCTGCGTCATCTGCTCCAGCCTCGTCACCCATCGCAACGTCCCCATCAGCATCCGCCGGGGGAGCAGCCGCCTTCTTGGACGGAGGGACAACAACAGTCATCTCTTCGTCACCGTCCTTTGCTCCCTTCTTGCCCTTGCTCTTTGAGTCGGCGTCCTTGTTGTTCTTACGAACCCCGTTCTCGAGGGGATCCTTCCCGCTGCGTGAAGGTGTTTTGCCCGGCATTTTGCTCAACCGGGGTGCGTTGCTATGCTGTGGGCAGTGTATTGAGTGCTGCTAGGGATGGCAGCAGTCGGATATGATCGTGGAGTCGCGCCCGGGGAGGAGAGTGTGGGAGGGTTGTTTTGCTTAGATATGGCGTCCCGTCGGGTGCTTCGTCCGAAAGCAAGGTATTGAGGGAGAGAAAGTCAGGTGACACAGGTTTGAAAAGCGTCAGGACGAGCGGGAGTCGATATCGGAGCTCTGTGAGAGTCGGCTGTCGTTGATGGGAATGTGTGGTTGCTGTTTGACTGTTTGCCTCGTGATGCAGGAAGGTCCGATGGATGGAAGCTCAAAGATTGAATACCTGAGGCTTAGGTTGCTGCTTCCAGGCTCTGGGGGACGACACAGACCGGGCAAGCACATCACCCACCACACTAGCCGGTGCTCGGTAGCGGGTACAAAACTGTGGACCCAACGCGAGGCATAACCAGCTATCTTTGGGAAGGGCTCAGCTATCAAAATTTGTACACTCTACCTAGTATTACTTAGCGAGTGAGATTGCCGGGCCTGCTGAAAGCGTGGAGCAACCCCCCCAACACCGAACGAGGCAAAGGCCACCAGGTCCGAAGCGGGAGTGACGTTGTCGATGCTGCCTGCCTCAGCTGCGTCGTCGCGGTGCCTTTTTTTTGTGCCACACTTATGCACGCCCCAGCTATCTGAATTATGTAATTATTCAGGGTCCGTTGCCGAAGCTCTCAATCCCGCCATCGAAGCTGCCTGTAGGCATATGTTGAACCTGATCCATTAGCATATCACCTGAATTGGCATTGCACGCAACCTCCTGATTTCTTGCTGTCAAACTACACTCTCCCTCCGAATCTATATCAAGGTCTAGGTTTGTCAGAATGTCAACGCCACCTTCATATTTGAGTCTTTTGCTCAGCTGAATGCAGACTGTTGTTTCTGGATCCTCTTGCCGTTATCTTATCAGACCGGAGGCGCCTTTACACCACCTGGCACCAGCTGCGCTACCTTCATCGTGAGGACCCTGCTGGCCTACCTCCCTGTGGCATAATTAATGACACCGCAACACTAAGACGGATCAAGGTGAACACTGTGTGAATGGACTCGAGTATCAATTTGGGTATACCATAACTATGAAAGCCATGATGGATGACCACCGCAGCACCAGATATTGCAAGTCAACTAGCAATTGCTGCCCGTCCCAAACGCCTTTTCCCATGTCTCCCAAACCATATCGTTATGCCCATGAAAACCAATGCATTTGCCATTGTCAAATCATCCTTACTCCTGAACAGGAGCCTACTTCTTTGCTGGGAGAAAGTTGACCTCCATACGCGTCGCCATGGACAAGTCCGCCTGCTGGGTATTGCTATCAACCGAGAACTGCCTGAGGGGAGGACCAGTAGTCTGAGTCGGAGTAGATCTCGATGTTGAAGCCTTCTTGGCCAGTGATGTAGATTTACGAGACCTCACCTTGGACGAGGCGGCCTTAGCCGGCGATGTCGCACGCACTCCGACGTCATCTTGATTGAACCGGACGCTCTTTGTCGTGCTTCTCCTAGCAGTGCTTCGGTTTCTAGCAGCAGCATGCCGCGGTTTCTCGGTGGGTTCGTACTACTCGCCCTTACCCGAGGTCACCTTGGCTGCTTGGATGGCGCTCATCTTGGTGATCCAGGCAGTCGAGGGCTGGATCTTGCGCACGGTGCGAAGCTCGTCAGAGGAGTAGCCAGGGACGCGGATATTGTAAGTGCGTTCAAGGACTAGCTGGATGTCGCGAATCTCGAGGACCTTTGAGCCTCGCTCTTTGGCGTTGCGGCAAGCCGTCTCCAGGACGTTATCGACAAAGCTGTCTGCCATGGCCAAGACACTCTGCAATGGAGTCAGCAAACGTTGTCATCATACGGGTTGTTAGTGATAAGTCACGTACCTCTTCGACCTCGGGAGTCAACATGTTGATCTCCTGGCCCTCGGCATTTCCGCCGCAAACTTGTCGCACGAGCTCGTCCAATTTCTTCTTGCTGAGTACGTGATCGCCCTCAGCCTCATGGACGTATGCAGGGATCTTGGAAATCGCGGGCTGGCCCATGACACCTCCCGCAATGCCGCCACCTCCCGTGTAAGTAGGCCGTCCAGCGCCAGCACCGCCCGCCATCGCAACAGGTTGAGGCACGGAAGTAGCCTTTTCCGGAAGTTGCTTAGGGATCGGGAGCTTGGACTGCAACGTCTGGGTCGGCTGTGTCGGTGCGCGTGTTGCTGTTGCGGAACTGCTCCAGATCCCATGACACCCTGAGCGTGTGCGCCGGCCGAGCCAGGAGTACCGGTGGCCTGCTGAATGGGAGCCGATGTCTGGACGTTGCGCTGGTTTGCGCGGGAGACGGCGGCTGAGTGACTGAGAGCTTGGCCAGGACCGGCAGGAGCAGCAGACTGGGGAGTCGCGACACGCTGGGTGGGTGTGCCTGCCGAAGGGAGTCCACCGCCTGCGGAAACCGACGCGATGGCAGTATTGACTGGCGGAGGGTGGTGCTGGCCCTGATTCATAGTTTGCTGCGGCGCAGAAGCCATGGGTTGTTGAGCTTGGGGAGCTTGAGATGTAGTTGGTGTCGCGGCAGAGGAAGCCGCAGCTTGAGCGGCAGCCTGAGCCTGCTGTTGCTGGAGTTGTTGCTGTCGGAGCTGCTGCTGTTGTTGCTGCAACTGCTGCTGTTGCTGTAGCTGTTGCTGTTGCACTTGTTGTTGAGGCAGCTGTTGTTGCTGCTGAGTGGGGGTGCCTTGACCTGCGGCGGCTGTGCCGGTCATTTGCTGGTTCTTCGCTGCCTCGATCGCAGCATTCACTGCCGTGGTAGGGTTCTGCGAGTTTTGCGTGGCCGGAGTGCCTTGCGCGGTCGGTGCCGGGCTTGCTTGAGCACCAGCAGGCTGTGTCGAGGGCGGTTGCGACGCCGCGACGGCTGGGCTGTTTTGCTGTTGCTGAGAAGGCGGTCGTTGTTGTGCAGCCGCGCTCGCACTTGCCGCAGTCTGCCCCGCCGCGGCAGCAGCTGCCACCGCCGCTCTCGCCTTATTGATGCCCTCCTGGGACTTCCTGAAATTCTGGACGAAGGTCTGGGCCTCAGTGTGCATCTTTTGCGCATGATCCCTTCTTATTTGCAATTGCTTTGCTTCATCTGCGCCCAATGCGCCCTTCTCCTGTTGGTTTTTGACGTGTGCGTCGATCCGCCTTATCTGGATTCCCTGCTGGTCCATCTGCATCAACGCCCTCAAGTATTTAGCTTTGAAGTCATTAGACCACCGAGCAGCCGCCTCCTGGCCTTTATCCAGGATGCCCTGAGGCGGGTTGAAGGTCATCTGTCGAATATGGGCTAGGATGTGATCTGGAAACTGTGTCGCCTGCGGCGCCTGCTGCGGCGCAGTGGGAGTCGGTGCTGCCGCCGCTGGAGCGGGCGCGGGCGTGGGAGCATGCGCAGGCTCTGCCGTCGTCGTCGCCGTGTTCTCGGTTTTCGGTTCGGTCTTTATAGTGACGCCTCCGACGTTCGCTTGGCTGGCGGCGGCCGCCGGTGCTTGTTGCTGAGCCGGCTGGGCTTGTTGCGCGGGCGCAGCTGACTGCGCTGGCTGACTCTGTTGCTGTTGAGCCTGTTGGCCACCCTGTTGCTGCTGTTGAGCGGCTTGCTGCTGAGCCTGTTGCTGTTGCTGAACCTGCATGCGGCGTTGCTGGAGCTTGTTAAGCAGCATCTTGGTAAAGTCCTGGATTTTCTTCTTGGCGTCTTGATGTTGAGCGGACTCCTCAGGATGCGTTTCGTAATGATTCCACAACTGGCGCAAACCCCTCTCATACTTCTGCTTCTCTTCGTCGTTCAGAATGGGAAGGTTTCGCATCATCTCCGGTCGGTACATGGGTGGCTGTCGCGCACTAGGCACGGTTTGACCGGCGGCGGCCTGGCCAGGCTGGCCTTGATTGTTCATCGTCGCGGTTCTTACGGTTATCGACTTCGGCGGTAAGATGGAGATAACCTGGACAGTATTCGAGAGTTTGGTGTTCGATCGGAGAAAAGTTTGAATGATACTACTAATGCTCTACACCCTGTTGTCGACGGAAGATGTGTAGACCAAGAGAGCAATAATGTTTCTGACGGATGGCTAAGAAGTGTAGTTGCGTCGAAGCACGCGTAGCTGGAAAGTTCCGTGTGGGGCTGAGAGGAGAGCAATGATTGGAAGTTGCATTGACGCGCTCTGGCTTTGGAGCTCAAGCCTCAAACAGGTGGCAGGCGCCTCCTTCCACCAGCACCAGCTACCTTACCTTGACAAACCTGGTCGCCCTGGGGGAGCTTCCGACAGGGTTGCAAGGTATAACATTATTGGATACTGCAAACATTATCAAGGTGTCGAGGGAAATCTTTTTTTCTTTTGGTGAACCTTACTGTCCGTGTGATGGCTGAATTCTTTAAAGCAGATGATTCGAACACAAAAAGAGTCACTTGTAGGTGCGCGGCTAAGGTAAGTACCTTGCTACGCAAGTGCCTATCAACATAAGTAATATCTCGCTTTGAAGATCTCTCATAAAGTCACCCAGCCCAGTTCAAAGTCTCGAAAAGCTACCCATATCTAGCAAAAGTCTACGCACATTAAGCAGGTTGATGGGGACAACTTGTCTGCTGGCGAGAAAGTGTCCTTCACCAGTCTCAAAATGTAGGCATCGCTATCAAGTCTTATTCTTGTCCGGTGGACGCGGATTGCGGATTCCCTCTGCTCCGCTGTGACCCAAAAGACACCATTTTGATTGCAGAATCGCAGAGCCTCAATGAGCAAGGCAAATATTCCTTGTTCTTCCACAAAAAGCAGGCTTCTCGAACAAGACATGGGGCCCTCTCACACACACCACGAGCCCACCATCGACGGCCACACGTGGAGTGGCTCTCAGGTCGGCCTTCCTGCGGGAAAGGCCCGTCGGACCTGCAGATGAACGGGAACCTTTGGGTTGTTGGGTTGTCCACTCTGGCGCGAACTCCCAAATGCACACTTGCGCAAGTTGACGATGCAGTGCATAGACGAAGAGGTGAGAAGAAGGGGGGTCATGCCCTAACACGGAAGGAAGGACGACGATGCCTTTCTCGTGCTCCTGGAAGAAACCCCTCGAGGATCTGGGAAATCAGTCTGGACACTGCGAGTCTTTAGGGTATATCACATCTCACCAATGGAATGATAAGGTAGGATACACCGTCTACCTTACTTGATCCCACG
Source organism: Colletotrichum australisinense (nom. inval.) (assembly GCA_014706365.1). Lineage (NCBI taxonomy): Eukaryota > Fungi > Ascomycota > Sordariomycetes > Glomerellales > Glomerellaceae > Colletotrichum > Colletotrichum australisinense (nom. inval.). The sequence goes on from JABKAN010000003.1 coordinate 5,279,729, forward strand.
TTTATCAGCACTCACTGAGCCGAGTAGCAACAAGGCGACTGGGGCAAGAAAGAACCGGCTATTGTCAGCGAAGCAAACAGATTCTATGTAATCGGGCCTTGCCGCTGGAAATGAGGGTTGTTTTCGTCCAGCAAGGAATGGAAGAAAGGCTAAGAAGAGGGTCCGTCAGCGTTGGGCTGCAGGGAGCCATGCCAGTCTAGGAACTGCCCATTGCCCACCCATGCATCCCAGTCTCTTCAAGGGTGCTGTGGTCTAGGTCTACTGTGGACGGAGAAGTACTTGTAAAACACGACTGCAAGAATTTGGTGATTCGCGCAGGTGTTCCGAGATGACGATAGTGATGGATGATGGCAGTGCCAGGTGGCTGGCTGTATTGGTGATGATATTCCCAATGATGTGGGCAGGATGGCAGGCAGGACTTGACTAACAAACCCCCCAGAGCTGCGAGCAAGTGCCGTCTTGGACGGGATATGAGTGACACAACGTCGAGGCCCGACGCAAAGTTGCCGTTTCATGCACTTGGCCGTGTTGGCTTGCCTTCTAGAAATTCACCGCAGGAAATGGAATTGTAATTTGCAAGTCGCGACTTCCAGTTACGGCGGCATCTTCCCACCTTCACACCTTCCCACCCTGCGACATGTGCGCTGTTGTGTTACCATGGAATTGGAAAGAGACGGAAAGAAGCAGGAAGGCACTGACGGCTGTGGTGGCCGCTCCTGCTCTTTCTCCTACCTTACCTTACGTTACTATCGCTCCTGTCAGTTTTCGTTTCTGGTCCTTCCGTCTACGGCTCAGAGTCTAAGGGTGGCGGGCGTGTGCATTCTGACCGCCTTCTTTCTTCCTCTCCACAAATCTGACCCGGCCACGAGCATGATGCATCCTGCCCCTCGTCACATCCACCCCTCCATCACACCTCAAGAGCGGCTCAGACTACCTACGAATACAGTACACAAGAAGTCATTCTTCTCAGTCAACCAATTCCGCCGTTTTCATTTTCCCTTTCGTTTTGTTCGAACTCACACGTAGTCCTTGAGGCTCTTAGGCTCTTTGCTGCAGCTATGCGGTGGCTCGAGGAAGAGGGAACTTGTCGTGGCGCCATGCTGCAGAAAAGACTGCAAGCCGTTGAAAACGCCCTAGGCATTCTGGGCCCCTGATGATTGGGCACAAGTGCTGTCACACAGCCATCCCTCTTCTAATTCTTGAAATTTTCTCATCGTTCTCAGCAGTCTTATGGATTTTCCCACGCCTATCAGGTCTCCTTCTGCTCCTGGACGGGTACCTATGGCCAGAGCCTAGGTACTGAGGCTCGATACCTTGCTGTCGTCTTCAGCGAGAGGCATGTATCCTTACCGGTCGTATCCATCAGCCAGTCTCTTAAAGACACGCGCAGCATTGTCCCAAGAAGGGACGGCGTCATGCTCCGTGGACGTTGACGAAACATGCCCTCTCACGCTGTCAGACCTCCATATTACACCACAGAACAGACGTTGAACTGAGTATCAAGCTTCGCAAGGACCAGGCACAGTCAACGGCGAGGACAATAATCAGTCTAGACTCTAGACCAGGACCAGGACCAGAACCCCACCAAAGCGTGAAGTGTTATTATCCAACAGGCTGTGGGAGAAAGGCTTGACGGGCCAAATAGGGCTCCAGCTAAGAAAAAGAGGCCGATCAAGAAATCGCCAATAGTCGGCGATCTGGCGCCTATCCACAGCCACACCCCTCCATTACCCCTCCTTCGCATCACGCCCTCTCAACTCTCGCGCATTGGACGTCCTCCTTCGCTTGATACCGTTCATAACCCCCAATCCAGCCCATTCCAGCCGAGCAACCAGTCAAGCCATGGCGGCCCCGGTCCAGTCAGCCCGTACGCCGCTGCGGTATCCGCAAACGCGCGAGAGCACACACACACACACATGAAATTCTCTCGACGCCGCTGCGGGACACACGGTTAGACCGGGGGAGTCCTGGAGCATTGCTGCCCAAAGTCCAACTTTGCGCCCCGCGAGAATGCGCAAAAGAGGAACCGCAACCAACCCCAATCGCTGGCTAGACCAGACTTTTACTTCTGATAGGAAGAACTCCACGAGGGTTACAATATCCAGCAGTGGCACTATGGAGTCCTTCGCAGGAGCACTCGCGCCAGCAATGAGATTACACCGCAGTAAAGCAGCTGGCGGGCACCCACACGGCTCTAGCAGCACCAGTTGCAACTTGCAGCAAGTGGGCGAGAAGAGGCTCTCCCTCTTTCTCTACCTTACCTTAGGTGACCAAGGGATGGAGTTTCTTTGCTGCATGGAATAGCATGGGCATGGGCATGCCGCAGAGCTGCAGCGCACATGTGCAATGACTTCTTTTAATTCTTAATTCTCTCCCCATCCCACAGACTATTAGAAAATCTTTTTTTCTGGTTTCCCCTCTCCCCTCTTCTCTTCTTGTGGTTGACTTGGGTCTACCTTTCGCTCGACCATCAACCGTCTGGCCGTCATACCACGTTCGATTCCCATCCCCTCTGCTAGTCAGCGCAAAGGGTCGATCGGTGGGAATTCAAGCATTATAGCAGCCACACCTATAAGACCGGGACTGTCTGGCCGTGCCAACGACCCGCTCTCGGCCTATCACGGGAGTCGTTTAGTACACATTTTGGACGGTTGATTCAAGCAACACCGTGAGACTTGCTCACCACCACCATTACCACCGACAGCTCCGACATCCACAAATCCAGAATCCAGCGAGGAATCATACAATCGGCAGCCCGTCCTTTTGGCTTGCCATTCCACTTGAGACGACAACGCATCACAACAACCCCAGCCAGACTCAGATTCGGATTCAGACTCGGAATTGCTTGCTCCGACAATCTGTTGTTGTTGTCGTTCCTCTGGTGTTCTTTCACGGTATTCATCCCACGCACGTCTTGCCCGACAAATTCCTGAGCCTCTCTTCTTGACCCAGGTCCCCCACGCTTGTCTTCGACTTTCCCCAACTCTCTTCCGTCCAATACATTCCCCTAGGCCAGCAGCCGAAGTCACCTCACTGGTACTATTCCTGCTCGCGTGCGCATTGCACCACCGCCTTTCTTCTTCTCAGTCAGCCATTTCGTGCTACCACCCGCAGCCCCTCAACAAGGCAGTCCCTGGTCATCCTGGACAAAGCCCGTGGTCCTATCGTCACCGCCCGCCCGATTTTCGTCGACCCCACACCCGGGATCCCGCACATCCCACGGTGTCTCCCCCGAAACATTCCTCCCCACTGTCTCTCTTGTCAGTGTCGGGTCAGTGACACCCAACTGCTTGGAAACCCCGATTTCTCTTCGAAAGAGAACGAACGTTGGGGACTTTCCGTCACTTACCAGTGGCTTGAACTGTGCTTCCATTCCTAGAAGAGACCCTGGCTTGTGTTGCTCCTTGAGTGCATTCGAACTGGTCCGCTTCCTCCCGCGCGCTTTCGCTCAATCTCAAGCATTTCCCGCCAGATCTATCATGACAACCTACAGCTTCAGCCGAATATCCTCTTCTCCTTGTCGGAGGTTCTTACTCTGGGTGTTGACGCCTTGACTTTTGCTACTTCGCTTGATATACTACCTTCATCGGAACCAATCATATAACCAAGCCGATCTACTGGCTGTCGCTCGTTGGAGCTGATCTGATCTCATTTGCCCGCTCAACTTTATCTTCCCCGCAAGATCGAGGGATACAGAAGAGAAGAAAAAACCCCGAGTCCTGCAACAAAGACACGATCGATAAATCACCAACACACAAAGGAGGCTAGAGCCACAGATAAAAAAAACCGGCCCCCGAGGCGCATCAGAGAGGCAGCACCTCAATTGCCATATCACAGGCGCCATTGAGCATGCCTCGCAAGTCGCGGCCGGCGACGCCCAGCATGATGCTGGGCCCTCTTGGAGGTCCAAACTCACCGCCTCATACCCCTACCACCACCGTGCCAATGGCGAATCGCAAGTTCGCTGCACGACACTTGCCGCAATGGCATCACCAAATCATACTGGATGACTCCAGCATTCAGCCTACTGGCAATGGCCACGAGTTCAGTTTTACGCCCTCTAATCGCTTCGCTCACTTGTCACCCCGCACTTCTTCCGAAGACTCCTCTGAGTCTGATGAAGAGGATGAATCCGAGTCCGAATCCGAATCTGAACAACGCCAAGTACCCCACGTAAGACCCAACACCAACGATGACGAAGAAGACGACGAAGATGAAGACAGCGATGATGAAGACGAAGATGAAGATTCTGACGACGAAGAATCGGAAGACTCAGACGACGATACGCCTATGCGCTTTGCTCCTCCGGCTCCGGCTCCAATGCCTACCCCGATGCCAGCATCCGTGTCGGCTTCCATGTTCGCTCCGAGGTCTGTGCCGATGCCGGCCTCTCGTATGGCCGTCGACAGCAGTTCTGGAGAAGAATCGGACGAGGAGGAAGAAGAAGATGAAGACGAAGACGAGGAGTCTGACTCCGATGCGGAATCAGAGTCTTTGGCCACCCCCCCTATCCAAGAGATTCATCAGGAGGCGCATATTGTCACCGCTGCCACCACCTCAACTGTCAAGGCGAATTTCACGCTGGAAGAGCTTTCCGACTTTGACCCAATGGATCAAGACCGCAGCGGCACCATTGCCCCCTCCGGCTTCTCTCCCCGGCATCTGCTCGCTCTCGCTCACGGGCACCACCACCTAAGGGGCTCCCTCCTGGCTTCACCCAAGAGATGAGGAATCTCGGATTCGATGGAAGCAGTTCTGAAGGCTCGGATAACGACCTAGATGCCGATGAGGCTCACCGCGAGTTTGTGCGCATGCAACGGGAGCTGAAGATGCGCAAGCGGCGGGCCCACGGATCTAGCATTGGCAAGCGCACCATATCAGAACGTAGCGACTCTGACCACGAAGATATGACACCCCTCGACGCAGACGATGTTGGCTCCAGCGCACGCAGACTCCGGCGACGCTACGGGGACAGCCACAGGCACAGCTTTATCCTATTCCAAGACCCACCTCCGCCTCGTATCGACGAAGTCGAGGAGCCCGAGAGTGAGGTTGAAGGCGCTTTATTCTTTTGTGACAGCGGCACGCTGGCGCGAGAGCTTCCCTACTACTCCATTGAGATTATGGAGTACGAGAGTCCCAGCCCTAGTCCTAGCCCATGAGCGGGCCATGTTTGCCTGTCGATTTCAAGGCACTCATTATACGTTTTACAACAACCATGAATAATAACCACAACGATATATAGCGTCTGGTCTCGTCTCTTCGCCGCAGTACGAGGCCTCTTATCGGCGCACACTGATGTTTCACGACGAGCATACAGGGATGATGGCATAGATTGATGACGATGACGGATTGATGACCAGCATCTTGTTCTTTACTTTACATTTCTATTACGGAGCAGCACGAGTGACGGATTGATTTTGTGCGTGTGTGTTTTTGTTTCCTATGATAGATTGGGTTTCCATAGAAGAGCCTCGCAGCTCTAATGAAATGTTTACTTGCGCCGTTACCTATTACGCTCCCGGGCCAACATGCCAGTGTTCCCAGACCATTCCCACATGTCTAATGTCAGACCAGAGTACCTGTTGGATTTCACCTGCCTGTGGCAATCGCTCGCCAACCTTGACGGCAGGACACCACTACCATCACAAGTCATGCGCCGCACCAAGCCAATGCCGCTGGTAAGGAGGCGTTTCTGCCGTCGGCGGGGAGGCGAATCTTTCATCAATCATGGACCAGGACTCGTGCCTACCGTACCCGAGGACGGTATGTTTGATAATGGCGATGGCGATGGCACCGGGAGCGATGGGTTGATGACGTGCAGCGGATCAGCGGGATGAGAGGGACGGATGGTAGGCTTACCATATCGTGCCTATCCTACCTTGGGCTGGGCTGGGCCGGGCTGGAGCATGGCGCGGGTGCTTGGGAGAGAGAGGGGTTCCGGGAGGGGGACCTTGGGAACCACCAGATTCACGGCGGGATTGGCAATGTCAAAATCGTGCGGGCCATGGGCGAATGAATTTGAGCTGCGTGTTTCGGGAGGCGACATCGCTTTGCCTCTTTTATTTTTCGGTGAGCAGCGGGGTTTTCATTGGATTATGAGCACCTCCTGTCATTTTTTGTTTACAAGAGTACGATACAGAGTACGGAGTGCGGAGGAGTACCTTAGGTACAGAGGATCATAGGTGAGGTCGGGTACTTTGCGTTTCCCTTCGTCATTGGGTTCGGGGAAGGAAGAAAGTGGGGCCCGGGTCGAGTCTCCGGGTGATTTTAAGGCGGGGGCCACCGATTCGCCGGCCGAATTACAAGCGGATTGGGATTTGCACGTGTTTTTCTTCCATGAGGTGTCTATGCATCTGCGAATTGCATGTGTACAACTATAGGTACTAAAGAATCGAATGATGGTGAGTAAGGTAGGTAGGCAGGGTCAGCAAGCTCATTCGCTTATAGCGGTTCAGGTATGGTACTTGACGCCCAAGAGTGCGAGTCTTCCTCCAACGACCGAATGGTACAATGATACCTCACAGCAAGGCGCGATAGCGGGTAGTTTTGCTTTTCGGTGCATTTTTTTTCGTTCCTAAGAATCTTTGGTGACGAGCGATGTAACTCCCAAGATAGGTCGGGTACATTTCCTGGGCCTGAGAAAATTAGGGAGTTGCGAGTTTGAGCCGATTTTCTTCTTCTACCCGACTTTTGTACCCGATTGGAACCGATTGGACTTCTCGCGAATAGCTGTGAGCTTGTGAGCCTGTGAGGGAGGCTACGGCGCTACGCTTCGCAGAGGACGGGGGTGGAAAGCACCCGGCCGGGTTCTGGGGCCGGAAGGAGGGCGGGGAAGGGGACCGTGGGAAACGGCGGTCAGTGAGTGGCTGTGTGGGTCGGGTCTTTTCTCTTGGTCTTTCACATATCGGTACACTACTACTCACCTTGGACTAGCAGACAGGTAGTCTACCACAAGATCTGGACAAACAGTTGTGTCTACTAAGTTTATTCATCTTGAGGCTATTGAGGTCGACTGTGAACCTGGAGGAAGAGAGAGGCTATTCTACAACACCGAGATCTTGTCGGTCACTTACTTCAACATGATTGTGTTTATAGCAATTGGTAATTGCTTCAACAACGTGGTTGTTTGATAAGGATGTAATTTTATTTCATTTTTCTATCCTTTGAGAGCCAGACGAAAACTGGACGAGGGTTGGCCCAGGCCAGCCAAGTCCGCGGAGCCGCTCTTGCTCAGTCTTTGATCACGCTTGCTCAAAATCGCCTTGATAAACCACCTCAACCTTCTAGTCCCTCCGACGGGCTACTTCGGAACCTAACACCTTTCTACCGATACGCCTTTTTAATCCCTCTAGAAACTGCCCTTTTTGAGTCTCTGCTATCAAACACCTCTCTAAGCAAGCATGCCCTTAAGAACCTGGACCTGCTCCAGAACCTTGGCTCGGCTCGTACCACCCTTGGACGCCCTCATCTCGACACTCCTCTCGTAGTCGAAGGTCTGCGCAACGTCCTCCCCGAATCGGCTGTCGATAGCCTGCAGCTGCTCCAGCGAGAGCTCGTTCATCGGGATACCGCGCTTCTCGCTCTCGGCGACGCATCGGCCAGAAATGTGGTGCGTCTCGCGGAAGGGGACGCCCTTGCGCACGAGGTAATCGGCCAGATCGGTAGCCAGCATGAAGGGGTCAGGGCAGCCTTCATGCGCTCTGGCCTGACGGTCAGAGTGACGAGAATGCCCTGTGCGATCTGAAGACTATCGGAGATGGTCTTGACGTGATCCAACATGGGCTCCCAGCTCTCCTGCAAGTCCTTTGGTATGTGCTGGGGAGACCCTTCTGGGTCATCATCAGGCCGGCCATGTGGCCAAAGGTTCGGCCGGCCTTTCCGCGCAACAGCTCCAAGCCATCCGGGTTCTTCTTATTCGGCATCAATGAACTCCCAGTCGAGTACGCATCGGCGATGGAAATGAAGCCGAACTCTGAAGAGGAGTAGAGGATGAGATCCTCGGCCCAGCGAGAGGTATGCTGCATGAACATGCTGCCCCATTGCAGGAACTCAGTGACGAAGTCTCTGTCGCCAACGGCGCCCATGGAGTTCCACAGGAGGCCTGTGAAGCCCAGCTCCTCGGCCATCATATCGCGGTCGATGTTGAAGCCGTTGCCGGCGAGGGCACCGGCGCCGAGCGGGCTCCTGTTCACGCGCTTGGAAACCTCGCGCAGACGGTCGAGATCACTCTGGAAGGCGAAGCCGTATGACAGCAGGTGCTGCGACCACCGGACTGGCATGGCGCGCTGGAGGTGGGTATATCCAGGCATAAGAATGCCACTATTTGAAAGCTCAGAATAGGAGTCATAGGAATTGGAGGGGATAATCAGACTTACACCTCAGCCTCGGCGCGGGCGGCAATCACCTCGATAAAGGCGACCAGGTGGCTCTCAATCTCCTTGATCTGGTTGTTCAGCCACAGACGCATGTCGCAGGCGACCTGCTCATTGCGACTGCGACCCGTGTGCAGCTTGCCGGCGATGTCCTTGCCGATGATCTCGCCGAGCCGGCGCTCGTTGGCGGTGTGGATATCTTCGTCGTTGGGCATGATGACAAAGGTATCGGCCTCCCACTCCTTCTGCACCTCCCGGAGCCCCCTCTCGATTTCGGAAAACTCGTCGCTGGTGATGATGCCGGACTTTGCGTTGGCGCGCGCAAAGGCGATGCTGCCGAGGATGTCCTCCTTGAAGAGGAGCTTGTCGTATCCTATACTCGCATTGTACTTGAGCATGAGGGGATCGAGGCCGCCTGTTCGTTTCTGGGGTTAGCACGACTGCAATTGAACTTGCCAATTGAACTTTTTGGGGGGGAAAAAGACAAACCTGTGAAGCGGCCACCCCAAAGCATGTTCTCTGCTGGCGTCTTTCCGGGTGCCATGATGACTGCGTTGGTATCTGGCGGGGGTATATGGGGTATCTAGAGGGGTTGAATTGAGTAACTTCAAAAAAAGTTAGCTAAGAGCTGCTCCGTATCGGAGGGAGTTCCAATTTATGTCTGATTACTTAAGAAGGGTATGTAGAGCTCTTTATTGGTGAGTCATTCAGTGTCACGTGATGCTATGAGTCGACGAAAGCTACCCGGTACTTGCGATAGCGATGTCACCACCAAGTTTACGAGGGGCCTTCCCAGGATTCCTTCTTTCTTTTTCCAGCGAGATCAAGTTTAGTTCTCATCCCTTTCATGCCTGGGATTTCAAATGATTAGACTTTGGATCATTGCACCTGTTGCGGAAAAGTGATGCGCATCGTCAGCCGCGTGCAAAGTCAGCAACCGCAAGGTCAGCACATACTGACCTTGACCTTTCTACCATCTCCGGCACTAGGAAGCCGTTGCTGCCGGCACATAGAAACGATAGTCATAAGAGACAGTCTTGAGAGAATGAGGAACAACGGCTATATGATCTATAAGTTACTGATCCTTTTGAACGGGTCATTTAAACAGGGAGAAGGAGATAGGTTTCCTACCTCGACTCTCGATGTCGTCATGAACTGAAGGTGAACCTGAATTTATGACATCAAAGTGTGTATATTGTCATATCTAAGTTATCGAATTCTGCCTATTCAGTGCTAATATGTATCCCTTGAACGCCGATGTACTCTCTTTAGCCCTGTGGTATCTCTTGATTCATGTGCCCCTTTTCCCTTCCTCGTATAGGTATCCAAGTCCTCTTGAGTCATAGCTCATCGCAACATGCAACCTCATCGAAGCCAGACACAACTCACGAAATCAACCTCCTCCACCCAGAAGAAGCTCTCTTCGTTTTCCCACTCTTACTATCACTATTACTCGCCGCCGCTTGCGCCGTGGCCGCTTGAGCAGCAGCAGCCTGCCCCCGATTCTGCCGCCCCGTCGCCCCCTCGTACCACCCGAGAGCCGCGTCCAGCGGCTCAAACGGGTCCCACGGCCGGTTGACGGGTTCAATGAGCACATCGGCCATGAGGTACTTGCTCGCGTTCGCAATCACCGTCTCCACGTCGACGCGCACCCGGAATCGCTCCAGCTCGACGTCGACGCCTGCTGGGGTTGGCCGGAACATCGTTTGCAACTCATCGAATGAGAAGGTGACTTCTGGCGGTTCTTGTTGTGGGTTCTCCTTTGCTTTTGATGAGCTCGTACTTTTGGCTTGGTTCTGGTTCTGGTTCTGGTTCATGCCCGGGAATCGGGGCGGTAGCTCGCGAGCGTGAAACCCGGCTCGGATGCCGTCCGTGGACCCGAACATGACGAGCAGCCGGGACCCGTCCGTCCGCGCGAACGTGACGGCCCCGGCGAGCTGGCCCGCCGCCTTTGAAATGCGGAAAGCAATCGTCTTCCCCGTCGCCGTGTGGATCAAGTCCCTTCCGGAACCCCTGCTCGACGTGCACGCCGCCGGCCGGTCTCCTCGATCAGCCTCCTTGGAGTGCACGAGATTCAGCACCGAGTACTGGTCCCGAGGCGGCCCCTTTCGGAGCTGGATGATGTGCTGCGGGAACACGCCCGCCGCGTCCGCGACGCCGTTGAACGTCTGCCGCACGTAGAGCGTCTGCTTGTTCCCCCGCTCCTGAACTTTGGCGAACTGGTTCACCCGCACGCGGGCGAATTGCTGATCCCCACCGCTCGAAATCTTTTTCAGGTAGATGGCGAGGAAAGTAGAGTCCTCGTAATCTGGTGGCGCGGGACAGTCGAGCGCGGCGACGAAGATGTCTTGGTCGCGCAGTGTCAGTGGTAGGTCGATGCGCAGGCCGCGGTTGCTCATGAAGTACGGCGGCCGCGGCTCCCAGTCCTGGTAGGGCATGATGGAGTTGGAGTAGGCGAAGTTGGCGGGCGACTTAGCCAGCAGGCCGTGGTAGGTCTCGGTGGAGGCGGAGAGGTCGACCCAGGCGAAGAGGGACTGGTCGTCGGACTGCTTCATGATCTCCTCTTGGAGGCGGAGGAAGGCGCGCTCGCCTTCGCCGTAGAGCATGGGCATGTTAACGCCAAAGAGGCCCATCAGGCAGTAGGCCACGTCCTCTGGCCTCGTCGTCTGCCGGTGCGCGGCCCAGGACATGCGCTTAGCGAGGCTGGCAGATTCAAGGGGTCTGAGGCCCGTGAGAATATCTTCGTCTATGCCCGTGATGACGGATAGAGGCCTGCTCAGTGTGGTCTTCTCCCCAACTTTCACCCAGTCTTCGGAGAAGAAGACCATCTCGGCCGGGGCGAGGAGTTCCTGGAGCGTCCATCCACGCGTGAACCACCGGCACGAGGCGAACGCGCCATCCGTCTTGACGGGGTCTACGGTGGCGAGAGGCCAGATTTCCGACTTCATGTACCACTCGCAGATGACTTCATGTACCTCGTACTGGAGTTGATGGCAGGAAGCCTGCGCTGCTGCTCTTGTCGATGCCATGAGTCGATCCAGACGTAAGATCGGGTTTGGATGCAGTATAGCCCCTTTTGGAAAGCTGGCTTATGGCGTACTTCTATTTCGGCGAGCTTCGTTGCCCTGGTTGGAGAGCTGGCGCCGGGGAATCAACTCGATGGAGGTTGTTGCTGTGGATGAAGCTTTGATTAAGCGCATTTTGAACTTGCGATAGCAACTCGATTTTGAATTCTGGATGCTCAGTCCATCTGAGATGACTTTCAAAGAAACCAGTGGGTTGGCGAGACTACATCAACATGTTTTGATCGTGGACTCTCAGCTGCATCAATGGACCGACTTTGAATCATCGAATCGAAGTGGTGATGAAGTTCAAAGGAGCGCTACTGCATAAGAAAGAGGCTGTGTCAGAATGAATTGAAAAGGCTCGCTGCATCGTCATCGTCATGTCTGCTCTATCATTATGGGGAACGGGAGCAAGTGGTGTAACATCGGATATTGCTTCGCCATCGAAACTGCATTAGGCAGGTAAGACCACCTATCATCTGGTCATCCCAAGCGCGTGGGTGTAAGATTCCTGGGTGTCTCTCAGCTCTGCCCCTGGTTACCACAATGACACAACCTCACATTTCACACACGAGGCGCAATCGCCCTGAGCTGCGCCGCCCACACCAACTCGTAGAGCCTTGGGAGGCGACCCGAGAGACATCTGTCCCCTGCCAAGCGAGTCTATTCCCGTAAGCACCAATGGCGATCGTTGTCGATGTTACGGTTCTGCCTGATTGTGGATTCCCGTGATGCTGTGCCGCTGTTAGTGCCACCTTGGTAGTGCTCACGCGTACTGGAGGCAATCTTACCTGGAGGGAGAGTTTTACATGAATTGAAAAAGGATCACGTGCTCGTCATCTCAAAAGTCTGTATTTTATCATTTCTTTCTTTAGTCTCTCTGTTCAACGCTGATCTAGCTTCCTTCACCTTTTCCTCAATTATCCAGGTCATACGTGGCTACTTACAGGCCGTACAATCGTGATACCCACGTCAACAATTCATCATTTCAATTTACACCACAAAGCAGACCTCAAAAGCAAAGATGTCGGAACCAAAGACTGCTCCTCCCCCGGCGATCGATATCCAAGAGCCGGCGCCAGCCTATGAGAGAGAATCGCCAGTTACATCTACTGTGCAAGGAAGCGGTCCTGCCCCCGCCAGAGAGATGCCAGCGAACCTAGTGCAGCTTGAGTAAGTGTCTCCTAGAACACCGTCATCTTCTTAGAAAGAAAATACTGATGAAATGGGCAGACAACCAGCAACACCAACGCCCGCTCAACAAAAGGGCGGTCCGACCATTACCCCCCTCGCGAACCCAGCGACCGTCACGCCGTTGCACATGCTGGGCGATGAGCCGCAATGGATCGACTGCCCATTCTGCAAGCAGAGGACGCAGACGGTCATTGCTAAAGAGGGCACTGCTATGCAAATGTAAGTTACTTTCGCTATATGGGACCAGGCGGTGAACCAGTTTAGCTAACACGCGCCTTTCCTCAGGGTCGCCGGTGCTCTATGCTGCCTCCTCTGCATCTGCCTCACATGCGTTCCCTGCATCGCGGGGTGGTGCGAGGACATGCACTACACTTGCTCAAACTGCAAGAACAAGGTTGCCACGAGGCCGTACGACGGGACGATTCAGGTCTTTTCGCCGCAGCCTGGAGGCGGGCTCGTGCCGTCGCAGTATGCGCCTGTTGCACCGCCTGTCGCGGAAAAGCAACAGACTCCGAATGCTTGATCCTGATCTACAAAGTGTGCAGAGCTTGAAAGTGGGTTGTGCTCCAGGCATACAGCTCGATCGACAAGACTATGGATGTCAAAACACGAAATCGGGGGAAGGGGGCGAAGAGGATTTGATTTGGTCTGTTGAAGTTTGGTGATGGAGATGAAAACTTACAAGTTGGAATTGCCATATTAGTGATAATTATACAACCCCGTAGATACCCTAGCTAAATAATTGTACGACACTAAACAACCTGTGGCCCACTTGGAGACAAGAGGTTCTTCTCATTTTTTTGATGATGTCAAAAATCGACTTTGCCTGTTGGTTGCAAGCCTAAGCTCTATCAGCTTGTAAAGCTGGTCGTTTATTATTCGGTGCAACTTGTTGAAGAAACAGACGTTCAGCAACCACTAACATTTGTAATTTCAACGAGAGACTCTGTCCATTAGGTATGATAGAATTGCATGGGCTAAGAACTCTATTTTATTGGCGATTGCCAACCGGGTGTACGTAGTAGAACATGAGGTTTTTTACAGGTCAAAAAACAAAACAATCATCAAATGAACAAAATTCAGAGTTAACTGAAACCTAAATGTCAAGTTGAGTCTGATCATGCTGTGCGCAAGTCCTCTAGCCTATCTTTAGCCACGGACTCCGAAAGTACCGGCGTTGAACCGAGGGGCTACTCCGGATGAGCTTCCTGGTAGCTCCGGTCGGCCGCAGTATTGTCTGTCTTCCGGCCTTGTTCAAGGTTCATCGTTTTGACTGATCGATAACATAGACAAACTCAATTTTTCCCCGCCGTTTTAGACAACCCCAGCACGTTCTTAAGTCCGGTACCATGGGGCGTTCGGCGCAACGACAATATTCTTTCATAATCCCGAGAGAAGCGGACATCAACAGTGTGAACCACCGATGGTCGCGGCCCGAAGTGATGTCCAGGCCGAGCCATACGAGCTCTTTATATGTCGTTTGGTCATTGAATAGTCAGATATAAAACCTCACAATTTTTCGAGAGGTTTATGTTCAACTAAGCTAACATGATGTCTCGCTCAATTTACTTAGGTGCCGATGGCCAACTCACCATCAAGCAAGTCATGGAAGACTACACACCTCAGAAACTCCAAGCCCTTGTCTCAGTAAAGTATTCGGGCATCAACCCCTGCGATCTCAACTTCTTCCACGTAGGCCTCAACTCCTTCGTCACCGGCTTCGAGTTCGCCGGCATCGTCGAGGAAGTCGGGCCCGAATCCACCCTACAAATTGGCGACGCCGTTCTCGGTATCTCGCCTGTCGGGTTTCCTCAAAAGTCTTCGGCTTGCACACATCAAGACAAGGCCATCGTCGAAAGTAACCTTACCTTCAAGCTGCCTCCCGGCCTCGCTCTCAAAGACGCCGGGGGCTGGCTCACGACGCAGACCGCCGCCGACGCCATCTTCAACGTTCTCGGTTTCGCCTTCCCCGACGCGGGCGTCACCGGAACTGATGGCACCGACAAGCCGATACTGATCTGGGGCGGGGCCAGCAGCGTCGGCGTCGCGGCCATTCAGCTCGCAAAAGCGGCAGGATTCAACCCCATCTTCACGACTGCGTCCGTCAAGAACCACCCCGCGCTACAGCTGCTCGGGGCTACACATTGCTTCGACTATAAGAGCCCCGATGTGACTGGCGATATCCGCTCTGCTGCCAATGATCTCGGCGTGAGCCTGGCTACCGGCTTTGATACTGTTGGCAGTGGCCTTCATGGCCCCAACGCTGACCCTGAAACGTCTACGCCTACGCTCCTCCGCAGGAGCTTGTCTGAAGGCGTCGAGGAAAAATCTGTCAAGCTTGTGTGCACGCAACCCGTACCCCACGATCCGGCATTTGGTTTCTGCACGTGCTACCGGCCCATTGGTAGCGTCGGTGCCATGGGACAACCGCAAGACCCTGCATTTCCGGTTCGCTTGCGTAAGGTCATGGAACATGTTCTGGGCTCCGCTGAAAGGGCTCCGAAGCACCCCAATATCACTGTTGTCAAGGGTGGCGAAGTCGGCTTACGGGAGATCCAGAGAGTGGCCTATGGCGGTGCTTCTTTGGAGAAAGTTGTGATTGAGCACCCGATCTAAACGGGTCGAGATCGATGAGGGAACTTGCACACCAAAGTGTCCCATACATGGAACGAACTGATCGTTTTAAGAGGTTCGACTTACTCGAAAATTGCTTCTAAAAAATATAATATGTGTATCGCCTTAAATCTCGTACTCCGGTTTTACATATCATCGACTCGTCTTAGAATAACCATGAGAACCCCTTGCGATAGACCTTAACAAATGCGCTCTTCTTCCCCATCGCTACCTCCTTTTCCCTTCTTTCTGCCTCGACCGTCGCTCTCTCCTCGGCAACAGTCTCTTCTGGCACGCCCGTGACCAAGTCGGCTGTCTCAGCCCGAACGCGATGGGACTTTTTGAAGATCTTGTACCCAAAAATGCAGATCAGGTAGACAGGGATTCCAATGTACTGAACGATAAAGTTCTTGTAGTCAAAAGTGCCGACAAACACTTCGATACCTTTAGTCAATGTCAGGACAATAAGGAAGCCGAGGGCGGCATAGGAGCCCCAAGCGCCCAGAGGAGCGCGATACGGGATATAGGCGGCATCGATTCGTTGGGCGGTGCGGGCGCGGCAGAAGAAGATGTGGGAGACGAGGATAGAGATCCATGTAAGCAGACCTATGGTACGTTAGTGTTGGTCTTTTATTCAAGCATTGAGACGGACTCACCAAAGACAGTGACGACGTTTGTCAAGTAGCCAAAGACGGTTGCGGCACCGGAGCTGACAGACATGTACGCCAGACAGCAGAAGACACCGCACAAACCCAAAGCAACAAAAGGCACACCGGCCTTGGTCGTCTTGGAAAAGATGCGAGGGGCTTTTCCGTCGATAGCGATACCGTAGAGCGTGCGAGACGAGATGTAAATATCCGAGTTGGCAGCCGAGAAGACAAACACCACCAGACAACCATTGATGACATGATCGAGGCCCTTGATCTTGGCAAGGGTGATGGCCACCACAAACGGCGAGGCCGCAGCACTGGTCTTGGCTTTGGCTGCGAAGACGAGCTCGGCGCTGTTATAGGGGACAACCATGCCAAGCAGGAAGACGGAGACGATGTAGAAGAAGACAATGCGCATAAAAGTCAGGCGAACAGCCTTTGGCATGCACAGCCGCGGGTTCTTGGCCTCGCCGACAGTGACGCCGACGAGTTCAGTGCCGGAAAAGGCGTATACAGCGGCCACCATGGCGCTCCAGACCCCGAGAAGACGGCCCTGGGCACCATCGACCTTGTACTCGGCGAAAGCACCCGGGTCGGACCAGTACCTGAAGCCGGGACGGTCGCCGGTGGGACCGCCGCCCACGGCGAGGATGAAGAGCAGCAAGATGACGCCAATCATGATGACCACTTTCAGAGATGAGAGCCAGAACTCGAACTCGCCAAAGGCCTTGACGCTGATACTGTTGATCAGGAGAATCAGGACCAGAGCGATGGTGATGAAGACGGCCGGGTTGACGCGGTCCCCTACCCAGAACTTCATGATCAGGGCAAAGGCGGAGAGTTGGTTGGGCGTGGCGAGGAGGTACTTGAAGAAGTAGCAGTAGCCCGTCGCGAAACCAAGAGCCGGGTCGACGAAGCGAGTCGCGTAGCCGCCGAAGCCATGGGATAGGGGCATGTAGGAGATGATTTCGCCGAGGGCGGCCATGACGAGGAAGACAATGCAGCCGACGATGGAGTAGTCGATGAGGATGCCAGCTGGGCCTGCCTTGACTAGAGCCGAGCCTCTGTGAATTGGTTAGTTATAATGAACGCCAGGACGGTAATTTTCCGTACGGGGAGACAACTTACGTTCCAATCAGCAATCCTGTTCCAAGCGCACCGCCCAGCGCAATCATCGTGACATGGCGCGTTTCGAGACGTTTGTGAAGTTCATGGCCGGGCTGGATGTATGGATCTTCGACTTGGCCGATCTTCGCGCTTTGTTGATGGGTCAAGTTCTCCAAGCCCGCAGGTTCCATCTTCTCTTGGTCCATCGTTGACTTGTCTGATGTTGAGCTGTTAGAGTTGGCGTGTCTGCTGCTGCAACAATGGCAACATCCAGATTTTTGGGGTGTTGTTTCTCGACAGAGACTCAAAGACTTATCCAAGTTGACCAGTTCCTGTGTCTCTACGACCCCAGAAGCACCAGACCGGAACATCCAGCGTCATATCAAAGTCTTATAATCGGAGCCTTCACTTTAGTCAATTTCCAGATAAGTCCTTGACACCCCAGTCTTGGTCACTATCTCGAGTCCGTGGGTCCGGGAAGCGATTCGGGAGTGGGTCCCGAGACGTCGAAAACGCGGGAGAAACCCTCGGATTGTCAACCCGCAAGCTGGTATCAGATAGTCAACTGACTCGGACAGGCCCCTATCTGGAGACCTGGAATGTCGCGGGTCTTGTTCAAGTTTATTTGATAAGAGTCTCGCCATCCAATTTGGGCTTGTTGCAAGGTTTCTCCTGGCGCCTTCACTACCTTAGTACCTGCATATGAAGCTACGTTTTGAAGCCGGTTGTTGGCCGTCATCGATGGGACGATTATCCCGCGGGATTGGATTGTCTCTATCTGCAATTTCGACCCTCTCTCTAGGGCGTGTCTTTCCTCAGCGAGTCTAGTTTGGTAAACTGTCTTGATTCCTCCAGACCTGATTTCGGAAGCACACATCCGAGGGCCAGTCTGGTATCCTATTAGTCAATCATAGCAAGCCCCCGCTAAAATCAAAATCCGGGGCAATCGCCTCGGTCCATAACCAACTCCCCGCAAGCTGATCATCGTCGAAAGCGGCCATGTTCGGTTCCCAATCGAGCAAGCCCGCTGTAGACAGCATTTGTTCTGAAGCGAGCCCATTTGTTGTGCTGCCAGTAGCCGGGCCGGCCTCTGTGGGTTGCTCGGTAGATAATGACAGGTCTTCAGCGCTTCGGCGTAGTGAAGACTGATTCTCAGCCTGCATACTGCTGCTGCCGTCATTGGCAATTGACGATGGAGCGTGAAGTTGGCGTTGAGCGAGACACAGCATCTCTTGGAGCTTTTCGAGCTCTTCCTTCCGGTACCGGGCCACAACATTACCGCGCGCGATCATGGTATCGAGTATATCAGTCGTAGTTTGCATATAGTTGTTATCTCGCTCGGAGAGACCTGGCATGTAGGTCATCAAAGTGAGAACAAAAGCCGATGAGAACGCCTGCTCCAAGTCAAAGGGGAGGAAAGATTCTAAGTAGCATATCAGTTCATGTAAGGATCGATAGTAGATCGTATGTATGCCTACCTAGTAGGTGCTGTGACTGCAATGTTGACAGAATCCGAAGTGATTTGTTTGCCGAATCTGACGATGTCTTCAAGAGTGCTTTGATTGGGCTCGCTAGGCCTCTGTTCAAATTTCCTCGCCTTCCTAGAACGTCTTGTAAGAGACACATGAGGATTGGACGTGTGGCAAGAACGACACACTTGAGATAGTCAGCTACCAGATTTTTGGTAAATTTCTCTAAATTCGCTTACTTGATGATAACATAAGTTAAGTGTAGCGGAAACCCTGGACGCAGGCTCAGAGTTATTGAACTTGAACTCGAACCCGGCCGTAAGCTGAGGCGCTAGCCTTGCCATGTCTCTTAAAACTTCCTGAACACTCTTCAGAAAGGAGGGATCGAGTTTTCCGTCTACGCCATACACAGCTATGTTTCGGTCAGAGACTTCCATTCCTGTATGTGGGCTCTCTAAACTCACTATTCAAAACCTTGGCAAGCAGCTGAGACAAGACAACGTGGATTGCGAGTGCCTTATACTTGTGAACCACCGGGTCTGATCTTGGCAGTTGAACGGTGATGTCGCTATCTTGTATCGAATTGGGAGCGCCCATGAGGGATGACATCTTGCGGTCCAAGATATACAAGGTCCACCAGACGCAGCGGAGTCTGTTAGCCTCACTGTCGTTAAGTTGGTTTCTTAATGGTTCTCGGTGTAAGCCTTGCGAAATGGCAATACGAAATGCTTGGCCGATCTACTAGACTCAGCAAAAACTCCGACAAGTGAATGGCGGCTGACCATCGACTCACATAGGTATAAGCACTGTTCCTGTGGTCTACTGACTGCAGGTATAGAGCCAAACCGCATAGTATCTCTACGGAGAGGACAGGATCTTGGTATAATCCATGGACATCAGGAAGCAGCTCGAGGGCCCTCGTCACCAAACCACTCCCAGGAGGAGTTTGATTTGGGTTTCCAGGGACTAAAAGAGCTTTGCCGAAAGCCATGATGATGAGGAACTGGATATACCACAACCTAGAATCTGCCGTCGGTTCCAGCTTCGGCCCTGTTCTGTAGAGATCGTAAAGCCCATTCATGAAGCTTTCCTCGTCGAATAGATGGTATGTTTGCCCAAGATGAAACTTGACCGTATTCGTGAGATAAAGAGCATAGTCTAGAGACGGAATGTCAACTGTGGCTTGCGGGGTAATTTCTCTAGACGAAGGCCAGTCCAACTTGAAGGCTTCGGCATCGACATTGAGAGGGACCTCTGGAGATTCGTGCTGGCCGAGATGCCCCTGGATCATGTTTAGCACTTGTCGACTGTACGCCCAAGTTGACGAAGGCCCGAGCCATCCTGTAAGTCTCTTAGATTGAAAGAAGCATCAATAGCATTGAGCAGTCACTCACTTCTTCTACCTGTTGCATCCGTGAGGAATTTTGATGGTCCGCTTGCTAATGGATTCCGCATGTTTGAGAAACCACGGCGCTCTTCGCGGTCATCTTCACCGCCGACGACAGTTGTGCCGTCGTCGAGATTGAAACCAAGCGTCGGCGGCGAAGCTCGGTGGTCAGCCTCTGTCAAAACAGGTGCTGGTGTTTCATGAACCACTATATGCAGGAATTGCTATGGTAAGCGAGACTACATTATAAAAGGCGATACCATATGAAGTCTTACCGTCACGAAGGCTGATATCAGCAGGCGACAACGATCGATGACGTCGAGATCGCTTCGCTACCGGTGAAGTCGAGGCTTCCCGTCGATGCCATATCCCGACTTACGTTTCAACTCATTGAGGAACCTTCAGATAGTTGAATCTTAGCTAATAGACAAGGCGCAAAGGCGGGTCTGAGTTACCTTTCAGATACAACGACCTTCCGATCTTCTTTATCAAAGACGCACTCGACTGACTTTCGCAGGCAGTTCGCGCACGGTAACGAGCCCGAACACTTCACCTTTCGCTCGCGGCACCGCGTACAACTTGTAATGTAGTTAGGACCTGACTGGCTAATACCCGTTTTTACATCCGGTGATGCTGGGCCTGGAGGTCACTCCACTTACGCGTTGCTCGCTCGCTTGCTGCGCGGGACAGAATTTGCCGTCTCAGCCTCTTGCTCGGCTGAGCTGCTCGGACTCTCGACTTCGCCAGCCATCACATCTTCATATTCAATTATTCACAATTAGGTGCTAAGGAGGCAAATGCCCTTTGTTGTGTGGCCTCTCTCGTTGGAGTCTTGTAATTGTTAATCTTGAAATGGATTGAGGTGCGGAGACATCTTGATTGCACCTCCAACTCCAGCCACAGTCATGATTGTGGCGCACCTTAGCGTGCACTGAGCAAGTTAGAAGCCATTCTTCCAAAGTCAGGATCTCTGTTCAATCAAGGCTAGATTCTGCTTTCTTCCCCAATAAATTTAGCATTTATTTGCTTCTCAGTTTTCTTGTGTTTCGTTCGGTACTGACTAATACTAGACGCTCATCTTCTTCCCACTGCTTGATAGACCAACAGTGTGGAGCTTAGTAGTGCCTCTCAGCTCGGCTCGCTGGGCCGAAGTTTGCTTTTTGACTCGGCTTCCCGGCCCGCCTCCACTCCAGCCACAGGTTGCTGTGACGGGCCACTCTACCGATGCTATGGTGTTAGAAGAGTCGCGGCGTCAGTGTTTCTCCGTTGATGACGATACAAAGTTCGGCCACCTTTCTGCTAGAACAAGGAAGCATAGGCCATCTACCTTACTAGAGATGCCCTTGACTGCATTGTACACGTTTTCAAGCACTCAACGGTAAACGCAGCAATAGATGATTATTTGCCACGACCTCTTCATTTGGTATTGTTTCGTTGTGAGTTAGATTTTGAATTGATTTCTCTCCTGCCGCAGTACCATACTCGTTGGCAATTTGGAACTTGGAATCAAAAGTCCTTGTCTGTGTCTACGAGAGACCGCTTTGAAACTATAATCCCTTGCCCAGGGCAAAGGTTTTGGGTGAAGGAAAGCCCATTAATTACCACTTGTCCATGTTTCATTAGCAGGTATATTTGTATTTGAACAAGATATAAAACCTGATGTAACAGTAAGTTTAGTAGACGACCTAAACTATTCATAAAGCCAAAGAGTTTGTCTCAAGCTATCCATGCGAACGCATGCTACCCAATACATCGGGGGCAAAGATCGCTCAACAAGATAGGAAGATACAATACCCAAAATTGAGATCCGTTGCTAGTCATGTCCGGATAGACGGTGCCATGTGAAAGCTATGTACTGTCAAATTATGTGCAAGAAGTAAAGGCTATGTACAAAGTTCCCCGACGAAGAGTCATGGTGGGTTAGTCAAAGGATACGCCGAGCCCAAGGGCAGACCATTCAATGATCTTTATCTAACAGTTGCCAGTGGCAGTGAATGAGGCCTTCTCCTTTGTACCAACGTTGTTCACAACGACCTGCTTGCCGTTGGAGCAGGTAATGCGGACGCTGACAGTGTCCACGAGGAAGCCGTCACCGCTGCTCTTCTGCCAGTAGTTGTAGTCTTGACGGACGGTTGGCTGCCAGCTCTTGCCGCTATCGGTACTGACTTCGAACTTGGTGACTGGGTTGTTGTGGTTCACAACTTGCATGGAAAACCTAGGAGTTATGTAAGTTAGACTATCTGGGCCACTACCGTGATAAGAGACACATACCAATACTTCGAAGTCCCCTCCTTGTTTCGGACGATCAAGGGTGAGGTGATGCCGCAAGGAACCTGCTCCCATGAGACGCTGATTTGTCCCTTGTTGGGATCGTCGAGCTTGGCGAAAGCATCGGGGAAGAGATCGAGTTGGCCGTTTCCGCAACCTGAGGGGCACTTGTCGACGACCTGATCTTGAGTTAGAATAGCTCGGAGATGTCATTGAAAGGGATTGCTGATACTCACCATGACCTTGATGGTATTACCCTTGGGTCCCTTCACATTGAGGCAAGTACCGCAGTTTCCGTTGTAGTTGGTGTAGGACAAGGCAGTACCCAGGACGCTTGATGGCAACGTGTAGCCGGAGAACAGGCAGTTACCTCCGTTCAGGTTTCCACCATACCAAGTTGCAACAGCGCTCGTGGCAGCGGCGGTGCCTTGAACCATGACGGCAAGGGCCGCGCCGAGAGAAATAAGACCGTGCATCTTGATGGATGGAGGGGATGATCCTGGAATTCAAGTGAGAATGAACTGAATGGAAGGCTGGTTGGGAAGAGACCGCAGGAAAGCCAGCGCGATTTATACCAGGAAGCCCACGATGCTTGTCCCAGTCACTCTAAAGCACGCAACCAAATGAAGAAGGTCTCAAGGGATGGGCTGACATACTGACAGCCATGCGGCATCCCACAGAAGAAACAATACTCAATTCATTAATCTATTTCACCCGAATGACAAACTCTTTGGGGTATCATTCCCAAAGACTAATGGCTTTTGCAACTTATCAGAAACCCGCCACTCAGCAATAACAGCCCCCCTTTCTCTGCCATGTGAAACTACATGGGGGAATTCTGCCCTCTAATTCGTCAAAGTAGCGCTAGGAGCGCGGAGCAAGCGGAAACGCGATCGGGAAAAGGGGCCACAGAGGTTCACGATGGGCCTGTTCTTCCTCTTACTCTATACTAGCAGCGGCCTGTGCTTCGTCGGCTCCCCGGCTACCTGCATTAATTTACAGGTGTCATCCTGTCAAGGGGCTTTATATCCGCGTCGTACGGTTTGTTGTCGACTTTGGATTTCTCCTTGGTGGGAGAGGGTGACAATTGAGAGCTTTAAAGTTCAACGTTTCACTAAATAGTCCATGCTAACCCAAAGGGATGGTAACTGGCCGTGAGTCTGGACCGGAGTGGATAGTGGACATGAGTCGCGATATTGCGGACGGTGCCGTATTTCAGATTGCACGGCCTGTTCGTGAGCAGAATTCCACTTCGGATCCCACGTGGACGGATCGCGTTGTGGGAACCTATTGTGGAAAGAGACAGGGCTGCTTCGAATGCCATGTCTTCGGGTCTAGCCTATTTCTTCTTTCCCATGCCGGTCTTCCGTGCAGGTAATTGATGGCGCTGTCAGGCTGTCAGGCTGTCATCGGTCAAGCCGGTGTTCGCTTGTACTTAGGGAAAGCAATGTCCTAGTGACGATCACTTTTCTTTTGTATATCCCTTCAATTGTCTTACCGCCCAACAAAGTTGTTTGGCTATTGCCGAGTTGCTCAGATAGATTAGAGATGACACTTTTGACAAACAGCACTGAAGCATGGATTCGTGTTTCCATTCTTTCGAAACGAGACATCCTGCTGTTTGTCTCTCGAGATTCAATCTAGGCCCGTCTATCACACAAGACTACTAGTCCTTACATATTGTGCTTTACAACCATACTTACTCAACACTTAGATTGCTAGCAGCACCCTTCAGTTGAACCAAACTTTCGCAATCAACGGGCTCCTCGAGATGCATCTAAACTCTTTCAGTATGAGCCCCGTCTCTTCTACATGTGAGTATAGACCAAAACTGATGGATGCTCATTTGCGCTGAGCCGTTCAAAGTTCGCCATCGCCCCAGTCAAACTGAACAAGGCCATTTGAAATAATTGAAGTTGTATCTCACATGACTAGGTGACGATGCATCTTGCTTCAAGTTCTAATCACGTCTAATTGACACTCATCCGACAGCCTCGCATCCGCCGTCCGTGAAAATATACCCCGGGAGATCGGATTCACTGAATCAGCACCATAATCCAGCCCCAACGGCCTGGCCGAGTCGGTGCTTGAAAAACGACACTTCACCAATGTAGGCTAAATAGCCGAGGAGATGACTCGAGATTCAAGCTGAACGAGAACGCTTTCGTATTTTCGCATATGCCGCGCTAACTGAAGATGGCATTCGGCGAGCGGGTCTTGAAGTCAGACCATGTGCGTCGCCGGATGCGTCCTAATTTCGCCAGCGAGGAAGAGACCACACTATAAACTTCTCAGACCGCAGACGGAATGTCTCAATATCGGCCTTGACTGTTACCCCCCCGGATTCTTCGGCGGCATCGCCTGTTGACCGGAAGTCGCATGATTTGAACGCCCAACGCCCATGATCTCTACTGTTCCAAACGCCTGTGACGTTTTCATACGTTGACTCGTTTTGGTATCATGTGTTCAGGTTGAATGGCAAGCGCATCAAAATGTATATCTATGTCTCTCCATGTGCGACTTACCGACAGACGTTTGTATGCATCAGCATAATCAAAATTTGTCCGAATATTCTTACGCCACAATGGTCACCACACAATCAAAACCCGAGACTTCTGGTCTGGACATGTCGAAGTACATCACTCCGTGGAAGCTTGATCCGCAGCAACCGTACCTTCTGAAAAATTGCAGAGTTGTTGACCCTGTTCATGGATCGATCAGCAACAATACCACTATCGTCCTGTCCGCCGGCAAGATTATTTCCGTTGAAGCAGGCGAGCCAGCAAAGTCGGATGGAATTGAGATCAAGACAGAGAACATCATCGACCTTGAGGAAAAATATGTCTGCCCCGGTCTGATCGACTGCCATGTCCACATCGCAGTTACACCAGGCGCAGCCAGTCTGGCGTCGTACCGAGACATGACGGAGACCAAGAGCCTTCTGCGGCAGCCTAGTGTTCTGAAGTCAATGCTCCAGCGCGGGTTCACTACTGTCAGAGACTGCGGTGGTGCAACTCTCGCTATGAAAGAGGCCGTTGAAGAGGGCATCTATCCCGGTCCGCGCCTCTTCATCTCTGGAAAGGCTCTGTCCCAGACTGGCGGCCACGGCGACATGAGAGGGCGACACAACACTATCCCCTGCTGCGGCGGCGCTGTTTCGGGCATCAGTCGAATCGTAGATGGGGTGCCGGAATGCTACCGTGTTGCTAGAGACGAATTGCGCCAAGGTGCAGACTTCATCAAGATCATGGGCGGTGGTGGCGTTGCCAGCCCAACTGACCGCATCGACCAGCTCCAGTTCTCCGACGACGAAATCAAGGCTATAGTCACCGTCGCAAATAACGCAAAGACATATGTCACGAGTCACTGCTATACCACAGAAGCAGTGACACAGGCCATCAACCAGGGCGTCAGGGGCATTGAGCACGGCAACCTGATCGATCGTGAAACTGCAAAATTGATGGCGAAGACGGGGACATTTCTCACGCCGACGCTTGTCACTCACTTCGTATCAAAGGAGTCACATTTCCTAGATGCTGAGTCAGAAGCCAAAGTCACCACTGTACTCGAACAGGGCTTAGTTACACTCAAGATGGCAACTGAGGTTGGTGTCACCGTTTGTTTCGGAACAGATCTGCTGGGCCCAACTCACTTCGCTCAGTCGAAAGAGTTCTCTATTCGCAGTCAAGTCCAGACATCCCTTCAGATTCTGCAAAGCGCCACTATCAATGCTGCCAAGCTGCTTGGCCAGGAAAACAAGCTTGGCCAGGTCAAGGAAGGATTCATGGCAGATTTATTGATTCTAGATCGTAACCCTCTGGATGACATCACAATCCTGGACAAGTCTCAGGAGTCTATATTGGCTGTTGTGAAGGATGGCAGGGTCATGCATTCGCATCTGAGCTATATGAAAGAAGAGCCGAGAGTCTGAGGGCCCGGGGTAAATTAACCTCAAGTATAGAATCATGTAATCAGCATTAATAGAGATCCAAAGGATTTCTTGCCTCTTACCTTAATTGCAATTCTTCCTGGGCGCGTTTGTCTCGCCCTCACCTGTGATCAAGTTTAATCAAAATCTATTCCAAACCATTCGTATTGACTTGATATCGTACCGTATGTACAGCTTTTCGAATGAGTCGAACTCTGTTTGACATAGTTCTTTGTGTAAAATGACTTCGGCTTTATGGTGGTGTTCCAATGCGTGTAGTCAAGAGACCGAGTTGCCGGCCGCGATGTCGGCGTTTGAGCCCCATCTCCACGTCACCTGGGTTTGTTTTTCCCACGAATTGTAAATAGAAAAAACGATTTGTAATCTACCATGACTGACAAATCAGTTTCGGAATCTCAGAAACATGATCTCCAGTTAGAAAGGCATCAATCCATTGAAGAATCCCTGCCTGCCTGGAGACACATCCAAAGCTCTTCGCTGCCAATTTTGACTAGAAACTTCTTTTATCGATCACGCTTCTTTAGTCATGTCGACCACAGTCACAACCACTCAACCCCATGCAATGGAACTTGGTTCGACTCGAATAGACGATGGCATGGAGACGGAAACTCGAGTATCAGCTATCACCCGTCGACACGAAACCTCTGCCATCCCTCGAGAGTTCGCCTCCTTCGCGGAAGAAATCGGATTCGTCTGCATATGCTCTATGGGCCAACTTCTATTTGCAATACATCTTTCGCATACCTTCGTCAATCAAATCACTTTAATCGACGCTCTGAAAACGACTTCGCTCAATACACCATGGCTCATCGGTTCATTCCTCGTCGCTAACGGAGTTTCCGTTGTGATCTCGGGCTCCTTGGCAGATCTTATTAGTCCGAAGCATCTCACCTGTGCGGCCTTCATCTGGCTCACTCTTTGGAATTTTGTCTGTGCGTTCACTGTCATACCTGAGAGAATGATACTATTCTTCGTCGCTCGAGCAATGTCTGGCTTGGCGGTCGGAACCCTTTGCTCCGCGGCAATGAGCATGCTCGGGAGGGTTTACAATCCCGGTCTACGGAAGAACCGAGTATTTTCTTTGATGGGTGCCATGATCCCCCTCGGGTTTGCCATCGGGTTCATACAGGGCGGTGCGTTAAGTACACATTTGCCTTGGATATTCGGGTCAACATCCATTTTGTCTCTGGTTTGCCTGGTCGCCGCTATCTGGTGTATTCCTTCTCTCCCCAATGAATCATTGTCTTTGAAGGACTTTGACTACGTCGGAGCTGCGGCAGCAATTCTTGGATGCGGATTGCTCATCTTTGGTCTCACTCAAGGATCGCCTGCGCAATGGACTCCATACACTTACACCCTTGTCATCATCGGAGTTGCCTGTTTAGCCAGCTTCGGTCTCATTGAGAGCCGAGTAGGGCGGCCACTGATAGACAATCGCCTTTGGAAGACTCCTGGATTCTTTCCTTTAATCTCGTCTTATTTCCTAGGATACGGAGCTTATGCCGGAGCCTGACAATTCTATGCGGTGCGCTTTCTGCTTACCATCCAGCAAAAGTCACCCATCATTGTCGCATGTTATCTTCTCCCTATCGGTATAAGCGGAACCCTTGCGTCGTGGATTGTATCCAGAACGCTTCATATAATACCGGGACACGTTATCATGATGGGAAGTATGCTTGCATTTGCCACAGGCCCTGCTTTCTTCTTACCTCAACAAGCGGGTACGGTTTATTGGGCGCTCTCATTTCCCTGCTTCATCGTAAGCACATTTGGGCCAGATATGTCGTTCGCAGCTGTCTCCGTGTTCATCACATCGAACGTACCCAGATCGTATCAAGGTGCTGCAGGAAGCTTGGTCATCACTGCGCAAAACCTGTCCACCGCTGTACTCGCGGCATTAGGAGACACTATTGGGGAAAAGATCACCGGCCAGCCGGAGGGTTCCCTAGACTTAATAGCCCTGCGTTCTATCTGGTGGCTGAGCCTGGCGACCGCTCTGACAGGCGCTTTGATATGTGGTTTCTTCGTCAGAATACCAAGGAGTGAAGAAAAGGAGCATGTCAGCTGAGTGCATGCACTGGAACATGAAGGATTCTCGGGTATTACTGGTCATAAAACATTGATTATGTCTATCAACACCTCGATGGTGTAGTTCAATTGATATAGCCTCATGCTCGTTACCTAACCACGCTTATTCAAATGCTGGCCTACCTTCTGGTGGCACTGGGGTATCATCAAGCTGTCTTCTAAATCTCTGCATCTCCAGGATTCTACACCGTCTCGCTGGACTTCTGTGATTGCGTAGTGGTTGAGCAAGCCGCCACATGCTCAAGGTCGACATTGAGGTCGTACGCCGGCTCGCTGACGACATCAAATCTGCTCATGCGTGTTATTTGTAACGTCTTGACGGTTGATTTGTAGTTGTAAGCGTTAGACTTGTCCGAATAGCCAGCGTTCCGGTTCGATCGAAAGTACGGTCTTAGGCATGGTAATGTCGCGACTAAAAGACCAATATTGACGTCTAGCTCGCTCCAAAGTTCTGCGGCACCGTCAGAACACGTATCAAAGAGCCTATAGAGACATGCAGCATGTTCAAGTACTCACCAACTAAACCGAAAGGCAATGCCTCGACCGATGCTGTCTGAATCGTAATAAAGCGAACGAGAGAGAAGGTCATGTTGATGATGCCGAGACCAAAGGTACAATAAACGCCGATTTTGAGGGCTCTCTTGATCTTCAAATCAGGTAAGATGAGCCAAGGAAGGCAGAAAACTTTGTAGAAAGTCAGGAAATCTTCGAGTCGAAAGACCAGGGTCTCTGTTTACTTACTCAGGATATCTCCGAAGAAATGCAATGCCCAGCCGACTTGGAAGACAATGGCGGGAGACGAAGCCGAGCACATGACATTTTCTGTTCCTACGACCCGATCTTCGAGAGACCTGACCAAGAGCTGAAGTCAGTTTCAATGCCTGGAAACAGGATTTCTCGCTGTCGAATAAACTGACCAGTTCTTACTAAGGGGCAGGCAAATAGTAAAAAGCAAAATCATGCTGACCAAGTACGCCAGCCCAACGTATACTATAGCCGTCCATAACATCATTCGTCGATAGTACATAAATATGGGGAATATCTTAACGTAGACGGCGAGAAGGGCTCCTTTGCAGAGGTAGAATGTTGTGAAGAACGGTATGCTGCTGGCCCAAAACAACTTTCAGGCACGGAGTGTCAGTACACCTAAATTGATCATGAAGAAGGGGTTCTTTCTTACCCTCATAATCAGCATAACTTCGTCGTCGTTTCCATCGAATCCGTCGAGATTGATTTTGATATTTTGATGCAAAGCGCCCATGACTGTGAACTGTATATCGAATGACGCGGTTACAACTGCAGAGCACCATGCTAGGCAAAGGAAGTAGTCGCTAATCTGCAATTTCCTCCCTTGGATGTTGATTCGGAGATGAAGAGAAGCAGCTAGTACTGCGCCGGCGGTCAAAATAGTGACCCATCCCGTCGTCTAAGTTCGTGCCAGAAAGGTCAGCGATCATATTCCGATTCCAAGGTCCCGAAGTTCAGAATCTGAGATCTGACATACAATGATTGTTACCGCCTTTGGGGTCGGAAAATGAGCCATTATCCATCGTCACATCTTCACACACGTTGTTGAGCCTCGTCAAGAAAGTGGGCGTCTGGAATTATAAAAGAGGATGGAGAAAGAGCTGAATGCCTACGTGGGCTAGTTGAGACAGACTGACTCCTAGCGTGAGATGAGAATCATACTAGCTCTGGTTCCGTTATCCGATTCCGAACTAAACATACGTACGATAATTACCGAATTCATCGTCCGGATTCGGAAGTGCTCCAACTTTATCCTTGAAAGTCGCGCCCATCGGCCGACCCTAGACCCTCTTGCACATGCGTGAAAGCGCTGCAAGAACACAGGTACAGCAAGTCAGGCGTCCTCAATAGGGATGCGCAACGATTTGGACATGGCTTGTATGAACTCAATATGAAGATAATGCCGATGCCAACCTCTTTAGAGAGAACATCAATTGAATCGAAGTGGACCATTTAAGCGGGTTTTGCGTGTTCATTGCATCAGGGGTCTGAGATGAGTGTCTTGGTCGGCTGACATGCTGTTTCCCCTGCAACGTGGAGTATTGTCTTGGATTCAAGAGATCACCCGTGTCACCGTCTGCTTCAAGATCTGGCACCCCGCTCGCCGAATTCGTTCTTAGGTTCAAAGAGCGCCGGTAAATTATATTATCGGATGCCTCTCATTTGCGGCCCTCCCTGGATCGGACTCGAGTTCGGAAAGCCGAAAAGACAACGGCCCGTGGTATCCTTCAAATAGAACATTAGATGCGCTGAGCCCTTACGAGCCTTGGTTTGGTGCCATCATGAGCCTATCTACAGGTAGCAAAGGGTTCAAAACAGCCAAACTCCGCGCATACGTTTCGCGCACTCCGTTTCGTCCGTAACCGTCCAGCCAATTTGACGGGGCGGGACGGTGCCCATGGAACCAGTCTGTGCGATCCGCGCCACATCGCAGCACATTGGTACGTAGACTGAGCCGCTCTATCCTGATCACTCACGCTACCATTTGGCTGTAGTCCTAATATATGTAGACTAGCCGCGCTGAGACCAATGCGGTGAACTAGGCCCGGGGCAGCACGTGGAACCATCAGGTTGTTCACAGGCTTCGACCTTTCGAAACGGGAACTAGCTTCTGGGAGAACCCGAACAGTGGGCTAGTCGCTGCGTAACCGTTCTAGACCAGCACTTTCCGATGTTTTGATGAGTACGCACGAATGAGCTTCCCTCATCCGATAGCAACCATTGGGCAGGAGACTTACAGGTACGTTTCAAGAGCTTACCATTATACAATCAACGCAGGAATCTAGACGGATTCTTTCGCTTTGACGACACGCTAATCGATTTGAATTTCAACAATGACCCTCCTAGATGTGTTCTCAACATTTCCGTCGAGTCAATTGAAGACCTCGCGTAGAGAGACGCTTGGGTATATTGAGCGTGCCTAGCTAAATCTACTTAGGTAGAAACCCTACTCAATGATCTCCGTGGCTCGCCGGAGACGTATAGGTCAGAAATCAGATCACTTTCACCCATCCCGAGGTTGGATTTTGAAAGCTGCTGTTGACTTACTCTGAAATTCAACCACAACCTTCCATGTATCAAACCTCGGTACTTAGTGAACAATCTGCTTCTGAAGGGACCCCGGTGTCCGGGCCGCATGTTCACTCGGGGCCTCCGCCGGAACGGCCCCACTTCGCTGCGCTTCCGAAACCATCGAATCCGGGCATGGGTGAGACAAGGCGAGTAAGGGTGGCGGAAATCAAAGACATAGGTATTGTTTCTGTACAAATCATCTAACGTAAGCTCGGTTTGCCCGCACCACTTTGTGCTCGCCTTTGACGAAAACGGCCTGCCGTGATCCGATGATTCGAACTTACCATTGGCCCTTTCCCCACGCCCTTCCGGCACCCGGTAACAGTTGCTCATCTAGTCATCGATCCTTTAATATACCTAGATAATATGATGTGTCTCTTCTTCCGGCACAGAGCACCCATTGGGGTTTCCAGACTCTTGTTCCAAAACGGTATCTAGCCTCGGCGACCTCGGCGAGGTGTGGCGCATCCTCGCCGATCGAAACTGACTGGCTGGAAACAAACACTGTCGAAGAAAGAAGACATAAGATGACGTACTTTGGTCATAGAAGAAATAGACACATCATTGGAGTGGCTTCAAAAGATCCAAACCTGTTGTAAAACAACCATAGCGGACCGGGCCTGTTCACATTTCGCTCTGACCAGTTTCATGTCTGCACGAACTTGTCCCTACGCTGTCGGATTCAATGAGCAGAGTCACGACGTCACTTTTCCAAAGCTTCGCAGGAAAGATGGAGTAGTCATTTATTAACATCACGAAATGCTAAACTATCTGGTTGAGAGATACGATAAGATTTTAACTCTTGCTCTTCCTGCCGTCCTACCGCAGTATTTACCACAAAGTTTTCGTTCATAAGTTCAACCAAGGGCTCCAGCTTGCGCCCAAAAGGATCTATCGTTCAATTTCGCCATGACCAATTGGTCTTCTAGACGGCTCTCCATCGGCTCGAAGCCGATAAATCGCGACCCGGACCTTGTTCCTCGTAAGTAATGCTCACGAAGTCGGTCCGAATAATCTTTCCGTCAGAGGGACGCTGACTTGAATCACTTTGTCTGGATGTGAGAGTTGGGGCGTTCGAAGAAGCTGATATGCCCTGGTTCGAGTCAGTTGCTGGCGTAAGGATATTCTCCTGGCTGTCGCCCTCGACAATGGTAAGACCAAGTTCATCTTTGGGTTTGACTTTTGGCTTGCGCTGGCCCAGCTCAATACCTCCTCCTCCCCGAGATTTTGACTTGCTCTGAGAGCCGTAGTCCTCATAATATTGCGGCGTTTGTTTGGACCCCTTAGCCGAGCTGAAGGGGTTGCGCCGAAGAATGAGCTCAAGAAGCGGCTGCATGACAGGTATTGAGCTTGCGATAATGATGGTGCTGCCCTCGACACTACCGAGATCCAATTTCAGTAGGGTATTTCTTCCCGTGAGCCTCCTGAAGCTAGTTGAACGTTGTAAAGAAGGGGCTAGACTCACACTGTCCAGATCACCAGATCAGAGGTATCGTCTATGCAGGAAAGATCAGTAAGATCTATTAACTTATTCAACAGGGAATGCAGTGCCCTACATGAGAAATCCTTGCTCGCAAGGGACGGGATGCGAGTCGTCTTGTAAATAGCAACGATACCAGATCTTCGAGTGATTAGTTGTATGAATCATGTGTTGAAGCTGCAAACTGGCCGAACGAAAGAAGAGTCTTACATTGACCCGATGCCTAGCGCACAAGAAAGCGCAATCTTCTTTTTTGTGGCCATCTGAAGGCGGAATAGTACAATTGCCGGGTAAACAGCGAGGTATACATCGACAAAGGCCGAGAAAGCTGTGTCGTAGAACAGTATTAGCAAAACTCAAGAACCTTTCTAAGTACTTTTGGAAAAGGAGTTGCCTCACATCCCGCATAGATGCAATAAGACACCAGAATATTGACATCAAAGCAGGTTCCCTTGACAGAAAAGTCCCACAAGGACCTGGCCGGCATGCAACGTCCAAGTAGGAGACCAGCCGTCACGAATAGCGTCAACTGGCACCAAATCCCTAGCCACCATAAAACCACTTATGATATCTGTCAGGGTTCATCAGCCGAACCAACAAGGAGACAACAGCTAGTTTGGGGAGACCGAAGGACATGATACCAGGGCAGAAAGCTGCCGTAGTCCAGAGAATGGCCCCCTGCTGCTGCTCGTTCGATAAGAGGGACATGTGCCTTCCGTTTCCGTAGGTGACTGCGATCGTAGACAAAGCCGTTGAGATGTAACCGCAAAACTGGGAAGATTTTTAAATTAGACTGAGTTGCTGGTGCGAAAGAGACAAGTGAAGAGAGTGTGACTCGTGACAGGAACTTGACACACAACCATGGACACGTACCAATCCTAAGATGATGAACCAGTCATCGCTCTGGAACTTCTTCATTATTCTCCCCCTCACGTAGACACGACCGACGACGAAGCAAGTGCTGATGGCCGTGACAATCCAGCAGACGGTAACGATGATTGGCCCTTTGTCTTGAGCCTTCCACTCATCTGATCCCTCCGCTGGCGAAGCCGACATATTGGATTTGCGGTAGGCAATGACTGAGGATTTCTTGATCACGGAAAATGTGACACAGGAGACAAGAGCTGATCTAGGCGCAAATAGGATTCTGTTGAATAAATGCAAAGCAGACTGCGGCGTGACGCCTTGCAGAGCGTTTCTCCAGCATCGACCAAGAAATCGGCCGAAGACGTGCCGATCTTGCGCAACCTGAACTTTTCTACCAGGTATTGGGGTCCTCGGAGTGATCATGTGTCGTGTCGTTACCTGGAGATGGAGCCATCTCCTATTCGTCCCTTCCTTCGAAAACAAAAATGCCAGCTTATCACTTAAAGCGTCTTGCTCAAAGTTTTATGTAGCATTGCCGTTTTTGCAATCATTTCATATCTCGCCCTGAAGATCTGGATTCCATTGACAAAAAAGAGCATCGGCTGAGGGGTAAAACTACAAGACCATGGGCACATGAAGTCCAGGATGTATCACACCCTGCACCAACAAGCAAACATGTCAGAGGACTTACGAAGTACGTGCAGGATGAAGAATTAACTTGGTCAATCTTGAGCTGCTTGGGTACTTGTGAAGACGGCGTGATATGTCCGACGTGGGCCGCGGCGCGCGGCCCGCAGCTCATTGACCCTCTAGGAAAGGAGATCGCAGTTCTCATCACGTTGGAAGTAGTCGTCTTGGCGGCTCCTTTAGTTCAGGTGGAACTTTAAAATCGGCAGATGCAGGAGCAACATGGGGTGCTCGATGGCGTGGAACGGCTTCCGTTATGTAAAGACCCTGTTTGACCACCAACGGCCAAGTGCCGAGAATCACACCTCGTCGAATAGAGGACAAAAGCACTCGCCGCTAATGTATCTTCAGCCCTTGGTTTGTCACAATCATACCGCCACCAGAATAGATGATAGCAATAATTTGATGTGTTGAGACAAAATCCGGACCAAAGAGCTTTGCAGCAGCGCTTGTAGTGATATGAAATTCTATTAGGGTACATTCAGTGAGATTCGCTTTCTTGAGAGACTATTACGAGGGCCTAGAGTTCTTTCATGCTTCAAAGGCAGCTGTGGGCCGAGATATGATCAACGGATGAAGCCAACGACCGTTGGACGGGGCGATCAGCATGGACCTGACGAAATTGGCTCTGTATCCGCATAGATACCGGGGTGTTGGTCTTTTGTATGGTTGGCTTCCAACAAATTTCGTGTTGGTGCAAACCAACAAACATTTGCCCAGAGCACACCTAGTCTGGAAGACTCCTCCCGTCGGGCCCGGCGACCCGGGGCCCCGGTCCTCCCAGGCTGGGGTACTTTATGAGCGGTTCGGCCTCCTGCGAGTTTCCGGCGTAAAACTTCTCCAACATACTGATCAATTGCCAGGACTGTGGCGAGCACGCAGGAGTGAAACCCACTCTGTCTGCGCAAAGTGGCTTGAATGCGAATGGCATGGTTGGTGGAGGGTTCGAGCAATTGAGACTCGACAGGTGTTTTCTGAATCCTGTATCCGTAGTTTGACAGATAGGCGCCCTTTCCGCCACCCCTTTTTGCTACTGATATCCTTAAGAATTTGATTTCTTATCGTAAGTGTCCGTAGTTGTCGGACAGAGGGTGGCAGGATGTGGGGGATGTCTGCGCGTCGTCTCCCCTGACTCCTGCCAAGATCCGATTCCGCTGAACTGACTGAGGCAGATATAAAGTACACGTCCTTGGAAACTCTATGCCTGACTACCCCCGAGCCCCCACTCATCCGTCGTTTACTTCACTGTGATACATCACTCAAATTCATAATGTCTTCCACAAACGGCACGAACGGCATCAAAGGGGCCTCCTTTGTTGATGCAGCAATCGCCACTCGTCCGAACGACCTGGAAGCGGTTCCTGGTCTGCTCAAGGATCTCAACGAAAATATTGGCTCTTTGTCTGCTGATGACCACCATGCGCGTCACGAGCTGCTCCTCACGGCTCGGTCTATAGTACAGGCCCTCGAGGCTCCAAGAGAGACCATGATCAAGCACTGCTGGGCACAGGTAGGCCTCCGATGGTCAGCTGATATGCATGTTACTTGATGTGACTAACTTTCATCAAAGACCGGTGCGATTGCCGGCATCAACTTTGGCGTAGATACAGGTCTGTGGAAGCTCATGGCCAAGAACGGCGACAGGCCACAGACGGTGAAGGAGCTTGCTGAAGCTCTCGGCGTCGACCCAGCCCTTCTCAGTAAGTGACTTCCTTTTCCGTACTGCTCACATAGCTCATAATTTCTATAGGTCGCCTCATGCGCCATCTTGGTGCCATGGGCTACATCAAGGAGACAAGCCTTGATGAGTACCAACCTACCAACTTCTCAAAGTCATTGAGCCTCCCCATGATTGGAGATGGATATATCGCGATGTTAGTCGAACTTTTGACCTTCCCTTTGGGCCCCTTGCCCTTGCATTTTTAGTTGCTCTACTTCATTCTGTCGACGCTGTTGCTAATCTCTTGAAAACCCAAGGACATCTTGCACTGGCGCTGGACCCTTGAGATTCCACGAGTACTCCCGCAAGAGGGGCTTCAAGAATCCCACTGATGCCAAGGACACACCTATGATGTACGCATACAATACTGATAAGGATATGTTTGCGTGGCAGCAGGACCTTGGATGTGAGTACAATGACCAACCTACTTTAGTGACAGGTGGACACTAACATGCAATCTACCTAGATGGTACTCACTTCAACCACCACATGTCCGGCTACCGTCAGGGTCGTAATCCTTGGATGGCCCCCGGCTTTTACCCCGTCAAGGAGAGGCTTATCGAGGGCGCTAGCACGGACGCCAACGCGCCCTTCTTGGTGGACATTGGCGGCAGCATCGGTCACGACTTGGCTGAGTTCCACTCGTACTTCCCTGAGGCGCCAGGCAAGCTGATCCTGCAGGATCTTCCAGTCGTTATTGGCCAGATCCAAGAGCTCACGCCAGCAATCACGCCAATGGGCCATGACTTTCTGACTGAGCAGCCCGTGAAGGGAGCTCGCGCCTACTACATGCATTCATGTCTACATGACTGGCCGGATAACGTCTGTGAGACTATCCTGAAGCAGATCAAGGCTGCTATGAAGCCTGGGTACAGCAAGTTGTTGATCAATGAGAATGTTATCCCCTCTACAGGAGCATGGTGGGAGACATCGGCTCTCGACATGGTCATGCTGACGCTGTTTTGCTCAAAGGAGCGTACTGAGGGTGACTGGTACCACTTGTTGGAGACCATCGCAGGACTGAAGATTGTCAAGATTTGGGGTGGTGGCAAAGGTGTTGAGAGTCTGATCGAGGTTGAGCTTCCCTAAAATTGCTATAGTTTCAACCTATTGTACTTGTACGT
The DNA here is from genome assembly GCA_014706365.1 of Colletotrichum australisinense (nom. inval.). Lineage (NCBI taxonomy): Eukaryota > Fungi > Ascomycota > Sordariomycetes > Glomerellales > Glomerellaceae > Colletotrichum > Colletotrichum australisinense (nom. inval.). The sequence continues at coordinate 5,316,871 of JABKAN010000003.1, forward strand.
TGTGGTTGTCATTTATATTGATGATGAGAAAGTACAGAATCGTGCATCAAGTACTTGAGTCACCTATTCTTTAGAACCTCTTCGAACCTTTGGCGGACTCAAAGCTTCCCATTCACATGTGTTCTAGTGACCTTGTCAATGGCCTGTGCTGCGCGCTTCACATTCTCCTCGCTCAAGCCAGCAAGATTGATCCTTCCGGACCCTGGGAGATGAACATGATACGTCTCAACTAGCTCCCTGCACTGAGATGGTGACAGCGCCAGGCACCTATACACTAGATTAGCGATGTAACCATCCACCGTTAAGAACACAGAACTACTGACGAGAATAGCCCCTTTTCCTTCACCAGATATGACCAATCTCCGGGTGTCTACTTGAAGTCAATCCTGGCACATATGTCTGCTTTCGGAACAACTTACCTTGAGGCGTATCGCAAGCTCGTCATACAGAGCTTGGCGATTCCTCTTCAGACGTTTTCTCATGCCATCGGTCTCTGTAGTCCTAAAGCTTGTTGTCAGCGGATGAGAGACAGGAACTTCTCCAACACGGACTTACCACTCTTTTCGCAAGTCAGCATCGTTGAGTACGATCTTGACAAGACGGCTACCGTAGGCCGGAGCTGAGGAGTACGTGTGCCTGATCAAGCTTCGAAGCCTATCTTGAACATTCGCGGCTACTTCCTGTGAGTTGCCAACAAAATGAAGGGCGCCACAACGCTCCCCATACAATGCAAAGTTCTTGGAGAATGACTGGCAAACCAACATCTCAATCCCCGCATCCACGAAAACACGTACCCCTACGGCATCTTCTTCAAGCCCGTCACCCAGGCCCTGGTACGCTGCATCAAAGAACGGCAAGTGCCCGTGATATTTCATCTCACGAGCTAATTCCTCCCATTGGCTAAGGCTTAGATCGACTCCGGTAGGATTGTGGCAGCAACCCTGCAATACGAAAATGCTGCCTTGCGCTGCCGATCGTACAGTATCGAGGAGAGCGGTGAAGTTGACAGCGTGTTTTGACGTATCGAGATATGGGTATGTGGTGGTTCCCAGGCCGGCATCTTGAAAAATCGGGATGTGATTTCCCCAAGTGGGAACTCCGATGTAGACTTCGGGTTTTGGTTCCATTACTTTGGAAACAAAGAGGGCTCCCAGGGAGTTGGCCCCTGTCCCGGAAATAGTCTGAACTGAAGAAACCTGGAGACTGAAGTTAGTGTCTTTGGCCTGAGAAGTGATTTGGATCTTTTCGAAGATCATTCAATCTCAGAAGACTATCAAGCCAACCACATACTTTGCCAGTTCGAAGAGCACCGCTGTGCGCGCCAAACATGACTTTGGCGGCAAGTCGGAGAAAATCCGCATCTCCTATCGTCAACTCATACTAAACAATGATCTCAGCCTATTTTCCCAAACGCTAGGTTTTAGACCCTTACATCATGCCCTAGGTCCAGCTCATCTAGTTGTAGTTTGGCCTACCTTTTGGTCAGTTCTCACTCTAATCGAAGCTTGCTCTTTGTTGTCTCTAGGCCTGGGGCAGAAATTTCGACAATACCTTTTTGACAACCTCCAGCTCTTGGTAACTACCCTTCTCGTTACGATAGATTCCAACACCCAAGTCGACCTTTTCTGGGCTTGTGTCGTTGTCTGCATCTCTTTTTAGGGTGAACATGGGGTCCGGAGGACCGGGCTGTACGTGTCCAAACATTGTGGCAGAGCTGAAATGAAGATGGGCCAAAGGCTCTTGCAAACAAGCCTTCGAGCTTTCTCGTAGTCTTTTGGACTGACCACTCAAATATTAGCGAGCAAATGGCGACCCAAATGCTCCGGCTAACTAGCATCCATCGCCGAGTTGGCGGCGGCGCGGGCTGCCGAGTCTCCACTTGACACTTGCACGCCATCGGGAAGACTGGCCGAATCGCTCAGATTGGCGGGAAGAGGAGCCGAACCATCAACAAGTAAGCTGACACTATCCTCGGCCCAAGGAAGCAATGAATACTAGATAATATCTCCATGATACCTCATGATGAAGTACTGGACATCGACAAATCAGTAATCTTTTCGTTCATCTAAAATGGCTTCTCTCCTTTCCAACAGCTTGACTCGCCTGAGCACGTCGGGAAAGCTATGCACGGTATGCTTCGGAAGAGAGCCGCAGTAAGACTCCTCTTACTAACATAACGATATAGGCAATGGGCATTCGCCTTGTGGCGAATACACAAATTGTCCATTTGGCGGCAAACGGAGGGTTTGATGCTCTTTTCATTGATCTCGAGCATTCGACGTTATCCATTCATGATGCCAGTCAGCACTGTATCGTTGGTCTTCAATTGGGTATGACGCCCTTTGTCAGAGTACCTTATCAGTGCGGCAATGGCTTTGTTCAAAAGGTTCTCGATGGAGGAGCCATGGGAGTTGTATTTCCTCACATTCACGGCCGCGGTAAGTACCACAAGAGATTCCTACCTGGATTTCCGCGTCCATCCGGTTGACAAGAGGAACTTACAAAGTACTTGCAGTTGATGCCATGGCTGCTGTCTCGATCTGCAAATATCCGCCGCAAGGAAAGAGGTCCATCACTGGCCAATTGCCCGTATTTTCATTAAAGGCTATGCCACAGAGCACCATAATCTCAGAGACGAACGCCAACGGCTCAACTGTATTTCTGATGATCGAGACGAAGGAGAGTATTGAGAACATCGACGAGATCGCTTCTGTTGAAGGCGCCGACGTTCTCCTCGTCGGGTCGAATGACCTCGCTATCGAGCTAGGCGCGCCGAGCCAATTCAAGAGTCCAGTTTTCCGGGAAGCTATGGAGATCGTAAGCCGGGCATGCAAAAACACGGCAAGATCATGGGCTTGGCTGGTATCTACAACAACCATGAGCTGCATGACTGGGCGATTAATGAACTAGGCGTCCGCTTTCTCCTTGGCGGACAAGACTCTGCGATACTAGCCCGGGGAGCTGCAGAAACAATGGCGGAGATCGCGAAAGTACAGAAATAGTCTCCAAGTAATATTCAGATGATCAAAGCATACCATCGTCAAAACACAACTTTCAGTCATCGGAGACATATTGCAACTATATACTATGCACGAATTCCTCGGGTCTATTGTTGGTGTTCATGATCTTGGATCTGGGCTATTCCGCTCACGTGCAGTGGTTATGTCTCACAACTTGAGTGGTGAGCGCCACCATTACATCATCAATATCGAACCATTCTTGAACACAACCATTTCCCCGGACGCCCCGGAATAACCATATTCATCCCACCTCTTAGATATTGTTACCTGATTTCTAGTCGCATGGCTTGATTCAAGAGTCCACTTTACGTATTCTTTGAGGAAAGGCTTCAGTTTCCGCCTTACCACCATAACATCTTAATCATGGCCTCCATTCTCCTCGCCATCCCGCGCATCATCCTCGCGTTCGAATACTTCGTCGGCGGTATTCCTAGACTCGGTCCTTGGCCTTTCAAGACGCTGCACGAGAGAATCTACCGAAAGTCGCAGAAAACGGCGCCGTTCCTCCACCCGCTCTATCCTTTCACTGATCAACGCACGATCAAGCTTCATATGCAATACATCGGAGCACTGATGGTCACAGAAGGCTTCCTACTCGCGCTGCCACAAACCCGAGGGGGCATCTTCGCCCTCTTCCTCGGATGCTCTCTGACGTCTTCTGGATACTGGAGTCAGATGCGAGCAGATATGCCGTATTGGCTTCCAGTCACAAACTTCGGTCTAGCATGGCTGGTGTGGTATATCGAGAACAGATCATAGTCGGAGGGAATGGGTCATGTGTATTGAGTCCCTCAGTATTCTCGTCCATAAGTTCAAGCAAAGCAAGTCATTGGTTTACTCTTGTTGTGCTAAATCCTCCCCAGTCTTCACACTGAACATTGACGCGGAACTCATTAATCTCTCTCCATTAGAACAGAAACTCGTTAAATCTACTCAATGGTTCCCTGATTAACACTGGCTTATCAACGGTCCCTGTTGGGCCAACGAACCCGATTCCGAGAACTAGGTGGAAGATTCAGAGACGAGAGGCTTCCTTCCATAGATGGACCAGCTGAGGATGATTAGTAATTGCGACCAGCAGAAACGAAGTTCGGTAAGCTCACATGTTGAAGTACGCATGGATAGTCCTATCCTTGAACTCTTTACGGGCCTCAGCCATGAGAACAAGCACTTCTTCCCTGCTCCAGCCGTGGACTCGAGTGCACGGAGCCATGCAGAAGCCCTCCCAGCCAGCGATGGCATTCTCATGATTCCAGATGCCCAACTCCTTGTACTTCGGATTCTTGGGCCAAGAGTTTGTTGGCCACTTATAGAGCTGTTTGTGGACGTCCTCGAATCCGGTCTCGATGAGGACGTCTTTCATCCTGCTGATGTCCTCGAATGGTCGACCAATAATGGTTGCCGCATCGAAGAGTAGGGTAGCGGACTTCGTAATTGCCGAGTCGGGCTTCAGGGTGCCATCATCTGATGTTGGCACGGCATCGAATTCGATCAGCTCCAAGTACCCCCGGGACTCAAATTGCTGCAGCCTAGCTTAGCCACCTCCTGACACTGAATCCGCTCCGCCTTCTAAAAACAGGAATCCTACTACTTACTCAAAGCACGTCTGGATATAGGCCTTCCAGTCTTTGATGGACGAATTCATCATCCGACTATGAATGTAGTCAAATGGTTTCGAGAATGTCCAAGGCTGATCGATATCGTCTATTTCGAACTTGACATTTGGTGGCACACTGGATGCTCGCGTTAGTTTTCAGCATCCCGCTTGGGCCCTGAATTTCACTATACACTCACAATTCAGGCTGGACAGCTGAAAGATCGACTCCGCAAACCTCAGCATCAGGGTGCTCTTCCCCAAAGTCGATAGCCCAGATACCGCTACCAGTTCCAACATCGAGAACATTGCCAACCTTCGATCCTGGATTATTGGGTGGAGCAGTTGCGAGCTTGTTATCAAAAGTCAAGATGAAGAGGTTGTGCTGGAGATCTATCGCAGTAGCGCAAGGTCAACATCCTAGGCTTCAAGTAAATACCGGTGGTCTTACCAAGCCGGTCATTCTCCCTCTCATCATTCGGGAAGAAGTATTCTGACGAAAACGTGAGTCAGCTTCATTCAACAACAGCGACAAATTCGTGAGTGACTTGTAGATCCCAACGTACTGCCGTCTTTATACGCGTGATACGTTCTCCCGTTCTCCATCCTGTATTCTAGGATAGAACTGCTGACACTCGTACTCGAGGATGCGACGCTCTGGTTCAAGCAGTCAACATTAAAGATAAGAATTGAGGCGGCGAGTTACTCACGCTGCCAAGGTTTGATGCAGCATCGCTTTCGTTGTGATCCTCAGCAATGAGCTCGACCTCATGATCAGTCGTGTTGTTGGGATGCGTTGCCTGAGCCGCCGCCGCCGTTGACGGTTGAGCCACAGGGTTCGTGTTGTTATCTGCACACATTTTGCAAAGTTTGGCGACCACAGAAATCCAACCAAAGTCGTGGAACACTACTCTCATGAAAGCTCAAGAGGTTTGAAAGACAAAGAGACAGTCTCGCCTGATTACCCCTCTTCTTGGCCTCGGACAGTGTTGTTGGTCCAACCAACACGGAAACTGCATACAGATCCTTGGTTGTCTGCCATTTTCGGTTGATGGTCCCGAAACAGGGATCCAGTCCACGTATCAGATCAAGGCGTTTCTAGAAGTGGGATGTAGCAACTCTGCAACACAGTGTGGCCGCGATAGTGAGTGCTGGTTGGAGGTTTTCCGTTGAGAAGCGAAGCGGTTTAGCGTAGCAAGCATGGTCGACTCTTTACACCAGCCTTCCAGCTCAATACCAGGATTCTCATGGACTCACTAGCACATCGATGAGTTTTGAAAAGTAAAAGTTTGCACAAAATAGCGGCGAGTAAAGTGACGGCGCTGCCCAACAACTGCCTGGCGGTGTCATCGTGTATCATAGACTGACAGCCCCGCATCTGGCAACCGAGATACAATGCATATGAGATAAATAATGGGGGCGAGAGGAAACCGATGTAGAGGTGTGGATCTTGAGCTCAGGTTATCGAGCATATTTACCAGCAATTAGGCTGGTAAGGGTTGTGCTTCGATCTGGAATGCTTTGTAGTAATATTGAGGGAACTTCATGTTTGAGTGCAAATTTCGCGGCTATCAATGGCAGATAACTGATTACATCATTAGATGAATTCAAGATGCGGGATAAAAGTCAAAAGGTCATTTAGGTTCAGCCTCATTTCGAGAAGAGGATAGCTCGGGCCACATCGAGACCCGAGTCTTAACTAAGATGGAGAACGATATAATAAGCGTTATAGAGCAGCAAACTCTGCGCCGGGATGATGATGACCACGCCCCATCTAGGCCACGTGGTAAATGAATATGTGATCATTTTTGTACAAAATGTTCTTTTGTGTCGTATATGTACATGAATGGCACACACCGTTGGCTCATGTCAAGCATGACCATATCTCCCATCAACCACTACGAACGTCTCCTATGAGTCAGACGTCCTTTACGTGCAGTCGCTGGCGCCGGAGATGAAGGTGCCGTCAGAGTTCTCGCAGCCGCAGACGCCTGTGTTGGGGTCCTTGATGCAGCCGGTGCCAACACCGTCCTCTTCACCGGTGCCGCTATACATTGCAAACCCGTCAGCCATCAGTCCATCACTAGTAAAACAAAAAGAACATCACTGGTTCATCTGTTCGCAACTCACCTCCAGAAGAAAGTCCAGCAGTCGTCGTCGGTGATCATCTCGGTGGGGGACTCGCAGGTGTACGCGGAGCAGGTACCGTAGGGGTACCCGTTGTTGCCGTCGTACTGGTGGTCGGTCTCGAAGACGGCGAACGTCTGGGTCTTGCTGGTGCGGGTGTTGTGGGAGCACTCGGCGGCCTGGATGGCCTTTGAGACCTTTGTGGCGCTGCAGTTGTAGCTCGAGGGACACTTGCCCTTGGTGTTGGAGGTGGCCGGGTCGAGGGTCGCGGCCACGAGGGCGGGGGCGAGGAGGAAGAGGGCGGAGAGCTGCATCTTGAGGCGCTGAAAGTTCGGAGAAGTGATAGAACGAGTGTGATTTTGTTTTCGGTTTGTGTTGTAAACGAGAGTTATCCGAGTCCAGCCCAAGGAGTTGCAAAGAATTGAAGTACGAATGAACGGTGGTGTGTGAGAATGGAGAGCAAGATCAAAAAGAGACTTTCGGAGGGAAAAGGGAAAGTCGCGTCAAGTTCATATATAGATTGCTCAAAGTCGACCCATCCCTGGAATTTGTTTCCCTTCATCTTGGTCTGGTGTTCTTTGTGGGTGGTAGCGTATGTCCAATGTAAATTGCTTCTGGGGCCCGCGTTTCGAACAAACGAACGCATTACGAGCGCCTGGAGGCCGGCCGGCCCCTGAGCGCGCGGCACCCGGTCCCGGCGGGGCGGGAAGCATCCCAGTCTCCCGCTCGGAATCAGGTTCTAGACCTTTTGGCTTTCTATTTCCATCAGACAGACCCATTCACCTCAACTCAAGAGGCCATTTGAGAATCGACGGTGCCTCACTGACGTCGAGAGCTTGTTCGATGCCAAGTCATAGACATGGGAGAACAAGAAAGGCTTGGCTCTCCTGAGTGAGAGTTTCTGCTGGCACCCCTTACCCATCGTCCCAGATCCCCACACAATCTGACATTTCCCGCGGTGGATCCCGCGGCACTGCCTTGGCCAGCTAACACTGCGTGTTCTATTGTTTTATGACATGACAGACCTCCACTCACCCACATCTCATGTCTCTGAGAACTCAACACGAGAGTTCATCAGACGGACCAGCACATCAAGTAAATGGGCAAAGCTGCAGCCCGCCGTTCACCTTCAGATACAGAAGCTCACTTAGTCAATATCCCTACTCGAGGTAAGACGCTCGGAAGCAGCTGAGGTTTCATCCGGGCAGCTGAGCTCAGCCCAGCCCAGAGCAGTGCCCAGGGGCCGAGGAAATTAAAGGCGATCAGTGGGGACTCCCGCATCCTGCATTTCCAGTGCACGGCGAACGATGCCGTTCACTCACTCATTCACTCACTCACCGAACGGGTGAGCGCATCACTGTGGCTTAGACAAGATACAATGTCAATTTACTGACTTATTTTGATGACGACGCTCTCTAAAAATCCGTGAATTGCAGGCTCTTGCATGTTTGTGAGAGATTGTCGCTCAGGTCGAGTCGCAAGAAAACAAGCAAATCTCGCCGAAACTGTGTCACTGTGGGCATGGCAGACGGCACAGGTGGGAGAAATTTAGATGTTTCAAGCATAACAAAGCTCGAATGATTTTGAGCGACAGAACTCGCGTGAGTCGTGTTGTTGCTAGCCACTTTATGTGCGACATTTTCAGGAGCTTGGTACGACAGATGAGATAGAAGTGAGGCTTGTGCGGCGCGTCAATCCTTTGGACGAACGTCTTTGATTTGATCAATACTTCAAACTTGCTCGTTCTTTGAACGTCCTGATCTCTACTGGGTAGGTCTCGTCGGAATTGCTCTCCCTCGTTCGAAGACCATCGTTATGTGATTCGCGTCGATCCAGTCGATGGCCCGAGCGTAAGCATACGGGATTCTCATGAAGGTTGATAATTCAGATCGATTATTGCTCGATTAACCTTCGAGGCTCGCCGGGATCAAACAGATGTCTTGGCATCACTTGGAAGCAGTCTAAAGCACCAATGAGACGCGAGGTCGTCTTCGGGCATTTTAAAGACGCAAAGTGTGGGGTGTTGCAGCGAGCGGGCGCTCTAATCTGGGGTGGAAGCTTATGATCTCCGGTGAGAATAACCTCATCAGTCTTTTAGCTCACACTCAATCTCACCGACATCTACTCAGACGTCGACATACTATTTCAGCAATGGCTATCCGACTTCAATGAAATGAATCTATCTCATTCCTCGATTCGAATAATGCTTGTTCATCACCGCATATCAAGCACAACATTACTATTCTTTCCACCCCCAAAGAACAACCTCACATTCTCTCCCACCACCCTCCGGATATTCACCCTCGTCTGATCAGCGCACCACGCCAAATGCGGCGTCAGCGTCAAATTCAGACCCTTAGCCTCCTCCCCCAATAACACGCTATCCTGCCCACTCCCCGCTGGTTCAACCTCGTAAACATCCGTCGCCGCCCCCGAGATCCTACCCTCCCGCAGGGCCGCCACCAACGCAGCCTCGTTGACGGTCCCGCCCCGCCCGACGTTGATAATCACAACATCAGGCCTCATCGTCGCCATCTCAGCCTCACCGATAAGGTTCTTGGTCTCTGCCGTGAGGGGCACGATGAGGAAGAGTGTCGTCGCGCGACGGATGACCTCTGCGAAGGGCGTGCGGTGGGCGTCTCCGTTGCCATTCGGCTGAGAGGCGGCGGCGGGAGTGACCCGTTACCGTTCACAGTAGGCGCGGCATCGCTCTTTCTCGCGGCGACAAGGACCTCCATCCCCAGCGCGCGACACATCTTGGCGACGCGCTGCCCTATGGGCCCGTAGCCGATCATGCCCACAACCTCGTTGCCGCAGGTATGCGGCGGGCGGCCCTCGCTGTCGAGGAGGAGGGAGGACATGCTCCCCTTTGCGCGCCAGGGGTTCGGGCGGCCCTCGGCGTGGTCCATCATCGTGTTGTGGAGCGTCACGAAGCGTCGGCGGGAAGAGAAATACTGGAGTTCCCCGGCGTTCAAGGTCAGTCAACAAGTTTCTCTCTTTCTAATCGATGGCCTCGTGACTTGAGATTTTGAGGGATCATCTGAGGTAGGGAGCCGGAGGACTCACCAAGCCGAGGGCGTGCTCGGAGACGGCTTCGACTGTTGCGTTGGGCGAGTATATCACGGTCACGCCGCGACGTCTGCACTCCTCTAGGTCGATGTGATCTGTTCCCACTGTCTCTGTGATGATACACTTTCTGCGTCGTCCGCGTCGTCAGCCATCGCTCGCCTTCGAACCAGCTATCTCGAGTTTGCTTCCGACAGTAATGTAGGCAGATTGATGGTGGTCGTTTCCCAGCTCAAGTAGACACTTGTCTTACAGGAATCCGAAAGGGAAGACTTCCAAAGTCATCAGCCCTGCCTCATACACCATATCCTCTCAATCTCGTGGTCTGGTAGATAGGATCACCCGATCCTGCGGCAGACCATCTCGCTCGGCCATTACCTTCATTACTCTTAGGATCAACTATCCCCTTCCCCTGAAATCCTCTCTTCAACTCTTCCCAAGTTCAGCCTCAGTCCCTCCTCCCTCTCTACCCTCAACTATCACGACCCAATTCAAACTCTCCCAGAACTCAAAGAAAACACAACCCAAAACTCACAAATACGGCGCCTCCCCAAGCGTCTCCCCATTAATAGGCACGGTCGTCGTAATCAGCACGCTCGCAGGCCACGCCCTCGCCGCCGCGACGGCGCTCTCCGAAGGCCGGGTATACTCGTACCCGATAACCTCATGCGTCACTCCCGCTCCCAGGTCACCATCATTGACCTCCGGAGGCGGCACGTGGATCGTCTCGAGCTTGACGATGACGTGGTGCGTAGCCGAGGGCGGGCGGACCGGCTTCTTCACCTCTGTCGCGGGGTCGGTCATTGCTTCGTTAGTTAGTTGTGTTCCCTTTTTTGTAAAGGTGTGTTGTCTGCTGTGTTCTTTGTAGGCTTGAAGTAGGCGTTTGAGTGACGGTGAGTCTATAAAGACGTGAGCATGATGGATGATGATAAGGGAGTGTTTATACCAACGGTGGTGTAACGACAAACACGCCCTACAGATAGAACCCGTCTTAAAGTCGCGCAGTCGGTGTCTTGATTGGTCTCAAAAGTCTAAAGATCTCGTCTCAACATGATGTATGCAAACCACGAAAGTAAGCTCAGATCCCAACCCTCGATCCCAGAACCGAGCGACGATATAAGTATTTGTGTACGCGTGGTAACTTATCTTATCAAAACACCAAGGAAAAAGCAAGGGAAAAAGAGCCTCAGGGGCCACACCTCCGGACATAACACTCTGCTGCTCCCTTCCAAAGTTCCCAACCTCGCTAGTGCCATGCTACTTTCTCCGCGCTCCGCATTTTCCCACTCCCGGGACGCGATAAGATCGGCGCATCATGTAATATGACATGCCGTGTGTTTGCTACTCGATGGAAGGGCGCGGTGTGGAGATGGCGCGGCTTTGATTTTTGACATCCACACATCCATGACCCATTCCATCCACACATCCCAAGCCTCCTCGACACCCTCACCCACAACCAAAACGTGGGGAGCCGCCAGAAAAGGTGTGACAACCGCGGAAGGAATTCCGTGCTTACCATCCGGCTTGCAATGTCTGAGAGACCCTCACGAAAGGCGCTCGTCTTTTCGTGCAACACGTAGAACGGAGCAACATCTCTCACAAATCAATTTGATCAGCTCTGCCACTGCTTCAAGACATGCATGTAATGATGGCATCATTCCTCTCTTTTTTTGTTTTTGTTAAAAGTCCTAGTCCTGTTCCTTAATCTTGACGGGACCACCTGCCCCGAGGCTTCTTTCGCCTGGGCACAGATTGCTACTGATTCATCCACTCACGTCCAATCATCCTACTCCCATCAAGCTGCAAGCCCTTCTTACAGCAAAACCCAACACGAAACCTCACCAATTCTACTTCTTAAACGTAGCGCTCCTCTCACCTCTGGGAGGCGGCGCCTTTCTCGCGCCCTTGAGCGGCTCATCGCCCGTCTTCGCATAAGGGTCAAACGTCGGCTTAACGTGTGTCTTGCCACGGTTGCCCGTCCTCGCCGCATGTAGCACCGATGTGGCCTTGCTGTAGTCGAACGTCTCCTCTTCCTCCTCACTGTCGCTCGAGTCCGCACCGTCAGCCTCCTGCTGCTCGGCCTTCTTGGCCTCCTTCTTGGCCTTCTTCGCGGCACGCTTCTGTTCCTTCTTTGCTTTTTTCTCCGCCTCCTTTTGGGCCTTCTCGGCCTTCTTCGCCGCCTTCTTCTCCGTCTTGGACTTGCGGTTGTTGATCGCCGTCAGATATCCTTGCAGTTTTCTCTGCTTCTCCGCGGCCGTCTCTTTCGCCTCCTCCAATTGAGCCGGCTCGGCCTTGTTCTTGGCGACTTCCTTCTCCAAGCGTTGTACCTCGGCTGCGGCCTTGTCGTAATCCTCCGTATAACGCGCCACCTTGTCTGCCCTCTTCGCAGCCACCTTTGCCTCGCGCTCGCCAGCATCCGTCTTCCCGTGCTTCTTTGACTTCCTTTCGGACTCTGGCCGCTCCAGTACAATGTCGATGGAGCTCTCGCCGGATTCTGACTCGTTGTCACTAACATCGGAAGCGTCTGCTGTAGGGACTTTCCGCTTCGTGCCAGCCTTGAGGGTGAATTCCTCCTCCACCTCAGGTTCAGCGGGCTGAGCTGCCGCAGCAGCCTTGGCTTCCGCCTCGACGCCTCCCTCCATAGCAACATCCTCCTCGGGAGCGGCCTCAACCGTCTTTGCATTCTGCACAAACTTCTGCCACGGGAGCATGACGTACTCTCCAAGGCCATTAGCTGCAGAGGCTGGCTGTTCCCAGGCCGAGCTCAGAGCCATGCGGCCGAACAGCTGAGACTCTGACAAAAGGGCAGGTTCCAGCGCTGGCTGTTCCCAGGCCAAAGGCTGAGACTCTGACAAAGGGCAGGTTCCAGCGCCCTCAACCGCATCCTCGCTTGCAGCCACTGCCAAAGGCTTAGCAGCGGCCCTTGGAAGCTCCGACTTGAAGAAGTCCAGTAGACGCGGTTCGTTGATGCCCCTCTCTCGTGCCTCCTGGTAGCGCGTCCATATATCGGTGACGTTTTTCCGTGCGATGAAAGCGTGGTTCGGTATCAGTGCATGTAGAGCCTTGGCGTCGGGTGGCATGTGTTTTGCGATATCGCCAACGATACCATTAGGCATGACAAAGGCTGTACTTTCGTCCTCTTTCCGTGCCACCTCGTCTCTCCATTCCCAGACGGCTCTATATACGGCAAATTGCTGGCCCGAAAAGGGCATAGGGTGCTTCAGGAGAGTGTTGTACCAGCCCTTGCTACCCTTGCCAGACTTGGGGTCGAACGTCTCACCACCGTACCGACTTAATGAGAGAGTTTTGGACTTCTGGAGGGTCATTTCGATGTAGTCGGTGCTAGGGTTGCCCCTATCCGACTTCATCACGAGCTCGTTGCGCATCTTGTCATAGATGTACAGCAGGAAGTGGGTATCAGAACGGGCATAGTACAGCATCTCGTCAGAAAGGGGGCTGCAGAGTGTTAGTATCTCAGAGAGATCGCTTCAGGGGTTTGCTTACCGCACTCTCCAGTCGGCGAGTTGGTACTTCTTGTCGGCGTCAAAGTTGACAAACTTCTTGAGAAGAAATGCCAAGCTTTTTTGGGGGTAGTGTAGCGCTTCGCATGCACTTCCGGTATCGAACAGACCGTTGACATACAGACCAAGATCGCGCTGCAGCCAAACCATGTCCATAAATGGGCCGTGGAAGACCTAGATTTGTTAGTTTTGTCGAGAAATCGTCAGTGAGCTTAGCAGTACTAACTTTGATGATGCTGGGGTCGGCAAAGACTTCGTTGAGTATCTGGAGCTGCTGTCTCCATGGCTTCAGAGTGTCTACAATCCAGTCCTGTTCTCTTGTGCTTATCTGCATCAAGGAGGTGAGTCCGACGTATGTTCTGAAGTCGTGATGTTCCAGATCGACGGCAATTTCCTTGGCCTTCTTGAGGTCCTTCAGCATCTTCAGGACCCCTTCATATGTGTCGACGTAGATGGCTTCCGTGCCTTCGACGGGCTGCCATGGAATCGGCTCGGCTTGTTTGTAGACTCGGTCGGGGTATTTCGCCTCGAGGATTTCGGTCTCGTACGGATGCTTATATCTGATCTTTCTGTCAGTATCACTGAGAAATAGTAACTTCTCCAGTCTCCTGCGCGAGTTGGCTGCAGCCTTGTATGCGACCTTGTCGGAACTCGGCACTCTAGGAAATATCAACGGTAAAAAAGTTTGGTGGTCGTACTGGACAAAACCCTCTTCTGTTTCGCTAGTTACCAGGCTCTTCTCCAAAGGAACCGTAGCATGGGGCTTTTTGGTAATGAGGGGCTTCCATTGAGCGTTGTTGTCGACCGGCTGATCGAAGTGGAGTTGGGGTTTAGTGATGTTGGCACTGCGGACAACGCCTCCAGCCGTCTTGGGCTTCTTCGATTGGGGAGCCTATGTAGCGTCAGTATACATGATGTTCCGTATCAACAATGGAGCGCACTTACGGCATCAGCAGAAGGCGCATCCTTCCTCTTCAAAGCTCCGGTATACTCGTCAATAGATGTGTCGGCTTTCTCCAAGACTGAGTCGACAACGTCCACGATGCTTCGCCAGCGCATATCCACGTCGTCGGCATCTTCGAGATCGGGCGCATTCAGTCCGCAGACCTCTGCAGCTGACTTGAGCAGTGTGGTCGAGAGCTCGAGAATCCGTGTAGTTTTGGCGTCGAGATCGTCGCCGACGCTGGGGTTGACGGCGCGCTGGAAGGGCAGGTCCTCGGCGGAGACACGATTGACCGACTTGACGGTGGCCACGAGCGCGGCCTGGACCTTGTCCTGAAGAGACTTGAAGTCCTGGGGGGACGCCATCGTATCGGCGCAACGGGTGTGGTTCTCGGTGGGTGGCTGTCGCGGTCTCGCTGCGAAGTTTGACGATTGAACAAAAAAAAAGAGCCCACCATGAAAGGCCCCGGCCGATAAGATTAGAGGCGCTATCTAATCGATAAGCGCGTGGATAAGCGACTTCGATGCTTGGCGCAGGGTGTACTTCGAGGAATGGAAGAGGTATGCGTATTGGGATGAGGAAGAGCCCGGTTTCAGTCGATGCTGACAGTAATTTCACATAATTAGTGTTGATGCTCAGAATGTGTGAAATTGAGAAGTTGCAATTGATTACACAGAGGATGAAGCTGGTGAGTGCCCTGTGAAGTGGATGACAGTAAAAGGGAAGGCAAGAGCCTTGGCCAAGCCTTCCACTTACAGCGGATGACGCCGCTGACCTTAGGCACTCAGGCCCCTGTGACGATTTTGTCTCCATTTCTAGCCGCAACCTGCAACTTCACCTCTCAGTCCTCCGTGAGTTCCGTCAACAGAGAAGCATCCATCATGTCTGCGTCTTTAGCCCCCGAATGCAATGAAGTCAAGGAGTAAGTAGCTGGTTTTGTAATGAGATGAATGGGCTGCTAATCCTGCTGGGATAGGCGCTACGATACATGCTTCTTGAAATGGTACAGTGAGAGTAAGTTGGTTCCCTGCACTTGACATGGATGACGAAGGAGACCTCTAACGACAGGTTGAAGAGTACCTCAGAGGCACCGGCACAGACAACAATGAGTGTGCCGATCTATTCAAGAACTACCAAAAGTGTTTGACGGTAGGTTACGTCTCAACGACAACGACTGCTCTCACAACCAAGCTTTCGGGTGAGTGAGCGGCGAGGAAGAGTACAATGACTGACTGGCAGGTAGGTCGCTCTCAAGGAACGCGGTATAGACAAGCTGCTGGATGAGGCGCGGGAAGACCAAAAAGACAACGATGCAACATACATGGGACGTAAATGTGAGTGCCACATCAGCATGCACCCTCCTCATTGCTGCAATGTGTTCTTGGAGATGGGAATCTGACCACTTGTGCAGGAGGCATTTCAATTCTGGACAAGATATCCCGCAAGCTACCTAGTTTTCTTTGGCGTTATTCAGGGTTGCATTTGTTGGGCACAATGTGGCAGTGTTTAGAGACGGCAATCTCCCAATATGATGTGTTTTTTCCTGGCTTTTCCATGACGCGTCCGCGCGCCAGCTACCTATTCCTATGGTGACTTGGATGTGGGACACTAACGTCTAGACTGAGTAGACTCTCAGGTAAGCTTGAATCTCTCCGAGCGAAATTCCTGGGATGCAGAACAGAAGTGATACCTAAGGTACCTCACAAAATCATAGAGTAAAGTAGGTAGTGGGTGCCACAGTATCCGCAACGCGAACAAGACAAAAAAGGGAAAGAAAGGAATTCTAAATGGCTGTGCAAGTAAACGGTGTAACGTGGGTTCATTGCTGGACATGTGTCAATATTGAGATCACCGCCAAGTCTCCATCGACTTGATGCACGACCAAGGAGGCCCCCAAGTTGCATAATGGACACAGAAAGCCTCTTGTTCCAACATATGAGCACAACTGAATAATATATGAAGTCTAACGAACATGTACAAAACGTGTTGTGAGTAGAATTGTCCGAGTACTTTTAGGTAAGTACCTTGATGTGATGCATCAGCCCACGTGATGTTGATAGATTTACTTTCACCAGATCGCGCCGGGTCACTACCTATGGGAAAAAAAACCTAGCAAAAAATGGAAGCATGGACCGGAGGTGGGCCAGTCCCAGCTATGAAAAAGCCAAGCTCAAGCAGGGTGGGGGCTCGTTCCAGGTTCCAGACCGCCCACATCCCCGTAGACCCTCTGAGTGCGTCCCGCGGGTCACTGGTCAGCAGGAACTTCTAGGTAGAACTCCTGCAGAGTGCAGCACCTCACCCAAACCTGGAAAATGTCCAGATCTCCCGTCTCCTTTAGTGGACGCGAGACCCGCTAGCGAGACATTTCGCTAGCGGCAGAGCGACTTGTATGTGTGTAGGTATGTACCTCACCTAGGCTGGAGGCTGGACGGCACACTGCAGAGAAACCAACAGGGACTAACTCCCTAAGGTGCAGAGTAGGTACCTTACCGGTACGGATACAGAGGGAGAACCTGATGTCCTGACGTCCTCCACCTCAGCTAACCCCAAAGCTGCCAAACCTCTTGTACCCCCCGTTCTGTCCCTCCAATAATTACATGGCAAATTCCCAGATGTACCGCATCCCTCCACGCGCGCGTGAAGCTCGTCCCTGGCTCTTGACTTTCTTTCCTTAGTTTCTACTATTCTAGCCCCGTCTTGTCTTGTGCCCTTTTCCAAGGTCCGCGTCGAATACCTTTACTCCATCGGCCGTCCAGACTGCAGAGACTCGAGACTATCCACGCCCACATCCCTCCACGACTCCACGTCCCTTCTTCTTCTTCTCCTCCCCTCTACCTGTAGAACATCTCTGCGCAAAGCAACACAACACCAACTGCGGTGGTACACCAACGTATTCGAATCATCGCACCAAGCCAGTCCTCGCCCGGCCCTCGTCCTCCTCCAAAAGCTCTCCAAGACACGTCGAATCAAGCTTGCGACCCCACGATCCTTTCCAAGCTTCCACCCCCCTCTTCCCCCCGCGCTTGTCCCGCAATCACCGCCGCCGAGTCCGCAGTCCGACGCTCCATCTAGGTCCTTTCCGCCCCGACATACCAGTACCTCTCCTTGGCGACAAGCCTCGGCATGCACTACCCAAGGGAATAACGATTCTATGCACCCCCTCTCGGTTCTCAGCCTTGGGATCTTCGTAGCTGGCTACATTACCGCTCGATGGGATCTGGTCACACGTCTCTATGAGCTTGCAATTTTCGCCTGGGACTACGGAGTTATTGTATGATGATCCTCCCTCCCTCCCTCCTTCGGGCACAGCTGCCTATGCGCTGCCTCGTTCTCAACCCTAACATTCATGTCTAGACACGCGCCGCCAAAGGTTTCGCGCTCTTGACCTTCGTCTACCTCGTCATATTCATCCCCGTGGAACGATTGGCCACCAAGGAGGCGAACCTGGTACGACAAACCTTTTCGATCCCCCCCGCTGAGACATGTCCGGTTGCGCAACTGGGAGAAGCATCTAGCTAATGACGGACTCGACACAGCACCCCCGATCCACCGGAGCTGGCGTCTCGGCCAGGGAACAGTTGCGACGGAGAGGCTCCTTCTGAGCGCCGTCTCCCGCGCTGCCCTCGGCTGACATGCCAGAAAATGACGGTTTAATGAGGATATTCTGGCCGACGGACATCCAGCGCTCCGACCTGCCTGGCGTCGTCGTGGGATGGAGGAACTCGAGCCTGGATGTCTTCGTCGTAGCCATTCTCGATGATGTCGACGTCAGCAACCCCCTAGACCACTAGCCCTTTCACCAATTGACCAATCTACAGGCCGGCCATGTCGAATTCGCCCTCAAAATCGGCACCCTCTTTCGAAACTCTCCTCACCCCGTCAACAGCATCTACGAACGATGCGGCCACAATGCGATGCACGTCCTCGGTCTGACGAACCCGAGCGAAGCCGTCGTACTCGATCCCTCCCTCTTCATCGCGACCACACCAGCCGGCGCAAAGTCGCCCCGAATCGCGTGCGCAAAGGCCCTCAGCATACAGATCATACTCTACGACCGACCGCGCCCCAGCAGAATGCAGTACATCTCGCTGAACCCCATCTCGCTCGCGCTTGGGAACAAAGAGGCCCCGGGCCTACCGCCGACAGAACACATGGCTGAAGAAGAGAGGCAAGAGCTAAAGGTGAAGGAGGAAAAGAGAAAACTGGTGGAAAAGCTGAAACAACACACCATCATCAAGCGGTCTCCGTCGCCAAAGGAGAGAGCCCTGCCAAAGATTGTGAACCAAATCAACTGGTCATGGGAGCTGGAGCAGCTATTGCAGAAGAACATCTCCCGGATCGGCACCCGACCCAAGCGATCTCTCAGCGTCTCGGAGCGAGTGGTGGAGCATGCGACATCGATGCGGAATTTCGTCTGGGACCTCCTGATCTTCTACCTGCTTCCGCTGATACAGTGGGGGTTTGTGTACATGCTCATGGGTCACAGGGCGGTTGCCGAGTTGCTCCTTCAAATTCTGGAATTCCGACTGAGGGACGACTACCTAGCTTTGAAGGATATATCGGCAACGGCGCAACAAGTAGAGATCCGATTGCAGCAGTTTTGCTACTGGCCCATGCAGTACACCACTTTGCGACAGCGCAAGAATGATTGGGAGAGCGTCACGACCAGTCATCCTGACTACATACGGTTTTACAACAGCCTATGGCTCGTCGCCAACGACGTCATCATTGGTATTGCGTTGGGCTCCTACATCATTGACAACGCGGAGTGGGCCGCCAACGCAATCAGCGAGCTTCTGAGGGTGTACACGGTCGAGGCGCTGCAAAGAAGTATATCGTGGCTAATGGGATGGCCTGCGGGTTTGAAGCTGAATAGCGAGCTGGCTCTCTTCCTAGGAGACCTTTTCCTCTGGGTCATTGATTACTGGTCAAGTGAGTTTGCCTGCGTTCAAGATTCAAGGAACGATTACTAACCCGAACAGACTGCATCGCGACGCTTCAGCCGTTATTGCCTCATATTATCTGGTTCATTGGCTTTTCCAGCTTCGCCGGAGCCAGCATGCCCATTGCCATGTTCTCTGACCTGCTTTCCAGCTTGACCGTCCACATTTACTCCTTTTATCTGGCATCTGCCCGGATCTACCATTGGCAGCTCACAATACTCATCTCGCTCTTTCACCTATTCCGGGGCAAGAAGCACAATGTCCTCCGCAACCGTATCGACTCGTGCGACTACGACCTGGACCAGCTTCTCGTGGGCACCATCCTCTTCACCTTACTCTTCTTCCTCCTCCCGACCGTGGTGGTGTTCTACTTGAACTTCGCCGTCGCACGGATGGTCATCATTTCGCTAAAGGCTGTTTTTGATACACTTCTCTCTTGTCTAAATCACTTTCCCCTTTTTGCGCTGATGCTGCGGGTCAAAGACCCGAGGCGACTACCAGGCATGTATCACTCCACATCAATGTGAAGAACCTGACTAACATGGAGTAGGCGGCATCCGTTTTGAACTTCGAGATACCCTTGACTATAGACTTAATAATACTTCCAACGAGCCACCGACATCCGTCATCTACCTCAAGGTATGTCATTCCTCTCTTGTCACCACCATGTGTTTATAGAGAATTCGCTTCTGACTACCTACCAGTCCATCCCCCTGACCTTCCGCGCCATGTTCCACCAGTACTTCCAGATGGGCAACCGCATCCGCAAGCACTACCTCTCGCCCACGGTCGTGCTCTGCCTGGTGACGGGCAAGTTCGTCCCGCCGCTCAACCGCAAGAACCTGTACAGCCTGCAGTACAGCATGCTCCCCGCGCGCCGCGCGAGCTTCCGCCAGATGTGGGACGCCATCACGACGGTGCAGCCCAGCAGGAAGCCCGTGCCGTTTGTGATGAATGGTAAGAGGTATCCAACGGGGATCGGGGGCGGGGGGAGGACGAGGTATCATCACTAGATAATGAAATTCTTACGTTTTTGTTTTATGAGAAGATGATGTATTGTTGCGTTGGTGTTGCTCTCTTGTGATGTGTGTGTGTGTGTGTGGTCCATAGACTTTCTCCATGTCTTTGACCTCGGCCCTCACATCGTCTTACGTCCAGAAGCCCCAGTAACCCACGGATCCTTCCCAATCCCATACACGTAACTCGACCGCCCATCACCATTGTCGTCGGCATTGTCATTGCCCGCGTACCCTACCCCGTCCCTACTCCAGCCGATCTCGCGCGGCTTCAACCGCCGTGGGTGAAGATGAGGCGCCGATGGTGGCCTTGGCTGGGACTGAGGGGGGATGACAAGGTACACTCTCATGGTTGGGAGGCGGAGGAGACGGAGGTAAGGAATGAGAGTAGGTTGAGGAGGTTCTTTGGTTTCTGTTGGCTGGGTTTGTATGGAGTAAGGGGAAGTACTGGTTTTGTGTAATATTTATAGGGGAACCTGGTTTGCCCCTTCTCGGCGGTGTTGTATCTAGCTGGTATGTCTGGGAGGCTGGGAGCCAGGGCTGGCGTGGTATATATCTACGAGGTCGGTCATTTGGATTGAAACGTGCGGGACGGGTCAAATGGCGCGGCTGTCATATATGTGCCAGATACTAGAAGTGTGCACGACCTTCATGTCATTGATATAGCGTCGGTGTGATTATAGCCTCGAACCCACCGCGAAGTTTGGCTAGATGGGGTTGTATTGGGGTCGCTGTCATCAGCGTTCAAACCCCTCTGAGCACTTCCCTTCTCGTGCTTGGGGCTCAAGGGTATAGATTTTGAAGATGTAGAGGACAAGTCTGCAGTGGAGACTGGCCTAGTCTTGAGCTCCAAGTTGAGATTTAAGATTGACCGCGTTGTCCTGACTACTTACTCGTGGTAGTCTTGCGTCCATTCTCGTGGGCTTTGCCTTCGTCTTCGAAGTCACGTCCGTTCGTCGTAGCGTGTCTCGATATTGAAAGTCAGGCTCCAGCATGCTCAATCTTTCCGAGTCTTCTGTCTAGCGCGAGCGAGTAAATCCATTTCATCGTCGATGAACCACACGGTGATCCCGAAGTGAGGTTGGAGTCCGTCGCTGTGATTGCGGTCATTGAGTCGCAGGTATGGGATTCGACCCCTATTTTGGATACGCAATATGACAGAGCGTACTTGCCCCGTCCCTCTCTGCACGTTGGTCTTATTCGGCAGTGTATACATCTTCGTAGGTTGATGATGAGGATCGAGTGATAGATTGTAGCTGATGAAGCTTGGTTAGTATCGGGGACTAAGAAGACACATTTCCGACAACCATTTTCTGGAGTCAGTCCACGTTTCTGGGAATCGCCAACGAAAGAGAAGCTAGAAAAATACTTCCCCAGAACGCACAGCCGCCTATCGCGTAACGCAATGTTCTTCTCTTTCATGGGGGCTTTTTCTTTCAGGAGGCATTCACAACATAGCGGCCTGAAGGTTTGGGATAACCAGCGATGGCCTTCCTGTCGAGATACAGAACTCAAGCACTCGACAGTGTTGCGATAGGAGGGACTTAATGGGTAGACAAAGGAAGTCACCCAATCACCTAGTCACCCCTCTTGGATGGCACAGTCTCGTTGCCTTGTATCCTGCTTTGCTTCCAGAGCCAATCTTCAAAATCTTGTTGCAGGGTTTTCCCACATCACTCAACAGGCGCATAAGAAGACAGGGAACTAGATCTAATCTTGACCACCACCCGAGTGCTGAGCGGGATCTTCTGGATGGAAGGGCCTAGTCTTTCTCCTACGACTGGTTCTATCACCGCCTTGTGTACTATAAAGGTTGCCCAGCTCTTTACCAGGCTTGCATCACGAACTTGGAGCCAATCAGCACGACCATGCTCCTGCTCTGAATCTTTAGTACTCAAATACATATCACCGAAGAATTTTAGAGAGCTTACAGCTTATTAAGCTTGCTCTCTTGTAGACGAAAGTACTGGCGCAGGTACGCTCCCACAGGTTTTCCTAGTGTATGGTTCCCACTGAGAGTGCCAATCGCGAAGTCCTAATGCCTCAATGTGTATTGAACTTAACTGAGGTAATTGATAGCCTTTTGGTCCCTGTCTTGAACATCGCTCTGCTTCTTGGAAACCAACTGATTTTCTTTGAGTGTCATATTCCGCGCAAGCAAAATGAGTTTACGACAGCCAAGGTGAGGCCCATGCGGGAAGCTTTATCAAATATGCGTGGGGCGTAGCTATTCTCATCCTTGAGAAGAGACGTGAACAGCCTTCCCTCTGGATCTATCTACTCATTCATGACCTATAGCCCAGGGCTATTATTTGACTTGGGAAAGATGACATGATAGAGCTCGCTCAACTGTTCGGTTGTGTCTCGACCTTAAACAACACGAACGAGAGCACAGCGGTCGTAACAACTCTCTCATACGGATGGCTCGATGACTGATAAGCTAAATGCTTTAGCAGGGGCATCCACATCAGCTGAGTGAACTTGCGGGACCTGCTTCCCCTTGGGGGGCGGGGGCTTTCGATATCACGATTCATCTTCCGTTTTGTGATGGGCAGTGGACAACGGAATGAGGTGGTTAACGGAACGACGTGGTGTGATAACGCCGTTGCCTTTGCTCAATCCGTTCAACCACTGGACTTCATGGCACATTAGTCGTGTCCTATGTGACATTTCGGTAGATTTCCACGCGTTACTCCAGGGAGCTCTCGAGGTTTGATCGTGGCTGTTGCGTGAATACCCTTACTATATTTTCAACATCTTACTGCACTTGTAGGAGACGATCTTCTACTTCCATTTGCTTCCCACTCCCAAACATTCCACCAAAATCATATTGTCAAAACAAATCACATCCCATCAACACCTCCTAGACTTCCAGAAGCCAAGGAACAGACGTCGTTCCTGTCCCCCCCCACGCCCGTTCCCTCCCAACCCATAAAAGGCAAAGAGTGGGTCAAGTCATCAGGTACCGTGTCCGCCCTGTTTTTCCTGCACACCTTTCGCTTGCTCCTGCAGCACTTCGGCTCTTCGCGACGCCGTTGCACTCGCCAGTCCCTCGGTTCTCCGAATTGGAGAACACAGCCAAAAAATGAGCCCAGGTCTCAAAAAAGTCGAACGAGGTTCGCGTGAGGGGAAACCTGCCATTACCCTACAGCCGGGTTCGTCATAAATAGAAAATTACCAGAAAAGGGTTGGAAGGATTACTTAATCTCTCCAACGACATCCCATCTCAAAATCAACGTCGGGTGGTGTACCAAAGACTGCGAGCCCAAAATTGACGCAACATCACGACAGCGACCACATTGCCCGCTAACCTCGCAAAAACAAAATACGGTGGATACGAACGAAAACGGTAACAGGAATGGGCAATCGGTCTTGGATGGGACAGGAAATCCATGATGCCATTACTGTTCTGTGGAGCCCCCTCTAGTAAAGTCGAAAGTCCAATCCCGCAGCGCCGCCTGACCGTCGAAACCTTTACGTTGGGACCCGCAAAGCTGATCCCAAAAGGGGCAACGAAAACGGGGGGGAGATGATCGTGAGAAGGGGGAAGGGCCACATGACGAAAGAGGTACGCGAAGAGCAGCAAAGAAGTGATTTTTCTTTTCCTTTTTGTACTGCTGCGATGAAACGGTGATCAGTACGGAAATGGATGATCACAGCGTACGGATTTTCGCGCTTGTCTCGTCTTTCAAGTGAGAGAGAGAGAGAGAGAGAGAGGGAGACGATGGTCTGCGGGAGCCGAGAGGTCAGGTTAGGTGCCTTGCCACCCAGGAGATATGATCGAGATCGAGGAGGAGCACATGAGGAGGATGGAAAAAAGTCAATTGCGAGGTTCAGGATTCTCATCGCCATTGTCAATGGCCTTCACATGCCTTATCTGATTTCATCTGGACTTTTCTAGCTTTCCTGAAGCTTTTTTCTTCAAAGCTCAAGCTCGCTCAAGCTTACGACGGCGAAAGTTTTCGTCGCGGTTTGAAGGGAGTGGGGGAAAGAACTCAGAGACTACCAAAACAAACGGCCGTTCGCCGTCTAGAAAGGACAGGTGTGTGAGAGAGCCAAGGGGGCGTGTGAGCGAGTGTCTCCGTGACGGTGTTTCTCGGTCTACTACCTGTCTGGCAGTCTGCGGATACAGCGCTGTCGGACGCACGACTCGGAGCCAAGCTTCGACGATAAGGACATACGTCGAGATCGAGCGGAGCACTCGGAAACCGAGCTTTTTTCTTCCGGGCCTGGGGTCAAGGAGTTTTGGGGGGACAGACTATCGTTAGCAACATCAATGGCAGTAGTCTTGTTTGATGGTTCAAATTGCTCGAGTGAGAGGAAGAGTAATGGAAAAGTGACGGCGGCCGGCCTGGCTCTTCAATTGGCACATCAAGAGGTGTGCCTCCAGCGGTAGTACCTCTTCTCTCGTGTGGCATCATCATCATCTTCTTCTTCTTTTGCGGCAGCGCCTTCAAGACCAAGAACCAGATGAGCAAGTAGGATATCCACTCGGCATTCGAAAGGAGAGAGACTCCCGAAAGTGAAGTCACTGAATCGAACCTAGTGGTGAACAAGCCAGCAGATTGATAAGTGAGAGGAGAGATCGCGTAGGGCATGGCATGGTGCGTGATTGCTCGTGTGCAAACAACCCCGTGGGGATGGCATGCTGGCTTCCCGCCGCCAGGCACGGGAGGACACCCGCAAAAAAAGTCTACCTAGGTAGCTCGAGTGAAGCTCGCCCAATTCTCATCTCACATTGGCCAATTCGACCTCGAAAGATCTCGGGAAGCTTCAAGCTCTGGCACTCGGTAGAACTGGTCCCTTCCCCAGAGTGGAGATGAAGCGCCTGAACTCGGGCGGTGAGATTGTGCTGGTTGCCGGGTTGTACGGAGAATTTTGACCTCATCTCACGATCTTCATGCCCAATGCTCAAAATTTCATCAATTGCTTCACAAAAGTCATCAAAGTCGGTGATCATCAGTTTGAGGTTTGTAGTATTTTTACAGAAAAAATTGTATCAGGGCCAGGAGCCACGGGGGTAGGCTGGCTGAAGCAAAAGATGGGGAGATGCAAAACTTTTTCGCTGGTAAGAGTAGTGCGTTACCTCGTCCCTGCCACAGACCAATTTCCATCTATACAACACAGCAGAGCCGTGCGGTCTATGACCTCTAATCGTCTAAAATGCCCACCATGCTGTCTATCCCGTCTATTAACTCTAGCTCGTCACGCAGTGAGTGGATGATGCTCCATTGCGTAACCATAGGCGAACCTGTCCCAAGAGGAGATGGCGGTCAAGAGAGCACAGCTCCGTCCGAAAACTGTCTCCTTGCCTCTCCCCAGCTCGCCAGTGCGAAATAAATCGCTTACGTCTATCGTGGTTGTTAGCTTCGATGAGTCTCGATGAGATGAGGATGAATTGGTGATGACGTACGAACTTGGCCATGAGGGCAACCATGAGGTCGAAAAGACCGATGGCCTCGACGAAAGCGAAACCAAGAATGGCGTAGGAGAAGAGCTGGCCACGGAGGGCAGGGTTGCGGGCAACACCGTTGAGGAGGGCGGCGAAGACCAGACCGATACCGATACCAGCACCGGTAAGACCGATAGCGGCGGAACCCATACCCAAGTTCTTGGAGACCTCGACCATGGCCTGGGCGATCTCAGAAGAGTAGGCGCGCTTGGCCTGGACCTGGGTGAAGACCTTGGAGGACTTGATGGTGGTGGCCTGCTGGCGCTTGACAGCCTGGAGGGGGCTGGAGAAGCCTGAAAATTTCGCAAATCGAATGTCAGAACAATCGTGGTTCTCTCATGTTTTTCTTGTGTTCTCGACGGGGAGGTGGGAAGGCGACGATATCGAACTCATCGTTGATATCGGATCGGTGCCGCGAGGCCAATTGATGTGATTGCTCATTGGCTTCGATGTCGGCGTCGGTCTTTTTCTTCTTTTTTCTTGTTTGATGCCTTTCCCATTTCCTCCCTTCGTCTCCGTTCTCTCGACGGGAACTAATTTTTCAAGACTTACCAGTGATGGTGCGCTTGGGCATGGCAGAGACGCGCACCGCAGGGCGGGCGGCCTTGGTGGCCATCTGAGTGGCGAGTCTGGAGGCGAGGACACGAGTGGAGGCCATTGTGACTGATGTGAGGGGAGATTGTGGGATAGACGGTGATGGACTGGGAGGAAGAGAAGATAGGAAACAAGGACAGATTGGGATGGAGGTAGGTAAAGTGGAAGGAAGAAGGAGGAGAGAAAAAGCTCAAAAGCAGGTTCGGAAGGGAAAAGCTCTCGCTCAGGTGACGGGCAAGCTCGGTAGAGAGGGAGGGCAGGGGCCCGGGCAACGGACGGCGGAAGTTGATCCAGATGGCTCGCCAGCCAGGCCTCAGGTTCCACGTTGGAGATGATGAGCCTGAGGCTTCTTCAGGATGTGTGTGGGATCGGATCAAACAGGAGACGGCAGAAACTGGTGAGTATCCGTACCGTTTGTGTATTCACTAGACATCGGTGGGCCCGGCGCTGGGGACGGATTCGCAATGAACGAGGCGTCCCAATCAGGTTTAGACATGAGCGGTCGTTGACATATCGTGGACCTTCATCCACCAAAGAGATCCAACACACACGCCCTCGCACCGATCTCGGGCATTGTCGGGAGGCTGGACGGCGAAGGGGATCCCTGAACGGAGAGAGGGAGAGTCTGAGAGATGGTTGATCTTGGGGCCCTTTGACCGTGCCTGAGGCGTACGGAGTATGTACTTGCTGGATATGCCCCCTTGGCCAGGAACACGAATCATGAGAAGTGGGTTGCGGTATCAAGGCTAAGGAGAATCCGCAAGGTTGAGTCCGTTACGGCCGGCTAATCGATAATCAACATGTACGTCCAGCGTTTGCCAACTCAGTCTTTGAGACGGCATGAGCACGCAATGTCCATGCTCCAAGCACCTTGGCTTAATGGAGAGAGACCACCTCAAGCTCACTGAAGCTTTCGAGATAAGAGGCTGTTGGTGCCGGAAACACACGGGTTGAGCCTGGATGGGAGTTCCATGGTGAAAGAAAATTTTCTCGAAAAAACATTCCCTCAGGCACACAGCGCAAAAGAGAGAGAGAGAAAAAGCCGCCAAATGTCAGCTTTGATATCAGCCCGGTCATGGCTTGCGGTGACCCCCACCCGATACCGTCGAAGGCCCCCACTCTGAGGCGGCCGGGTCCAATCAGCCGCAGCCTTGCACTCACACGTGGGTGGACCCGACAAAATAGCTCAAGAAAAAAAAGGCGTCAACACCAGAAAAGAAGTGGACACGATGACCGAGTTGGAACGTTGGTCCCAGAGATAAAAAGGGACGCGGTGAGACGGATCGTGGTTTGAAGGGGAGATAGCGATTTGGCCCATGGCCTACTTCCGTTTTGTCGCTTGCGTCGATTTGCATTTCATGTCGTGCTCCCTCCCTTCACTTCTCAACCATTCCTCGTTCCCTTTCCTTTCACTGTTCTTCCCATCTCCTTATCAAACTTTTTATTTTTTCGTTCGAGTCGATGCCGCCGCCAAACCACCAGCGAAGATGGGATGAAGTCAATCGAAGCACGTACACATGCCTTGGCCAGCCCAGTTTCCTGTCAGGGACGCTTGCCGTCTGACTGCACACACGCCCCTTCCCTACACCCCCGACTGCAAGTAGACGAGTATTACGTGAGATCCCGGCAGCACCCAGAAACCTGGCTGGTGTGCACTTGCACTGGCAGCGCTCCGAGGGACGCTGCAGTGTTCTCGTTGCTGGACAGCTTGGCCCTACCGATGGCCGACGGACGTGGCGATTCATCTGCCAATGGCAGGCAGGTTCGCTCCATTGAGCCGACGTCCGAGGTTCCAGTGTCTGAGATGGCCGAGATGGGTGCGACCGCAGCGCCGTAACCGTAATGTCGGGATCCACAAAAGGAGTATCTGCGAGATTGATTCAGCGTCAAACGTAAATCTAGCGTTTGTCAATCCCAGCTGTCGGTACGCGATACGCAGGTCGCTCGAAATGATGCGTGGGTCTGCCATGTCTCGGAGGCCATGTACCTTTTACGGTTGAGCTTCACCCGTGAGGCGTCCAGGATGAGCCTGTGAGGTACCGCCCTCCGTCCAACC
Source organism: Colletotrichum australisinense (nom. inval.) (assembly GCA_014706365.1). Lineage (NCBI taxonomy): Eukaryota > Fungi > Ascomycota > Sordariomycetes > Glomerellales > Glomerellaceae > Colletotrichum > Colletotrichum australisinense (nom. inval.). The sequence continues at coordinate 5,345,203 of JABKAN010000003.1, forward strand.
ACTGGGGGGTGAGGCCGACGCCGGGAGAAAAAATTTTACTCGCAGCCAAGCTGCTCTTGCTAGTGCAAGCGCAAGCTTTGAGGGAGAAGAAACGCCGAAACGCACCGTTGGCGCTCACCATTCCGCTTCGATGCCATTGTCTTGTGGTGCATGCCTGAGGCTACAGAGCCTCAAAAATGACGCATCATTGTTGTCTCTGTCTCTGTCAGGGTGTGTGTGTGTCTTCTGCGTCAATGCCAATGGCGTCGTCGAGGGCCTGGAAGCCAGTGGTTGAGCTAGAGCTTGTGCTTCTGAATCATGTGTCCGAGTCTGTCATTCCGATTGTATCTGAAATTGGAACTCTCGACCAAAAAAGCAATGGTGCTTGCTTGTATCGACCATCTCAGATGATGCCGACTGATAAGACGCGGGAGATTGTTGAGCCATGGGGCCAGGTGGCGTCAATTGATTGCTCAATGATGGTGGTATTCGGGATGATGGATGATGGAAGCTGACGGTGTCATGGTGCGATAACGGGACAGATGACCATGAAGCCAAAAAGGCCCAAAAAGTCCTTCCCTTCCTCCAGCGTCACGAGAGTCCAGAGGCTCTGCACCTCGAGCAAGTACGGATACGTACAACGGAGTAGGTTCTTACCCTACCTTGAGTATCTCCCCTTCCGAGGGCAGCTGCTAGGGTTACTCGTCTTGTCATTCCTTCCTTTTCATTGTCCTAGTAGTCTAGGCTCTTTCTTCCTTCTCTCTCCTTCCTGTCTTGCCGGCGGCTCCTGCCATGGCTATTTCCTTCCCTTCCCTTTCCATGTCTCTTGCCAGCCTAAAGTGCCTTAGGTAAGACGCAGGCGCCGTCCGGCGGCATGTCGTCGCCTTAGGCTCATGCTTCCATGCTTATTCCGCGGTGGCTGCATCATCAACCGAAACACCCGATGCCGCCCAGCGCGCCGAGAATCGATGAACGGGCAGGAACGGGCACACACACCTGCCACAGCTGCAAGTCCCGGGGGCCCCTTCCGGGATTGGATTGAGGCACCAACACTGGAAGCAACCGCGGAAATAGCCACCGAGCGCGACAAGGAGGAAAGTGCAGGCGACTACAGGCGACTCCGAAGGAATACATGCGCCCGAAAGAACGTCCATGGCTGTACGATTTTTCGGCCGGGAATGAGTTGCATTTGGAAGGCTTCTAGTAATTCGCTAGACTCGCTACGACGTTCCATTCCTTACGCGAAACCCAGGCTTCTCTACCAGCCATTCGGAACCTACGCAGACACGAAGCTCAACGCGCATACGATTTCCTTGCGACTATTCGATTTTCCCCCCTGGAGCCCCTTTTGTAGTTGCTCCAATACCGAGTCGAATGAACCCCCAGGCATCACTGCATCAACCTCGTTTGCCATTACAACCCCCGAACCACATAACCGTCCGAGCGAGGCTGTCAAGGCGTTCAACAGTTCAACAAAGGAGGAAAAATTTTCAATCTGTCATTTCGGTTGGCGTCACCGTGACGGTCCAGAGCTCTTTGCGACTGGCCCAAGCTCCTTTCCCGATTCGACTTATGGCGATAATTGCTATCCCCTTTTGCGAATTGGCGGCTTTCAGCCTTCCGATAACTTCCGCCAGGTCGTATTGCTTCATTCCATCGAGAATGGCGATGATGTTCTTAAACCTCACTTCTAGGGCATCGAATGCTTCGATCTGCTTGAAACTTCCGACGAATCCCTCTTCCTACCTAGGGGCCATTTGTGGCAGTTGCCGCATCCGCACCTTCAAGTTCTCCGATTCGGACTGGCTGTGCACGCTCCTGTCCACGCTCCCAGTAGTACACCCTGCGCCTAGGCCTGGGTCTGTAATCTCGTGCCGGGAAAGCTCCAAGATCCTCGCCGACGAGGCTCACATTTTCAAACTGGCCACTCTTCCAAACGCCTTCATGCATGAGCCCGTCCATGTGCAATAACCCGTCGATGCGGATATCCCCACGACCCAGATCTCTGGCGCAGATCGCGTACTTACTAAACCGGCCCACTGTCACCCGATTCTCGAGGCCATCGTGAATCCACACGCATGAAAGGTTGTCAACACAAACTGACACTATACCCGTCTCCTCGAAGGAAAACCCATCGTGTTCATTCGCCTGGGGAGCTAGATACACGTGAAGGTTTCGGTACTCTTCTCTGTGCCCTGCATCGTAAGCCGTGATATCCAGGCCTGGAAGCTTGGTAAATAATTGTTCGACTTCGGGAAACGGAGGTCGCTGGGAAATCGTTGGGTCTTGCGTCCAAAAAACGAATGCTGTTTGGTCGCACGACCGATTCTTCCCCCGATGTGACGTGTTGAAAACCGTATACGGCCATGGCTTAGCTGCAACGACTGATCCTGGAGGACTTGTCCTTCTCGCTTGGGCGTCATACTCTTTCAGTACATCACAGAGCTTTCCCAGCTTGAAAGCTGGAAACCCTAAGGAGTCTTCGTCCACTTTGAGACTGATCGGAAGGCCGACTGAACTAAATCCTGCTGCCGTCTCATCGTACATCTCGGTAAGCAATGGCATTACTCGCGAAGAGGGCTTATGCGTCCAATCCGGCGTCCATGACGGGATCCTAACTCTCTCGAGTTTTTCCCGTTGAACCATCTCGTCCGCCTCATCCGCTTCATCGCCAGTCTCGCCAACGTGAAACGACCTGAGCAGCAACGCCGGGATCCCAAACCTCGACGCGATCCACTTGGCCATCTGCATGTACGCCTCCCTCGTCGACATCGTATAGTCCGCTACAATCCCATCGCTCTGCGCGCAAGATATAAGCCCATACACGGCGAAAAGCTTGTCCCTGGGATCCGAGGCCTGACTGTTGCGCGCCAAGTCCAGGAGCCGGAGCAGATCACTCGAGTCCCTGTACGCCGGCGCGCGAAACTGCAGAACGGACGGCAACTGCAGCACGTTCAGCAGCCGCGGCTTCTCATTTGTGTTAATGAGCAGCCCCCGATCCGCCAGCGAGGGGATCTGGAGCCGTGACCAGGGCATCTCGTACCGCCCGCAGATCAACGTCGCCCGCCTGGCCAGCGCTACTTCTTGGAGGATCCAAGCCCGCGAAAAGTACCGCCGCGTGAGCAGCGTCTCCAGCGCCTGCTGGAGCGACAGCCGCCGGGGCAGGTCCGGGGTCGTCGTGTCCTGATCATCCAAGAAGCGGAAGAGCGCCTCCTCCTCGGGCACCGGTTCCCCGACGTAGACGAGGACGCGCTGCGCGCGGGAGTAGATCTGCGGCATCAGGCGCACCTGGTGGCCCCTCTCCTCGACGTCCTGCTGGTTCATGCAGACGGCGTCGATCCAGACGACCCTCTGGGCGCCGCGGCTTCGGACGCGCCGCAGCGCCGTCTCGCAGTTGGCCGTGACGAGGAAGGCGCGGCCGTCGAGGGTGATGGGCTGCGTCCAGGCCATGGCGCCGTCCTCGCTCGCCCAGGTGTAGGAGATTGCGTCGTAGTCTGTCATGCTGGCGGTGCTGCTCAGGGCGAGGGTGCATCTGATGGGGTCTGTGAATTCCCCCGGCTCCAGGGTGAGGAGGCGGATGTCTGTTTGGGATTCCAGGGGCTTGTAGACGGGGGTGTCTATTGTGTTCTCATCCTCTTCGTGTGTTTCTGGTGGTGAGGGTGTATCGAGATCGAGTTGGATGGAGCCGCAGCTGAGGCAGCCAGAGATGCCGCCGCTGGTGAAGACGTCTAGGCGCCGGCATGACGGGTCGTGCCATTCTGCCATGATGAATGTAGTGTAGCTCCTCCTCAATGTTTTCATAGAAACTCAAGTTCTAACGAGAATGATGAGTTTAAGTGTCAGGAGATTGTTGCAAGATTCAAGTGAGCAAGTAAGTGTAGATAGGCGGTACGTTGGCCGCATGTCAGATGTGAGGTCCGGCGGCTAATCCTGCAAGAGGTGTGCATAGCCTCAGCAGCTGATTGGCAGCTTACCATTCGAGGTCGTAGTATGTCGACTGAATAAGTTGACTCCAACACAGATCATTTCCTAGTAGAGGTTGAATGGAACAGTATTTCTGTGGACAGGCAATGGTGTGTTTTGATTACAGGTAATACGATTTATGTCTATATATAAGATCATCCGTAAAAATGTTTATTTATATTTTCGATAGAACTATTCTGAGCAACAATGGCAGAGTATAACATATCAGAACAATTATACATATTCTTATATGACCTCTATCTTAGAGGCAGAAACCTCTAGGCAATTAAAAAAATCACCACCACGAACTAAAAAGAGTTCACCCCCCCGGTGCTGAATTGGGGGCTACATCTCTTGGTGCTCATGCTGGGATTCGAACTCGGGTACTCTCGTATGCGCTTATCCTGTCGTCGAGTAGGCTGGTTGGTGTAGATAATTGATTGTTGGCCATTAACCATTCCACCACCCACGCCACAGTTTGACCTGACCCCCGACCTAGAGGGCGCCTGCTGTGCTGGTGACAGGAATTGGATTGAGGGGGAGTATATACCCTTCTCGTGTATTCGGATGGAAGGTAGGTAGGGTGTACCTTGAGGGCCTTGCTTCCTTCCCGTCTCAGGAGACCATGGGAAGGTGTGGGCCTCTCCCTCCTTCTCTTGCCGGGATATCTAACATCACCGTGGATTATTGCCGCACCTGGATGGGAACGTTGAATGGCCAAGGCTGCTCAGAGGTTGGAGTGGACTAGTACTCCCAGTTACGTCCATATACTTCATTATTGAGCAATGAGATGGCACTTTTATATGAGGCAGCCGAGATGCTGATACCAGGACAACACTGACATGATATGACAATGTCAGAAGAAAGAGATAGCCTGTTCATATGCCATACATACACCATCAATCTCATTCCGACATCTGATAGATCTAATCTATATTGTACTCCAGACTACCACTTGTGGTTGAGCTGCAGTGAACATCCCTTTCGCTAACATCGTCAACGATGAGCTATCGAGACTTGTACTGTCGAATAATGCCAAGGAAGTATGGAACACAACGGTGAGTCCGCCTTATAACTCGATCTCATACGTTCACAAGATCGACCATAATAGACTCTGGCACTCAGCTCGAGTTACGTCGTCACGCGCCAGCATTCTCAAGGTGTTCATTCGTACATCATTCGCTTCTCAATTCCGGAATCTACAATCAAGTCGCTATGAATAATTTACACGTACGTCTTAAAAGCAAGGGTATCTAGACAAGAACATATCCAACACAAAAGCCTGTTCCAGACAAACAAGACTATTCCCCCTCCGGAACTGAGCCGACATCTGAATGAGAAGACTCCGACTTACTCCAAAATCTCATAAGGTTGCTCCGTCGGCCTGATCCGTGAGACGCATGGTCACTCGAAGTCGATGACCTAGTGAAGATGGTCGACGTGGATGCGTCGCTAGACTTCCGAGTCGACGTCTGCGAGTACTGCTGAAGGAGTCGCTTAATCTCCGAACCAGCCAGTCCGCAATTGGAAGCCGCCTGGAAAGCGTTTCTGCCGTTGGCATCGGTCAAGCGAGCATCTGCGCCGTGGGAGAGGAGCACTTCGATCATGCCGATTTTGCGGGAGCTTTTGGTTGCTACCACCTGGATCGCGGCAATCAGGGGAGTGCACACATTGTTGTTACTGAGATAGGGGGACGACGTCTGCGCTCTCTTCGTCTGATGACAGATATTGGGATCGGCTCCTTCGCCCAGCAAGAACCGGACCATTGCCTCGTTCCCCATCTCGCAAGCCATGTACAGCGCCGTCTTTCCTGAATTGTCAATGAGATCCAAAAGGTTGGGCGTGTCCTTGAGGAGAAGTCGGGCAACATTGACTCCGCCGGATTTGTTCTGGCATCGGTGCAGAGGGCTCAGGCCAGCACTATCGCGAACGTCGGCCCGCGCGCCCGTCTGTAACAACAGTCCAACACTGTCACGGTTTCTGGTTGATGCGGCAAGAAGCAGGGGCGTCGGTAGACCGACGTTGCCCCCGTTCTCGAGACTGACCACATGTCCCACCATTTGCCTCAATACCTCGAGGTTCTCGTCTTGGATGGCCTTATGGAGCGGCGAGGTTCGTGTCATGAAGTCGCAGGTGTCGAAGCGGAAGCCGGTCGGGACATCAATGTCGAATCCGTTTTCGCGACACCACTGAAAGGCTTGGGAGAGCTCGCCCATTGAAGATGGTCTCCTGGCGTCTGGTACAGAGTCGGAATCAGGGGGTGAGGCCGGACGGCTTGTCAGCGGGATGATGACGGTGTTGACCCAGACTTCCACACCGCGCGCTTCGTCAAATGCCCCGTCGAGTTGCAGCGCCTTGATGTACAAGTCTGCTGTCTCTTGCACCAGTTCAACCGGGATGGGCTCTTGGTTCTTTCTACCTTCGAGAGCCCGGCTTAGGAACGTCTTTGCCTGCCTTAGATTACCGAGTCTGATGTACAGGCTCCCGAGGTCGTGGTATAGCCGACTACGTCGTTCCTCATCCCGAAACTCCTCAGGCTGCTTCACCTCCTCTTGGAGCAGGTCCTGCAAAATCCCCTTCGCCTCAGCGATTTCTTCTTCTGTTTCACTTCTTAACAGGATATCGGCAAGTCGCTCTTTCATGACAGCTTGCTCAGCAAAGCTAAAGTCGACATCGTATCCTGGCTGGCTAAGCTGTTCTCGGATCTCGATGCCCCTCTTCTGATACAGCGAAGCTCTGAGGAATATGCCACAGTCTACCAAGCGGTCGACTATTTCTTGGTTCGCGTCGTACTGGTGACTAAGGATGTCTTTGCTTGGTCCGTCTGGATGTTCGGGCTCTGGGTCCCAGTCGTCCGAGTCAACGTCTCCTGATGCTTGTTTAGAGTCCTGGTCCTTTCCCGATGCCAACTTGGTGTAAGATGAGCTGAACGACAGGAACGAGTGGTGTTGGTCTGCATTTTGCAAAGTGACTGCGGCTGCTACTTCGTCGGCCGACATTCGCCAGGCCTGGATCTCTCTTGTGACAGACAGAGATTCGTCCAACCTTGTGTCGCTTTCGTCGTCCCACTCAGTGGATGGTCGTCGTTGACCCTTGCCCGTACGTGAGATGAGGTTCGCGGCTCGAATTTCGTCGGTCAAGTTTCTGATTGCGACATGCACCTGGTCTTGAGACTTTTGTTGGGTCCATAATGAGCCGCTTCTACAGTCAGTCATCCGATCCACCAAAAGTGGTCTTCTTGGAAGAGTTTACGTACAGAGACAGGGTTATCAGACTGAGTTGAAGCACTTGTGTATACGACGTAATGTGAGAAACTAGATCACGAATCACGACCGACTTCAACGTCATGGTAAAGCTTGCCCTAGCCTTATCAATCGGTCCCGGTTTGTCGTCGAGCTCCGGCAGCTCTTTCTGCAGCCTATCAAGTGACGAGCGGCATGATTTGAGAATTTGGTAAATATCCTGGTGGTGCTCTCTCTCAAAGGAAAGCTGATGCGGGTGCTGCTTTAGGATTCGAGCCACGTTGCGCAGCGCAGCGTGTAGGTTCCGGATGGTCTCGTGGAATTCGCAGATGCTCGAGGAAATGGCTTTGCTTTCTTGGACGAACTTGCCCGTGCCTTCTACGATCTTGCCGGCTATTCCGACCATTTGCAGAGCAAAGGCGGCAATCGAAAGAGGATCCATCTCGATCCGAGCTTTTTTTTGTGCAGCACTGCTATTCGAATCTCCAGCTCTCCTCAGTCTCCTGAATGGCAGCCGCGTCCATTGACTTCGCGATAATCGATGCAGAGAGTCCTCGGGCGTTGAACGATGAACATGTTAGGGGGTCGTGGATGGGCTCGGTACAAAGTGCAAAGTCGACAAGCACTCGGGTGGAAGAAGACACACAGCAGAGGACGGGCAGTGAAGGGGCAGGCACTGAACACCCTTTTCCATCCGTCGATGAGGCAAGTATGCCTGTGTTCCCCGCGATCGACAAATGTTACCCCCCAGATGAGTCTTACTCGCCGAGACATAGGTCGCTGCCATTAACCTGGGGGGCATAGCCACGAAGGGACACATCACGAGCGTAGCGCAGGCTGCTGCCGCAGTCAGTGTAACGCAGAGTTCAGCTGGCCCTGCACTTCGGGCTCCTCAGTGAGTAGGTACTCCTTGGATGCCATTGTCTCACTTCCAAGCAAATGATCTCACTCCGCAATCGACCCCAACCTTAGAGCTTCTTTCTGCCCAGTTGAGTAGGTAGCAGCGACTCTATACACCGGGCCCCCGCGGGGAACCTCGCAGGACCGGGGTCTACTCCGTAGCGTGGGAGCTGATGCAGTAGCCTTATTCCACTTGAACCCCAGTTGCCAAGCTTCACCCCGACTATGTGCCCCGGGCCTGTGGCGCAGCAGGATACCAGGCGATGAACGATATGCATATTATTCATAAGCAAGACATGGTGATGACAACAGGAGAGCTGGGCGATCTGCACCTTGCAGCCCCAAACTCGTCTTGTGAACGTCGATTGGCTTGGGCAAAGCCACAGTTCGAGTGCTGCCTGGTGCCGTACACCTGCAGCTTCCTCCCGTATTCGGGATTCGAGTACAAGAAACTCGGCGTCTGCGGGTGAGGTCAGTTGCGAGTGCCCGAGATGAGGCTTCTCTAGGACTTCAGGACTTCTGGAATGACACATTGAAATGTTAAGAGTTCGTCTCGTTGGTCAATGTAACCCCCAGATACCTCAATAGTTTAGCACGTTTCCCGGTGGTACAAAGGGCACCACTGCGGTCAATCTGGAACCTGTCACTCAAGGCTCCTTCCATTGCCTGATGGGATGGTAGATGGCAGGGAGGTGGAAAGGTTTGGCTCCGCCTCCACACTCACAGCCTTACATGGGGGGCACCAGATGCCTCTCGCTTCCTTCTACTCCGCATCTGGTATATACATGTAGACAAGTAAACGGGACGACGATCGCTGGCTCGAAGGATGAAAATGACGGACCTGTGCATGGGCTGCCATCTGATTGTACAACGTCAGCCGAGGAAAGCCTGCGAGACAAAGTCTCAGTGAGACGCGGGACGCGGGACGCCGTCACTCGATCCTATTGGGGGCCAAGAGGTCTCACTTCTTGGGCCATGGTTCGTGCCGTTTCGCGCCCACATAGGTAACCGTAATAACGGTGCCTTATATGACTGAGAAGCCTGGTCTCCGTTCACTTAATACCCGGGATAGGCCTGGCTCGCGACCGATCTCAGCCCTATACTGGCTACTCGTGATGCTACCTATCGTGGTATTGCTGATAAGTGCCAATTAAGTCCATAATCTGTCAGAACGATCATATCGACAACGACATGTCTGACATCGACACACTCGGCCAGGCCGAGTCTCATTCTGGTCATGACAGGGTGACAAAACAACAAGCCCGCCACCGGCATATCAACGACCGGGCGGTAATCGAGAACCCTCTCTGTAAGCTCCATCTCCAAGGACTCCGAGCATTTACATCTACTACCCAAAACCCCTTTCCCTTCTAAAGACCGTTCCTTTTGCTGACTCAAATTTCTCCATCTAGCTCACTATACCGACGAACAGCTAGAGGCAGATGTCACGTCATTCGCAGAGAGGTATCTTAACGTCGACAAGGGAGCTTTAATACGAGCTGCGCGAGTGGCAAAGGATATCAAGCTATACGACGAAGTTGCGAGAAACCCGAGCGATGCGGCAGGAAAGGAGCTTCCGGTCCAGCTGACGGCAGAGGAGAAGCGGGCACTTGTTCGGGAACGCGATGTCCCGTTTAGCGAAAAGGGTATGTGGACCATCATCATCACAGTGTCCCTCGCAGCATTCTTGCAAGGTAGGCAAACCATGTTCCTGTCTTTGGCTCAATATCGGTTCACGGGCTCACCGAGCTCCCTAGGCCATGTGCAAGCGTCATTCAACGGCTCATCTCTGTATGACACGGAGTTCGGGCTGAACACGACGGCCAAGAAAGACGACAACAGTGCGACGGGTAGCCACGCTGAGTTGGGAATCGATGACTGGAAGCTGGGAGCCGCAAATGCGTCTCCTTTCTTGTTCGCTGCGGTGCTGGGCTGCCCTCTTGCGCTGCCGGTAAACCATTACCTCGGCCGGAAAGGGGGTATGGTAGTGGCTGCTTTTCTTATCCTAGTCAGCTCTATCGCTTCGGCTTTCGCCACAAACTGGGTACATCTTTTTGGTATTCGACTGGTAAACGGTATAGGTTAGTGAGCACACCTCCCCTTTTCAAAGATATCACGATGCTAATGATGGGATCAGGTATGGGACTCAAGGCCGTCAGTACTCCAATCCTAGCCAGTGAGACCGCGGTCGGTTTCTGGCGTGGCACCTCCATTCTCGCATGGCAGCTGTGGGTAGCCGCGGGCCTGATGGTCGGCTTCGCCTTCAACTTGATCTTCGACACAGCGGGCAACAAGCGGCTGACCTTCCAACTCATGGTGGGCGCGCCCATGGTCCCCGCCCTCGCGCTGCTCGTCCTGGTCATCTGTTTCTGCGAAGAGAGCCCGCGGTATCTGATGCGCGTGTCGAGTCCGCGGTACGACCCCCAGCGGGCCTACGAGATCCTCAAGAAGTTGAGGAACACTGAGCTGCAGGCTCTCCGGGACATCTACCTCGTGCACAAGTCTATAGAGCAGGAGGAAGTGCCGGGCGGGGCCGCGAACCTCAAGTACATTCCGGGGTTCGTGTCAACCGTGGTGGGATTCCTGCGGCAGTGGAGGCAGCTGTTTCTTGAGAGGCGGTTGAGGAACGCGTTGATTAGTAGCTCGACCGTGGCGCTTGCCCAGCAACTGTGTGGTAAGATGCGAACTCTCTCAAGTGTGATCAGACCCAGATGAGAGCCGCGCTGACCTGACGAAACAGGAATCAACGTGCTGGCCTTCTACTCAGGCACGCTCTTCAGCCGCGCCGGTGCGGAGAAGCGGGATGCCATGTTCTTCAGTCTAGGCTATGGAGCCGTCAACTTCATCTTTGGGCTACCCGCCATCCGAACGATCGATACGTTGGGCAGACGGAAATGGCTGATATTGACTCTACCCGTGATGGCACTCTTCATGCTCCTCGCGGGCGTCTCCTTCAACATCCATAACCTGAATGCCAAGGTCCCGGTGGTGGCGCTATTCATACTCCTGTTCGCGGCCGCGTACTCACCCGGGCTGGGGCCCATCCCGTTTACTTACGCGTCAGAGAGCTTCCCGCTGTCGCACCGCGAAGCCGGGGCCGCGGTCGCCATCGCGGTGAACCTAGGCTTCGCCGGTCTGCTCTCCGTCTTCTTTCCGCGTATCAACTCCGGGCTAGGTGACGGCGGCTCGCTGTACCTCTTTGCGGGGCTGAATGTCTTGGCTCTGATCATGGTGTTCCTGCTGCTGGAGGAGACCAAGAGGCGTAGCTTGGAAGACTTGGACCTCGTGTTTGCTGTGTCGAAGCGGCAATTTGTCAAACACCAAGCCGTCGAGTACTTGCCGTGGTTCTTTAGGCGCTATGTCCTGCGGAAGCACGAGTACAAGCCAAGTCTGTATATCGATCTGATATGGGGGTCTGGAGGCGACGAAGAGGAGCGAACGCGGGTGAGGGATGTGGGACGGATGGACGGGAGGAGATATAGTTCCGAGTCGGACAGGGACAGCACTCACGCGTAGGTAGGATGAGGACTGGGTTGTGTGAATGGACGATGAATTTTGGTTATTGCAACAGCTTTGTGGCTGAGTTTACGAAAGCGAGACAGCGAAGTGGTAGTTTTCTTATTAGTCCTTTGGCGCAAAACTGGCCCGCAAATCCGGGTCGGCTTTACGCGTATACGAGTCAAGGATTGTTGGAATCGTTTGGTGGCAATGATACTTGGCTTTGGGACAATGATAGGACTGTCAGAATCGTGTAAGCTTAGGACGAATTGTACACAAGATGGATCTGAAAAGGTCGTTGGAGGCGTGGTGCATTTACGATTCGTTGTTGCAAGGTACCAAAAGATACCTTCAGGCAGGTAAGTGTGTGTCCGCGTACCTAAGTCAGAGCTGCTCGGGGAAGTAGCTGGAGCATACTCCGGAGCCAGCGGGCCGGCTAGACCCACCTACATCCCGTCAAACCCCCGATCATTTGGCGGCGTCAGCCCGGAGTTCAAGCGAGAACCGACGCCGCGGCCCCTCCACCTGACCCCGCTAGAGTCCCCTGGGAAGGGCTCCCATTGGCTCTGGTGGTCATAGGTGGAACACGAAAACGAGCGAGGGTGGCAGGTGCAGTCACGCAGACGCTTTTTCCTACATCGCGCTGCATTGTCCGGGACTCTGCAGGGCGTTGGGATGAGGGCTGCGGCGCTGCGCTATGGCGGGCGTGACAATTGTGTCTCTCCTTAAAAGTCCAGGATGGTCTACTTCCCATACCTAGTTGTTGAGCCAAGCTTTTTTTTTTTTTTCTCTCTTCTCTTCTTTGACATTGGGTCTAACTTCCACTTACCAGTTCGTATCTCGAAACCCCAAAGTCGAACTTGTCTCTTCCCTCCAAGCTCCAGGACATCGTCATTGCATCTTGGCGGCATAGCGAACGAAGCACTGCCAGATCTCGACAACACAAGCCCTCGCCATGTCCACATTTCGATTGACTATCGAAGACGGCCAGTTCCGCGACGGCTACGGTAGACAAGTTGTGCTTCGAGGCCTCAACGTCGCCGCCGACGCCAAGCTCCCCAGCGAGCCCGATCAACCCTCGCACATTGGCGACGACTTCTTCGATGGCGACAATGTCAAGTTTCACAACCGTCCTTTTCCCAAGGACGAGGCTCACGTTCATTTCTCGAGAATAAAGCGCTACGGATACAACACCATCCGTTACGTCTTTACCTGGGAGGCCATCGAAGCCGCTGGCCCAGGACGTTACGATGAAGAATGGATCCAGCACACGATTGAGATTCTGAGGATAGCCAAAGAGTATGGGTTCTACATCTTCATGGACCCTCACCAGGACGTGGTATGTCTGACTGTTCTCTCCCCCATCATGTGGTTCTTAAGGCTAACAAATCAATCCTACAGTGGTCGAGGTACTGCGGCGGTTCTGGCGCCCCAATGTGGACAATCTACGCCTGCGGCCTCAACCCGCAGAGCTTCTCGGCCACCGAAGCCGCGATCGTGCACAACACATACCCGAAGCCCGAAGAGTTCCCCAAGATGATCTGGTCGACAAACTACTGGCGTCTCGCCGCCGCGACGATCTTCACCATGTACTTTGGCGGCAGGGATTTTGCCCCAAAGTGCATCATCAACGGCATCAACATCCAGGACTTTTTGCAGGGCCACTTCGTCGCCGCCTGCGCGCACCTCGCGAAGCGCATACACGAGGCCGGCGACCTTGAGAACGAGGTCGTCATCGGGTGGGAGAGCATGAACGAACCGGGTTGCGGTCTGGTCGGCTACCAGGATATCGCCGTCATCCCCAACGCGCAGAAGCTGAAGAAGGGCTCGTGCCCGACGATCTGGCAGACGCTCCTCACAGGATCTGGCCGCGCCTGCGAGGTGGAAACGTGGGACATGGGTGGCATGGGCCCGTACAAGGTCGGTCGTTCACTGATTGACCCCCACGGCGAGATGGCTTGGCTACCCGCCGACTACGACGACTCGAGATACGGCTGGAAGCGAGACGAGGGTTGGAAGCTTGGGGAGTGCATTTGGGCCCAGCACGGTATCTGGGACACGAAGACGGATACCCTGGTCAAGAAGGACTACTTCTCCAAGAACCCTAGGACCGGGAAGACGATCGACCACCCAGAGTTTACTAATACGTATTTCATGGACTCGTATCGGTTATACAGAGACGCCATCCGCCCCATTCACAAGAACTGCATTATGCTGATGCAATACCCGACACTCGAGTTACCACCTCAAATCAAGGGCACCGCCGACGACGATCCGATGATGGCCTTTTCACCGCATTGGTACGATGGTATCACTCTTATGACGAAACGATGGAACAGAGTGTGGAACGTGGACGTTGTAGGCGTGTTGCGTGGGCGTTACTGGCACGAGGCGCTTTCTGTCAAGGTCGGTGAGACTGCTATTCGAAACTGCTTCAAAGACCAGCTTGCGTCATTGCGGCAAGAAGGTCTGGATAGAATGGGCAATCACCCATGCGTTATGACGGAATTCGGTATCCCATACGATATGGGCAACAAGAAGGCGTATAAGACGGGGGATTACTCGGATCAGTCAGCTGCCTTGGATGCCAACTACTTTGGTGCCGAAGGCTCGGGTATGGAGGGCCACTGTTTGTGGGTTTACGTTGCAAAGGTAAGCAGCCTCTCTCGCGCGCGATGTCACCCTAGCTAATATACGTCAAAGAACACTCACGAGCACGGTGATCTTTGGAACGGCGAGGACCTGTCAGTCTTCTCACTAGACGACAAGACACTACCTATGTCGCCTCTCCCCCGCAGCCCATCACCCAACCCGTCGTCAGACCTCAAGCGCAACTCCATGAGCAGAGACGTCCCGGACGAATCGACCGTCACGCCGGAAAACCTACAAAGCACAATCACGAACCCCTCGATATCATCCGCCCCCTCCAAGGACCCAGAGCTGACCAACGCGCCGGGCCTCCGCGCCGCCGAGGCCTTTGTGCGGCCCACCCCCGTCGTCGTGGCGGGTGACGTGTTGGAGTACGGCTTCGACCTGCGCAGCTGCACCTTTACGCTCAAGCTCAAGGCCGCCGCGCCTCCATCCGAGACGGCGCCGACGGTGGTGTTCTTGCCCGAGTTCCACTACCCGCAGGACAACTGCACGGTCGAGGTGTCGTCGGGCAAGTGGGCGATCAGTATGGATGATGACGAGGGCCCGCTGCTGCAGAAGCTCAAGTGGTGGCACGCGGACGGCGAACAGACGCTCAAGGTTACGGGCTTGGTGAGGCAGCATAACATCGTCGAAGGGTCCGAGGAGGATATGGGGTACCTGGAGCAGTGCCAGCAGAACTACGCTAGGTGCAGCGTGATGTAAAGAGTGTGTTATGGTCAGGATTGGGATGGGAAGAGTTGCCAGGCGAGATTATCCAGAGATACGAACAGGGTCCGCCATACGGCCCGCGCATGATGTGATGGTCAAGAGGTGGTTATTGCAGGCATTATTTTTTCTTACATTTAGAGCAATGAAGAGGGCGAAGGATTTTGGCGGCTTTCCAGGCACACCTCTGGCTATCAGGGAGTTAATGGGGAGCATCCTTTTTTGGCTCATGATGACCTCCCGTAATTGTTCGCGATGTTTGAACGTCATGTTGAGTGGAGCGTGTCCCCAATCGCCTCTTAATCATTTCATACCTAGCAAGCACTTAAGACAAACCGAGAGACCCTGCAAATCCGTCCGATGTTTCAACATCACCTTAGTAAGATTAGGTACGTTAGGCTTCGATGACACACACGCATGTCGATGATGGGCTAAGTTTTGCGCTTAGCTGACTTGACTAAGGTACCTACCCGATTCTCATCAGTAGTAGTCCTCCTACATCGGTCATTCGGATAAGAACAGTAGAATGGCGATTTGTTTCCCCCCTTCTGCATTTAAACTCTTCTCGACCCTTGGCAGTATCGGGTACTTTTGTCTCATGCTCCTCTGTTGCAGCCTTGACGTGCGTCTTAGTTCATACACTCACGGTCGTCCGAGTGAAAACGCCGAGGCGGGCTGGATGTGGCCCACTAACGGACCGGATAAGCGGCCGCCACTGACCGCCCGGGCTCCGCCGTGGCTCTCAGGCCGGAACTTGGCCTGCACATTGCGAACCTCGAAGCAAATTAAGGCATTCCATTGGAAGGAATCAGTTGCGGAAGATGGTAAGCCTGTCATGCGGTTGGCTATGGGCCCCAAGATGTCAAATATCAACTTGCTTGGGGTCGGCCACGCCATGATTCTTCTGTGACGGCAACTGGCAATGGTCGAGGTGGCAACTTCGTCACCGACTGCGCCGTTTCGAGTCTTCCGTTCGGGCTCGCGCCGGAACAGCAGAGACACCGACCGCTGGGAGCATCGCCGTGCGGCAGCCAACAGTGGCTACTATCGTTATCCGTGGTCCCAATGTTCATCTTATGCCGTGCAAACTCTACTCATCAACCTCCCACCTGTGCAGTACACGCAATACAATTGGCGCGAAACAACTTTAAACAACGTTTGCGGGCGTAGCCAGAAGCGACATCGGTGAGGACTTCCCCAATGAGGCAATCATCACCCGACTTCGGGTATTTGATGTCAGCTAGTGTAAACTGCAGCGAATCTTTGCGAGGAAAGACAATCAGGAGAGAGTAGGTTATTGTTAGTAAGCTGGGGTATATAGAGCGCCGTATCCGTGAACCCCGCTGAATGCTGGTCGCCCAGGTACACTCGTAATCCAATCAACACTAGAACAGCCCTTTCTGCAGGAGCAAAGCACCGCAAAATGACCTTGAGCGTTGGAGAACAGCCTCTTGTGCTTGGAGACAATGACAAGTCCTCGCCATGGTATAGCACATCCATCAGAATCGAGGTTCTCAGAAATGCGAGAGAAATTTTGGAGACATACGCGCGGGTTCCTCCGGAAACCGTAGAAACCCACATACTGACGCTGGTACGTTCGCCTTTCAGAAACTTTCTGCTAAGAGTAGCCTTGCTGAATGGTTTGGCATGAAGCGCGACAAAATTTGGGATGTCTTCCCGTACCCTTGCGTTGGTCGCTTCTCATTCTTGGACTTTTACCTGCACCGCATGCCTCTGTATAGTTCTCTTGTTGATCGACTCAAAAGTCCCGACGCGAAGCATCTGGACGTTGCTTGCTGTATAGGTCAGGATATACGGAAGTTGGTCTACGATGGTGTTCCTTCACAGAACATCGTGGGCTTGGAGATTGAGAAGGGGTTCGTCGACGCGGGCTACGAGCTGTTCCGGGATAAGCAGTCACTCCAATCCGAATTCATCGTAGCAGACATCCTGGACGATAACGACGGTGCTCTCGAAGATATGGTGCACCAATTCGATTCGGCCCACCTGGGAATGTGTTTACATCTTTGGAATCGAGACGACCAGACAAAGGCATTGCTGAGAGTCATTCGACTGCTGAAGGCGGCACCTGGCGTAGCTATTTTGGGACATACCATAGGGCATACCGATGGTATCGAAGTGTCTCTTGGCATGAATGGAAAGCCTAGTCTGCGGCATAACGTGCAGACATGGGGGGCACTATGGGCCGACTTATCCGAGGCGACTGGGTCGTGCTGGAAGGTCGAAGCGGAGATGTACGATGATGATACCATGAGAGACCGACTTGGCGTCGCAAAGCCATCTTGGTGGGACTCGCAATGGCGCTTACTTGCCTTTGAGGTAACGCGGAAGTCTTGAGGTATGTAAGAACACAGCAAAAGTAATGTTGCCTCGGCATCATGAGGTCCATTCATGACCTCCGGTTTCTCTCCAGATTAACACTTTCTAAAATCTAAAGAAAAAGTAGATGAAGACGTCGAACGAGTACGGCAATGTCGCCTTGCTATCAAATGTCCTTTCTCAGTACTATTTGCTCTAGGGATTATCCAGCGTCGTGGCTAAGTGGTCCAATGCGCAAGACTTATGATTCCGTTCCTTCAAAAATGTCTGTTCGACCCGTGTCCTTGACGTCTCATTTTTGCGATTTCTCTGGCTGCTTATTTCGAAGAACGAGACGGCGGCCGCAGTGTTGTCAACGGACGAACTGATCAGCAAACGATGCCCCAAGCCCGACCTCTTCATAATGCTTCTTTGCCTTGTCAAGCTTACTGAAGACATCTTCCACACCGACAGGCACTCCATCTGGGTCAACGTAGATGTACGCTCCCGTTACATGGAACATTGTAACCATTTCCTTGACATCTTCGGGCACTTCGAGCGTGTGAACGTCTCCCGGGGGCTCATACGCGTAGCCTCCTTCGGTGGCCCACCATGGGTGCTCAAGGTAGTGCCATCTACCTTTCAAGACTGTTGCGTGGACAGCGCCGGCGTGGCGATGGCGAGAGAGAATGCCGGAGCGGCGGACGCGAAGGATGTTGACGAAGTAGCCCCCAGAGACGGAGAAAAGGAGCGGACGGAACCAAACGCCCGGGGCCTGCGGGACCCAGAGGCGTTCGTCACACTCGATATCAAAGATGCCGGGAATGACAAGATCGTCGGGGACTGCTGGAAGACGGGGCCCTCGGTACGGCACAGCAGCTTGATCGAGGCGATCATCTGCTTGAGGTTCTGCAGCAGTTTGTGTCGTGGTTTCCATGACCATTGTCTTGGACATCAGGGGTAGAACTCTGATTTCGAAGGTGTTGACTCAATGAAGTAGAGATTGGAACGAAACAAGTCTGATATGATGGCTTTCTTGTGTTGTCTGTCCGGCAGAGCTGCACAGCCTAGGTAGCATGCTGGACGCATTGATAAGTATTTTCCGAACTGTGGTGAGATCGCTCGACTCACGTTGTATAAGTAGAGCGACTCGATGGAACGCTAACGTCGTTTCTGAGGCATTCTGCGGCACACTCAATCATATTTGATGATTCTGAGCTGTAGCGACTCGATGTCCTTCGTATGCATGGCGCTAACGGCGGTCGTTTCTAACACGGCGTCAAGCGCGGCACACTCCAGTAGTGATATTTTTGATATTCCTCGGGTTTGTTTCGGTGAGGCGGAGGATATCCTTGTCTCATTCAACGTGACCATGAGATACGCAGTAGGCGGCCTAGATCGCATTCGTTCCAATATCAAGTAATAGCTAGTTTCCATCCGCGGTGCTTAACGATATCCAACCAGTCAACCATGTCCTCGTCAGGACTTCGCGACCCCGAAGCCCGCAGTCTCCACACTTCATCAAGAACACCAACACAAGCTTCCACGTTTCGAAATCTGCGAAGGTTCACAATCGTCCCCAGCCTTTCTCGGATAGCCTCGACGTGCTGCGTGTCCCGCGCTTCCCCGCCAGCGATGAAGAGTGGAAAGACAAGGGTGCATTCAGCTAAGCATCCTTCGGGCATGCTCCCCACCAGATCGCATATCTCCTTCACACAGGCCAGTACCTTGGCATCTAGAGCCTCAGAGTAGCCAGGAACGTGTCGTCGAATGGTTCGATACAGATGTATCAGCGCTGCATTTCGGTAGGCCTCTCCTAATTGAGTCAAAGGCGAGCCTTCATCTCCTGATGGGCAGCTCCAACTCCGTAGTTCGCCTTCGAGAAGGCGAGCTCGATCTGAGAACGATGGTCGAGCGGGTTCACTGTCATCGTCGCCAGAGCTCTCCACAGCATTCACACGATCTCCTTCCAGAGACCCCTGCTTCGCCTCCACAAGGTCCGCGTTGAGAATACTGGTTTCTGATATGAAAAACAAGACCCGCGAAGCGAACCCGAAGTAAGGGTCTGCGAGAGAATTGTCCTCGGACAGCCAGTAGTCTCCCACCAAAAACGGCCGGCAGTCCATCGAGACACTCATCAGCACGTCATGGTAGGCAAAGTTCCGAAGAAGCCATTTACCCTCAGACGACGATAGACATGCGACTTCTGCTTCGGTTTCCAATCCTTTCCTACCAAATGTATTCTTCAAGGCAGCCGCGGCTCCCGCAAGATGATGATACCATGTATCTGTCGCATCTGATATTGACTCCATTGAGCATAAAACCATGGTCACGGCAAGACACATTTCCGGTGATAGCTCGCGGTCTCTCATCGCTGCGTTCAGCTTGTTCAGGGCAAGCCCCCGATGTTGCAAGGCGACATCCTTGTATACGTCTGACCGTAACGCCAAGTGAGAGGAAGCCGAGGCCGCTAAGGCATACATCAGAGGTTGACACTCGAAAGCCATCGGCATGAGAACTAAGATAGTGATCGTCAGAAACACCGCCAATCCACAACTAGTAAGCCCACAAACCTGATAGAAAGCAGTTGTTCTCTAGATTGGTCGTGAGAAGAAATGCCAGAGTGACTGTGTAATACCGTAACATCGATCGTCTACTGGCAACGAGGTTGGTAGGCTCTGCACTGCCGGAAACAGTAGACACAAGGTCTAGAGGCTTACATAATTGTGCAATACGAACGATCTCCTTATGTGAACGGCATTGACAAATGACTGGAAGATCCTCGGTGTCCGTGTTACTGGGGCCCTCGGGAGGAGAAGGGACAGATTTCAGTGGCCGCGGAGTCTCTCTATTGCAAACCAGATTGAGGCGTGAACAATGCCCGCAAATCGGGTACACCTGGTCGCACTTCTTTTTTCTGGACCCGTGAGCATACATAATCAATACACAAACAGAGCAACATTTTCATACCTTTGTCGGCATGTGACGCACCCGCGTCTCTGGCGTGTGTATCCTCCTCTCTTGGCCCCATTTCTCGGTTGCAGCATCTTGTGGATACAGTGGTATGAGGACAGTGACAGGCGGGCTGATGCTGGGCTCGAATTCCCGAATTGGTGATAAGACCAAGAAGAACGATGGTTATGAAAGTTGGCAGTGTTTGGCGCTATGGGCGGTGGTGATATGGGAGAGGATAGAGGTGGGAGGGATTCTTGAGGGAATCGTGCTGATAAGAAGGACGGACAAGAGCATGATGCACGGCGCCAACGGCGGGGTGGGGCGGGCAGGAGGCAATTTGGGGTGCTGAGGCGTTCAAAGGTTTGCTGGCTTTCAGCTACATTGGTTAGGTAGCATGTAAAAGGTAAGCTATTGAGTCCTCCATCAAGCACCAAAGCTGATAGGTCAGTCATTACCCGTATTGGCTATCACAGAATATACCGAAACATTTGGGTGTTTAGAGCTGATTTGCGTATTTGCATGCTACTGCTCAACCCAGCCGTTACGTGACGAAGCACTCACTTGTGTGAGATCAATTCTTCAGGGATGTCCCGTTAGAAAGAACAAATTGATCCCAAGAAACATAACGAATACAATAATAATATTTCAGAAGCCTAATTAGGTGCGTTGTTCTGACATTGATGCGATGAGTGGATGCTATAGTCGAGGATGTTGAGACGCAAAGAAGTCCCGACTGGCATCTTCAACTGCGCTCTTCAGTATGCTGACCATGCGTTGTAACTCCATCTCAGTTACAACATAAGGTGGCGACACTATCACATGCTCAACATGAACCTCCCCAGTCGTACCTAGGTTTCCCAGAATATTCAGCCCCAACGCCAACGCCCTATCTACCACGCGGTTGCAAAACTTGTCCCCAGGGGAGAAGGGAGTGTTCGTCTTCTTGTCTTTCATGAACTCGACGGCCCAAAAGAGCCCGCGTCCTCGAATGTCAGCCACTGGCTGAAGATCACCAAGTTCGGTTCTCAAGAACCTTTCTAGCACCGCTCCCATGTCGGAAACATTTTGTAGCAACTTCTCGTCTCGAATAATTCGCTGTACTTCGATTGCCGCCGCACAAGCAGCAGGATGTGCCTACGCAGGCGCAAGAGTCAGCTCGAATCCTTGCTTGGGTGAAAACAAAAACGAAAGACATAGCGCTCACCTGAAATGTGTGGCCATGGGCCAACCCACCTGAGCCTGAAGCTAGAGCTTCGAATATCTTCTCTCGGAGAAAGACACCTGACAGGGGAATAAACCCCCCACCGAGGGCTTTACCAACCGTCTGAATGTCCGGGCCAGAAATATTCTCTTGTTCCCAAGCGTGCATGGTGCCTGTTTTGCCCATGCCGCACATGATCTATGCCGAAACGTTATGAACGGTCGAAACAAAGACAGATGATGGTCAACACTTACCTCGTCTAATATAAGCAGAATATCATACTTGTCACAAATCTCCCGCACAGCCATGAAGTAACCCGGCACAGCAGGCAGGCAGCCAAGTGTTGTTCCACTAACAGTTTCTGCGATGAATGCAGCAACGTTCTCAGGTCCGACACGAAGAATTTCGTCTTCCAATTGTTGTGCAAGACGACGTACATACTCGTCGTCAGTTTCTCCCATTACTTTCAGCCGATAGGCGTAACAGGGGTCGACAAAGCTGACGTTTTGAGAGAGCCAGTCTCCATACATGGCTCGTCGCGATGAATGCCCGGATACACAAAGAGCACCAATGGTGTTTCCGTGATAACTCTGTTTTCGTGCGATGAAGTGTTTCTTTCGGGGTAACCCTCTCTCATGCCAGTATTGCGTCGCAAGTTTGATCGCCGCATCGGTTGCCTCGCTACCAGAATTAACAAAAATGGCTTTTGACAGACCGCCGGGTCGACTTTTGAGAAGAACGGAGGCCAATTTCTCGGTGGCTTCGCAGGTAAATCGTGAGCCGGAGTAGAGGTAGGCTAGTTGGCGAATCTGTTGCGCAACTACTTCGGCAACTTCATTGCGTCCGTGGCCAAGGCAGGAGACAGCCGGTCCGGCAGAAGCATCGAGAACCGTCTTTCCAGAATCGAGGAAAAGAGTTACGCCCGAGGCTGAGCTAACTCTCTCCGGAAGTCCAGAAAAGCTGCGGTGCAGGATGTTGGAGTTCGTAACAAATGGATGAGCCATCTTGCAAGATTGCGGTGTTGTTGATAGAGTAAGGTGCTGGTAGAAGTCGACCAAGGCAACCTTGAATTTAAGACGATCCTCCGCTGAAAGGCCGACCAAATCTTTGTTGCGCTTAACTCCAGTCAGCATCATCACGCATTATCTTCAAAACTCCATATCGGAGCTTGATATTCATTCCAGGTACTGAAGCGTGGCCGCCGTTAGCGCCCACCAATGGCGGACCTCGAGTAAATGGTGATGCGTGACTCTGTGGGGTTTATCAGATAATGCGGAGAGATTGGGGATATGTCGGAGTTCTCGTCAATCGGCTCCATCGAGTGACGAAAATCAGCCAGGCCCCTGCTATGATGCGATATGCTAGCTTAGCCAACCTCGGACGTAGTGACGGGTTGGTGAATCGGCAACTTTCAGCGATTCTGGCCACACCGTGAACCGCTTGGCAGGAAGTTCGGAGTTCTAAGAGCCTGGGTTATCTTTGATTCAACGTGTCACAATAGAGTTGCCTCTTGTCTGGTTGAGTTGGCCTAACATAACATGTCGACTAAGAGTAGGCAATCCCATCAAGATTTAAAGCCTGTCATGCCATTGATAGCCCTCCAATTCTGGATCTCATACTTGTTCATACTTCTGATACATCTAGCGAGATTTAACCACAGAGGCATCACTGTCGAAACCCTTCTCTTTACTGCAATCCAATATTCTATCTCGTTCCCTCTCCACACACAAACCGTGGCAATGACACCAACGGTAGACTCACCCAAGATGCCTCCCGAAAACAACGACTCACAGCCCGATAAATGCGAAAATAGACTGAACAGAGTCGAGAGCATTCAAGATGGTGCCCAAGAGCAGGAGAGAACCGAGACAACTCACCGTGGTTTCAAGCCTCGTCACTCGCAAATGATTGCCATCGGCGGCGCAATCGGCACCTCACTATTCCTAGGCACAGGCCAGGTCTTACGCGTCGGTGGCCCAGCTTTTCTCTTGATATCATACGGCATTCTGTCTATTTTGGTTTACGGCATTGTGACAGGAATCGCAGAAGTCGCTACGTATCTGCCTGTGCCTGGAGGGACCATGAGCTATTATGGGAACAAGTATGTCTCCCGCAGTCTAGGTTTCGCGATGGGTTATCTCTACTGGTACTCTCTCGGCGTCTTGGTACCTTACGAGCTCGTTGCTTCGACCCTCTTGATCGACTTTTGGAATCCTCCCGTCAACCCAGCTATCTGGATCACTCTTATTCTTGTCATTATTGTTCTCCTTAACTTTCTCCCGGTTCGGTTCTTCGGAGAGGTAGAGTTTTGGAGTGCGGGGATGAAGATCATTTTGATTGTCGGTCTGATCTTTCTTTCAACCGTCTTGTTCTTCGGTGGAGGCCCAAATCACGACAGACTTGGGTTTCGCTATTGGAGGGATCCTGGTGCTATAAACACCTACCTTGAAGAAGATGATGTTGGCCGCTTCGTTGCCTTGCTGCAGTCCTTCGTTTTGGCGTCGTTTGCCTTCGTCTTGGCCCCGGAGCAGCTCATCGTCACAGCTGGCGAGATGCAGTCTCCAAGGCAAAATCTGCCTCGAGCTGCGAGACGCTATTTCTGGCGGTTGGTTATTTTATTCATGCCAACTGTCATAGGGATCGGAGTCGTATGTTCCTCTAACGATCCCGGGTTGAACGCTTCCGGTACCGCTAGTTCTCCTTTCGTCATCGCAATTCGCAACGCAGGCATTCCCGTATTGGATAGCGTTGTGAATGCGATGATCCTGCTTTCAGCCTGCACCGCAGGTAACACTTTCTTGTACTCTGCATCGAGAAATCTCTACTCGCTGGCAATTGCCGGAAACGCTCCGGCCATTTTCAAAAGATGCAACAAGTACGGTCTGCCCTATCTCGCCGTCGCGGCCAGCGCCAGTTTCAGCCCTCTGGCATACCTCAGCCTCTCGAGCACCAGTCTCACTGTGTTCAACTGGCTCATCAACATCACCAACTCATCTGGCTTCATCAGCTGGATTTGTTGTGGGGCGATATACCTCAGGTACCGGAGGGCAACCGAATTCCACGGAGTCGAGTCTCCGTATCGATCGCGCTCACAACCATGGGGAATGTGGGCAGGGGCCATTGGTGCGTTGGTCTTGATGCTCATCAATGGTTTCGAGGTGTTTCTCCCGGGTCAGTGGTCTGCAGGAGATTTTCTAAGTGCCTACATCGGAATTCCAGTATTTCTGGCCATCTATCTTGGCCATCGGTCTTATTGTGGTCAAGACGCGTGGTACAAGGAGCCTAGTGAAATTGACATGACTGAGGGTTTGGATGAAGTCCTGGCTGCAGAGCGACCGACTGCGGTCCGGAAAAAGATTTCTAGAGTTCTCCACGCACTGATCGAATAGCTAGCAATATTTAAGTTGTTAAATAGAAAGAGCAAACAACACCTATATCGACATCTCATTCGTTAACCTCAGTCCAATATCACGATAACGGAAAGTTTTGAAAGAAAGAAAAAGTATGTTAATATGCTTTAAACATATAATCTTGTATTACCTGAAGTTATAAATGTATTCTGATTCATGAAAACCATTTTCAATAAGTCTCAAATTGATTATTATTATAATTCAGAATCAGAACGTTGCAGGAGGGAAAGTTGAAAAAGGTGGAAGATCAAGAAAGAATGGCCTAGCGAGACAGTGAGAGTATTCACTGATCCCGTGTACCAATACTGTGCACGAGTACCGGAACCGCCCAAGCGATCAGCAAAGGCAGATTAAAAATTCAAACTAGACAACGAACGGTATCCCAAATTTTCCGATGAGTTTGGTCGTATATGTCTATTTGAGGCAGATAACTTCCTTATGATGGGCGAGACTCAAAGGTGAAACAGAAGGATGTCGCGGTGAAAGATTGAAGTAGGGCTGGGCTGGATCTCCTGAATTCGTATAGCACACTTCTGTTGGATATTACTGTCTGGGGCAATTTGTGGACATTGAAGGAACAATGGGCGCAGAGATGGTTGTAGGCCGTATTAGTGACGGGTCAAGTTCTGCCATTGAAATGGACCGTCTCGATCGAATTATGCATGTTCATCATCGATAAGTTGGATGGTTGTGGATATTTGGTTTCAGTGGTGGGGGATGACGTCGGCCAGCTGGGCCGTTTGCCCGGTAATGAACGAACTGTTGCTGGGAATGGGGTAGTAGTAGATGATGCTATAAGTATGTTTTCTATATGTGGTTGATATGCGATGGGGGTGTTTGGGCCTTGAGAGAGAGGGAGTAGCGATGCCTGGCAGTTGCGTCGAAGAGGAGGTACATGATGCGGAAATCATTTTCGGCGAGACATAGAAATTTCTAGAGCAGAACATGTTTTTTTCCAATTGTGAAGGTTGAGTGAAGCCCATGAGCTGAGGACTTGCAGCTGCCTCTTGAGGTTGAGGCTGAAAATGCTCCTATGGCAAAGAAGCTCCTGCGGGACCGGGGGCGGGGACTAAGGCCGGTGGCCGGGTCTGGGGTAGACCACAATGCGGTACGGGTACTTCAAACGTCGCACGGTTGAAACCTGAAAGAACTTTGGGCCTTGATTTCTGATTCTCTCTCAAAAGGACGGAAGAGAACAGCAGAGGCTGAAAGTTGGAGGACGAGGAAGGCACAAGGGGAGCCGGAGATATTGAGATGGCGCTTGTCGGATTCTGGCGAATGAGACGTCGAGAGCGATGCGGGCGGTTGGCTGCATTTTGCGAGAATCGCGGCTCACCGGTTCGTCGGTCTGGCGGCGGGGAGGTTTGGAGTAGCGCTTGTGTGCCTTGCTGCTTTAAGAGGAGGGATTGGTTCTGGTCGGTATTCACTGATGCTTTCAATACGCTTCCGATAATACTCAGTTATGTACCTCAATTTGTGCACGCCGATGAGCACTTATTCTCACGTGTTGTGCTGCATATGATAGTTGAGCATCTGAACCGCAAACCCCTTACTTTGCGACTTGCAAATGACTTTTCATCTCCATCGGTATCAAAACCGAGTGATGGTGCCTCGTTCAATTTGAAAATATCGAGCAAAGGGGGTCGAGTTGAAATGAATTGTTCGTGTTAGAGCGGCAGGTTAATAAGGTAGCGCGAGGTGGGCACCCGCTACCCTGACCCTCATGCAAACCTGGAAAGGCCCAAATGAAACAGATGGGCCCTGCGTCGGGTCGCGGGTGGGTTCATTGATCTGGGTCTAGCTGCTTTCTGAAGTAGGTGTGTCTTACTCTTGGATCTTGGGATGAGGCTGGAATTGGGTTTAGCTGACATTGAGATTTGGGGTTGGAACGGAGAATCCTGAAAGTACCGGTATCAGTACGATATTCGTACCTACCTAGGTAGGTACCTTACCTACCTCGAGATCTCTCCCAGCTGAGTAAGCCGATGTAATGGTTGCGAGGACGTACCTTTGGGATGAGGTGTGAGAAGCTGGGACCCCAAACCACCACACACAGTAAGCATAATTACGTAATTAGTAGAAGGACTTAGTACCGTGCCGAAGCGCACTTTATACTTAAAAAAATCAACTATCAATTACTATAACTTTTTAATAATACTTAGAAGCGGATCGGGGAGTAATTTTAATACCCTCTAGCCCCTCTAAAGTATTTATTTTTATATATAATTATAATTATCTATTTCTTATTTAAATAATAATAGCTATTTTATTATATACTTATTAAAGGAGGGATAAATAGCTATTTTACTAAAAAAGTAACGATACTTTTGAATTAATATATATATAATATTATATCTCTTTATAATATTTAATACGTAGGAAATATACTAAAACTAAATAATTAAAAGCTATATTTAAATTATACTAAAAACTTAGAAAGAATATTATATATAAAAGCTTATATAAACCTCTTTTATTTTAATAACTATTATTATATATTATGAAAATTATTATTAATAAGCCCTTTTATACTAATATAAAAAAGAAAATCTACTTTATAAAAAAATATAAATTAAAACGTATAACTAAAAGTCTAAGAGCTTAGTAAGAGTAATATATAATAAATTTAATTATAATATTTATAATAAAATCTTAACTTTAATTAATAAATAACTCTACTAACTTAAAATACTAAAATAAAATACTAAGCTAAATTTTATAATATACTAAATATTATTTTATAGAGGTAATATAATAAGTAAAAATACTTCTCTTAAAAATATTAATTAGTAAAAATTTTTTTAAATAGCTAAAAGATTTAGATATATGTTTAAGAAACTTATATTAATATTAATATTACTTAATAATAAGAGCGTAAATAGTTATATAAATTAATATTATTAATAAAAAATCTTTTCTTACTACTATATACGAATTCTAAAAATATAATTTAAAAAGCTTAACGATTTATAAACTTAGTAAAATTCTATTCTTTTAAGCCCTAATAAAATCCTAGCAAGAGGCTTATATTAAAATTATAGCTTATAGTTTTTAAAAAGCCTAATTTCTAGTAACTAAAGTAAAACTAATAATATTGTTTATATTATATTTATAAAAACTTAAATATTTTAATAAGTACTTTTATAAGTATTTTTATTAAAATAAGTTTTTAAATATAGTAAAATCGTACTTTTTTAAAAAAGGGACTTAATTAAAATTTAGCTTTTTATTTATAATTAGGCCTTAAAGAAAAGTTTTAAAATAAAAAATATAAAAAAGAAATTAGTACGCTAAATAGTAAGAAAGTATTTATAAAAAGGATATATTTAAATAATTTTCTAACTTTATAATAATAAGGATTTAAAAGCTAAATAGCTACGTTATTTAGTTTATAAGTTATAAAATAAAATAAAAAAAGCTTAGAATAACCTGAGTAGTATATATTACTTTAAACTATAATAAGCTATAATAATCTTAATAACCCCTAAAAAGAGAGTTTTTCTTTTTTATTCTTAAATTATAATAAATTACGCCTAGTATAATAAACTTTTTAATTTATTATTACTTTTTAACTACGTTTTTTTTTAATTAACGCGTATTAAATAATATTATAATATTATTTTCGATTTAATTAATCTAAAATTTTTTAATATATTTTATAAAATAATTTTATAATACTTGCTTTAGCTTAGACTTTATAAAAGGCTCTTAAGAGAAGATTAAGTATAAATATTTAGCTCTTAATACCCTTTTTTATTTTTAATATTAAAACCCTCGATAATAAAATATTATAAATTTAGTTTTATTTAATAAGCTAAATATTATAAAGCTTATATAATAATTTTCTAAACTAAGAGTAAGTAACTTAACATTATTATTATTTAATATATTAAGCCTAGTTATATTTACCCTAAATACTCTTATTAAATATATATCCTAAAAGACCTAGGACCCTATTTAGTATATTCCTATTATATAAAACTATTTATAAATATAAAGTTTTTCCTATCTTCCCTTAACTTTTATAAATTATAATTAAAAAATATTTATAAAAAATACCTAAACTTAGTTAAAACTTAAATAAATAAGCTTAGAGTAGATAATTTTATTAAAAAACCGCTAGAGGATTTATATTTTCTAAACTAAACTCCGTTATAAAATAAAAATTAATTTATTATTTAAAATAAAAATAATAAACGTAATTAATTTAAAATTAAAAAGCTTTTAAAAGCGTTTTAAAAATCTAAATAATATAATAAAAATATAAAGATTATAAAAAGCTTTATTATTTATAAAAATAATAAAGAAATTTTATTAACTTTTTATAATAAGTATTTAAAATTTAAAAATAACTCTTAAAAACTTATTAAAATATATTTATATAATACGTTTTATTATAATCCTAGATAATAAAAGACGTTTTTTAATAAAGAGTTTTAAATAAACTCTTTTATAAAAAATAACTTAATAAATACGGAGTTCCTTATAATTATACTTATAATAATTTTAAAACAATTATTAAATTATATATAAACCTAGTTTAAAAATAGTTAGACCCTAATAACGAATTAGAAGATAAGAAAAAATCCTTTTATAAACTAATTAAGAGGTTTAAGTAATATAATAACTAAAATATAGAATTAATATAAGAGGCTATATATAACTTAATAATATAAAGTACTTAGTAATAAAAAGTTTAACTAAATAATTATAAATACTAGCCTAAATAAGAGGTAAACTTTTACGTAATATTAATATATTATAATATTTTAACTATTATAAATAGGGTTATATTAGCTTAGAATACCCTGAGCCTCGTAATTTTATTATATAAATAAAGAATAAGGTAGATTAAAAGAGTATAAAATAAAATATTTATATAAAAAAAGAGCTAAAAACTAAACCCGTAATAGCGAACTATATTTTAGCTCTCCTTATTATAATATAAAAGCTTAAAGAAACTAATTTATAAACTATAAAAACTTAATTAATAATATAATATTAAATCCCTTTACGAGTTTAATCCTAATTTAATATAAATAGCTTAGAAACGTTAGTAAGTTTTATATTATGATATATTATTTTCTAAAAATAATTATAAGAGCGCTTTAGAATATAATATAATAATTTAAAATATTAATAAAAAATATATATAATAAAGAAGATAAAGGATAAGTTTTACTTAGATATATATAATAATAATAAAGCCTAATTTTTAAAAAAGTACGTTAAATAATAAGTAGAGAAAACGAAGAAATTTTTAAAAATACGTAAGAGAAATAATATGCTTTATAAAAAAAAGGTACTACGTTAGTAGACGTATATTAAGGGAAGATTTTAATATTAATAGGGGAGTTTAAAATCTTAAAAAATAAATAAAAAAAGTACGTATCCCCTTACTATATAAGTAGTTATTAAAAATAAGCTAAAAATAAAACTAAGTTAAGCTAGCGTTTTAAAACTCTATTACTTATTAAGGGTACTACTTAATATAATATAAAACTATTTAGTATTAATAAAATTTTAAAAAATACAACTATTAATATATTAATATTATAACTATTTTAAATAAGCTTAATAATAAGGGCCGAAGTAGCTTTTTAATATAAATAGACTTAATTAAAATAAATAAGATTAAAAATAAAGCGGGTTAGACCTTAAAATATAAGTATTCGATATAAAAGAGCCTTAGTATTATATTAGCCTTATTATAAAAATAAATTTAATAAACGAGCGTAAACTAAGACCTAATAATAAATTTTTTAAAATATTACGTATAATCTTAAAAATAAAGTATTAATAAGTCTTAAATACGTTAATAATATTATAAAAACGTAAAGATTTTTAATATTTTATTAAATAAAGGATTAATAGTTAATATTATTAACCTTATTTTAATTAAAAATATTATATCCTTCGTATAAATATATAAGACCTTATAATAATCTAATTAGTTAATAACTAAGTATTACTTATTTATAAGTATATTATTATATAGTTAATAATAAAAATATTTTAATTATTATATAAGCTATTATTTTAAATACAAGTAATAAGTAGGACCTATTTTTAGAGAAGTAATAATATTATTAAGTTAGTACGATCGTAAACTATAAGAGCAAAACCCTCTTTTTAAGAACGTAAAGGTTTAAAACTACGGTCCTAATTAAACTTTTACTAAACTTAATAAAATTTTAATATTATTATTAATATTAATACTAGCTTAAGAATAAGGTTTATATTAATAATATATTAAAGATTAATAATAATAATAATATAATAAAAGATTTAGAACGTCTTTTTAAAGAAGCGTACGTAGAAATTATTAAATTATATTTTTATTATTACTTATATTCTTATTTAAGAAACGAATAAGCCCTTAAAAGAACCGGTATATTAAGGAGTAATAGTACTATTTTTAAACGCTAATAATTTATAATATATATTATTACTAATAATAATATCTAATTTATTATCTAAAAGACTATCTAAATATTATGAATAATAAAGTATTATTAACGAGATAGCTATAAAATTAAGTAACTATACTACGTATTTTTAACCCTTATTACTTATATTAAATATATACTTAATATAAATTAATATTATAATAACTTATAAATATTTTAATAACCCCGAAAAGAATAAAATATATACGGGTTGCGCGTTATAAAAAATATATTAAGAAGTATAGAATATTAAAATATATTTATATAAATAAGACTAAGATATATAATATATAAAAATAAAATAAATATATTACGAGTAATTATTATATAAATATATATATAGAAAATAGAATAAAAGAGGAAAAAAGGAATTATAAATAATATCGAGGCTATTAAAGGAATTAAATATATAAAGTACAGAAATAATATAAATATATAAATATTTAATTATTCGTTATCTAAAATAAAATATAATAAGGAAATTATAATATAGAGTTAATTAGAGCGAAAGAAATATATTATAAAAACTATTATTAAAAAAATATTAAACTATAATTATAATACTAAAGTAAAAAAGTAAGGTTAAAGAAAAATAAAATATAATAAAAGAATTTAATATCGGTTTTAATATTAAAAGGGAATTTAGCGTAGATAATAATAATAATAAGGATTACCTATTGTTACGGCCAGCTAGTCGTAGTGAGTATGTTAGCAGAAGTTGAGGCTGCGATAACTAAGTAAACAGTGTCGTAGTCGTGGGTAGCTTCCTGAAGCTATGTCTGTAAGTCGTGAGGTAGGTAAGGCTTCGGTGATCAATCGTAGTCTTGTCAGAAGGGTTCTCAGTGAAGATAGCTGAAAGCGATCGTAAGATCTGATACTAAGTTGATTGCTGAAGAAGCTATGGAAGTCTGTCGTCGAGCCCGGCTCGAGTCCATCCTATATACAAGTCCGTTCCTGAACATGTCCTTTGTGATACCTCTGTTCACGATTGTCCGACCGTTCACCGAACGGTCGTCCGTCCCACTTATGCACGATCGTCCGTCCCACTTTTCCACGGGCGTCCGTTCCTTATCTTATCGTGTGATCGTGGTCACGTGACTTGTCCATAGTTCTTCCGTCCGAGAGGAGTCACCCTGAGTTCGTACTTCTGCATATATGGTGTGGCAGCCGCCGCAGGTCCTGTGGGCAGGCCCTGGCCTTGTCATGCGTGTTGGGTCGTAACATCAGCTTCTCCTCTCAAAGGTCTAGTCCTCTAGGCCTATAAGTAGGTCACTTGTTCCCAGGTTGGGAATCGTCAAGTATGTTTTTGTCAAAATGTACTGACACAATGTCAGGTCGAATTGAAAAATCGAAATCTCAAGCAGCCGCATCCGTCGTAAACTGTTGCGCATTATTCGCTTTTCCAACGAAGGTGTGGAAATAATGCCTTGTTCGAACTGTCGTTCTCGTGGTGTTCGATGCCTGGTGCTTCCTGATTCCGATGTCTGCGGAACATGTCATCGTCTAGGCATATCGTGCGATGCCTCTGCCGACGCCATTTGCACTCGTAGGTACCTGTGGTTTTGTCTGATGGTTTGGGCTAATTCCGGCGCAGTTAGTCGTTTGGTGGCGGAATCCGATCAGCTAGATCGTGAAGAACAAGCGGAGGAGTCGCGTTTTCGAGAGAGGGCTGCAGAGTTGCAAAGGAAGGCTGATGCTTATCAAAAGGCTCAGGCCGAATTGAATGAGTCGTTGTCTAAACTGGAGCGTCTTCGTACTCAGAAGCGGATGGTGTTCAAGAAGAGTCGTATCGTGTCGGAAGAGTTCCCTGAGGATGCCGGAGAGGTTTCCTTAGCGGCTCGTGAGGCACAGGCTAATGGTGCCTTCGGAGTTGTCGATTGGGATGCCGTGATGGCTGGGAGTTCTGGGTTTGATTTTGATTTTGGTACTCCTCGAGAAGCTGTCGAGAGTTCTGGAGGTTCGTGATGGGTTCCCATGTATTTTCCTCGTGTCCGTAGTTCTTCCATTTGATCAGGAATTCCCGTGTTTCGTTCCTGACTCTGTGGTCGATAATTCTTTCGACTTCGTACTCTGGTTCGTTGGGTTCCACAATGATGCAATCTTCTGTGTGTGAACCCTTGGGTGCTGGTTCGAGAAGGGAAATGTGAAAAACTGGATGACACTTCATTGTGTCCGGGAGTCTCAACTTGTAGTTGACGTTTGAGACTTTCTGAATGATTTCGAAGGGTCCAAGTTTTTTGTAGTCCAATTTGTCGCTTGGTCGTTTCGTTTTGATGTTGCGGCGAAGGAGGTAGGCGCTATCTCCCTCTTCCAAGGTTGGTCCTCCAATCCTTGATCTATCCGCGTTTTTCTTCATGCGCTGGCGTACAAATTCGAGATCCAAAGATGCTTTCTTCTGGATTTCCTTGAGTTTCGCCACGCTGGCCACTGCTTTAACAGCTTGTGGTCCCTGTCGTGCTTCTCCGTATACTGTTGGCTGGTATCCGTAGTTCAAGTAGAACGGGGATTCTCTTGTGCTTTCACCAACTGCACTGTTGTATGCAAATTGGGCCATTGGTAACAATGTCACCCAATTGTTCTGGTCGTAGTTTACATAACAGCGGAGGTATGTCTCGAGAATCTGGTTGATTCTTTCTGTCTGACCATCGGTTTGCGGGTGGAAAGAGGTCGACAGTTTGTGATCTGTACCGAGTTGCGAGATCAGGGATCTCAAAACTTCGAAGTAAACAGAGAGCCTCTGTCAGAGACAATTTCCTTTGGTCTACCGTGGTTGGCAACAACGACTTTGAGGAAGATGTATGCTAGTTCCTCTGCGCTGCTAGCTTCTTTGTAGGGTATGAAATGGGCAAACTTGGTAAGTCGGTCGACTACAACCAAGATACTGTCGTACCATACATTCGTGAGTGGTTCCTTGGACTTTGGTAACTTGACGATAAAGTCCCATGAGATTGACTGCCATGCTTCCGTAGGTGGTTGTAATGGCTGCAGCTCGCCGTAGGGCTTGTGCGGACTATTCTTGCTTTTCTTGCAGGTCGCGCAGTCCTTAATTGCTTCCGCAATTTCTGCGCGTGTGGCGGATTTGTCGTAGTGCTGGCGAATCCGTTTCCACGTTTTGTAACTCCTTGGTGACCGTGTGCGGGTGCACTATGAATTTCCATAATAAGCTCAGGGGTCATTTTTCCAGTCGGGCTGGTATTGATCCTTCTGGCTATCATAAGAAGCTTCGTAGTTGGTACAAGGCTACCGTCTTCTTCTTGTTTGAGGATAACTTGTGTTTCCTCGGGGACCGTGACCTCGTGGTCAGGTCTTCTGCTGAGAGCGTCCGCTCTGCTGTTTTCTGAACCTTTCCGATAGATGATTCGGAAGTTGTATTCAGATAGAATTCGCTCCATCTGACTTGTCGTTTGTTCAGATTCTTGTTCGTTGTGAAGTTCGCAAGGTTCTTGTGGTCTGTATAGACTGTGACTTCGTGCTTGGTTCCGGATAACTGTGGTCTCCATTCTCGAAATGCTTCGATGATGGCCATCAGTTCCTTGTCGTGAATTTGCCAATTCAATTCCGCTCCGTGAAATGCTTTGGAGTAGAAACAGCATGGGTGAAGCTTTCCTTGTTCGTCTCGTTGTCCCAAGACCGCTCCCATGGCGAAGTCCGAAGCGTCGGTCTCGACCTCGAAGGGCTTCCGGGGGTCTGGAATCCTGGTAACTGGTTCGGAGACGACCATATCTTTGACCTTGGTGAATGCTTCTTCGCACTTGGGATCCCAAATGAATGGGGTATCCTTCCGTGTCAAGTTGTTGAGAGGTCTGACGATGTTGGCATAGTCTTTGAGAAATCGTCGATAGAAGTTGACGAATCCTAAGAATCCTTGTACGTCCTTGACGTTCTGCGGTGTAGGCCAGTCCCTGACTGCTTCCACCTTTGATGCTTGCATGTGGATTTGCCCTGGCGTGATGGTGTATCCGAGGAAGTCTACCTTCTGTACGTGAAATTCGCACTTGGAGGGTTCGGCGTACAGTTTGGCATCCTGGAGTTTCTGGAATACCATGTGGACATGTTTCTTGTGTGTTTCGAGGTCGGGAGAAAAGATGAGAACATCATCAATGTAAACAACAACAAAGATGTCAACGAACTCCCGGAGTACGTGGTTGACCATCGTTTGGAAGGTTGCCGGGGCATTGGTGAGTCCGAAGGGCATGACGAGATACTCGAAGAGTCCTCTACGAGTCCGAAATGCCGTCTTCCACTCGTCTCCTTCCTTGATTCGAATCTGGTTGAATGCTTCCTTGAGATCTATCGCGGTAAACCAGTTGGCTCCGTGAAGTAGGTCTCTGAGCTCAGTGATGAGGGGTAAAGGATAGCAATTCTTCTTCGTGATTTCGTTGAGTTTCCTGTAGTCGATAACAGGTCTCGATTTTCCTCCTTTCTTTGGTACAAAGAATAAGGGGAATCCTGCGGGGGATTTCGAAGGTCGAATATGTCCCTTTTCGAGCTTCTCATCGATGTACTCGTCGAGATAGTCTTGTTCTTCTTGATTCATAGGGTATATCGGATAGAACCCGGGTTGCGTCCCTTCTTTGAGTTCGATTTCCATATCCCAGCTGCTGTGTTCTGGTAATCCTGTTTCTTCAGGTTCCATGAATAGTTTCGTGTATATCCGGTACTCCTCGGTATAGTCTGGAGTCGTTGCGATCCTCGATCGTCGGTACCGGGTGCGAACATCCTGTCGTCTTCTATCGTCCTGATGAAGGCTATGTATCGTGTTTGTTCTTGTTCTTCAGGTGTTGCTTGAAATCCGTTTGAACCCTTTTTCTTAGGTCGTTCAGTGACTGGATTTTCCCATAGGACCTGGCCAGTGGTCCAATCTATCCGTGGGTTGTGCTTTCGTAACCACGAGATTCCTAGGATGACATCGAGGTCTCCAATCTCCGTGATGTCGTACTGTAGTTGTTCTTGCTGATCGTTGATATATGTCGAAAGGTGTACAGTCTCTCGATTGACATATCCATCATCATAGTCAACTCTTTCTCCTTCTACCGTTTGTAGTCGGTATGGGTTGTCTTTCCATACCCATGGTAGGTCGAGTCTGTTCATTACTCTTGGTGATATGAAACTTCCTTGTGCGCCGCTGTCGATTATAGCGCGCAGTCTGTGTCCGTGTATTTCGAGTTTGATCCATAGGTGTGCGTCATTGCGCTGTCTGGTTGCACATAGGAACTTGTCTTCGATTTTTGCCTCTCGTCGTTCCTTTGCGATTGGCTTCCTTAGTTTTTTGTCATTCTGTTCCTTAGTCGGTCTTCTTGTTCGATCTGTTCCTGTCGTTCCCTCCAGCTTCGTGCTTTTGGAACATAATGGATCTGGCAATGGTCGTGCCTACATTCGTCCCATTCCATGTGGTCGCTGTTCTGGCATCGCATAGGAAAGCATGGGTCTGGTTCGAATGTTGCCTTGTCGAGTCCATTGAAGTATGTGAGTGTCCAGTTCGGTAGCTGGTCGTCAATGTAGACGTCCTTGATAGGTTGGTCGTCGCGTCTTCGGGGGTAGAAGCGACTATCTTTCTTGGGTGAGAGATGCCAGAGACATTTATCGTCGAGGCATTCTGCCCAGAACAATTCTTCGTGGAATGCGTCCTTGGTGTTGAGCAAGGAGCTGTCTCCTTTGACTAGTGGTGTCATAGGTACTTCCTTAGGTTGACTAGTTCCGTGGAGCTGTACTGTCTGGTCATCTTCGTATGGGTCGATGTTCTTGCACCGTGGTTCTTCGGGTTCCTCATCAGAGCTGGTGTCGTCCACACTAGGATAGAATCCATGGTCGATCTCCGTCTGAGCACGTCGTCGAGCGACGTCGCGAGGTTCGTCCGAGTCATAGGGTGATTCTTCGTCGAAAGTGTGACTACTAGAGCCGATCTCAAATTCATCCTTCTTGAGTCGAAAGTCCACCTTTCCGTCTTTGATTTCGAAGTCGAGGTCGGGCCTCTTGATTACTTCGATTCTGTCTTCGCGTTCTAGGTCCTTGAGTTGTTCCTTGACCTTGCGAATGAATTTCTTGTTCCCGTCGTCTCGTCGCATCATACAGATAGACTTGGTTGGGATGCTGTCTGCTTGGGGTCCCTTTTTCTTAAGGGATTGTTTCTTGTTGTCTCGCCTTGCCATGTAGACAAGGTTGCTCATGATTTCTTCTGTGTCGGGTCCTCTTTCTTCAAACTTGAGGAGTTGTTCATTCGTGCGTGCTTGGAGCCTCTGCGTGATTCGTTTTTTGAGGAGGTGAAGGGTGTCCTTCATAACGGGGTCTGTCCTGGCTCTTTCCTCTATGTTCTCGCAGATCTGTGAGAGTGTAGTGATACACTCAATGTTATTTTCTTCGAGGGTGCAGGGTCCGTAAGCGGGCGTTTCGTCTTCCTTAGTTGCTACCGCTAGGGTTCTAACATGTGGGGTGGTGTCATATCCTGATCGTCCCTTGTTTTTGGGTTTCTTCGGATAGTGTCCTGTCTGTTCCTTGCTATCTTGGTGGATGAAACAGTCATCGTCGTAACAGGCCGTCCATGAGAGTTGTGCGTGAGGCACTTCCTTGCTGGCGATGTTGGCTCGTTTCTCTGGAACAGGTTGATGTTGGATACGTTTGGGTTGTCGACAGTCTCTAGCCATATGTCCTGGTTTGTCGCAGTTGTAGCACTTGAAGTCCTTCTTAGGGCGGTTGTCTTCCTTCTTGGCGACACTGAGGTCCATGGGACCATCATGTTGTCCATAGGCAGTGCTCTGTCGGTTGTTGTTCCAGTTGTTGCGGGGTCGTTGGGTTGTCTGAAAACTGCGTTGAGATTGCCATTGATACTTGCGTCCAGTATTGGGTCGTTCCTTTCTTTCTTTCTTGCGTTCATAGAGTCGATTATCGATTCGAATGGCGAGTTCGCCGTACTGGAGGAAGTCGTCTGGTCTGTCGAGCTTGACCAATTCGTCTTTGACTTCATCCTTCAGTCCTTGGTAGAACATGAACATCTTAGTGTCGTCAGTGAGGTCTAGTTGGGCACTGAGACGTCTGAATTCGGCGGAATATTCCTTTGCCGACTTGGTCTGTCGTAGCTGCGCTAGGTCGCGTTCAGCTTGTCGTTTCTCGTCAGGGTCCTGGAACAGGGACCTGAGAGCTTCTTCGAATCCACTGAAGCTACAGTAGATGTCGCGTACTTCAGTAGAGCACTCGTCGAGAGTCTCCTTGCTGAGGTACTCTTCCTGGATAGGTTCAAACCATTTGAGGGCTCGTCCCCTGAGGAAGCTGGCAGCGTGCACAACTTTCTCGGTTTCGTTGGTGAAGTCTCCGTGGTGAAAGTTCTGATAATTTTTGACTTGAATCAGAAATCCCTTAAGAGTTCCTGGGGTGCCGTCATAGGTGATGGGTGCGTTGAGCTTGAGTTTCTGTCGTCCTCCGTGGAGAGGCGTGGTGACGATGTTGGCTGCAGTCTGGAGTGTATTGACCCGTTGGGCAAGGAATTCGGCTTCCTTGGTTTTGTTCTCCAGCTGCCCAAAGGTGTCGTTCAACATTCCTTGAACCTGGGCGATGTCGTTGTCGTTCTTCTTGATCATCTCGACAAGTTTGGTGTATACCTCCTTGGAGATCTTGACTTCTCCATCCTCGTAGGAGTCGACGTCCATGAGGTCGAGTTCCTTGGCGAGCTCCTCGGCCAAGGTCTTGCTCTTGCCGGAACCACTCTTGGAGGAAGTAGGAGTTGTTTTGGAGGACATCGTTCTTTCTGTTTAGTTAGTTGTCGTAGAGTAAACTTACTGAACAGGAGCAATCAAAGTGTTACGGCCAGCTAGTCGTAGTGAGTATGTTAGCAGAAGTTGAGGCTGCGATAACTAAGTAAACAGTGTCGTAGTCGTGGGTAGCTTCCCTGAAGCTATGTCTGTAAGTCGTGAGGTAGGTAAGGCTTCGGTGATCAATCGTAGTCTTGTCAGAAGGGGTTCTCAGTGAAGATAGCTGAAAGCGATCGTAAGATCTGATACTAAGTTGATTGCTGAAGAAGCTATGGAAGTCTGTCGTCGAGCCCGGCTCGAGTCCATCCTATATACAAGTCCCGTTCCTGAACATGTCCTTTGTGATACCTCTGTTCACGATTGTCCGACCGTTCACCGAACGGTCGTCCGTCCCACTTATGCACGATCGTCCGTCCCACTTTTCCACGGGCGTCCGTTCCTTATCTTATCGTGTGATCGTGGTCACGTGACTTGTCCATAGTTCTTCCGTCCGAGAGGAGTCACCCTGAGTTCGTACTTCTGCATATATGGTGTGGCAGCCGCCGCAGGTCCTGTGGGGCAGGCCCTGGCCTTGTCATGCGTGTTGGGTCGTAACACCTATAGAATAATACGGATCCTAAGACCTTTATTAGAATATTATTACTAATAATAAGTAAAAATAATAAGATAGACTACTTAAAATAAAATTAAAAAGACTATAAAAATAAATATTTAAACCTCTAATAATTTATATATAAAATCTAAATTCTTATACTTACCTTTTAAAAACCGATTTTTAATATTTTTAGCTACTATTTTAAGTTTTATAATATAAGATCGATTTATAATATAAGAAGTTAAATATTATAATCGGGGCTATAATAAATACTAAAGAGAAAAAACTTAATAAAATAGCTATATTATACTTATAAATATTACTTTATTAAAACGTTATTAAAATTAAAAAATTAAGTTAATAAAGTATATTATTAATTTTTCTTAAGTATACGCGTAAAAACTAAAAGTAACTAAAATATAACTATATAAAATACTAATTCGTAATAATAGTATTCTTAAAAATAGAAAGGCCGGAGTAATTAAGAGACTTAATAAATATAGTAAATAAATTATTAATATACTTTTTAAAAAAAGTAATAAAGCCTAGAATACTAAAATTATTTATAACTTCTAATTAATAAATAAAGTATTTATTAAAGCGGTATATTTATACTATAATATAGAAATAAATATTAACTCGATTTTTATAAATACCTAAAAGTTTATTTATAAACCGATATATTAAATAATTTTTAAAGAATTCTAATTAAAAGGGTAATTAATATAAAATATTAGTTATTAAACCGAACGGTATATAAGAGTATTAAAGAATATTATAAAGGTTAAAGGGGTACTATTTACGTACGTACGTTTTAATAATCTCGTATTTAGATATTATAATATTAATAAATATTATTTCTTTTAATTATAGGTTTCCTTTTACTTCTTAATATTAATATTTATCTTTATTAATAACTATAATTTTACTAATAAAACTTTTAAAGAATATTTTATTTTTTATTATTATTATTTTTAAGAATAGTATAGGTACTAATCCTTCTAAATAATAGTAAAATATTCTTTTTAATAATTATACTATATTAATAAGATTTAAAATAAAAGCTAATAAAATACGTCTTTTAAATAAATATAAAAATAAGTTCGTTATTTAAAATAATAATTTAAAAATAGCCCCGAGAATATAAAAAAGTTAGAGGTTTATTATACTTAATACCCTTTATAAAAAATATATTCTTAAAAAGCTAACCTAAAGATAATAATTAAAAAGTATTTTTAAAAAGATTTCTAAAATAACCGAGTTTAAAAAAGAATATATAACAAGAATAAATAGAGTATAAAATACTAATTTAAAAGAAGAGTAAGCTAAAGTATTTAATAAAATATATA
Organism: Colletotrichum australisinense (nom. inval.); assembly: GCA_014706365.1. NCBI lineage: Eukaryota > Fungi > Ascomycota > Sordariomycetes > Glomerellales > Glomerellaceae > Colletotrichum > Colletotrichum australisinense (nom. inval.). The sequence continues at coordinate 5,386,162 of JABKAN010000003.1, forward strand.
ATATAGTTTAAAATAATATAACCTATAACATAAGCTTATAAATATAATTTTATATTATAATTAATATAAATAATTATATTATTAGCGCCGTATTTATATAGCTTTTAATTACTATAATATTACGACTTAATACGTATAATAAAGCTAGGGCTTGCCTTATAAGACCTATAGCAGTTACTATACTATATATATAGAAATACAAACTTAAAATAACTCCTCTTAGAATAAAAAATTATAAAATAAGTTATATAATAATAAAAATAAAGGACTTTATATAATTAAAATACGGAACCCGTTTTTTATAATACGGACCTCGTATATTTAAAATATAAAACTATTAAATAAATATATAAATAAAGGATATATTTAAAAACGAGATTTATATATAATATAAACTCGAATTAGATTTATAGACTTTTAAGCTTTTTAATAATTAACTTAGTATTAGATTTTACGATCGTTTTTAATTATTTTTATTAAAACCCCTTTTAATAAAATTATAATTAATTACTAAAACTTTACTTATTTTATAACTTATAAATATAGTTTTAGGAAGCTATATATAATTATAATATTATTTATTTAGTTATTATAATTTTAATTTTATTAATATACTTATTATAACTAGTTAACTATAATATTTTAATTATTTTTATTTAATAAGTTTATTTTATAATAATTAATTAAATAGTACGAACGATATTTTTATACCTTAGTTAAATTACTTATTTTAAGCTTTTTATTTTTTAAGTAGCTTATTTAAAGCTTAGTTAAAGAAATAAAATAGTCCTAATAAATATTAACTTTAATAATAAAGTTATTTTTAAAAAGACGTTTATAACTAACTTTATAAAAGAGTTAAAAAGGAAACGTAAATATTATTAAGGTATAAATTATATATAATAAAACTATAAATAAGCTTTAAAACCTTAAAATTATAATTTAGTAATTTAAGAATAGCCCTTAATATATTTAGGATTTAGAAAATAAAGTTATTTAACTTAAAGAATAAGAAGTAAATATTAATATTTAAGCTCTTTAAGAAGAAGTTAATACTCTCTAAGCCGCTATTAATATTATTAATACCCTTTTTTAAAAAGGATAATAAAAACTTAAGCTTAATATACTTATTATTTATAATAGTACCCTAAGTATTTGTAAGGAGGCAGGTGGTGTGCTGCGCTCTTGCTAATTGACCCAAAAGATTAGTCACTTCTGGCACTACGTGCTAGACGTGCACTATACGTACGCTTAAGTAAGCTGCCGGGCTAGGGGCTTCGTGCCTGCCTGCCCGCACCCTTATAATTGCCTCCCTCTTTTGGCGACGCGTCCCGAGTTGCGATTTGCTATGCGTACCCGGCGCCCGCCCGCTCGCTTAGAAGGAAGGTACGTACGCTAACCCCGAGGGTAGGTACTTAGCCCCGCGCCTGCCGAACTACCGGTAGCCCGCGGCTTGTATGCGCCTTCCTCTGAGCCTGACGTAAGCTAATAGGGCGTTCTAACGCTGGGGCTTTTATGGGTAGGACTCGAACCTAGCCCCTGTACGTGCCTAGCGCCCGCCCTGATTGGCTAGAAGACCTACGTAGTGCTAGAAGAATTGTAAGGAGGTAGGTGGTGTGCTGCGCTCTTGCTAATTGACCCAAAAGATTAGTTACTTCTGGTACTACGTGCTAGACGTGCACTATACGTACGCTTAAGTAAGCTGCTGGGCCAGGGGCTTCGTGCCTGCCTGCCCGCACCCTTATAGTATTCTTAAGGGATTTTAATCTAGGTTAAAAATTATTAGAACTTCTATTATAGAGATTTTATTAGTAAAACTAAAAAGTTATATATATTATTAGTTTTTTAGGAGCGAGCTCTTAAATAGTTCGAACTAATTTAAAAGAATACTTTAATAAAGAAACTCTTAATAAGTATTTTATTAAAATATATAATATTTATTTTAGCTTTTATAAGTTTAAAAAGCTCTTAGGTCCCTATTTTAAGACCCTAATAAGAAATAATAAACTAAATACGATTTAATATAATTATAATAAACTAAATTAATAAAAGAATATTTTATTAAATTTAAACGTTTTAATACCTAACTAAACCTTATTAATAATACTAAGATATTTATATTTTATTAAGGATTAAAAATAAAGTTAAAAATAAACTAATTAAGTTTAATAAACTAAATAATTTTTTAATATAAAGAACTTACTATCCGAATTAATAATTAATTTTATAAATATAAAAAAAAAGGAACGACTTAATATTAAATATAAGTATTAATAATAATCTTAACGTAGTTTTAAGTAAACTAATAACTCTATAATAACTAAAATAATAACTAATAAAGTATTACTTATAAATAATATAATAGTCTTATAAATTTTAGTATTATTAAAAAGAAAATAACCATTTTAAAAAATTTTAAATATTATAATTGCGATAAGTTAGGATATATAACTAGGGATTATTAATAACTTAAATATATTTAATACTAGTCTATTCTAAAAAACGAGTTAATATTATTAATAAAGAAGTATTTTATATATAACTTTTATAAACGGTTTATTATAATAATAATTATCTTATTTATTAAAATAATAAAGAATAAATAGGATATTATTTAAAAAACTTAAGAATAAAGGATGATTAAGATATAATACTACTTTATATATTAAAACCTTAGTAATAATAATTAAGAAGGACGAGATACTTATTTATAGACCTTATATTTTTAAAAAAATAATAATAAGTATATTATTATATTTTATAAATTTATAAAAATATAAAAAAAGCTAAGATAGATTTTATTATAAAAATACTTTTATTTTTTAATAAATAAATTATATAAAAGTTTTAAATAAATATAAAGGAATAACTTCTTAAGTTTAAAAAGGGATTTAATATAAAAAATTATAAGTAACCTTATTTATATAGTAAAATAAAATAATAAAAATAATTTTTAAAAAAGGGACCTTAATTAGATAATATTTTAACTAAGTTTATTTATATAATAAAATAAAACAATAAGAATAAGAAATTTATTTATAAAATTAAAGAATAATTTAAGAATTTAGAATATAAAAATAAAATTAAAATTATTAAGAGGCCTAATTTTAATTTTAAAATTAAGGATAAAAGGTAGATTTCTAATTTAAAAAATAAACTTAAAATTAGCTTTAATAATTATACTTTTAATAAAGAATTATTTTATAATTTAGATAAACTTTATGACGTTATTTAATAATATACTTAGATAGAGATTAATTATAGATTTTATTTTAATATAAATAATACTAGTTTTAATAAAGAATTTAAAGAATTATAGTATAAGAATATCGATTTATATAAAGACGATTAAATAATATAGTTCTACGGAACTAGTTAACTTAAAAATATTTATAATATTATTAATTAAAAAATAGCTCTTTATTTAATATTAAGGATATATTCTATAAAGAATTATTTTAGGTAAAATACTTTAATAATAAATATTTTAGTACTTCTTATTTAAAAGAATAGTTATTTTATTCTTAAAACGTAATGACTAACTTATTAAGGACGTTTATATTAATAACTAATTATTAAACTAAATATTTATATATTTTAATAAATTTAATAAAGTAATATTCAGATTAAACTTATATTTTCTTATATAATATTAAAATAATAATTATATAAAATAGGACGAATATAAATATAATTATTATTAAATTTATTATATTTTTAAATCCTAAGTTTAGAGAGAATAAAAAATAGATTAAATAAGAAGTATAATTAAGAAATAGACTCTTAAAAACTAAAAAGCTAATTATAAAAGAATAACGAAAAGCGAAAATCGAAAATAAGTTCTTATATATAATTAAATAATATAATAACGTATATTTATAAATTAAATTCGAAATATATAAATATAAATTACGTATTATAATTAATAATAGCATATAAAAAGTTTTATATTACTAAAAATAATAAATAAACTTAACTTATTATAGGTATAAAAGGATAACTTATACTAATTATAAATAGTAAAAGAGAAAGAGTTAATTATAATAATAGATATATTAATTAAGAGATTATATACTTTTAATATATATTAATAATTAATAAGAATAACTTTAATATAATATTATAAAATTAGAAATATTAACATTATTTTAAGAATTTCGTAATTATAAAAATATAATTTATAAATAAATTAGATTACTAGCTAGGTTTTATAAGAAAATTTAGTTACTAAACGATTTAAAAGAAGGGTTTAAATAGATTTTAAATAATATTTAAAAATAAGAATAAATACGATATATAATCTTTATTAAAACGATAGAAAATAATAAAATATTCGTATTTAGTACTAATAATCGAGGATTATAATAATTTTAAATTATATTTAAAAAGTACTAGATATATATAAAATTATTTATAAAATTTAAAGAAATAGGATTATTAGAATATAATAGTTAAGATATAGAAATTAAATTTAAAAAGGAGTATAGCCTAAGTTCTTTTTTATACCTATAAATTAAGAAAAATAAGACTATTTTAATAAATATATTAATAAGAAATTTAAAAGGGATATATTTAACCCTCGAAATCTCTTATAATATTACTCTTATTTTTATATTAAAAAGGAGTAAAAAATAAAAACTTATTATTAATTATAAAAACTTAACGAAATTATAAAAAAATTACTATTTTTATCTCTTATTACTAAGCTTAAAACTTATTTTATAGAACTAATTAGTTTATTATAATAAATTTTAAAAAGTATTTAATTAGATTTAAATTAAAAAGAGATAAATAGAAAATAATATTTTAAACTCGTAGAGGATTTTTAAGTATTTTATTATACTTTTTAAACTTATTAATATTTTAATAACTTTTAAATAATAGTTAATTACGTATTCTAAGAGTTCGTTAATATCTTTATTATTATTTATATTAACGATATTCTTATTTTTTCTAATTTCGAAATATATAAAAATATATTTATATAGTATTTTAAAACTTTAAAATACTAAACTATATACTAAACTTTTAAGTACGAGTTCTATATATAAAAGTAAACTTCTTTAAATATATTATTATACTAAGATAAATCTATATATAAATATTAAAAATAGAAATAATTAAGGACTAGCTTATATTATAAAATATTAAGGATATATAAAAATTCTTAAAATTCGTTAATTTTTATTAATAATTCTTTAAAACTATATTAATATTATTAAACTTTTAATAACTTAATATAAAAATACCCTATTTACTTAGGATTCTAAGTATAAAAAGTATTTATTAAAGTTAAGAATATAGTCGTTTTAAACTAATTATTATAATATTAGATTTCTAAAAACTTTTAAAATTAAAATTAATACCTCGGATTTTATTATAAGAGCGGTTTTAAAATAATAAAATAAATAAAGAAAGCTTTATTTATATTACTTTTATTTTAAAGTATTTTATAAAATAAAATTAAATTAGTAAATTTATAATAAAGAACTAATAGTTATTATTAAAGTATTTTAAAAATAAAGACTATAGTTATTTAGAACTAAGTATAAAGTTATAGTTTATATAGATTATAAAAATTTTATAAACTTTATAATAAATAAGAATTTAAATAAATAATAAGTTAAATAAAGCGAATTCTTATTTAAATATAATTTCTAAATTATTTATTAAAAAGTTTAGAAAATAATAAAATAAACGCTCTTAATAAAAACTTAATTATAAAATTATAGTCCCCGAGGAAATATAAGTTATCTTTAAATAAAAAAGATAGTAACTTTATACTAATTACGAAGCTTTTATAACAACTAAAAGGATTAGTATTAGCTTAATTAGAAAAATAACTTCTAAGCTTATTATAAAATTTATAATATATTTATATATAGTTATTAAGGAGTTATTAAAATATAAAACGGATTTATTAGTATTATAATAAATTTATTATATGCGTAGAAATTATAAAATAATTAGGGATTATACGACTTATAAAAAGTAAAAATAGCCTATATAAGTTTTATAACGAGTTATAACTATTATAATTATTTATAAAAGTATAATAATTAATTTTATAGGATTTTATTATTAAATTATTAAAGTCTAAAGAATTATTTACGAATATATAATACGATAATATTTTAGTTATAGTTAATTAACTTATTAAGTTTATTTATTTTATATTTTATAAAAAATTAATAGCGTAGAAGAGTTAATATATACGTTTTTAAAGTCGTTAATTAGAAATCGTTTTATCTTTAATTTCGTAACTATTTATAAACCGATAGTTAAATTAGAAAACTAGGTTATATTATTATTTATAAATTTATATATAATAATATATTTTATTTAAATTATAAATATTAGCTAATAGTATATAAAGTATAATTTATATATAAAATAGTAATAAGCATAGTTTAAGATATAAAATAAAGTATAAATAAGGATTAAAGGACTAATTTTTAGTATTTTATTATCTCGAATTAGTCTTAAACTTAATTAGGATTATTATATAATAAAGTAAGATTATATTATTATATAAACTAAATAAATTAAAATATAAAATTAAATAAATTATTAATTATAAGGTTAAGAATAAAATATAAGAATTCTTAATTAATTAGAAGAACTATAGATACGAAAAAATATATAGGAACTTATTACGAACTTTTAGAATTCTTAATAATTTTTAAAGATTATTAAAAAATAATATTAATAGTCCTAAGGACGCGAACTCGTTACTAATCTTAAAAAAAGGCTAGTTAGTATTATTAAAAATATTAATATATAATAGTATAGCTAAGTACTATAGCTAGGAAAGATATAGAAAGTAAGTATAGTATAATATATAAACTTAAGCTTAGTATTTTTATAAGGCTATTATAAAAACTTAGCTTTTTACTTTAGTAAGGCTTTATTAAGGATTTACTAAGAGCCTAATTATAGTTTTATAATTAGGTTAGGCTTAGCTAAGTAGTTATATATTAGCCCCCTTATAATTACCCCCCTCTCCCTAAGCTTTAGCCCTTAAAGCGAATAATTTTTTTTATAGCCCGTTACTAACTAATAGCCCTACTCTACTAATAAATATAATATTACGAGCTTAATACTTATTAATAACGCTTTATAACCCTTTTATTATTATAAATAATCCTTCTTATTTATATTAAAATAATAGTTTTATATACTATTCTAAGCGATTTTAGTAATATAATTTTTATTATATAATATTAACTTTTATATACCTCTTTTATTACTAATTTATTATTATAACTATTTTATTATTACCTAGCGGTAGTATTTAGTAACTAATTATTATTATATAAAGGTCGTTAATAACTACTTTAAAATTATATATTCTCTTAAATAACGCTATTACTCTAGCGTCCCTATTTTCTTATTTTTAATATTTATCCTTTTACTACGTAAACGCTAATACTAAATATTTTTTTTTACTAACTTTTACGTTTTCGAACTTTATTATTACTTTTACGCTTTACGTTTCCTTTTTTTTTTTCTTTACGACTTTTTTAGTTACTATTCGCTAATTTTTTATTATAAGTATAATTTTTTATATTACGGCTTTAGTTAATTATAAATACTCCCTAAAAAAGAGCTTTATTAGTTTTTAAAGGGGCGCTCTCTATATAAAATATATTACTTAAACTTATTATAATATTACTAAGTTCGTTTACTATACTAGCAAGCGTATTAATATTTATATTAATTACGTAGTTTTAAAAAAATATACTATTATAAGTTTAATAATAGCTCGCTAAAATATTAGTTATTAACTTTATATTTATAAATCCTATTAAGCTTTATAAAGTTATTTAAACTTATTAAAACGTATTTATTAACTTTTACGAGGCAGAGGCTTATAATAAGTACTCACTACGCACTTATAATATTATTTTAAACACCCTTAACTAAGCTAATACAGCTTAGAACGCTATAAATAAACTTATTACTAACCCTACGTATATTAAAAATATAAAAAGTACCTTAAATCGGATTTAAGTATAAAAGCTCGTTATAATTTATAAATATTTTTATTTTTAAGTCTTAATCTCTATACATTTATTAACCCCTTATTACGTATTTTTTTATTAATTATTATATTTAAGTTAGTTTATTTACTAACCCCGCTATTATTACTAATTACTTAATTAGCCTCGAGCCTTTATACTTATATTATAACGGTTTTTACTTATTTTCGTAACGCTATTAACTAACTACTTTATAATAATATAGCTATTTTTATTCCCAACTTTAAAAAAAGTAAAATTAAGAACCTTATTAAGTTCTTTTTATAAAATAACGTTTACTAAAAAGTTACTAAATATTTTAATAACGAGGTCCTTTAGTATATTATTAGTTTTATTAGTACTACGCTAGTTAAGTAGTTTATTATAATATTAACCCTATTAAAAGCTCTCAATACTATAATTAATTTTAATATTAATAATAGTATTAATAACAAGGAGGGTAGTAAAAGATAATAGTTCGAACTCCGAGTTTAATAATAACTATCCTTTTAATAATAGTTTAGTAATTAATAACTTTAGTAATAAGGGTCCTCTTAATAACAAGCCCGAGAATAAAAATTTTTATAAACCCTCTATTACCCCGTTTTATTATAATAATAATAATAATAACAATTCTAAGGGTAATAATAAACCTAATAATTATTCCCTAAAACGTTATTACGAGGACGTTAATAACGATCCCGTCCTTAGTAATTCTTATAACCCTAAAGTTATTATAATTTTTTCTTATATTAATAATATTATTCGCTTTAAAATTAATAATAATATTAATAAACGTTTATTAAAACGCCCTTACCTCGTATTTTTATTTAAAGCCTTTTTATTACCCTTAAAAAAAGTAATATTTTACTTAGTAATAACTTAAAAATTATTAAGGGGGTTTATTAAAAGCTTATTAATTGTAATTTATCTATTTATTTTTTTTTTAAGCTTAGTAATTTCTTCCCTTTAATTAGTTTAAAATATAAATATTTTATTATTTATTTTATTCTTAATAATAACTCCCTAACTCGTTAATTAGCCTTATTATTAGTTTACTAAGTGTTTTTCTTATTAATACTCTAACTCGTCCTATTATTTTTAACTTTAATATTCCTACCCCCTCTTTTTTTAAAAACGTTTTTATTAAGAGAAAGCTATTTATTAATTTTAAAATAGAGAAGCGCTTTTAAAAAGTAATTAAAAAGCTAAGCGTATTAAAAAATATAAAGAGAAAGAAAAAGCTAAACTTAGTAATAATAGTTTATAAAAATATAATTATCTTAATAATACTCGGTTTTATTAAGCTAATAATAAGGTTTATAAGTATAATAATACGTCCCTAGGTCCTAACTTACTTATTAGCTCTTTACTAGCCTCTAGTCCTATTAATATTACCCCCTTAAATTATAAAATAACGTCTTTTTATTAATTAACTCCTCGCTTATTTATTTAAATTAATAATAAAATTTCAAAGGGTATATTTAATAATATATTTATAGTTCTTTATTTATTTAGTAATATTTTAATAACCCTAGCTTTATTAATTATACCTCTATATACTTTATAATATCCCTTATTATAAAGAGTTTTTTAAAAAAAAAATCCTTAATTAAACTCGTATTATAATTATTTATAATATTATCCACTAAGTAGTTACTTACGTTCGCTAAAAGGATTTTTACGTTTATTTTTTTCCCCCCTAATAATTATTATACCGTTATATAGTTTAGTAATCTCCTTATTTATTATTTTATTACGTATTATTAAATTCGAGCTAAAATTAATAATTATATTCTTTATTAGGATTAAAATAATAAGTACTCTTCGGACTTAATCGCGGCTTTTATTAATAAGCTTTTACTAAACGTTTTTACTTAGCTATTTTTATTTTTAGTATTAGAAAATATTATAACTTAGGCTTATATAGAGGGTATTAAGTTTTTAAAAATATAGAGTTATATAATTAAAGTTTTATATACTTAGGTTTTAGTTATTTTATTCTTATTTTATTATAGTTAGCCCTTTATTATTTAATCGTTTTATTTATTATAGGACTTTTTAATTATACTTTAAATTATTTAACTTTACTTTGCGTATTTTATAAATATTTTTTAGTTCTTATATATTATATTCTATTAGCTATCCTATTTATTTAACTAAGTAGTATAGTTATTTATTATCCCCTTATTATATAACTATTTCTTTTATTTTTATTTATTTAGTTCGTTTTTAGTTTAGGTAGTAGGGTAACCGTTTACTAATATTATTTTTAAGTTTTAAAATTTAATTAGTATTACTAAGAAAATATTATATATTTTATAATACTATTTTAATAAATATACTTAGTAAGTTTAAGAACTAACCTTTTTATAATAGCTATTTTAATAAATCGAGGTACTAGTTTTTATTTTTAAACCTAAAGTTCTTTATTAATAACTTAATAACCTATCCCTAATAAAATTTTTTAGTTAATATCTTTTATTATATCCCTAATTTAAGCCTCTATAGCCCTTTATTAATATTCTTAGGCTTTTTTAAGTATTACGATATAATTTATACATTTTCTTATTCTTTAAACTAAGACCCTCGATATTATAAGTATATATTAAATATATCTAAAATAATAACTATATATTACTTTTATTAATAATATATTTATTATAAAGTATTTACTATTATTATATACAAATTCTATTTTATAAATTAAATAGCCTATTAGTTTAACGAGCCTTTAGTATATACTCAGAAATATTTTTTAAAGTTTAATATATCCTTTTATTTATTTATTTATTTATAAGTAATATATAGTAAATAGTTAGTAACGGATTACTTTTTTTATAAATTTTTTTAAAAAGGTTAGTAAAGAGCTTATTTTATTACTTACGATATTTTAGGCATTTTAAATTTATATTTTATTTATTTATAAAAGTACTTAGCTAGCTATACTACTATAAGATCTTTTTATTAATTAAAAAGAACGAACTTTATTATTTAGTAAACGATAATTAAGATATTATTATATTTTACTCTATTATCCTATATACTTAGTAATAGCCTAATAATAAAGTTTAAACTAATTTTTAAAACAGGTAAACTAGTAATAATAATAATTATAACTACCTATATAGTTTATACTTAAGGACCTTAATATTTTAATAAGTATCATAGTTATTTATATAGTCCTTTACGTTCCTAAGAGGTTTAGTTAATAAAATTTTTTAATATTAGTTCAGTTATTTTATTTATTCCTATATACCCCGATTTTAAGTTATCGTAATATTAATAAAGGATTTCTTATTATAAAAAGCTTTTTAAAATTACTAATTATCTTTTATAAAATAATATATTTTATTATTTTAGTAATATCCTCTTTTTATAATAGTTTTATAATACTTCTCTAATTAAAATTAGTATTTATTATCGAGGTTTTAGAGCTCTTAAACTATAAACTTAAGCATATTTAACGGTTTTATAAAAATATAGTTTTTTTAAGTAATTTTTATAATTTTTTTAAATCTGCTCTTTTAATATTATTGTTTATTCTTTTAAATTATTATATTAGTTTTTTTAACTCCTTATTATTATTATAAAGATGTTTATTATAATATTATTACTTATAATTATTTTAATAATTATTATAAAGGCCCTCATGGATTTTATTTTTTTAAAAATTATTATATCTTTTATACTTTTATTAAGAGTTCGCTAACTAAATAGAGTTTATTTATTAATATAAGTAGTATATCCTCGTAATTAATCTCTTTTTATATAATTTAGCTTCTTAAATAGCCCGTTTATTAAGTTCGTTAATCCTAAACGATATTAAATATTAAAATTAAATATTAATAGTTTATATACTTAGCGTATAAAACGTTTTTTTAAGTCTTTTACTAACGTATTAATAACCCTTTTTAGTACTTAGTAATTAGTAAGTATTATAAATAATATTACGGATCCCTAGAAGTATTTAGCTTAGTAGTCTAGACTTTTAATAATAGTTAGGAGTTCTTATTACTTAGTAGCTTATTTTTACTTTATTTTAATAAGCTTTTAATTAAAATAAGTTATTAAGTACTATTCTATATTTATAAGTTAAGATAATATACTTAAAATTATTTTTAAAAGCGTTTATTTTTATTTTTAATTATTTTACTAAGTCCTAATAATATAATATCGTAGCTAATATAAAAGCCTTTTTTAATTTAATAAACGTAGTTTAGGCTTTATTTAACTAAACGAACTTACTATTTTTTTTTTTAACTCGCTTTTTTAAGGAGGCTTATTATTAATAAGATTATACTAAAGTATTTAAGTATAAACTTATAATAAAAGTTATAAAATCTTAAGAATACTTAGACTTTTAGAACGTAGTTAGTAGCTACTATTTAATAATAAATTAGACCTAGTTTTTATTTATTAATACTCCTTTTAAAGTAATTATATATCTTAAGAATTCTATTCTCTATTAATAAAACTATACTTACTTAGTTTAGTATATAAATAAAACGCCCTTAGTTTACTAAGGACCTTTTAAAATTTTTATATATTAGTCCTTACTTATTAAGTAAATAAGAATATTATTTATATACGTTATATAATAAGTATTTAATAAGTTAGTAAGTGCTTAGTAAATATATACTTAAAAGATACGGAGCGTTTATTAAACTAAACGGTATTATTATATACTTAAAATAGTTATATTTTATTTTAAATACCGTTTTTATTTATTTAATAACTTAATTACGATATAATAATATACGTTTTAATATTTATTTTTAAGATTTATTAGGCTCCTTTAAGCTTATTTAAGAGCTTATTAATTAGAGGGAGGGAGTACTTATTTTTAATATAATTTTATTTAGGCCTTTATAGTTTATATATAGTTTTAAAGAGCTATTTTTTAAAAATAAATATAACCGGAGCTCTTATTTTACTTATTAAGGGATAATTTTTATTTTTAAATTCTTAGTAATATATCTTTTAATTCGTTAAGCTATTATTTATTTAATAAATATATAAGCTTATATAATAGTTTCGTTCCTTTTAAAAATTAATTTTATACTTAGCCCTTTTTAAAATTAGTAGATTTATTATTATACTTTTATTAAAAGTTACTATTTTTTAAAACTCTATAAGAATCGTTATTATTAAACCCTTATCTATTTTTTAATAATATTATTAAGGGTTCTATATTTATTATAGCCTTATAAACGTAAAGTATATACGCTTTTTTTTCGTTCTTAATAATTTTTTATATAAACGTAGTTAGCTTAGTAATCGAGATTTAGTTATAATACTAAGCGTTCGTTTTTATATTAATTATTATATTTTTTTATTTTATAAAATATTAAAATAAAAATAAGTTTTTTATCCCCTTTAGGCACGGGGCTTTAATAAATAGTTACTAAATTTTTTTAAGTCGGCCTCTTAAGTTTATAAAAAGAATATTAACTAAAAGCTAGTTTTATTTTTATTTTTTTATTATTAAATTTATATAAAGAGGGGACTTTAGTATATACTAACTAGAGGTTTAGTTTTTTTATTAATTTTATACTAATTAAGTTTACTTAAAATAACTATTTATATTTATAAGGACTTCTTTTTTAATAAGTCCTTAGATTATTAAAGTATATTTTTATAATAACCTTAATAAGTACTAACTTTTTAAAAAGCGTAAATAGTATTAGCAGCATACTTATACTTCTTTATTTTTAAGCTATTTATTTTTATTATTTAGCTTCCTTAAATAGTATTTATTAAAGCTTTTAGTACGTCTAGCCTCTATTTTACTTAAACATCGTTTAATAAGTTATAGTATTACTAAGTTATATAACTAGTTTTATTATAAAAATAATATATTATAAAACTCTTCCTTAATTAGTTATTTACCGGTAATTACTTAGTATTATAACCCCTTAATTATAAGGACTTTTATATTATTAAATATAACCTTATTATAATAAGTATTATACTAAGTCTTAGCGAGGCCGGCTTTTTAAAAATACTAATTCTATACCTAAACACTTCTTATTTTCTATATAAGTATTATTAATTAAGTAATTTAAATAAAGCATATAAAAACGCTTAGCTTTTTAAATTACGATTCTTAGCTTATTAATAATAATCCTATACTAAATTATTTCTTTTTAGAGCTTAATAAGGAGGCTAAAAAAGTAATTATAAGCTTTTTTTTTATTATTTTAAAAAGTAATCCTAAGTTATTATAAATTACGCTCTATTTAATAAAGAACTATAATAGTATTACTTTTTTTTTTAAAATACTTTTTATATTTTTTTATATTTCGGAATTAATATATTTTAGTAAATAAAAAAAAATACCTCTTAGTTTATACTTTTATAAAGCTTACCCTATAATTTCTTTATTATATTTAAACCGCTAGGGCTATTTTAAAAAGTACTTATTTTATTTTATACTTATTTAAGGCCCCTAGCTAAAAATCGTTTATTTTTTTAACTATTTTAATTTAGTTATTTATTTAAGCTATTACCGCATCCTTACTTAGGGTTTAATAATTATAGTTCGGGGGTTTTTTATACTCTTAAGTCTTATTTACTTTTATTAACTATTTAATAAAAAAGTAAGTAATTTATTTTAATAATTATACCGCTTTATATAAAATAGTTCTATAAAATTATTAAAAATAGTTATTATTACTAAGCTAAGTCTTTTATTTATTATATTTAATTAATTACTTCTTCGTTATAATAATAATATATATACCCTTTGCTTTTTTCTTATCTATCTTTTTATATCCTAGTTAGTAGGTCCTTATTTTATTATTAGCCGCTTCTATTATTTAGTACTAAGGTTTAATCCCTCTTATCGTTTTTACCTAAGCATAGCGCGGAGTAAGGCATACCGTTAGCATACTACCTCCCTCCTTAATTACTTACGTCGTACTAATCTTATATTCTATTCTATACTAACTAAACTAGGTTTTATAAAAGCTTAAGAATTATAATAATATAGCTAAGTACTATAGCTAAGAAAAATATAAAAAGTAAATATAATATAATATATAAACTTAAGCTTAATATTTTTACGAGGCTATTATAAAAACTTAGCTTTTTACCTTAGTAAGGCTTTACTAAGGATTTACTAAGAGCCTAGCTATAGCCTCGTAACTAAGTTAAGCTTAGCTAAGTAGCCGTGTATTAGCCCCTTATATAATAGCTTAAAATTATTTATAACTTAACGTTTATAAGTATTTAGTACGGAAAAACGCTATTTTCTTTTCTAACTTTTATATATTATAAATAAAAGTTTTATATACTTCTTTTTATTTTTTTAAATTACTTAAATATAAATAAAATAACTTATTATTTTAATAACCTCGGATTATATCTAAGCTAGTTTTTATAAAGATTAAGTAAAGTATTATTAGTTTATTCTTTTTTTTTTTAATATTACTTAGTTATTATATTATAAAACCGTTAGCTAAGAATTAGAATAATAAGTAAAATATTTATAATTTAATATTATAATAAAACTATTATAAAGACGCTTTAAGTTTTATAACCTTAATATATTTTAGTACTATTAGTTATTTAGTATAAACGTTTAGTACGAAAATACTAAGTATAAAGTATAACGTTATTAGAACTAAAATAATTAAATACGTTATTATAAGCTAACCGAAGTTTTAAAATAGTATTTTTAAAGAACGTTTTTAATACGACTTAATATTATATTAGTATATTATACTAAAAAATAAACTTAATAATTCCCTAACTTAAGAACGAACGACCTATTTATAAGCCTAAGGAACTAGATTTTTAAAAGAGGAGCTAATATTACGACTTAATATATATAATAAGGCTAGAGCCTACCTTATAAAACTTATAGTAGCTACTATATTATATATATAAAAATACAAACTTAAAATAACTCCTCTTAAAATAAAAACTATAAAATAAGTTACGTAATAATAAAAATAAAAACTTTATATAATTAAAATATAGAACTCGTCTTTTATAATACGGACCCTATATATTTAAAATACGGAAGCTATTAAATAAATATATAAATAAAAATATATTTAAGAAACGAAATTTATATATAATATAAATTGAGCTAAATTTAAAAATAAACTTCTTATAACTTTTTAATAATTAATTTAATATTAAATTTTATAATTACTTTTAATTATTTTACTAAGAACCCTTTTAATAAAATTATAATTAATTACTAAAGCTTTACCTATTTTATAACTTATAAATATAGTTTTAAAGAAGCTATTTATAATTACGATATTATTTATTTAGTTATCGTAGCCTTAACTTCTACTAATATACTTATTATAACTAGCTAGCCGTAATATATAAACTAAGAACCTAAATTATTAATACTAATTTTAATAAGGCTATAATTATTATATAGATATTATTTTACTTATCTAACTAAAAAACAATATTTAATTCCTAAAAAAACCCTAGTAATCGTTTAAGCTTTAACTAAATATTAATAGCTTACGAACATAAGTCCGGACCCTATTTTAGTATATATTAACTATTAATTAATTAAATAGAGTATAAAAAACTACGGTAAAGTCTATAATAAACTAATAAAATAAATTAAAATTTTAACTAAATATAATATAAAATACTTATACTAACTAAATACTATAAAAATTATTAAAATAATAAACGGCTTAAGCTATATATATAATAAGTTATAAAATTTATTAATAAATATAAAAAAACTTATTTTTAAAGCTAAAATAAAAACTATATAATTATAAAAATACTAAGTATGAGCGCCCTAAGCTAGGGTATTTTAAAACCCTATAAGGGTATAAAATATATTAAAATTTATTTTAATAAATTTAAATAATATAAAAGATCTCTAACTATAAATTAAAAGAGCGAGATATATAATACGCTTTATAATAAATATAAACTACGAGAGTAATATTAAAATATTATTAAATTTTTATTAAAGGGAGTATTAATAATTAATTATTTATTAAAAATAAGAAGCGCTTAGTAAGGGCAAAAGTAATATAATATTAAATTTAAGAATATAAACTATAGAAAAATAAAATAAATAGTAATTTAGCTTAGTATATAAAAGGAAGAAGTAATATAATAACTTTATAAAATATATAATAATAAAAGATATTTCGGGTACTAATTATAACATATTACTTATAAAAATAAATATATTAATTAAAAGAACTTAAAACGTTAACTTATATATTAAGTTATATAAAGTATATTAAGTATATGGTCCTAAGCTAAAAATATTATTATTAAAAAATATTAATCTTCGAATTATAAAAATAATAGTAATAGATTTTATAAAAAAATAACCCTAATTAGCGCTAATAGATTAAAATATATTTTAATAAATATTAACTACTTTATAAAGTTTAGTATCCTTATATTATATAAAGAGGTATTTACTAAAATAGTATACTAAGTATAGTCCTTAATAATCTTTACGATCCTTAAATAGCCTAAAGTAATTTATTATAATAATAAGAATTATTTTAAAACGCGCTATTTATAATAATTACTAATTACTATAATACTAAGCTTATTTATAATCCTATATCCTATCCCTAATTTATAAAATAAACTAAATATATAGTCCGCTTAGTAAAACTTTAATTTATAAAATAGGCCTAGACTTAACTTAAAAACTAAGGATATAATAGTATTACTAAGTAAGTCCCTAAAATTATATTAAAAATTAATTTATTATATATAGTAAATATTTATAAAATATTTACTAACTACGCTTAGTAAATATATTATTAAATATTAACTATTATAAATTATCCTTATATTTTAAAGTATTAATAAAATATTACTAATAATCCTTAAAATATTATATCTATATTAATATAAAGTCTTATAATAATATAAAAATAAGTTAATACGTATTATTAAAAATAGTAAATATAAAATTATAATCTAATCTAATAATTTATTAAATAATAATTTAATATTAAGAAAAGATTAATAAAAATAGTAAATTAAACTTTAAATTTAACCTATTTTAAACTAGCCCTAAAATTATTAAAATAGTATTAGATATCTCTTATTAAATTAAAACGTTATTAAAACCCGTAAAGGAGTATTACGAAAAGTATATATATTAAATTTTAAATTATATATTATTTAATTTTTAAAACTCTAAATAGTATAGCTTATTAATAATACTTTTATTATTAATATTAATAAAATCGTATTATATATTTAAAATAATATTACTTATATTAATAAGGGAACTAGAGTATAAAATAATAATAATACTTAATAATTAATAAATATAATAATAAGAATAGGTAATAATATTTATATTTAGTATAAGAGAAGTAGCAACCTAGGTTAGGTTATTATAAAGTTAGTTAGGTTAAGAAGCTAAGACCCTAAACTACTATATATAGTAAGTATAATTATGTAATTAGTAGAAGGACTTAGTACCGTGCCGAAGCGCACTTTATATTTAGAGAAATCAACCATTAATTACTATAACTTTTCAGGTGCTGTGTGCTCATGGAAGGAATCAACCAAGCAGGCAGGTCCTTTCCATTTTTTGGTTGCACTGCGCGCGCCTGGCTTCCATTGGCCTCTGCTGCCGAGAGCAAGACGGCAACATCTTGGACTTGGACAAAACACCACGAACCCAGAAACACGACGACACATGAGCATTGTCTTTGATCGCACTCTATCTATACAAGCTGTTACCGACGACGATTCATACGGTATACCCCAAACGAGTCACTGACCCTCATCGAGTCCTGACATCGTTCTACAAAGTACCCGTAATTGCGCCTTTGTACCTATCGCCTGCGCCGAAGCCCACACGGGATTCTTTACCGGCCGGAGACTCACGAGTCGCACTCTTCCATCCTACGACCAGCGCAAGAAGTTGTTGCCGTACGGATAGGCTGTACGAATAGCCCCTCGTCACACACTCACGGTGCCTTCATTGGCCCGGAGATCTGCACGGCACATCCGCCCCCGCCAAAAGCTGCGTGTGCGTGGGATAACGCACGCCAGAGCCGAAGCCAACGTCCACTTCCCACGCCAGTTTCGACCAGTCTCATCCCATCTACGAATGCTCTGCCGCCACTCGCTGCAGTCTTAGAGATACCCTGCCAACACTAGCCCAAAGAGTTAGTGTAGACGCACCTCGTCGCGGCCCAGCCTCCAGCATTCACACGCATCCGCCATTCTCTAAGCGCGCTACAAAGTACTCAACTACCCAGGGTACGGAGTATAGGTACTGTCCTTTCTGTGGGCTTGTCTTCTGTTCTGTCTCTATCTGCCCGCCTTTGCACAACATACCAGTACCCTGCCAGCCAGCCTGCCACTACCTATCCACATCCGTAAGCTGAAAGACATTGAACGGCTGCTACCTTACATTCACATACCACCCACCCCTCTCTCCCGTCCAAAGTCCCCATTCGGTTCTCGTCTTCTTCTCTTCAACATTCCTACAACCTGACGAATTCCTCCAGAAATACCTAGCGCGCCCCAAAGAGTCAAACTCCAAGCAGCTGCTCGCCAAGACCACCAACACGATCTACGATAATTAGGCACAACGCCCTCGTGCCAATACAGCGACGGTCGCCGCCTTACCGCAACATGACTACGGTCTGAAGGCCCGCTCGCGCCCACCAGCCCACACCACCACCCCTGCCATGTGCCGCGTACCCATACCATCCATACCTGGCATACCATGAGCACCAGCTCGCGCCAACGCTCTGCGACCCGATCTGATACCCACGACCGAAATTCGAGCCCATTCCCATCTGTGCCTCGATCCAGAGACGAGATACACAACCTCGACGGTTTCGTCTTTAACGTCAACGACTTGCCCACCCATACCTCGACAACGACCTCGACAACACCAAAGATCCTGTCTCCAAACCTCAACGGTAACGGCGCTCTCTCGCCGTATCCTCAGCCGAGGAACTCCAACTTTCTTTCCGCCGGCGGTCTTCGCCCGAGGGCCTCGACTGCGAGCTCCGTTCCGACAACACCTCTACTCGGGCTCGATCCCGCGAGGCCAGCCACCAGAGCTGGCCCGCCTCCCCCGCCGACCATGTATCAAAACACCCAGCGACATGCCTCTTCGACCGACCCCTCGAGACCCTTCCAGGTCCCCCCTCCACCGCCGCCTATGTCGCCGCCCGTGCAAGGCCAGATGAGCAACATGATGTCGATACCTCCTCCGCCCCCGAGATTCCCTTCTGCTCCTGGCGCAACGGGAGGAAGTGGGATGATGCTTCCGCCGCCTCCAGGGCCACCGCCTGGAAGCGCAATGGCAGGCCAGGCACCATGGCACGGCGCCTTTGGGCGCATGTACGACGGTCGTGGCGGCTTCAATATGCCACCTCCCCCGCCAGGACAACACCAGGCCTACAATCCAAAGTTACACGCGCAGGTTGCGACGGGTACGACACTATCGATACCGCCGCCACCTCCACCGAACGAACATGTTATGTCGGCAACTTACATACCGCAAGGCGACACGTATGGCGAAGGCGTTGGAATACCTGGTCTAGGCGGCTTTGACGAAAATGCCACATTCTCGGCAACCTCTCAGAGCTCATGGCCTACCAACAGTCAGACCAGCGGCGATACGGCAATGACCACGCCGCAAGACGATGTGTCAGGAGGGAGGGACAGAATGTACGCTCAAGCAATGCACAGCCGTGGGATGTCAACGACCTCCAATGCTACGACGATTAGCACCTCCAGCATCCACCCAGAGCTGGCGGCGCAATGGCCGTTGGAAAAGGTGCTGTTGTGGCTGGCTACGAACCAATTCTCCAAGGACTGGCAGGAAACTTTCAAGGGGCTTAATCTGCATGGTGCTCACTTCCTTGAGCTCGGTAGTATGCACGGTGGTCGGGGTAACTTTGGCATGATGCACCAGCAAGTGTACCCAAGATTGGCTGTCGAGTGCACAAACAGCGGGACGGGCTGGGATCAGCCGCGGGAGCGAGAAGAAGGCAAAAGAATGCGACGTCTCATCAGAAGCATCGTGACCGGCCGGCCGGCTGACCCTTCCAAAGTCTCGTCGCATGGCCGAAAAGAGTCGGTCAACCACGGCAATAACTTACCTAGCGCTGGGACGGATATGGCAGAGTCTCCCAACGTGAGTATGATTACCCGTGTGGGTGAACACCCAAAGACTGATGGACGGCAGACGCCTATCAAAGCGCCGGGGCCTGGTTTTGGCGGCCGTCGATTTTCGCAAACGAGATCGACGACCATGCCAACTCTAAACAGCACCATGAGTTCAGATTCAAACCACAGAAACATCATGAAGCAGATTGATGGGGATGGGGTCCGCCGGCAAAGTCCAAATGCCAGCGAGTCCGGCGAGGGCACATTCCGTCCACCCCCCTTGCGGACCGACAGCCCGAACGGCAGTCCAAATCCTCAGAGCGCTTCGCTGTTCCCCTCCTCCGCTGGTAACATGTCAGCGTCTCCTCATTCGACCAAGTTTGGACACAGGTCGAGAAATAGCACAGATTCTGTATCTTCCAACGCCGCTATTTACGGGTCAGGTATCCCACCTGAAGCTACTCAAATGCTGCGTAGTGGGATGAACATTGCAGACATCATTCAAGCCACTCGAAACGGCGAGCCTCGGCGGCTCGGGCAAGACGGAGGGCGTCCATCGCCGCAGGATTCTACTGGCGATCGTTCAGCCGGCACTGAGCCTCCGTCCTCTGCTAAGGATTCTAAGAGTTTCCTCAGTCTCAGCTTCTTGTCGAGAAAGAACAAGCAAAAGAAAGAAGACGGCTTCCCAAGCCCCGACGACATGGAATCGCCGACATCTCCGGCTCTCAGCTTCAAGCCTCATTCTTTTGGCTCCCGCTTTGGTAACAACAGCGAAACCTCTTTGGACATTCGACCTGGATCCAGTTTTGATGTTCACGAAAAGGACTCGGCCAAGTCTAGACGTCCTGGCCCTAACAGAGTGTTTGCGCTGGCTACCTTGGACGGATACAATTATCGCATGTGCGACATCACCGAGGCCGAAACCGCCATGGACCTTCGTCTCGTCATTTGTAGCAACTTGGGTCTGATGGATGCCACGACATCTCAAATTTACCTCACCGAGCTTGGCAAACTCAACCATGAGAACGCTCTGGACGACCAGAAACTCCTAAATAATCGCAAGCATAGGGCCGACGCGACAGGGACCCTCAAGTTCTTCATCCGTCAAGGTGGAAATGCGCCTCAAGGCTCTGGCCACGCCAATGGCAATCCAACGCATACATCACTTGACGAGGAGGCATACAACCGACTGAACGGGTTGTCGCGGACAAGATCCAGCTCTTCTCCCCCAACATCGAGGCAAAACACCATGACCGGCGAAAGGGTAGATGACAAGATGCTTGCTCAAGAAGCAAGCGAGTACCGTGCCGAGATGGAGCGTAAGCAGCGTGAGTACCTCGAAAAGAGACGCAAAGCTGCTGGTTCCGGCAACACGCCAGAGAGTGCTACTACGCCGTATGGTATTCACGGCAGGACCGTCGACTTCGACCAGCCACGCCAATCGCCTTACGAGGACAAGAAGCCGGAAGTGCTGTTCCCCGTGCGGAAGCCTCCTGCGCCGCCGAGTGACCCATCAGCTACCTTACTCAAAGCCAATTCATTGAGTCGGAAGACGGGGCATGCGATGCGGTCGTCTGCCGATGGAGCTCCTACGCCGCGACGGCCCTCGACTCTGTTCGAGGATATGGAGCTCCCCGGCCAGAACGGAGACCGTAAGAAGAAGACTTCGAGCCAGCCTGTCGCCGGAATTGGTGCAGCACTTGTGGGCATGGGCAGAGGCCTTGGGGCAGTTGGCGTTAACGCCAACCGAAGATCCAAGTCGCCCAACCGAGTGTCATCGCAACCAGCTTTAGGCAACGAATACTCAGACCGAGGTAAGGGAGCTATTTCATCTGTTGACTTTGCAAAGTCGTTTTCGGGCCGAGACAGCCCTCAATCAGCGTTGTCTGGCTCGCCCGGCACTCTGACCTGGAGTCGCGGGAACATGCCCTTCTTTGTGCCGGACTACTCTCCCGAGGGTACTCCGATCCCGCGGAGGCAATCTAAGAAAGGAATGGCAGCTAAAACAAACCAAACAGTACACAGAGTTGCCTCGCGCGAGATCAGCCCCAGCTCCATGAACCCCCCACCATTTCCCCAGAGTGCACCACCCCAGCCTCACCGTCGCAAGTCTCACGGGCCGGACTTTGACTTCCTGGAATCCGAAGTCAGCTTTGAGAAGCCTGCTCCGCCACCTGCTCCAGAGCGTGGCGATGATTCAGGGGATGACTCAGATGACGGCCTGTTTGCAATTCCCATCGCTGCTGCCAAGCCCAAGCCGACAAAGATCACTCGCATCTTTGACGGCGACGATTCGCCTGATGAATCTACTGACAAGCGGCCAAACTTGACGGTGAATACGTCTAGATCTAAGGGAAAGCAGCTTTCAGTGTCATTCACGTCTCCCAAGTCCTTGGGCAGTGCAAGCAACAGAACCCCCGAAGGCGAAGAAGATGACGCTCTCATGAGTGCCAGGAGCGGCAAGAGTTCACGCAGAACTCCAAACACGCCTCAATCGGAGTCTGAGGATAGCAAGCTGGGCAGGAGGAAGTCTTTTGTAGAGAAGGACGTCTGGGCCAACCGTCCGACCACCGACGCCCTTATTAATAACCTCGATGACTTCTTCCCCAACCTGGATCTTGATCAGCCCGTACTGGAAGAAGGCGAGGCAGAGGCCAACCCACCGTCGCCAATCGCTGAGGGAGAGGAGAAGGAAGCCTCTAAACGTCCGGCGCCACCCCAGTCACCGCCAAGTCTTCGTGCGGCCATTTCCAACAACCGATCATTCTACAATGACAACGATACGCTTGGATCGGATGAGTCTACTCTCAAGGCACTTGAGCGTCCTGCGTCGGTCGCGTCGGTGGCACAAAGGAGTGTTCGACGCTCAGGCGGCCTAGGCCGGATGAAGTCCATTCGTGAGGTTGCCCGTGGCGCTCATGAGGCTAATAAGCGGTTCACCACGACGACAACTGCACAACCTGGTCAGGCTACCCAGAACACTTCAGTACTGATGAGGAGAAAGAGCACAAAGATGTTCAATGCCAATATTGTACAAATTCGGCCCGATCAGCGAGGCAGCATGGTCATGCCGCAGATTCCCCAGGACACCATCCCCAAACGCCAGACCACATTCCGGTGGTTTAAGGGTCAGCTCATTGGTAAGGGTACATATGGCCGTGTCTACCTCGGTATGAATGCCACGACCGGAGAATTCTTGGCTGTCAAGGAAGTCGAGGTCAACCCCAAGGCTGCGCAGGGCGACAAGGCCAAGATGCGTGAGCTGGTGGCAGCTCTCGATCAGGAGATTGAGACAATGCAGCATCTTGACCATGTCAACATTGTGCAATACCTTGGATGCGAGCGTAAGGAGACCTCTATCAGTATTTTCCTCGAGTACATTTCTGGTGGCAGTATCGGTTCCTGCCTGCGCAAGCACGGCAAGTTTGAGGAGTCTGTCGTCTCGTCACTCACTCGGCAGATGCTCTCTGGTCTTGCGTACCTTCACAGAGAGGGTATTTTGCATCGCGACCTCAAGGCGGACAATATCTTGCTAGATCTCGACGGAACTTGCAAGATTTCAGATTTCGGTATCTCGAAGAAGACGGACAACATTTACGGCAACGACAAGTCCAACTCGATGCAGGGCTCAGTTTTCTGGATGGCACCAGAGGTTATCCGCTCTGAAGGCAAGGGCTACAGCGCCAAGGTCGACATCTGGAGTTTGGGCTGCGTTGTCCTGGAGATGTTTGCTGGTCGGCGACCTTGGTCCAAGGAGGAAGCCGTCGGAGCCATCTACAAGATCGCCAATGGAGAGACGCCGCCTATCCCTGATGAAGTTCGGGAAACAATCAGTCCACTGGCCATCGCTTTCATGCTGGACTGTTTCACTGTGTAAGTCTGATCCCATATGGTTATCAGCCCATTACTAACTAACTTTCGACAGTAACCCGCTGGAGCGACCTACAGCAGATGTCCTGCTTTCGCAGCACCCTTTCTGCGAGCTGGACCCCAACTACAACTTTTTCGATACGGTGTTGTACTCCAAAATTCGCGGCAAAGATGTCTAGGGGAGAGAGGCCTTGGAGAGCTCACTGTGAGCTCTGTGAGAAAAGAAAAAGGATACGTGTGCAGCGGAGACCGCGTCATGGCGGTAGATTTTGGGTGGGATTCGTCGTGAAAACGCCTGTTTTGAGACGCTCGTTGATCGTTGCAGCGATGGCGCAAGGAGGGACGCATTCGGATCACTGGTTATGTCTCGCAAAGCGTGTACTTTTTTGGTGCTCGTCTGCTTCTTGGATATTTATTTAAGTAGAGTGCGCCTCTGCTGGGCGGGCCACACTCCGCCTAGAACTCGGGGCTGGCGTAGTATATATCGAGGATGCCAGTAATTACATGGAAAGGGCAGAAGAACTCCCTCAAAGCAACTCTCGACGGAGCGACTGTTCTATTATGCTTGAAGTCGCTGATTATTGTTGTTATTTTGCTTCTTCTTTTTGATTAACTACTATAACATTTTCACTGTCCGTCGTAGTCAGGGTGGTACGTTGAGGTAAGTAAGGTACCTACGTATTCATAGGGAGGTAAGGTGGATTGGAATTCCTTATCTTATCGTGTAGTGGTGATGCCTTACTTTGGGGAGCTGCTATGCTCAAAGCGGGGCATGATGTAATAAGGGAGGTGTTGATGGTGGGGCACTGCCCTCTGTAGCGCTCACCACCAGCTCATGCCTCACTGAGCCTCTCATGCGAGGGTTTACTGCAAGAGAAGGCACCAACGAGGATCTCACTTCATTCGCCAACACACATCGGGGTTGGGTCAACAAACTGTAAACCTCGCATATCTGTTCTCGGCCTCTTATTTTTCTTTGCTTTTTTTCTTTCTCTCTCTCGCGGCCTTCCAGCACCACGGTGATGCCCCACCTTTGAGAGAATACCTCACGTTCATGATTCACGACATCTGTCACTAGCCACGATGTCCGGGGCCAAGGCTGTGCTGAAGGCCATTGGCGACTCCGTGAAGCAGCAAAAATGGGATGATGCTATTCAGAAGGCGACTGACTTTCTTGAGCGGGAGCCAAAGAACTACCAAGCGTAAGGGCTCATGGGATTTCCTGCGTCTCTACACCGAAGGCAGCTGCTGACACTGCTCGCAGGACCATCTTCCTCGCTTTTGCCCTCGACAAGAAGAGCCGCGTCGATGACGCAGAGAAGGCTTACAAGTCTGCAGCTTCACTACGACCAAAGGACAGCCAGGCGTGGCAAGGTCTCATCAAGCTCTACGAGAAGCAAGACCGCAAACGCCTGGCCGCCTACCAGCAAGCTGCCATCAGCTTGGCTGAGATTTACCGAGATGCAGAAGACATGTACAAGTGCCAAGATGTCATTGATAAGTTCATCGACTTTGCGAGATCTCAAGGGGATACTTCGCAATACATCGAAGCTCTCAGTGTCATCCTGCCCGGGAGCCCAATTTACCCTGCTCTCGAGGGTCGCGTTCCGCACCCGGCCAAAACCTACGAGACCATGGCGCAGATGATCGAGACGGACGAGAAGAAGCGCATAAACACACTCATTGGCGAACGGCGGACAAGGATCGGCGCGCGGCTGACTGAGGTCACTCTCGAGGTCAAGCGTGAAGTCATAGCTCAGAGCAAGCTTGAGTTCGTCTACCACCAGCTGATCAACTGGACGAACGATGATGATCTCCGGCGGAAATATGAAGAGAAGCTTCTCCAGTACTGCTACGACCGCCTCCTGGTCGCACCACACGGCCCGGAAAAGGGCCAGGCTCTTCAAGCTGTCCTGAAACTGGCGCTTGACATGGTCATCATCAAGCACCCCTTCCGGCTTGCCTGGGAGATTGCCATTGACTACAAGGACGCAAAGGAGATCAAGGAATGGGACGTCAATATGCTGAGAGACTATTGCTCATTCTTCCCCGAGACCGATCTCTACAAAGTCATCACGGGCTTTCTAACGAGTAGCATCTCTCCCTTCCCTAAGCCAACACCGGCGGCTCTCGAAGCAGAGGAGACCGAGGAAGAGAGCGAGGACGACGAGGGAGGCGGCGTTTCCATGGTGCCGCTCACGGAACAGGATAGAATCCTGATGATGACTGAGGGCATCACTACGTCAAACTCACTGTTCGCTCACCGATTGATGGGAGAGTACTACCAGCATTTGGAGGAACACGAAACGACGGTGGAACTGATGCGCAAGTCGATGGGACACATCAAAACGGAGAGAAACAAGACTGGCATGTCGTTCCAGAATACCCATGATGCCTTCTCTTTGTATCTGGCAACAGGTTTGGTGTTCTTCCAGTCGCCGAGACATCACACTGAGGCCAAGTCGCTGTTTGAAGGGGTTCTATCACATGATCCGTCGTCAACTCCTGCCTTGATTGGTGTCGGTCTCATCTACGAAGAAGAGGAGGACTACGAGGACGCCATAGATTTCTTTGGGCGTGCTCTGGAGAGAGATCCCTCTAACCTGCGGGTCAAGACCGAATCTGCCTGGGTCCAGGCGCTCAAAGGAGACTTTGAGACTGCAAAGGCGCAGCTGGAGGATTCGCTGCCCCTCATCGAGGAGATGCCTACGCCTTCGAAGGAGCTTCTCGCGCAGACACAGTACCGACTAGGTTCATGCATCTGGAACATTGACACGTCAAAGGCAGCACGCAAAAGTCGCACCGGCGCTTACTTGTACTTCTTGGACGCCTTAAAGAACAACCTCAACTTTGCGCCAGCCTACACAAGTCTCGGTGTCTACTACGCCGACTACGCCAAAGACAAGAAGAGAGCCAGACGCTGCTTTCAGAAGGCTGTAGAGCTCTCTGCTTCCGAGGTCGAAGCTGCCAAGCGTCTTGCCGAGTCCTTTGCCGACGAAGGCGATTGGGACAGAGTCGAGCTTGTGGCGCAGCGTGTGGTTGACTCTGGAAAGGTCAAGCCGCCCCCGGGCTCCAAGAGGAAGGGCATCAGTTGGCCTTTCTCTGCCCTCGGTGTTGCAGAGCTGAACAAGCAGGATTTCCACAAGTCGATCGTGTCTTTCCAGTCTGCACTGAGAATCCACCCAGAGGACTACCACTCGTGGGTTGGCCTGGGCGAAAGCTACTACTCTTCCGGCCGATACATCGCAGCCACCAAGGCGATCCTCAACGCCCAGAAGCTGGAGGAGACTGCGCCTGCCGAGAATCTGGGCGACACTTGGTTCACCAAGTACATGCTTGCTAATGTCAAGCGTGAGCTGGCTGAATTCGATGAGGCCGTTGCTCTGTACCAGGATGTCATTGAGGGCCGCCCTGATGAGGACGGAGTCGCCATTGCCCTGATACAGACCATGGTTGACAGTGCTCTCGACAGTGTAGAAAAGGGCCTTTTTGGCAAGGCGGTGCACCTGGCCATCGACACGATAGACTTTGCGTCCAAGGCCGCTGCTAGCGTCACTGAGACCTTCAACTTCTGGAAGTCGCTCGCGGATGCTTGTTCCGTCTTCTCTGCGGTACAAAGCCGAGCGGTTGACTTCCCCGCAGATGTGATCATGACGCTCATCGACAGTGGCGATAAGGAGGCATACGACCTCTTTTCCGAAGTGGATAACGTCGGGACTGGTGTCATCTCGGCAAAGGGCTTGTTTTCTGAAGACGAGAGACTTGGTGTTGATCTGACAAGATGCATCCACGCAACTATCTTATGCCATAAACGGGCAATCCACGTCTCTGCAAACGACTTGCACGCCCAAGCAGTTGCATATTACAACCTTGGCTGGGCCGAGCACCGGGCTCACATTTGCCTGCCCTCGAGTATCAGGAAGAAGTCGAGCGTTTACTTGAAGACGGCCATGAAGTGCTTCAAGCGAGCCATTGAGCTGGAAGCCGGCAACTCTGATTTCTGGAACTCTTTGGGTGTCGTCACGAGCGAGATCAACCCGGCCGTCTCGCAGCACTCGTTCGTTCGCAGCTTACACCTAAACGAGAGAAGCCCGGCAGCCTGGACCAATCTCGGCACCCTCGCCCTTCTCCAAAACGACGTGCAGCTCGCGAACGAAGCCTTTAACCGCGCGCAGTCAACTGATCCCGACTACGCGCACGCGTGGCTCGGCCAGGGCTTCGTGGCACTCTTGTACGGAAAGGTGAAGGAGGCCAGAGGCCTGTTCACGCACGCCATGGAGATCGCCGAGGCGTCCTCAGTGCTTACGAGACGTCAATACTCGGTGGCCGTGTTCGACTTCATCCTCGGCACGGCGTCCGCCAACATCGCCTCCCTGATTCAGCCCATCTTCGCCCTCGGCCAGCTCAACAGCCTGAAGCCGCAGGACCTCGCGTACGGACACCTGTCGGCCATGTTCCTTGAGCGGACCCACGACACGGGCAAGGCGGTGGAGACGTTGGAGAAGATCTGCGGCATTCTCGAGTCCGACTACGAGGTCACTGAATCTCCGCAGTCCCTCGCGCACTTCGCGCTGGCCAAGACCGACCTGGCGCGGTCCTACCTCGCCGCTGGCGCGTTCGAGCAGGCTATCGAGTGCGGCGAGATGGCCATCCAGCTGAGCGCCGACGAGTCCGACAACGAGCTGAGCAGGGAAGAGCGCAAGAAGGCGCGTCTCTCAGCGCACTTGACCGTCGGGCTAGCGCAGTACTACAGTGAGGACGTCAACGAGGCGCTCCTGTGCTTCGAGTCGGCGCTCGAGGAGTCCGACAACAACCCCGATGCGGTCTGTCTCCTCGCACAGGTGCTCTGGGCCACGGGCGCCGATGATTCCCGCGAAAGGCCCGCGGCGCGCTGTTCGAGGTCATTGAGAAGCAGCCCGACCACGTCCAATCCGTCCTCCTACTCGGCGTCATCGCCATCCTCGACAACGACGAGGAGTCGGTCGAGGCCGTCGTGTCGGAGCTGCAGGGCCTGCGGACCAGCCACAACGTCGGAGACGCGGAGCAGTCGCAGATTGGCGAGGTTCTCAACGCTATCGCGAAGCTCGGAGATTCGAGCACGGAGGAGGACGTCATGACGCAGATCCAGACGGATATCATGCTCTATCCTCACCTGCCTCACGGCTGGTCGAACCTGGCCGAGTTTAGCGGGGAGCAGCATGCTGCGGCGATGGCGTTGACGGTGGCTAAGAAGGCAGCGCCGCCTAGGGGTACGCTTGAGGCGGAGAGTTTGGCAAAGGCGTATGCTGGAACGGGAGTCGCGGCGGATGCGCAGACGGCCATCTTGTTGGCTCCTTGGAAGCCTGATGGTTGGAACTCTCTGCGGGAGGCTGTCTACGGCAATTAGGCGAGCAGTTGTGCTGATACCAATGTTGTTGCTGTCGAAGTGAATAGGATAAGGGGAAAGGTTCACATACAGGGTCAATTTTGACCACATATGGATCAAAAACAGCTCTTCAAGAGACCTGTGAAAGTCTGCTGCAAGCTAGCTTACGAACAAAAATCAGAATAAAAGATGAATTTGTGTTGCCCGGTTTCCCATGAGCAAACAAAGCAAGGGGGTATCAATGCCAAACTCCAAGTGATGCCGCACTCACACCGTTCTCTCGAGCCATATCACCTCTCCGCTTCAACGGCCTCCTTTAACCTCGCCATCCGCCCCTCGATCCAAGCCTTTTGCCACGCATCGACCTTGCCCCCAAGCATCACGCACTTATCCGGCTCCAGCAACACAGTGCCCCTCGCCACGACCGTCCCCTTCTTGAGCACAATCTTTTCGCCAATGTTCGTGCTCCCGATCCCAATCTTGTCTATCCGTCTGAGCTCCAGCGCGTAAATCTTGGTGCCCTTGGAGTCTTGCAATACCAGCCTGTGGGTAGCGTTCCGTCTCTGCTGCTGTTGCGGTTGTGTGGCTCTACTACCCGCCCCAACAGCAGCAGCACCGCCGCCGCCACCGCCGCCTTCGTCGATATTATCATACTCGGGCTCCTCAGTCGCAGCAGCGAGTCTAACGACCCTCCGCCCCGTCGTCTGCTCCCCCCTCGCGACGGCCTCGAGCTCCTCAACCTGCTCCCAGCGCGAGAGGCTCAGGTTCTCGACGTCGAGGACTTGGCAGGGGACGTCTCGCTGCAGGACCAATTCAGGCAGCTCGGGATTCGTGGTGGGAAAGCTCGCGGTGGCGGAGGGGTCGAGAAGGCCCGGCGTCGTGAGGTCCGAGGCGAGGAGGCGGGCTTTGGCGGTCGCGATGAGCGAGGGGAGAGGAGGGGTCGGAACGCGCGAGGTCAGGTTTGTGGTCCAGGGGAGGGAAGGGGTCGGGAAAGATTGGGTTTGGAGGGCGGAGCGGATTTTGGATGTGTAGTCCATGTTATCTTTCGTGTGCCGGTTCAGGTTTGGTGAGTGTCTACATCCTGAGCCTATCGAGAGGGAAGTCTTGTTGTTTGCTTTCGAATGAGTTTAGATTGGAGATGGAGAAGAATAAAGCTTCAGTGGGGTAAGCTACCCCAAAATCTCTAAAACCCTGGGCGCGCGCCCCCCACTGCAGATCCTGGACATTTAGCATGTGTCAATTAGCGCAGCCTCGCTGTGCAGCTGAAGTTCAGGGGCCGCACCGGCACCCCACAGGAGCTCTGTCGCCGACCTATCGCCTGCATCCCCGTCGTCCTCTCACGGTCAGCCTCGCTTCCTTCGATCTGTCACTACCATCCAACTCTACGCAAACACCTAGAACAGAACACCTCCGACCAACCTTCAATTGACCTCTGTGCTTTTTGAATTTGCAACGATCGAAAGCAGGCCCCTTACGCAAGGCCGTCTGAATCCCACCAAGATGTCCACAATCGCATCGCCCCGCGAACCGCCAGCCCTCACCCGCCGCGTCTCAGCACAACCACACACCCCGACATCCTCAAACAGACCCTCCCTCGACACCCCCCGCTCCCTCACAAGCTCCCCGAACCCAGGCTCTTCCGCGACCTTCGGCAACGGGACCGGTCCCGGGGGCGCCGCGCCAGCGCCCTCCAAGCGCGCGAACCGAGCCGCCCTCCGCGAGTACTACAACCTCAAGAAGGCTGCCGCAGCCGGCGGGAACGGCACGCCCCCCTCGCTAGAAATCACAGAAGACCACGAGCGCCACGCGGAGCACTCCGAGGTCCCGCCCAGCGAGCTCGACAGCCCGTCGTTTGACGCCGAGGCGTACGTGCGCAAGGCGCTGGCGGAGAACACGCTCGACGATTTGTTGAGGGTGTATACCCGCGTGCTGGGCGAGATCCGGGCGCTGGACGCGGAGAAGAAGGCGCTGGTATATGATAATTACTCCAAGCTTATATCCGCGACGGAGACGATTCGCAAGGTAAGCAAGAGAACAGAGTCTCATTTGTAGTCTTTGGCTATTTCAAGAGTTCCAGAGAGAGTCGGATCCCCAGGCGGAATACAGACAAGAAATGATCAAAAAGAACGATGAAAGCTAAAAGGAACCCTTGGGGACGTTTCAAAACAGATGCGCGCAAATATGGACCCCCTGAACCCCATGGCCTCGACCCTCGACCCCGCGATCGCGGGCATCTACGCCCAGGCGAGCTCGATTCGCGAGGCGCTGCGCAAGACGGTTGCGCCGCCGGCGTCAAAGGAGCGCGAGGATGAGGCGGCGGCGGCGACGCGGAGGAGGACGCGGGAACTCGCGAGGGAGGTACTGGGAACGCCTGAGAAGCTGCGGAGACTGGTGAAGGAGGGTAAGGTTGAGGAGGCGAGGCGGGCTTGGGAGATGCCGCGGCGGCTGTTGGAGGTTTGGAAGGAGAAGGGTGTCGGTGGGAAGGATGTTGCGGAGTGTTTGGAAGAGGGGGATGCGGCGTTGAGGGTTGGTGGCTCTGGAGAGAGCAGTGTCAGGGCTTCGAAGGATAGCGTGAGATCCTGAGATCTCCTGTTCTTGGTGTTGTTGTGTTTTGGTGTTTGCAGGCATAGCGATGGAGTTATTTGGTGTTGGGGCTTGGCGCAACTTTTGTGGTTTGGAGCAAAAGAGACAGATTCGTCGAATAGAATTGGACAAAAACCACAGATTTCACACATTTACTCCATCACTTCAGTCCACAGAACAGCGTCCTCACGGATCAAGTCGGACTTTACGTGCACAAATTAGGCATGTCAGCCCTCAGCGGTATGGCTTAGCCATCGCAGCGATGTCGACACTGGGACTCGAATCGTTCGAAAGGAAGGCACCGTCGTCAGCTATCTACAGATGGCTGCTTCGAGCCTGTCTTTGACCCCCAAGTGTGAGCTCAATTCTCTCCTAATCTTTTAAAGACATCGCTTCTTTTTTCTTTTTCAACGTTCAATCCACAAATGAACTTACAGCTCGGAAACGTCCACAATGTCAAACGGATCCCGGTCGGCTGTGCTGACGAGGACCTGCACATCGTGCTCCTGCTGCTTCAGCTCTCCCTCCAACAGTGGCTTCATCACCTCAGTAAGGTATCCCCTCTCCGAGTTGCTGTGGAACACAGTAACAACCGTCTTGCCCTCCTGCACGGCCTTGAGCGCATTGTGATGGCTCATCTCGCCAGTGACAACCACGTCCGCGGCCGCGCTCTTCACAACGTCCCACCCGCTGCCCGCACACACGGCCACGGCACCCACGCGCGCCGTCGAGATGGCCGACGGGTCCGGCGAGGCGACCATGACGCGGCGCATGCCCACACGGGAGGCCACGCGCCGGATAATGTCGGCGAGTGACTCGGGCTGGCGGAAGGTGCAGAGGAGGCCGTAGCCTGAGCCCTCGAAGCCGGCGGGGGGCGAGGCGTGAGGCGTGATGACGGTGCGGTCGGAGGGGGCCGCGGTCGAGGAGGAGGAGGCGGGACCGCCGGAGACGATGTCGCCGAGCCAGGTGTTTAGGCCGTTGGGGGCGGCGTCGACTGCGGTGTGGGGGCAGTAGACTGCGATTCCGTTGGAAGCGAGGAGCAGGAGGGTCGCTTGCTGGGGGTCCTTTGTTGTGATGGACTTTAGGCCGGAGAAGATGAAGGGGTCTAGGGAGGTTGTCAGATGGTGGAGGGGAATGGTGGGTTATAAATCAGTCCGGGGGAGAAACTCACGATAGCTCACGATGACGCTCGCTTTCTTCTGAACTGCCTCTTCTGCAACGGCGTAGGTGAGGTCGTTGGTGAGGAGGACGACTGGGCTTTTGGGCGTGGCGTTTGTGGTGGTCATGATGTTATCCAGAAGAAGACCAACATTGTCCCATCTCCTGTCGGCAATCTCTTCAGGGTAACTGTGTGAGGCGATTTAGTTATAATTGGTCTGTGTTTGACCGAGAGGTAATGGTGAGACGTACTGCTTGCGCATGGCAGCCACCACTTGGGCGGTGAAGCCTGCAGAGGAGTACTTGTTGCTGGCCGCCATTTCGAGATTTAATGTGGCAAGATGAGTCTGATTAAGGCAAGAGGCTGTCGAGAAATGAGAAGCAGAGTTGTGGACTTTCGTGGAGATGTTCGAGGGCTGAAGCCGAAGTGAAGCTGCAGACCCGCAAGACCGTCGACTTATATGCGCTGATGCCCTAGCAAGCTTGGAGCTCATTGACTGGATGGGTGTCCTGAAACCAGTGAGCATAGCTCCTCTTGTAGAGTTCAGATATAGAAGGATCAGACAGACTCTTGCTTCTATCGAAATCAATTGACATACAGCACGCTCAAGTTCCTAGATTCTCTAAGCCTTGAATTTGGGTGTCGTGGTATGAGGTAATGTTGTAGAGGGGTTGCAGAGCTCGAGCTTCATTCAAATATCCATTAAATGCATACGAAGATGTCTTCCGCAATTGGTGTTTTGATTGAATGACATAAGCCCCGCAATGACACATGCCCCCACTTCCCTCCAAGTCGTGCCTTCCCAGTTGCTTCAATGTTGACCTGCGTGTCGTCAACTAAACCTCTCTCGCTTGACTCTTCTTTCATCAACATTGAGACAGATCTGTTTCCTATCATCAACTCGGTCAAGTCTCATCCTCAAGCTTCTGTGTCATGCTGAGACTCCACGTCTACCACGGGCCCGCATGCAGTGGTTGACTGCCTCGGATGGGTAAGCGCATGGTGAAGGAGCAAGTAAGTCCCCGAAAGCGGAGACCGCCAACCCACTCACGGTACTTGATGCAAAGTCTTCACCGTTCTGTCAACAACCACCAGTCCGATATGGTGTAGTGGCCAACATGATGCCCTCTCATCTCCAGTGAGAGGTTAGGCATAGCCCCGAGTTCGATTCTCGGTTTCGGAAACAACCAATTATTTTGCTATTTTTTGCATGTTTATGATGCATTTGAGTGATGTGTTGTTGATATAAGTCCCCTCTCTCTCCAATGGTTGAAATTCAATGTCTATGGCATGAGGGGATCTTCGAGATTGGTACTATATCCTAAATCTGAATCGAAACCTTTTGAGATTAAAAAGGTACTTAGATTCCTAGTTGTGAAGTATGAAACCTATCTATCTATGGTTCTCACTGAAGGTTCTTTCTCGTGAATGATTTTTGAAGTAGCTTGAAAGAGAGGACTTCAATTATATAAAAGAACTCTCGGATATGATGTCTTCTCATATGTTTCAAGCTAGAGCAGGACCCGACCCAAAGTCGCCTTTCATTACTTCCTTCCTCATCAAATCTAAGCGTTAGGACTGCACGCTTGTGTAGGCCTGTCGGATTGTGTGCGTTGTGATAGAGGCGATAATTGTCGCTAATTCCAATGGCTAGGTATATCTATCTAAATAAACCGGTTTGAACTTGTAGACAGGGCAACTTGGCATGATCTTGGGGCGCATGGACTAGTCACTCGTTCTTGTTTGTTTTTCTGGCAATGTTCGATTACGAATACAAGCAGCATACAGCGAGTTGATCGGTTCCGGGCCTTTGGTCCTACAATGGTAGTCTCTACTGATCAACCCAGTATTCTTTGCTGTATCCCATCATGGTGTGAGGTTGAAGTGCAAGGGACATCCAGTATTGGCGAGAAGACTGCATCACCTCATCGGTTGCAATCTATCTCAAGTCACAATAAAACGCGAGAAAGAAGAGGCACTGGCGAGCATCAGATTGGCAGAATCACGAACTGGAGACGTACAGATTCGGATCCATGACTCTTTGATACCGCATACAATGACCCGTGGACGTGAGCATGATGACCTGCTCATGGTGCGTGATTCAAAGCTCAAAGCAGCGGTTAATGCGTTGAAGTACTTTATATCAGTAGAGGTATTTCTTTGCCCGTGGTGAGACCACCTTCATCTTATTGATCTGAATGTTTAAGACCGTAGTGGACGTTGAAAGGCGCTTTGCTTCACACAGAAAGAATTCGAAGGAAATTATGAGATCAAACAAGCTAAACATATCAATTCAAATTTAATGCGCTCACATCAAAGACCCATGGCAGTAGGGCAATCCATACAAATGGGCAGCATCTCCAACAAGGTCCCCAAGACGAATGGAAGCCACCAAACTTACCTCAGACCCCCAATGACGGAACCACTCCCCCTGACACTTTCAAAAAGAACCCCACCATCTAATCAATCTAATCGCCGACCCAAGCCACGCCGCCCACCACAGGAAACCCACCGCAGAACCAAGCACCTCCGATTTTCGACAATCTCCCAACCCAAAGCTGCCACCCCCCGGAAACCCGATCGTCGCTCCTTTCCCGAGAACCACTAGATACCCTCACAATCACATACAAGATGGCAAACCAAATAACAGAGGCCTCGCTAAAGCAGGCCCTCACCGAGCGCCTGCAGGCAATTCACGTCGAGATCTCGGATATGTCAGGTACGTCTTTGCTCGTTGACAGCATGCACTCCTCCAACCGAAAACCACCCCCCACGTCATGCCCCGCCATGTTAGAAATCAGAGTACTCGCCGGCGCATGCCATCCGTCGCGCCCAACACACCTTACCTCTCCCATGCGAAACCACCATTATGCGACATTCTGGGCCTTTTCCAAACTAAAGCATTCTATCAAACAGGCGGCTGCGGTCAAGCCTTCACCTCGACAATCGTCTCCCCCGCCTTCGAGAAACAAACCTCCCTCAAGCGCCACCGCCTCGTCAACGCCGCCCTCAAGGACGAGATCGCCCAGATCCACGCCTGGAGCGCAAAGTGCCAGACTCCCGCCGAGTGGGAGCGCGATAGGGCCGCCGCCGGCGGAGGCAGCGACGGCCCGCCGATGGACGGGACTGTCGGCGGCAGGGTGGAGGGTGTTGCGCAGTGAACGAAGATGGAAAAATGGGACAAGACACAACGCACTGGAATTGGGGCTGGACTGAACTGGCCGCCCCGGTTGGAGAGAGGGGAGCATGATGCATCATCAGTTGTCACTTCGCGCCGAAGACGGAGATGACTGGGCCGCTTGGGCCGACATGGACATATACACAGAGCGATACGTCCCTATACAAGGCGGGAACAGAGACGCCACGCATGAGATCCAAAGAGAAGAAAATGGAGGCATCTTGGGAGGACGGCGCGATAGGTGTTTGGTCTAGACACCCCCCTTTTCGAGTATATACATGAGTTTTTCGCGGAAAGCAGAAAAGCAGAAGCAGGCTTTTCGTGGCTTCGTTCTTTGTCATTTATCAACCTACTCCTAACAGCATGCCTGGACTCCCCAATGAACCAGCTCCATTAGCAAGAGATCTAGAACAACCCAAGCAAGTCCTCATTCGTCTTCTTCCCGTTTCCTTCACCACCTTGAGGCTGTGCAGGCTGGTGTAATTGCATGCCCGCCGGCAAGGGCTGCCCGGAACCTGTGTTGCCAAAGTCGAGCCCGGCGAAGCCGTTCATCATGTCATTCATGCCGCCACCACCTGCTCCGGGGCTCATCGGGTTGGCCGCCTGCTGTTGCTGCGGCGGAGGAGCGTCAAACAAACCCATCATGTCAGCCATGGCACTCGAGTTACCACCGCCCGCAGGGCTGGCCACTCTGTCTGGGGTGTTGATGTTGCTCTGCTGCTCGGCCGATGCAGGAGCAGCACCATCAAAGTCGATATCGAGAAGGTTTTCGATGTTGTTTTGTGAGTTGGCGTTGCCGTTGGCCACAGCTGCCACTGACGCAGCAATGGGGTTTTCGGCCGCCTCTTGCCGTTGTTCGCGGATGGCCGCGCGCTGGATCTCGTCTGCTCCATAGCGACCCTTTCCGACGAATGATTCTGGTGGCTTGTGGTACACCGATGCCAGAGTAGAAAGCTCTGCGAGGAGTTGCTCGAGAAGAGCAGGGGGAAGGCTGGTCATTGTTGTGGTAATGGCGGGCTTCTGAGACAGGACAATATTCTTGGCGACATCCAAATCGCCTGACAATAGACGCCAGTAGACGTAAGCTCTGTCTCTGATATCTGGGTTGTCGTTGTCTGTTGTAGCCTGCTGAAGCACCTTTTGGACCAGTCCCTGGTTGCTGCCGGGCTTCTTGAGGAAGAGCTTGACTACAGCAGTCAGGATCTGGAGTTGAGTCTGCTCAAAGTTAGCGGTGTCCTGAATATCTGTAATGAATCGACAAACCTGTGTGAACTCCTCCATGAAACCCTCCACGAAACTTTCCAGAATATCGTCGGCGTTGTTGATCTTCTCAGCGTACTCTCCCACAATCCAAATCAGCGATCCTCTTGCCGTTGGCTCGTCCAGCTCGTCGATATACTTGCAGAGCGTGGGGATGACGCCCTCGTAACCAGGGTATTTGCGAAGAATATCCTTGATAACCACCACAACCTCCTGCACAACGTAGTTGACCTTGGTGGCAATCAAGTCCAACAATGCGTTGACGCACTTTTGACTGGCGCTCTCGAGCTTGATCGCAACCTGGCCAATGGCCTTGACGGCGCGCTTGACAAAGTCCATATCGACCTCCAAAGCGTACTCTTTCAATTCTGCCAGGAGCTGGTCAAAGTTCTTCTCGTTGGCTATCCGAACCATAATCTCGAGCTTCTGAAGTTTGACGTAGGGGGGATCGTTATATTTGCAGAAGAAGACCCGTAGCTCTTTGCTAAGAATATCGGGCTTGGCCTGCAGGAGGAGATCAATGTTGCGCAAAGCAACATACTGCACCTCAGGGGCAGATGCCACAAGCGTGACAAGGGGCGGCGCCATCTTCTTGAGGTATGATCGCACGAGCTCCGGGCTGACTGCCTTCATGTGGATGAAGACCACCTTCACGGCGGCCAAAACCACACTGGGGTTGACGTGTTGGAACTGTGGCGCAACTCTTTCACAAATATGCTCAGACTCCTTGGTATCCGCTGCAGGATAGTCGGCCAGTGTGGTCAGGATAGTGACGCGACCCCATTCCGTGCACTCGTTGAGAGCCATCAACAGCTTCTTCAGTGTGGCCGGTGTCACTACAAGCGCTCGAGTCTCTGGTGCGGTTTCGGTAATCTCTGAAAGCGCCTGAACCGAGTTTGCGACGACCATAGGATTCGGGTCTCCAATCAGCTCCTGCAGCGACTCTAGGAAGCCGTTCTCTATGCACATTGAAGGGTTGAGATCAAACAGCTTGGCGACACAAATAGCGGCCGTCTTTCGAACGTATGGCGACTCGTCTCGTAGTGTCTTCCGCAGCGGCTCTTCCATGTAATCCACCATCTTGTCGACTCTAATACAGCCCATCGTTCGGATCGCTAGCGCACGGATGAGGGGATTTGGGTCTTCGGAATCTTGTACGAAAGTATTGACGGCAAGAATACAGAGATCTGGATGCGATTTCGCGTAGTTCCTTTTGCATGCTGTCAGTAGTCGCCCTAGACGCCTCGCCTAAGCAGCGAATCGGTTTCGAGTGCAGACTTACATCAAGTATAAGTAAACCAGCTTCTTCTGGTCCAGGTCGCCTGTCGCGATGTTCTTCAGGACATCGGGGAACAAAGCGGACACGTCCTTGCCCAACGTCATCGCCATAATCGTCTTCTGGATGGATTCCTTGCGCTCGTAGGCATATTGAGAGACAAGGCCTGCCCGCAGCTCAAAGGTCTCTCCCTTCCTCGGGACAGCAAAGGCCCCACGAATCCGATTGACCGCCATGGTGTCGGGAGATGCTCGAGGCAGGAGGTATGGTGATTTAGGGTGGGTTATCGGAGGGAGGTAGAGGCGATCTGGCAGATGAGAGAGATAGCCAGTCCGATCAGGACCTGGACAAGCTCATCCAAAGGTAAAGTCTCGGTATTCGACAGCAGTCCGCTTGCTTTTGCTCGTCGTAGGTGTCCGGGGGGATGCAGTGAATGCACCTCGTCGGTAGTCGCCAAGAGGATGAGGTGGTCGAAGAAGTACCTGGCAGTGGAATGCACCCCTAACCTTAATCCCAGCCTGGCCAGCCTGGCAGCAGTGCTGGGCGCTGCACTGCTCCGATTCGCTAAATGAATGTCGCTCCATCCTCCTTGGCGACTCCACAGCGATGCACATGCAACTACCGGGCCTGTCGTTTTATCGGAAACTCTTTTACAGAGGTACAAGGTACCAAGCTCTAAGGCAAGTAAACACTGATGAGCTCATTGCAACATCGCCATTTCCATCTGCTGCCCTTGACCTCACGTTCTGATATATTTCTCCGGCTCCTCCACGGCATTACGGAGCTTTCATCCCTTTCAGTAAACAGAAGTTGCTAAGAAATCCGGCTCAGGCCCACGATCTGAAACACTGTCAATAATAATAACCACTAAATCATTATGGTAAGCCACTTCCGTTCATCTAGTGAATGACAGGCATCTAACAAGTCTCACTAAGGCCACATTGCCCAACCTGCGTCGTTTGTTCATTGAGGCAAGAACGGATGATGAAGAGCGGGAAGTGTCTAGGAAAGCAGTGAGTCGGTATCAAACAGCTCCATGGTGTCACTAAACTTACCAGTCGTGCAGTTCTACAACGCAGTCCTCTTCATGAGCTCTGTGACCATCTTCAGCTTGATTGCTCAGAGGATGAATGCCGTGAAATGAATCAACGTTGTCAGTCAATAGTGTTCGTTAGATTGGACCACAGATGCCGAGCTTCTCGACGACTGCCTGCCGCGTTGGATATCCAGAGGTTCGCAAAGCCTGCTCCAGAGCTTCGCGGTCCCAGTTGATGCGCCCCGCAACAACGCCATCCGCAACAGAGTCATAGGCCGACGAAGAGATTAGCCATGCGAGACAAATCCCGCAGCATGACAGGGAATCCGCGCTTGCAAAGACGAAGTCGAATATATGCGGGCGACCTCTTCCAACGGCAACTGGGAGAGTGGTGCTCGTTGAGGACAGGGTCAGGCCCTAGTACGGCCGGCTCACGACTCACTGAGACTCATAGCCGTTGCTGGAGCGAGCATACGAGCATGATATCAGATTGATGAGTCACCTGAAGGCATAAAGAATACGTGGAAGATGTGCAAGTGCTACTATAGTCGCAGGCAATGCGATGCGAAAGAGCACCG
Organism: Colletotrichum australisinense (nom. inval.); assembly: GCA_014706365.1. NCBI lineage: Eukaryota > Fungi > Ascomycota > Sordariomycetes > Glomerellales > Glomerellaceae > Colletotrichum > Colletotrichum australisinense (nom. inval.). Next base: position 5,427,601 of record JABKAN010000003.1, read on the forward strand.
CGCTAGGCTCCCTGACACAGGTCAATGATACCAATAACATGATTTGATCCTCTGCTTTGCAGGGGACGGCTGCTGATAATACCCCTGGCCAATACGGGAACGTCCTTCTCCACGTCCATCTCAAGTCGTAACTATACCCCACCATCATAAGTTGCTCTCTTTGAGTGCCTCCCCAACAGACGTGAATATCCCTCTTGAGTTATTCCAAATTCTCACCAACGGCCCATCAAGCCCATATAAGGGATCATTGAGCGGCACGGGAACAGCGGAAACCTCTTCTATCAAACCGCTCTTCTCCTCCAACTTCTTCTTGCCGATTTCGTATTTGTAATGAGGTGAACCTTTGGGATACACTCCAACATATCGATACTCGGGCTCTCCCTCAACAGGATCCGCTGCTCCCTCCGCCTTTGAGACAGACGCATGGCCCACGCCTGCTGGGACAACAACGACGTCGCCGGCTCGAACTACACATCGAACTCCACTGCCGAATACATCCGAAACACCTTCACCGAAGACTAGCTCGGAGCTGCCTTGGAAAACGCCTGCTTCATAAGTTAATAGAGATTAATGTTTCGGCGGAGCGAATGGACTTGCCGTAACACTCATGCGTATTCGGATGAAAATGCTTCAAACTGATGGTGCCCCAAGTTCCCTATATGTAGAAGGATCTTTTAGCAAATCCATCGAATGTGTATATGAAGACTTGCTAAATTAGCATTCTTACCTTCTTCTCCCAGCCGTGACGCTGCAGTGTTTCTGATGCGCTCTCCTCGTTGAGTGGCTGGAGAACATTACGATATATAAGGACCGGAAGATCATTATTCGGACAATGAGCAGTCCTCTTCAACGGATATGCCTCGGGCTGCGTGACCTTCTCATATGAAGACATTATCTCACCGGCCCATGCGGAATGGACTCGAAAAGACTCTTTTAACGATTCGATGTGTTACAGGGTTCTCGTGCCCGAGTATGGCCACGACCTGTTGGGTATTTTAAATAAAAATATTGGTGGCGTATGTGTTTATATTAACTTCCTGCTCCTGCCAACAACATCTACTCCTCAAACCCCGGATTCTCTGGTCATTTGACAGTGCCAAGCATCCGGAAAGGCGTAGAGGCAAGCCGCTGGAGTTATCTCCGAACGTCACCAGGAGAAGACATCGGCTCCGAGGACCCCTCCATATCGTGAATTCCCGCCAATCCCATGGTCAGTGAAGCACGCTGATATTCTCAACTCTATCGTAACATCAAAGCAAGATTGCCGATCAACCCCTCGACTACTGGTCTGGTCTTATTCCTCAAATTCGTCTACAACATCGGCCTGTCCTTCCTTCGTCGGCGCCTTCGCCTCCTGCTTCCTCCACAAACCAGCAAGAAACTCATTCGTACTCGCCTCGTCCATGCTCTTATCCTCGCGCTTCTTCAAAAATCGAGGGAATCGCAGGCTCAAACCTCGCTCGTCGCTGACGAGCCCAATGGCGGCCGTGTAAGTCGGACTCAGAGTGATGTCCGCAAACGCCATCTCCCACACCTCCTGAGGCTCGAACCACACGTCAGGCTCGGGACCAGAGTACTCGACAAACGCGGGCTTCTGGGTGCGCGTGTTCTGCCTCTCGGCAAGCTCGCCGTCGTCGTAGTGTTCCCTGTTCGCCTTGTAGAAGGCGTCTGTAAAGCCCGACATGCACTTGCACACGACCTCGAGGGCGCCGCTGTCCTCGTTGCGGACGGCCATAAGGATTGGCGACCACCATTTGGACTTGCGGCCTTGTCCGTGCCAGGCGGCTACCGGAATCATGTCCAACGTCTCAAAGCTTGAGTTGTAGTCCTTCTTGACCTTTAGCCACGAGTCTAGTCGCTTATCGGGCTCGTATGTGGCCAGGAGAGGCTTGCGTCTGCCCTTCTTCTTTGGAGCGCCCTCCTCATCTTTGGTGCCTTTACTTCGTGATTTTGACTTTGAGGGCGTTCTGGGTTCCTCGGCAACTTCACCGTCGGCATCTCCTGCTCCGTCACCTTGGTAGGGGACATCTGTCAAGTTGTCCAAGATTTTGACCATAATGCCTTCACACTTGATATCGGTTGCCGCCTTAAAAAACTCCAATACGGCATCTGAGTCTTGCGATGTGGCATCCAGGCTCTTCACCCAGGTGAATTGGCGGGGAACTTCGATGAACATGGACCGCAGGAGCTCTCTTCTTTCTCGAAATGGTCGGTTCAGTAAGGGTTGACCGTTGAGAAACATGAGGTCGAATGCGAACATGCAAACGTTGACTTGCACGCTGCCGATAGCGACATCCTTCCGCGCGCGGTTGCTCAGCGTCTGGAAATTCTTCAAATCTCCCGTCTCGCTGTCCACGGCCACCACTTCGCCTTCCATAATGAAGCTGTTGACGCCTTCGCCGCGAACCTTGGGCATCAATGCGACTAAGTCGGGGTACTTGTCCGTCATCAGCTCGAGGTGTCTTGAGAAGATGGAAATCTTGCCGCTTTCATCGCAGTGAATCTGAGCTCTTTGGCCGTCATACTTGAACTCGCAAGCAAAGTCTCTGCCCTGGAGTTTCGTGAGCATCTCAGAAAGGTCCCTCGTGATGCTTCCCAGCATGGGCCGGAGTGGTATGTGCAGCGTTAAATCACAACGAAGTAAGAGCTCGTCGCAGACGCCAATTTCCAACAAGACGGGTACAAGATCGTTGTAGTTGGGGCGCCGCGCGAAGCAGGCCTTTAGTATTTCCTCTGGCCTGCTCCATACTTCAGCGAGTTCTTCCTTCTTAAGTTTTTGGAGGTCCTTGACTGATCGTAGTGAGAACTCAGCCCCTGGGGGTCTAGAAAGGAGGAAGGCTCTTGAAAGAGCAATCAACATGGTGGTTTTGACAGCACCAATGCGTAGCTACCGACGTTAGGCATTTGACAAGAAAGGCTGTTACGCAATCAAAACCTACATGTTGACACAATGTTCGTACAATGAACCTGCTCTCTTCACCACCGCGGGCATCTTGTAGAAGTCGATCGACAATTCTCTGCTTTGCTTCGCCGCTTCCGTGACCTTGGCTATTAGCAATCTTGACTAGTGATTGGTACACAGCCTTGATGGTCAAGGGCTTCGGTTTCCGCAGAGTAAAGCTTTGCTTCTTCTTGGCCTCAAATGCAACGTCCCCGGCATCGCCGTGCTTGTCGTAAAGTGTCTTCAGCGAGCGACCGTCTAATCCACACACCTGCTTCAGTGCCTTGGAAATCGCTGACCCTCCCAAACCGAGCTCCAAGGAGATGTAAGGGGGCGAGATGGAATTAGTTGCAAGCCAGACCGCGGGCAGTAGGCTCTCTGGGTCAGCTTCAATCAGTACTCTAATACAGTTGACTAGAGTGTCCACGATCTTGATTCGGCTTTGTGTAGCGGATACCAAGATGAAGCATCGGGTGAGGAATGCGTATGAAGCGTGTCCTCCCTCAACTGCCCATGATTCCTTCAACTGAGGGACATATTCTGAAGGGTCAAATATCAGTGGGCTTTGGTCCAGAGGAATGGTTGCTGAGACCGTATCTTCAGCATTTGCCACGGAAGATAGTGAGAGCGTCTTCGTCTTTGGCGTAACAATTGGTAGAACCGAGGATGTCAGCGACCCTTTCAGTCCAGAATTTGCCTCGATAGGTTCCTCTCCATTAGTCTCATTCGACCGTGAACTTGGGTTCTTTGCTGGTTCGGGACATGGCGTAGATTCTGCTCTTTCATTTTGCACCTCGGCATCCCATTCCGCTTGCAGCTTCCTGGCAAGCTCCTCATCCGTCAACTCTGGCTGCTGGTCGGCGGATCTTGTGCCATTTGGTATGGCTTCAGGAGCAGGTTCCGTTGTGGGTTTCGGTGACGATGTGCCGTTCTGCTTCTGCTTAGAAAAGAAGTATTCCAACCCTCTCGAAGGCACTCCTGTTGACGACTGATCGTTCAGTTTCCTCTTCTTACTTGGGCTGGGCATGGCGATGATGATGTTCAATGCAGGAGCTTAGTGCGTGGAAAGCTTCGGATGCTGGTTCTAGTGAAAACAGATGCAGATGAAGCTTCGCGCTATCATCACAAACTGCCCGGGTGAATTCTACTTCTTTCTCTTTCCATCTGCTCAATGTCCAAGTTGTTAGTTCATCACCGAGCTGTCCGCCGAGGGACCTTAGCTCACCCCTGTAACCGTCTCAGTCAATGACGCCGCTGCCTGTGTGCCTGCGAACCAAACAAGAGGGTACGTGCACCTTCCCAGCCACCCCTGTAGCTCCCTTCCTTAGTCAGCACAACCCTTGGATCCATCGTCTTAGGTAAGGTGTCCTGGTTTACCTGCGGTGAAGAGACGGCCACACCTTTCCCCTTGCTCCGGCGCTAAACCTCATTCGACGACCCAAGCGACTTCCACACAACAACACACTCGAACTTTTGGAAATCTTTCGCCAGGGCGGCCCAAGCCCCACCAGCGGCACCGATTTCTTCCTTCCCCTCCACGATACCTCTCCTAACCCGCCGAACCTCGAAAACCACCCTCTCACACCCCCCCACGCCGCACATAAAACCAGCAATCATGTTGAACGGCGAAGATCCGCCCGAGCGGCCCGACTACATTGTCAACATCATCAATGGCCTCGAGCGGTACAACCCCGAGGCTGTCGTCAACCTCGAGTCCTACCTGCAGGAGCAGTGCGAGCAGAAGTACTGCGACTGCAATGCGAACCGGACACTCCTGAAGCTGTGAGTCGCAACCTCCAATATACCTACCCGACCACCGCCACGCGTCTTTTTTTGTACACGTCGGCGGCATCAGACCTCTCTGCTTGGTCTTGCGCCGGTTTATATGATGATCGTGTAAACGTTTCCTATTACCTGACATGCACTGGTTGTTCCGTCATGAACCCCTCAGTCGCAACTGAAGTCAACCCATGGTGTTAACTGAACGATACCGGAACTCAATATTGAGACACAATTTGGATTCGAGCCTGCATCATCATGGAACTCGACAGCTGACCACTTTGTCTTCTCTCTCCTTCCAGGTACCAGCTCAACCCCGACCGTCTCAAGGATGAGGTCGTCACCAACATCCTCGTCAAGGCCATGACCCAGTTCCCCTCGCCGCAGTTCACCCTCGCCCTGCACCTCATCAACCCCTCCACCATCGCCCAGGGCGAGCTCCACGAGGCCGTCGCCAAGCTGCGCACCCTCAACAGCCAGCTCGAGGGCTCCCAGTACGCCCGCTTCTGGAACACCATTGACGGCGACGACCTCTGCGCCGACCTCATTGCCGACATCTCGGGCTTCGAGGACCTCATCCGCAGCAACATTGCCAACTCGGTCGCCCAGGCCTTCCGCGAGGTCAGCCTGTCCCAGCTCGAGTCCTGGCTCGGTCTCGACGGCGACGCTACCGCAAAGTTCGTCACCGAGGTCGCCGGCTGGACCGTCGGCGACAACGGCGTCGTTACCATCCCCAAGAACGCCGAGAACGAGGCCAAGAAGTCTGAGATCAGGGAGGACGTCAACGTCGACATGTTCTCGAGAATTCTTCGGAGATCATGGGAGGAGACTGCGTAAAAAGAATTGCTTTTTTGAAAAACAAGAAGAGAAACTCGCAGACTTGGGCTTTGGTGTGAGGATGAACAGAAGAAGGGGACGCAAGGGTTGATGTCACAACCCTTGGCTGCTAATAGCTCCGTACATGGAGTTAGGGCTGGAAGAGAGCATGGCGGCAAAAATTACCGGCGTTCACTTTTGACTTTGGAATCGGGGGCCATAGAGTATATCCCTGAATATGAGACATGCCACAATGTTTGAAATGTCGTGTAAAACGCTTCTTTTTCTTCTTCTCATTATTTTGATGTGCTGCAAAACTTTTGTCCATGCTTGCCCCCTTTTTATCATCATCGTGTAGCACATAACCTTTTCATCGCTTCGAAAGCTCCTCCCACTGAACACCACACCATTCCTCGAGATACCCAGCCTCACCAACATCAACCCCGCTGCTGACAATCCGCCTCGCAAACGCCGACAATAATGGTACCCCAGTCCATGCCCTCAAGCGACAGCTCCTCCGCCTCGAGCTCGGTGATGGCATGCGGGGTCATCTGCACTTCGAACACGCGCCTGGCACCACAGTTTCCGCACCGCGTCATTCCACCACCGCCGGCAGCAGCGCCCAGCTTCGCGCCCACGGCGTCCGCCTTGGAATACAGAAGAGGCGTGCCGTTGAACTCGTAACGAATACACTGCTCCGGGTTCTGCTCCATGCGGTCCGCAAACTTTGGAACGCCGCGTCCATGGACGACTCGAAGACGTCCTTCATATCGCCTCCGCCAGAGCTGCCACCGCCCTCGGTGTCCACCTCCATCCGCGCGTTCTGCGGCACGGGCATAGGTTCCGGGTCGAGCGTCTCGAACTCGGCGTCCGCGAGGTAGGAAATCGGGTACGGCTTGGGCAGGGCGTCGGTCGCGGGCCACGGCTCCGGTGGCGGGGGCGGTCCGGACGGCGTTTGCGTGTTGTTGAGGTTCAGAGTCTCGGCAAAGGTCTTGGGGAGGGACTCAGCCGAGTCCTTGGCCTCCTCCTTCTTCTGTGTAGGCTCGTCGGCGGCAGCGGGCTTAGAAAACGGATTCGACGGGGCGGCGGTGCCAAAGGGCTGCTGCTTGAAGAGGCGCCCGTGCTGAACGGGTTCGCGTTGCCTCCGAATGGGTTCGCCGCACCGGAACCGCCGCCAAAGAGCGCGGTCCCCAGTCCTGAGCTGACGTCTTTCTTGGGCTCTTCCTTCTCCTCCACCTTCTTCTGAGGCTTCGCTTCCGCCTTCTTTGCTGCCGCTGCTTGCGCTTCCTTGGATACCTTGACACCTCTGACGGCGCGGATGCTGCCCTGCTTGCGCCGGCAGGTGGATTTGCGGCAGGCGAAGACGTACAGGCGGCGCTCGTGGCCGGGGAACTTTTCGGGGAGCTCGCCGTTGAGTTGGAGAAGCTGGACCATGATCTCGTTGCACACTTTACAGCGCGCCAGGGCTGCTGAGGCTGGTTGTTCGGGGTTCAACCATTCCTACAAGTGAAACCAACGTCAGTCAATCTGGAGGGACCTCTTTTCTGTTTGTCGATGCGCGGCGGCAAAAGGGAACTTACTGGTTGACCGCCAAGGTGACTGATGGTGTCATCGTCGGCGTCTTTGCTGGCGTAACCGAGCAGCACGTTGGTCTCGGTGAACTCCTGCTCGGAGGAATCGCTGTCGTAATCTGCCATGGTTTCGTAAATCAATATGAACTGCGAAATTGACGGGTTGGGCTGGGTACGTGGGGTCAAGAGTTTTTGGCTCTCGAAATATTTCGATGCGGGGCTTATCTTATCGCTCCTCGCCTGCCCTTCTCCAGCGAGGGGTAGCAAACAGTGCAAGCTGCCCCTGACAGACATGCCCCAACCCCTCTAAGTTAATACACTTCACGAAATGGAATGCAGATATTGTCTTCATGGTTGGATATCATTCCGGCTCTCAGCTTTGACAGATCTAAGATCAACGCCTTTTGTCTACCGTGCCAACACTTTTAACATTGGAATCCATCAAACTCTTTACTCCTCGGGGCCGTCCATACCAGGGCCAGGGCCGCCCGCTCTGCCCATCTGTCTCGCCTTCAAGAGTTCATCGCACAGAAGCAGGTTGGAGGCAATGCTTGAACTCGAGGCAATGCAGTTTCTGAGTACTCTGAAGGAGTCGAAGATACCCTCGAGCTCTGCGTCCATTGGCTCACCCGTTGCCAGGTCCAAGCCAACGATGTTGCCATCCGCGTGCTCATCCTGCATAGCAGCAACTGTGACATGTTAGTAAATCTTCTTCCAAAGGCAAGCGTACTGTGCACTTACGAGCATCCTGGATGTCAAGACCGGCGTTGGCAGCGAGAGTCTTGGGAATAATAAGCAGAGCATCGGCGAAAGCTTCGACACCCCACTTGGCCTTGCCCTTCACCGTCTTGGAGAAGGCGTCGCTCTTGAGGTGTGCTGCGCAGGCGACCTGGAAGGCACCAGCACCGGGGACGACGCTCTTGTCCACAATCATGTTGTAGACACTGCGCAGACCGTCACGGACAGCGTCCGTAACCTGAGTGATGGTGTGTGCGTTGGGTCCCTTGATCAACAGGGTGACGGACTTGGGCTCCTTGACCTCCTCGATGAAGGTGTACTTCTCCTCGCCCAGAGTTTGCTCGTAGACAAGACCAGCCCATCCCAAAGACTCGGGTGACAGGTCGTCGACACTGTTCTGTGCAACACCACCGCAGATGAGCTGCAGTCTCTCCATGTTTCTTCTCTTGGCACGGCGGAGGGCGAGAATACCGTTCTTGGCCAGAACATCGAGAGAAAGAGGGTCAATGCCCTTCTGGTTGATGATGACGAAGTTCTTGGTGGGATCGTTTCCGCAAACCTCCTTCTTCAGCTCGACAATCTTCTTCAGCTTAGCATCAACGAAACGACGCTCGCTCTCCACCAGCTTGTCTCTCTGCTCTGCGCTAGAGTAGAAGAATCCAGAGTTGATCTCAGACTTCTCGTACTCCAAGCTGACGTTCATCGTCAGGATGTAGGCGTTCTCAAGGCGCTTGGGCATATCGGGGTGGCGGGCGCCGTGGTCGAGGGCAAGACCCTTGATCAACTGGGTGTCGGAGGCGGTCCGGTGCTGCATCTTCATGATCTCGACCATGTGCAGATCCGGCTTGGCAGGTGCCTGGTAGATGGCGAGAACAGCATCGACAATATCGGGGGTGAGCTTGGCCGCAAGGTTGGAGTTGAGCTTGGTGGAAAGCGACGTGCGGGCCACGGAGAGAAGCAACTCGCGGTCGACCTCCTTCTCGAGCTTGAAGCCGTCAAGGAACTATTTGCCCGTCAGCACCACTGTCCACGTATCCGTGTTCAAAAGAAACCCACCTTCAGTGCCTCGTTCTTGGCGATCTCGAAACCATCCGTGATAATTCTGGGGTGCAGGCCTTCTGAGATATACCGATCCGCCTGCTTGAGGAGCTCTCCGATCAACAGGACAGCTGATGTCGTGCCGTCTCCGCAGATATCATCTTGTGCCGTCGCAGCTCTGGCGATCATGACTGCGGTAGGGTTTTGAATTTGCATCTCGCGGAGGAGGACGTTTCCGTCTTTTGTCAACTTGATCTGTTCGGCGGCGCATTAGCGGTGGGGATTCAGGGGAAGAGGGGTAGTTATTCGCACTTGACCGGAGCCATCGACAAGCCTATTAATGTTAGCATCTAATTTGAAGACATGAACAGCGACAGACTAACATCTTGATGGTGCCCAAAGGGCCGAGGTTGGACTTGAGGACATCCTGGAGGCCTTCACCAGCGCTGATGTTGACCTTCAGGGCTTCACCCGCCGCTGCACTAGCCGTTAGCATACAAACAAGTATCGTCAGGACAAGGGTCGCGCACCCTCGATTCGGCCTTGGGGTTGAGCAGTTGCGCCGCAGACATGTTGGCTTGAGGTCGTCGAGGGGTTCGTGAGGGGGTATCAGTCGGTAAGGTTATTGGATTAGCGACCTGACGTGGAGTGTTCGCGAGATTGACCTGGCCCCGGGAGCTTCAGATGCGGGACTCTGCTGGTGACTTTTTTTCTGCCTCGAGGTGGCAGGCGGTCAAGCACTGGTAGAAGGTGCTGGCTCACTAATTGCCAGCTTGGTGGTGGTGGGTGCCTGGCACCTACTGTGCTCCATTCTTGACTAATTCCCTCTATATGCATAGCTACGCTTACCTTATATAAGGATATGTGCTTAGTGAGGTGCGAATGGCTGCTGCACCTGTCAGCAATCCCGCCGTTCTACGAACCGTGCGTCGTTTGAGCCTCCTGATGGGGCGAATGCAAGCTGAGAACGGGAGACCGGGACGTGGGGACTTGGGGGTCCCCTAGAGGACCACTGCAATGAAACCTTCACCCCAAGAATACACCGCTGCTTTACCCCAAGCTTGTGTCGGTGACATCTTTTCTTTGGTTGCGAAGGCCAAGTGCCTTATCTACCAGAATCCAGAATCCATACTTAGATCGTCTTTTACTGAAAAAACTCATGTAAAGCAAAAAGGAGAGTATTATGGACAGCCCATTTACCGCCTCCCGTTCAGTTTCTTGCTGCAACATCTCCGTTGGTCGTACCAAAGGCGAGCTTTACCTGCACTAGATTCCAGAGCTACCAAAGTAAAGCAGCGGTTTGTTTACTCACCCTGAGTTTAATTCATTTGGGGACCTTCCGGAGACACGCCGGAGACATCTCACATATGACGAATCTATTTCATGCTCTCCTTTCATCTTGTTCACCTTCGAAGCGTACTCAAACGTACCGCTGACACAATTCTTTCTGACCAGTCATTCCCATCTCTCCCTTCTCCCATCGTCTTCATCTAGTTCTGTGATTCTGCATTTGTAGTCTTCAATCTACGCGACATTATGTGGGGGTCCAAGCTCTCAGCTGTGCTGTCCGCGCTCAGCTTGACACAATCCGTTCCTGCGACTGAGCTTGAGCAGGTTGTCACCGAGAATGGCGTGAAGCAAGTGGCCATTATTGGTACGTGAACGCGGCTTCTTGAAACCCTTTGAAGCCCCGATGATCTGTCCATGACCTTAGCGCGTCGCCGCTCAACCCAGTACTTACACACGATATGTAGGAGCGGGCGCCGGTGGTTATTCCGCGGCCTACTACCTCCAAAAGTTCGCCGAAGCCGAAGGTCTTCCCGTAAACATTACTGTGTTTGAAAAGACCGACCGAGTAGGAGGCCGGACGTTGACCGTCGACGCTTACGGCAACCCGCTCGAACCGGTTGAGCTGGGCGCTTCCATCTTCATCGAGGCCAATCACATCATCTATAATGCCAGTATCAACTTTGGCCTTCCCCTGAAAGAGCCAGAGTCTGGCAGTGATGGCTTCCTGGGCATTTGGGACGGCGAGAAGTTTGTCTTTTCCCAAGACGACAGTTCCTGGAACTGGTGGAACCTGGCCAAGCTCTTCTGGAAGTACGGCACCGCCCCGTACAAGGCGCAGAAGCTCGTGCAGTCGACCGTTGCGACCTTTTTGCAGCTCTATGAGAAACCTCACTTTCCTTTCCGATCGCTCACGCAAAGAGTCTTCGAGCTCGATCTTTTGAAGGCAACTTCCGTTACCGGAGAGCAGTTTCTCGCCAACAATGATGTAAGCCCAACATGATCCTGCCTGATGTTTCGTGTACTAATCGATTTGTGATAGATCAGTGAGCTTTTCTCCCACGATATCATCCAGGCAGCTACCAGAGTCAACTATGCATCTAACCTGAAGTACATCCATGGCCTTGAGACCATGGTCTCTCTTGCCCCCGAAGGCGCTCGGCAAGTCATTGGAGGCAACTGGCAGGTTTTCCAGACAATGCTTCAAAGGAGTAACGCAACATTGCATCGCAATACTTCGGTGACATCAATTGCCGTGAAGTCTGGCCCTTCTAGCTCCAAGTATCTACTTTCAACCAAAGACGCTCATGATGAAGCCGAGACAGAATCGAACCAGTACCCGATTGCTTTCGACAACGTCGTCATTGCGACGCCTTGGCAGTATGGAGATATCAGCGTCTCAGAGGATCTTTTCCAGCACAAGATTGATGAGGTTCCTTATACCAAGCTTCACGTCACCCTTTTTGCCTCACCGTTCCACCTCTCCCCGGAGTACTTTGGTCTAGAACCCGGTTCCAAGGCACCCGACTCAGTCCTGACAACGCTCGGCCCCGATGACGAGGCAAAGGCTGGCTCTGAAGGTGCTGGCAAGGCTGGCTTTTACTCTGTCAGCACCCTCAGAACCATTACAAACCCCGACACTCTCAAGGACGAGTTTCTCTACAAGATCTTCTCTCCTAAGAAGGTGACGGCAGAGTTTCTGTCAAAGCTGCTTGGCGTTGAAGTGCCGGCGTCCATTGTTGCGGGCGAAAAGTCAGGGGAAGCTGGCCAGCGCACTGTTGAACCCATCTCTTGGTATTACCCGCATGTGTTCAACTCGTACCCCATTGAATATCCGCGTGTCACTTTCCAAGACCCCATCCTGAGAGACGGACTGTATTATCTTTCAGGTATCGAAAGCTTCATCTCGTGTATGGAGACCAGCGCGTTGATGGGAATGAACATTGCAAAGTTGATTGCCGACGATTTCTCAGAGGCCAAGGAGACACTCGAGAAGATTGAGGTTGATGGTGCGCAGGAGGTACTGGGACAATCTGAGAAGGAGGCACCCGTGGCTGAGGAGCTGTAATTACTCTGGTTTGAATAGTTTTGTTTCCTTCTGTTTGTTTGATGTCTTTCAGCACCGCGCTCTATTCACTATTACAACATGCGTAGGACGCAGTAATCTCAGAGTACTGTACAGAATGATACTTGTTGTTGGGTATTCTGTATCAGATTGTGTTCCCTTACTCGACTTTCTTCGAGAGAGAAATATCCTAAATTGTCGCTTACTGAGCTCGCTGCCTCGTACATGGTTCAGGACTTCCTCAGTGGCCAAAGCACCATGTCTCTTGGAGTTCTACCCAACTCTCAAGGCAGCAGCTTGTTTTTAAGAACATCTGGTATGTCTGAAATGATTATATTCCAGGCGCAGAATACTGATTTGCACTCCAATGATTGAGAATGGGATTTTACCAGACGGCCCTTGTCACCCATCACCCTCCAGGTGCCGGCGTCTACATACGTGTAAGCCAGTGACACATGTTAGACGTGCCAACAAACGATGTATAGCCTTCTTGTCGTTTGTTGAAGCGCAAGGATTACTGCCACAAGTCAGAGTGTCGTTGTTGAAGAAAAAGCTGAGGCCTCCAACAGCTTGAGACTCCTGTCTCGCAGTGGCGATATGCCTGTGAGGCAATGGGAAAGAACCTGGAAGGGTAAGGTACTGCCTAGAACGGTGGAAGGGTCCGAGGTGGGTCTGGACCGGCCGCTGCCCGGGGCCCCACGTGATACCCCGGTCCCGTGGCACCGTGGCTCAGGGACCTTGTGTTGCCGTGGCAAAAAAATTGGGAGGAAAAAGGGACGTGCACAGCCACAGGCCAGTTCACCCCTCCATCATCTGAACCCCAACTCAAAAGCTCCCTCTTATGACGCATTTTCTTCCCTAGTGCCTGATCACTTTTGTTTCGTGGCCAAGGTCTGGGACTTTTCGTCTCTTTGTCCTTTGATCAACCCAGCGGCCGGGCTTGCTTTGCAGAGATACAAAACCACGTCGCAAGAGCTCTCTGTCTGCCCACGATCAACACAGCTTTCCAAACAAGCCCCAAACTTCAAGATGTTTGTCCTCAGAAACGGTAAGTTTACCCCGCTACTCATCTGTCACTCGGAGGGTTCGCCGCGCCGCTTAGCCTTATCCCGCGACCGACGGCGAGGCGCATGTGAAGCGTTCGTTGGGCGTCATTTTTCGTCACCGTTTCGCGATCAACGCCTTTTCAACTTCTGACTGCCTCGCCCGTTTGCGATTTCCTAGAGCCCTTCAGTACATGCTAACAACTTTTCTCTTTTCTAGTTGGCTAGCAACAATCTCTCTAGCCCCTCAAGGACAACCCGAACTCGACTCATCTGCCGCAGCTGCCGAATCCGACGAAAGGATTTCCAATACCAGCTCGTGGTACAGAGAGTCTACGAGGAAGGCGAGGCCGAACTTCTAGCCGAGGAGGAAGGAGAGGACGCCGAGATCGACGCACTTGCCGCTGCCGAAAGAGACGAAAAGACCTTCCTGCTTGACGAGGCCCTCCACTTCCGTATCGAGATCCGGGAAGGCAAGGAGAAGATTTTGGCCTGGAGAGACCTGAGTGGTGATACTGGTGACGTCTACGAGTTCGTTTGCGACAACGTTGTGTCTCCTGGACAAGTTGCGCAGTTCGAGCGTGTCGCGAAGGAGTGCCAATACGAGCGCAAATACCGCAAGCCGCACACAACGGCATCCGAAGTCGACTTGAAGCAATTCGAATTTGAGGACGAGCAGCCGATTCCTCCTGCAAGTCCCATACACAGCCCTACTCTCGTCAGATCAATCGAGTCTGCCGATAGTTTGTTTGTGCCGCAAGACCCAATCACGCCCACAAAGAAGGAAGAGCAATCACTTGTCCAGACCCCTACGAAGACGCCGGCCAAGATGCCTGTCACACCGGAGAAGAAGTCCAAGCCGACTGGCCTTCCCAAGTCGGCGGAGGCACCAGAGGCTCTTGACACGTACGCCACCGAGAGCTGTGAGCTACATTTCTATGACCATCCCTCTGGCTCATTCATTCAGCAAGCTGCCGCCGTCACTGCCACTGTCACTGAAGTTGGGAAGTGGGAGTACTGGCTGCAAATCGAAAGCGAGGACCGCGCTTGGTTGGGCATCCCGATTATCGCAGATATCAATCCTGTCTTCAACTTCGAGTTCTTGTCCTTCATCTTCAACCACTTCTCTGCCGACGGCTCAGCATACTCTTGGCTGCTCCGTTTTAAGGACCAGCCGACTTTGGAACGTTTCCAAGAAGCTCTTCTCCGAGCTCTGTGGGAGCAGCTGAACGAGGTCAAGTGGGAGAAGAAGACGGACAGAGAGCAGGAGTACATTACGTCCGCCTTCAACGATTTGGTTATGGAAGATACCCCGAAGAGCAGGAGGAGGACGAAGAGGAAGAGGAGTACGAAGATGCAGAGGATGATGCGCAGCGTAGCGAGCATTACGACAGCGACGAGGAGGATGACGATGTCGAGACCAAGGACGAGGATGGCAACGTCAACTCTCAGCTTGCTGTTGGCTACAAGCACGACCGGTCCTTCGTTGTGCGCGGGTCCAAGATTGGCGTCTTCAAGCATACGGCGAACAACAACCTCGAGTTCTCCACCAATATTTCCAAGGTCGAGACTCCCAAGGGTACACTGTTCAGCCCCAAGAAGGTCATGCTTCACAACGAGGATCGCAACATGATTCTTCAGAACGAGTCGGATCCCAACAAGCTGTATCGTATGGATCTCGAGTACGGCAAGGTCGTCGACGAGTGGAATGTTCACGAGGACATCCCTGTTCTTAACTTTGCTCCCGAGAACAAGTTCGCCCAGATGACCCACGAGCCGACCTTCCTTGGTATTTCCAAGAATGCCCTCTACCGGGTCGACCCTCGTTTGTCCGGCACCAAGCTGGTTGATTCTCAGCTGAAGCAGTACGTTTCAAAGAACGACTTCTCGGCTATCTCTACTACGGAGAAGGGATACATCGCCGTCGCTTCTAACAAGGGTGATGTACGCCTCTTCGATCGCCTAGGAATCAACGCCAAGACCCACATCCCTGCTCTCGGTGAAGCTATCCTCGGTCTCGATACATCTGCCGATGGTCGCTGGGTCCTCGCTACCTGCCGCACATACATCCTGCTCATCGACGCGATGCAAAAGTCTGGCAAGAACGAGGGCAAGCTTGGTTTCGAAAAGTCTTTCGCGGCTTCCGACAAGCCTCAACCTCGCCGCCTGGCCCTGACGCCCGAGCACGTTGCCCAGTTCGCCCACGAGACCGGCAAGCCTGTGTCATTCACACCTGCGCGCTTCAACGCCGGCGAGGGCGTCGAGGAGACGAGCATCATCACCGCTACCGGCCCGTACATCGTGGAGTGGAGCTTGAAGAAGGTGCTTCGCGGAGCCAAGGCCGCCTACCGCATCAAGCGTTACGCTGAGGAGGTCAAGGCCGACGACTTCAAGTTCGGAACGGACAAGAACGTCATCGTCGCCCTCCCCAACGAGGTCAACATGGTCGGCAAGCAGGGTCTCAAGCGCCCTACGCGCGAGAGCATCGCCGGCAACTTTGCACAGCTTAGCATGGGCCGCAGGGACTCTGGACGTATCACGACGCCCAAGAGCGGTCGGTACAAGCTGGGCAAGGAGGATATCGTCGCGTCGCCGTACTAAGTTAGGCGAGAGAGGGGGGCCTTTTTTGTGTGTTATGTGTGATGCGTTCATGTTGGACGATTTGATCCCCACGATGGCGTTTTCAAGGTTGAGAAATACGCTGGATTTGCGTAGCGCAAAGGGACGGTAGTGTGATGAGGGAGGAGGACGCGGGTCTTTTTACGGGAGGGACTTACAGCACAACACGTTTGTCTCTTCTTTTCTACTTCTTCTTGCTCTTGTGCCGCCAGGTATCTTCACTCTTGCTTGCTTTTTCACTTCGTTACCTCCTCTCTCTTGACATTTTACCATGACGAGAAGAAAGGGGTACCTTTCTAGATACCTTTTGAGAGCTCCGCGAGTGAGCAAGCTTTGGTAGCTTGTTCCACTTCCCCCTTTTCTAGTTCTGGCAAATGCGAAATTAGCCCGTTTTCCCCCATATTCATACAACTCTGAATGCACAAGAACTCTGAATGAATCCTCGTTGCCTGCCCTTGATACTGTGCATTTGGTCGTTTACAAGGTGGGCTGGTTTGTCCAGCTCTCCTAGAGCAAATAGGTAGTAGATAGTCTATTACGGTCATGCACCCTAGAGTAACCCAAATCGAAACAAATGCATTGGAAAGACCTAATGTGCGACACATTTCCCTCTCATGCGATCGGTCCATCCATACCCCCCTCGCCAGCATCAGGAATGAAACAAAAGCACATGAAAAGAAAATCCCAAAAACTCCGCTCGGCTCGATGCCATTGTTTCCGATCATGTATGCTTCCTCGCCCAGCTAAAATTTGCCCGAAAAGGGCAACGTTTTCTTCTTTTCTCTCTTTCAATCATGCTTTCGTTAAAACGGGCCGGGCGGCCTCTTGTCCAGTGGAAAAGTAGATAACTTGGTTTGCAAGTTTTGTTGGATATACAATTGGCCGTTATGCTTCTTGCTTCTCCGCCTTCGTCTCCTTTGCATCTTCCGCGCCATCCTTGCTACCGGCGACACTATCGACGGCGCCCTGAATCGCCTTGGTGACCTGACCAATCACGTTGCCGCCAACGTTCTTCAACGTCTTAGACTGCGTCGCCTCCTGGGAGAGGCGAGTCATCTCGGCGACGAAGGACTGTCCCCACCAGGATGACGTGTACTTGAAAACGTAGCGCTCGAGCTTCTTGTAGTTGGTCTCGCGCTGCTCTGGGGACATGGTCACGGCATCGTGGATGGCGTTTGCTAGCTCTTCAGTGTTCCATGGGTTGACGATGAGAGAGCCGTTGAGGGACTGCGCAGCGCCGGTGAACTCGGACAGAATCATGACACCGTGACGCTCGCGCTGAGTAGCAATATACTCGTACGAGACCAGGTTCATGCCGTCGCGCGTGGAGGAAACAAGGCAGACGTCGGAAACGGCGTAAAGAGCTGTGAGCTCGTCGAAGGAGACGCTCTGGTGGAGGAAGTGAATGGGCATGAACTCGATGGTGCCAAACTTGCCGTTGATACGGCCGACAAGCTCATTGACCACGGCGCGCAGATTCTGATACTCCTCAACGTCCTGTCTCGAAGGCACGGCAACCTGAACTAGCACGATCTTGCCGATCCATTCGGGGTGTTCTGTCAAGAAGACCTCCAATGCGTGGAGCTTCTGAGGGACACCCTTGATGTAGTCGAGGCGGTCGACACCGACAATGAGTTTCACTCCATTGAACTTGCGCGTAAGAGCGTCAATGCGCTCCTGAACCTTGGGTTTCTTGAGGCCTTCGACGAACTTTTCGGGATCAATACCGATGGGAAATGCGCCAACGGTGACGAATTTGCCATTGTAATCAACACCATTAGTGACGTCAGTTTGTGAGAGAGAACCAGCTTTCGCTTTTCGATTGCGTCTTACAGAATGCGAGAGCAACTGCTCAAGAAGTGACGAGCGTAGTCGTAGGTGTGGAATCCGATGAGATCGCAGTCGAGGACGCCCGTCAGGAGGGCTTCGCGAACGGGAAGGATACGGTAGATTTCGGAAGAAGGGAAAGGCGTGTGCAGGAAGAAGCCAATCTTGACGTTCTTCTTGGAGTCGCCGATTTCCTCGCGAAGCATCTCAGGCAGCAACATCAGATGGTAGTCGTGAACCCAGATCAGATCGCCATCCTGAACGTCCTGGACGACAGCTTTGGCAAACAGGCGGTTGACTTCGCGGTAAGCGGCCCATGCGCTCTCGTCAAATGTGATTTCACCGGGGTGGTAGTGGAAAAGCGGCCAGAGAATAGAGTCTGCGAAAGAGGGTTGGTTGTCAGTCGAGCTAGGAAATATAGAGGCAAGGGAGGGTCGTCCATACTAGAGAAGCCGTTGTAGTGCTTGTCAGCGAGCTCGTCGTCAATGAAGACAGGGTGAGCATCGTATTCGTCCTTGAGGCGCTGCTTCATGCCGGCAATTTCGTTCTCGGGAACTTCGAGGCCTGGCCAGCCGTACCATTGAAAGCTGGTGGTTTTTGACAGGCCACTGAGGCCGGTGACGAGACCACCAGAGGACATGGAGAAGGAGTAACTGCCATCGTCGGAACGCTTAATGGTGATGGGCAGTCGGTTGGAGAGCAGTAGTAGGCGACCAGGCGCAGTCTCTTCGTCGGGGACGAGCGAAGGCATCTTGGGCGATTTGCTTGGTGCTGAAGGTGTTCGATGGACGATGGTGGTGCGAAAGATTTCGCGGAGGGTTCGTTCGATGGGTGGCAGGTAATTAGGGAACAGGAATAGCTAAGGTATGCTGGGGTGTCCTGTGGCGGGAGGGTAAGGTGTTAGCTGAGACTGGCTGGGATGAGCTTGCGGGGATGATGGAGGGGTAAATGCCAGGAAGATCAAGTACCCAAAGCTCCAGTGACGGCAACGTAAAAGGCACACAGGGGTGGACTGGTGCTTGTTTGATTCTCTGAGAGAGACCAAAATGGGCAGGTTGGTGCTGGACACAGCTCCGTCGCAAAAGTCGGTAGCTTCTTGAGTTGCTGAGAGAGGTGGGAGTGAATTGTGGCTCGCAGAAAAGCTTCAAATAAGGGCGACGGCGACTAGTGTATGTATAAGGTATGTTGACGGGACGGTAGGGATGCGGTGGTATTGGAAGAAGCCGGGCTGTCGGAGACGCAAGCTACGTGGAAACGTAATGCACAGACACAAGCAGTGCAATGTAGGACAAGCTTGGTCTGGGTGAATGGAGAGAAGAGAGAACCTCAGGTGGGTGAAAATAGGGTGAGGTGGAAAGCGACGGAGGACGGTGGCTAGTCGGTGGTTGGCTTGTCAAGCTGCGTTTGTTGACTGAGTGAGGTCCTGGCGGGTGAGAGGGCAGACGAGAGGGTGTTGAGAAGAAGCAGGAAAGTGCCAATCCGGCTCGGTGCAATCCAAACTAGACGGGCAGCAGCTGCACAACGGAGAGAGCTCGACCTGATGCAACACTGGCGCACTACTGTAAGGCAGAGCTTGCGTTTCCCCAGAAGTAGAGGTACTTGGTTTGTGGGGCATTTTGGGCAAAGGCAATGGAGAGAATGGATTTGACGCTTTTCTTGGTCTACATGGTCTACATGTTTGGTGTTATTTGCACGGCAACACCTCAAGATAAGAGAAGAGCACCAAACGCGGCAGACGAAACGTGGTCACCCAAGGTACCGAAGGGCCTCTTAGACTGAGGTGAGGTCAAAGCCGGAGCATGGTGTTGGAACTTGGGCGCTGCTGGTACTTCGTACAGATACCTGCTGCGGTGCCATCTACGTAATTTTGGGCAGAGATCCATGTCAAATCACTGCGAGGAATTCCCGGCCCTGTCACTTTTTTCTCTGCCACCCCTCCAACCTCTCTCTATGTATAAGGTAGGCCGTCTCACCTACCACTGTCTTTCTGGCCCGGACAAATAGACAGTCTGACCGAGACGCAATATGAGCGATATTTTTCCAACAGGTCCGTCCAGCCGAATTCACCTCACCTGCGTCTTCTGCCATTCATTTCTCTCGCAGGGCGAGCTCAAAAGACATCCTGAGCTTGAGGTGTCAAGTAGATGTACATAAGACCTGGGCACCTTCCGCCAGATGGTGGGGAATCCGGCGCCGAGATGTGGGTACTTTATCGGCGGTATAGGTAGGAGAGAATGTTCACGATGTCTCTTGAAAATTTCCCTGCATCCACCCATCGTAATGACATCCGGTCTCTCCTGCAAATCGAGTCACCAGGCTTTGGGTGGCTTCCCGGCGACAATGTGAGCCTGTCGCTGCCACACAAAGCCCTCTTTCCCCTCGACCGCGCTTCTCCAGCTGCCTCGTTACTCTCTGGAGAGAAGAGTACCTTGCATCTTTTCTCTAAATCCTGAGGCTTTCGAGGCTAGTGGGGCTTCGCATTTACAGCCGGGTGCACATTAAGTGGTGATCGGTCCCGCAACGTAAATGTGCTGTCACCATCCTAGTATCAAATGTTATCCAGCATCAACATCAACATGCTTACCCTCCGTCATTGCAGTTGTGCAGGAGCTTCGGCCCCGATTGCTGGGCATTTCGACCATTTCGTAACCAATGACATACGCTAGGTGCTTAGAGAACGATCTAGCCCAATCATCCAACCCACAAGGTCGACCAGGCTCCCTGTTTGGCTACCGTGGACTGACATCGACGGCCCCATAACTTTCGGACCAAAATGTCCTGACACCCGCAAATCCAAGTTTGCGAGGTTGACTGCGGTGTTAGTCCTCGGCCCACCCGCCATGGACCAGCTTACAATCATGTATAGATCTGAATTTTCACACATTTAAATGATCGAGATATATATCATGGACATTAAACAAACGGCGGCATGGAGGGACTCTATACCTTTCTCATATTCACTCTCCGAGCTTTCGTTGGGCACCTTGTACTACCCTAGATAAACAAGCTGCTTTTGAGACCAAGCCTCAGCACTCTTTATTTACATAACTACAATAGCGTAAATCAGATCAAGTAAGCACACTTTCGACAATACGTCATTATTCCTGGCCGGGGAGTGATATTCAGGAGAACTTTGAAAGTAGCAGCCTTACTTTTTCAAGACTGATAGTTGCGTTGTAACGAGAAAGGAATGACTGATTCGAACATGCGCACAATGCTGCCATCTCTCCTTCCTCCCGGCGCCGTTGCGTCCTGCCTTCTATGCGAAAAGCTCGGACCAGGCCCGATATTGACGTCGGATGACTGCCGCCCCACTCCGGTCGAATCAGTCGCAGCTTACCCCGGTTGCGCTCGATCTGCGCCTGCCCGCGTCGCCGTCTACCTGCTGCGCTCAGACACCGTCTCTCGACGCGACTTCCTTCGCGACAGAGCCCCAAGCTCCTGCATTCTACCCCATTCCGCGCCAAATGCCCAATGGAGCTGTAAATTTCCTTGTCGACAGGATCAACATTCAATTGCATCATTGACTCCATTCATCCCGGCGAATTCTGCAAGCATGGCTCCTTCAGACAAGGAGATCGAGGCGACGATCCTCGCTAAAGTCCGTGAGGTCTTCAAGACGGATATCGATAACCTGAACGTGAACTCCATCCGAAGGCGCGTCGAATCAGACCTCGAACTCGAAGATGAGATGCTCGTCGGGAAAATGGAAGGATAAGAGCAAGAAGCTCATCAAGGAGCTCGCTGTAATTACCCAACCCCCTCCCTGGCACTGGCGCGGGCACGAGTACCGCCAGCAGTGTCGGAGCATGTCTTTCTGACATTATACTAGACCGACCTCGTGGAGGGCAATGCAGACCCCGATGCAGAAATCGAACCTAATGAAGATGAAGAAAATGCGAAGCCAAAGAAGTCTGGCAAGCGTCAAGCAGCCGAAAAATCACCACCTGCCAAGCGTAGGAAGCGCGCCTCTGCCAAAGTAGAAGAATCCGAGGCGAGCGCCTCCGAGGAGGAGAAGCCAAAGGCGAAGCCCAAGAAGAAAGCAGCTCCGCGGAAGAAGAAGGAGGAAACTCCTGTGATCGACTCTGATTCTGACGAAGCGAGCCCTGCCAAGCCGAAGGCGTCTAAACCCGCCAACGGACGCCCGAGCAAGGTTGAAGTGAGTGGTTCAGATGCCTTGAGCTCCCCACCGGACAGCGAGGACGACAAGGTTGAGGATAAGGAGGAAAAGTCGCAAGAGAAGAAGGTCGAGGCAAAGAAGGATGACGAGTCAATCGAGAAGCAGCCTGAAGCTTCAGACGAGAAGAAGGCCGAGGAACCCGCAGACGACACGACCAGCGAGCTATCGGACGTAATAGACGAGCCACCCAAGCCGAAACGCAAGAAGAAGGAAGCTGGAGCGGGCACCAAGACCAAGGCTAAGGCAACCAAGCAGAAGAAGGCACCGGCAGCCCCAGAGAACCCTGACGATGCGGAAATCAAAAAGCTACAGTCTCATCTGGTCAAGTGTGGTATTCGCAAAATCTGGGGCTTCGAGCTGAAGCAATACGGAGACGATACCAAGGCCAAGATGAGGCACCTCAGAGGCATGCTCAAAGACATTGGAATGGATGGTCGCTTCTCAGAAGCAAAGGCAAAAGAGATCAAGGAGCGCAGAGAACTGGAGGCGGACTTGGAAGCGGTTCAGGAGATGAATGCCAACTGGGGCGCAGAAGGCAGATCGTCTCGAAGCAAAGCGCGTGGCCAACCCGCCCCCAAGAAGGCTGTGAAGCATGATGTTTCTGACGACGAGAACGTCAAAGACAACGAAGACGACGAAGATGATGAGGACCAAGAGTCACACATCCCGTCGCGTGCACGAGGCAAGGCGCGAGCGGACCTGGCGTTCCTCGGCGACGACGACGAAGAATCGGATTAATGTAACGAATACTGGGATGGGACATTGTATCATGTGTTGGCGGTCCATCATTCGTATGAGTGTGCTTGTTGCTCGTTGTATCATATGTACCTTGGAAGCATGAGACCTCTATTTTTTTTGTGGCGCTACATCGCGGAGTGTCGCCCGAAGAGGACAAGGGGTCACCAAAAGGTTGTACACGATATTAATGCACTAATTTTCGGACCACGATGGGTTTCTCAGGAATTCGGGACAATTGACAACATGTTCATCCACTCACAGCTCGCGGATGAGAGCAAACTCTTACTTCAGTCTTAGTTTCTTACCCAGCTCAAGCGGGCCTCTCAAGTTGACTGTCGTCTGTATCCGCCATCCGCCAGCACCCTCTGGTCCTCTGGGAACTTGGCAGGCTTGGATCCATCCATTTCCCCAAAAAGCCGGAGACGCGAAGACAAGGCGCAAAGCTGCTCGTGTTGTTTTAGACGCACCAGTAAGACAACAGCATGGCCGCTCGAAATGGGTCTAGGAACCTCCTGGTTCGGTGTTGAGGGGTGAGAGCACCGGCCAAACAGAGGGGAAAGCTTCCCCGCCAGGTGGTCCATTCGAACACCTACCGGTACTGGACGTCTCGTGTGTCTCCAATTTACCCCGCTGCGGGCGTGCGTCCCCGCAGACGCCGTCATTTCTCTTCAACTGTTTCCCCCCCCTCCTCCATCGGCCATCCTCGTCCAAACACCCCACTACATCGGCCAACAAGCGCAGATACAAGCAATAATAGCCTGAATTGCATGTTTCGCCATGTCAACCAGTGACGGGACTCTTGGTCGCACTCCATAAAGGGTTGCTGTCCCCTTGCCCAAAAGTATAGCTCTGCGTAATTCCAGGTCTCTGTCGTAGCTCTCTTTCACTTTGGACTGAGAATTCCGTGATTCAACACTTCGATCGATTACCTTACCTATTCCCATCGCCAAGCCCGTTCCCCCAAAAGGCCACACATACCTTTCACACAATGTCGGACGCTACCTTCGAGTTCCTGCCCCTGGGCGCCATCCTGCAGTCCTTCAAGGTCAAGGGCGTCAACATTGTCCAGGGCTTCCCGACCCAGGACCTCTACGAGAAGCACAACTCGCCTTACTTTGGCGTCACCGTCGGCCGTGTCGCGAACCGCCTCGCCTCGGCGCAGATCAAGTCCCTCAACGGGGGAAAGACGTACAAGCTCGCCGCCAACGACGGCAATAACAACCTGCACGGCGGCGCCAAGCCCTGGAGCTCCAAGGTCTGGGAGGGCCCCAAGCCCGTCGGCGTCCGGGCGATCCCGGGCGTCGAGGGTCTCCAGGGTGGCGAGAGCGTCGAGTTCTCGCTCACCAGCGAGGACGGTGACGAAGGGTTCCCCGGAAAGGTCCAGGTCAAGGTCATCTACACGGCCGGCACGCAGCAGGTGGATGGCAAGGAGGTCTCGGTGCTGGGCATGGAGTACGAGGCGCAGCTCGTCGACGGTGCCGAGGAAACGGCGATTAACATGACGAACCACTCGTACTTTAACCTCACGGGCGACGAGACGTTCGCCGGCACCGTCG
This sequence comes from Colletotrichum australisinense (nom. inval.), assembly GCA_014706365.1. Lineage (NCBI taxonomy): Eukaryota > Fungi > Ascomycota > Sordariomycetes > Glomerellales > Glomerellaceae > Colletotrichum > Colletotrichum australisinense (nom. inval.). The sequence goes on from JABKAN010000003.1 coordinate 5,451,799, forward strand.
CGACGCTGGCGACGAACGCGTATCTGCCCCGCGAGGACGGTATCCCCACCGGTGGACCCGCGCCGTTCCCTGGCATCGAGGGCGGCAAGCCGTTTGAGCTCGGCGTCGAGGCCCCCGCGGTGGACGACTGCTTTGTCGTCGTCGAGGAGAAGGAGGCTGGCGCGGTACCGATTGATACCCGCCAGTCGCCGCTGAAGCTGCACGTGCACGCGAAGCACCCCAAGAACGGGGTCAACCTCGAGGTTCTCAGCACGGAGCCGGCGTTCCAGTTTTACACGGGCGAGGGGATCGATGTGCCCGCCGTGGGAGGGGTTGCGGCGCGGGGCAAGAGGAGCGGTTTCTGTGTTGAGCCGAGTCGGTGGGTGAATGCGATTAATGTGGATGGGTGGAAGGGTCAGATGTTGTTGAAGAAGGGGGAGACGTATGGCACGAGGATTGTGTACAAGGCTTGGAGCGAGTAGAGAGGCTTTGGAAGTTATTGGTGCTGAGGGGTGAATATGATGATATCAATGAGTATCTAGAATGGATAATGAAATTGCTTCATAGTTAAAAACCTGGTAACTGATTTACCTTGGCTTTTGGCTTCACAAGTCGGTGAGCATTTCCCGTAATCACCTCCCAAGGTAGAGACTGCATCCGGCAGCGGTGCTCCTGAGTAGCGCTTCAAGCTTTGAGAGCCTGGGGATACATGTCAGCCAATAACGTCCGTATAGGATGGAAATGACCCGATTTGGCTGAATCTTCTGACGAAGCTGGGGGGTCACAAAACATGGGATGAAGATGAGTGAGGTTTCCCACGGCGTACATGCCCTACACGGCGTACAAGGCGTACGCAGCTCACCGAGGGGCTCTAGCTTTATTTTAGCGTGGGTGTGTTTAGCTTATCACGCCCACGTAACGGTCATTTGGTGGGCATTTTGCAAGTTTTGTACTCAGGGAAGGAAGGACCAGCCCAGATCCAAAGGGTAACTGCCGGATCTGCCTCCCAAGACTAAAAGTATTCAATCACTTGACCAAGTTAGAGCCTTTCTCTTCAACAACTACCTCACCGTACCTTCCTTACCTTGATAACTTGCGCTTCTTGACCGCCACTGATTCACGATACCCAATATCCTCGAGAATTAAAAGCTTACAACTTCAACTTACCTAACCGAACCAATATCCTACCAACCGACAACTACGGTCCTTCGCCTTATTGCATCGTCCGACTCATTCCTATTTGCCAACAATATCCCGAACGAGTCAGATACCTTCCCAAAAATCAGCCCACACCATCAACCGCCTAAGTTTGGCGCTACCTGCGCAGTATACCTTACCACACACAGCACGGCATTATGGCTGAACCCTTCCCAACCCCGACGACGACGCCGAAGCGCAAGAGAGACGAAGACGCCCCGCCGGTGTCGCCGATATACACAACCTCCAGATTCAACTTCCAGCTGCCTGCCGACCACCCCAAGAGCAGCGACGCAGAAGACGGCAGCGCGAGCCCGCACAGCAAGGTTGTTCACAAGTTCCGTGGTCTGGCGTTGGGTGGGAATAGTGGTGGGGGCGGGGTAGCCCAGCAACAGAACCGAGCCGCTGCTGCTGGACCCGGCAGCGCCGCATATGACCCGACGCGCGACGAGCACAAGGACGGCAGGGGGTACGGATATTCTGACGACGACCCGTTTGCCAGCCGCAAGAGAATCAAGGTTCCCGAACTGGAGATGACGGACGTTGAGGGCGACAATACCACCGCCGCGATCGCTACCGCTACCACTGCTGCAGACGCACTGGTCGTCATTCCGGACCCTGATGTTAAGAGCGATCCGGTGCCTACCCCGAAATCGCAATTCACAGAAGAAGACGCTCCCACTGCTACCGCCACAACCCTACCCGCGAGCGCACAACAACAGCCCCCCCATCCTTCGCTCGACAAACTACAAGATCCAAAAGCACGAGGACGGAGACGCGCCGGCACACCACCGCTCAAGGGCCGCAAGGGAACCAACAAGACCAACGCGGCATCTGCCACTGCTGGACTGCAGCAACAACAAGAAGACCAGGAGATGAAGACGATTGTGGATCCGGTCAGGGCTGCGCTCACCTGGAAGGAGGAAGAGATTACGATTTACGACCCGGAAGACAAGGACGACGACGGCACAGGCATTAACGGGTCGGGTTCATGCCCACAGCTGCGATGGCATATGCACGAACACAAAAGCGCCGCCTGCAGCTGGCTGAGTACAAGAAGAGGGAAGAGAGCGAGGCGAGGGCTAGAAGAAGTCAGCGGAGACGAGGAAGCGGCGCTGGTCTTTCTTCCAAGCCTTCTGCTGGTGGCAGCAGCGGCGGCGTGCGAAAGGTGCGCTTCACCGAGTCAGAAGCCAGCACAGTTGTGACGAACGTCTAAGGACAGTCACAGGATGGGTGCAAGCAGCGAAATCTTTTTGCGATTAGGCCTGGTGTCATTGGGCCCTGTCGTTTGGCTTTGGTATGGCCTAGGCTGAAGGAATGGCCGCGGAAGGCTTCGTATGGCGTTTGGGATAGGGGGCGTTTAATGAACCATATGGGTGAACCATATGGGTGCGTCTATTTACGAATGGACTTTTCTGGATTGCGGCTTATCACTTGGATGATGGCCAGCACGATATCCCCTTCACATCACGCAGCAAAGACTGCGACAGGAATTATAGGAAAGGGGGGGACAAGGAAGAACGGATGGAATGATACAAATAGTCTTTCTTTTATACCCCCAAATCGAATGGATGATGATACATTTATTTCAACACGCGTGCATCGCGGGCCAAAGCCACTCGCAGATGCTTTCTCTTATCCCCTTTGTGAAATGCTACTCATACAAGGCGTGGCTCGGCAAAGGATCCCTTTGGAGATGCCGACCTTTCTTCCTCTCCACCATGAACGAGTTTCTTTACCAGAACTTGTACCAAGACTTCTGGCTGGCGGCCTTTGCCTCCTCCTCTGCCTTCTTCTGCTCGGCCTGCTGCTTGAGCTGCTCGATCTCGCGGCGGCGCTTGTCGATCATGGTCTCCTGGTAGACCTCGACGGTGCGCTTCATCTTGACGCGCTCCTGCCGCCTCTTCATCTGGCAGTACTCGTATGAGCCGATGCAGCCGATGAGGAAGCTGCCTACGGCCCAGTTTGCCGCCTTGATGGGTGAGCCTGGTTGAGGGGTTTAGTGCTTTTGGTCTCATCATGAATGTGGATAAGATTGAGGGAGTGTAAGAAAAGGGGTGGAAACATAAGTGTGAGTGTGAGTGTAAGGGTGAGTGTGAAGGTGGAGGTGATGTGAGAGGGTTTTCATATTGAGACAAGGTAGAATAGGAATAATGAGGGGAGATGTACCTCCGAATACATATCTGAATCCTCCAACGCCAGCACCGCTGGCGATACCGGTCAGGAACCCGTCCCGCGCGCACGGCGTCTGTGTGACGGAGAGGAAGTCGTCCGACTTGATGGTCTTGACGGCCTCGCCGATGGACGGATACCCCGGCGCGGCGGCACCATCCTGCGTCGGGAAGTTTTTCTGGAAGTCGGTCGGGTTGAGCTTGGGGTCGGACGCTTGCCCCGGTGGTGATGACGGTGAAGTTGGTGATGCCGTGGTAGGTGTTGTTGAACCCGGAGCGCCCTCCCCGACTGGTCCTTGGCTTGAACGGGACCAGAGGTATAGCTTCTGGCCTTCCTTCTTGGGGCCCGGACGTTGTCTGGTGAGTCTGCCATCATGCGCGAAGGTCTAGCTCTTATATGTGTCTAGTGTGAGTGAGGTCGAGCGCATTCGGTGCTGGTTCTTGTGAATCCCGACTCTTGACTTTCGGTCCGTCCCCGGTAAAGCTCTCAAAGTCTGCCCGTGGCCTGAGATGACGTCCACCGAATTTGGACCTCCACTCCCCCGTCGACGGTTCGTTGCTGGGCCGGTGTCAATGGTCCGTGCCCCTGCGTTCAAGTTCCCCTGCGCAGCTGTCGCGCGGGATGTTGGGCTTAATTGAAGTGGGTCCCCCGGTCTCCTGTTCTGGCCTGCAGAACGTGCAGATTTCGCGTAAAGTCGCGACGGGGAAGACGCGTCTTTGGTACCATCCTTTTTTGCCCTGGACAACGAGTAATTGGATAGAGGCCCTCCACTCCCGTCCCCAATGCGCAAAAGCTCAATGCTCTCTGGTTCTCGAACGCAAGAGTGACAAATCCCACTCTCCCACTCGTCCGATTCCTATTCCTAGGATCGTCAATACCCCCGTTTTCTCTCGGTTGTTCTTGGTTTTTTCGTCCAAGACAGACTTCCCTTCATTTGTTGGTCTTGACAGAGACACACACAGAGAGAGAGAGAGAGAGAGCCTTCTTGATACCCACCACCAGTCTCTCATTGTCAACTCTCCCCCGCTGCTACGAACCTAACCATTTGTCTCTCTGATCTCGTCTCATGACTACCTAGAGGCTGCGATTTCCTCGAGAGACCTCCTTTACCTAGAGTCCCTCGACGGAGATCTACACCGATCAACAGGATCCCTCGAAACCTCCCCTTCGTACCAAAACCTCAACCACACAACAGCCGCCCACAATGCCCAACACGAGCCTGCGGCGCCCGCAAAAGGGCTACCGCCGCGGCGGCAAGCAAGCCTACCACGGCCCCTCACGAACGACACGCACCTTTGCCGCCTCGGGCCGCAACGAGGCTACCTCGGCCGACGAGAAGTGGGAGCGCACCCGGCTGGCGCACCAGATCGACGAGAACATGGGCTTCGCCCGCTACGAGGGCGGCAAGCGCAAGGAGGGCTGGCTCGTCAACGTGCAGCCCACCTCGGTCGAGGACGACCGGAACCCCAACGGGCGGGCGGCGCTCGACTGCTACTTCATCGAGGACGACGGCGCGCACTTCAAGGCGACGGTCGAGTACGACCCGTATTTTCTGATCGCCGTGAAAAAGGGCCGCGAGAGTGAGGTCGAGGAGTGGTTGAAGCGCGTGCCCGGCGGCGGCGTCGTCAAGACGATCAAGAGGGTGGACAAGGAGGATCTAAAGATGCCGAATCACCTGCTGGGGTACCGCCGCACGTTTCTGGAGCTGAGGTTTGCCAATGTGGCGGATTTGATGGCCGCGAGGAAGGATATTATGCCTATTGCGGCGAAGAATAGGAAGAATGTGGATGCTTTGGACGCATATGCCGAGGTTTCTACGTAAGCTTTCTTGCGAATACTGGGTGATTTCGTTGGCTAACACGCTGCAGGATGAATGGCGACTTTGACCTTTTTGACGATTCACGAGATGACGATAGACGAACGAATGCTTCTTTTGCCGACGCCAGCGACTTCATTGTCGATATTAGAGAGTACGACGTGCCGTACCATGTAAGAGTAATGATAGATATGGGTAGGTTTGGGTCCTCGGAGCTTGGAACCGGTCACGACTGACTTTTTTGCAGATATCCGGGTGGGAAAATGGTACTTTATCGACGTCAAGCACGGCGTCACAAAAGTTACAACCAACGAAGACCGCCTGGCCATGGCAGACCCGGTAGTCATGGCCTACGATATCGAGACGACGAAACTGCCTCTCAAATTCCCCGACGCCGCCATCGACCAGGTCATGATGATTTCGTACATGATTGACGGGCAGGGTTTCCTGATCACGAACAGGGAAATCATCTCCGAGGACATTGGCGACTTTGACTACACCCCGAAACCGGAATACCCAGGACCCTTTATGATTTTCAACGAACCGGACGAGAAGGCTGTGCTGGAGAGGTTCTTCCTGCACATCAAGGAGGCGAGGCCGACAGTCATTGCGACGTACAACGGTGACTTTTTCGATTGGCCCTTTGTCGACGCCCGAGCTAGCATCAACGGCATCGACATGTACCAGGAGATTGGCTGGAAGAAGGACAGCGAGGACCAGTACAAGTGCAGCTACAGCGTGCACATGGATTGTTTCCACTGGGTGAACCGTGACTCCTACCTGCCTCAGGGATCCCGAGGTCTGAAAGCTGTCACCGTCGCCAAGCTCGGTTACGATCCCGACGAGCTCGATCCCGAACTCATGACGCCTTATGCCCAGGAACGCCCCCAGACCTTGGCCGAGTACTCAGTGTCCGATGCAGTGGCGACGTACTACCTGTACATGAAATACGTCCACCCCTTCATCTTCTCTCTCTGCACGATTCTGCCTCTTGGTGGTGACGACACGCTACGAAAGGGTACCGGTACCCTTTGCGAGATGTTGTTGATGGTGCAGGCCTACCAGCAAGAAATTGTGTTACCAAACAAGCACGTGTCACCAAGAGAGGCGTTCTACGAAGGTCACTTGCTAGACTCAGAGACCTACGTCGGTGGCCACGTCGAAAGTATCGAAGCAGGTGTCTTCCGCGCCGATATCCCCGTCAATTTTGCAGTTGACACGGGTGCAGTGGACGAGCTGTTGAACGATTTGGACGCCGCGCTCAAATTCAGTATCACGGTGGAGGAAAAGAAGTCCATGGACGACATTGAAAACTACGACGAGATCAGGGAGCAAATCGCTTCCCGGTTACGCGCATTGAAGGAGACACCCAACCGGAGCGAGCGACCGCTGATTTACCATCTCGACGTTGCTTCCATGTACCCCAACATTATGACCACAAATCGTCTGCAACCAGATTCTATGATTCAAGAGTCAGACTGTGCGGCGTGCGACTTCAACCGACCCGGCAAGACGTGCGATAGACGTATGCCGTGGGCATGGAGAGGAGAATACTTACCGGCCAAGCGCGACGAATACAACATGATCAGGAACGCTCTGGAGAATGAAAAGTTTCCCGGCAAGTGGCCGAACTCGCCTCAGAGGACGTTTCAGGATTTGTCGCCCGACGAGCAGACGGCGCTCCTGCGGAAGCGGTTGCAAATCTTCTCACAAAAGGTCTACCACAAGATCCACGACTCGACGACGACTGTCAAGGAGGCCATCATCTGCCAACGAGAGAATCCGTTCTACATCAACACCGTCCGAGATTTCCGTGATCGTCGATACGATTACAAGGGTAAAGCCAAGGTCTGGAAGGGCAAGACGGAGGCCCTCAAGTCCTCTGGTGCAACCTCTAGCGAAGTCGATGCGGCTAAGAAGATGATTATTCTCTTCGACTCGCTGCAGCTTGCCCACAAGGTCATTTTGAACTCTTTCTATGGTTATGTCATGAGAAAGGGATCCAGATGGTATTCCATGGAAATGGCTGGTGTTACGTGTCTGACGGGAGCGACAATTATTCAGCTGGCCAGATCGCTCGTTGAGCGATTGGGTCGTCCCTTGGAATTGGATACCGATGGTATCTGGTGTATGCTTCCCGCCACATTTCCAGAGAATTTCGCCTTCAAGACCAAGGGGGGCAAGAAGGTCACCATCTCGTACCCCTGTACCATGTTAAACCACTTGGTCCACGCCAAGTTCACCAACCACCAGTACCAGACGCTCACAGACCCCAAGACTCTCAAGTACGAGACGCACAGCGATAACTCCATCTTCTTCGAAGTCGACGGCCCTTACAAGGCCATGGTCTTGCCCACTTCCAAGGAGGAGGACAAGAACTTGAAGAAGCGTTATGCAGTCTTCAACGACGATGGCAGTTTGGCCGAGTTGAAGGGTTTCGAAGTGAAGCGCAGAGGTGAGCTGAAGCTCATCAAGATTTTTCAGCAGCAAATCTTCAAGTTCTTTCTGGAAGGAGAAACTCTCGCTGAGTGCTATGCTGCCGTTGCCAAGGTTGCCAACCAATGGCTTGATGTATTGCACAGCAAAGGTGCAACGCTAGCGGATGAGGAACTCATGGAGCTTATTTCGGAAAACAGAAGTATGTCCAAGACCTTGGAGGAGTACGGTTCGCAAAAGTCAACGTCCATCACCACCGCGAAGCGTTTGGCAGACTTTTTGGGTGAACAGATGGTCAAGGACAAGGGTCTCAACTGCAAGTTCATTATCTGCGCCAGACCCAAGAACGCACCCGTCACCGAGCGAGCTATTCCAGTTGCCATCTTCTCTGCTGAAGAGACGACGAAGCGTTTCTACCTCAAGAAGTGGCTCAAGGAGGAACCTGCGGACACCGACCCGAGAGCTTTGTTGGACTGGGACTACTACCTGGAGCGTCTGGGATCCGTCATCCAGAAGCTCATCACCATCCCTGCTGCGCTCCAGAAGGTCAGGAACCCGGTTCCTCGTGTGGCTCACCCCGACTGGCTACAGCGCAGAATCAACATCAAGGACGACAAGATGAAGCAGAAGAAGCTCACCGATCTATTCACCAAGGGGCCGCTGGAAGACATCACCAACCGCAACGGTCGGTCCGCAACCGACATGGAGGACTTTGGCACACAGCTACTCAAGCCAAAGCCGGTGACATCTGTGGTAGCCGCTTCACAGCCCACTGCCCAGAAGAGAAAGTCTCCCGAGGCAGTTGAGACCGCTGATCCCTTTGCCGCGCTGCCCAAGGTTATGCCCTCGCCTTCGGACGACTACATCGGCTTCTTGCAATACCAAAAGCAAAAGTGGAAGATCCAAAAGCAGGCCCGCATTCGAAGACGACAGCTGTTCGGAGACCGACGCGGCAACAACCAGAATAACATCAAAACACGTTCATGAAGCAAGCCCATATGACTTATATGAGCAACTGGCAGCTGTTGCATCTCAAGCCGACAGAGACTCCGGGTATCGTCAACGCTCATGTCCTCATTGATGCCAAGATTCACTCTCTCAAGATCAAGGTGCCGCGACAGGTGTTCTTGAATTTGAGAAGTGGTGAAATGCCCGACGTTGATATTCCTGGCTGTGAGGTCGAGCAGGTCAACCACACGCTCCCCAACGGTCACTCTTCCGTTCACCTCTTCAAGCTGACGGTTCCTGAGGACGTCTACTTCAATGAGGCGGACAAGTTCTCACTGCTCTTCAACCATCCCAGTGTTGAAGGCGTCTACGAGAAGCATCTGCCGCTAAACATCAGGGCTGTGCTTCAGTTGGGCAATCTGTGCACCATTGACGAACAGCAACATGCAGTTCTCGGAAAGGGCCTAGAGCAGGGCTTCGATTTAAGTGGTCTCAAGCGTCCCCTGAAGGCGAAGACTTATCTCGAAACGTCACCACTGGCATACATCTATGTCTCCCACGTCACTGCTGGCGACAAACAGATTTTTGGAGTCTTCTCTACACTCAAGGATGAGGCACACGTAATCATTCTGCAGAAGGGCAGAGACTCGGGCCAGGACCTCCCCAACATCTCCCGGATCTACACCGAGCTGCTTGCTCGACGAGGAGAAGAGGCGGAAGGCACAAATTGGCAGGATTGCTTCACATACCAGGAGAAGCTGAACTTCAAAATCACCCAGGTCACGACGAGGCGAAAGGCGCATTTGGAACTCAGCGATGTCGTCAAGAAGATGAGAAAGGACGAGCTCCGACCGCTCATGATGGTCATCCAATCATCCCAGCGCAACATGCTCATCAACGATGTCCCGATCCTTGGCGAGTTCCCAGTGCTGCCGCTCAAGTACGATGCTGCGGATAGCTCCCTGCCGCCACTTGGCTGGCAGGCAGTCGTTGCTAGACGGCTTGTTGGGCATTATCTTGGCCTTGGCTCCTGGATTTTGCATCTCACCACGCTCGCACGGTACGGAGAGGTTCCTCTCTGTAACCTCGAACGAGAGGACCCCCGCTTCCTCATCGATATCGCATATGCCAGAAGACTGCAGAACAACAATGTCGTCCTATGGTGGTCTGCAAGCCCTCGTCCCGACCACGCCGGTCACGAGAAGGATGACATTATCGGCCCGCTCGAAACTGTCCAGATGCCCTCAATCAACAACCCCGGCACGTTCTCCTCGGTCTGCATCGATTTGGAGGTCAGAAACCTAGCCATCAACACCATACTCACATCATCTCTGATCAATGAGCTGGAAGGCTCCGAGTCTATCTCCTTCAACCCCGCCGGAGATGGCAACGCTGCTGGTGATGAAGTCATCTCGTCAGAAGGCACGTTTGCCAACGCTGGTGTGCTGGTGCTCCGAGAAATGGTGAAGAGTTGGTGGCAGGAGGCCTGTAAGGGCAATACCATGGCCGATGTCATGGTTCAGCACCTGGTGCGTTGGGTCGAGAATCCTGATTCCTTCTTGTATGACCGTGCTCTGCACTATTACGTGCAGATGATGTCCAAGAAGGCCTTCCAACAGCTCATGGCCGACTTCCGCCGAGTCGGCTCTCAGGTCATCTTTGCCAACTCGAACCGCCTTTTGCTTCAGACGACCAAGGCCGAGGTCGGTACCGCGTATGCCTACAGTCAGTACATTATTAAGTCGATCAAGAGCAAGCCCCTCTTCCACTTCATCGACCTTGAGATAAAGGAATATTGGGATTACCTAGTATGGTACGATGAGTTCAACTACGGCGGCAAGGCCTGTCAGGAGGTGGTAGAGGCAGAACAGCAGACTCTCGACACCGTCATGCACTGGCAAATGGCGACGTTCCTCCCTATCCGCCTGCAGCCGACCTTCCAGGACTGGGTCATTGAGTTCATCCAACTCATGCACAACCTCAAGCGTCCTCAAGACGGCGACTTCTCCTCGACGCCGCGCCTCACACAACTCCCGCAAAAGGCCCTTGCGGAGGGCGCCCAGGGACAAATCATCCTAGGCAAAGTCTTTGAGAAGCCCTTGAAGAAGGACATTGCCAACCTCGTCAACCTGCAGAAGCGCGAGCTGCTCCACCCAGAGCTCGCAGAAGACTACTCCTTCCCCAAGCTCCCCGGCTCGCACCTCGCCCATCTATCCTCGCGCAACGCCGTCCTCGAGCTCGTCAAGTCCCTGATGCAGGTCCTCTCCCTCGACAAGAACATCACCCTCGAAGCGCGCCTCCTGCGCAAAGAGCTCCTCGCCATGTTCGACGTGCGCGAGTTCAGCAAGGAAGGCGCCTTCCAGAACCCGAGCGAGAGCCTCAAGGTGATCCAGCTCAGCTGCGACAGCTGCACCATGGCGCGCGACCTCGACTTCTGCCGCGACGAAGACCTGTTGCCGGAGATTGGGCCCGACGGGCGGCGGCTGGGACCGGAGACGAGGCCTTGGCGGTGTACGTTTTGCGAGGCCGAGTATGATCGGAATGCGATCGAGGAGACGCTTTTGGCGAGCGTGGAGGCGTTTGTGGTGGAGTGGACTACGCAGGATCTCAAGTGCGGCAAGTGTGGCGCGCTGAGGATGAATGAGTTTATGGAGCATTGTACGTGCAGCGGGACGTGGGTTGAGAGTGTTAAGAGGGCGGATATTGTGAGACGGTTGGGTGTGTATTGGAGCGTGGCCAAGTTTTATGGGTTGAGGATGTTGTTGGAGGTTACGGAGGGGTTGAGGAAGGGTCTCTGAGGCCTCGCGGAGGGAAGAGTGAAAAGGGGATGGGCATGGTTGGGCGCGTTTGAGTTGCATTTGATGGCGTTATTGGGGATGTGAGACTTGCGGGAGGGAAGTTATACTAGATAGCCCTTTGAGAAAGCATGAGAGGCCGTGGTTTACGCGCTTGAATACGAATACTTAATCCAATCCAAGATAGAGAGTTGGATACCGTGCTTATAACATGCTTGCGATGAAGAGGTGACCGAAAAGGGGTAACCGATGAGGATTTCGCGATGGCTGCTGGGCGGCATCGGTTGTGACTTGACCACTCTCAAGACTTGGAAGAAATCCAATCTAGTAGTCGTTCAGAGTGTGAGAAGTTAAGTCTATCACATGTGCTATCTACCTATTTGTCTTAGATTCCACTTGCCCCGACATCATATTCACCTCAGGATACTCTTCACCTAACCGCCCCAAGCTCCTTTTCATCCCGAGCTCTGATTCACCGGGAGGTCAGGCTTCTACGGTGCTCATTCCAGACTTGAGCATTCTGGGACTCCTCGTTCGTCAATGACGAACACGTGCTTCGGGTCATGTAGCTTATCCTTGTGAGGCGCGCACTTGAAGCAAAGCCCAAAGTTCTTGTAACAATCATCGTCATCGCAGATGAGGAAAGCACCCCAGATCAGCTGAATTTATCGTCTAGGTTAGCTCAGATTTGGTGATATGTAGGCCTGGGGAAACTTACAGTATTGCAACCGTCGCAAATCCATCTCCCAGCACGCTTGGACGGCGCTTCAGTCGATTCAATTTGAACTTGTGCGTCCTCCATCATATCCCTGAACGCAGCGACGACAATCTCGGGCGCGCCGTGGTATTCTGCAATTTCCAGTGCGTCCCACGTACGTTCGTTGCCACCGGGCACACGTTCTGCCAGACCAGGACATCCCTTGCGAGCTAGGAACTTGACAATTTCAGCCTTCTCTTCCCATTTCTGTGGGATGTCTTCGTTTCAAGACCTTCGATGGAGGCCATTCGCGCTGCCCAGTGGAGGGCCGACCACCCGTCGACGTCACGGCTGTCAACTAGTTTCGGATCCAGGTCGACGAGTCTCTCAACAAGTCCCAGATGCCCCGAAAGTGCTGCGCAGTGCAGAATATGCCGTGACATTCTGTCCTTGTCCTCTAGCGAGGTTAAGAAGTCGTCCGCTCCATAGTCAGCTACTAGCACGTCAAACATCTCGAGGGCGTCGTCCTTTCTGGCACAAATGTTGAACCACGCCGGTTGTCCGTTGCCGTCTAGGGTATCGAAACGCCCACCATTTTCGAGCAGGTATCGTATGAGTGATTCGTCGCCAGACCGGAATGCCTCGCCCATGGCACTGCGGAGGTAGCTCCCCGGGCCGTTGATGTCGATCCCCTTTTGCTCGACGAGGTATCTCACCAATCTCAAGTCGTTTTTGTTGATGTTGTTGCATGCCACCTCGAGAAGGGTGCCCTGCATCCCATACCAGAGGCCCGCATCACCGCCCAGCTCCAAGATCAATTCTACTTCTTCTACTTCACCGAACCTGCAACACCTGTGCACGGTGGACCCGTACCTGTCTGGGCCCTTTTCGTTGATCGGAGCACCTTTGGAAATGAGGTATCTGCAATTCTCTTCACGGCTACTCGGCTCGCCGTAGACCAGGGCGTTCAGCAGAGCCGTATGACCCCAGTTATCGGTGGCTTTAAAATTGGCGCCGGCATTCACCAAACGCCGGGTGAGACTCGAATCTTGCTTCGTCACGGCGTAAAATAGAGGCGTGTAGCTATTGTCGTCTTTGGCCTCCTTGTCGGCCCCGTATTCCAGCAATACCGCGAGTGTATCGCCGCTGTGCGCGAGATGGAGCGGTGTCAGACTGGTGCTCGGGATCCGATGGTTGACGTTGGCCCCGTGCTCTAGCAACAGCCTCACGATATCCGTGTGCGAGTATAGACTGGCGACAGCTAGAGCAGTGTATCCCCTCGTATCCGCCTTTTCTTCTTCGATATCTGAGGATGGCGTGAACTCGATGTCCGGATCGCCATGCTTCAACAACAACCTGACACTATCGGTCTTGCCGTACGTCGCTGCGAGGAAAAGGGCTGTACATTGGGTGTCGCCGAACTCTGCCACGCGGTGATAGTCCGGGGGTGGCCACGCCTTGGTGACCAAATGTGCCATGACGGCCGGATAGTCATATGCCCCTCCAGAGGAGACCAGTTTCGTGCCTTTGAAGGGATAGTCACGTCGGCTCCTCGCCTAGTAGATACTCGACGACTTCTGGTCTCGACTGAAGTGTCGCTCCGTACAGCGGCGTCAGACCCTTGACGTCAGTTCGAACGTTGACGTCGGCGCCCCGTTTCACGAGGAACTCCACCATGGATAGCGTGCCCTCTTTCGCGGCCACGTAAAGAGGCGGTTCGCCTAAGGATTCTTGAGTGTCGATGCTGACCCCGTAATCCAAGAACACTTGTGCCAGCTCCGTGTTATCTTGCCTCACGGCGTCAATCAGGTATTGCTCTTGACGCCCGGAATCAATCTCAACCGCCGTGTCCAGAAGCAAGAGACAGATTTCCTTGGATGCTGATTTCTGAATAGCACGACTCAAGCAATCCATAAGGATCTCCTTGTCTTGGACAACATCAACATGGCCAAGGACTACTCTCACAATTTCCAGTGACGAGTGATCCACGGCCATGTGGAGAATCTCTTTGAGTCCTGCACTGGAGAAATACTCGTTCTGAGACTGGCTCGCCAGCAGCTTCTTCAGAGCAGTATGATTGCCCGAGTAAACAAGCGCTCGCAAAGATCGGGACGAGATATCTAATCTGAGCCAGCTCATAAGTGCAAGGACGTCCTTGGAATCGCACACCAGGCTTGCAGCGAGCAAGATGTCAGCCTTTTGATCTTCGCTGAGGTGAGGTTCTGCAAGCCGTGAGATCATCTTTGTGGCATCCGATCTGGGGATAGCAATGGCCCTCAATAGCCATGTGAGCCACATGGAGCTATCAATCTTACAATCTTTGATGCTTTTGGGGCTTACGTCGATGTCGGCGAATGCTGCGCAGAAAATCAATTCGAACGGGGGTTGAAAATTCTGCCGAGACTGCGCTTGTCGGAAAAGATCATGGATGCAGTCGTGTGCGAGATTACCTGGTTCAACTGCTGAAAAGACCTTTCTTGCTTCCTCATCTCTAAGCACTGAAACAGAGAGCTTCGGAAGAAGTGTCGTATGGCCGCCCTTGACTGCCTCCAAAAGCGCAGGGAACACAGTCTTGGGGCTACTTTCCCATCCGGGACAGCTGGCAAGTATACCAATCTCCTCGATGTCATCGAAGCCATGGCATACGAGAAGGGCCACCGCAGTAGCTGTGGTATCTTCAGAAATCGCCCTCCTGGGAGATTCTACGACAGTGTGTTGAACGTATCGGAGCATAAGCAAGGTCGCGACGTGGTTGGCCTTTAGTAATCTGGCTACCATGGCTTCGGCTTCTAGTCTTGTCGACGTGTGAGATTGAGCAATTCTGTAGTGATGCGACCAAAAATTGGCGGCATACGTCGCCAAGTCGTGGTGGAAGGGTGAAGGCCGGACGAATTCGGATTGTGGACTTTGAATGTCGAGGCCTTCTCGCTCTGCTTTGTCACCCAAATGTCGGAGCAGACAACGCAGAATCCATAGGTTTGACTTGGCATTATGGGAATGCCAGGGACCAGTGTCGTTCGGTTCACCGATAATGTCGGAAGTGAGCCGACACTCGCCATCAACTACTTGTATAAGGCCTGAAAGATGGTTCTGGATGAAGTGAAAGCCAGCAGATGAATTGTCTTCTATCCCTTTTCCAAGATGGCATTGACCCGGGATGAATTCGGGTCCATATGATCTGGCTACGCTCCGTTCCAGGGCTAAAATGGTGACAAGTTCAGTCGGAGAAAGAGGCCGGCAACTGAATTGGATCCAGAGAAGGGCGCTATTCGTGAACACGGCCTCTTCTCTCGCAAGAAAACCCGATATTGCAGTCTGCAGGCCGTGTGGGTCGAGCTTCCCATTGCCGTCGATGGCCTCATGGACTCTTCGTAAACACTGAACGTCTGATACGCTGGTTTGTGCTGTCCTGATGGCCAACTGCATGAAACTTTGGCGAAGATCGTCGTCTTTGGTGTCACACAAGGCAGCCCTGATCAATTCTGGCAACGTACCAACGCACGCGTGGCTGCCATGTGGAGCTAAGAATGCTGTAGAGATCTGATTGATATGGTCTTGAGACCGTTGATATCGAGACCTGAGTTGGAAAGGATGAATGCCGGCATCTTGCATTATTTCCTCAAAATTAAACGTTGCTTGCCCTGACCAGGAAAAGAGTATCGCAGGCTTGAGCGTGGTGAATCGGAAAAGCTCTGTAAAGTTGCTCAACAGCCTGGTCACCTGCGTATCGCCGCCACAGTGTTCTAGGTTCCAAATAGACCATATTGGACGAATGGCGTTGCGCCGAAGACAATTGTTCAGAACGACGAAAAGAACCGTAAGCGAGTCTTCACCCAATGGTTTCGCAGGTGAGTAGGCTGATTCAAACAACGAGAATAAGCTTGCCACACCCGTGTCCTGCTCCATCCGAGAGATGTATCCAAGACCCTGGGCTAGAAAACTCTCTAGCACCAGTCGCATACTGCTCAAGGAGAATCTCGTTTGAATTTCTGTATGTGCTCTGATTTCTCGAAACTGGTAGACAAAAGCTCGGGTTTCTGTCTTGGGTGCTGAGAGCTGGTTTGCTTCCGATACCAATCGAACGAAACTGCCAATCGTACCCGATGGAGATGACTCCGTAGGAACACAGATGTATCGGGTATTTGACGTATGACCTTCGATCCACTCATCGAGGTCTTCTTCGAATCCCAAAGTATCCAATGTCTTGTACTCAAGCCCCGCTTGAAAAGTAGGTGGCGGAGACACAGATGAGAGCAGGACTTGTAGCCTCTGGCTGCTAAAGCTTGCTTTTGTGGGAAGCGTAAATTAGTGATTGTGATCATATAGAAGCTTCGATGGGGTATTCAGTGCACAGAAATATCTAGGCGCGTTACCTGTAGTTGAAACCTGAAGTTTTCCCTTGAGCAACTTGTTCGCCGTCTCGTCGAGTTCGTGACCGAGAAGGGTGTCGTGAGGGTGTGGCAATCCAATGCGAGTTTCGCAACTGAGGTCAAGCGTAGCAGTGAACTCATCAAAAGTCTAACGGAGTCAGGACTGAATTGAAAAAAAATTTCATGGCGACTTTATGACTCAATTGCCATCTTGCTTGGTCGCCCTTACGATAATGTTGTAGCCTTTGTGACAGGGGAGGGGTGACTGGACTCAACCATCAGGTATGTGTACTTACTCGGTCAATAGGATTCAGGGCCTCCGAGAAGACGCTGATGATTCGCATCATGAAAGGCAGATTTCTGTTCAAGAACAGGTGATTCACATCGGTGGTTATTTCAGCGCATAGTTTGGCAGCTTGGAAGAGGCCGACACTGGGAATGCTGTGAGTGTTGTAGATCAAAGTCGCAAACCCATTAATAAGTGACTCGGCGCTGGACGTTTTGTGTGGGCAGCCGAGGAAGATCTTTGATCTCGTAAGTATTACAGTCTCCTTTAGATCAAGATCAAACTTTGACTTACTAAGACATAAACAGAGGACAGCAGTTGACTGTACTTGCTTAGGTTGCCAGAAGCAATGATGAAGGCCTGCAACCCAGTATGTAGTCAGTCCTAAGTTGGAGAGGTTCTACCAATAGAGACAGATTGAGAGACGTAATCTGGCTCAACATACCATCTTAACAAGCACACCACCCGTGTCGTGGGCTAGAATGGCAAGTGGACGATCTCCCTTTGAAGGCTAGGTCAGCAATTGCGTCTGATTATACTCTGGAAAATTTGATGAGAGATACTGACCTCCGATGCCTTCCATGCCATGATATCGTCTAAAAGCAGACAGGCAACGAACTCCAGGCCAGCACGAGTGCACATGGGGTTTTTGCTGTCGAAAAAGTTTTCGTAGTTGAAAGCAATGATGTTAGAGTTGCTGTCATTGAACAAATCCTGTCTCAGCCAGGCCGGTTTGGTCGGGCTTGCCTCCCAAGGGCTGCCACCGCTATGTGACAATCCATGGACCACAAGGATGCTTCCATATCATTAGTTACTATAACATCTCAAGAATGGGCTTGAATTAAAAAGAGGTTTGATAAGATAAATCACAGCAGCATTGCCATTGTGCAACGTACTCTTTATCTGGGTCACCATCCTCCGCATCGAATCTCTCGAGTAACTCCATGATCTTGTTCTTTTAAGGAGCAATTTCTGCTGTTTTGACTGTCGTCCACGATTCTGAGAGAAAGAGTATCCCCAAGATATCCCGATCTTGGAACGGAAATGCTTCCGAGAAAGATGGGTTGGCAGAGGGAAGAAAGCCGCCCTAGGCCGGCCACTCATACATCAGCTGATTTCTCAGATTGGGTTGATTTCTATCCAACAGTCCAACAACAAATCATGCATTCACAAAGTAACCTGCCGGGTACTTGCAAGTACATCGAAGCTAGCCGCGACTGCTCCTCTTTGACCTAACTTGGGGTTCCTGTTTCGAAGCTAAGCGACAGGCGCAGGTTACATGCAGGGATTCAATGCGATGTGATGAAAGCGTTTACATGCACCTCGCCAAGAATATCAACCAACTACCCGCTTGTGCCGCTCAACCACTACTGTACAAAATCTCTTGAAAACAACTCAGTCTCCAAAGCGCCAGAAGACAATCCCCAAAGGTCGCCCACTACATCCGCAAGCTGTTTCGGATCGTACTTGCGCAGGTTTCCGGTGGATTGTTTGCTGGGATCAACTCTCAAACAACCTCGAGGCACCTTGCCGAACATTTCCGTCAAATTCTCGATCGATGTTTTCAGATCAACGGAAGACTTGATTTCCATTTCGAGGACGAAGGGTCTGTCCATCATATTTCCATTACACCGCTCAAGCAAGACAGCGGCACGAAAATGAGGCGGGACACCGTGTTTGGGCAGGGCGGGGTTCTCCATTAGCGCCCATTTGACGCAATTATGCGGCTGTTGGTCATTTACTCTGCCCTTCGGTTGCCGTGTTGTCCATCCATTAACAGTGGCGTATTCCGTCGTGTCCAAGCTGACCGTCTCGCTGCGTTTGACACCGCCTTCGATGGAGGCACCATAACACAAGCCCGCGGACAGACTACTCTCATTACTGCGCGAGAGAGTCATCTCTTGTGGGTGGAATGAAACTCTTCCCTTCGGCGAGAGGCCTCCTTTGCGCACGCGAATGCCCTCGGGTAGAGTGAGGCTTATAATGGCTTGGCGTATCCTTCGCGTCGCTTTGATTCGGTCCAGCTGAAAATCAAAAACAACGAGGACACATGGGGTGGCATCATCTAGACTAGCTTGGCCGTGGACCATGTCGGCTAAGGAACAGCGGACCAACACTCCAGTCTCGCGCGGGGTATAGATGCCGTCTGAGTTGAATCGAAACTGGCATTGGGCCTCACTGACCGCACCCAAGCCGAAGTCGATCACCGTACCAACGTCTGAGAAGTCGTCTGATTCGCTATCTGACATCTTGACCACTGCGTAGTATCCGAGAGATGACAGGGATTGTGTGAGAGACGGGTGATTGCTTGATTGTTAATGAGGCAGTGTTGCTTGATGTAGACATAGATAGGACTATGATTCGGAGGAAGCCCACTCTTTTATGGACGAAAACAAGACGAAAACAAGGCACTTGTTTGTAGAACGTCGAAACGACCAACACAATGTGGCTGTGAAACTATGAATGGTGCCACCAAGGCTGCGCGAGGTTATTCCTGGAGGACCACTGCTACCCCGTCTGCGCCTGAAAGCTTGTTTAGAAAATTACGGGTATTATAGTGTGCTTGGAGGAGAACGATCCTGGAGATGGTGAACAGAAGCATGTTGGAGCAGCAAGTTCCAAGTTGAGACATGCAGAGATGGGTGCAATATTGGCTTGGCTGCATATGCAGGGGAAGCTTCCAACCAACTTGCTCGCTCTTCCCAACTAGACTCGGATGATCGGATGATGCTGCAATGTGTCGCATAGGTAACTAAATGTCAATCATAACGGCGGAGAGAGAGTGGACAAGTTGATATGTAACCGCGTTATACATAGACTGTGGGCTCGGAGTTCGGGGTTCTCGCGTCTGAGCAATGCCTAGCTGCAAACGCAAGTACCTCAGAGCAAAAACCCTTTTTCTTCGTCCAAATATTGACGTGGGAGCATCACTAATGACAATCGCCTCAAGCTAGTAATTACATGTGCAGACCAGTACGCTTTTACTCTGAGTTCTGCGCAATTATTGACCATAACTGAGCACCTCGTCTTATAACAAGTGTCGAAACCTTATCGACGAGCCTGCGCAACAATGGAGACGCCTCCTTCTTCTGAAAAGGACTTTTTCGATGTCTTTCATTACATATCGGGCGAGATCGACGCCATAAAGGCGGGCGAGCAGCGAGATCCCCAGCCTGAAAAGCAACGTGTTCATGAACTTATTTGCTTCGTCGAGGATCATGCCGACGAGATCAACGAAGATGGCACGATTCTTCACCAGTTCCTTCGCGATGCCAAAAGAGCAGACGATTGCCCTACGGAAGTCCTGAACGCCATCCTCGGGAAATTACCAGAAGCAATTCTGATGAACTTTGGTGGAGCTATTCCTCTACTAGAGTTCATCAGGAGACGTTCGCAAAGGATGGTTCGTGTCATCATCGAATTCATGGCACAAGACATGAGGAAGCGCAACTTAGCTTCTTTAGCCACACTGACCTTCGATTTCGCTGAAACGTGGTTTGAAGAGAACGAACAGAACCCCGACATCATAGAAGCTGGTCGAGAAGTTATTCGAGCTGCCTTTAACTTCAATGAGAGACCCAACGAGTTGCTCCCGGTCGACATAGACCTTTTGGAGATCCTGATCAACCTCGCGGCCCCAAAGATGCTTTTCAAAAGCAACAACGAATTGGGCCCTCTGGAGCAAGTTCTGCGTTTTGATTTGTGCCTCAGCGAACCCGAGCGCCAGCTAGCATTGGTGACGCTAATTCTCGACAAATGTCCCGATAGCATCCACAATTTGGTGACCAAAGAGGTCAGACTTCAGCCGTGGAAAGCGAATAGTTCTCTTCGTCAACCCGAGACCAGCGTTTATAGGTGGCATGTTGCAACCAGAGAATCTTGGCATAATCAACATCTTCAACAGATGAATGCATCTGGGCCGACACAAGTGGATCCATCTGACCGACTAGCTGCCACTGAGATCGCGAGTGAAAGAGGGCTTGAGAGACCAGAGCACAAGCCCGGACTGATGTTGAAAGGTCCCATGGCTGCTTCTTACATGCGAATCTCTTCTTCGAGTCCAAATTCTGATGCTGGTAGACCGGCGAAACCAAGCATGTCAAAACCCAGCCACCCACCAACGATCATGGGCCAGCCATCTGTTCTAGAGGGTCGGGGAAAAGAAGGTCAGGTTTCGCGTCGTCCGCTATTGCGCAACGGCGGTCTGCCAAATCGGAGAAAGCCAAAAGAGATACGCTTTACGAAACAAGATGTTGAGGCTGCAGACAAAGCTAGTGATGAAATTTGTAAGGAGCTCGGAGTTCGCTTTCTGCGGTCGACTGTTTTCCACGACGATGAGACGAGGAACGCCTTCCAGGAGATTGACACGGAAATCCAGCGATTTTTCGGAAATCACGAACAGCGTAAGTTTGGAAGCCTGAAAGAAACCCTCGGCGTGGAATCACTTCAGCTTTTCATAGCTTGGTTTCAGTGCTCGCATGGCGTCGTCGCTTCCCTTTCTTCATGTTCTCCTGATTCTAGTTACGAGGAATTGGAGCCTTGACCACTAACTCATCGCACTTGTATGAATGCTAACACCAGAGAACACAGACTATTATTTTGCAATGGATACGGCCAAGGAATACCGTGATATGACAGAGACTCAAGTAAGGAATTATTTCGGCAAACGGGATCACTACCACACTCTCCGTCATGTCTTTCTTCAGCCGGCTACGATCCTTCTTGAGAATGATCAGAAAGGCCCTAATGGCTCCTCCCGCTATACAGATCATCTTCAGTTCTTCAACTGGTTCAGGGAGTGGGGTGTTCGCAAGATCTTCAAGGTTGTTGTCTTTGACGGCGACCAACCCCACCGAGACGAGGAGGTTGAAAGGGCTCTGGCGGGTTTTGTACACGGGAAAAGGAAGTATCCCTCTTTCGAAGTCGAAGTTCTCGACTGGCACAAGGAAGATCTCTGCCCCGAGGTGATACAGACAGCGACGCCACAGGTTCGCGAACTTCATTTGCATTGGAGTGGTCGGAACTCTGTCCTGCGTGGATGGAGCGAGCCTGAGGGGCTACCTGCTCTTGAATATCTGCAAAAGGTGTATATCCACTACATGGCATCATCGATCGAGGAAAGTCGCATACGAAAGAACATTGAAAGTTTCACAAGCCGCATGAAGCAGCCAAGGCGGCGACTGGCGAAGATGGGACAGACGAATCAGAACTCAAGTACTACTAAGGCGCCAGTACACATGCAGTCGTCCAAGCAATCAACGCTGGTTCAAGTACACGAGCATTTAGACGACTACAAGAGTCTCCCGACCATTCAAATTGTAGATGTAGGCAGAGTCACGCCGACAGGCGCAGCTGGGCCCGATCGTGCTGCGTGTTCTGCCTCAGAATCTGTAGAACAGCCGTGGTTCAAGTACGTTGAAGAGTTTGTTTCGATTATCCCCACACCGGAGGAGCTGCCAGACTATGACTTCAAGAACCCGCACTTGCGTCGAGTGAGAGTTGCTCTGATCGACGACGGGGTCGATCTCTTCAGCAAAAGCATGCGCTGCCTAGAGTCGCGCTTCTTGGAAGGTCGAAGCTTCGACCAAACGCCTGATGGACCCAACCCGGTTTATTCATCTGTCAGTGGCCACGGAACATTCATGGCAAAAACAATTCTTCGCATCTGCCCGTTCGCAGACATAATACCTTATCGTTTGAAAACTGTCCGAGACGCATCCAGCAATCGGCGAGTACCTGATGCAAGCAGTGCAACTAAGGTAAGCATCATGCTCCCACGTTTCAAGGCCTTTTTCGAGCGAATTTCTATCATCAGATTCTATGATCCTGAACCGGTGATTAAAAATGCTATTGATCTGACTGACTTGCGCAGGCTATCAAAGCTGCCATAGAGCAAGACGTCGACATCATTAGTATGTCTTGGACCATTCGCAACGACAATAACAAGATTCCAGAGGCCACGCTCATGGAGCTACGCAATGCCGTGAGCGCATGTGAGGGCACCGGCAGTCAACGCCGTCGAATTCCCATCATGTTCTGCGCTGCGAGCGACGATGGAATCCAAGGACGTAGTCAGCACGGTAATAGAGGAGAGTTTCCGCGGGAGATCAACAACGCGAAAGTGTTCTGTATTGGCGCTGCTGATCCTCACGGACAGGTCTGGCCAAAAGTCACCGACCAGAATGGGCTGAATTACCTATTCCCAGGCGTGGATATCAAGGATGTTTTTGAAGACGACAGCCATGATTCCGACATCTTGTCAGAGGTTTTGGGCTCCCAAATCAGCGATCTCGTTACTAGGAATGGACGTACAGGCTCGTCGGTTGCCACAGCTCTTGCAGCTGGCCTCGCAGCGCTTCTTATCCACTGCACAAAGCTGGGACACTACTATACCAATGCATGGAAAGGCCCCGAGACTCGCCGCAAAGAGACCATCACACAGCAGTTTGTCGAACAAATCGCAACTTACGAAGGCATGCAAAATGCTCTGGATAATCTGAGTTCCGGCAGTCGAAGCGGGACAAAGTATGCGAACCCAAGCAAGGACTTCGCGCGTGCTATCCAGGACCTGAGGCAATATGATGTACAAGGTGGAGCAGCGAACAACTTACCTCAATCTCTGAAACCCATCGCAACTCTATGTCGAAATCTATGTAGGATATGAAGGCCGTACCAAAGTTGTCTCGAAGACCGTAGAGACCAGGTCGTCCGTCAGATTTAGCCTACTTGGAACAACTTCCGGTCCATGCATCTCAATTAACCGCTTCATGTTCTCTATCCATGTTCTCTATCTATATTCTCGAAACTCCCTGATTATGTGGGGAAATCGTTCAGGCGTCCGCGTCGCTCAGCGGCATTAGCGTACGGAGGTAGACGCCCTTTTGGACACGACCACTGTAATCACCAGGAAAGCTAGGGAACTGACTTACATCGTAGCATATCAGCCGATCTTTTTTTTTTTTCTTTTCTCTATCTATGATGTCTTGAAGACTTCCGCATTTGAATACCACTTCAGGAAGATCCTTGACAGACTTTCAGTCAGCCGAGGTTGAAAATCACTGAACAGCTCCGCCCACCCACAGACAGCACGGAGTCCCGGATCCTCCTGAACCTGGGCCAGAAAGTACCGGAGTGTAATCAACTTGTCGCTACAAGCTAATTGGACAAATTCCGCATGATTTTGTCATAGCTCGGTTCGGAGTTGTTGCCGGATGCCTGTAATAACCATGGGGGCTAAACGTTCCCACCTCAAATACGCGTGTTTCAGGGATTGTGCGTCTTCTAATACCAAGTGGTTTACCACGGCTGATAACAAGGGCTATCTGATACTATAAGTCCATATGTGCAGAAGCGTCCTCGAATCCTCGAATTCTCCTCTCAAATGAGATTTCTGGTCTCGTTTGCAGTCATGGCAGGAACATCGGATTTGAAAGCTGCTTTTGAGGCTCCTAGGATGATCCGACCAGATACGCAAGAGCCACAAGCTCAGAATCTTGCCTCGAAGCCTCCCATACGGAGGCATGATCTTGAAGCTGGTCATGAAGTGGACAGAGAAGCTCTGATCGTCGATTGGGACGGTCAAGGCGACCCTGAGCACCCCTTGAATTGGTCAGATGGAAAGAAGGGGTTGAACATCGCCATACTGTCCCTCCTTAGCGTCGTCACGTCAGTAAATCCCAGTCCACTGACTTTTATGAATATCTCTCATGATAAATACTGATATCTCCAGACCACTGGGCTCCTCGATGTTCGCGCCTGGCATCCCCCTTATTATGAAAGAGTTTCGAGACGACAGCTCTGTTACTGCAACCTTTCTGCTCTCGATCTACGTTCTCGGTTTCGCCCTTGGTCCTCTACTTGTCGCCCCCATCAGCGAACTTTACGGCCGCAGATACCTCTACATCTTTGGGAATATCCTCTTCACGGGGTTCACAATCGGGACAGCATTGAGCAATAGTATCGGAATGTTGCTTGCTTTTCGCCTCTTGATGGGTCTATCTGGTGTTGTTCCTCTCACTATTGGGAGCGGAAGCATCGCAGATATGATGCCACCCGAGAAGCGAGGTAGAGCTGTTTCCATCTGGGCGCTGGGTCCCTTGTTAGGCCCATGTGTTGGGCCGGTCGCCGGCGGATATCTCATCCGCGCCGCTGGATGGAGGTGGGTGTTTTGGCTTATCAGCATTTTAGTAAGTTCACGTCTCGCGGCGTCGCGATACATCGTTGAGAACTTTCAAGACTAACGCTACTCTTCCAGGCAGGAGTATTCATACCAGTCTCAATTCTGGTATTACGGGAGACGTACCCCCCTGCCATTCTAGAGCACAAGGCCAGCCGTCTTCGGAAGAAGACTGGAAACAAAGAGATACGAAGCAGGCTCGAACAAAAGACCCGTATGTCAGAGAAGCTCCGTCTTGCCGCTATGCGCCCGATCAAGCTCTTGGTAGCCACTCCAGTGGTTACTCTCAACGCCCTCTACATCGCTATTTCTTACGGAATCCTTTACCTCCTGATTGCAACTTTCACTTTTGTCTACACAGAACACTACGGATTTGATGAGGGTTCGAGTGGCCTATCTTTCCTTCCCGCTGGCATTGGCATGGTCATCGGCGTGCTCGGTTTCGGGCAGTTGACCGACTTGATCGTGAAGCGGACTAAAGCCAGAGGCTTGGAGCATAAGCCCGAAGACCGACTGAAACCAATCATGACTGTTCCCTGTGCGCTGGCTTTGCCATTCGGCTTGTTTCTCTACGGCTGGACGGTACAAAATGGGGTCCATTGGATTGTTCCGATGCTGGGCGTCATGGTCATGTGTATTGGGTTGATGGGTACAATGGTAAGTCCAGAACAATTCAGTAATTCGTGTATGCATTTACTCACAATATGGCAGACATGCATCCAAAACTATCTCATTGATGCCTATCCGCAATATGCCGCCTCAGTGACAGCGGCACTGACGCTTTTGAGATCGCTCCTTGGTGCTCTATTGCCCTTGTCTGGATTGGAAATGTATGGCGCTTTGGGCCTGGGTTGGGGGAATAGCTTGTTGGGGTTCGTTGCGCTGAGTCTTGTTCCAATCTTGGTGTCATTTTACGTCTTCGGGCAGCGCATACGGGACAGATTCAACCCCAAGTTGTAATCGTTTTCTTTCCTTGTTTACAATAAAACTGGTTGGAGACCGTGAGATCAAACAATTAATAATTGAGAGTCTACAATGCCTAATGCTTCCTCCTTTGACTCTCCAGATGATTACGCAACATTTCCTTCTGTCCCAGAAAATGTCCCATGCTCAATATCGTGAATCTCTTCCGGCCATGATAGCCAGGGCTGCCACATCGGTCCCAAGTGAGCACTGATGGCATGTAGAAGATGCGGCCCGGCTTCTCCGATCTGCCAAAAGCTCTTACCGAAGTGAAGAAACATGCTGTATCGTGCTAAAATCACCAACGCCTCCGGGGCCTGGCGCTCCAAGAGGCAGATGTAACGATCAGACAGCATAATCGACCAGGTAAACATCATCCGTCGTCCACACTCCACCCTTGTTGGATCCCTCAGATCATGGAGGCCGGTATCCACCAGTCGAAGTGCCATCTCACATGCTGACCTTTCCTCTTCATCCAAGTTCGATGATTGAGCTATGAGAGACTGCAAAGCCTCGTTTGGCTCAATGGTCTTATCGTACATGTCCGCAGCCAATCCCCTCATCATCAGCGGGCCAAATTCAGTCTCCAAAAGGGAAACCCAATCTTGTTGAGCGGCGACGGCTTTGACCCCGCCATGAATCCTGACGCCGTGAGTGAAGCGGTTCAAGAAACTAGGAAAGTCCAGGCCATCATCACGAAGCACATCAGCCAAGATGTGGCGGCCAAGGACAGAAGAAAATAGTAGTCGGGCTACGCATGTGTTTCTGCCTTCTTCATGGTGCGTCATGTTGAACATTTCGATCGCTCTGGTTTGTAATCTGACTGCTTGATCGAGGTAAAGCGCCGACTTCTCAGGTCGGATAATGGAAAGATGGCGTGCAGACATGGCCAGGACCCCCTGCATCAAGAAAGGGGCCTGCTGGGCGATTTTCAGAACCAGCTCCGTCGCAGGTCTCCCAAGGTTGTCATCGAACTCGGGAACGTAGACGTCGAAGCTGAAGTGGAGAAGTAGCTCCATGTGAAGCATGTTGACGGCGTCGGGGTCTCCGTTTGGCTGGACATCTGGTGATGCCCTAGCAGAATGATGATCCGATCGAGGGGACACATCATGGCCCTTGTTTAATTTGGTCAGTTACACGTATTTGTCTTTGCAAATGGGTGTGGCTGACTTACCCGTATGTAAGGCTCCTCGGCAAAAGAACAGAGGCGGTCGGCCTTGATGCAGTTGAAGCATGTGGGCCGTTGTTCATCACACTGTTCAAAATCAAAGAATGTCAGTCTATCAGATGCCGTACACGAAAGCAATGCTAAGAAGGGAAAGAGCCAATGGCAATGCTGGTTCGAGAAAAAGCTTACCCGCATATGCCGCCTTTTACACTCAGTGCATCCTTTACGGCTTTTCTTGTGTTGGCGACGTAACATGGCGATTGGATACGCTTTGGAAATTTTCTTTCGAGTTTGTTGCTCCTCTGCTCTCAAGAGATGAACTGCCGGCCATTGGAAAGGATAAAGCTCTTCATGTCATGATTCGAGCCTCCCTCTGAACTTGACGGTATGAAATGCATTAAGTCCGGTCAGCGGCTGACAATATTGCTGGGTAGCACAAAGCAGGGTCCAAGTATTTAATTAGTTGGCTGAGGATCCGTTGATGTTGCATCTGTACCCCTGATGGCTGGGATTGAATACGCGTATCTCCACAATGCTCCATAATACAAGCATTTACGTGTATTTCGGGTCCTCGGCCCCCTTGCAAACTAGGATCCATCTTTTTAGGGCCGAGATCGAAGTCCTCTAGTCTGATGATAAGAGGAGCAATGCATCTTCTGACACCGACAAGATTGGTCAACTGTCCTCCCAGGCAGCAACATAGAGATTTTGTCGCCGTACCGATAGCGTGAGATTGTCATACAGTTGCTAAGCCACTACAATGAATGTTGATACAGACAGAGTGACTGTAGCGATCAGGGGCACGACTTCTACACAACAGACGCTCCATACCTTGTTTGATGGAGAAATCCATACGTACAATCCACAAAGATGCTATTTTAGGGCAGCGGCTGAGTTGAATATCTCAAGGATAAGATCTAGACCGAGAGGATACATGCTCGTGAACTGTTTGTGTTTGAGACCGGGCATCTCGTCGGCCAGAATCTTTTATCAATATAAAGCCAACGTCAATGACAGATGATTCAAGAATTTGCAAAACGATCAACACAGCAGCTACCACTTTTCTAAACTGAATCAGAAAAGCTTAGCTTGGATCACTATCAAAGATCTATCATTTCCTATCAATAACCGAACCACCATGACATCGATACATCACCGAAGCGACAGCCAGGTCATGGCATCTCTTTACTTATACGACCCTTCACTGGCTGCCGCTTGCGTCTTCATCGTCCTATTTTCTTCAACTCTTGCTGCTCACGCGATTATCTTTTACAAGAGACGAACGCGCTTCTTCATTCCATTCATCGTCGGCATTATCTGCGAAATCCTTGGTTATGTTGCTCGTGCCATATCGGCAGCCCAAACCCCGAACTGGCAGGTGATGCCATACGCACTGCAGTCTCTCATGCTTCTTATCGCCCCGTCGTTACTCGCAGCATCCATCTACGGCATGTTAGGTCGCCTCATTATTCTATTAAACGGCCAAGATTACAGCCCGGTGAAGCCGAAGATTCTTACGAAGGTTTTCATCACGAGTGATGTCCTCTCCTTTCTGGTACAGAGCGGAGGCGGGGGTATTCTCACCAATGCCAAGTCGCCGAGCAAGATTCAACTGGGAGAAAACGTCATCATCGTTGGTCTTTTCATCCAGCTCATCGGCTTTGCTCTTTTCATTGCCGTCACAGCGGTCTTCCATTGGCGTATTTCTCAAGAGAGAAATCAGAGTCTGAGACACGCGGCCTCATGGGAGAAGTTCCTTTGGATCTTGTACGGTGTCAGTGCACTGGTCTTGATCCGTTCGCTTTTCCGCGTCATTGAGTACATCCAGGGCTATGACGGATAGTGAGTCTTGCCACATCTTCTGCTTCCTTTTCTGGTCACTAATTACTCATATTATCAGCTTGCAAACAACCGAGGTGTTCCTCTACGTCTTTGACGCGGCTCTTATCTTTCTCGTCACTTTCATCCTAGCTGTGTTCCATCCCAGCAAGGTAGTGACCGTGGATGAAGACGGAAACGTCATTTCCGCCGAAGGATCACATGAGTTGAGAAGTTTCGTGTCATTGGGAACCTCCAGCGCTCAAGATTTGAGTGCAAGCTGGGCTCCCAAGAATACTCATGAGAGGGAGTATGGTAGTCACTGAGTCGAGGCTTCTAAACGTGGAAATGTCTTTGTCTCTGGCATTCAAGAAATCTATAGAATGAACCCTGTGGGAATTTGTTTTAAATTGAGTCACTTTATCTGATATCGTGTTTTGTGTTCATCTTAGATGTCTAATCGATATCAATATCTTTGGCCAACCTAAGACCTTCAATTCAGACGATGACGATATCGCTTATCTGTTGTGAGGTGACTTGAACACATACGCTTCATCAAATGAACGGGAAGTGGCCTTGAAGTTGAGGAAACTAGGATTCGGGCGAATTCTAGACTCCGTTGAAATGATGGCAGACTAGGAGATCTCAAAGTTTGGCAGCTAGTACTGAATTATGAGGCCTACGCCCTGTCTACCACAATCTGTCTATGTCGGAGTGCACCTTCCAGTGTTAATTCGAGATCCATTCATAGACCAACCGGCACAAAGAGCCCATGGCATTCACAATTTCCTCCGCGCACTTAGCTTTTGCAATCTCCTCAAGAATTGAAAATTGCACCCAGGATCTATTACAGTACAGCTTTTTCTGAGGTTGAACTTGATGAGTTACACAACGATAGTTATACAACTGTAATTTTGGCCTTCACCGAATAGCTTTACGGCAAAATTGTAGGCAAGAGATCAAGTAGCCGATCGACGGCAATTTTAGTGGCAAGACTTCCGGCAAGCGCTCGAGGTAAAGCATGAGACAAAGGCCTGGAATCTACATACTACACTCACAACGTTTCTGGCCAAAGGGGTATGCTTTCAAGTCTTGGGAAGCTTGAATCCTCCCCAATTCTGTCGCGTGAAAACCTCCAATGGGTCGTAAGCCGCCCTCACGTCTCTCATCCTCGCGAGGTTCTCAGCAGGGAACCCAAGAAACGGATTCTGGAACTCGGCTGCGTCACCCATGTAGATGAACTCTGAGGCAAGACCCTTCGCCTGATTTTCAGCATGCATATCGTCAAGAAACCCGCGAGCAAAGTTCGTCACACGCAAGTCGCTCTCCCCATTGTCCCATGCGGTGGAAGTTTGCCAAACTAAGTGTTGTAGCGTTAGCGATGTACCTCTAATCAGATCTCTTCTAAACTTACTGATCAATGGCTCGGTATCGTTCAAGCCCCAGGTATTACCAAATCGATTGTTTTTGGCTACGCTCATTGCGCTCGCCGTCATCGTGTTCAGAACAAGAGTCGGGATCAGACCTTCCACGTCACTGATGTCCTCAACGGCAGCTTTCCAGCCCTCATAAATACGATAGAGTTGATCTGCATCTGCTTTCATCGTTTTGTGACCAAATTGAATTCTGCGACAGTGTGGCATTAGTATTGAATGAAGGCATCACCCGGATGTGACTCTACGCGGTTTCAAGACGGCGAGATCATACCTGAACATCTGGAAGGGGCTATCTAATTGCGCATGCCAATCAAGGGGGCGTTGGACCACATTCTCAGTCAAGACAGACGGAAGGTCTGAAAACTTCTGAAAGCTCGAGGGTGGTGACTCAATACCTTCTTGCACACCTCGAAGTACGGCAGAAATGCCTTTGGCGGTGGTGTTGTACGTGATGGTGATGATGGAACCGGCGCCGACCTCGGGGTCTTGGTTTTTTGCCAAATCAACTGTAGCGTCGATGAACTCTCGGACAACAGACTCGTCAAAGACCTGCAGAGTGGTGCTAATCTTTGGGATAGGCAAAGTCTTGATGACAAACTTTGTCACAACTCCAAAGTTGTTCGCGCCACCCTTCAATGCCCAAAACAAGTCAACGTTGGAGGTTGTGCTCGCGACCACCTGAGTTCCGTTGCCGAGTACAACGTCGTAGCTCACGACATTATCCATCGCAAACCCATATTTATTCGTCAAGTAGTGAAAGCCTCCAATCAGCGAAAGTCCAGAGACTCCAATTGTCTTCATACGACCTCCGATGCAGTAGAGACCATACGGTGCAAGGGCTTCGTAGACATCTACCCATCTGTTGCCGGGTCCGACACTGACAGTCGAGTTGTCGGGGCTTATCTCAATATCGTTCAGGAGGTTAAGTGCAAGTAAGACGCCGCCGTCTATGTCATTGGATCCCGGAAACTGGACAAAAGTCTTATTAGCACCCCACGAGAGCAAGAGATCAACAGCAGCAACGACAATGATTGCTTACATTCATGTGCCCGCCCCACGAATGGCGAACTGCGCACCACAGGCTGCGAGGATCGACATGCCTGGGGCTACCTGATGCGCATCCGTCGGCATGAAAATGCATCTTGGTTCAAGGACTACCCGGATGTCGTAAAGTCTTGGGCTTGAGTCGTATAGTCAGTTGAGTTCATGCTCAGGAGGGCATTTCCAAATCTCTTGGATAGCTGATTGCAGGCACATTCCGTCCCAGAACTCAAGGTTGGCAAGGATTCCAAGTACTTGAGAGTGAGGTTTCCGGTTGGCAAAAGAAGTGGCAGCTACCGCCCTGATAGGGCAGCGAGAAGTAAGCTTGAAAACATGGTTTAAAAAGGCAGACGTTTGGTTACGGAAAGAGATGAAATTAAAGTAGGAACAGTTCGAAATGGTAGTTAGCAGAAAACAATCTTAGGTTCTCGAAGGAGGCGAGGCGAGTTCTTAAGTTAATTCCGATCGTGAGGTCAAGAGGGCCGGCCATTGGTGGTGCATTAACAAGCGATTTGCATACGCTTGATAGGCAACAAGCCAGAGAATATTACCTCCCGAAATACGTGTATCTCACTAGCTTCCAAAACGTAGGGCATCAGACAGCGATCTCTTGAGGGATATTGACTGTCCATAACACCCAGTATCAGCATCATCGTCAAGTATGGTGCAAGGTAGATGGACTAGGGTGTGTAAGCGGAGACAAGGCCCACTCTACACAAACACCTCCGTTTATCTTTTCCTTTTCTTTCTGCTTCTTTTGACATCAAGAATGCTGTGGAGTCTTGACGGAACAAGATCAATTCCCGGCACCCGAAACTCAACACAGAAGCAAGCCAAGGGGTGATAACATCGTTTGCCGCTCAATAGGTACCCTCCCTAGCTCTGTTCCTCTTGTTCTAATTCCTACCAACCCTATTTTTATTTATTCTTTGAAGAGTGTTCTCTATTGAATTTTAAAAGAATAAGAGCAAGAGTAGAAATGTTAAAATAAAAGGAATATGAATAATAGCAATAATATGTAGGTCAGTAAGCGTTGTAATCTTTGATTGACCAACATCCTATGTTCACACCCGTTTGGCAGGCAACATTAGAAAGTCGGAATTCCTTAAGCTTAACACCGGCCCGAATGTGGCAGTGTAGAAAATACGTGTATGCCGGGCTTATGCTTTACGACCCGCGCCGAAACATTTCCATTTCGGGAAGTATAGATCGGCTTTCACCAATACGTGTATCTAGTCCACCGATCTCGAGATCCATTAGGTCGACGATCGGTATCTGCTATTTTTGGTCAGGCAGACTCGGAGGAAGGAAGAGACCTTGAGCCTGGCTCACCGACTTGGAATCAATGTGCCTGTGTAGAGGCTTGTAATTTTGTTGTTCAATGCCTATAAAAGTGACCTTCTTCCAATCAATGGCTTTTTTTTGTTCGACCTCAATCCCTGAACTGCCACTCCCTTACACTCAGAGCCTTTGAGAACACTGAGATGCGTTCGACTGTCTTTCTGCATTGCTTTGCGCTGGCTTCGCCTCCGCTGTAGCTAACACGTCTGGTAAGCTGATGATCGTATTCAAAATAGGCGGTGGAAGTCGCAGCTAACAATCATGAAGTTGACTGGAACACCGCTGTTTCGAAGGCCAATGCAATTCTAGCAGAGCTCACCCTCGAAGAGAAAACGGCAGTCGTCACCGGCGCGAACCCGCTGACCGGCCTTGGTTGCATCGGCAGTATTGGCGCGATCCCGCGTCTCAACTTCTCCGGCATCTGTTACTCAGATGGTTCGTCTGGCGTGAACCGTGCCGATCTCACAAGTGTGTTCCCAGCCGGTTTGACAGCTGCTGCAACTTGGGATGCGGACTTAATGTACCGTCGTGCGGTGGCCATCGGTGAAGAATTTCGAGCAAAGGGCATGCATGCTTGTTTAGGGTAGGCCTTGACGTTCTCATGGAATCAGGCGTTCTTTTGCTAAATGTTGGATTCAAGTCCCGTGGCAGGACCACCCGGCCGTCATCCGCTGGGAGGTCGTGTCTGGGAGGGGTTTTCTCCCGATCCCTACCTGACCGGCATCGCGATGGATCGCTCTATTCGAGGCCTCCAAAGCGTGGGCGTCCAGGCAATCACGAAGCACTTCATCGGCAACGAGCAAGAAACGCAACGCACCAATGTCACCCTTCCCGACAGATCCAACATCGACGCCGTATCTACCAACATGGACGACCGAACCCTTCACGAACTCTACCTCTGGCCTTTTATGGATGCGATCAACGCGAAGCCTGCCGCAGTCATGTGCAGTTACAATCGATTCAACCAGACGTACACCTGCGAGCATTCCAAGCTGTTAACTGGTATCCTGCGGGATGAACTCGGGTTTGAGGGATACACCGTGTCTGACTGGTATGCTACACACTCAACTGCAGCCTCTATCAACGCTGGCTTGGATATGGAAATGCCTGGCACAACTGTACCTGGACAAGGCACTTCATGGTTTGGAAGCCACATCAAAGATGCCGTGCTAGATGGAAGCGTTTCCACAAATCGCCTAGACGAGATGGTCCGTCGTATCATGACCCAGTACTACCTCCTGGGCCAAGATGATGGCAGCTTCCCGAGCCTAGATCCTTCAACTCTCTCAGTCATCGCAGCCCAGTATCAACAAAACTTGGGAGATCTTGTCAGCAACACTCCTGCCAGAGACGTACGCGGTGATCACGCGAAGCTTATCCGAGAAATTGGGGCCGCCGGTGTTGTCTTGCTCAAAAACAACAACACACTGCCTCTCACGACTCCTATGAACATTGGAGTCTTTGGTAATGATGCTGGAGACTTGACAGACGGCTTGATCTACCAAGACCCTCCTGCAACGAACGTCGGGTTCGAGTACGGAACCTTGGATATTGGTGGGGGCTCTAGTAGCGTTCGCCATACCTACGTGGTCACCCCGCTGGACGCCATCAAGGAGCGAGCCAAGGGCTTTGGGGCTCGCGTACAGTACATCCTCAACAATGAACGTCTCGCCGCTGGGGACTTTCATAGTATTTACCCCGTGCCCGATGTGTGCATCATCTTCCTCAAGACCTTCGCCGCAGAGGATTCGACCGCGTCTCCTTCGAGGCAGATTGGAACTCCACAGCAGTGGTCATGCAGGTTGCGAACATATGCAACAATACCGTTGTGATCACCCACTCCGTTGGTGTCAACACCATGCCATGGGCCAGCCATCCTAATGTTCGCGCCATCATCGCCGCTCACCTGCCTGGCGAACAGACAGGCAATTCAATCGCTGACGTCCTCTGGGGCGACGTCAACCCGTCTGGTAGACTGCCTTACACCATTCCAAAGACTGAAGCGGACTATGACATCCCGGTGACGAACCTGACCCGCGATGAAGTGTCTTCTCCTGGTGCGTGGCAGGCCAACTTCACCGAGGGTCTGAATATCGATTATCGTCATTTCGACGCCGAGGGAATCGAGCCGTTGTACGAGTTTGGATTCGGCCTGAGCTACACAACTTTCGAACTAGCGTCTGAGCTATCAGTCAAGGCTTTGACAGCAAATTTGGCACCTTTAGCTCGCGCTGTAAATGAGTCGTCCGTACCTTTGAGCGACGTCTTTCTTCCTGTGGCGAACGCGACGGTTCAAGTGATGAATACTGGTGATCGAAGCGGCGCAACCGTTGTTCAACTCTACTTGTCACTGCCCACAGATTCGGCTCCCTCTGGCACGCCTGTCCAGGTCCTCCGAGGTTTCTCAAAAGTCGAGCTGGGTCCCGGTGAGACCCGCGAGGTTGCTTTCGAGTTGAATCGTCGAGACTTCAGCTACTGGGACACTGATGCTCAGACTTGGCGCATTCCCGTAGGAGATTTTCAGCTCCATGTTGGCTTCAGTTCGAGGAACCCGCTGGAACCGGTCGAATTTTCGCTGTTGTAAGGGGTACTAGATAGCTTTTTCAGGACGTCTCCTATCACTGGTCAAGACTCCTCACAAGGCACGGATGGCTTTCTTGTCGGTGTATTTCAATTCTTGTTACCTGTACCATTAACAAAACATACATGTCGGTATACATGTCAGCAAATCAGTTCTTTCGGCCGGTGCGAAGCTCAATACTCTTATACTGAACTGCGTATGTATATGGAAGGAGGAAGTTGGTGAGCAGAGTCCACGAATCCTCCGTTGGGTAGAAGTGGGTAGACAGGCCGTGTGCAACCGCCTAGACCACCTTCCGAATCCCTTTCTCTAACGTCAATATTCCAACAATACATGTACACTACCGTTTATCTTTGTAAATATCAAACGAGTACTCAGAATCTTGGGGAAATCTTCTATTTAAACGAGGTTAATCAAGTTTCGCATTCTAGTGTTCGACGTCGGACGGACCCCAAACACGACCGCTGTGCTTCTCCCGTTCAGCCAGCGGGAATCGGGCCCTGGGATTCATAACATCAGCCAAGCGGCGGTAAGAACAGTATGTTTGTCATTGGTGATTCGCGTATCCAATCGGGCCGCTGCGATGGTTCTGCCAAGTGTTTGTCACCTTTACCAGACCAACAGGGAATGCGTTCCATTGACATACCAACAAAGACATGTCTGCTGGCTCATCATCCCCTGTTTATAATTCCGAAACTAAAACGGCTTGATTAGCCTCGAATTATCTTTGAATTTTCCGGCTGTTTCGCTTCTCTCGCTATGTGTGACGTCCATCTGCCAAGTTTAGAGGCTCCAATACCAATCCCTTGCTCAACAAAGTAACACATAGCCCTAACGATGCTATCTGTACATGCTAAAAGCGTTTTTGAACATAGCCATTGGCTGTTTCTGGTTTGTCGAATTCTTTTCCTTGCTGGAGCACTGATATACTGCATCAGATGGTATGTGCGATACCAGAGAAATAAGCAGGAGGAGGAAGCTATCTCAGCCAAATACGGCTGCGAACCAGTTCAGGCGACTCTACCATACAAGTGGCCTTTCGCACTAGACCTTCTCAAACGACAGTACGATGCCTTGCCCAGCGGCCGTTTACTAGAGTTCCAGACACAGTACCTGAACATCGCACCAACTCTGCGGATTGACATTCTTGGAGAAGGCTACATCATCACCGATCCCGTCAACATTGAAGCCATCTTGAGCACTCGTTTCGAAGACTTTGGTTTAGGTTCTCGCCGGATGGGACTTATGCCTTTGCTTGGTGAAGGTATCTTTACGCAAGATGGACCTGCTTGGCGCCACTCGGGGCTGCTGCGTCGCCAATTCTCACGGATCAGAGACCCGAGTTGACGGCATTCGAGAGCATACTGACATTCTTCTCCGTGCCCTCGAGATCGAGTCACAAAAGTCTGGCGTTGTGGATATGCAGCCTCATTTCTTTGAGTACACCTTGGGCACCACTACGCAGCTTCTCTTTGGCGAGCCCCATCACAACCTGCCTCGGAAGGAACGGCTTGCTCTCCGCGACAACTTTGATTATGCGACCTTGATCTCAGCTATAAGACTTCGTCTTGCCGATCTTGCTTGGCTCTACACCCCGAAAAAGTTCCGAGAGGCTTGCAAGGTTGTCCGAGACTGGGCCACCTTCTTCTCTGACAAAGCACTGGACTTCATGGAGGAACATGGCGAAGAAGCTGCCTTAGCTAAATACTCCTTTATCGTAGACCTCTGGCGCGATACACATGACCGAAATGTCGTTCGGGACCAGTTGTTACACGTCCTTATAGCTGGCAGAGATACAACGGCTTGTCTTCTTAGCTGGACATTGTAAGTTACCAGGTTTACGTTTTAGATGGCTCATGGCTGGTCTGCTAAACAGCTCAAAGTTTTCATCTCGTCCGTAACCCAGAGTTGATTCGACGGCTGAAGTCTGAGATGGCCAGCGCAGGAATCCCCGGCCATAGCGTTCTTACACGGAAGCAGATTCAAGAACTTCCGTTCCTGAGGTGTTGCCTGAATGAGAGTAAGTCACTGCCGGCCCATCATATCTTGCTAGAGGTATGTGTGTGATTGGCTAAGGTTACACCAGCACTCCGTCTATATCCACAGCTTCCTGTCAATGTTCGTTTTGCGACCCGGACAACTGTCTTGCCCCGCGGCGGTGGGCCTAATGGTCAATCCCCTGTCCTGATCCGGAAAGGTGTTGGCCTTGGATGGTCTACGTATCATCTGCACCGGAGCGAAGCTATATATGGCCCTGATGCTCGCGTCTACCGACCAAGTCGATGGGAAGACGGTAACTTGATCCGCAAAGCTGGGATCGGCGGCTTCTTGGATTTTCATGGCGGACCTCGCGTCTGTCTCGGCAGTGAGTGCGCTCTTCTCTACTCTGTCCGCACGACTGGAGATACGAGCTGTTTTGACGCCTTGGGCAGAGGATTACGCACTTATGGAGTCGAGCTATGCAATTATCAGGCTCCTGCAAAGATATCCCGGTATTAGAATTCCTCCCGGTGTACCTAATGAGCCTATAGGGATGGAGAGGCAGCACTTGGGCATTGTTCTAACAAGCGCGGAGGGGGCTCAAGTTTGTTTGGAGTAGTCAACGACGATTTTCCGCTGTCTCTGGGTGCCGCTTCCACCCAATTCGGGCCGTTTGAATAGGTGCGCCAACGTTCATTACTGCTTCCGAGGCAAGAGCTGAGACTGTCTCGGTAATTGTGATCCAAACATTGGTACAAGACCCAATCATCCCGCAGGTGCTATCACAGCTCGAGTTGGAATTCTCGGCTGGATCAGGCAGGAGATCAGAGATGATTAACTGTCTTCAATCCGGAATTATGTTTAAAGTAGCCTATTTAGTCTTCTGCCGTCTCAATTTCCTCCTCGTCGCACAACGTTCCTATAGAAAATGATGTGGCTTGGTAGTCAATTCCAAAAAGAAAAACCTCCCTGTTTCCCCTGACTGCCATTGCAAAGACGCCTTGCTATTTCAGACGATCGCAAGTCTTCAAAATCTAGACCTTCTGTCTCTCGCGTCGAAAATCAAGTTCTAATGTCGTTTCCTTAAGTGTTGAGGCCGATACCTGCAACAATGGGTGCCTTTACCTCCAAAGAGCCCTACTCCTATCAAGGCTGCGGTGCGGTCACCGACGCGGCCAATGTTTTAGACCTTCAGTATGACACTCCGATGGACAACGGCCCTACAAAATGCCAGGATACATGCATCGATAACTCGCGTGCTGCGTCACTACTACTCGATGGGAAGTGCTACTGCTCCAAGGATGGTATAACCAGCGTCGAGTTTGCCGCCGATCCTCCACCAAACGATCAACTCTGCACCATCTCATGTAGCGAAGTACTACCGCCGATTTTTCCTGGGGAATCTGACCCTATCAATCTCCCGTGTGGTGGTTATGACAATGGAGTCCCAGTATATATTGTCTATGCCATTTCAACAGTCTCCACGGCAACGATAGCAAGTAGCACCTCGTCAAGTGCGTCGCCAATCTCCACGATGACTTCTGCATCATCCCCGGTTCTGACAACAACCTCTCAAACGACATCCGACACTAATTCCACGTCTATCAGCCCTTCAACTTCCCCCACATCAACCTCTTCAACTTTCTCCTCCACTTCATCATTATCCCCGGATTCTCCTTCCTCGACATCATCTGTAACCTCCTCTTCCACGTCTTCATTCTCAGATACAACTTCATCGGCTTTACCTTCAACCCTCTCTTCTACAACATCGTTACCCTTAGATTCTTCTTCGTTAACGTCAACTTCCACCCTATCTTCTACCTCATCGTTGTTCTCGGATTCTCCTTCTTCGACATTATCAACCTTCTCCTCTACGTCATCGTCATTCTCAGACTCTCCTTCCTCGACGTTGTCTTCAAACTTCTCTACACCATCATCCTCCACAATTTCTAGTGACACCCACAGTACGCTGGCCACAACTTCCTTTTCGTCAGGAAGCAGCATTACAACACCCTCCGTTAACCTCACGAGTGCCGAAACTAGTACGACGAAAACGTCCGCCTCTAGCCTGATTTCGATCAGCACGCCATCGACGACAAGTGTATCAACTCCTACCAGCCCAACCTCATCCGCGAGGACTACAGCCAGTTCCTCCTCTGGGACAACAACCAGTGGCACAACGAGCAGCAGCGCAACAGCCACCACTTTGTCGGATACATCGAGGGACGGGCTCTTCATCTACCACAGTTATCACCGCAAGTGATCCACGTTTCTCCAACACTACGATCTCCACCGCTCGAACCTTCACCCCCCCTTTGACTGGCAGTACAGACAGCTTGCTACCGTCTACTGCCACTAGTCTTATCAGCACCGGCACAACAGTCTCGCCCTCTTTGATCGGACTTCCCTTCCACTTGGAGGTAATCCCCCCGACCGGCCTGTCTCGCAAATAGGCTTTCTTGTTAGATTCGTATAGAGTTCGATAGGATCGCAACTTTACTGGTGTGGCCCGCCCTTATTTTCTTTTAGAATTCTCGAAATGATTATGAAGTTCAAGCTATCAAAGATTACCATAATGATTAATTGTTAAATATTGTGCAATGGCAAACGGCATCGTCAGTAGTGGCATGTTTAGAGAGCTCACAATCATACGTGTCCCTGATGGGCTTGCATGGGGATCTTCAGTCTCTCCGAAAAGCCCGTTATTGCTCCGGCCCCTGCGTCGTCGGCCCCGGTCCCGATGTTTCTGGCCCCACAATTGCCGCTTTCGCTTTCGGCGAGCGGTTCGCACCAAGGCTCCGGCAGACTGACCACAAAATGACTGTACACGTAGTCTTAGACGAGAGCCTGCAGAAAGGGCCCGTTGATCTAGGCGTCTAGGCAGTCGCCTTCGAAGTCGATGCCTTTGAGACAGGAATCAGTACGATTCGCACCGCAGACGACTAGGCTTCGCTAGCCTCTCCAGGAAGGGGACTACCGGGGTCTCGCCGAGGATGGCTTTAGCGAGTTCGTCTTCAGGGTTCTCATCGATCATCCTTCGGACACCGAGAGGCTTCCGGGGCATTGTGGGACTTGGTCAAGGGCCAGAGCATGGCCGCAGATGGGCCCTTTCCAATCCGGGGGCCTGCCGTGGCGTATGCGCTGGCTACTATGAGGCAGAAGTGAGAGGAGCAGCTCGAGTTTCGCAAGTAGTAGACTGTTGCGCTTAGCGCGACAAAAGAATGGTTTAGTTATGAGTCAGGATCTGATTGATCGGATCTCGATCGTGAGAATGTTGAAGCGAAGGTGTCTTTAATCCAGCGGCCGTGAATCATCTGAAGGACCACATAGAACTTATTTAAAATAATCCAAAAAGATTTCACCTCGGTAGGCTACATCTCTTGGTGCTCATGCTGGGATTCGAACTCGGGTACTCGCTAAGCCTGTCGTCGAGTAGGCCGGTTGGCGTGTTGATTGTTGACCTTAGACCACTCCACCACCCAGCCAGTTTGACCTGACCCGTCGACCTAGACGGGCGCCTGCTGGCTGAGGTGGTGAGGGAATGGAATCAAGGGAGGGAGGGGGGGGTATGTACCTTTGGCTGCTATTACAAGTTTCTACGTAAGTATTTGGTATATTCCTTCAAATATTCGGACGATCCACCCGGAGTGATTCAACGATGTCGACGGATGCCTCGATCTGAACTTGCTTATTCGTGAAAGTCAGCACCAACTGCAGTCAATCATCCGAGGATGTAGCAATCACCATTAGCTTCCAGGCGGATATACCCGTCATACAACCCCAGCAATCTACATATATCAAGCATAGAGATCTGACTATATCTGAAAAGTGATCGTCGCCAGGTAATCAGAATCTCAGGCGGCTCAATTTACACGAACATGGGCGAGAATACACATGCAACCCGGCATTAGTGAACGGCAGTCGTCTCCGTCAGTTCGTAGTTCGGACTTGCCCCTCAGCCCGTTTGCGGGGGTGGGGTAGCCCCGACGCCGGCCACTCGGACTCTTGACCCGGCCCGGGTGAGATTTACGAGTGGCTCGTACTCGACACCCTCAGCAATATGTGACACCATCTGAAAGGTTCGAATCGGGTTTCTGTAACGGTATTACGGATTTAGGATCTCATGGTGGTCGCTTGACGGACGGGCGTGAACCCGCCGAGGCACGATACTTACCGCAACGCCCAAGGTCTTTACCGCCACAAATATACATGCTACCTTAGTACTGTATAATTTCTCAAAATTGCCTGCAAACCTTCCGCTCCTCGCCAAGTTCATCCTACTAGCAGCCCTCTCACTCGGAAAAAATGCCCTCCAAAAAACTCCGCGTCGCAGTAATAGGCCCCAAAGGCCAAGCCGGAAGCTGCGTCGTAGACGAGCTCCTCTCGCGAGGCCACGCCGTCGTCGGCGTCTCCCGCAACCCCCCAAAGCAATGGAACCACGGCACCGGCGACGGATCATACACCTCGACCTCTGTCGACATCTACACCGAGCAGAAGAAGCTCATCGACATCTTCTCGTCAGACTTCGACGCCATCGTGTGCGCCTATGGGCCTAGCTTGGCGAATCTGGATACCGTGTACGAGGACGGCGTCGAGGCGCATGGGAGGATGAAGACGGCACTGTTGGCTTCGACACACGACCCTTTATCATTGTCGGTATGTGATTTCAAGGCCGGTGGTGGGATGCGATATGTATGGGGGGGATTTGTTGCTGAAGTTCTGAGGGTACTAGGCGGAGCAGGATCTATTCACGTCGCAAACCGTCTTCAACTTACAGATCAGAAGGACTTTGCCTATAGCTGGTGGTATGCGAACCCCTCACCTCACATATTGGAGAAGACTTGGAATTAATAGCGCGGATGGACTAGGTGGACTTGGCCCGACGAGCACCTCGACTACATGACCGCGCGAGGCCTGGATCACGGAAGTCGGTTCATCAGCGTCGTCGCCGTCTTGACGAAGTGGAGCAGAAGTCACATCCAGCGACCGAGATGTAAGTCTCTCATATTCTTGGGCGTTTCGCCGCGGCGGGAACGGAATACGCAAAGTCTAGTCACTGAAAACAATTCAGTCTACTCCTGGCTTCTGAGACCGGTCACGTATCTAGTCCAACGCTGGCTTAAACGCTGCATGACGGACAGGAAGACCATCGCTCTAATCACCATGTGTCGGATGGCCTTCACGATGTGGAACGGCGTCACTGAAAAGTCGTGGTCCTTCCTCTCACCTCCAGGTCTCTTGCGTGATAAAGGTCAGTCTCTTCTCCTCGATTTCCTGTCTTCCGATTTAAACACTGGCAGACTCGAGAGGTTGACTCTAAGAACGATATCTAGGCGTGCGTACTGGAGAGTACAAGATCTTCATCGACACGCCCGAGGACCCGGCGACAGAGGCAGCGGAGAATGGAATCTATAATGAGGATATGGCGGTTGCCATCGTTGACGAGGTGGAGAATAATAAGCTCGCTTTCAAGCACTGGAGCTGTACGGGGCCTATCGGGCTGCGAAAGTGGTGATTAGTAGAGCTAGCTTTCTCAGCAACTCGCAAATGACGCTGTAAGGGTCACTCAGTAGAGACGATGTTGTACGCAATCACGGCCTCTGTGGACTTGGCAGTGATGCTCGCTTTAGCCTTTATGGACAACCAAGGCGGGCCACTTCTTTCCAGGACGCCTGAGGTATGAACTGCCTGGCTATGATTAAGGTACCCGATAATACGAGCAGAATAGACCGCGAGGCTCACTACTTAGCCAATGAATCATCGTCACCATTCTAACAACAAGCATCTGGGCCGTATGGCCGAGGGGTTAATCGGACTGCAGAGGTCCCGGTTAGGCAGTGAAGTCTCCTGCTTATTTCGGGATCCAAGTTCGATTCCTCGATCGGTCGTCTCATTGTTGTTTTTTCATTTTTTTCATTTCGCTGTCTCTCCGTCTCTAAGTTATTGTAGAGTGCATAGAAAGGATATCGAATAGCCTCCACGCCATATTAGGGTTGCGAAATATTGTCTTAAGAGTCGGACCCTGATTGCTGATCCTTCTGTTTACTCGCCGGCCGGTCAACAGATTCCAACTCGAAGTCGTGACCCGCCCCGGGTGCCGCAGCCGGGCGCCGGCTTGGCCGCCGTTTCCGACATTGCCGCCGCGCCCGAGGGGAGAATCCCAGCGACGGAGCCGGTGGATCCACTGGCGTCAAGAGGACGGACCCTTCAAGTCTGTGCTGACAGGCACGGTGTCAGTAATGGTGTGGCCAAGAGACAATTAATGTAGTATTTGCAGGTACAGTGGCTTTTTCAAAGGGAGATCAAAATGAGGAACATAGTCCGGCCAGCCTCCATTCGGCCGATTGCAAAATTGACGGATACGAAATGGTGAACTCGAAGCATCGCCATGTACGGGACCTGGCAGAGGCAGGCAACCCCTTGCATAAGTCCGTCAAAAGTTGCCCTCAGCTCGAGACACCCACCAACCTTTTCTGATGAATGCCATGTTCTGTGGGTGGCCAGTGTGCCAGTAGACAGCCACGCCACACACCGTGACGACCTATTTACTGTCGCCTTATCTCTATGGTATGCAAGATGGAGCTCTGCTGAAGTCATCCAGAGCTCGGAGTGTTTCGGCTTCAAGATTGTGTTTCTGATCAGCGGACCCGTGTGGGTTCTCACAAGTCTTGAATTGGTGGTGGTTATTTCGTAAGGGCCAACACTGAGAGGCGATTATGGGCGGTTGTTACTTGTGATGTCAGAACGAAAAGGCCAGAAAGAATACCTAGCCCTTCATACGGGTAGGTACTTTCAAACAGCAGAAGGTCGGGAAATTGCCGTATGCTGCGTGGCTGATAACCTCTCCCTCGCCCTTGAGACCGTTGTCTTTGAATGTTTTATTGCCAAGGGGCTGCAAAGGAGCTTTGCCCTGTGGATCGGTCGCAGACAAAGAAAAGTCGGCGCTAGTCTAGAGCTGAAGATCAAGCTGGAGCTGGGAGAGGAGCCAAAAGCATCTGGAGACGGGCTGCTTTGACAGGCCACTCAGGCAGGTTCAGCGGAGTCGAGGTGGGCGTCTTCTGCCAAGACAATAGACGGGTCAAAAGGCAGAGGCGCAACCAAGTTCCGGCTTGGCTCAAGTCGGGTGACTGGATTCGAGAGTCGAGGCGACGGTTTTGGGAATAGCTGCATTGCCAAAGACACTATACTCGAGTTGGGAATTGTTCGATGCCACCTTACGATCTAAGACGATGTGGCCTCCTCTTTCTGGTCGTATGTTGCCTCGTCTTGTCTTTTTAGCCAGAGTTTGTCCTCCTCTCAGGGAACGGGAAATGATGGACGATCGTGAATGGAGCGGACGACCCTTTTCCGGATACGACATTGGAGCAAGCCAGCAGGCGAGCAGCGAACCACCATTCCCCTGGGAAAATAAGGTCCATCTGGTCCATCTGGATCCGTTCCCGCCCGCTGTTAGGTTGCGTCGGTCCCCGGCCCCTGGATTTGGTGCAGCAAGAATGCTCTGTCAAGAGTTAAGGTGCGACCCGCC
This sequence comes from Colletotrichum australisinense (nom. inval.), assembly GCA_014706365.1. Lineage (NCBI taxonomy): Eukaryota > Fungi > Ascomycota > Sordariomycetes > Glomerellales > Glomerellaceae > Colletotrichum > Colletotrichum australisinense (nom. inval.). Next base: position 5,496,524 of record JABKAN010000003.1, read on the forward strand.
TCGGGAGCCAATTGCGCTGGGAGCTTCTCTTTATCTCAGGTGAGCCGGACCTTAGGTTGGGGGTTCGGTGCCAGTTAGTGTCCGGTCCGGGGCATGAAGAGACTGGTAGAGACAACGCATTTTCTTGGTGGTACGGTACGGAGGATGAGGGGGCGGGTAAGCTCGAGACACCTTGTGGAATGCTGTTGAGGTTGTAACTGTCGACCGATCAGCTGCCTGTACAGTAGGAAGTATGTGTAACGTGGCAATGGTACGTTAGCAGTACCGCTGAGTTGGGGTCGAAACGTTTTTGATAGAACGCGAGAGGCCATCTTTAGACATGGGGTATGGCAATCTTGGATTCCGCGACGGCTATCCATCGTTAAGGAGAAACCGGGTCCGATAGCGATCATGGTGCCTTTACCAAGGATTTACTAGCAGATGAATGGCAAGTGTTAGCATGTGGACCTCGAAACACAACCGAAGAGCGTGTTAAACCCTGGACCAACCATTTCGTTGATCAATCCGACACAGGGAAAGCTCAGATCTCGCGTCTTGGACACAGAAGTGACAGGGCACCTTCTGTGCAGGGTGTGCAGGTCCACCACTCAGGAATCCTGGAGAATGGCACAATGGGCGAGCATTGAGTCGAGAGCATTTGTGCGAGTATGTTTCTGGTAATGTGTAATTGAGGTGGCAGATGGACAACTAGACAATGGAAGTCTCGTTCCTTCGTGTGCAGTAAACAGGCAAGTACGAAGTACCCGTACCTAAGGTATACTGTACCTACCTAGGTAGGTAATTAGTGACCGGTGGCCTCGTGGATCATCTTTCCCGTCTTACCTAAGAGATCCGGGGTGTTTCCTTCCCAAGCACAAGTTCCTCCCCTCCGAGGTACTGGATTTTTTCGACCTGGGCCAAGCTCCTCGGTGTATGCTGCTGCTTCCTACCTTACCTTACTGCCACGTCCCACCCCCCCTAACGCCAATCTGTACATGCCACCTGCCTTACTTCGCCCTACCTCACCTTCCTTGCCTTTTCAATCCATTCTCTACGTACCTTCACTTTTCTTCTTCTCCTGCCGTCTTACGTGCCTTACAAAGTGCCTTCGTGCCTTCCAACCTTACCTCACCTGCGCCCGAGTTCCAATCCGTGGCCTTTTATCCTTCCCTTCCTTTCTCATTCGTTCCTCCGCTCCTTGTCCCCCTTGCCTGTCGTCCCAGCTCCCCCCGTGGCTCTGGCTCTGGCCTCACCTTTGACTTTTCCTTCCGACAACGACAACGACGGAAACCGAGAAATGACATCGAATTAGCATACGCATCACCCTTGCTGCTTTTCGAATTCTTTGGACCCCAGGGTCCTCCATCTTTCGACTCGACTGTCTAGCGCTACCTGCAGTGTAGCACGCGACAGCAATACAACTTCTCCTCCACCGCGCGACGAGAGCCTCGCTCCGGCGAGCCCGCAAACATGATGCCCCGCCGACGGAGCCGTTATGTGATTCTTGTCGCTGTTATTATGGTCTTTATGCTGTATCAGGTCTTCAAAAACCCTGAATGGGATTCCACAGGTCAATCCAGCAGCATCAAGCCCAGCGAACCCGAAAAGGGCCAAAACGTCCATAAGGATTCCTCGAAGCCACCCCCGGCCAACGATCCCGCTTCCAACAAGCATCTCAACAACCAGCCGCCCCCCGATAGCGAACATCCCCACGACCAAGAGGAAGACGAGCCTGAGCAGAACCCTCAGAAGCAGACGGCCAAGCCCACTGTAAAGATTCCTCAGCTCAAGACGGAGAAGGCCAAGGCGCCCACCAATACTCTGTCTGGCCCTACTCTTTCCATCCACGCCTACAATGACGAGGTAGAGGCTACCAAGTCGCCCGAGGTCACCCAGGCGCCCACAAAGCCTCTAGAGTTGGAAGAGGACCTCCATGCCAAGAAGCCTCCCGGCCGACCCAACTTTGATATCGCCGAGAGCCTGTCGACCTCGACATCACAGATCCACTGGCACAAGGTCTCCGAGCACTTCCCGTTCCAACGGACGAGATCATTCCCCTCCCCACCGGCAAGCCCAAAGACATTCCCAAGATCCAATATGACTTCAAGCCAGAGTCCGAGGCTGCCAAGGACAAGCGCGAAAGGCGCCTAGCCCTGATCAAGGCTGAAATGCTACGATCCTGGGGCGGATACCGCAAGTACGCTTGGATGCACGACGAACTTTCGCCTGTCAGCGGTCGGAACCGCGACCCCTTTTGTGGCTGGGCCGCTACTCTCGTGGACGGTCTTGATACGCTCTGGATCATGGGCATGAAGGAAGAGTTCGCCGAGGCTGTCAAGGCCGTCAAGGAGATCGACTTCACCTACAGCCCGACGCGCCGCGACATCCCGGTCTTCGAGACCACCATCAGATACTTGGGTGGCCTCCTCGCTGCTTACGATGTGAGCGGTGGTAAAGAGGGCGGCTACACTGTACTGCTGGACAAGGCCGTTGAACTCGCCGAAATCCTGATGGGCATTTTCGACACCCCCAATCGCATGCCTATCTTGTACTACAACTGGATGCCCGAGTATGCTTCCCAGCCACACCGAGCTACGACCGTTGGCGTGGCCGAATTGGGTTCGCTAAGCATGGAGTTCACACGCCTTGCCCAGTTGACCGGCAAGGACAAGTACTACGATGCCATCGCTAGAATTACCGACGCTTTCGAGGACCTTCAGAACCGTGGCACTACTATTGATGGCATCTTCCCTGAACAGCTGGACGCCTCTGGCTGCAACAGGACCGCAGAAGCCATTATTTACCAAGAGGAGCAGGCTGCGGCTGCTAGTGCGAGTGCGGCCGCTGCTCGGTTAAGCGAACCCCAAGGCCACGAGCCTGCGGCTGCTGAGGCCAAGCGCGACGAGACTGATCCGATTTTGCCGCAGGAAACTGCTGTGGCCAAGGGCAACGGTAGTGAGCCGGAAAGCAACCCACTCGCGAGACGAGCTGTTGGTGTCAACAAGAATGGCGAGTCTGTGGTTGAGAATGCAAACATCGATAACAAGCAGGCTTTCCCGGCACCCAAGGTCAACGAACAGCCCTTGTACCCCGGTAACAGTGGTCGGAGGCCATCTACTCCTACGACACCTGACAAATCTTCATGGGAATGCATCAAGCAAGGACTTGCCCCTGGTGGTTGGGGATACCAGCAGTACAGCATGGGTGGTAGCCAAGATTCCACCTACGAGTATTTCCCCAAGGTAAGTTCACTTTGAGAAGCTGTCCTAGAAAAGAAACTAACCAGCGTAGGAATATCTCGTTCTTGGCGGTCTGGAGCAAAAGTACAAGACAATGCACATCAAGACGGTCGAGGCTGTGAAGAAGTGGCTTCTCTACAGGCCTATGGTTCCCAAAGAAAGGGATATTCTCTTCTCGGCCAAGGTTTCGACTTCTGGCGATCCCGAAAACGACCTGCGAACTGAGTATGAAGTTACTCACCTCACCTGCTTCATTGGTGGCATGTTTGGTCTGGGAGGCAAGATTTTTGACAGACCCGATGATATTGAGATCGCCAAGAAGCTCACTGACGGATGCGTCTGGGCGTACGAGACTATGCCCTCCGGCATCATGCCTGAAGGAGCCTCTGTCGTGCCCTGCGCGTCTACCAAGAGCTGCCCGTGGAACGAGACTCTTTGGTGGGAGCACCTCGACCCGTCAGCTGACTGGCGTGAGGCACAGGTCAAGGCTTGGGAGGACAGGCAACGTGAGAAGAAGCAGCAAAAGCAGCAGGACGCCCTCCGTAAGCAAACAACTGAACGAGGCAACAAGCCTGTTGAGAAGTCAAGCGAAGAGACAACCCAGTCCGAGTCACCCGTCGAAAAGAAGGACCCCCTCGACGATATTCACGTTCCCAAGGATGAGCCGAAGAAGCTAGGATCGGCTGAGAAGACCGAGTACCCAGCGCCTGAGCCTGGACTGAACAAGTCTCCTTCAAACGTTGATGAGCACCTTTTGAAGAAGAGAGATCCTGCTCCGCCAGTGTCTCAAGACCCTCGTAAGGGCACTGCTCAGGAGGCGGCCAGCAACACTCTGAAGGACAAGCTCGACCTGAACAACCCTGGAAGTGCCACCGACGATATCACCGGCAGTGTCCCCAACGATGCACCCGTCAGCGGTGGTATCGTGGGCAAGATCGCGTTCGAAGAGGAGGGGGAGGTTCCTGATCCGAAGCCGCTCTCGCATGAGGAGTGGATCAAAGACAAGTTAGAGGTCGAGAAGATCCCGCCTGGCTTCGTCAACATCAACGCCAGGCGCTACATTCTTCGGTAAGCAATCACTGATCCTCGTTCAAGGTTTAAGCATGGCTGACACTCTTACAGTCCGGAGGCTATCGAGTCCGTGTGGTACATGTATCGCATCACTGGAGACCCTGTATGGCAGGAGAAGGGATGGAAAATGTGGGAGGCCATTATCAAGGCGACTCGTACCGAGCACGGCAACAGCGCCATTGACGACGTCCTGTCTGAAGATCCCCAACCTGTGGACGAGATGGAGAGTTTCTGGATCGCTGAGACGCTCAAGTACTTTTACCTCTTGTTCTCGACCCCCGATGTCGTCAGCTTGGACGACTGGGTCCTCAACACCGAGGCGCATCCGTTCAAGCGTCCTGTTTGAGGCGGAATGAAGGTGTGAATCTGAGTGTGTGTGTACGAGGGCAAGGTGCAGAGAGCATGACTTTTGGCATAAGATATCACGGGTGGTGGCTACCATGGCGTTGCGGCGTGCTTGTGTTGATTTGCTTGGCATGATTTGCTGGGGCTAAGAATTGTCCATTGTATAAAGTTAAGAAAAGGTCTGCTAGCCAAATGCTAGTCTGCAGCATATTGATGAGCGATGAAAGTGGCCAAGCCTGTCTTACTCTACCCGCCTAAACCTGTCTTTCCTCTGGCGATGGATGAGCATTCGTTGATACTGCTCGACGAAGCTGGATATCACACTACACAGCTATCACCCATCCGTCTTTGACTTATAGTCTTGTCATTTCACGGGAGTTTCTCAACACAGTCTTCGTATCACAGGGGCAGGCACGAGTTGGTTGTCATGTCAGTTCATTCACTTGGTCGTAGAGATCCCGTTTCATGGTTTGTTTATCATGTTCAATTTCATTTCCTTCACTCATCTCATCTTATCTGTGTCGTCTCTTCGAGGACGCCATTGCTCATCGTCATCTACCGTGGATGACATACTCCTACACATTTCCCATTTCCCATGCGTCCGACTTCGTTTCCCCCATTTCCCTCCTTCCGTATTGCTCGGTGTCGTTTCGTCTCCGTTGCGAGCATGCTGCGTCATCCACTGTTCTTAAGAAAGAGGAGGAGCTCATCTATATTCGTCTTTGCTCGCGTGAGCAAACCAACATTAAAAATGACGAGGGTTCTTTTTGGCAAGACTTCGAAATGTCTTGCCGCCCCATGCCGGCCCGAAATGAAAGCCAGAAAGAGAGGAAAATCAAAAACGCAAAATTCGATATACAACGCCGATGTCCCTGATGCTGATGGTTTTTTTGTGCTGGACGATGAATGTGCTGATGGCGGCAGGGGTTCAAATGATGTCCCCTCCTCGAGAAGCCCTCCATGTACAAATTTTCCCCTTCGACTCTTGCCTGGGACTCTGTGTCCATCTTCTTCACACGTGTATCGTCGTCAAGTCTTTCGTCTCATTCAATCTTCTCCGTCGTCGGCTCCTTAATCAACCATCTGGCTCAGAACACGAATGCTGAGAATCATGACCAACAAGCCGATGGTGACGATGATGAGCAAAGTGAAGCTGAACCAACCGAGGACCATGGCGGAAGTACCGACACCAGAGCGGACAGCACCGTTACCGAAGTCTTGGGCGATGATCGATGCAGCGACGGATGCGGTGTGCTGCCATAGTACAGAGACCAGCACGAAGATGGAGGCGATGAAGATGATGGCCAGCGAAATCTGGGAAACGGGACGCGAGGGAAGGGCTTGACTTCGCGGTCGGAACCTCAGAATCCTCCTCCTCGTGCCAACCCGGGAAGGTGGCGAGCAGAAGGAAGCAGACGAAAGCGAAGATGATGGCAATGATGCTGAGGAACTGTCAGTATCTACTCTGTGCTGAAAGGTTGGGCAGTTCAACTCACATGAGATAGGGGAAGACAATCATATCCTTGAACTGCGCGGCGAGCCAAATCAAGTTCAGGGGTCCTGATCGACCGACACCTCATTGGCGAGAGCGGTGGCATTGTTGCTGCAAAGCCAACTGCCTCCATCCGGGCTGATGCAGATACCAAAGTATCCAACACGGCAGGCAAGGCGGGCATCACCAGCAATGTTCTCAATAGCGGTATGGACGTTATAATCAACTTGGGCCGTAGAAGGAACTGCCGTGTAATGGTCATAGTACAGCGACAAGAGGAAGATGTCGGGGATCAAAGGTGATGATGACGAGCAGCCTGCCAAAAGTAGAGCTATGAAGGCCGTTAGCACGTGGTTCAGGAGGTCGTGTGGCAGATCTGAGAAACTCACATAGAAGGATGATGGCGACTGCAATCAAGATCATCAAGACATGGTGGTATCCTAGGAATGGTACAAACCCTGTGATAGCGCAATGTTAGTCGGGGCTCTGTTCTTTGAGCTTTGCAGGGAGATAAGCTGGGATAACTCACGATACCAGCCTACTTGGAATTTCGGCATCTTGACTGTGTAATACTACTCCAGTCCTCGAGAGGAATGGCTCTCTTGTTGGTGACCCACGCCGTCCTCCGTTGTAGCGGAGCGACGGAGGGGTTCTAGTCCTGGCACCTCAGCGCTGGCACGCTTGGTGTCTTTCCCTATCGTCGGCGGGAGGTGATCGCGCGAGCGGGGAGAGAATGCGGAGCGAGGGAAACTCGTGGCTCGATGGAATGTAGACGATAAGGTTGCTTGGTTATGGTTGAAGAATCGTGGGTAGTGGGTTGCTGGAGAACACCGCGAGGAATGCGGGACGGTGTCGGAACCTGCGATTAGAGTGAAGCCTTTCCGATTATTGTCAGACGCAAAAACAGACTTCCACTTTTGATGCTTGAGTAGAATGCAAAAGTGAGAGAGTGTGTGAAAGTGTCAAAGTGAATGTGCGGGTCGGGTCTTCGAAGGGTGGGAAGAGAAGTGGTTTGATGCAGGTGCAGGTGCGGATATTGGGATGGCTGGGAGAGGAGAAAGGGACGGTTGGAAGGGTGAACTTAGTTTTGTCTCTCTGCCTGATGATGATCCAGAAGCAGAAGTGAAAGCGGGAAGCCCGCAGGTTCGGGGCGAGCGGGAGAGGTTTGTACGTCTGCAGAATGAAATATTCAGATGGCTGGGAGGGAAGAAAAAGGTCGATGGATGGATGTATGGATGGATGGATGGTCTGGAGACTGGAGAAGATGAGCAGTGACAAGTTTGGGAAGAAGAGGCGTCGACGAGGATGCGCAATTGGTCCTGCCATCCACTTTTTGGTCAGAAAGGCTGTGCGGCGGTTGCGATGCTTGGTGTCCAGGTCACTACTCCGTAGGAAGAGCATCCGTACGTTAGAAGGAAGCTACGTAGCTACGCCAACCTCCTCTATTTACTCTTGGTACTGCGGCCGTTGTCCGGGCGATTCGCAGCGTCGCAGCGGTTCCTGGGCGAGCAGGGCGGAAGAGTGGGCTGCACCTTTAAGAGGTCCGGTACGTACCCGCTAGAGTTGTCTGGGGAGGCCCCTTCGCTGCGTATTCTGTGGCTTTTAGTGGCTTTAGTGGGAAAAGAACGGGTCCCACCAGCGCGGGAAACAGGCCTGAGAGGTTCGAAAAAAAGCCCGGTGGCTGGGTGACGTCTTTCAGGGGTCCCCGTCCCGTGTCCCCCGTCAAATCTAAGGCCGCATCTTTAGCCCAAACCTCTGCGCGTGTCTACCTTAGCCTCGTCAGGTCCTGCCAATTCTCAGCTTCTCTTTCAGGTACCTTATCCAGTCATGATCTTAGCTGCTTAGCTGAGCTCCAAGCAGAGCAACACGCATACTCCAAAAGTCCAGAGCTCTCTTCAAAGACCCCTTGTCGAAACTTCCTTAAGTGGGCTGTTCTAACGCTCGCGCTTCCTCTTGTATCTCGCGGCTTTCCCTGTTTGTCTTTCGCTTGCCTCAAGCTTGCCCCTCGCCATACCCAATCCAACAGGCACACGACTCGACTCGAGACGGCATCTCGGCGGTTCCTGCATTGGAGATGAGACCCGAAGCCGGGGTCCGGCACATCGCGTTGGTTCCTTGATTTCGTCCATTCGCTCGTGTCGAGTCTTGGTGATGCGTTGTTACGGTGCACCAAAAGTCCGTACAAAGTACGGATTCTAGCCCTTTGCCCCAGTTGGCATGGCGACAGCATGAGAAACACAAAGTCCCGGATGACAGCCAAGAATCATCCTCGGGTTCTTTACGGATACAATCACTCGGCGCCCTGCCACATATTCCTACACCGGTCAGCTCGCCTACTCTCTTACACAACAGCTGAGGCTATTCGCAGTCGAACTCCCCTGCTCTGCGGACACATCTACTGCAGGAACCCCAGGCGGCTCCGTGTTTCCCATCGAGACCCATCGATTTCTCACCCCCACTATGCAAAGTCCCATCTTCTTCGCCTCTGCAGCGGTAAGCTACACCAACACACCGCTCGATTTGGCGGTCAATCTCACTCTTCAGCTCGAAACCGTCAGCCTATGAATTATAATCCTCTTGTGGCTGCAAGACTGTCATTTAGACACCTGTCACAGCTGTCGAATGTCAGCCATTCCTCCTGTCTCTCTCCCTCTCTCACGGGTCCGCATTGACCGTCTTCGCCGGGTGTTAGCGCCGTCTACCTGCGGTGCCCGAGTTGCCGGAGTTGCGCAGATTACGGGAGTCTATGTGTTTGCCTTCGCCCAACGCAGCGACTATCAACACTGCCATCCTTGGGTGACTTTCTCCGAAGGCGTTGGAAAACTGTCATGATCTGGATCTGTTCGCGAAGGAATACGCCTGGCAAGCCATTGACGCAATCTATATGCGACTTCGCCTGCTCCGTTGAGCCGGTTGCCGATTACACGGACTCAACGTCGAACGTTTATTCTTCAGAGAAGGAATCACAGCCTCTTAAGAATTGCCAACGAAGAACCCGTGATGACTCATTGACAATATGATCAAGCCTCACAGTAATCCTTTGGTGACGACAGATATCTCAGCCACACGAGAAGTCCTGAATTGGTCGCTTTACTCGGGAACCGCAGAAGCCGGCCTCCGGCCTCGTCGACCCTGAATAATCTGTGGCTGGTAAACAGAGGTCATTGCGCCATGGCCAAGACTCAGATGCACCCACTGGTTGAGTCGATGCCCTGTCATCTGAAGGGCCACAACATTGATGGGCTCCCCAATGATCTCGACATCCAACAGAAAAGAATTTCCTAGTTCATGTGCGAATCGTAAGACGCTCATGGATATCACTGAACTAAACAGCAGCGGTTTCCAATCATGTATGTATACATGCATATACCAGATTAGGTAGTTGTCATGCTGTCGCCAGATATGCCTCTACCGTGCAGAAGCTCCATACCCGTGTAATTGCATGTGCCCCACCACTTGCTGTCCTCCCTCAACTCCACGTCATTGTTCAGACCACAGTCGCAAAGTGAAGGTTCAAGAATGACACTTGGTGCGCAAACAGCTGCAAAAAAGACTGGTCCGACATGAGCACGACGTTTGGAGACCGCGCTCAGGCGGGCGCTCTAGATATCCGCGTCGAAGATTTTCTCGACGACAAGCTCCAATCCACCACCGATCTCGAGAACCTCGACTCCCTCATCGCCAACGTGGAGATCCAGCGCAGCCAGCTCCAGACCCAGCTTGACAATGCCATCAAACAGCTCGACGAAGCTCGCCAGACAGCCGGCGACCGCCAATCCTCCCTCGCACAGCGTATCCAAGACTTCCAGGAGCTCCAGCACAGCATCGATATCCGAGTCAAGATAGCGGCTGCATCCGACGCCCCGAATCAGGCCATCGCAAGGCTGCAACAGCCTATGAAGAAGCTGCAGACAATCGAAATCGCCCAGAAATACCTGACGCTGCTACAAGATGTCGAGAACTTGCGGACCGAAGCTCGCTCGCACCTTCCCGACAGCCCAAAGGCCGCTCTGGAGCCGTACTCGAAGCTCAAGCAATTGTCGAGGCGCCTGGAGGAACTCTCAGGGCCGGCCGATGATGCGGCAGTACATCTCGTCAATCACGTGCGGAGCGTTGCCGATGCGCTATGGGACGAGATGAAGAAGACAATGTCGAGCGAGCTGGAGACTGTTCTCAGCAAGAGGTCCTGGCCCATGGTAGAACCTAGCTCTGAAATGGACGACGAGTGGCTCGCCTGCTTTGAAAAGTTGCTGGACCTCCAGATTCCCGAGGTCACTCTGAGCAAGTCCACCGTCAGCTTGCTTTCGTTCGATGTCATGTCACGAATCTTCATCTCGGAGTTCCGCTTCCACTTTCTGAGCGACAAGCCGACGAGCAAACCTGATGCCATTGGGTCGCACTGCTTCCCCTGGTTCTTGGCAACCATTGAAAAATGGGAAGACTTCTATAGGGACAACTTGGGTTATCTACTGGCTGCCAAGTTCCGCGATACCTCCGCGGGCAACAGCCTAGTATACGTTGATCCAGTCTGTGCTTTCATCACCAGCATGCTGCCCGTTATGAGAGAGAAGGTCCAGAATGTGGTTGCAGAAACGGCCAAGAACCCTGCCTTCTTGAGCAGCTTCATGGGGCAGTTGATGACATTCGATGAGAGCATTCGGACAAAGTTTAACTACGACGGCGGTGATCCAGACCAGGGTTGGCCTGGCCTGGCTACGGAGGTCTTGGAGCAGTGGTTCGAGCCTTGGTTCCAAGCAGAGAAGGAGTTTGCTCTCGAGCGCTTTCAAGCTATCATGGATAGCTCCGATGCACGAAATATCGACTACGATTACGCCGTGATGGGCAAGACAAAGCCGACTTTCGGCGCAGTGCGCGTCACTGATCTGTTGAGGTCTATCACAGCTCAATACGAGAGAGTGCGCGCCTTCAAGCACAAGATTCGGTTCTTGATTGGTATTCAACTCGATATTCTCGACGAGTTCCATGACCGTCTGCGTGGCTCTCTCGAGGCCTATCAAGCTCTCACATCGACAGTCGGCAGGACTCTGCACGGTGTCACGAAAGAACAGCTTGCGGCTCTCGAAGGTACTGGTAGTTTCGAGTCTCTGTGCAAGGTTTACGGCAGCGCAGACCACATTGTCAACACGCTCAAGGACTGGGGTAACGAGGAATTCTTTGTTACGTTGTGGGATCAACTGCAGGGTCGCGCGACCAAAGAAGGCGAGACATCGAGGATGTCTGGCGAAATGAGTTACGAAGAGGTCAAGGATCGCACCTCTGCTGCCGTTGGCTCCGAGGCTAATGATGGCGTCCTCTTTGATGAGACAATTGCTGCGTACAGCCTCAGACGCAAGACAGCGCAGGAGTTCCTTGTGAGTGCGCTAGCCGACTCTCATTACAAGGCCTTTAGAGCATACGCGACACGGACGCACTGGACGACTATTAGTGACAGTGGTTCCGAGAGTGAGTTATCACCTTCAATGCATTATCATGCACAACACTAACCAAGTGCCAGTTGATCCGTCGCAACTTGCTGTTACACCCGAGCTTGACGAGCCGCTCAGGGTAGGTCTTCCCGTCACTCTGTTTTGACACATCTACTAACCCTCACCAGATCCTCAAGCGCAATTTCGACTTCCTGCTCAAGGCTATTGGCACAGCAGCATTCCGACGCACATGGCGCTCCGCACTGGACAAACTCCAAGACCTGCTTTGGGGCGAGGTCTTGATGAGGCAGAGCTTCACCGCGTTTGGTGCCGCCCAGTTCACGCGTGACGTCAATGCCATCTTCTCCCTCGTGGAGAGGTATATCCAGAATGGTGTAGGGTCATTGGGTAGTCTGTTTGACGCGCTGAAATTGCTCAACCTCCCGAACGAACCCCAGGAGGGCACTTTGTCGCTCAAGGACGCTACGGATCGGGTGTTTACCGATAACACGGAAGCCAAGAAGCTTTTAGAAGAGCTGGATATTGACACGCTCACACCCGCGAATGCTAGACATATTTTGCAGCGCAGGGTGGAAAACAAGGAGTAGGCTGAGATTCCCTTGCAGCAGGCAGGCTCAGATCTATACAGACGAAAACGATGCTACGCACTGATATACTACAGATGTCATACCGTCGCAAGCTTTTATGATAGATCCTAGACAATTCATGACCCTGAATGATTCTATTTTGCCAAAACCCCAGCGTGTGCATATTCTAGTAAATGAATCTCAAGATAGATGACCCTATTTCACCCATTCCGTCTCGTGCTCAGCTAATAGCACGCATTCAACTCGACCGTCTGATAGCCCAGCGTCGGCAATAGCGCGGATAACTGCATCGACTTGCCAAGCTCTTGCCACGTCGCCGGCGAGACCGCCGTAGAAGGCAATCTTGTAGGGCGCGATGTCCTTGCGGTCCATGTTGTTGCGCCGCGCGTCGGCGTTCATCATCCACTCGAACGCCAGGAACCACACGCCGTAGGCCTGCGCCTCGCGGAGGATGGTGACGGCCTCGCCGCGGTAGAGGCCGTTGTTCAGCACACCGCCGTGGGAGGCGAGTTTGCGGACGCAGTCCAGGGGCCCGGAGTAGAGCCGGGCGGCGCCGTGGGGTTGGGTTTGCAGCCTGATGCGGACGTGCTCGATGGGGCCTGAGATTACCGAGTTTGCGACGCCGGCGAAGGCGCCGGACGCGTAGTACTGGGCGTAGGAGAGGGGACCCGTGGAGCCGTTGCGGGACTCGAAGAAGCGGCGGGCTTGGTGGAAGCCTGCGAACTGGATGGAGACGCAGGCGCCGATGCCGAGGAGGGGGGTGAGGGTTCCCTTGTAGAAGGCGAGGGCACCTTCGTTTTTGTAGATTTGGGTTGCGGCGTTGAGGGCCGTTGTCGGGGTTGTTGAGGTTTGGAGGCGGACTTTTACGATGTCGAAGGGTTGGCCTGCAGGAGGTTAGCTTTCTTTCTCAATTGATTTCGTGGTTCTGGAACTTTGATTGTTTCCAGAGCTTCATGAAAGTTCTATGAAGGCGAACTGAGTGAGAATGAGTTGGTGGACGCTTGAGATCGCCATTGTGTGAGGTTCGGCTGTGATTCCGAAGTCGGCTCCAAAAAAGGCATCTCAAGCTCATCTCATCGCAAACCCTCTCCCTCTCATTGTTCTGCGCAATCGAACAACGTACCGAGTAAGACCTGGGCAACACCGCCCGCGGCGCCAGAAAAGAGGTCCTTGGCCGTCTGCAGGGCACCGCCCACGACCTCGGGCTCAACCGCCGCGTCCGCCATCGTGTCTAGCCTTTTCGTTTCGTTTCGGTCTGTTTGCCGAGCTTCACTCTCAATGCCTTTGCCCCGCCACCGTTGATCGGCGCGCGCCCTCAAAAGGTCCGTTGGGGAAATTCCGACTCGCAACGACAGTGAATCTCACAGCTTGAGATCGGGTCGACTGACTAGAGGGCGTACCGAAGACAATTGGTCTCGGGGAATGCGTAGGAGGTGAAGTTCGTCGGTGAGGGTTGAAAGGGAAATCGGCGACCACTCGTCCCGGTTTAAGCTCAATGAGATTATTTATCAAGAAGCCACCCCCCAGACACAGATAAGGCAAGCTGTCTGTGGGGACATGCAGGGCGGTCATGGCGTGCTGTTGCTAAGCCGTTTACGGCGGCGGTGAGGGTTCACCTTGATGAGTAAGCTGGTTAAGCGCGACAGCGCGTTTATGAGGTCGGCGAGGCCTTCCCAAGTTTCCTCATCTTTCAAAGCCCACACTTGTTATAAGTTCATATTGACATTTAGACTGGGTCTTGAATTCTCCCTATGCTGCAATATGTTTCGAAGTGACCTCCTCCCACAAGCTAGGGTTGGGTGCAAGTAGTCGAAGCGTCTACTAGTATCAAAATCTCACTATGTGTATACAACCAATCGAGATTCTTGTAGTCGTATCCATCCGTCACTTGTTTTCAAAGTTCGAGATGCTGTTATAATGAATGCCAGACTGGTGATTGCTGTGAAGGTCAGCGGTGACAGCTGCGTGGCCCAAGGTCAAGGTAGTGGGAGCTACCCCACCAAGCATGTACCTTGACCCCTCACCTCGGTGAACAGGCCACCGTAGATTGGGCAGTACCGTCACTGCAGCTCCCCCTCCACACCGTTACGAAAAATCGCGAGTTCCTACCAACATCAGAGAGATGCGCTGAAGGCAAACATCAGCTCAATTTCACAATGTCGGCAGCGGAAAGAAGCCGGAGACGGCTGTGTATGCCTACCCACCTCGTTCTTTGCCGCGCACAAAGCTGACCATTTTTTAACCACACGCATAGCAAGGACGCCACGCCCAGCAACCCTCGAGGTATCCCCAAGGCGCCGTTCGTCGACAAGGTCGAGGACTACGTCACCACACGCGAAGATGTCGAACCGACGATGCGCAACTTCCAGGAGATGATCTCGTGAGTCGCCCACGCGCCCGCTTGCCCGCCCGCCGGGTGGGCTGGTCATGCCACACCAGAACTCCAGTCCGACCCATCGAACGAGGCTATCGGGAAGGGCAAGGCCAGGCTAGGCACATGGGAAACAGCTGGTAACACATCGTTCTTCTGCGCAGGAAATACCAGTTCATGGAGCTGAATCTTCAGAAGAGGATGGCTGGACTGAACGACAAGATCCCCGATATCCAGAAGACGCTCGACTCTGTCCGGTTTCTGAAGCTCAGACAGGTACCCAGCCTCTCACGGATGCATTTATTGACAGGAGGCGCTGACATAAGAGATAGGACGACGATGAACCGATCGAGACGACATTCGAGCTGAACGATACGCTTTACTCCAAAGCAAAGATCCCGCCCACTGAAGAGGTGTACATTTGGCTAGGCGTATGACAATGACTGCTCCGCAGTAGACACTACCATGAGTTTGAAAGGCTGACTGTACAACAGGCCAATGTTATGTTGTCGTATCCCGTCGACGAAGCCGAGACCCTACTCGAGTCCAAGTTATCAACGGCGAAAACGAGCTTATCAAACTGCGAGGAGGACCTGGATTTCCTGAGAGAGCAGATCACGGTAACATTTGGCACCCGGGCGAGACGGGCTCGATCGCGCATACTGATCATTCACAGACTATGGAAGTCGCCATCGCGAGAGTATACAACTGGGAGGTGGTTCAAAAGCGGAAAGACAAGGAAGAAGGAAAGGATATCAAGAAGGAAAAGGACGAGGATAAGGCTGGCAGTTAAAAAGCGAAAAGCTCGATACCAAACAAAAGAACTTGATGATATTCTGCCACTTCTTGCACAACCGCAATTTCATGGCACAGCATAAACCAGCAGCTATGTTTTTATACAAACACGATCCGGATCGTTGGGCCGTTGGTTCAAGCGATGGCCCTGTAGGCTTACGAATCACGACTAGGGTCATGTATCCGTAGATGATTTAATTTCGAGGTCGTGGCTGAAGGCTTTTGATTATCGATACCCCTTTTTGGCATCGCAACGATCACGAAAGCGAACTTGGAGGTTTTCGTTAGTGCCGTGCAAAATCGCAGACTACCGGTACAGCGTCACAGCATAGCTATGCACGTATGATGTTTATTCCCTGGTGGCCAACCTGTCAGAAATCCATCCCAGGTTAGCTAAACTTAGTAAGGAAAGTTTTAGCCATTGGATCAGCCGCCATCTCGATACCACCGGCGCTGGTCCGGTGCAGCTGACCGTGACCGAATCATGACCATCGAGAACAACGCCCGCAAGCTAAGATCTGAGACGATGTTGGGCATGAGGTGGCAGACTGCACCAATCTACAGCGGCTCTGGGTGCTCGTGGGAGGTAATCCAGATCATTACGTAAGGCTGGGCTGTGGTGGAAGGACATACGTACTTCGTATCTTAATAAAATGCGGGTGCCGTGGCAGGCGTGGCACCGTGGGTGCGTACGAACCTGAGTACGAAGTACCCGTAGCTGCGTAAGTGCGGTGTAGACGGCCGGCTAGGTTCGACGGGAGAGCCCAATTCGTGAGGGGCAGCCAGGGGCAACAGCGGTGCGGGACCGGTCGCTATGACGATTTTGGCATTCTGCCAGCAGGTTCACTTTAATTCGACTTCCCAAGCCTCCCCTACTTTCCCGCTAGAGATCTTCCTTTCCCTTACCTTTCCCCACAGCCAGCTCTTCTCTCCTAAACACCTACAATCCCGGTTGGCAACTTTCTTCAGGACAAATAACTTGTTGCCGCTGACCTATTGTCTCCGAATCCCATCACCTCTCCTCCACCCCGCCTTTTTGCTCTCTCTTTTCTTTCTTGCTTTGGAGGGCTCTGCAAAATCCCTCTAGCTACACCGATCTTCTTTCCTCGTCAACGAGAAGACCCCTAAAACAAAACCCCCACCATGTCCCAGCAAGAACTCGATCCCAAGTACGACCAGTACGACTACCCGACCGTCGCCCCGACGGCGGCCAACGGTCACCCTGGCCACCTCACCCCCGAGCAGAAGGCCCAGGTCGCCCAGCTGCGCCTGATGCTTGAGTCGGATGGCTACGACAAGCGCCTCGACACCCTGACTCTGGTATTCACTCCCCTCCTGTGGCAGACACCCAACTTTCGGAGGCCTGCGAATTTCACATCCAGAGCACCTTGCTAACAGCCGGATGACAGCTGCGCTTCCTCCGCGCCCGCAAGTTCGATGTCAACCTCGCCAAGCAGATGTAAGCGGTGTCTTGTCTTCCACATCAGACAGTGCAACGGGTAGCTGACGAATACGATTTAGGTTCGTCGACTTCGAGACCTGGCGGAAAACGACCAAGCTTGACAACACCGTGCCGACCTGGGAATACCCCGAGAAGGAGGAGGTGTTCAAGTTTTACCCCCAGTACTACCACAAGACCGATAAGGTACGCCGCCTTAGGAAGGAGACAACTTGCTCGGTAGAGTCACACACTAACGCACTACTTCGCAGGATGGCCGCCCCGTCTACGTTGAGCAGCTTGGTGGCATCGACCTGAACGCCATGTACAAGATCACCACCGCCGAGCGCATGCTGACCAACCTGGCCGTCGAGTACGAAAAGTGCGCCGACCCCCGCTTCCCCGCCTGCTCCCGCAAGTCCAACCACCTCGTCGAGACGTGCTGCACCATCATGGACCTCAAGGGCGTCACCATCACCCGTGTCCCCCAGGTCTACAGCTACGTCAAGCAGGCCTCCGTCGTCTCCCAGAACTACTACCCCGAGCGTCTCGGCAAGCTCTACATGATCAACGCTCCCTGGGGCTTCTCCACCGTCTGGTCCGTCGTCAAGGGCTGGCTCGACCCCGTCACCGTCTCCAAGATCAACATCCTCGGCTCCGGCTACCAGAAGGAGCTTCTGAACCAGATTCCCGCCGAGAACCTCCCCAAGTCTCTTGGTGGCAAGTGCGAGTGCCAGGGTGGCTGCCAGCTCAGCGACGCCGGCCCCTGGCACGAGGCCGAGTGGACCAAGGAGCCCTGGTGGCAGAAGCCCGAGGCCAAGGCCGCTGCTGCTGCCGGCGGCGACGTCATTGAGAACAAGGGCGGCGAGACCGTTACTGCTCCGGCTGCCGGCGGTGCTGCTCCTGCGGCTGCTGCTACTGCTGACGCCAAGGCTCCTGCTGCGGCATAAACGTTGCCCTTTTAGGAAATTGCGTGCATTGGAATTCAGGTTGTTCATTTGAGAGTGGCGCTGCCGGATGAGCAGTTAGAGAGAAGGCGTTGACAAATGTGGTGTTGTGTCTTGAGGTGAAGAAAGACACTTGGGTTGGGTGGAAGATGGGGGTGGCTACCTAAAAACAAGAGCATCTTTTCTTAGAACCGCTCATACACGTGTTGATCCTGGCAACCTTTGCTATTTCACATTATACATACTTTCATTTGATCAGTGGACCCCATTGAATGGCATTTTCGCAAAGAAGAAACCGTCGTCTTTATGCTTTCCAGAATTTATCAGACTGCAATCAGCACATGTAATAAGTACTGTCCATGGGTCATCGGCCGTCTGGCAGGATGCCCTTCTGTTGTGGTATAAGTTCCCAACGCCTCAACTCCCATAACGTAAACGAATCCTCCTCTCGTGAAGATCCCTCACGATCGTTCCGTAACAGTATACTCCCCCGCGACCCTCGCCCTCTCCATCTTGGCAACAGTAGCAGGCATCGTCTTCTTCAACCTCCCCAGCCCGCCCACCGCGCCCCCAAACGCCTCCTTCACCTCGCCCCTCCTCTCCATCGCCTCGAGCGGGAGCACCTCGGCCTCCATCTCCCTCGCCTCGTCCTCTCTCGCCTTCTTGGCAGCCTCGAAGGCGGCCTCGTCTGCGGCGGCGGCGGCTTTGAACTCGTTTGTGGCGGCTGTCGCGATCGCGCCGGGGACGGATTTTTTGAGGGCGGCGATTTCGTTGAGGAGGTCTTCTTCTTCGCGCGCGAGGTCTTCGACGCGCTGGCGGAGGCGGGCGTCCCAGGGTTCGTAGGCTTCTTCTGGCTCGTCTGAGGGGCCTGTGTTGGAGAGGAAGGTTGCGGGGTCGGTGTCCATGCCGTTTATGGAGAGGTTTGGGGCTGTAATGTTGTTTATGATGTATGTGTTATGAGATGATGGGGGGATCTTGGGATGGTGTGGTTCGTTTTTCTTCTGCCTCCAGGAAGAACGCAAACGCAAAGATCCAACAGGCCGGTACCACGAGAGAGAGGGCGAGATTTTGCGGCACGGCATGGTAGAGGCGGAATTCGTCGGGCTTACCTCGTTGACTAGACGCTCAATAGGCGCCCGCAGCTCGTCCTCTTGCGCATTGCTGCCCTCGATGTGCGGAAACGCATTGTCGAGCTGTTCCTGCGCGGCGCGCCGGACGTTGGTGAGCAGGTACGCGAGGTCGTCGCGGGACTGTAGCTCGATTTTCCTATGTGCGTCCTCCATAGTCGTCTATTCGTTTCCGTTTCCTCTCCCCTTCTTACTTTTTCGGCCTTAATTTTCTTTCACTCTTTTTCTTCCTTCTTCACTAACACATTCGAGTGGGATCTTAGAGGGTTTGAGAAGGGTGGTCTGTGTTGAGAGTTCTTGATTGCCCCTTTTGGAGGGGGGAGATTCCTCGAGCTCGATTCGTCTCGCGACGGGTTTTGGCGCGTCGTGGGTGGTGGGGTGTCTAGTCGTGGTGGGATGTGTGTTTGTCCTCGGTGTGGATGTTTACTTGCGCCTGGTTTGCTTGACGACGGGACGGTCCAGTTCCATTCGACACCACCTCACCCCGGTCAGTGGTCCCCCCATCGGCGCGCGTCGAGCCCGTCGTCCGATCTGACCTGTGCTCCTCCCAACATCCAGCTAAGGTAGCCTTATCAGAGGCTAGTGTATCTCTATCTTATCTTCCTATCAGCATGTGACGCTCCCCAGACTACCTAACGTAGGTACCTCAGGTAGGTAGGTACCGACCTTGAATGACTGAATCGATCCCAGTGCAACGCCAGCGACCCAACCCCGAGAACTGCCGAGATCGGACAGTCGCTCCGAAGAGGGTCAGCGAATGGTTCGGTGTGGAATACAGACCAGTAAGGTAGACCTGACCTTTGAGAGGGAAATGATGGGCGGTGGCACTGTGCGGAACATGCATCACCAGAAAAGAAACCCTCTCCAATTTTAGTTTTACCTACGTACAGCTTTACCCTCATGCATTGCATGAATGCTGCAAGGGAGAAAGAGAGTACCTACACTACAGTAGGTATGGGATCATCCGCCAAGGTCACGAGGTGCAGCGGTCCCACGATCCAGATCTTGTCCAGAGGGATGGGCGAGAAGGGATCGACGTCGATAGTCAATATAGGAGAGACATGAAGAATGACGACCGGTTCGGTGTCGGGACACGGTGTGTGTGTGTGTTTGCGGCACCAGCCGGGCTACCATGTTCAAAATAGCATCACAAACTTTCCCTACCCATACACATTCATCCAACAACTTATGCTTCCCGGCCGAACCGGATATGCTATGTCGTACAGACTAAAGAGCGCCTGCCCAGGTGGCACAAAGCAGGCAAAATGGTCCAAACTCTTTTTTTTCCTACGTCGAACGGCGGTAGGTACTCTCAAACTTGGCATTCTTGCTGGACGTCCGTCCCCTTGTCCGTCTGTCTGGGTTGATGCATCTCGGCGCTATGACTGCGAAACTGGGACGGACCTGCATGGGGGGGAGGAGCACAGAGGATAGACGATTTTACCGCACCATCGAATCAAAACCAAAGGGGGTAGTTTCGAGGACTTTCAAGACTGCGTTTCTTATCCGTACGTACTACGTATGGAGGTACGCTGAACGCTCATAATGAGAAAATTGCGGGGCGATGGTTTACGGGATGGTTCAGCTGGTCGATGCAGCTGGGGTAAACGCTGTTTTGTGTCGCCTATCAAGGTGAGAAAGAACCGGCACGGTGCGGCACACCTTGGTGCTCAGCGAGGGAAAGAACCGGGACATCTTATCCCAGACCTTGCCTTGCCTTGCTATTCCTCTTTTCGCAGAGCGTACATCGTGTCTCACTTATCTTCCAATTCTTGAATGTTCCCGACAAGCAACGGGAAAAGCCAAAGGACCAAATACCATCATCGATCGCACTTACACCACCGATATTCCCATGACACAAACATGGGGTTCCCCCCCTTCCCAAGACGGGTAAAGCCCACAGCGAAAGCGGAGCTTCCTTTGCTTGGAAGGGGTTTAGGTGCCATGGCGTTGTCGGTCCTCGGGTGTGTGCGGTGGAGGTACAGTACAGTAGCGCCGGGCCTGCGGTACTGGCGGTCTTCCGCTGGTCTGGAGCCAACCCAAGGTAACTGGACCCTCTTTCTCAGAACGCCATCTGGGACGGAATGGCGTCCAAACAGGCCACACCGACGACAGTGCGCCGGGAGGAGGGGGGCTAACGGTGACCAGAGACCTGAGGTTTCGAGTCAGAAGCTGAAGGAGGCCCGTTTCAGCGATTTTCAAAGATCAACATGATACTGTTTGCACTTATTCAATGATTGTGACTATTGGGCTCTCAGTAAGGCATGCACTTATGGGGTGTCTGCAAGACAGGTGGTTGGTTATCGGCCGGTCTGCCCAATTACTCCGACGGTACCCGTGGACCCTGATGTGGTACCTGGCCGGCTTGCGCTACCTTACTGCCCAAACTCTCGTAGAAAGAGAGACAGGAACATGCTTGATAGGCTCAAATGGACGCCATAAATCAGTACATTGTGTGGATCACGGTGACGGTCAGCCCTTGACTTGTATAGTGTCCTTGTGACGCTACCTTATTGGACTATGGAACTGGAGGAAAATCAATGAAAAGGGAAAAGCCGCGGTAAAGGCGGCATAGTACACGATCGAGGAGGGTATGTGCTTGCAATCCCATGGAACGCCCCAATCCAAAAGAAAAGCAAACGGCAACAAACAGATAAGAAATGTAACTTGAGTCAAGGAAACCCGTCTCGCCAAAACGATCCCAACTCCCCGATGATTCCCAAAGGCCGGTGCCACTAATAGCTCCTCGATGTCGGAGATGAAGGAAATGCGACTTGTACTGTGTTTCCACTTGGTGTACTCCCATGCAGGTTCGTATCCGGATCGAACATGGGCCCATTTGCCGTAGTGGTTCGTTTGTAAAGCAGTCTGATAAAATGATGTAAAAGAGTCGGAGGGTACAGGTCGTGGCCGGACGCCGTGATGTGGAAAGAAAATGTGTCTCGTGAGAATCGTCGGTCTAAGCGCTCAGGACGTAGATGTTCATGTGTAGCGTCATGGCCGTCTCTGAGGGACGCCGTTATTGGGGAAACATGTTGTTGATCTCCTCATCGCTAAGGACAATCTCGTGTACGGGCTCCCGTCGGTTCTCGAGCGGGGTGTAGTCACAATCGACATACGACGGCAGGAAGATCTCTGAACAAAGTGGTCAGCAAGTAATGGGAAGAGAGATCGGGACAACCTTCACTCACCTGGGTTCCACGCAAAGCCCTGGCTCGAGGAGAGGTAGGTGATCTGGATGGCCTGTTAGCATGCGTTGCCTGAGGTGGACGAGAGTGGTCTTACAAGGCGGGGAGTTCCGTTTGGTTCGCCGATGTTGATAACGGTGCTTTCCTGCTTCGACAAGGCGGAGCCTGTCCGTGATGTGAGCAAAGGTCCCAAGTTGACATGTACAGAGTCCGAGACAGGCATGTCGGGCAAGGCTGCAGGCCCGGGCTGTGTAGCTTCAGGGTAAAGTGGGATGACTTACTGAGAAGGCTAGGACGACGTTCATGGACCATCTTTCGCTTCTGAACGGAAGTTGGGGAAGATGTTTGAGGTGAACTGGAGTATGTCGACGAGGAAGAGCTAGCAGCACCCCGGACCTGGGGTGACTGGTGGTGGTGATATGTGTTGGCCGACGACGGGGTCATCGGAATTGCAATTGACGACGACATGATGTATGTAGTTTCGGAGGGGAACAGAGGGAAGACCCCAAGTAAGATGAGACGATAAAGTTCAAGAGTGATTGAAAGCAGTCAGAGAGATCGAGGAGAAGCACGAGAGAACGCACACCGGAAGACAGGTCATGTATGGTAGAGAAGCAGTGCAGCGTCAAAGTGAAGCAGATGTTGAAGGAGTCAGAAGTGGGATTAAAGGTACGAGAATGGAGAGAAGGAGTGCCTGTGACTGTACAGTGCTAGGTCGGCCTGCTGGACGAAGGCCCAACGAGGCACCCGGCCGGTGAACACATCATTCCATGGGGGGGGGTTGATAAGAGATAGGTGCCGGAGTAGCAGGCCGTGCTAAGGACCGACGGTGACACTCACCGACGACTCTAACAGTGGAATTGCGGGAGAGACCCTCACATCATCATGGCAGGGATCTTGTGCCGTCTCCACAGTACATGGGGGCAGGCGTCCCCACCTGAGGCCAATCGGAGGTCGTCGCTGCCTCCAGTCTGGGTAACGTGCTGCAGGCACTTCGCCTTGCTACAAGTCATCTGCTGAGCCAATCAATCAACCAAAGAGTGTCCAGTGGGGGCCTGCCTGGTATCCCGCCAGCACGTGACCTCGAAGCTTCGACCAGGTTCCT
This sequence comes from Colletotrichum australisinense (nom. inval.), assembly GCA_014706365.1. Taxonomy (NCBI): domain Eukaryota; kingdom Fungi; phylum Ascomycota; class Sordariomycetes; order Glomerellales; family Glomerellaceae; genus Colletotrichum; species Colletotrichum australisinense (nom. inval.). The sequence goes on from JABKAN010000003.1 coordinate 5,519,655, forward strand.
GACTAAGCTGGGCTGGGCTGAGAGGCTGCGCTGCATGCGTATCCGATTGACGCCTACAGCCAAGCTCGAGCAAGCAAGCACCACCACCACCCAGCTTGAAGTCAACAACCTTGCCATCATCAACGACACCGCCCATCCTCCGCGAACTCACATCCTCTACGAACTTCGAGGCATCTCGAGTAACGAAACCCCTTATTCCACGCCTTTAATACCCAGCAAATATACAACACAATGGGTGACGTCTTGGTGGAAAACCCGGCCAACCAAGTCGCCCCTCACAAGAAGACAGCTCCCTCAACAATCCCTAGTATTGAGAACTTTGAGGGCATCGCGACGGAAGGAGGTGATGACTATGCCACATTGAAGAAGTTGCAAAGACAACTGGAGTATATTCAGTTGCAGGAGGAGTACATCAAGGATGAGCAGAGGTTCGATACTCGCACGATCACTGCGTGTCATCTGGTTTGCTGACCCGCTGGCGTAGGAGTCTGAAGCGCGAGCTTGTCCGAGCTCAAGAGGAGATCAAGCGAATCCAGAGCGTTCCTTTGGTGATTGGGCAGTTTATGGAGGCCATCGACCAGAAGTATGCTGACCCCCGCAGACAGCTCCCGCTTCGAGCTCAACAATGCTAACTCATCATAGCACCGGAATCGTACAGTCATCCACGGGTTCGAATTATGTCGTCCGCATCCTTTCCACCCTCGACCGCGAGAAGCTCAAGCCATCTTCCTCCGTCGCCCTCCACCGCCACTCCAACGCCCTCGTCGACATCCTCCCCCCGGAAGCCGACTCGTCCATTGCCATGCTTGGTGCCGACGAGAAGCCCGATGTGACGTACGCCGATGTTGGTGGTCTGGATATGCAGAAGCAGGAGATCCGCGAGGCTGTCGAGCTGCCATTGACGCACTTCGACCTCTACAAGCAGATTGGTATCGACCCCTCGCGGTGTCTTGCTCTACGGCCCTCCGGGAACAGGAAAGACGATGCTGGTCAAGGCTGTGGCGAACTCCACGACGGCAAACTTCATTCGTGTTGTCGGTTCTGAGTTTGTTCAGAAGTACCTCGGTGAGGGTCCTCGTATGGTTCGCGATGTCTTCCGCATGGCCCGCGAGAACGCCCCCGCCATCATCTTCATTGACGAGATTGACGCCATTGCGACGAAACGTTTCGATGCGCAGACCGGTGCCGATCGTGAAGTTCAGCGTATTTTGCTCGAGCTTCTCAACCAGATGGACGGTTTCGACCAGACCGCCAACGTCAAGGTCATCATGGCCACGAACAGAGCCGACACCCTCGACCCCGCCCTTCTCCGTCCCGGTCGTCTGGACCGAAAGATCGAGTTCCCTAGCTTGAGAGACAGACGCGAGCGTCGTCTCATCTTCTCCACCATTGCCAGCAAGATGAGCTTGGCTCCTGAGGTCGACATGGACTCCTGATTGTTCGCAACGACCCTCTCAGTGGTGCCGTCATCGCTGCCATCATGCAGGAGGCCGGTCTCCGTGCCGTGCGGAAGAACCGCTACAACATCATCCAGAGCGATTTGGAGGATGCCTACTCAAGCCAGGTCAAGGGCACGAGCGACGAGAACAAGTTTGATTTCTACAAATAAGCGGCTGCTCTATCCGAGGGAGAAGGCGCAGGCGGAAACGGCGCATCGTGGGAGGAACGACCAGAGCTCGCTGCCAGGCTGGCAATGTAATGTCACGAAAGGCACGGCCGGGAAGGCAAGGGATAGACTTTACAAGGCTTCGGGGAGCGAGGCTCGGCGTCGCGTTGTACAATACAATACACTCGATAAAGAAGTTGCGTTGCTGCCACTATGTTTCAACCTGCTTTTCAAACCCGTTTGACTCGTGTGCTGGGAAATGTGTGATCGTAACTGTGACCTAAAGGAGGGCTTCCCTTTGTCTGTAATTTCGCCAGTATCACCAGAGGCCCCTTAGTATGCAATTGAGCTCCATGAATCTCATATATCATCAGACTTTGTAAGACTGGATCTCAACTACATGTGCCTCTTCGGACACCAACACCGAGATTCGACTGCCTGGAGCCCCTCTCGACGATTGTTTGGAAGGGAAGCGGAAGAGCGGAAGTTTCTGAGAGCAACCTAGACGCTTCACTAAACAAAAGCTGGCGTGAGGTTGAAGAGACGTATCTGGAAAGAAACAAGAGATACCCCAGAGCGTGAGCCGCCCGGCATATCTCAGAGAGGAAATATAGAAGCGCTATGTGATAAAATTTGGTGTCGATGATTCGATTACATAGCTCATGTTGTTTCAAAAAGAAAATGATGAATAAATGTGTGTCAATGTCTATGTGAGAGATACCAAAAATGCGTAAAAGAGAAAAGGAAAGAAACATGAGAAACCGAAGATTTAGAAATGGAAAAGGTGCTTAAAGTTGAACTGGCCCAAATAAACTGCCCCCAGAGGGAAATATAAGAGGGCTGGTCGTTGGCTGTCAGTCGTCCGCGGCGAGCGGTATTGAACGTCAAACACACACCGGGACTCCGCTCGGCAGCAGCCGAGAACTTCAGGTTTCCTTCAAATCGGATTGCCGGCCGGAACACACCTACCTTATCGAAAGGAGGGAGGGGAGGGAGGGGAGGAGGAAGGTTCCACCCGATATAAGGAACTTGATAGGAACAAAGGACTACATCACATATCACCTTTTCTTCTCGATCTTTATTACCGTATCAGTCGGCCTACATGTGTCTTTTTTGCCTCCCTTTATGGAGTATGTATAAACTTTACTGCAACTACTTACCTTACTTTGATTGCCACTATATGTTGACGTCCTCTCTAGAGTTACTGTTCTCATGAATCAGGTCGCAAACCAAGTATGAACTCAGGATGGATTTTGACAACGTCAAAGAAGAGTATAATTCATCAAGGTAATAATTCTGGATTTCGCTAAACCCTTTTCCCCAAAGAACTTTTCCGGATCCGATAATCCCCATCTATTGATTTCGGAATCTTTTTCCCTTCCTCCCCCCTTGTTTGCCGTTTGTCCTTTTTCCCATTATCCCTTTTTCTTTTCCTTTCCTCCGTGTTGTCTCTTTTTAATCACAGACGTGAGCCTGGAAGCTTCCGTTGTGAAGTCTAATGTCGCTAGTCTCGAGACGAATCTGGGGAAAGGAAGAAACATGAAGGAAAACCCGTGAATCATGAAACCATGGCTGAAAAGAAAGAAAAGTAGGGATCCCAAAGTCTATGAAAGTCATGCCCAGCCTGCCTGCTTAGTCGTAAAAACCGCTTGAAAATGGATAAGAAAGCGATGCTGCCGTTCGCTAATGCAAAAGTCCTGATGCAAATGAGATGCCGGCCATCTCATTTGTGGGTATATCCGTCATCCCTCTGAAATCAATCTCCTCCTCTCCTCCTCCTTCCTTCCCTCCTCTCTCTCTCTTTGAGTAGTGGGCAAGGTAATTAGGATTATCATTACCCATTACTGCTTTGGTTCTGGCTACCGTATCTGAGGGCCGGCCTAAGCCCGCCGCATCATAGTTGTAGGTGATTCGTATGTTGATATGTTTCGTACGAATCACGTCTTCTACTGCCCCAGTCAGTGACAAAGGCAGCGATTCTGTGTTGTGAACGTATATGTGCTGCGACTGTTACAGCCCCTAAGAGCTCAGCGCAACGCCAAGTTCGAGCATAAGCTTCACAAACTTGGCATGCAGCTCAATAAAGAAGTCGGGCATGCCGACAAGTTCAGCAAGGCCTCGAGCTTTGAGTGAGACACCGCCGGGACCACCGCCCATTCTCCTTGAGAAGCCGCCACCTCCCGTGAGGAAGCTGCTGCCACCACGGTCTTGTCCCTCGCGTTCAGGCTTGATCATCGTCGGATAAGAGCTGTGGTGTTGCGGGCCTCAAGGGGCTGGCTTCGGCAGCTTTCTCTGCCTCAGCTTCCGCCAACTGCTGGATCCATGAAGCAAGATCACGGAAAGCGGCAGCCATGAAACCAAACGTTTTCATCGCCAGTCTCTCCTTGTGTGCAGGCCAGAAATGCATACACACGCTTGTGGCCGCGAGCATGCATATCTGGAATGCGAAAGATGTAGGCTGTTGTGTAGCCGTTGACTGGATCGCCGAAGAATATGGGACCACCAGAAGCTGCTGCCCCAGCGCTGTGTGTCGTGACAAAGGCTGGCATGTTGCTTGACTGCGGCGATGCACTGGGGGTTGGGTTTGCCGGGGCGCGGGGTAATGTCTCCAGTGAAAGAGTTCGCAGACACGAGGATCGCACTATCGAGAAGGAAGCTGGGATGAGAGGTTCGTGGGTCGAGGTGTAGTCGAGGTAATGTGTGTGGCCGACATGCCTGCCCGATGACATGCTCGATCGCGTTGTTGTAGAGCCCGTTGCCCTTCGGTGCATTCGTTCGGGTTGGCTTTCTCCATCTGTGTCGCTAGCAGAAGATGCTTGAGAAGTAGGTGGCGATGCCTGTCCGTATACCCTGGCGTAAGGAGCGCGGGTGCGCAATGTGGGACCACGCTCAGCCTTCAAGTCGTTCTTATCCTTGCCGCCCTGTCGTTGCGGTAGCGTCAGCGCGCAATTCTCGCAAGGGCCGGCGCGCTTCGTAACGTAGTCGTCGTAGGTTCGGCGAAAACTCGAATCTCGTCGTGGCTGCTGCTGCTCCGATATCCGGCGGGGGCTTTCGGGTGGGGTCTCGATTGCGGAGGGAGACAGAGGGGAAGCTGGCGAGTTCGTGGTAGAGTTTGCTGAAGAGGCGCGAAGCATAGCGGCGCGCTGGATCTGGTTTTCGGCTTCGGAAGCAGGCAGAGACGAACTGCGGTGCGAGTTGAGGTGCATCTTGCGCAGCGCATCCGACATGGCCACGGTCTGGTTGAGAGAGCCAGCCGGTGCTGGGGCGCTGGTCCGGGGTCGGAGCTGATCTTGATCGGCATAACCAGCGGCGCCATCATCGAAGCATGTTGTGCATGGGACTGGCAGGCCCTCGGTGACCATAAGCGGGGTCGGACCATGTTGGTCACAGTAGTGAGCGAGACATAGCTGGAGGCCGGTCATTAGCGACAGCGAATCTGGTGGTTGTTGGTTCATGGTTGCAGGGTGTTCGCGAGGAGTGGCGAAGGTGTGCTCAAACGACGGGACACGCATCGTGAGAGTGCAACAGCCTTGGGAATTGGGTGTGTTTGGCAACAGAGAGATGCTCTGCCAAAGGTGGAGGGGGAAGAAATATTAAGCAAGAAGTGCAGCCATGACAATGCCGGGAAAGGCGCGAGAAGGTATAGAAACAGCTTATATCAGCTGTAGAGGTGAGAGAAGACGAGAGAATATGGGAGCGAGTCGTGTCATGCGCCCGAGGGTAGTGTTATACGTGTGAGAGGCAGAGTAGGGCGAGGGTGCATGGGAGAGGCCATGGCGGCGCAGTCTCCCTTTCTTATGGGAAGTTCAAAGGGGGTCTGGGTGGTGGTGAATAAGAATTGGGCATTGGAAGTGATGGGGGAGGACAAGATGGAGGGGTGGCTAATTAGGGGACGAGTATCCGTACTCCGTAGAGGCGTATGGAGACATGGGGATAGATAGGATGGGATGAGATGAGTAGAGAAGTTGGGCAAGGTGAGGCCGGTTGCAACAGGCAGGGCCCCGGTCGTGGGGATGTTATCCTGATTGCCGGTGTCTCGTGTCGGGCTTGTCTGAGTGTCTGGGAGCGACGGGGAAGACGGGGAGGATGGGGATGTGCACTGATATGCGGGAAGCGGTGAGGCGGTGAACGAGCGGCTCTCTCAATGACATGACGACGGTCGGTCAAGTTTGACGGCCAGGGACAGCAGGAAATGCTGCAATCCAGATTGGCCGAGGTGTGTGGTCATGGTCCATGGGAAATGGGTAGGCAGGCCCTTTTTTCTTGGTGGTGGGAAAAGATAAAGAGGCAGCGTAACGCAGCAATAAGGAGAGACACTGAGAGAGAGAAGACAAACTTACTATGGATGTCATGACGTACTCCCTCTCCCCAGGCCGAATCCGGTCGTGTTTGTGTTTCGCCAATGAAGAGATGAGCGCAATCAACGCCCAGGCCTAGAAGGGGGGGAAGAGAAAAGAAAGGCTGTGTCGTCTGTTGTAAGGAGTCGTAGGGAACCCCAGCAAGGGTCGGTTGTTGCACTTTGGTCTTCCGTTTGGGGGCGATTTTTTTTGGTGCCACGCGGGATGGCAGAATCGTAGGCTGAGAGAATGAGAAGTGATTAGAAAGAGAAAGCCTTGAAGAAGGCGAGTCGGAGCAGGAAAATAAAAATCAAGGTAGTGGTTCTCGAAAAAAGGTGTATGGATGAGACGGCAATAATAAGTTGCGTGTGTGTGCGCGCACACCTTGTGCCTCTCCAGTGTGTGAGTGTGTGTGTGTATGCGTGTGAGGAAAAAGAATAGCAAGTGAGGAGTGAGGTGAAAGAGTAAATGAGAGTGAGTGTGTAAGAGAGAGACAGAGGCGAGTCCAAAGTGGGCGTGTGAATAAGTGGGTGTGAGAGAGAGGTGTGTGGTGCGGATGCAGTAGCCACGATCCCCAAGGTAAAGGCAAGTAAGTGCAAGTGCGACTGCGATGAGATGCCGAGAGGAAACGAGCGAGCGACCACCGGAGGGTAAGGTACTTACTACCCTTGCTACACACAGTGGTGGTAAGGTACCTTATTCACTGGTGAAGACGAGGACGAGGACGAGGACAATAAGCGATCTGCTTTCTCTCCTCTCAAAGAGCTGTTGCCGCGAACGCTAAGAAGACGCAGACCCAGACTAAGCAGCAACGATGGGCGGGGTTCCCGGAAAGCGCAGGTTGGTTGTCGTATGAGAAGGGTGGGAAGTCCCGGCCGGACGCGATGCAGGGCGATTTCGATGCTGATGGACGTGTTGGCGGCTTCTGGGGTCTTGCCCACCAGGCTACCGTAGAATGATGGGACGGCTCACAGTTGGTGTGGGTGGTCGTTGATGATGCTAGCCAGTAAAGCAACCCAGTCTGAGTCTGAAGTTGGTGGCCAGACTCGATGGGAACCAACGGCGGGACTGACGGGAGATGGTGAACGACGTCTTGAGCTACCGCGTAGTCCCATATGCTAGCAGTGGTACCCCAATATTCCTGGCAGAGACGATGGAATCTCGATACGTCTAATCAACCATGGGGCTTTGAGAATGGTGGTTGACAATGACACGCGCACTAGTAATGACTCAATGCTGAGTGGCTGAAGATGATTTTGGGAAACCAGAAAAACACGAGGACGAGAACCTCAACGGGTCGGCGGCCACGGCAAGCTCAGTCTAGTTATTACCACATCACATATTCCTTCATTCATCGAGTGGGATGAACGCGGCCCTGTGGAGAAGGGGGGAAGAAAAAGTCAAGGCGATTCTTCATGTGCGGGGCACGTCAGGGAAAATAAACAACCCCCGTGACATACACAGTACACAATAAGGTAGATGAGGAATATTTCCCTACGATTATCGTGGGCTTCATCCACTTAGATGGTCTTCCGTAGTTGATCGGTACCTGGCCTTGGGTCGCTGCCGACAGCTCGGGACTGGGACCTCGGACATAACTGCGATTGGGTACTGGCGAACGACCAGGGACTCCAAGGCATTACAACGAGGAAACACCACCACCATACATACCATGGACGAGAGACCCGGGCCCAGGAGACCAAGACGTGGGACGACCTGGACAATGGGGCCGGGCTGTTGACTCGCTCTAGAACCTCGAAAGACCCACCGTGGCCAACGGAATCTCGGCCTATCTTAGCTATTCCTGAGTCTTTTTTTTTTTTTTTTGTCTTTGACGAATTCCTATGGTTCGCTGTTCATTGTTTCTCACTTTACTTTGTGTGTAATAAGTCTGAGCCGTCTTGTCGTCGCGTGCCAGTGGGGACGGACTCTGAAGCCTTGCTGGGAAATGGGGGCATTTCAATGGAGACAATGAATTCTTCGTATGTAAAGCGTTGCTCTATAGCGGTGCGCTAACATCCAAAAGAGACTCGCGGCGGAGTAGGGGTCGCAGAGGCACAAGGTATGCCGGGAATTGCGAGTGGTTGATTCGTTTCTAGGCATGTCCAACATGGTTTGACCGCACGTTAGCTGCTGCGGACGCTCATGTAGGTAGATGCGCCGTTGTGGTGCAACTGCTCCGTCAAACGTCTCTGATCCAAAATTGAGAGGGGAGGGGACAAAATTGACTGAGGCATTATACGGGCCGCAAGGTAATGGGGTAGCAGGCGCTAGGGTAGGGTCAAGTTCCGAAAGTCGCGATTATGAATCGCAAGGCGGTTTGAGACAGATTATCCGGCCGGTCGTTATGAAAGAAATTCAAGAATAACCCCGTCCCCAGTGTACGGATACCGAGTACCGTACCGGAGTAATTCACGGCGTAGCTATTCGCGAATAAGTCGGGCAAACCACCCGCGAGCGGCGAGTAATAGTAGAGCAGAGCATACATAACAGAGCCAAATAAACTCCGCACGTTCTCCGTTGCGGTCATGGGTGGTTGTAGCCTTGTAGGGAACAGTGCTTTCTCTGCGTCCCGGGTTCCTGAGCAGATATTCGGGATTCTCGACGTTCCAAGAAATCCTGAGCCCAATGTCCCTGACCTGGTTCAGCTTTCTTCCTCCTGTCTCTTGTTGCCCGACCCGACGGTGGGAAACCAGGGTTGTCTTGTTGTTCTCCTCTTCCCTTCTCGACAAAATCGGGGCCAAAACCCGACGCAACCGCAAGCAGCTGACTGGACTGAGAAGCACCGTAGCAGTCCATTCTCAGTGTCCCCTGATCGGAAAGAAGCAGTATCCCTGTCGGCCGGATGTGGATAGCGGACAAGAGGGCTGCAAGCAAAGACCCAGTTGGACCGCGAGTGGCAGGCTTGCTAGGATGTGACTTGGCGCAGTGGAAGGAATTCAAACGAGGGGTAGAATTGTCCACATCTTCCAGAAGCATTCCAGCGAGTGGGCTGGAACTTTCTACTGGGGCCCAGGAACGGTGCACGGCCGCGAGTGAGGTGCAATGCAATGGTGCAGGACGATGGCACGGGCAACGAAAAGGTGGGTTTTCTGGTGACGTTGTCAATCGCCTCCCATGTGCTCTGTAAGCAGGCAGTTGAAAGTTCTCGAGCTTCGGGCAAGGTCCTGGTCTGCTCCACTACAGGGCCGGAATGGCTCGCTGAGTTGTTGTCGAGATGGAGATGGAGGTGAAGACGAAGTCGATTTGGCTTGGGGCTTGCGTGTGAGGATACCCCGTCGATCCTTGGTGATGACGGGAGCGAGGACGGCAGTGAGTGAAGTGGATGAAAATAGCTGCTTGGCAAAACGTGAGCTGTATCCGTACACGAGTTGAGGCACGGGGTACCTCCAATAACTTTGGTGTCCTGCCACGGCCATCGGCCGAGTAGTGTACTTCGTAGGCACAGAAAAGGGGGATCGAGGCTTGTGGTGCTTGTTCCGTTTGGACGCTCGGTGTTTCTGTCGTTTCCTGGTGGACTTTTTTTCTTTTTCTTCCTTCTTTTCCCTTTCTAGGTATTCAGATGCAGGGTACCTGGGTGTTGACCGAGGCAGGCGTCAGGCGTAGGCGCATGCTGAATTGCTGACCGCCCCCAGACAACCCAAGTCACAAAAGTTGCTTGTTGCTCCCGGCATATAGTAGGGGTCTTGGAAGATGAACGGGGCAAGTGAGGAGAAGAGAATGGGAGACCTTGTCAATTTCGTCTGGTCGTCGCGATGGAAAATTAGGATCTCATCTTACCAAAAAGGGCTCCTTCCCTCTCGAGTGTCGAGTTTGCGCATCAGTCTGGGGTTTGGTTTCGCACGAGTGAGAGTCGGGAAGGAGGGGATGAGGTAATGCGGGGCTCTTTCTCATACGGACCTACCTTACCTTAAGGTACCTCAGGCCCGTACCTTGGGTAAGGTACGGGGGGAGGGAGTTACGGACTGTGGTCCAGGACCTTGTCACTCGCGCCTTCCGTTCAGCCAGACTTGACAGGTTCAGAGCTCACGTGGAAGGTACAGCTTTGCATCTGCGCATTCCTAAGTTCTCAATCTTAACCTGATGGACCCAACTGGGGGCTGCCATTGGACGCCACGGCATCGCCAGCATCGCTTCATCGGTGCAAAGTGCAGGAGCGGTGCCGCGGTGCGAATGCAATGGAGCAGGTGCAGCAAAGTGCGGCAGGCGCAGGCGTAATGTGAGGTAGGCACGCAGGGTCCCAGATGGCCGGCTACCTTCCATACCTTACCTACCTTACCTTACCTTAAGGTACTCTACTAGGTACTGTACAGGACTTCACCTTGCAGCTCCATTCCATTACACGCTGCACATCTCAGTTACCCAAACTCAAGTGTTTCGGTCACAACTCGCCTGGGATCGGGAACCGGCCAAGTTTGTCTTGGCCTCTCTGTCTCTCGGTCCATATCTCATCCTGCTAGCTACATATGCCCAAGGTGGTCTAGCACTCGGGTTAGCACTTCCTGATTCCCTTCGACCTACCTTAGCCCTGCTTAGCCCCAAGCTGTCAGTTGTCACTGCTGCCTTTCGACTTGCACGACTGACCGCATCGCCTTGTCATCGTGATCTTAGCTAGATACCCGTATTTTGGATAAGGTAAGGTAGGGAACACAAAGCTGGTCTACGGCCTGCCATGCAAGTCTTCCTTTCACTTACAAACTTCCAACGCGGCTGGCGCTAACCCTAACCAGCAAAGACCCAACGGGCAGCGTTTGTCTCTCCTGAGTCTCTTCCTGGCTCAATTACGCAGCTCCGGAAACATTACCGGCGGCATTATGTACTAGCGCCCTCTTCCTTGACTCGTTCGACCGCAAAGGACCTTGAGATTTCACGTATCAAAACACCAGACGAAAACATGTCCGACACACTCGCAGTCTACGTACAGACTGCGGAAACTCGACAAGATTCCGCCGGGGCCTGCAAACTCAATCCAGCCATCCCAAGTCTTTTCGCCAGCACGGCGGCATAGCGATCCTTTGTGTTTCCATTCATCACGCTCAGATGCGGCCCTGTCAGTTGATCCCAGTATCAACCCCTGTTTGGCAAAGATCCTCAATCATCTTTGGAGTATGAATACAATACCCACGCCAAGCATGTGATTGTTGAACCGGCATCCTGGTCCTTGGTCCCGACTGACTCTGTCTCTCACCGTGCCAAACATGGATGAAGACTTGGGCCACCCATGGAAACGAATGAAGACGTGTTGTGTTGTGTCGTTGAGCTTAGGAGAGTAAGCGACAGATTTTCAACGTACAATGGCAGTCTCCGTCATATCGCATACTGCTACGGCGGTGTAGACGTGTATTGGAGCCTCATTTCCCTCGTCACCGCTTACTTTGGGGCGGGCTTACATGGCAGACAATCTATCAGCTCAGCTGAGCTGCACCGTCGCTTCGGGCCGGAATCTCTAGTTATTCCAACATCGCCATTTACCGGTTCTTCACCCATCTCCGCAACGCTCCAGTCACTTTTCAGTAACAATCACAAATCACCCTACTACTCCAAATCTTCTCCACATGCGACTGTGGGCTATTACAAGAGAGACAGCTGCGAAAGCTTGGTAGATTCAGCAACACCCGAGAAATGTACCGTAGGAAGTCTCACGGCTGGTCGGAAAGCAACGCTCAGACTCGACACATGCCTTTCGCAGCTGTCAGTCCACTGCAATTACCTTTCCCCGGATCCCTTCACCTGCGCTGCCGGACAAGTCACAATTGGATTGCTTATCTCGACTTCATGCTTTCTCTTATCCACAAATCAGAACATCAGACAATTGACAGGAATTGTCCTGACTCGATCTCATCCCAAGGTCTCTCTGACATGCTTCTACGCTCTCTCATTACACGTCGTCTCACCGCTCAACCTGACCTCACCTCAACACCACCCATCCAAGACACCTCGCAACCTGCATCACGGATCGTGGCCTCTCTCCTGACGACTAAATACCCCTGCCGTATGGAGCCTTGCCCTCCTCTTGTCCCAATACAGCCTCGCTTCTGGTCCCAACTGCCGCCCGTTGGGCCAACTCATCTCACCCACACCATCATCAGCCTGCATCCACACACACACACACACATTCACTCACACACCTCTGCTGTCATGTCCACCGCTCAAATCCTCCGCCGACCTTGATTTTCGTCCTTATAGTTGTCTGGGGAAAGCTTCCGTGGCCCCGCCGCGGCGAGGGCTAAGTTACAAAACCTACGCGACGCTTAAGCGCTTGGCCTGACTGAGCTCAAGCTCTATGATCCGGCCCTCGCGGAAAGTTGTCGTCCGTGATCCGGAATTAAGAATCCAGAGACACTTATGGTAGGCATCGAAAGACTACCATTGTCTACACACCCTCAAGCAGTTACAAATTTTGGATACACACGCAGACACTGCTTCAACCGGAATTCGCTCTACTCTCATCTCTCGCTTTGGCCTTTTTTGCGCCCGCCCATCTTTTATCAGGCCCCAGTCCCTCACGATGATGATTGACTTAGAAAAGGATCGCTTTTCAGAGCAGCAGCCGGTAGCGGGATGTAGCGTAAGCCACCACGCGTGGCAGCGTCTGGGCAACCCGGGGTCTAGGAGATCGACTCGCTCTCGGTCCTCAGCGGGAGAAATGCTCGTTCTGGCTGGTATGGCCGTCCAACCTTGCAGCTCTCAATGCGCCGCTACCATGTGTCAGGCCCACGCTTCGGTGAGCGTACCGGCGCCGTTCTATGCCAGTCATGAGCGAAGGAAAACGCACAGACATCTCTAGATGGCCCATACCACGTTGGAATTGACGGCGCATGCAACTGGACGTCAACCTACACATAACGGTAGCATTTCCTACATCATCATTCCCAAACTGGACCTCTGAGGCGTTGCTCGCAAGCTGAAGGGAGCTGGCCGACTGTCTTGCACATGCGCTGGCTAAACCGCAGCGAGCAAAAGAGAACAGCCGGCTGCCCCCTCCAACTCGTGCTTCCGTGCGCCGGCTGCATATTATCTGGGGTTTTCCAAAGGGCCACTCATTTGCTGGTTCATCTCGTCTGCCCACCCCCCTACCGCTGTAACTAGTAACTTGTGATGAGTTGCGCTGCACCTCGCATCAAGTAGCCCGACATGCTCCGTGCTTTCTGCCGTGTAACAACGGCACAGGATGTCACTACAGTATAGCTCATCTTCTTCGAGTCTTTCTCAATGTTGGTCACTTCCGAAGGCTGACGGAATGCGCTAGCAATCACCACCTCTTCGAGAAGAAGCGAGGGTTCTAACGACGGTCACACAACTGCCGGGCCAGAACAGCATGCGAATTTTCTGAAAGCCGCAGTCTTGCGCTTTGAGAAATAAGTTGTCTTCTATTCTTTAGTGCTAATAATTGACAGCAGAAAATCCAAACGCAATCGATGTTTTCGCAGCCTCCAACAAGCACGGCGGCACGGTCACAACGACACCCCGGGAATACCAAGACAAACCGGCCCTCAATTAGCCGCGCCGGTCCGAAATGCCTCCATCGTCCGCACTCCCGAGGTCCACATCGGACCATCCAAGCCATCCTTCATCTCATCTTTCCCACTTGTGTCCATTCCAAGCGGACAAGAGACGCTTACAATTAACCACCAGCTGGGGGCTTGGAATGGTCTCCACCATTGCCAATCCACGACAGGGAGGATGATACGCAATGCCCGGTAAAAAGTCTTCGGCGTCTGTTCGCCGAGCATGCTCACGCCAGAGTTCGTTTTCTGCTTCACTTCCGGTGACCGGAACGTTGGTTGAAGTAAGTCTAACAAGGGTCTCATCATCCGCCGTTGTAGAAGACAAGGATTCACAACCCCAGCGAGCTGGCTGGGTTCGTGGGCCTCGATTTATCCGGCCACTCTTTTCTCTTGGGATTGATCACAAGGAAAAGTTCGGACCATTGATCATGCTCACTGGAATTCCCAGACGGCCGAGCCTTCGTGTTCTGCCAGCATCGAAACATCCACCGTTGATGGTGATTTTTGGCTGATGTCGTTGGCCAGGTACTTCAGTATGCTGTCATGGCGATCCCATGGGTTATTACACTCTGACTGCCTGGCATAATCTTAATTTCTCCCGTCACCATCACATGGCGGCATGGGGTAAAGATACTGCGCGGCCTCGCCCGCCCGCTGAGCGCGCCGTCATCTTTGATGCCTGTACTCAGTACCCCGTATCACACAATACGACGGCAACTCTCGCAGGAGAATGCTGCAGGCAAGGCTATGCTCATCTTTTTCTTCGCGAAAACTACCATACAGACAACCACAGAGACGCAGAGACGGCCGCCGCCCCTCCACCCTCCTTTACCGCTGTGCCGTCCCACGACCCCAACCCCAGGCGCAGGAAAGAGGAGGGCTGCTGACCAACAACCCCGGTTCGAAATCTCACACCGAGACGGGAGTCCCCGGAACCGGTCAGCGCTACGGAGGAGGGATGTCATTCCCGCCCGCTCTCCCTTCCTCCCCCATGTGACGGTGACATGCCATGTCGAGTTGTCGATGAAGGCGGGAAACGGGCGCAAAGCGCCCCGCTATCGACACCGGGACAAGGGGAAACGTGATTTTGGGTTTTGACCGTTCACAATAGTCGCTTCTTCAATGCCCTTCAGAGGCACAGACTACAGAGGCGCAGACTGGTGAGGGAGGAGGGCAGGATTTCCATCACATTCCGAGGTCTCTTGCCGGCCGAGGGTCGGTATGTCTGAAGTCGGTCCGACATTATCATGGCTTTTCTCTTCCCCCCTCGCCTTCGAGATACGAGATATAGCAGTCATGCTAGATGATGTCTTCTTCCATGCCTCGAATTCGGAGACACGGCGGCAACCCGCCAACCCGGGGATGAGTATGTGAATACGTTGATGTCGTTACAACTAATCATCCCTCCCCCACCCCCACAAAGCCCAGCCCATCACATCACATCCATCCATCGCCTCTCTTGTGAGAAAATGGCCGTTTCCGTGGAAAATATGAGCTATCATAAAACAGGGAACACCAGAAGCGCCAGGAATCAAAGGCGATAGCGGTACGATCGCCCGCTTTTTTGCCGTTGAAGAATTTCAATGTTTTCCTCCTCTTTCTCCCTTCCCTCTTTTTCTTACCCTGTCCCTTCCATCCGGATCCTACCGGTTAGTGAGAAGTGCCTTTTTTGTGGTTGGTCCATAGGGTTAGATGAAAGGTGAGGTGAGGCGAGGTCAGGTAAGGAAGGACGGAAGGACGGAAGGAGGTCCAGCTTGCTGTGGATTACAGCCGTACGCCGGGAAGCACGGGAGAAGGCTGCTCAAGCTTACTCCTCGAATACTTTGCGTTAGCTATCCTTCCGGTGGGCATGTAAGCAAGGGAAGGTGAGGTTATATAACTCATCAAACGGTTTTGATATTGGCTAGCCTATCGTAGTACCAGTGAAGACGCGAATAGATATCAAAAGCGCAGAAATGAATATTACTTCCTAGACGATAATGACATTCTGTCGAGACCACGCATCCCGAGCTATACGAAACACTCATCATTGGTATTTGACGAGTGAAAGTAACGCCGAGGTGGTAAGAGTGCAGGGGAAAGAAGAAAGAAAAGAAAAAGGTGAATCTTGTTACTAGCAACCAGACCAAGCGACTCTCGCAAATTCACCATTCAGCCTCTGGCCGTGATCTGGAATGAGAAAAAAAGGTCTTTGCACGAGTATATTTCATGATGATCACCCCCTTTTCTTGCTCTTGTAGAGGAAGGGTATATGTGTATTTCATAGGTAGCCATCTGGTCCGCTCTAGGCGGACGGGGGGCTCACGTAAACCGCAATTACTCCTATGATATCTCTCTCTCCTTCTCATCACAGAAGTACTATAATAACTCAAAATCCTTCTTGGACCTCTTCTGCCCTCGAGGCTTCGTCAACCTTGAGCCGTTTGCTATGACCCGTAATCATTGAACCTCCTCATCGCCTCAGAATACTCCTACAATTTCCATCACCGGTCCATGTATGCTTGCTTCCTCATGCCCAGTCAATGCTTTCCCTCCCCTTTCTCCCAAATCATAACGCCTGGTAATGCTGTTGCTTGCTTTGGTATACAAGTTCTCGAAATTACACATGCTATGCCGCCACAGTCTGCCGATTAAATCATAATTGTTTATGTCCTTTCAACCTTTCCATAAGAAGAAAAAAAAGGGGGTATCTCCGTGCCTCATCCCCGGCCGTTCATCCAGTAGTCTTCCTCTTTTCGTCAAGTGAAGTAAATCCGGCATGCGTTACTCAATCGGTCGACGAGTCCTCAACCTCCAGCCTCTTAGCTGCGGGCTCGCTGTCCCCGTCACTGTCCTCGACGTCGTACTTTTCCTGCCACAGCTTGCGCAGCACCTGGTACAGGAACAAGTACTGCGACTCAGCCTGGACCATACTGCGGCGCTGCTCGCGGAGGGCATCGACCGTCGCAAAGATGAGGTCGTCGCCCTCGCCGGCACCGTCGTAGTCGTCAAGCGCGCCCTCGTCGAGCTCGCGCATCAAGTGCTCCAGAGTGATAAAAGTGCCTGTTCGTCCTACACCCGCGCTGCAGTGGATGATGCGCGGGTTCTCCGAGGTCGTGTTGTACTCGCGCGAGAGACGCATGAGCGTGAAGAAGCTGGACAGGTCGTCGACGGCGGGGACGCCAAAGTCGGGCCATTTGGTGTAGAGTAGGTGCCAGACGATGCGGTCCTCTTCCTCGTCGCCTACGCGCAGCAGGAGCTTGCGCACCTCGATGGCGCCGTTCTCGAGGGACAGGAGAGAGTCAAAGGTCAGCGTAGCGGTCCAGCCGTCGCTCCAGCCGTCCGTCTCGTTGATGACCCAGGGTTCGTGCTCTTCGTCCATTGGCAGGTAAGGGTAGCATTTCACCTGGTTGTTCTCGTAGAAGCTAGTGAGCTGTACGATGACGACGGGATCTGTGAGCTGCTCCGCAATCATGCGCCAGACAAAGTCGAGGGAGTTCTCTGTCGGACCCTGCATTGCAATGTAGCGCAGGGGAGGGAGCTCCTTGTTCGAGGGGGAAGAAAGGGATATCGTCGAGGCGTTGACGTAGTCGAGCTCTTCTGCGGGCACGCGCAGTTTTATGCGGTTGTGATTCCAGGGCTTGATGTTGAAGTAACGATCTTGCGGGCCTCTGCGCATGTCAACCTGCTTGTAAGAGCCCCATTTCGTGGTCTCGTCGGCATCGGGAGCCATGCCGGCAGCCAGACGGTTGCGTTCCTGCCATACTAGCTCTTGGAACTTATTGTCTAAATCTGCAGGGATCCCAGCAGTTAGTTCCCGACCCGCGCCTCCTAGTCTGCGACGAGACGGAGGTTTCGTACCTGGTACGGAAAGGTTCAAGAAAGCCGGTATTCTCGGCTTGGGCCTGAAGCTTTCGTGGCTGCTCTTTCCGGACGAGGCCGAGTCGTCCTTGCTGCCAGCGCCAACACCACCACCACTGCCATCCTTATCTTTTGGCCTCGGAGACGAGGTGATGCCGTCGTGGGAGACGATCGCGGGGGGCGGCGACTGCGGCAGGGAGGCCGGAGGAGGGGATCGTAAGCGCTTGCCGGAGCTGCGCAGGTGTAGGCCGCGGAAAGCGGACTTGCGCAGGCCGGGCTTGGTCGGGGTCGGGGACCGGCCGCCAGTGACGGTGACGGTTGTGGAAGGGTATATTTGCTGAGGCGGCTGTTGTTCATCGATGCCGTTCCGGGACGGAGAGGTCTTTACATCTGTTGTGGAGATTGTCGGGATCTTTGGTTTTCTGCGAAACTTGGGGAGGTGGTCCATCTTGAACCTAGTTACCGTAGTACGAGACGTGGTGAAGGAGCGTCGGGTGAAGCGAAGTGGACGAGTCGGGTGGAGCGGTGGGAAAGCGACGAGACGCAAGGCGACGAGATGGGAGCACCTTTGCTCGACAGTGAGGCTGACGAGCGTAAAGTGGTGGTTTTACAGCGGCCGGCTGGGGCGCGTGGCGTGAAGGGTTCGGGTTGGTTATGTACTGTGGACGCGAGCCTGTGAGGGTAGGCAGGAATGTCGTCAGGGTTTTTTGGGTAGGCAGGGCGCGGGCGAAAGGGCGGCACACGGCGGGCACCCTGCAGGAATGTCTTTCTTTTTTTGGAATTCGGGGGCGGCCCAGCAGGTCGGGCAGCTGCAGCAAGTACTCCGTGAGGTACCTTACCAAGCAACAAGCAAGCGGCCGAGCAGCTTTAAGCGCGGGTTGGGGTAAGACGTTCGGAGTATTAACGGAATTCCGTCACTCTTGTTGGTTGGCTTGTGTCGTCTAAAAGGGGATGGACGTGTGTGCGCGTGCGTGTAAGGTGTGTTTATACACGTGTGAGAGAGTAAGAGTCAGAGAGACTGTCTGTGAGGATGAGAGGGTGAGAGAGAGGTGTGGCTGAAGGATGAAGGTTTGTTGTGAGGAAGAGTCGGGCTTGCGTTGGGCGTCGTGATAATTAAACCAGCAGTACGGAGTATGGAGCTAAAGAAGAAGAAGAGTGGTCCGTAGTAATAATAAAGTAGTAATGGTGGTGGTGGTAAGGAGAGAACGGAACGGAGCGAAACTAAAGACGAAAAGTGTCGTTCCTGGCGATCTAAAGTGGTCGCATGGATGGACCTCTGAGGGGGGAGTGGGAAAGTTCGTGCGTCACGAGTCCGAGTTTGGTTGTGTGGTTGTGTCACTCGGGAGGCACGTGCCGAAGGATGCCCGTCAGGAGATGCCAGATGGGCAGAAATGCAGGGTAGCGTGGTCTTTTGTTGCTGTTATGGGTGACCAAGGTGTATTAGTAGTGCTGTGCGGATAGTAGTATCTCTTGAAAAGACTTGAGAAACGAAGAAGAAAGAAAGAAAGATCAAGAGAAAAGAGATACAGAGCACTAGATGGAAACAAGGGAAACCCGTTACCCGAGGAGGGCTCGGAAGAGGAAATTGCCACGATGAGAAGAAGGTAGAAATTTTGATTGTAATAATAAAAAAGGCGGGTATCCGTTCGGATTACGGGTACCAAAACGAAGATGCTCTCTTTCTCCCTCTCCCTCTCTCTTTATTTCTCCCCTTGTCGGTTCCCCGGGAACTGGGAGCAAACCTAGTCCAAGTGTCCCACCCCACGGCGGAACGCGAATTAGCAACCTGGAAGCGGCAGACGGCTAAGGCTAGCAGCTAAGCAGAGTAGCAGAGAAGTGGGAGACGATGGGAAGAGGTGTCAACATGAGGCGTACATACGACTCACAAACACACCGTATTACTTGGCAGAAAGAATAGGAGGCCGCGGCAAGACGGTCCAGATGGTAGGAGATTCCTGAGTCTTCCTGCGTAAAGGAAAAGAAAAGAAGGTAAGGTAGGTAAAGTCCACTCACCCCGTTGCAACGCTCTGTTTCCGCGCCGAAGGAAGGCAACCGACGGGGAGGGCATCGATTGGGCGAGAAGAATCGAAGCCGAATCAGCGTTCCATGGATCAAAGGTCGAACCGGCGATGCAAAGTCGCCATTGTAACAGGGGTGGCAGCAGAGCAGGGGATGAACGACATCTGGATCGAACATTGGAACGTTTGCCCATGTTCTGCAATCTCGGGCAGTGCAGCCAGTGCACGGCTTCTTGGTCCGCCGAATCCTCGGGAGGCCAATGAATTCTAACGGATACGTACCTACTTTAAGGCTTACAGGCTATACTTTGTGGAAGGCGGGGTGGGGGGTCCCCCCTGCCTCTTCCGCCTGCGAAAGTACACTACTGTGTATGTAAATGTAAATGGAAAGAGAGACCTGGGAAGGGTCCACTGTTTTCTTTTGCCTTAGCCTCCCGTCCTGCCGCCGCGTCCCGAGGAACTGGAAGCACCGCTGCACTGCGTGCCTGCGTGCCCGCTGTTGAGGCTGCTGCCACCGTTCCACCGTACCACCTTCCCAGGCAATGGAAGGCCAGGAGCCCAGCAGGTTCTTGCCTTTGATTCAAGGTTTCTGTCAGGTTCGAACCGCGCTTCGAAACGGAAAGGGGGGGCCACGCAAGTTTTGAACGGTTGCACCGTCGGCAGTTCCGTCTACCACGGTTCATGAGGGAAGACGGATGCGTACGTACCGTATTCTTGTCACCGTCCTCGTAGGAGCCAGAATTTCCAGCTGAGTGAAGCTTGAACATGACAGAGATTCAAGCTTCGGGCCAGCGAGTCTACCTACCTTTCTCCCATGACGACTGGCGGCCGCTCACTGTTTAACTCGATCGTTTTACATTACTAGAGGATTACCGCAGTACATATAGACGCTACCCTACTACTAAAATTCCGTACTATTTACCCTTAGCCCCTTTCCCTTTTTCCTCCTTTCTACCCTCTCCTTATTAAAAGATCGCTATAATCACTACCTTAATAATAATAAAGTAGTTCCGTATTAAGAGGTATTAAAATTAACTAACTATTATATTTATTTATTATTAAAAAGATATAATCCTAAAAATAATAATAAGCGTAAGTAAAATAGTTATATATTCGTTTTAATTATTTACGTTAATTTAATAAATAATAATCTCTTAATAAGATAGCTATACTAAGATAGGCTATAATAATAATATCTCTATTATAATATTACTATTTAGAGAAGGTTATAATTAAACTAAGTAAAATTATTAAAAAATATCTAACTTATTATTCTCTATTTCGTTTATAATAACGAGTAATAATAAATTTAATATTTCGGAAAGTATTTATACTTAATTTAAAAGCTTTTATACTTTTAAAAAGACTATTAAAAACTTATAATTAAACTTTATAACTATTATAATAAAACTATTATAATTAAAACTATAATAATAACTAATTATAAACTTTAATAAGAAGTAATTAATAATATAGTTATTTTTTTATAATAAGTTTAAAAATATCTTAATTTAAGTACTAAATAAGTACTATATTATTTTATTAAAACTGTATTTTGGTATTTATAACTCATAAGAATTAAGTTTCTGCGATAATAAAGTACTTAGACTGGCGGCCGCTGTCGCTGAACACCTAGGCGACTAGGTAAAACCTTACCTCTCTTGCGGAACCCAATTGTGGTGTAAGAGGCGCGCTTATTGGAAATATCGGGTCCCATCCTCGGATCGTCCCATTCGTCCGGCCCGACGATATCTGGGTTTCTAGAGTTTGAGACTCTGCCGATCACCTGGGCGCGCTATCGAATCAGCCG
Organism: Colletotrichum australisinense (nom. inval.); assembly: GCA_014706365.1. Lineage (NCBI taxonomy): Eukaryota > Fungi > Ascomycota > Sordariomycetes > Glomerellales > Glomerellaceae > Colletotrichum > Colletotrichum australisinense (nom. inval.). Next base: position 5,540,774 of record JABKAN010000003.1, read on the forward strand.
CCCGTACCTTACAGATAAGGTAGATGCCCGATGTGCGTACGTATCTGTACGGAATCACATACATACATACCTACCTCTCCATGCGTTGCCCAACTCTCTCTCCACCGGCTAACGCAAGTTCGTTGAATAAACTCTGTACGGAGTACGAAAACTGAGTAGCACCAGGAAACCGTTCCTCGCCACGCTTGCTACTGCAGGCCAGCTGCAGCAACTTAGTAGCGTAGCCCCCGTGCGTGCCCCCCTCTTGGCCGTTGGGCATGTCAGAGTCAGGCACGTCGCATTCCCCTCTAGCGTTGTTCTGGTGGTGGCGCTACCTACGGGATAATAGATCGTAATGGCCCGCCGCCCGCCCGCCTCAGCTGACGACTAACGTGCACCCTCCCCGCTCCCGTCTCTCCCGCTGCGTATGTATATGCGGGATTGTGTTGGTTCGGGGTTTGCCGACCCTTCGTGTTCAGCTGTTGGAGGAAGGGTGAGAGAGTCATGTCGGTGCGTTGCATCCGGGTCATTGGCCCGTACGAGGGGAAGGGAAAGGGAAGGTAAAGGTGCTAAGTTTAGCTGCGAGCATCCATCCCTACACCTTAAACGTTGTTGGTTCTTTCATCTTGTCGACGTATAGAGTATCGCTCTCGTTCAGCTGAGTAGCTAACGTAGTATATCCTCAATCGAGTCATAAACCTGAAATGACTACGACCTTCTGGAATAAGTCTTGTTCGGGTGGAACTTCCTCCGTGACTGATGGGAGAGAACCTGTCACTTCTCCAGCTGACGTTGCCAAGACCCGGCTATTGAGGTAAGCGTTGTACACCACTACCCACGACACGCCTGCTTGGGACAACCCCATCATCTCAGCTTTCCGGCAGAGTTTGTCTTGCGCCGCCGGAGTGTATCCGATAGACCACCCACTCCATCTTTGACAGATAACGCGCGTCAAAGTACAGAGGGTCGACGGCTACAGTTACTACTGCCGCTTTGTTTGTATGTGCGTGTGAGAATGCGTGAATATGACATGGATACAGATTCTCGGATAACCCAGACTGGATACTTGCCGTAATCCGCACCGTCTGGCAAGCAAGACCGAACATTACTCTCTCTTCCGGACGGGACAGGTAGATGGAAATCCTCCGATAAAACGGAAACCTGAACGGTGGCCACCCCTTTTTTTTTTCTCCCCTCTGTGGTTCGAAACCACCTGCCAAGCCACAGACCAGACTTCAGATGATTCACCATCCTGCGCTAGACGAGAACAGAGTAAGAGAAACAGTGGACGACCGGCAAAACCCCGGCTTCACAAGGCATGGATCGGGGCACGCGCAGGAAGCTTGTCAGAAGATTGCGATAAAGTGTGAGTTGAATTTCCTTGCCAAGATTTTTGGCGCGTTTTGATACGGGATGGTCCGTTATAGTCTCTCCGATATATCGACGAGACACTCCGCGGATGACCCGAGAAGGTCTCCGAGGAAGCCTCAGAGCTTTCTCCCTGTATCCCCCCTCTTCCTATAGTTGTAATTACAAGGTTTTATATCCTTACAAGCCGTGAAAGCCACCCGATACCTAATAGTACAATTCATCGCGCCTCTCTCATTCGCGCGTTGGTAGCCGGTTCAAGAGACGACGACGACGCCTGGCCAAAAGTCATGAAACATGCCACAATAGCCGCCCATTCCAAGCCCATTTCGTCTTTCTACCTACCCCAAAGAGCCTCTTCAAACAGCAGAGTACGCGGCCGTCACGAACCGCCCACACTCCACCCTCTGCTCCAGACTAACCTTCCTGCCCTTGCCGTCCTTGCCCAGACGGACCGTCTGCCGCGGCGTGAGCTGGAACCGGTGCACCTCGCCCCCGCGACCGTTGACGGCGTCTCCTGCGCCGCCGTCCAGGGCGCCAATGTACGCCGGCGCGTTGAGGTTGCTGCGCTTGCCCGTGCCGAGCTGGTAGTGCTCGTTGCCGCCCCAGAAGAGCACGTCGGCGCCCCAGTTGGTATCGTTGTCCGAGGACCGCGTCGTCGCGCCCGTCCGCGTGACGTTGTCCATGGTCGCCGAGACGTGCGTCGCGCCGACGGAGACGTTGGCGAGGCGGATGGGCGCCATGCGGTTGGCCTTTTCGTCGAACTCGAAGAGCGAGGAGAGGGCTTTCACCTTTGCCGGGCCCGGGGTGACGTGCGTCCACTTGCCGGTGCCTAGGGATCCGTAGACGCCCTGGCCGCAGGCCCAGAAGTCGGCCGTGACGCGCGGCATGCGGCGGGCGGGCGCGATGTCGCCGGTGACGGACGCTGCTGGTGCGAAGGGGTTCTCGTTGACGGCTTCGGTGGCGTCTACGGTGAAGAAGGTGTTGTTGCCGCCGGCAGAGATTGACGTGATTTTGGGGACGAGGCCCGTGTTGGCGTAGAGTTTGGCGGTGGGGAGGAGGGAGGGGACGTCGACTCTCTGATAGCCCTGGTCCGCCGGCAGGCCGAGCTGGCCGTAGGTGTTGTCGCCAAAGGTGAAGAGCTTGCCGTCCTTGTCGAGGGCGGCGGAGTGGAAGTCGCCGGCGGCGATCTTGGCGATGGAGAAGCCTGAGAGGCCGGTGATCTCCTGGGGCTGGTCAAAGGGCCGGCCGGGCGGGACGTCCAGCTCAGGCCGGGGATGCCCATCTGGCCCTTGGAGGGGTACTCTGCGGTGCTCGAGGCTGCGGAGAAGACGCGACCCTTTGATGTAAGGAGAAGGCTGTGCTGGAGGCCGCTGCTGATGTCTGTGACTTTCTCACCCCAGGCGAGGTTCTTGGGGGTCAGGTCTCTGGCTTTGACGGACTGAGATTCGGGCGAGCTCCAAAAGGGGATCCAAGATGATGATGATGACTGCTGAGGCTGCTGTAGCTGCTTTCCTGCTGCGAGGCCGGTCTTTGATGCTGGGACCGAGTAAACCGATCCGCTGGAGGTGAGTGCGATGATGCGGTCGTTGGAGATGGAAATCTTGGAAATGTCTTTGCCCTTGAGCGTCTCGACGGGCGAAGGGTCAGTATTCGAAGCCCAGGCCCCATTGGACGAGATCACCCTTCTCCGTGACGGCAGCGCCAAAGTCTTGACACAGTTTGATGTCTCTCAGCAGCTGGCCATCAAAATACTTGATCCGTCGCGGGAGCTTGACGAGAGTCTCCTTGGACTGCGGGTCAATGACTTTGCCAACGTTGCTTCCCAGGCATATACGCCCGGGTTCTCCCAGCTCTGCTTGACCTGAAGATGCTGCGAACTGATGAGGTCGCGGTTCTCTTCCTTTGACTGGGCCGCCTTCCTCGCTTCCTCAAACTTGATCTCGGCCTTTTGGTACTTTGGCTTGCGCGCGTCGGGTGATTCCTTTTCAACCTCGGAGCCAAAGTATTGCTTTAGGGGTCCATTGAAGTAGTCGTCGGCGTAGTACAGAGCACCAGCAGTTCCTGCGGTCAGGAGCAATGCCTTTCCCTTGCCCATGCCCGACCTGTCACCAGCCCGGCGAGGTCCGGAGCTAGCATAGCGACGAGCTACGGCAGCGCATCTCTGGGCTGTAAGAGAAGTGCCTGCGTTGCGTGCAGCTGCTCTGTAAGCCTTCATTTTCGGGCTCACGAGAGTTGATTGGACAGAGTGGTGTGAGAGCAATTAGTTTTGGGATGATGAGAGCATTAAGTAAAGGATTCCAGTGACATGAGAAGGAAAGGTCCTTTGGGTGAGCAAGTGAAGTGAAGGTGAGGTGTAGTCGCTTACAGGTCGTGAGGTCATCAACGAAAACTAAAACTTCGATTCGCCCAGGACTTAGCTTAAGCTGCGCAGTAGACTTTCCCGGACCCTTGCCAGTGCAGGGACCGTGCGCCCCGCTGTGGGTGAACCTTCGGGCCCCACTTTGTACCTCTGACCTCCAACCGTTCGCAATTTGGGCCAATGATTTTCCGCCCAGTTTACGCCCAAGGGAGCTGAGCTGTCCCGTTTGGAGCGGTGGTGGAAACCGCCGACCCGGCGCCATATCGGGGCCCCCTTCACGCCAGAGCTTCCCTTCACTCTCAACCCCAGTCTCGGAAGCCCCTCCACGACTTTAAGGCGAAGCTACGATGTATGACGATTCTTGGTACAGCTTCGTGCCAGAGGTGGCCAAGAAAGCTACCACGGCTACCCAAGGTCCAGGCCATCGTCGCAAAGAGTCGCTGTTGCAGCAGTCCAATGTCAGCTCCCAAACCCCACTACCGTCACCATAATCACCATCACCGCAACGGCGTGCTGACAGTTGATGCTACCAAAGGGTATACCCCAGGCTTCCAATGCGCCAGAAGCTCTCGACGAAATCTTCGAAGAGATTGAAGACCGAAACACACCCCGGAAGCCGAGGTCTTGCGCCGCGCAAAGTCCTATTCCGACTTCTACCACGTCGTTCGAGCCCAATTAGCCAAGGATGAGCAACACAGGAGGCGCAGGCGGAAGAGGGAAAAGACATGGGATGCGCTAGACATTGCGACAGACGTTGCCGAATCCAAGGCCGGATCTCGCCCGGTTCATCGACAATACGAAGGGGAATTGCTTGAGGCTAGTCAGCAAGAATACCTGTGAGTAGGGGCTAGCTACGCACGAAACTCGCCCTTGCTAACCATTAGAGCAGACTGTACAAGGACCAACTGACGCTCACCGAACGGCATCTCGACATGCTCATCGACGATACGAACCAAGCACTCAAGCTGTTGACAACATTGTCTGAATCGTTCCAATCCGTCGAGGCACAGACGAGTTCGTTCCAGTCGCAGTGCGAGGACCTATTGTCGGAACAGCACAGGCTCGAGAAACTTGCAGATGAGGTCGGCACCGATCTTCACTTCTACGCATACCTCGATAATGTCTCTAGGAGACTCAATGCTCCTGGCGCTGGACGTCTGGTTGATGATGAATCCTTCGGCGAGATCTTGAGGAACCTAGATTCTTGTATCGGCTTCATGTCGAAACACGTGAGTATTGCTGTGATAGACGGTATCCCTGAATCAAGGTTGACAGAAAAATCTAGACGACGTACCGTGACGCCGAGTCCTACCTGGCTCGATACGAGGCCTTGCTGACCAAGGCACTCCATCTTCTCGAGGTTGGCTTCACCAATAGACTGGAGGGCATCTCCTCAGAGATCGCGAGCCAGATTGCTGGGACCAAGTCCGAGGCCACGCGTCATGCTTTGGCATATGGGCGTTTTGAGGAGATGATTCTTGACTCTTACTCTCTAATCCCTAATATCCACAAAGTGATCAACAGCGTATACGACGAATACGGGCTCCCGATTACTGGCGTTGCCAAGGACATCTACTCGAATACCACGAGCAATCTCTTCAGCTCTTACCTGGCTGTTCGAGACCGCGACTTGAAGCCCATAGTGCAGCACGACCATGACGAGTTCAAAAAGGAGATCAAAGATCTTTCCGTCGAGACAGCTTCGAGGAATTACATCAAGCAGAGCTTCGAACGCGCCTTCAATGAAGCCAATCTATTCGCCAAAATCTTCGGTCTGGATCTACAGTGGAGCTCCGATCCGGAGTCGGCATATGGGGTTCTCAAGTCCAACCAGAGGTCGCTCGTCAACCCCGCGAATCTTGTCCAGTTGGCCGCCAATCTCAATGCTGCATTGCAGACTGCGGATCTCGACACGATCTGTAGTGTGGTCGGCTGGCTGACCAATGAGTATCTGGTTCTCGACTACGATGAGGAGGAATCTCCTTCGCGCGGCAATGCCGCGAACTCAGCGCCAGACTCTTGACCGAGCACCTCTGGGTCTTTACCGACAATGCGTTCGAGGCAGAGATTACAAAGACGATTGCCAAGGCCACGGTCAAGGACGAGGCTCTTACTATTGGCCCAGTGGTCGGCGGCGTTTCTTCATCGAATGCCTTCCCTCCCGTAAAACAAGCGCTCAAGCTTTTGGCCAAGTATGACCAGGCCATGCCCAAGGAACGAAGTGTAAGTTGATAGCGCCTAGAAATTGGCTATGTGTAGTAGAATTAACCATCCCACAGCAAAAGAACAGCCAGGTCATCTTCAAGATCGTCCGGGAAACCATCCAGATCTTGCAACGCGCCGAGGCGCGGATCAAATCCATCAAGGCAGGCACGGATGCCGATCTGTTCATGGTGAAGAACCTCCTCATCATCAAAAACGAGCTTGTCTCTCTCGAAATCGGAGACATCCGGGGCGACACGGCCGCCATGCAACATTTCGGTCACATCTGGGACAACCTCAGCCCCCAGAACTGGGTGGGCTTCGTCAGCAACATCATTGGCGGCTCCCTTTGGTCCCGAGGAGCGACAGCAGGCGCGGCGACCGTCACGGCCAAGACGTTGACGGTCGAGGACATGAGCGAGCAGCTGGACGAGTTGCTGAGACAGTCCATTGTCGCCTTCACGCAGCGCTGGGGCGGACTGACGAACGACGCAAGGGCTAGGAAGCCGGGTGTCAAGCCCATTGGCAAGGTCGAGAAGGATTTGGATGAGGTGCTATTGAGGGCTTTTAGCAACCAGCCTGAGGTGATTGCGAAGCTCAAGGAGGCGATTGAGATTAATGCGCAGGCACAGGAGAAGGCGCAAGAGGAAAAGAAGGGAATCAGACGGTACTGAGGGGTTTATCTATTACTGTACTTAGTAGAGGTACGTACGGTTGAGAGTGAAATGAGACATCTGGTGAAATGCCACGTTTACGGGCTGCTTAGTCTCAGGATTCCCACATTCGACAATAATCATCTCATGAGTATATTCATAGAGAGCATTGAACTCCAGATGGCAGGCTATCATTTTTCTCGGTTCCAAATGCCCAATCCCAATGACCCCAGCTAGCTTCCAATGCTGCACCTCACGTCCGGAACAGCGGAACATGGAGTGTTAAAGCCATAAGCAAGCACCGTTTCGGCAACGATGTTGGGGTGCGGCACGCGGTCAGCGCCAACCTGGGCGCAGTCAGCAGTTGCCTTGTTCTGCATGCCGCCTGATGAACTGGCTGCAGTCTGCAGATGATGTGTGTTCTTGCCGCGCCACTTGAAATGTCACCCTCCTCGATCCAACGCGGCAGTTCGCTTGAGGATCACTCTTGACTTTGCTCGTTCCTTGACCGATTCTGAGCACCAAATTCCTCATTCATTAACATTTCCGGGAGGGGGGATCCGCGAACATGCAAACGCCGCCTCAATGACGATAAGACACGTCTGGTACGAACCATGTCTTCTCATGAGTACCTTGACTTGTGCCACGAGGTTCACAATTTATTCTTGGGGCACCTCAAGCGGAAAAACAGCGAGAGTCTACGTTTCGCCACCCGTGAGACACCGAAGAGTGTATTGAGCCCGCACTATCTCCGACTCTTTTTCCGCAGCCTAATCGGTGGAGAGACACCCGAGGGACGCCGGTTTTCCATCACAGAGGACCAGTTTGTTGAAAATGTACAGGTTAGGGACTTACACAAATTCCTCGCAATACTCGTCTTCGCCGGCTGCCGTATAGAGGCAGCCAGGAACTTCACAGAGAAGCTAGCTGCTATTCCCGAGTGGCCGCCGCCCGAGGACTGTGAGATCTCTAGGCGCGTATGTTCGCTACCAGCCGACCGTCAAAGCTTGACGGAGTTCTTTGACGGGGACGAGGCGACAGCCGATAAGTTCTATGGATCGCAGGCCCTATTCTGTACGGTGGTGCTTCGGCAACGAGAGGAGACTACGATACAAGACGGTGATACCCAGCGTCTACCGTATGTGGAAGAAGAGCTTCTGGGCTCGGGCTCGTTTGGAAGAGTGTACAAAGTGAAGATTGCCAAGGGGCATTTCGAAGACCGCCGCAGAAATGACAACAGGGAACGATGGGTGGCTCGGAAGGATTACATTGTCAGGTCGTCCTCGGATTCCGATATTGAGAGCAGGGAGGAAGGCGAGATCATGAAGATGATTCTCAACTTGTCAAAAACTTGCGAGAACATTATGGAGAATCTGGGGACGTTGAACATCGAGTACCCAACGGGCGCCAGCCCGGCGCCGTACAGCCTCTTCATGCCGCTCGCGGTCTGCGATCTGGGAGCATACATGAAGAAAGACGGTTCGAACGCTCCAAAGACGGCGATCAACAGGGCAGGCTTCATCCGGTCCGCAATCGGTCTCGCCAATGGTCTCAAGTTTCTTCACGAAGAGATGCAGACGCCCGACCTCGACAGGATCGTCTGTTACCATATGGATCTGAAGCCGAGCAACGTCCTCATTTTCCGAGAGAGTGGCAATGGCGATGGGACCGGGCCCCGCTATATCTGGAAGTTGAGTGACTTTGGCATGTCGAGGGTTAAGATCCGGCACCATACCAGCCGCGAGGAAGAAAAGGATATCGCCAAGTGGTTCACCAAGCGACGCGATATGCAGCAGAGGACGATGTCGGGAACTCAGAATCGACGCGGCCAGGGGACGTATCTACCTCCAGAGTCGTTCCGTGAAGGTAAAGTCATGAATACGAGGAGCGACGTGTGGTCACTGGGCTGCATCCTCAGCGTCCTCTTCGTTTATCTCGAGGGCGGAAAGAGCGCCATTGACAATTACGAGACGAACCGTCTCAAGAACCGTAGAGGCATCGATGCAAGCTACGACGTCTTCTTCCACGTCAAATCATTCGGACGCACTTGTGTGCATTCGGCTGTAAAGAATGTTCACAAGCAACTCATTCACAAAGCTGCCGCGAGAAGCGTGAAAGAACATCATGCAGTCCGGAGCATGCTCAACTTTCTCGGGTCCAAAGTATTGAAGATTAATCAGAACAAGAGATGCAGCGCAAAGAGGTCGAAAATATGCTCCGACGCACGCTCGACGCGTATGAGGAGATTGATCGGCTCGAATCTTCCTCGGAGTCTTTGAGACCGTACGTAGAGCTATGAGCATCATTGAAGTCACACGAGACAGAGTGCTAACCTTTAACAGGCCCAAATCCTCTACGGAGCAGATTGTGCAAAGATGGCGCATCCCGCGAGACAATTCTGATGTTTTCAAGGGTTGCAAGGTGTCACCGGATGGAACTCTGATTGCGTACTGGAGCGACAGCAAGATTTCACTCTTCGCCCCAAGTTCTGCCGATAACGCAGATGAAGAATTCCTAAAGGTACTCGGGGATCACTCTCTGGAGTCCTTGGGGTCGACGAGCCGTTTTTGGAAAGCTGTTTGCTTGACTAACAGATATCTGATTGCCACAACCACGGGCAACATCTTCAACGTAGGTTTCAATTTCAGAGTTCTTATTCATGCTGCTGACCTTCGATTTGGCAGTGTTACATATTTGATCTAGGGCATGGGGCTGCAGCCGACTCAAGCCCACATAACCATTGGCATATTCGGCTGCCAACAGTCCCGGAAGTATACATCATGGCGATATCAACCGATCAACAGAACTTGGTCTTCGTTGTGGAGAACCAGGAGGACGAGAGCCTATCGGGATCCATATTCCATGTGAGAATCCAGGATCTCATAGAGTGAGTCTCTTACGCTTATCTACTTGCGTCTAACTTGCCAGTATTTGTAATCAGTTCGCTGACCGTGAGATCAGGATGGGATCTATCTCAGAGGGATATGAGATAGAACAGAGCGGCAGAAACTTGTTGAGCCGCTTCATCGCACTCGACTGGCCTGCCGAAGACGTGATGTCTTTATCGCTCACCAGCCAGAATCGATGCTACGCGGCGATCCGCCCGTATCTCAGAACAGACGACATATACCATATGCCGGTTCTTTCATATTCTCTGACAACTCGAGATATCGAAGAAGTATTCATCGAGCCGCGAGTGAGTACCCAGTTATTCATATCTTTATTATCAGGAAGCCAAATTACTAATACAATTACATTCTCAAGAGCCAGGAGAGTAATGGCTCAAGTGTATTCACGACATTTGCCGGCCTACACCAACAAGCAGCTTGTATTATAGTGTCCCGAGTCTCTTTATCGTTGATCTGCTCGCGAACCCATCTGGCTCACCGACGAGGCGATCCCGATATCCCAGAAACATCGAAGAGTACCGCCTCCTCAGAGTCATGGCCGACCAGAACGACGATACCACTTTCGCACTAGGAATCAAACGAGATGGTGGTCGGATTCGTCTGCTTGAGATCACAATCCCCGAGACGAGACAATCGGTGACTGTTCGCGAATTGGCTCAGCTACCCAGTCTATCGGAAAACGACGAGTTCACCGGCACCATCGTCGGTGATAGCGGAAACCGGCACATCCTCGTTACCGCCCTTGTCGGACCCAGTCGGCACGCCGTCTTCAAGATCAACCTCCCTGGCAGACACGCTACATCCGCAGGCCCCGGACCTCCCACCTGATTAAACTTCTAGGCTATTCAACTCGACATCCTTGTCGTCGTGTTGGTTGCGATGTAACATCTTGCGCCAATTCAGATCTCTCATCTCCGATACCTTGGCGTTGAGGTAGCTTCCTCACGCATCGTGTAATACGTCGCAAAGGTCGCCGTTGTGAGTAGTATAGAGCAGAGCGCATATATCCAAATCATTGGACTGCCCACAATCTTGCCAGTCACAGAGTCCATATTAAAAAGTTCATCCCAAAGAACGTCTGTCATATAAAGGGTTTAGCAAGCTACAATAAGCGTCCAGGCGACGGAGGAAAGGAGGGGTGGGTGATCAGGCGGGCAAGCAAACACTCACAGCTATAAACGAAGGCGGCAAGTAAAGCAGCGTCAGCGTAGTAATAAACACCACCGACTTATTCAACCGCAGCATATTCTCATTCTGCTTCCTGGAATCGAGCTGTTCCCGGAAGGAGAGCGTGTTGGCCAGCAGCTGCGACGTCGTTTGCGCGCGGTAGTGCAGGTCCGTCGCTGTCCGCGAGAAGGCTCTACACTGGCGGCGAAAGTTTTCGAATTCTGATGCTGATTCTTGTACTACTTCGTTGTCTGCGTTCATCGTCAACCCCTTTGGCAGCAATCGGTGGGTGCATAGGGCAGATAGCTCCGTTAGTGTCTCCTCTGACGACTCTAAAATCGACGAGATTGTTTGGAACCGGTTCGCGAGGCTGGCTAGTTTTGTGAGATGGCTTGGTTTCATTGTCGTAGGTTCGTCGATGAAGTTGATGAGTGTTTTATACGACTGTTTTGGAGCATCGAGTATTAGACCAGTGGGGTTGACTTAACGGCGCGTTTCAGGAAATTGAATCTCACCAACGGTAGAAACTGCCGCTCCATTGAGGCGATGTAGAACCTCCATGCGGGAAGATACGTCTCGAAGACGAGTTTATGTAGCCAGACGGGATCGTGCGTCTCGGTCTCGGGATCCGCTGCGACACTGCTGGAGAGCCATTCCATGGCTCGGTTGCTGGCTTGAGTATTCGGCGTCGGGTTGACCATGACGAAGAGACTCTGACGAGAGGCCGCGTCGCAGCGGTGGTAAACACCCGTCTGACGAATCACCCACGTATCCTCGTCGGGTTTATACTCTGGGTATCGGATCGTGTATGATGCTTCTGTCAGATTATCAGTCCCACTTCATGTTTCCTGTAAGATGGATGTTGAGAACTCGAAAGCATCAATGTACGCACCGACCACGGATCCCTTTCGCCGCTCGGTATACGGCATGCAAAAGACCTCTTCCACGTTCATGTTCCGGGTATAGAAGCACGAGACGATGTCTCGTAGCGAGTTGTTTACGCTGAGTTTCTCCATGATGAGCTCGAACATGGGGAGGGTGATTTGTAGTGGCCTCCATGAGTTGCGCTGGCAGATTGAGCTTTGCTCAAGTTAGTAAGGTCGGACGTTGAGCGGGCACCCGCGACGATGACCAGGAATAGGTAGAATGAACGTACATGAAGCGATGGACGTGCTCTCCATTTTGGTGCTGTATGTCTTCTAGGTGATTCCTCAACTCGTCAAAGTTCGTGATGGCATGCTGCTGGCGCTTGACTTTGGCAGCCCTCATTTCCATTCTCATCGTCATCGCCCTCCTTCGCTGGTGAGCGCGTCACGCTGCAGATTCGGATGGGCTCGATGACATCTTCGACGAAGCACTGTTGTTGCGTCGGCGCCATGGAGGTTACAGGACGACGTTGGTGTAACGGGTAAGGCTGAGATGTAAGTAAGTACATGTAAGAAGGAAAAGGGCATTGGTGGTCTATTGCTTTCTATTGCTTATTATGTACTTTGATCCGATTCCGCGGTAAGGCTATGAGAATTATCTACCCCAAGGGCGATCAGCCGCCTGTCTGTCTGCCTGTTCCTCCCGAGTTCTAGCCAATGCTGACGCTTGCTGGCATGTCACCATGCTTTGCACTGCCCATCCATCCCCTCACTCCCCCCCATTGGTAAAAGTCATTGATCCCGAACGGCACTGTCAACTCTCGTCAGCATGATTTTTTCCATTTTCGATTCCCTTGGCAGGATTTTACTCTATCGTGTCCTACAGTCTCCATTAGCATCAACTCACGAAAATATAAATCTTTTTCTATTGGGGGCTTGAGCAAAAACATACCGTATCAACTTCCTTTGGCGCCTTGAAATGCCAAACATCGTCTCTCATCTATCGTCAAGACAAAGATCCCAAGTCAACCTCAATCGTAACGACGACGCGACACAGCGACCAGGGGAGCAAGAAGGCATACCTCAATCTCAAAATCAGTGTGCCCTGGAACATCTTCTCGAGGAGCTGCTGGAGGCTGGCCTTCTTCAGGTACCGACTGGTGACGTTCTGCGCGACTTGCTGTTGTCGTTGCGTCATGATTGCGAATAGTGACTTATTTTCTGGCTTGCTATGAGGTAAAGTCTAGTTTCATCGCTATCGAGATAAACCATCACAAAAGGCTTTGGGGAAGACGAAGTTAAGAAATATAGCGCTGCGGGTGCAGCAAGACGCGCCGTTCTAGGGATTCGGGAAGGGAAGAAGAGTCATCAGCGTGGTGGCATTGTGCTATATTCCTTCCAAACCCACAGCCCCCAAGGAAACAAGACACCGAAGAGTTCCACAACACTCGCTGCCTATTAAGTACTGGGCCCTGGGTTCCGGGTTCTCTGCACCGCAGTTCGCGCTCCATCATACCACTACTGCGAAAATGCGAAAGGAGCTGTAGGCTGTGTCAGGTTACACCCGCATGACGAAACCACAGCCCATCCCATCGACCTGGATCGACGCTCAGCAGATCAAATTCATGATCCTACAGAAACTTGCATATTCCGCCCACTGGAGAAATATCCCGAGCTGAGCCCCAGAAAGTCCTTGTTCCCCAAGTCCTGGGAAGTCTTTATGCTCTCCTTACCGGGCCGGGGTCCAGAACCTCGAACGCATCGGTAGTCAAACCCGTATCATCCGGGGCAGGGCATCGACATGTGGTCCAAAAAAGATGACGAATGTGCAAGGAAAAAATACCACTGATGAAACGTATCAATTAGCCTCACGTCGTAGGACCACTCCCTTAGAAGCATCCTGAGTAGGCTATCAGCCGAGTCACTCGCGGACCGGACAACTTGGTTCGGGCTCGAGCCGATCACGCGCAACATCAATCAAGCGAGGCGCGAGGTTCAAGTAAATTCGGGTATCATTTGAGTTGCTTTCCTAACTAAATCGCTGAAGAGAAAACGCCTCGAAATTGCCCGCTACTGGCTATTTTCGTTGGTTTTCAAAAACCTCAAATGACATGGGATAAAATAACGGTCTCCAACATGATGGGGGATATCTTGTACCAATCTATCCCGACGAACCAAGCGCCACGCGATGCACCTCTCACAATAATCCGCCTCTTGAGCTTCTCCTAGAAATCCCTTCCTACTTAACCCACTCAAACACATCTTCCCTCAACTTGAACCGCTCTCCTCCCGGCCACTGCTATAGCCGCTCTCCGCACCGCCTGCAGTGGCGGCTGAACTGCCGGCGGCAACTGGAAGTTCGGCACTGTTGCTACGACCTCTGGCAGTTCCGGCGGCTGCGACCGCACTGCTGCTACTGGTGCGGCGGAGATCCCGAGGGGGAATGGGGATCTTGAAGTCGGCCCCGCTATCTTCATCTTCTACGACGCCTGCCATCTCATCTCCATTTTCCGGCTCGCTGTCGCCCTCGTCGCCGCTCGACATCTGTGCATCGTCAGGATACGGTCTGTCAAAAGCAGGGCGTGAGCTCGTGTAACGCCCCTACCTTTGAATCATCGTCCGAGTTGGACTCGTCATCATCAGCGTTGGAGCTGTCGGAGCTGTCACTGTCGAAAGCGAAGTACAAACCCGGTGGCGGTAGAGGCGTGGGGTTAAGTTTCCGAACGGATCTAGACGTGTATTCGATGTTGATCGGCGATTTCTTGCGGGATTCGGACGTTGCTGATTTTGCCTGGGACCCAGACGACCCCAATGGCGATGTGATTCTGCTCATCAGCTTGGAAAATTCCTCAGATTGTAAGCTGATCGTCGTTTCCTGCTTCACATCCACTTTCGGCCTCTTCGTGGTGGCGACCACAACAAAGTGATCATCGGGAATGACACCACCCAGACCGCAGGCGTCCAACTTGCTGCCGCCAGCATCTTGAGGGACATTGGACCAGGGGAAGTCGGCCTCGATGCCCTCATCGCTAGTCTCTGAGCCGTTTTCCGTTGTGACGGCCACACTCGGGGCCTTGCGGCCTTCAACTAGCGGTCGGTATGGGAGCGCCGAGCCTGATTCAGTGCGGCGTGGTGGATCAGGTCTGAGGAATCCAGCACTCGAGGACAGCTGTTGGTCCTGGCCAGATGAGGTCATGTACGACGCCGGGGACGCATCACCGGGATCGCCAGAGAGATCGGTACAGAATGGGGCGCCGCTGTAGTAAATGATGGCACCGTCCAAGCGACGCCTCTTGCGGCGTGAGGACCCCGACCCATCCCATCGTGACTCTCCATTGTTGCTATCTTCCACGGCTCCGTACGATGATCCAACATCATCTAGGGAAGTTTGTTCAGCAGATGACGATTGATGCACAAACAGTGGCTTGTAGTGGAAGGTGTCCGCCGATGGAATTGGATACTCCGGTTTCGATTGGTCGGACGAGTTCTTTCCGTATTCAGTGGAATAAGACCCATTCTTTCCCGAGCGTTGTTTACGCTTCTTGCTCTGGTTGTCTGGTTGTGCCTCATCGGACTCATCGGACCGACTGAGTTGGGAGGTATTGCCTGAGCTGTCGCTACTGAACTTGGTCCCCTCTGTACCACCGCGCCACCTGATTTTGCGACCGTCGTGCGAAAGCTGGAACTTTGTGCTCTTCTCAGATACTGCACTCCTGACGTAGTCGGGGGCAACGTTAAGCATGTGCAATTGAGCCATGTTACAGAGCAAGTTCAAGTAGACCCAGCCATCAGCATCCGGAGACACATCGCCCTCGGTCATTAATGCCGTCAAATGGGGAGGAGCGAGACCCAGGTGACGAATGTAGTCCATGTTGGCAGTCGGGTTTTGCGTGCGATCAGGGTCGAGGTCGAGCGGTCTCGTAGGGCGCTGCTCTGGTGGCGGCGGGTCCGGTGGTGAGGTGCTGCTTGCATCTGCCGTGGTTGCCCAATTGCCACCAGAATCCCGTTGATCGCCATTCGAGTTGGAGGATTCACCGTCTTTGGCAGCGTTCTTCTTCGCGTCTGACGCAAGTATGGGAGCTTCGCGGGAAGGCTCACAGTAACCGGGGGACGTTGGAGGGCCCATGGTGAGTAGTGGTGTTGCCGGTTGTCGGCTCCACCATGATCGGGGCATATGAAGCGATATTGGCTGCGGACTTGGGTTGAGGTCGAGCGAGATTCCGCCCGCTAATCTTACCCGTGAAAATCTGCTCCAGTCGACGGACAATCAACTTCTTCCTGTCCTTTTCCGTCAAAACCATGTGTCGCGGGTACAACCCTCTGGGATATCCTTCAGGTAATTCTCCACCTTCTGCTCTGACGATTTGGTTCTCGAGCTGACAGAGGGCCGAGCGAGGTGTGTGCCGGATGAGTTTGCCCCAGTTGACATCGAAGCATATGCACTGTCAACGGGCCTCGAGTGAGAGCCTGAAGAAGACGATGCATGCTTCGAAGCGTAACCAGAACCTGAATGCAAATGAGCATTGTGCCTCGACTTCTTTCGAGACGACGAAGCTTCAGCACTGGGGGTACTGCTTTCCAAGCCAGACGCAAACTCGCGTAGTGTACTCTCCAGCTCCCTCTTCTTCCGCTTGGGAAGCCCATGGACCTTGATTTCGAATAACTTGTCTCTCTTCATCAACTCTGGTCCTTTCTGCTTGTAACGTTTCAATTCGTCCCTCAGCCTCTTGATCTCAACCGTCAAATCGTCGATTACGCTTCGGTAGTCGTCAGCGCTGCTGCTGTGCGTGGCGCTCGGCTTGTTGGCCCCTCTCATCATTCCGTCCATCGCTGGTCTCAGATGCGTCAGGTAGGCCGAGGGTTTCGCGTCATCGTTGGAGGAATCGCTCTCCTTCTGGAAGAATGGGGATCGACTGAATCTGAATTAGACCTTCTCCCAAAAACTGGCCTAAGTGCGCTTACCGTCCATTGCGCCGGCATACGTTGTCGTGGGATTCTCATTGTTTTGATCGAACCATTTCTCTGGGTCGCTAGGGCCGGTATTGTGGCTCTCGCCGGAGGACTGTCTGTTAGGTGATGATGACGACTCCGGGCTGGCAGCGGCCAAGGCTCGTTTTAATGCTGCTTTCTCAGTTGCTTCGTGTGCTAATCGGTGGTTGCGCAGTGTGATTGAATGCTCTGGCGAACTTCGGCGTGGTAGCGGGTGTCCATTCGGCGACTTCGGTGGGCGCCCGCCCCCAGACGTAGGCTGGGCGTCGGGCATCTTGGGCACCTCAAGACGCCTAGCTGAATTGGCAGATTCTGCGTCGGTGCTCGCGTTGCTATGCGAAGTACTCAGACGACATGGAGTCGGAATTCGGGTTGTCGTCGTGCAAGCCGTTTTGTCGGTAGTAACCACTTCGACGAAGTGGATGATGGGGGGAATGTTGAAGCTGGATTTCGAGAGGAATACTGTTTGTAGGCTGCGGATTAGTTGGTGTTGGATGGCTGCTCAAGTGTTGGACCCTGAAATTGTGTAGGTACAAGAGTGTATATGTCGAGTGGGCAGGGAGGCTGTGATTGGTCGAGGCATCGATCGATCGATCGAATGCTGGGAAAAAGGTATGACGACAACCTCCGTCAGAAGCCGACACGGTGAGAGGGTAGCACTCACGTTAGGAGCAGAAACACGCACAGTGTAAGACTGTAGCTGATTTCAATCCTGAGGATCAATGTGTTTCCACAGCCCGTTTGTCGTTCTGCCGCGCAGTTCGCGATGTGTCGCGAAGGCTGAGAAGCTCAGCTCTGGGTGAGGTTTGGAGAGAGTAAGTGGTGTTGGTGTTGGTGTTGGTGGTTCGAGAGGAGCAGCCCGCTCTCGTGACCTTTTTGCCACCAAGGCCGCGACTTTCTTCCTCGACGGACGGCGGTCTTGTTGAGAGGAAACTTGAAAAGACGATTCGTTTCGCAGGACAGCTAAGTATCTCTTGTTCGCAGCGCAGGGCAGGGCAGGCGTCTGACTTGTGGGTAATGGCAAATGCAGAGCCCAGGGCTCGAGGAAGAAAAACATGTCTGTCGCCGGGATAAGAGCCAAAATGTATGGGGTGAGGGCACGTTCACGCCGCCTGGGTCGCTGGTTGAATGGTGCGGGGCGGACAAGGTATGGATCCACAGCAGCTCGCAAGCTGCTTGGTCTGATCTCCAGGACCTGACAGGGTTCTCGGGATCAGAGTCAATCGAAGAGGCAAGTGGGGCGCTAGTTACCGCGATGAGAAGGGGTGTGCCTTCTCAGCGTCTTTTTGGCAGAGGGGAAGGGGGTGTGCCAATAACAAGATCCGAGGACAGTCGCTCTTGCTGCCCTGGTCGCTGGTCACTGGTATCGTCTCAGTGGGTGTGTGGTTGTGGTGTGTGCCGGCCCCGACACTGCCTGCAGAGTCAGACACAATCAGACAATGGTGGCAGGCCACCGCAGGGCTGGAAAGGGCCATGGACGCACCTAGGCCTTTGGGCAACTTTGGATGGTGGTGCACCTTAAGGAAGGAAGGTCCTCCGGCTCCGTACCTCCTTCCAGAATTCAGACTGCCACCGGCGCTTCATTCCTTCCTCTGCATTAGTCCGAGCCTTCACCTTCAAGACCTTGTTGCTCCGAACACACATCGCCCGCCATCCCAGTCACGTGGATGTTCATGTGCATCTTCAACTTGGGTGGCGATCGCCAGCATGGAAACGCGGACAGCCACAAGAATTGGGTCAGGAAAACCTTCTTTCCACCTTGCTTCTCTCATCGTTGCCCGGGTACATTACCAGACAGGTCGCTGGTCGCGCCTTGCTCCCCTGTCGAGACCCTTGGTTTGAAGGCGGTGGCAGGTACCTCCCTACCTTGCATTTTACCACAGCAAGAGCATCTATGTACTGCGTAAGGTAAGGTCCCGACCGTTGCGGGCTACTTACCTAGGTCCTTTCAACTTCCAAGCTCAGCTCTCTGCCGCGTCTGTGGGTATCATCAGGTCTTTTGTGGACTGGAATAGAGAGGACGAGTAGACTCAACTGCGTCTTCACCAATCATTTCGGTGGCATTTGAACTGCAGAGCGAGGCCAGCATCATGGTTTCACCAGATAGCATGCATCCCGTGTTCCATACAAGTACGGTAGTGAAGGCCTCTTTTTTTTTCTCCCACGTAGGTATCCGTACTCTGTAGATTATTTTGACAGCGATTGGAGCCATCCGTGCACAGCTGCACACCGCGACCCCTAGGTATCCCCCACAGAAATTTCATGGAGCTTCTACAACCAGGACCGAGCGCAGCGCAGCGAGTGACATGCCATGCTCGTGGCCGAGGCAGCAACAGTGACATTCATCCCAGCCACCATGTCACTTTTTTTTTTTTGCCAATACGGATTGAGAAGGCACAGCTTACGTCATGCCACACCCACTCCTCCCGTTGGGTGTCTTGTTGCGCCTGAGGTCCAAATGCGATACACAATGGTGGACTTTCATACAAACACCACCACCATCATCATCCTACGAATCTCAAGCCGAGTAGAATAATTCAACTGATGATGAATATGTATACCACATTGCAGGTAATTTCGGCCAAAACATATTTCGCGCTTTGGACAGGAAGACAGCGCGATTGAGGGCCTGTTCATTATCCCGGTCCGCGTCCACCGTGGACAACGAACAAGTCGGAACAACAGAGCAACGAAGGGCCATCATGATCCATTCGAATATCGCAAAAGCTCGCCCTCATTCGTCAAAATGAAAACCACGAGTTCGCGAGTGAGCTACGACAGCCAATACTCATGCAGCACACGGGCCGCCAGACGACCAGTCATGTCAAGGGGAGTCCGCATTATCATGAAGCCGCGATCTCGCTTTTGCTGTGTCATCGACGCAGTTGGCGGCCACAGGCACCAGCCCGACTATGCCAACTTGCCGTATTATCTGACCGTTTCCCTCTCCAAAATTCCACCTACGCAAATCCAAAAATCTCGGCTCAACTTTTTCATCATGGCGCGCGAATGCATGGCCTCCCTTACGATTCTTCATCGCCGATTCACAGTGTTCTTCAATGGAAACGGCTTCGCCTAACAACATACCTTGCGACGCAGTATTGTCTAGCATAGGGATAGATGCGCACGCACACTTACAACCACATACGGCCATGGTCTTGGATCAGCCAACCACAGTTGCAAACTCGATGCTCGAACAAGAATCTATTGGCCTGTCGCATCAGGATCAGCTCACCGCTGTGGACAAAGCCGTCTTCATTCCGAAAAGAGATGTCGGACACGATCGTCAGTTGTCAATTCTGCGAGTTCCATTTCCTTCTTCAATTTTCCTTGGATCACCCCCCGACCCCTCAAAACCTACTGCCCACTGTGCATACCTCTCGCAGTAGTATGTACGGATACTCTTCACATTTCACATTCACACCCAATTGCCCGTTGGGCCAGGTTCGGAGGTGTAATTGCCCTGACCAGTCAGAGCCGCAGGAAGTTCATCCGTCTCCACCGTATGTTTGCTCATTGGCCATTCGCACTCCCTCTTCCGTCATTCCCGAACTACACGCAGGGCAACCCTGACACCAAGGGCACGTCACCCCTGACTGCTTCACGCCCCCCTCGGAGCTTGGAGGTGGTTCAAGGACAAGGACAGCCCAACACTGTGTGACATCCTTTGCTGACTTGACTCTCTCTTACGCAGTATGTGGTAGGTAGGTAGCTGTTCAGCTGTCCACTGCTGAAAGTCGCCACCGACTCTCACGACTGGTCTGGCCAGATTTGCAGGTGTCGCTACCTTGTTCGAAGATCATTATCGATTTCGGACACAGACTCCGCACATGTCAGCCAGGCACGCCTGTCCAAGGCGCAGGATGCCGTTGCGTCTCTTTCTCGGTTTTCAGGGTCCGGCGATCACAGAAGTCCACCTTCACAAATCCCACAACCCACGATTATGACGGAAATCAAGGCAGACTCGCATTACCATATGCAACCCTGATTCTTCTTTGCAAAAACCCCTCGCCAGTCCCCGACTCTTTTTGTGCAGCGGTATGACGTCAGTTGGCCCTCAGCAGTTGTGCGGCGAGGTGCCGACGGCGAAACACAGCATTTTTCCAGAGTTGTAAGACAGTCGTCGTCTTGGATGGGGTCTGCCGGCCGTCAATCGGCGCAGCCGGGCATCGTCGACGGGGGAAAACACTACAAAGACGGGCCACAGCACGGAGCGATCCACACCGGCAGCTCCGTCTTGAGCACCGGACACCGGCCTCTGGATACCTCTCCTTCACCGGCGCTACCCGAAGATCCACAGCCAATCAGTAACGCCACCAGTCGACTTTGGAATAAGCTTTGAGTCCCCGATCTTTGCGAGCCGCATCGCTAGCGTGGATCGGGAGCACCCAAGGACCCTTCGTGCAGGGTCGTTCCCCCTTTCTCGCCCGTCGCATCTCCCGACCGCACCTTGATCGCCCATTCCAGCCACTTGGAAGTTGCCACAAACAAAGGGGAGATGGCATCTTCGATCAAATTCGCGGTCCAAAACGATAGCAAAACCTGGAAACCTGTCAAATTCCCATCCCTAACACAATCTTTCCGCATCTCACAGTTTATGCAGATCTAGCAGAATCTCATTCGATACCCTTCACAATGCCTCGATTCACCATCGATGTGGATCTACCCGCCTAGACCCTCGCCTCGGGCACCACGCGCACGACATGGAGGGGAGTGTAATTCGAAAAGCAGTGAACCCACCAAGAGCTAGCCAGACCATTGGACCGGAGGCGAAGCCATCCCCTGGCGGCACAGACGGTACTGTCTGCTGGTAAACTTGAGCTGTCGCGTGCCAACAAGACTTACCACCCTTGTTGCCCATGTGGCCCTTCACTTGCTCCGGTGCTTCTGCTCCGCGAACGTCTGTCCCTCGCAAGAACGTGAGGAGCTCTCGCATGGCGCTTAGCAGCTAATCTGTTGCAAGCGACTGGTTTTCACCCATGCGGAGCGAGTAACGAGGTTACTCATCATTCCCCTCGGCCTCTACTGGACCAGACTATTTACGGTTTTGCTTGCGCTACTCCCCACCTCCTATTCGATGGGGGAGATGCTGGAGATTCGGCCCGGAGCAAACTTGACAGGCACCAAGGGCACCCGTCAGTTTTGTGACAGATCAAAAGTTTGATCTCTCAGATGGACCAGGATTGAGGCAATCTTCCCGTTGGCCCAGTGGCGAAGCAACGGTCGTGGCCCAACTGGGGCACTACGACTTCTCCTCGCTGTAGTTTGTCTGCACTGCGGGCTCTTGCCGACGCGAACGGAGCTTAGGGTTGTCCTGGCACACTCACGTCGACAACCCGCGACCAATTACCTGTTGCAATCGCTTCGGATTGTGCTCTGGGAACCATCCATCTAGCCGAAAGGCCTCCACCAGAGAACAAACGTGGCAAACGTCGTTTGCTGACCGGGATCCCTCTTCGTAGGGGACGAACTGGAAGTTTGCAGATCCGGCAAACAGTGGTATTCATATCACATGGGCTACCAGGGCCAACCCATAGCCATCCCTGGTCAAAGCTGCCAAGCACACAAGAGCAATTGAGCCCGATCTTGAGATCGGCGTTGCCAAACTCAGTCGGCTGTCGCATTGCCTTCCCCCCGCCATCTGTGTACCTGCCCACAAACGAGGCAGAAAAAGCATACTGTGTAGAAGACCGCTTGTTCGGGTTCACTGCAGAGATACAGGGAGCGCGCTAAGAAGCAGCTTTGTTTCCCAACCTAATCTCAGGTTTGCCGCCCATCTTTTCATTCCTTCGGGCATCCAATTTACTGCTCATTGGCCACTGAGGATTCTCCGAAGATCGGTCATTGCTGGGGGGGAGGATCTGGTGCTACGGTGCCGCAACGCCTCCCCCGAAGCACCTACTCGGTGGGGAAGAGACGGCGTCCCGGGCGCGGCCGCAACGAACGGCAAATTGTGGCGCCCTCCTGATTCTTGTCCAACAAGCGTTGGTGGCGAAAGACTGAGATGAGGCTCGGTGCGACCCCTGATGCCACCGCTTTCTAGAACACGATCGTCTCGGGCCCGAGATCTAAGATCCCGGTAGCGATCTCAGTTCTAAGTAGTTCATTTGCTTGCTGTCCAAATCCCCCTTCCCCACCATCTGAACGGAGATGGTGGCAACTGTCAACCGCGCATATTGGTGTCTCTGATCCGCAGCGCTGTGGAAGACGAGTTTTGGGGCAACGTCTGCATAGGTGCGCGCACGGTTCGATTGGACACCACGAGATGAACAAGAGTATTGGCGGCTGAGTAGATGGAGTCTAGAACTGGTACATAGGCACAAAGGTTACCGATGCAGTGGGCCCACATACTTAAGACTCGTGTCGGCGCGTTGCAGATGGATAGAGAAATGGATAGTGACACAACCTCCTCAACTCATACGATTGTGTTGCCCCCGCGATTTACTCTTTATACAGACATTACTACAGCACTAATCTCCAAGGATTGCCCGTGGAATGAGTATCACCACAAACGTTTTTCACAAAGGCACGGTATCAGAAGTTCTTCGATCGGGCCATGCGAACACAAGCACACTTGGCTTTGATCGACTCAATAGCACCTTGTGTAGATATCCGTACTCATGAGCCCGATTCCTATATACGGTTCTACTAAGCAGCATACATCAAGTAGTCTCGCTATACGGACGTATGCGGGGTATCTAACACGACTCTTCGAGGTAGTCTTTCTTCACAACTCGTATCTACGCAATGAAGACACTTGAGTGCCGCTGCTATTCTAGCGTGAATAGTGCAGAATTTTATGACAACTTCATGGGTCAAGACTTAAACTTTTGAGAGAAAAGAATGAATCCAGTAAATCTTCTCTGTGTTTCCCTCTGGGAATGCCATAATATTATTCTTGTTTTCATCTGGTTAACCCTGTGCTCTTCACGATCATCAACCTTTGTTCCTCTTAGGCTTTCTTACTTCAGAACGGGGAAAGGAGGACGTCTGAATTTAATCAACTTGTACGGCCTGGGTCGCAAAACGATAATATTTGCAGCGTCCAATCTGAGGAAATATCAGCTCATTACGTACTAATCTCTTTGGTCATCGTAGTTGCGGTTGAGGCTATTCTGCTCTACAGGTAAAGGTAGAGGGTGATTCGGACATCCAACATGAGTCGAGTGGGTATTGTAACCATTGCGGAGAGTAACACAACCTCTAACTTGTAAGCGCAGCAGGTCATAACTTTTTACGTGGGTGAGAATCTCGGCTCTTACACATGACTGCAAGCTTTTCTCGTTTGTCTTGGCGTCGCTACACGCGCTGGAGGACGGGACGTCGTCGTTATCGCGGACTTGGGCCATATATCCGACGTCGCCGTCGTCTTGTGGCAGAGGAGCCCTGTACGGAGACGAGACCATGGACCTCCCATTTTGAACGCAGAACTTGCGTCTCACGACATGGATGACGAGCCGTCATCAAACTCGCAATAATATCACCATGTTAACAACAAGGGACGCTACGACGTCTGAAATAGCCTTCTCGGCGATACTCACTGTGTTTCTCGTTGTGTGGTTCAGGGAGCGGCCGCTCGTCATCGAGCCGGCGCTGATAAGCCGGGCCACTATCGACTCAAGATCCGGATGGACCAAGAATAAGGGTACGGCGACGTCCTTGTAGCAGACTGCGGTGGAAACTTTACCAGATGGCGAGGCATTTGGGTATCACCGAAATCGCTGCGGTAACGATGGGTCGGGATCAGGAGGTGATAGGAATAATGGATGATGAGGGTATTCGTGGAGCAGCCCTAGAGGTATGATGTGAGTTTTGCGCAGGATGCAGTAGTCTGGTGATTTCAAGAGAGTGGTGCTGGTGTAGGAAAAAACTAACAGGGTTGCCCAAACACCTTTCAAGGGCGGGGCACTACTCACTTGTGGTGATGGTGTGGGAAGGCTCAAGAAGCGAGAAGGAAGAAGGGGGTGAAGGCGAGGGCGCAGAAGATAGAGCCCGATAGTGGCGTAGACGGTGTATTACATCGAGCAGGTTGGGAAGCAGGATTTACAAGTTGAGTAGGAGAGAACTGAGGCGTTTTAGTTAAGATTGCGACTCAGTTGGCTTGCGTCGGAGAGTGTGAGGGTATGTAACGGTTACGAACCGATGAAACTCAGGTGTTGATCCTTGAACCGAGTACTTATCAGCAGTTCAATACGTTATGGAAGCGAGATGCAGAGAAGTAGAAAGAACATGAATGAATGAAGAGATCAGAAGGAGGGGACTTTGAGTACTTGACCATGTTGAAATGTTATTTTGACATGACGATACTTCCGATTTACATCTCCAGGTGTCGAACTGGGGCTCCGACACGAGCGCAGGTCCAGATCATCTTAGGGGCTATCACCGGTTCCTTTCTCAGCAGCCAGCAAGCTGGCAGACCTGTCGTTGAAACCTCATGTATTCGTACTACTTGGAATGCCGATTAAGACCAATTGAACCCCCGCCGCACCTCAGATCCGGTGGTTCGAGCCAGGTACCGTTTAACAGGGATGCCAACTCCAGGATACATAGTACAGGTTTACAATTTCACAATGACAAGGAGTGTTCACGGAGAAGCTATAAAAGCATGCATATAAATTGGTAAATACGATCATCTCTATGGCGATACAGATTTCTTTTGAAACTTGGATTCTTGCGCTCTCAGATTGCCTACTACACTTCTCATATTAAGCATACGTGATTTGTCGCCCAAGATAATAGCAACCAATGTAGCTCTCGAGAATTTTCAGGTATCGTGATCCCTCAAGTCAACAAGCGATTTTTATAGTCGCCAATGAGTTGCTCAGCCCCAGTCGGACAGTGACATGGCTGCTGTCACTCAATAGTGTTGCCGATAAGAGGCTAGGACAGTCGTGATTGTGAATGCCTAATCCCATCATTCGTAACTATCGCAGGTTGGTATTCAATCTCCAACCATGTATTACAGAATCAGATCAAGGAATTCAAATTAACAAGCGCCACCTGAAGAGCCTCAGCTGCTCAAGGGTTAGTTCTTTGAGCTGACGCAGGTGGTAAACATTCCTAGACTCATACGGATACGAGTACCCACTTTGGCGTCGAAAAGGATCCACTCATCTGCCGGCTCGGGGCGGGGCCTCGGACCCAAAGATTTCCGGACCCGGGAGATCTCCCTGCCCCACCATCCAGAGTCTGCCTTACGAGACCCGATCGTAAGAGAAACGTGAAGCGAAGGTTTTCCCCTTTTATTGTTTACGAATCTTTTGACTACGACATACGTCTTGTCCCCCAGATTCCCCTCTTTTGTAAAGTTTTGTGTAAATTCGTCCGATTCGCGCAGCTCCCAATCCTAGACGGCCTCGCCGTCCCGTCCCGTCCGCACTTGACGTCCCGCAACTTGACGCCAAGACTCCGCTGTGTGCCGACAAAGTATGGAAGGCCCAACGATGGCGACAGCCGGCGGTCAACAACAAGGTAGCCACGAGGTGGCCGCGCGGGCCCTGGGTGACAGGCCCCTGAAGCGCGACCCTGCATGTGTAGAGTGCCGGCAGCGGAAACTTAAATGTGACCGAAAGCACCCCTGCTCAGAATGCATCACAGTATGTGCCGTCTTTAGTCAAGCTCCCCTCGTCCCTTACAGCTCTTATTGATACTACTTGTATCTCATTCATGCCATCTTCCTCATTCCACATCTTCTACCCCTACTGCTGACACGAACTCTCACGCAGCACGGCCGCCATTGCCTTGCTCCACCACCACCGGGTCCACGCAAGCCGAGGAGGAAGAATCATCATGAGCTACGCGACAAACTCGCGAGCATAGAGTCCCTTTTGGAGGAATGTATGGGATCGAAGCCAATCTATCTCGCCAATGAAACGTCTCCCGTTCCGACCGATCAAGAATCTCCAACGAACGGCCAGAACCACGATTATCATAGACCTAAGGTTCAGTCGCCAGGATGGCTCGTACAAACCAAAAACGGGGTCGAGTTCCGCGACAGCAAAACGGCGTCAGCTACCCGTGAGGATGTAGGTGAATGTCTTCCTTCCTATAGCTCGACGGCATTTGGCTCTTGAAACTATTCTTCACTTTGATTGCCTCCCCATGCACACCCATGCCATCTCAAGCTTGAATCATACTCACACAGTGTCAATGCAGGAACAGACCATCCGTGCCCTCTTTGAGGTGGAAAGCGAGCAGTCAACATGGCTACCTGCTCTCGCCTTCCTCAATCAGCATCATGACTCAATAGGCATATCTCCCGCCTCCGGGCTCTCCTACAACTGTGTCCCATCTCCACCCAACATCATCATCTTGTGGAGAGTGTTCTTAGACAGAGTCAACCCTGTCACCAAGATACTTCATATTCCGACGTTCCAAGCCAATATTGCAGATGCAGTGTCCAACTTTCACACCATCCCGCCCGTCACACAGGGGCTTTTGTTTTCCATCTTCCTCGCAGCATCTGGTTCTCTTTCGCAAAAGGAGCACTGGGACTTGTTGCACTGGTCCAAGAAGGATGCCTCGACGGTTCTATCTAGAGGCTTTAAGACTGCCATGGCACGATATAACTATCTGAAAAGGTTCAACGAAGACACGATAAGGAGTCTAATATTCTATTCAGTGAGTGAATCATACGAAAAACATCATCCTTCTGCTTGTCTCTGCTCATTACACGTGGCTAACCACCACACAGTTACACCAACGAACTTTGAGAGATCCAGTAGATCCATGGATTCTCAACGGTATCGTCGTGAACATAGCCCACCGTCTCGGTCTCCATATTGACGGTACACGCCTCGGCTTCTCGCCTTTCCAAACAGAAATGAGACGACGTCTGTGGTGGCAAACCGTTCTTATAGAGGCCAAAACAAGTGCCGCCTCATGCATCAGCGCCAAGGTCTTGCCATCCAGTCGGGACACGCGCATCCCGCTCAATATCAACGATGAAGACCTCCATCCTTCCATGAAGGAAGCACCTGGTGCCCGGGAAGGTCCATCAGAGATGTCTTACTGTATTCATACATACGAAATAGAAGCACTCGCCATGGCTATGCAGATCCCGTCCGTCGACGAGGTGCTCTGGGGCCAGGCCTCCTCAAACCCGGCTTCGACTTCAGCGCACGCTTTCATGCCTTCGCCGCACCCTTTTGACTCACCCTTCGTCACCGCCATACAAGACGCCCTACAAAAGTTCGACCGGACGCTGGGACCCCTTGAGCGTCATCTCCTCTCGGACTCTGCCGCGAACCCTCTCCACGCAATGGCACTCTACGCCCGCACCTCACTCGCCGCCATTGTCCAAATCATCATCACGCCGCTCGAGGCCGCGCCGGAATGGGGCACGGAGATACACGGCCCGGAAGACAAGTTCTTCAACGTGGGCCTGGTGGCGCTGGAGATCCTTCTCGAGCAACGGCGGCTCGCGGGCCGCCAGTTTGCGTGGCTCGTTGACCTCGACTTTAAAATTCAAACGTTTTATTATCTGGGCGCGCAGCTTCAGAACCGGGTGTCCGGATCTTTAGCGGAGAGGACGTGGGCTGTCATTGAGAAGATGTATGCTTGTCGCGAGGACTTGTGGGAGCTCAAGGACGAGGAGAATATGACGCTGGCGAATCTTTTGATTGTGGCGTGGAGTCGACGCGCGGAGCATTTTCTGGGGAATCGAGTTCTGTTGCTTGAGCCTCCTTTTGTGACGCGCCTGCGAGATGAGGTTATGATGATCAAGGCAGAGGCGTTGAGCCTATTCTGATGATGCTGTCAGATATTACAGGCTGGGTGTCCGGGGCCAATTGCGTGCTTGCAACTTCCCTCGTCCACTGCCGATGTGAGGCTCTGGTTGGTGGAACTTAATTGAGGTCTTATGTGTTAATGGAAATAGTGTCAGATGGATCATGGCCGAACTCTGCAACCCCGTATGATCTTATAGGGTTTGCGCCTCATCTAAGATTCTGGAACATCTAGTCGCTCCACCGTACCGCTATGCCGGATATGTGAACAAAGACTGGAGACATCATGGCTTGGATAAGGAGTACGGATAGTAGTGACTACATTCCCCTAAAGCTTGATTTTGCGCTAGTCTCTCAGACAATGACAATTAGCTTCCAGGGGTATGCCACGGCGTCTTGATTGTGAGCCTTTTGGCTCTTCGAGGCGGACTCGGCCTCTGATGTTATGGTATACATACTGACCCGTTCTTAATCAAGAACAATCCGTCAGATATGAAGCCATGCAAACTTTACCTGCGACGGCTGACTCGTTGATCATCACGTTCACTCAGACTATCCGGTAGCCATGTAAAAGACCGAGAGCGAGCCCAAAACGACACCTGGCCGCCAGCTGGCCACCGAGACACTTCATAAGACATAATGGTTAGGATACGAACTGGAGTTCATGACGCACTCGGTTGATTACTTTTCTATCCTCTACACCTCCTCCTTTTGGAAGTTGGGTAAATACGAATCATCGGTATTTGCTCTGCCGCGCAATGGTCAACAACGGTCGACCGTCGAAATACTGTTTCCCCTGCAGAAAAGGAAGCTCCGGGTATGATATGCCTCAATAATGACCCCTGGACCAGCACGTAACTGTCTTCGGCAGTTGTGATTTCTACGAGCTAATCCACGGGACCAATTTGTAGTGCGACCTCGCGCCTGGAGGATGCGGCCAGTGTCGGAGAGCCAAACTGAGCTGTCATGGGTACCGCGACTTTACTCAGCTTCTCTTCCGTGACGAGACCAAAACAACAGCTTCAAAGGTCTCGGCCCGATTAACCGCTGCTGTTGCATCTCGCTCTCACGTCTCGATACGGGACCCTCCTCATCTCACATGGGAAGACATCTCCCGCGACACCTTCCTCTCCCTCTACGTTGTCGGGCTCAGCCACACCTTTGACACCCTCCCGGCTCTCCTGACAAACTCCCCGCCCAATGGCCACTTACACGTTAGCCTCGGCGCAGCCGGTCTCGCCTTCATGTCCTTCCACCTCAACAGGCATGATTTACTTCTCCTCGCCAGCAAACAATATGTCGCCGCCATCCGGAACATCAGATCAGTACTAAGCAGCAGCAACAGCAGCAACTCCCATCAAGGTAACAACAACGACGAAGTCATCCAGTCGGCACTCCTCCTAGACCTATACGAGAAGATTGCCAACCGCCACGAGCACCAATCCGAATCGTGGCTAAGCCACGCCCGGGGCGCTCTCCACATGGTCTGCGACCGCGCCAACACCGACTTCTCCAACCCGACCACCTGCCAGCTCGCCAACAACGCCGCCGTAGCCCTCATGAAGAGCTGCGGCATCGCCGGCGTCCCGTACCGCCCTCGCTGCTGGCCCTGCGCGAGGACCTCAACAGCTACGTCCGCGACGCCAAATGGAGCTTCACGGGTCTCGTCGTCGGCATCGTCAACCTCCGTGCCTACATGCAGGGCCTGGCCTCGGGCGCAGCCTGTTCAAACGTGGTGCTGCGCCGGGCAAAATCTTGGACGAGCACATGGCCCTCGTGGAGAAGCGGCTCCAGCGCTCGTGGAAAGCTACGCGGACTTTCACGGTTGCGTATAACCCGCTCATCTTTGGACGGTACTACGACGTCTACCCGAGTCATCATGCGACGCAGGTGACCAATGCTGTTAGGATGATGCGTTTGGAGCTGAATAGCATCATTCAACATGTGGGCCGCAACGAAGAGCACACCATCAAGAGTCAGACCCGGGAGGTTATCCGGGAACTCACTCGGCACTTGTGTGCGGCCGTGCCCCAGTTTTTGCTCTTGATAGGGGGTGACGCCACGAGTCTACCAGTCCATACCCTACCACCATTACAGAGGCTACATTGCTGTACAATGTTGACACCGTTGTACCTCTCCTTTTGTCTGACGGAGGACTCGTACATGAAGGAATGGATCTTGCAGATTCTTCTGCATATGGCGGAACACGGAGTCAAGCTGGCGAGTGACGTTTTCCAACTGATTTCGTCAGGTAAACTTGTAGATTATTGGGCTCTGTATGCCATGGTCGGTAGCTATGCTATTGCAGCTTGATGAAGATGCATTCAAAGTCGTTGATCATTATTTTTGTTCTGTGGTAGATTCTTGGCAAGTGGGTGACATAATTATTTGCCGCTCTATGACCCCGCTCTTTTCCTATTATTCTTTATTCTTTACTTTTATATAGCAATCTCTAGTGAATATAAAGAGAATAGAAGTAATAATAAGAATATAAATAAATAAGATAGAAGAAGAATAAGAAATTTAATAATTAGTAATAGATTATAAAATAAAAAAGGCCTAAGTAGGTAGTTAAGTATAAATAGTTAGGTAGGGTAATAAATAAGTAGTTCAAGCCCGTATAATAGACCCTTTTACTTACTTATACTTATTAAAAATCGTAAGCTTTATTTATAATCCTTTTCTTTTATTTATATATAATAAATATATATTAACTTATTAACTTATATTATAACTAAAGGTTTAACTTATTAATATATATATATATATATATATATTAATTTATTAAAAGGGTATAAAAACGTAGTTAATAGTATATATCTACTTATTTTATATTATTATTATATTAATTTATATAATTATATACTCTATTATTATATTAACTAAGTTATTAGCTCTTTTATTATAAAAATATACTGAACTTTACTTATAACTAAACTATATACTAAACTTCTTATTTAATAATTTTTAAAATACTTTAGCTATATATAAATAGCAGCTTTTTCTAGCTTTATAAATATATAAAATCGATTTTAATAGGATTATATTCTTAAAAGAAATAATATAATATAATATATTTTTAATTATATAATACGTATTATATATTCTAAATATACGTTTAATATAATATAATACTTATAATTTAAAACTATTATTTAAATTAAAATAAATAATTTATTTTATAATAGTACTAGTTAGTTATAATAATTAGTTATAATACTTAGTTATAAAGATTAGAGGCGGTCTTTTTAATTATAAAAGCTTTAAACTTTAATAATAATATAGAGATTTTTTTAAAAAAGGCTAAAAGGGTTAATATTTATTACTTTTAGAGCTTATAAAATTCTTTATATTTTTATTAATTTTAATATTACTTAAAGCTCTATTTAGTTTTATTTTATTTTATATACTACGTACGTAAAAAGCTCACCCTATATAAGTATATCTCTATATATAGTTTTCCTTTAATAATATATACTAATATATATATATCTTTTTAAGTTAAAAAGTATAATAGTACCCTATAATACGCGCAGAGCTTTTACTAAAAAAGGTATTTCTATAGGACGTCTAGCCGTACTACTAGCTACCTATCCTAAAAATTATATAGCATAACACCTAGGTAAGTAAATAGCAAGTTATCTACTTAGTCATAGCTATAAATAATACGCTAAAGTAATTAGTTATAACTATTATAGTAATATTATTAAAGTTAGAACTACTTAAGGTTATACTACTATAACTTTTAAACTTTTTAACCCGTATTATACTAAATTATAATATAACTAATATACTATAAATATCCTTACTATATACTTTATAAAACTCTAATACCCTTAAAATAGATATAAAAATCTATTTATAAGTTATTAAATAGTAAATAAATCCCTTTTTATATCCTCTTATATCCTTTTATATCCTTAAGTCTTTAAATCTTTAAATTATTTATTTTATTATAATAATTTTAATTATAAGTAATATATATTACGATATGGACTACCTATTTAACTTAATAAGCCTAGCTCTACTTACTAAGTTTTATACCTAAATTTAGCTTATTACTATTAAAAAAAGCTATTACTCTAAGCCTTTATTATAAGCTTAGGGCGCTTTATACTTAATAATACCCTACTTTTATTTTTATACTTTTTAAAAACGGGCTTTTTATTATTTATTATAAACGTATTAAAATTAAATAATTATAATATCGTATTTTTAAAATATTTTTAAGTATATTATTATTAAATACGAACTTTATTTAAATAAGGGCTAGTTTATTAATAATAATATTACTTTTTATTAATATTATAATAATAGCTACCTACTTTATAAAGGCCCTTAATATTTAACGAACCGGTACGTAATACGTAATTAAGTAATTATTATTAAAACTAAATTATATTAACAATAAATAAGACTAGAATAAAAGAAAGCGTTATTATTAGATTAGGTTAGTTAAAAATGAAGTTTAATAAAATAGCAGCATAATATACTAAATAATAACGGCTCGTTAGCCTAGGGTAAAGGGCACTAATAGGACTACTAAAATTCAGTAATAAAGTACTTAGTACTTAGTAATAATATAATTATCATTTAAAAATTAAAAATTAAAAGTCAGCTATAATATATAACTTTAAAAGTTATTAATAAAGTAGTAGTAGGCGGGCGGGCTACTATAAAAGACGGCTATACTTTTATTAATAATCGCTCTTTAATAAATTATTATAATAGCTAGAGGCCCTTAAAGCTCTATTTAAACTAAATAAACTAATTAAATAAACTTATTAATATATAAATTATTATTATATTAAAAATACTTATTATTAAGTCTACTCCTTTCGGGCTAGGCGCTTATTTTAACTAACTTGATATTATAACTATTATAACTAATATAAGTATATTTAAATAGTAATAAAATGCTTTTTAATAATATAGAATTTAATTAAATAATATTATAAATATTATAAATAACTAGGCCAATATAAATATTAAGATTTAATATATTAATATTAGCTTAGTTATAGTAATTATAATAAATAAATTAAAATATATAGAGTTAGGGTAATAAGCTAGTATTTTAAATAGCTTTTATAAGCCCCTTAAGTAATAATAATACTTATATAAAAAGATTATACTAAACTTAGTTATTTATATAAGCTAATATTAAGAAGTTTTATATATATTAAAATAAGTAAAACTTGCTTTATAAACGGCTAGAACTTAAGAGGATTATAATAAAAGTTAGGAATTTTAGTTAATAATTAAGTATAGAGTATAATATATTTAGTTTTTTTTAATACGTAATATATAATACGGCTCTAGTAAATTACTTTATTAAGGGGCTTTTATTATATATAGTAGTTTTCTTTAGCTTTATAAGTATAAAAATCGACCTTAACGGGATTACGCTTTTAAAAGAAATTATATAATACGATATATTTTTAACTATATAATATACGTAATATACCCTAAGTAAGTACTTAACGTAATATAATAATTTTAATACGAAAACCGCTATTTAATTTAGGATAAGTAAGCTACCCGCTTTATTATATAGTAGTGCTAGTTAAAAAGTTAATAATAAAAGTTAGTTATAATAATTAGTTATAATAGTTAGTTATAAAAGTTAGAGGCGGCCCTTAATTATAAAGATTTTAAACTTTAATAGCGATATAAAAGTTTTTAAAAAGGGCTAAAAGGGTTAATATTTATTATTTTTAGAGCTCATAAAGATTTTTTTTATTTTTATTATTTCTAATATTACCTAAAACTATTCTCTATTTAAACTAAACAAACCTATTAAATAAACTTATTAATATATAAACTACTACTTTACTAAAAATACCCGTTAATAAGTCTACCCTTCTCGGGCTAAGTACCCACGGCTAGCTCGATATTATAACTATTATAATTAATATAAATATATTTAAAAGTAATAAAGTACTTTTTAATAATATAGAATTTAGCTAAGTAATATTATAAGTACTATAAATAGCTAGGTTAATACGGATATTAAGATTTAGTATATTAATATTAGTTTAGTTATAATAATTATAATAAGTAAATTAGAGGAGTATAGGGTTAAAATAATAAGCTAGCGCTTTAAATAGCTCCTATAGGCCCCCCTAGGTAACGATAATACTTATATAAAAAGAAATTATATTAGACTTAGCTACTTATATAAGCTAGTACTAAGAGGTTTTATATATATTAGAATAAGTAAAGCTCGCTTTATAAACGGCTAGAAGCGGCGGAAGGTTAAGAACTATTTTAGTTAATAATTAGGTACGGAGTATAATATACTTAGTTTTCCTTAATATATAATATACGATACGGCCCCGGCGGATTATTTTATTAAAAAGGCTTTTTATTATATATATTATAACTTTAAAATAATAAAATACTTTATAATATATTTTAATACTAAAGTTTTAATAAGAATATTATAATAAATATATATTATTATGTAATTTTAAAATAATATAATTTTAATACTATAATTACGTAACTTTAGTAATAAATTAAACTTTTAAAAAAGATTATAAGATTTTAAAAGTTAAAAATCTATTTTAAGAGATTAAAGTAATTTTAAATATAGTTATGAGGTAGAGGTTATGTTAAAATCAAAATAAATATATTTTAACTCGCTAAATAAAGTGGCTCGCTACGTAAGGATGGATATTAGATTATTTTATTTATAATTATAGTTTAAAATATTATAATTAGGACCCTAGTAATGCAGATTGTGTAATAACCGCTATAAGACACTGTCGCCGACAGCTAGATCTAAACACATCCAGTACCCGCTTGGCCATAGCCTATCGTTATACGAATCTAAGTTTATTAGAGCGACTTGTGCTTTAGGAGGTGTGATACAGAGACGATGCATATGGACCAGTTCATTAATGAGTGAAAGGAAGATACATACGACATTAGGGGCGCCGCCGGGGCAAGACCAAGGACATTCATCTTTTTAGCCATCGCAGCGGCAGTATGTCTGGCCGGTGACGTTTCCGCCGTTACAAGCTGGCAGCATCACGTCGCAAATAACGCATAGCCCGAGCTTGCTTGTATTGAGGTGGCGATGAGAGGCGACGACGCCGGTTGTCATAGTTTCGAGCAGGCAGAGTAATGGCACCGCAAATAACCTCATCTTAAAGACTACTTACTTAGATCCTTGCAGGCCCTGAGGGCCTTGTCTAATAGAGTCCAGAGCATCACTGATTGATCCGAATCCAAGCTTCTTCACCTCATCCTCCACCTTTTCCTTCAGTTCGGCATCGATGTTGGCTTTATATTTCTCTCCATTAGCGCCCTGTTGCCAAATAAGAGAATTTCCGACGGGGCCTGCTTAACGATCAACAAGACAGCTCTCATATTTGAATCACGTAGTAACCTACCCGTGACGTAGATATCCGCACCGTAATCGAAAACCGCATCGGAAGTAGGGTAGTAGTTGGTGGGCACAATTAGATTGAAACCCTGGGTACAGAATGATGCACCAGTAGCGTTCGTGATAACTCCGGGGTTATTGCATGTGTCGATGTCAACCAGGCGGATCCACTCATAACCAGCCAGATCAAAATGGATGGTGTTGTTCTGAAAGATAAATCTGAAGGCCATAGCTTCTTGGGCGAACCGATTGTCAAATGGGTAAAATAGCTGTGGGGGATTAGAGGAATGGTACTGGTCGTTGATGAAGAGTTCGCAAACTGAAAGCTTCTTGAACTCATGATGTACTTATAAGAGATTGATGCCTGTTCGGCCTGTTCTAAATCGTGGCTAGCTGAAAGCAGAATCACGCGTTCATAGAAAATCCCGTAAGATCAGCTGCCAAGTAAATGCCTCTCATGGCTCCGGCTGGCTGAAGATAGTGGCTGGCTGGAAATGCTGGGAACAGTAGCCCGTATTAGACATCATTTCACTCTGCATAGGGGTGGCTGGCTGGAAATGCTGGGAACAGTAGCCAGTATGAGACATCATTTCACTCTGTATACGGGTGGCTGGCTGAGAGCACGGCTCACGAGACATTCGCAACTTCTTTCCCGTTTAGGATGGGAGTACCGTTCCTAGTTTTGTATGAAAGCTCGCAGATTGTATTATGTCTTACCTGCCCAATTGTTTTTATGTAGGTAGTCGGCTTAATTGCTATATCTCCTCACTAATCGTTGTGCCGTCGCGTAGTATGTTCTAGCTTGGGTTGTAGCCACTCGCTAAGCCGACTAATACTTGAATGCGCACTAAAGCTATAAGGTTGCGGAGGTTGATTGGTAAACTGTCGCTGTTAAGGATGATCGTTGTGACGCACAGATCCGGTACGGACCTAGAAACGGCGGTAGACTAGGAGACGAGACTAGGGGCGGCTTGTAGGATTACGGTAGCTAGGTGTCGTGAGATTGAGAGTGCCGATGGAGGGCCTGAGATATACTAGGCTAGTTTACTTTTATAACCGTCCTACCTAGGATATCGAGCGTTAGGTACAGAGTGAGAAAGAAGAGTATATCGAGCTTAATATTGATATATATATTCTAAAGCATATAAGGCTCGTAAATATATTATATTATTAGCCTAACGAGCTAGTAAATAATTAAATACTTAAAAAGATCGAGGCTATTTAATAATTATTATCTAAGTATATACTAAACTTAAGTCGGAGCTATCCTAACGTTATTAATTAATATATAGATTTTTAAAAGGAATAGCTAATTAATTTAAATTATTTTTATTAAAAGTTATTTTATATATCTTTTTAATATCTATTTATATTTTTTATTTAGCCTAATTAAGTAAAAGTAGCTTAATGCTAAATATTATAATTAATTAGCTATAAATAAGTAAAAA
This sequence comes from Colletotrichum australisinense (nom. inval.), assembly GCA_014706365.1. Lineage (NCBI taxonomy): Eukaryota > Fungi > Ascomycota > Sordariomycetes > Glomerellales > Glomerellaceae > Colletotrichum > Colletotrichum australisinense (nom. inval.). The sequence continues at coordinate 5,577,836 of JABKAN010000003.1, forward strand.
TAATTAATCTTTCTTATTAATTACGACGTCTCTCTTTTATTATTCCCTTTAAGCTTAGAAAAGCTATTAATAAATAATAATATTGCTATTTATTATTAATATTAATAAAGATCTTAAAATTATCTTAACGCATTTTTAATTTAATATTTATTCATTTATTAATATTAAGGATATTAATAGTCCTCCCGTTCTTATTTTCTTTTTAAATAATTAGGCTCTAAAACTAGAGTACTAATTTTTTAAAAGAAAATATAATTATTATTTTATTAGTTAAAATTTTCCCTAGCGGCGCTTATTAATAAGTTTCTATTTATTAAAGAGCTTATTAAAAGAAATTTATTATTAAAAATAAATCTAATAACGAAAACGATTTAATAATATAAAAGTTAGATATAACGACTTTATATTACTCTTTAAACGCTTTAAATTAAATATAGTTCGATTATTAATTTTATTTAAATATTTTTACCTAGCTGTTTAAGATTTTTAACTAATACTTAAAAGACTTTAGTTTAAAAATTTAAATAAAGATTAGAACTCGTATTATTTAAGTTAATAATTACAATACTAAAGTACTTATAATAATACTAAGTATTATATATAATAAATACTTTAAAATATTTTAAATAGTTAATTTAGAGCTATTAGTAATATCTATATAATAAATTATTATAATTATTATAAAGTTATAAAACTATATATTAATTAATAAATTAAAGCGCTAAAGCCTAGTCCTCTAACTATATATAAAAATAATATATATTATAAGTATTTATTTCCTAAGTATTTTTTTAAAACCGCTCTAATAAGTATAGCTCAACTAGCTATTTTTAATAATTAGGATAATATTGTAATATAAGCTTATTATTATTAAATACTTTATAATATATATAATAAGCTTTATAGGTATTAAAAAGTATTATACTACACTAGTAAATAATTAGAATTAAAAGAAAATAAATGAAAATAATAGCGGGGCTTTTATTTAATTTAAATCGGTTATATAGTGGTTTTTTTCCGGCTTTATAAGTATAAAAGATTAACCTTAACGGGATTACGCTTTTAAGAGAAATTATATAATACGGTACACTTTTAATTATATAATACGCGCAATATGCCCCAAGCATGCGCTCAACGCAATATAGTGATTTCGATACGAAAACCGCTATTTAATTTTTAAATTAGTTATAAAATAGTTTTATTAAATAGAATAACTATATTTAAACTACTTATATATATATTTTTAGAGCTTTAATAAGTTATATAAAAATATTAAAGTATTTTCTCTCTAATAATAACTTAAACCTTATAATAATAATATTAAATAGCTATATATATAAATTTTAATATTTAATAGTCCCGTATTTTAAAAATATAATTACGGCCCGTTTTGTTTAAGTTATATATAAACTATTTATATTAATTAAAAATTAGAATTACGTCTTTAATCAATTTAAATTAAGAATTATTAAAAGACTTAACTTAAAGTCTATTTATAAAAACGGTTATAATTTCTAGTTATTATAATAATTTACTAAGAGTAATTATTAATAAAAGCATAGCCGTTATTTTATAACAGCCTACCTACCTATTATTACTTTACTAATAACCTTTTAAAATTATATACTATAGCCGACTTTTAATTTTTAACTTTTTAAATAATAATTATATTATTGTTAAATACTAAGTACTTTATTACTTAATTTCTAATAGTTATTTTATTTTATTTCTAACTAAACCGATTTAATAATAACGCTTTCTTCTCGTTTTAACCCTATTTATTATTAGTATAATTTAGCCTTAATAATACTTAACTATACACTACGTACTAATTATAATTCTATTATTATAAATAGTATTAAATACTTAGGGCCTTTATAAAGCGGGTAATCGTTATTATAATATTAATAAAAAGTAATATTATTATTAATAGCCTAGTTTTAGTTAAAATAAAACCTCTATTAATTCTAATTTATCTAAGTACGCTTTAAAATACTTAATATAAACGCTATTTATTTTAATATAATTAAAATAAATAATAAAAGGCCCGTTTTTAAAAATATATAAAAAGAAAATAGGTATTATTAAATAGAATATACTCTTAAAGATATAATACAAATTAAAGTTGATAATAAAGCTATTTAAATATAAATAAGCTAGGGTAATAACGTTAGACTTAAGAGTTATAGATAAGTTTATTAAGTTATTTATTATATTAAAGTTATTATAATTCGAGGACTTAAGGATATAAAAAAGATTTACTTACTATTTAATAGCTCGGTTATAAATAGATTACTTATATTTACCTCGAGGGTATTAAGGTTTTATAAATAAGGATATTTATATCTAATATAATACGGGCTAAAAGGTTTAAGAACTATAGCAGCGCAATTTTAAATAGCTCTAATTTTAATAATATTATTATTATAACTAAGTAGTTAATTTTCATAAGCCGTTTACTTACCTAAGTATTATGCTATATAACTTTTAAAATAAATAGCTAGTAATATAACTAGACGTCCTATAGGAGTATCTTTTTAATAAAAACTCTACGTATATTATAAAATACTATTATACTTTTAACTTAATAAAATACGTATATATTAGTATATACTATTAAAAGAAACTATATATAAAAATATACTTATATAAGGTAAGCTTTTTACGCACGTACATAAAATAAAATAAAACTAAATAAAAACGGCTATAATAAAGAAAAATCGTAATAAACTATATTAATATTAAAACTTTTATAGCTCTTTTAATAACTATTTATTCTATTCTAAAAATATAAAAATAAGCTCTTATTCTAAAACTCTAACTCAATATAATAAACCTTTATATATAATAAGAGTATAAAAGTACTAATAGTTACGTAAATTTATATAAATTATATAATTATTATTATTTTGTAATATTAATCTAATATTACTAGTACTATATAAACTTTTATATAATTTTATATTTATTATATAAGTACCTTACTAAGCTAAGTATTATAAAATAAAGCGCTTTATAATTAATATTATAATGTATTAATAATTATATAAACACTACGAGCTTTATAATATTTATTAAATTAATAATAATAATAACCTCATTAATAAATTTATAAAATGTCTTTTAAATAGGCTTTTAGATAGTTAATTAATAAGAGAATTATTATAATAAAAGAAAAAATAAATAATGTATAAAAAATATATATTATAAACAATAAATTATTTAATAAATATATTATTATAACTAGTTAGTTATAATAAGTATATTAATAAAATTAAAACTATAATAACTAAAGAAAGAATATTATAATTATAAATAGCTTTCCTAAAACTATATTTATAAATTATAAATAAATAAAGCTTTACTAATTAATTATAGTTTTATTTAAAAGTTCTTAATAAAAATAATTATAAATAACTATAAGATTTAATATTAAATTAATTATTAAAAAGCTATAAGAAGTTTATTCTTAAACTTAATTTAAATTTATATTATATTTAAGTCTTATTTTTAAATAATTATTTATTCTATTTATATATAATTACTTATTTATTTTTATAAACATTCATTCTTTTATTTTATTATATAATTATAATTTTATAACTTATTTATAGTTTTTATTTTAAAAGAGTTATTCTAAGTTCGTACTTTTATATATATAATATAATAATTATTATAAGTTCTATAAGGTAAACCCTAGCCTTATTATATATATTAAATTATAATATTTATATATACTTTTAAATTTTAATTTAAAATAAATATATATTTAAAGCGTAATTAAATAAATAAAAGCTTGCTTTAATTATATTAAAACTTATATTTTATAAAGTTTAAATATTTAAATTTTATAAAGTTATAAATTTATAAATTTAAAATAGCTAAAAAAATAAGAATATTAGAACCTTTATATAAATATTTATAATTTAGCCCTTTTTTTAAAAACCTCTATGTTATTATTAAAGTTTAGAACCTCTACGGCTAAGAGCCGCTTCTAACTTTTAACCGACTTCTACTATTAACCTTTTAACTAGTACTAAAAGTAGTTTACTTATCCTAAATTAAATAGTAGTTTTCGTATTAAAATTATTATATTATATTAAGCGTATACTTAGGGTATATTACGTATATTATATAATTAAAAGTATACTATATTATATAATCTTTTTAAAAAATATAATCCTATTAAGATTGATTTTTACGCTTATAAAGCTAAAAAAACTACTATATAAATATTTATAATAAAATCTATATTATAATTTTAATAAACTAATTAAATATTTTAAATAAAAATCATTAATAGATTTAGTTATTAATAATATTAATAAAAGTTTAATTTCTAATCTAGCTTTTTTATTATAAAATAAAAAATTATTAATACTGTATTATAAAATAAATAAGTGGCTTAGGCTTATATAATAAACTTTTCTATTTACTTATAATTATTAAAAATTATAAGCTCTATTTATAATTCTTCTCTCTTATTTATATATAATAAATATATATTAACTTATTAACTTATGTTGTAACCGAAAGGTATGACCTGCTTATGTATATACTAATAATAAAAAATAGGTCGTAAGTAAGTAATATAATTTTTATTAGCCGATATTCTAACGTGTCACCTACTTGCTTGGCTAGCAAAGACCCTGGAATTTGGGAGGAATTTGCGCTCGCTTTCGGTTTTCACAGGACCTTGAAGCTGGGAGGAAGAATAGAGCTGTGTATGTAGGTCAAGGTCCAGTGTCTGCACACTGATTCAACAGACTCGCCCGGAATGAAGGTAATTTGGCAATGCGGCTTGTCAACACTTTTGACAAAGACGGAGCTCGGTAATAGAGGCCTATTTGTGAATTGTCCGAGATGGTCGGCCGTGGGCAAAGATACCACCGCTGTGCACAAGTTTCATTCCATGAAGGTACCACCAAAGAAGCCGTGGCGACCTGTAGGTTCGAAATCTCACTGAATGGGGACTGCAAACTTCAATTAATCCCTTAGATTTCAAAGTTCAGATGATGTTCCGTCTGACTAGAGTTTTAGAGTTCACAACTACGGAACGCTAGCCCCTTGGGGTTAATGCCACTTAGCGCTGATCCAGGCATTCGGGAGCACTTGCAGGGTTCATGTCTCGATTCAAACGTTGCTCGGCTCTTTTAGCACATGCCTGGCGATTGCCTATCTGGATCGAATAGGTATCCAAAACGGGCGTATGTGAGGGTGATGATAACAACTTTATCGGCGTTTTTGATGTTTCCTCCGACATTTTAGCCAAATTATATCTTGGAGAAGCCTTTCTAGGTTCATCGAGCCAAAATCAGATCGCATAAGAAGTTTCGCAGTTGCCGTTCCAAATGTGGTATTATTGATGATCATTGCACACGTTTCTTACAACTCACTATTTCGTCTTCCATAACTTCTTACACCGCAATCAAAGCAAGTTCCAAAAAGTCCAGAGACGAAAAGATGCCTTTTCCATACAAGACGGCTCTCATCACTGGCGCCACATCCGGGATTGGCTATGCTTTAGCAGAGCGTCTGGTCGCGAACGGTGTCTTTGTTATTGCAGTAGGTCGCCGCGCAGATCGCCTGCAGCAAATGCTCTCCAAGCATGGAAGCTCGAAAGTTGCCACCGAGGTCTACGATGTTTCTTATATCGACGGCATAGAGTCATGGATCAAAGAGTAAGTACGTTTAAATACTTGGATCCGCACGAACTCCTAAACCTATTCGATCCCCGCCTCATCCAGAAAGCCGTCCTCGAATACACCACCTAAACGTTGTACATCGACTGATTATGTACAACCACCCAGAATAACTATCAAGTATCCCACGCTAGACTGCCTCATCCTCAACGCAGGCGTCCAAAACACCTTTGACTTCACGCCCGCCCTCCTAGAAACAGCCCAAAACGAGCTAAACCTAAACTACCTCTCCCCGCTCATCGCAACCACGCACATCCTCCCCCACTTCGAGTCCCTCTCCACGCCGGCCGCCGTCATACTCGTGACCTCGGGCCTGGCCATCGTGCCCATGCCCCGCTGCGCAAATTACTGCGCCAGCAAAGCCGCACTGCGATCGCTGACCTGGAGCCTGCGCGCCCAGCTCGCCGACCGCGGGGTTCGCGCCGAGAATATCCGCGTCATTGAGATCGTTCCGCCTGCTGTGAAAACTGAGCTGCATACGCGGCAGGCGGACCTGGTCGCGGCGGGACGGGCTGGTGTGGGTATGCCGCTGGAGCAGTTCATTGATGAGACATGGGAAGAGTTGGGAAGGGTGAGGTGGATGATATCATTATTGGGCAGGCAAAGTACTATGCTCGTGGGGAGGAGGAGAGGAAGAAGGCTTTCAATGGATTGCTTGCGATGTTGAAGGGGAATTGAGTTGGGGGCTCTGAGGGACTGTGAGTTATCATCTGAGAGAATATCCATCTATATCTTCTATCGACAAGTCTCAAGTTACGCTAAAGGCACTTTGAATCTAGAAGTACTTGATGTAAGCTCACTTGAGTTAAAGACAGCTATAGAAATAGTCTATTATAGCAAGTCCATCAAACCGGCAATCTATCAGTCACAAGTGGGGAGAAATTCTTTTTCGAGACAATAGTAGTCTGTTATATCCCTTTAGAGTTACATGTGCCATGATTCTAGATCCTAAGTCTGAGTCAGAGCAAGACAAGTCTGAGCTATACATCATTCATTAATCCTAGCCATCTCCCCATTCGCACCGTTTTGCCACCAGATCATCTTTCTGTCTCCAAAGCTCTGATAAGTTACAGTCCCGCATGATTACCGACTGATCCTCTGACGTCCTGACAGAATACCAGTCACTACCATCGGCGACCTTGTCACAGGCTGCGCTTAGATAGCAGGGGGAGGAGCCTGCTGGTTGGTGGCAGGAGGAGGAGGAGGGGGTCTCTGGTTGGGGTCGACAGCCCGAGCGCCGTTGGGCTTGGGAGGAGGAGGGGTGTTGTCGTTGGCCGGGGGAGGAGGGGGAGCCTGAGCCTGCTGGTTCGGGTTCACGGCCCTGGCGGCGTTGTTAGGCTTGGGGGGAGGAGCCTGCTGGTTCTCCGCGGGAGGAGGAGGAGGGGGCGCCTGCGCATTGGGGTTGACGGCTCTGGCGTTGTTCGGCTTGGGAGGAGGAGGTGTTGTTGTCCTTGGGGGAGGAGGAGGAGCAGCCTGAGGGTTGACCGCTCTGCGGTTGTTGGGCTTAGGAGGAGGCTGCTCGTTGTTGGCCGGGGAGGGGAGGCTGCTGGTTGGGGTTGATTGCTCTCGCTCCGTTGGGCTTGGGGGGAGGAGGAGTGTTGTCGTTGGCGGGAGGTGGAGGAGGAGCCTGGGCCTGTTGGTTGGGGTTCACCGCCCGGCGGTTGTTGGGCTTAGGAGGAGGAGTGTTGTCGTTGGCGGGAGGAGGAGGGGCTGCTGGTTCGGGTTGATGGCTCTGGCACCGTTGGGCTTAGGAGGGAGGCGTGTTGTCCTTGGGAGGAGGGAGGAGCGGCCTGAGGTTCACGGCTCTGCGGTTGTTGGGCTTGGGAGGAGGAGGCTGGTTGTTGTTCGCCGGAGGAGGGAGGCTGCTGGTTGGGGCCACGGCTCTGGCGAAGTTACCGTTGCCAGCGTTGTTGCCGTTGTTGCCATTGTTGGCGGTGTTCGCGTTGTTTCCAGCCGCATTGCCGTTGGCACCCGCAGCTCCGTTGTTCACATTGTTGGCATTGCCGTTGTTGGCATTATTGGCGTTGCCAGCGTTGTTGCCAGCAGCTCCGGCGTTGTTGGCGTTGCCGTTGTTGGCATTGTTCCCGGCGTTCGCACCATTTCCGTTGTTTGCATTGTTGGGGTTGGCATTATTAGGGTTGTTGTTGGTGTTGGTAGGACGAGGAGGAGGGGGCTGCTGGTTGTTGTTGCCGGCGTTGTTGTTATTGTTGTTGTTGCCAGCATTGCCGGCGTTGCCAGTGTTGCCAGTGTTGCCGGTGTTGCCTCCGGCTCCGGCTCCGGCTCCATTGCCGGCACCTCCGCCGTTACCACCTCCGATGGCACCAGCACCGCCCTGAGGAGCGGGAGCTAGAAACAAGAGGGTTAGTCACTGACTCTATAGGGTGGCCGTGAGAGAACTTACCAGTCAAGGCATTACCCGTGAGAAGGGCAATAGCGAGAACGGTGAGAGTAGTGTAACGCATTTTGACTAGGTATTGAAGACTTGGTCAAGAAAGTCGAGTAATGACAGTATAGAGGTGAGAGAGAGTTGGGTATCGTCGAAAGAATCGAAGAAGTGAAGAATCAAGAGAAAATAGTGAATATGACTAAAGTTAGATGTGCACAGCACGGGAGAAGGTTGAAGAGTTAGAAAGGTTGTTGAAGTAAAGTTAAGAAACTGTTGATGAGAATGATGAGAAAAAAGAAGTTGATTTCCTCGAGATCGAGTAAGCCTTTATAGCCAAATGAATCCTCAAGACTTGTCGACATTGGCAAGCAACATGAAGACTTTCAGCTCCACTGATCCCATCATCCAGCTCGTCTCATGTTGCCATTCAGCTGACGTTTCCCCCAGGGCCGTGTTTGCCGATGTCTAGAACGCCATGTGGAAGCATAGCCCGGCATGTCGAACACTTGACGGGCTGTGGGCATCGCGACATCACCAACCCAGCATCTTGCAACATCGGGAGTTTAGATGGCATGTCGTCGTCCACCGAACCTCAAACGAGCATTGACGTTGCCTGCAAAGGCGTGCGAAGGCCCGCGATGGGCCTCATGGGAGGATGAACCCAACCCCCAATCGAACGATTACGAAGCTTGAATTAGGTAAAAGTCATCAGAAAGGAGACTAGTCCGACGTCTAACGAGAATAAACGATTCGGCAGAGCCCCAGAAGCCCCCCCGGGAATGTGGCTCTGAGCCTCAATTCTCTATTGAGGCTTGGCTCCCTCTTGCCGTTGCGGTCCTGCCGGGAAGCCTTGTGGGAGAGGGGGGAGCTTGTTTTCAGGACCCCATCCGGTTCGGAGAATTGAGCAACAATGGTAGGAAAAGACTTGAAAGGGGTTCAAACAAGGAGTCGCATCACGGAAAGCTGGGGTTTCTGAGCTCTGACGTTGCCATGTAGACTCGCAATCCTCTTTGGGCCTTTGCGGTCCCCGCAATTTCGTGTTTCGACTGATGCTGTGACATGCCTACCGGGGGCAGGGGGAAGCCGCACCGATTGATTGCGCGGCCCGATCTACAACGTGATGTGGAGACGACCCCGGCGTCGATGGCTAAATGCGGAAACTTCTGGGATTTCTAGAAGCTCCTTTTTCTTTAGATCTCCAAGAGCCTAGAGGTAGTGAGGCTGAAAAAACTTGTAACGTGAGCGCATTGAACGAGACTCGGTTCTTCAAACATTCTGGATCTTTTCGTCATCCAAGTTGGAAAATCATAGGTGGCTGGGCTGCACACACCGCCTCACCAGTGGAAGGGTCCGAGTGTAAGAGGTATGAGAGCAACATATGATTTCCAGCAACAATAGCACCGTCAATTATGATCATCGCGACTTAGGAGAGCCTCTCGAGGCTACGTATGCCCATGAAAGCCGCTAGGTTCGGGCATGCCGAGCCGACGATGGTTGCCTCAGAAGGCGCAGATGTGTAAGGGAACTGATCGAGGAACACATTCGATAATCAAATTTGTGAGAATACAGCATTTCACTGCCCAGATGTAATGCAAGACGCGCCATATTAGTAAAAGTCCATGTGACGTGCTCCGAGTGGTAGCCAATTTCTCGCATACAGCTTTCAAGTTCTGAAGGCGAATGATGTTCGAGTTCCATACGCATTTATATCGCCGTGATGGTTGATCGAGATGTTTGCGATGGTAGAGACAAGAATGGAAATAAAGAACCTCCAGAATTGGTCATATCCCGAAAAACAACATAAAGATTAAAAGCCGGTCGGCAAGCTAGCGAATAAGCTTCTCAAGCTTTAACGAGTGGGCATCCGAGTCTACTTGTGATGTTGGAAAACCTAACAATCAATAGAGCGGGGCCTGCCGCGTCACTTAAATTGCAGCTCGTCAAATCATTATATGCATACGTTAACTACCTTGCCAAGCCTCCAGCTGTAATTCTCAATCCGTCTTGGAACAATGCAGAAGGAACCAGGAATAGAGATCCTGTGATGTTCTGGCTTTCATAATGTAATTTGGCATCTAAGACAATCTCCAGTAGGAATGCCATGTTTCAATGGAGACTACTTCAAATGAGGAATGGCTGTGATATGAACCATGGCGCAAGTAATCCTCTCCGGCTTCATTTGGCCCGAATGATCAACACACACGGGATCGGATCGACAGAAAATGGTGCTCTCAATCAGAGTGTACTCGAGTCTATACAGGATTTCGGGCAAATCATTCACTCACAAGGCAATGCCAGCTGGAGACATCGGTCTGAAAGGTTATCAAGGAAACTAATGAGTGTAAAAAACTGGTGGTCAGGTAATTGAGGGCAACCTAAACCACTAATAGGCCAAGGGAATAATTCGAGAGATGCGTTTTGTGATATCAAGAAGCCTTTTTTATTGTGAAATCAGTTTGACAGAGTTCTGTCAGGCTCTAAGCCGGTCTGCTTATTACGGTCTGCTTTCTTTGAGATTTACTTGAATCATCTCAACCAATAACTTTCAAGTCCCTGAGAAAATAAGATTTCCTAAGTATAGAGGATTAATGAACGCAACGTAAAATGACCGATCTCTATATATATAAGAAACTGCCGAACTTGATTGCGAATAGCCTGATACTGAAAAGCATTTATTGATATGATGCCTTAAAACGTACTTCTAAGGAGTTCTTGCCGCTTCTTGCTATAATCCTTCCTTTCCATTTACAATCGTTATTTTAACACATCCGATCTTGAATTGATTTCTACTACGCTCACTCATAGTTCTCAAGCACGAGCTGGGATTTGCTTTCCATATCAAGCAAGTAAGGCACAAATACCTCAAACGCGAAGAGGTGGCTGAAGTAAGTCCAATTTGAGGGAGGTTGAGAAATACCCATGAGTAGGCACCCTTGGGTGAATTTGTTAATATCAAAGATGAGATGCACTACCATGGGATGAAAATGGCTATAGTCGTCGGCATCACCGGCAACACATCGCAAGTCCGCCCAGAGCGTACGGATAACAATGAGGGAGAATATTCGCGACTTTTCCATGTAAAGTCAAGGAGACTATCACCTTCACTCTTCATCTCGACATCCAACTCGTTAATCGACGAAACTTACTACTCGTTGGTCAGCAGATAGCGTTCCCGATGATTGCAGCCACAACGCGCCGTTACCCAGGGCATTTAACGTCATATCATTACTAAACCTCTTTGGTATCTCTGCTTCAGTCATCCTCCTCCTCGACATCCGGCTGCTTGACAGCATACCCCTCCACAAACCCCTCCGGATCACATATCCTCTCAAGACTAATTCCATTCGCAGCAACCCACTCCCACACAAGCGCCTTATTAACCTTCACCCTCGGGACATCAGGTCGCGGCCCAGCATCCGCGTCCTCCATCTCGACATCCTCATCCTCCTCATCCTCTCCTTCCACCGCCTCCTCGTCAGCGCCATCCTCCCCCGCTATTCTCTTCGCCTTCTTCTTCTTCTTCGCCGGCGGCTTCCCAGGCCCCCGTCCGGCCTCCATGACAACACCCATCTCCCGTAACGTCGCAAGACAATCATCCAACGCGATCCACGTCGCCCGGCTGCAGTCCTCGAGGTCGACTAACAACGCCGGATCCGCGTCACCTGCTGCTCGACCATTACTCGGACACCCCAAAATCCACCTCGCAATCTCCCCGCCCCAAAACCGCTTATACCCCTTCCTCCCCAGTTCCGAAATAGGCTTCTCCGGCCCGCCCAGCACGCCCTCGCGCCGCGAGATCTCGTACGACACGCCCATGAGCAGTGCGCCGAGCCCCTTTTTCTGCCAGGGCGGGAAGACGAGGATGCAGGCTAGGTTGTTGTTGTCCCACGACATTTTTTCCTTGGAGAAGAAACCGACAATATGAGGCCGTGGTGGTGACGCGGGCGGTTGTGGTGGCTGCGCTGTTGCTGTCGCCGTTGCTGTCGCGTCTTGCTGGGAGGTAGGATTTGGTTTGGGGCTGGGGTGTAGACTAGGAGGAAGTAGTTGAAGCCGCGAACGTCGAAGAAGACGGACTTGTTGTCGAGGAAGAGTTTTGCGAATAGGGATAGGTTCTGGCAGAAGAGCTGGCATGAATTGTGTCAGTCGAAATGTGTCTCACTCGCATAAGTCCTCTCTCACTGTGAGAAAAATAGAAAAGGGGGCAAGGTTGTACTCACCACATCCTGCTCGCCATCAACTTCCCACACACTCCACTCCCCCTCATCAGTAACATACTCCTCCGTATACTTTGGCGCAACATTCGTCTTCTTCCCCGTCGTCCGCGCAATCTCCTTGCGCACCAGCCTCCGGCCCCGCGGGTGCCGGTAGACCTTCCGTCCCGGCACCACCCCGTTGCGCTCGCACATGCGGACGTGGCCCCACCACGCCACGAGCTCCTTGGAGTACTTGAAGCACATGGGACACACGTATAACCTGTCGAGCATCGGCGCGTCGCCGCCCTTTCGGTGCTGGTTCTTGGCGCCGCCGTTGCCGTTGCTGCTGTTGTTTGCGCTGGCAGCGTCGTGTGCGAGGGGGTTTTTGCTCCCGCCGCCGCCCGTTTTTGCGCCCGCGGCCTCGCCGAGGACTTCTTTGCCGTAGTAGGATGGGTACCACGCCCGGAAGCAGATGTTGCCGAGCATCACCTTGTCGATGTTTCGGTCGGTCCGTGGGGCGGACTTGTCTGCTGTCCTCGGGGAGGGCGGGGGTGGAGGCAGGGCCGCCGCCGCTGGCGCTGGCTTGGAGGGTGTTGATGTCGCTGTCGGGTGTACGGGCACGGGGACGGCGGTAACGGTAGCGGGAATGGTATGGTGATAGGAAGGTCGCGTCGTCGTTGTCGTTGTAGTTGTCGTCGAGGAGATTGGCCGGAAGTGCTGCGTTATGGGCGGCTGGCTTGTGGGTGGGCTCGGGCGGACGAGGCTTCCTCCGGTGCGGTTGCGGTGCGCTTGTGTTTGGGGTGCTTGGTAGGTGATCTTGGGCGCGACGAGCGTCACGGGCCTGACGTTTTCTTTTGCGTCTTTAAATGCCATTTTGGGCGACGATGAGTCGTTTGCGTTTGCACTCTCGCGTCGTTGACGGGTTACGCGGGTTTCCTGTGGCGCGGGTGTCGCGGGTTGACCGGCTGCTCGTGGTATAGACAGCTGCTGCTGCTGCTGCTGTGGTAGATGTGATGCTGATGACGATGTTGGTGGTACCGGTATCGGTATGGGCGTCTCGGAGATCTTGGACGCGGGGTATGGCTTGGAATTGGAAGGACGACGTCCACTGATACGCCTGTCTTCAGCGGCACCGGCGGCGGCAGTGGAGGGTGCAAGGGTTGCGGATGCGATGCGGTAGCGGAGGTCGGGATCGGAGGGGCAGAATCGGAGTTTGACGCGTTGCGCGACGCGTCGTTGTCGGATCGGCGGTTGTTGCGCCGGCGGCGACGGCAGCGGGGATGGGAGGTTCGGGCTCGTCGTGGGGTCGCTTGCGCTTCGCCGGCGCCATGCTCAGGAGAGAGCGAGGCGAGGATCGTGTGGTGGACGATGATGTTACGCAGCGACTCACAAGGTACGCGGTGAGAGTTCTGGAGCGCGCGAATGGAATCAATTAAACTTTGGGGCCTCGTGGGCGGGAGTGACCTTGCAGGGGTTGAGGATCGAGAGACTTGCGTAAGAGAGAGAGAGAGAGAGATTCAGACCGGTCGGTGGATTGGATGGGTCCTACGACCGTCGAACTGAGACAATTTCGTGCGAATCTTCAGTGTAGGAACATGGGAAAAGCTGTCTCACATGGTCAAGAGCGATGGGTTGAGTCACGAGCTTGGAGGCGCGCTGCGATGGCAATGTTGCTGGGCGCAATTCGTGTTTCAATTGGCGATCTGTTGTTGGTTCAGGTCCATTGCGACCGAGGACTTCTGCGTCCCTTCCGTTTGGAAGCAATGACGTTGGAGCTTACATAATAATCGGGAGATAGGCAGTTACCCCAAGCCATCGGAGGGGAAGCCACACAGCCCTCGCTATATGCATGCGCAACAAAATTTCCGCCAGAAAAAACAAGACAAAATGCCCCGAAAAAAGTAAAAACACATAACATCAACCCACGCTAAAAGCAACCAGATAACATCAAAAGATGAGGTCCATCCAGGATTCGAACCTGGGCCTACGGAAGGTTCTGAGTATCAGAATCCGACGTCCTAACCAACTAGACTAATAGACCTGAAACGGTTTATTAACTGTTGGTGGAGGAGCTGCTTCCGGCGCTCATGATCCCCAGCCCGGGTGGAGTGCTGACGCGGATGGCACCTCTCGTCGCCTCCGTCACGAGCCCCTCATCGCGAGGCCCTCAATCCATCGACGGCCATCTTTCGGCCCAGTCTAACGGAGAGCCTCACCCTCGGGGAGACCTCGCTGGAAGTCCTAGTTGGAGAGATCTCAGTGTTTGCGCGCCGCGCAGAACGGACCTTTGGCGTTCATGACTCGGTCCAGCGTGTCGTCGTTGCTATCCCAGTCCTTGACGAGGAGTTGCAGTTTCCGCCGAGCAAAGCCAGCGTCACGGTTACGATACACGGAGTCGATTTTGCGCACGTCGTTCTTGTCACTGGTCATCCACCGCAGCTCCTCATCGATGAACCTCGTATAAGTCATGTCAGTACCGAATCTGGCCTTGACATTGGCTTCGAGGTGGGCATCAACCGCCTTCTCAAGGGCCTTATCGTCCTTCGTTGGCGCCGATATCGAGTGGAGCTCTGGCATCGTCGCATCTGCCGACGGGTTGAATGTAGGCTCTTTGCGATGCGGTTCGGGAAGAATGGAGTCTGCGCTGTAGTACAGCAAGGAGCTGTTCAAGACAGCGGCGTCGATCCTTCGCAACTCTGGCGGTGTGATCGGGCAGTGGCCGAGGTTCAGGTACTCGAGAGTCTGATTTGTCGACAACAGCTTGCAGAGAACTGGAGCAGAGGCATTTTGGATGTAATTCCATGCCTGGCCGAGGTCGAGGGTCGCATATGCCTGGCCTACATCCAACATGCGCATACCGGGATGCGACGTGACAGCCCGGAAGATGTCAATGGCGCCTTCAGTAGTCAGACCGGCAGATTGGAGTGACAGCCGCTGGAGTTGGGTGGCCTGGCGGATTCCGGAAGCGAGCACCTGCGCGCCTTCATCGCCCAGTGGGTTGCATGACAGGTAGAGCGAAGCGATTCCGCAGGCAGGGGAGGATAAGAAAGCGGCGATGGCAGAGGCCGCCTTGGTCGATATGCCGTTTCCGTTGAGGTATATATTTCGCAGGGGTAGTTTCTTACGGCCGGGAACCACCGCAGAAGAGAAAGTTGTTAGACGTTGGAAGAGCTCTGCGATGCCCGCATCACCCAGCTCAGTCTGGTCGAGGTCCAGAGTGCGGAGGTTTTTGGTCTCGGTGATGAGCCGGAATACATCTGCAGCGGCCACGGGACCTAGCGGGTTTCGTTTCAGCCAGACGTTCGTCACTGCGTCTGACTCTACCAAGGCATCGACGAGGACCCTGAAGCTGGTGGCGTCGATGCAATTACCTGCCAAGTACCAAGTATCCATGCGTTCGGGGAACTCGCGGATGAAGCGCGCGATCTCCTGAGCCCCAACCGGGCCAATGATATTGTTACCCAACAGGAAATGTCGTACGAAGGGGTTCGGCCGTAAGCTGTCCATCAGGCTGCCAATGTGGTCTGGACCAACGACCATTTTGCACAGATCCATGCGACCGTCTTGGTAGACGACACCTTTGCGAAACTCTGCTCCTTTGACGCCATAGAAGGGTTCGCCCTTGCCGCCATCGAGACGTGTGCCTAAGCTGCCGGAAGCCTCGTCAAGCTCGTGGGTGCCGCCACGCTCAAGGTGGTTGAAGAACGGCGCCAGGTCGGCGGCGTCGGCAACGGAAACGGGCATCGGGATGGCTTTAGTGCCAGCGAGGGACACGGGGAATTTAGACGGGTCCCACGGGCCCTGGGCAAGGATGCGGGACGCCCACACAGGCGCATGCACGCCCGGGGCAGCCCCGCCGGTCAAGCCGCGGAAGCTGTGGCCGTTCCGTTTGGTGGCGGCAAAGATGTCGTGTTTCCGCTGCAGGGCAACCCATGCACGCAATTTGACCCTCGCCGCGTCGTACCGAATGACGGGTGACACAGCATTATCGTGGGTGGCGGGATACAACAGCGTTGCAACGGCCTCGGCGAGGCGAGATCGCGCAGATTTCCGGCGCGGGAGACTGAATAGCTCGTCTGGCAGGCGAATTCTGTCCATGGGCAGTGAAAGAATCTCATCGGCCGTGTACGATTTGGCGTGATCAAAGTCTGGCATTCTAGCATCGAGAAGATTGAAAGCCTCTCGGCAAAGAGCAGCGAGGCGAATTGCTTCTGCCAAGTTATTTGGAGTAGCATTGCTGCCATCAACCGTGTTGTTGGTAGGCACGGTTGGGGTTAAGGCATAGGGCTGGCGGTAGCCATAATCGCCCAATATTGAACTGGCCGATGTAAGCTGGAGTGTTGCGGCAGAAGCCATTTTCGCGTCAGGGATTGGAGATGCAAACAGGTATTGGTAGTGTTTGATGGCCAAAGTATTGACGTTACTATGTTTGCGTTGATAGTATAATCCGGACAAGGTAAGAAGCTCGACATGAAGCAGACATGACACTTATATGTTGAGCATCATGATTCCCAGATGAACGAAGTGACTGGACCATTTGGCGACTTCTCGTGGTGAGTGCCTGAAGGCGTTTAATTCATGGCATCTTCCATTCGCTTCTCCGCACGGCCATACCTTAATCCAAGTCGATTTACGCTTACTCTGGGGCCGTTGAATGAGGCTGTGGCTTCGCCAAGGGTAGAGCTTCTAGGCAGCAAGTGCCAAAAATGAATTGACGAATCAGAGGCGCGGATGATAGCCCAGAATGGGATCTGTCATGGCTGTATGTGCTCCGTACTGAATGTCAATGTCGTTGCAAGGGCGTAGTTGACGAGAGTTTGACATGTCATGTAGATGTCGAATCTTATTGACATGAGGTGACCGAAAGTAGTCACAACATCAGACGACAGCAGGCAAGGCAGACAACAGGCAGGAACTGGAGATGGAAGCCACTGGTTCGTTCCGTCTGTTGTGCTCCGTACACACAAGGTACGTACACTACGTACTGCACCTCCAACTCTTTCCACGTTTCGCAAACGGCAGGCAGAGATGACTGCATGACATGGGTGGTGGCTGGTGAGTTGATGACATGATGTGACTTGTGGCTGGAGATGTGGCTTACGATATTGCAAACTCCACCAGCCACACATCACGAACCACACCTCCACCACCACCACCACTCAACCTCCACTTCTCACCACCAACTCACGACGCTTCTTGGCTGCGATGCAGCACCAACCCACCCACACCTCTTTTCTTCCCCCCCTCTCCCCCTTCGCAAGCACCGAACCGGCACCTCACTCACACCTCGGAGCTTTTCAGCTGCAGCGCAACATCAAACGTTTCTATCCCTTGCCCGTCACCTTGTCCCCGGCCTTTCCAATGTTGCATCGCAGGACGGCTCACATTCATTGCCCAGGCCTTGTCTCTCCGCCCGCATTGCAGCCCTGTCTCGTTGCCATTTGCTTTCTGTCTGACTCTGTCACGGAGTCACAGCTGACCGCGAAGTCTAGGAATCCACCGCAATCAATCTGTGTAACACAGCGCAGACCACGTCAACAAACGCCCATCACGTCGCCCAAGGGCCAAACATTATGTGTGTGTGTGTGTGTGTGCCAGCTACCAACCGCAGCACACTGTCACCAGTCACCACACCCCATCCGACGTTCCCAGCTCTGCTATATAACCTGCTCCCTGCGGTTATTAATTTAGCACATTTGTGATTCGTCGGCTGCACCTGTCTCGACCTTGTCTCTCAAAGTCTCACATCGCTCGCGCTTGGACGAGACACTTTGCTT
The DNA here is from genome assembly GCA_014706365.1 of Colletotrichum australisinense (nom. inval.). NCBI lineage: Eukaryota > Fungi > Ascomycota > Sordariomycetes > Glomerellales > Glomerellaceae > Colletotrichum > Colletotrichum australisinense (nom. inval.). The sequence goes on from JABKAN010000003.1 coordinate 5,595,894, forward strand.
TTTCCACCTTGCTTCTTCGACGGCATACACACACACACATGCCCACACTATTACTCTTTTTCTCACGCCATGTCACAACGTACCTACACAGCGGTGAGCAGACAGTGGAGCGCGCCGGTACTTTTCTCATCTTCGTCAACCGCCCGTAACCCATTCCAGCCGTTTTCGTGAATCTTCGGATGGCTTGGAGCAAGGAATCTCAAGTTTCTACCAACAGCGAACAAACTTCCGTGGGAGCAAACAATCCCGCTGACTGCAGCATGCGCTCGCCTCGTCTTGCCTGTGCCTGTCCACCCCGTTGGCCAATCCTCTCATCTTCGCTTGGACTTGTCTCGTTTCGTTCTGCCCATGCGGCAGCGGACGAGGGCAAAGAGAAGTAAAAAATGATATATCGTGCAGCATCCCACGGCTGCAGCCCGCTCTCATGCGAGCAGCCGACCACTCACAGACCCTCGGGACCACTTTGCTTTTTGCCGTCATAAATTCTCTCCCTCGGGCATCGACGCATGCGATCAATCGGCAATGCCACAATTTCGGCCGGTTGACACGAGGCTCTGAATCGGCTAGCGACATGCGGGAGTGCGTACTGGACCTCTTGATTGGAGTCTACATTGCTTTTCTGCATAAGCAGAATGACGATCTCTTCGGGAGGCATGCAGGGAGGGGCAAGCCATCGAGGCTGTGGGAGACACTTACGCACGCTAACAAAACAAGATGGTGGTGTGTCTCCCAAGTTCCCGGTCAGGCGGGGGGTGCCTCTTTCATTTTTGCCTTTTTCTTTCCAACACCCTCGACAGCAGCACCAGCTGTATAGACGAGGTTAGCCCTACCAACAGCCCTCTGAAGTGTGTTGTGCGTTGGATGTGACGATGAAGAAGAAAACACTCTGCCCTTGGCATGTTGGCTGGAGAGGGATTGGCCCGCGCGGGGAGATGCAAGACAAGCTGTCTCGGTGTGTGGTCCAGCTGGCTGACCGCTCCCCCTTTGGTCCGATCGTTTGGTTGCGTCCTAATGTTGCGTTGCGGGAAGAAGTCTTTCCGTATATATGCTCACGGCCTGCTGACGAGTGAGCGCCCTACGTTCACTCTTTTCTCACGGTTTGAGGCTGCTGCGTTCCGAAAAGCAAGGCTTCTCTTCCACTTTCGTCTGATTTTCCCTATTCAGTTCAGTATGTCATCCTTTCCAATGTTTGCTCCCATGCCACGCAGAAACGTGGATGGGCCAGTCTCCCACGCCAAGTGGCCGACAGCCGACGCCTTCCGCTCCACATCGACATCGTCACCATGGGATGTAGATGATTCCACGGCCCAGACCGTTAGCAAGCTTAACTGTGTCTTTGGTTTCCGGCCACCGAACGCCTACGCCAAGCAACCACCTCGAACATCCCCCGATGAAGTATCTAGATATTCTCCTGATATCCAACATTTACGTCTAGACCAGACCCCCGAGCTACGACAAGACACCCCTTCAGATGTGCGGACACGGACGTCTTCCTTTGGACCAGAGACGCCTCCTACAAAGTTCGACTCATACTTTGCGCCAGAACCGGTCGTCCAGCCTCCAACACCGAGTCGGCCTGTCCATGCCCATCTACGCTCCCACTCGGATAGCTGCAGCGTTACAAGTCTCTGGCCAGATAGCCAAGGCCCATATCGATATGGGGGTGAAGCAACGTCAAATCAAGGGATCGATACCAAGCAACATGGCTATCTTGGCGCAGCAGCATCTCGCTCGGGAGATAACTCCCAGCCTCAACGGCAGTCTCGCGAGGCATCATCGCCTCACCAGAACTACACCGTCACCCTCACCCGCAACAACCGCGCCGTCACTCTCATCCTGCAGCAAGGCCGCCCTACAAAGCAAGGGCAAGCAACCATCACATGCTACCGCCAAACTTCCCTGGCTCTGGGAGGACCCTACGCCGAATTCTTCAAGGCATCCGAGGCCCTGGTTCTGCTGCAGCACATGGTGAACGCATCATCAATGTCATTTGTGCCCTTTAGCAAACGGGAACGATCAGAGTTGATGCTCCGCATGCGAACTTCGCCAGACGCCATGATTCTCGGCGAGCCTTGCTCCAACGCACGCGCGTGGACGAGCTTCTTCTCCACGGAACTCGGTGCTGGAAGGGCCTGGGAGGTGGGCACCGTCATCTTCCCCTGGAAGTTGCTCGAGAGGCTGATGAGCTCTCTCAATTCCGAGTTCGCGCGCAAGAGGAGAGTGCAGTCTCGCGCTGCCGCCGCGTTTAATAGACGAGAGGCGGAAGAGCACACGGGACCAAGAGGAGGACGCGGAGGCACGGCCTTTCAGCACAGCTACAGCCACTCCTACGACTCCCGCCCCGTATCTCTGCACCTTGCCGGTGCAGAGCATGGTAATCTCGAAGCCGCAGCAGCAGCAGCAGCAGGGGACCGCAGCTCCGTGGCATCCGGGTCGCCACCCCTCGAACACCAACAGAGATCCTGCCGCCCAAGCTGCAACTCCTGCCGGAACAGCGCACCTCTCAGATTCACCAGTCTCCTCCTCCTCCACCACCTCTGGCGGCCGTGACAGCCGCGCAAATCCGAACGCGCAGACGCCAGCACTCTGAGCCCGCCGTCCGACGCCTAAGCCTGACGCCGCCGCGCATCTCGTTACTCAAATCCAACAACCTGCGTCGGCTGCACGCTTCTTCGACGCCGACGCGGCTCGAGTTTTACGACTCGATCCGGGCGTGGCCTGCTAGCTCGCACCGAGCGCGTGTGAGGCTGCCGCCGTGCTCCCGATTCCTGGAGATGGTTAAGGACCAGGGGGCTGATTCTCATAACCCGATTGTGGTTTGAGACTTCACCCTTGGGCCCGACTTTTACTCTCCTGCATTACTACATGTAGCTTCTTCATGTGTTTTTTCTTCTTCATTCTTCTCTTCTATTCTTGTGTGTGTGGATTAAGTGGCCTGTCAAACACAGGGGCAAGAGTACCTCGACTACGCGTAGCAGCATTCCACCCCTCTACACAGCTATTGTTGGGGTTCAAGACTTTTTTAGACGGGATTACTACCCATATGTGTACACGGGAAACAAAAACGGGGAACTGAACGGGTTTATGAGAAATGGACTATGTGAAATGGAAAATGAAACGAACGATACAAAACAATTGTTAGAAATAGGGCAGGGTTCTTGAGGAGAGGCACTTTAGATAGGGAGAGAGAGACAAACAGGATCATGCGGTTTTTTCGCTGGGCGAAACCGCCAACTCAGACGGCAGGATCCTGATGAACGGGAAGAAAGAAGTGGTGTTACACTCATGATGAGCAACGTCCTCGCGGATCTTGTTCCATGTACTACAAGTGGTTTGACGACTTAGGTTTAGGATATACGGATATCTCACTATGCCAAGCATGTCTTGAACTCTTTCGCTGGTCTCCTCCCTCTCTGATTCCCTTTTTTCTGCGAACAGCAGTAGTGAGTCACTTGGAATGGTAAAGGGCTTTACGTCCGTAGCTGTGCGATGGGACACATCGCATCATGGCTCCGGGCTTAGTCGAAAGTTTACTGTGTGAGGAATGTACATCCCGTCTCTCACGTGCCAGATCGGACATGCGACTCGCTACGCGATCTGAGACCGTTTGACATACGGTCGGAGAATTTGGAGGTTGTGGAATGTATTCGTAGATTTGGCAGCATCGGTTCTAGAACTTGCGAGGTACTCGGGTTAATCTAGAGATTATCGGGCGTAAGTTTTGGGAGAACTTCCCCAGCATCAGTTCAGTGATTATCAAAGCCCGCGAAATGCAGCTGGACAAAAAAACCCGACCTGACTCGTGAGATCGTGCGCAAAGCACCCTTCCACTTTCAAGAGTATTTCGCTTCGGTCTCTTGTAGATAGCAAAACGTGGATAGCAACCATGAAAGCAGAGCACGTTGTACTACGTAGAATGGCCCTCAACCCGTCGTCGCGATGTACATCTCAGTAATCGCAAGTAGTCTCTGGACGGTTCTGCCCATCAAGTGCTCGAGGTTCTCTTGGCGCTGATGCTTCCCGGAGTTTAAGTGCGAACCACTCCGTCGGGCACAGGGACCTGTCTTCTAACCGCAGGGACCAGGCTCGTTGCAAATACACTTTTATCAAAGGATGTAAATCAAGAAGACCAATGGCAGCTTTAAGCTCTCAGCACAGGTAACACAGCGCGTCGACAAACTTCCCAAACTTGAGACGAACGTTGACGGGGTTGTCCATGTTCACCCACTGCCGGGAAGCCGCGCCGCGATCCACTTCTCGCAGGACTTCATCTTTTAGAGTTTCTGGTGATGGAGTTGTCGCCCCTTTTACCGGGTTACAGGATCATGATCATCCCAGCCATTTACTGCGTAGATGCTGAGGGCCGCGCGCGCGTGAAGGCGCGGTGAGATATAAGTCTCCGTCCCACCTCGTTCCCGCGGGGAGTGGGCGCCATGAGGTTTTCGCCGACTACACGTCTCTACTCACCACAGTCACTCGTTCCCTGGCATCTACTCACCTAGACGTAACTCAACCGCGAATCTGCGATCGACAACACCGTTGACAACCGAATAACATCCTCACCCGAAACGAGAAGCAATCATGCCCCGCTCAACCCTCGCGCTCCTCGCTGTCGCAGGCCTCGCATCGGCAGGCAGCCTCCTGGCCCCGCGCCAGGACAACGAGACGAAGCCGGCGGTCGACATCACGGCGCTGAGCAAGAACGTCTCGGCGACGACGGGTTCGGGCGCTGTTAGTGCCGCGGGGACGCTGGCGCCGTTTGGCGGGATTGGGGTTGGTTGTGGGATTAATTGGGCTGAGGGGCAGTCTTTTGGAGGTGAGTTTTTGAACGGGATGAAAGAGGATGTCTGGCTTCCAAGATTCTTCTGAGTTGGGAAGTTTTGGGAGTGAGTGAGGAGATGAATGTGGAGACTGGGTTGAATGTGGTTGTGCGAGGAGAGGACACGTAAGAAGGGGGGATGGCTATGCTCTTGACCACCCAGCGGATGGAGAGGGTGACTTGAAGGAACTCGAGGGCGATGAGGTGTCTATGTTCTTTCAACGCACGATGAAGAGCTGACGTATTTCGTGTTCACCAGGTGGCCTCCAATCCGGCTCCGAAGCCTTTGGTCTCGGCGGTGGCTTCACAATCACCAAGGACACGATGAACATTGGTCTGGGAATCGGCATCAACCCGATCAACTTCAACTCCAGGTAAGCGTAAACCAACTCAGACCGCCTCACTACGGGCAGGGCATTACCACCCGGGTTCCCCTTTGTCCGAAACCTGGACCAGAAGTGCAGGAGGGTTGAGAAGGGGACAGTGAAGGCCCACGCCTGGCCCACACTCTTCATGTTTGCTTCATTTTTTTCTGCTTGAAAAGTTAGACGATGCTGATACATTGGTCTTTCCACAGTGTTAGCTATGAGGCGTCGACGAACGGTACCGTGAGCTTGGTCTTTACTTCGACTTCGGCGATTAAGTGCGAGGAGACGACTGTTGATGGGGTTAAGGGCGTCAAGTGTACGTCTACCTGAACTGTCTGGGTATCCGGAGGGTCCCGTAGTCGCTATTTGCTTTGAGCGTGTTGAAAATCTAGACAACGATTTGCCATCTACAACCCCCCATGTCGCGAGTAACCCTGTGAAGACATGGCCAGCCATAGTGAATTATGAGCATAGCCCCATGGCGTAAATCAGGTAGCTTGGTGCTCGAATTAAGAGTGATTGTGAAGAGGACCTTGAGATACCGGTGCCATGGTTACGGGACAGGATTGTTGACGGCCCGCTACTTTGACCAAACTTTTGCAACGGTCATACGGGTTCCTGGGATCTGTGGACTAGAGGGTTGGGGTGTATGCTCAGGGAGTGACTAAAACCTCTTGACCCGCGATGATGACTCAAATGTGCAGTGCCTCCGCCAAGCTTCTCCTTTATGTAGGGTAGAATCAGTAATAGTCCATAGAGGTTGCGGTGTTCCGATCGAGAGTGTAATTGACTGTCACAGCCTTTTCTTGGCGAGTGACACCGGGCGTGCTCATTCTCTAAACCGATGGTCTGAAGAATTGAGGCTTTTCACAGTGTTAGTCGCCCAACCAGGTGTTTCAATCATACTTCATTTCGCCCGAGTTCTAGTCGACTACAAAGGTTGAGGACGTTCGGAGATAGCATCAAATCAACCATTCTGTCCAAGCCCTAGAGCCCATCTCCGTTAACTTTTGGTTCAGCCTTGGTGATCGTGCCGCCCTACAATAGATATATAATAGACAGATGTCCCTTGTCTTGGCAGTCTTCTTGTTTTCTATTTCTTGTTTTCTATCTCCTATTCACAACCCATCTCTGCTTCACTACATCGGCATATGCCAATTTCAACTTCCCATACAACCAACAAGTAGTCGCTTCTCCTCAACCAGTCTATAGTTGTCTCATCACTCAACTCTCTGAATCACTGTTTTCTCGCTACCTTACTCTCTTACATCCTCCTCACCTCTTCATCTCTCATCATCCCCCAAACGTAGTCATGTATACCGCCATGAATACCCAGACCGCCACCGCCACCGCCGCTCAGCTCTCTCATCGGCGTCTTCAATACGGCACCAGCTGGTTTGACAGCGCCGATGAGAGTAGCGGCTACTACGACCTGTGTGCGGTCGAAGGCGAGGAAGAGGACGAGAATGAGAGATGGTGGGAAGAAGATTCCTGTGCTATCGAGGACGACGACGAGGATGAATACGACATGGTGCAAGATTTCGTACCTGTGGACCTCAAGCAACAGAACCTCGCTGTTCCTAGCATCGTGCTCACCACTACCGAGGGAAACGTCTTCTTCGGCAATGCCATCCCAGAGGGAACATGGTGCGCCGAGTCCCGCGAGTCCCTGGATCTGCGCACAAAACACATCAACAACGCAGAGACGTTCCTCTGCCCAGGCGACTGGAGACAGCTCCGCAACACGTTCCGCCTGTGGCAGCAACAGGAGTATGACCAGCAGATGGAACAAGAGTGGGAGCTGGAGCAAGAGCGACAGCAAGAGGAAAAGCAGAAGCCGCATTACGCGAGCACCAACAGCTTTACGCGCCCCTGCTCTTCCTCACAACCCCGACGGCGACATCCTCACAGGCGACCAGATCCCAGAGGGACAACGAGCCCATACGTCCCGCGAGGCCCGCCGTATAGAACAGCAATACGCCGCCAACGCAGAAACGCAACTCTGCCCGGGCAACTGGAAGAAGATCCGCGACGCCAACCGCCCCGAGGAGCCGGAAGAAGAAGACGCGGTCTCACACGTCAACCTGCGCGAGGCAGACGCCGCGCTCGCGCTTCCCAAGGGCAGCCGCAGCTGGCAGAAGCGCCTCGCGCGCGTGAACCAGCGCAGCCAGCGGCGCCGGGCGAGGCAGCAGAAGCTCGAGGAGGCGGAGCGGCTCTGGCGGCTGCAGAAGGTGCGGGTGGAGGAGTTTGTGGCCGAGAGGAGGGCCAAGGTTGAGGCGCTCGAGAGGATTGGCGCGGCGGGGGATTTCCCTGCGTGGAGTCGGAAGATGGATCGGGAGCAGGGGGAGGCGGAGGAGAGGCTGAGGGTGCTGAGGAGGGAGCTTGAGATTATATTCGAGGGGGATTGTGGGGAGGAGGGTGAGGCTGAGGAATGAGTCTATTTTGTCTCTTTCGCCTCTCTTCGTGGACGGCACTGGTTGCTTCTGGCAGGATAAGCACGAAGCTTCTGTTCCCTCTTCTTGGATACCGCCGGTGTATTCTTCTGGTTAATACACGGCGATGATAGGCCATGACTTACGGCCTTGGTTTTGGCGTTTAGGTGTTCTGATAAATTGACCACCGTTTTCTCCCTTGAGCCTTTCCCAAAAGCCGCCAGCCAGTCCTATCGACAAAACATCACCAACGCAATCACCATGTCTGTTCATCCCCCGCAAGAACATCCAAGCTGAATAAGACGCTTATGCAACGGGGTCAAAGTTTCCGTTGAGCAAGCAAAATCCCCTGATCCTTCAGCTATCAGGGGTACGTACCTGACGGATATTGTTCGTGACGAGCCTCATCAACGTTAATGTCTTGCGTGGCTTTGATCTGGTCTGGTTTGAATGAGGCTATTGTCGAGCACTTGCCCTCAAATTAATTGCTGTACCTGCCGCAACACGGTTCTCGTATCCACTAGTCTCCTTAGCTAGTCTATGAAAGGTTTCCAGTTGCTAAAAGTCAGCGATGAGATTTGATACCGAGCCTCATCGGAGCGAGTTGCTTTTGTATGTCGTTGCGCAGAATGATCCACGTGCTATAAAGTCGTCTCAAGTTGTGTTTGCATGTACAACAGGTGTGCCCAGACACCAGTATACTGCCCTACATGTACCCCAAAAGTCTAAAAGACCGGACGTTCCTCAGCTGGTCTAACACGTATCAGTGCAGAAAACGATTCTTCCTAGGCTTCACCTGTTCGTCAACCTCATCAACTCGCACTGATACTAGTGCTTGATATATTCGTTCACGCAGTGACTATCTTCTTCATCCACTGCCTCGTGCCAACTCGCCTCTTCAGTAGCTTGGGACAGTGAGACGACGTCAGACAGCCAAGCTCATCGTCGATCCAGGGTCCCGGGATGTCTTGGCAGAGCGTCAGTATCCGGGGAATGCGGGGAGGCGAAGCGTTCGTTTGCTGTTCGAGCAGGACCTTAAACCACAAGCAGCACAGCATGGAACAGCAAACACATCAACCCCCACTTGATTCGATTCTTTGTTAGACCCCAATGCAGTAGTTTCGCTGCTCGGTAGTGATGTTGCTGCCTCTCGCGTGACTGATATGCATGACGAGAACATTGAATATACCTAGGTACCCACGTAGGTATCGAAGGTAAGAGGGAAGAGAAGAGGACCCCACATTCACGCCGGTCCAGGGTCCCCACTAAGAGCACTGAAGAAAACCCGACCGATCGACCGAGCGGCCAATCCGCGTCGGCCGGCTCCCAACGTTCAACCGGGGGGGCAAGCGCCAAATGGGAGGCGTCCTTCCGTGCCCCTCACGCCGTCTTTTACGGTCTTCCCACCACCATAGGCAAGGAAGGAAGCCATCACCTCACTCCTGCCTGCATTTCATCGTCCGATTCGGCACCTGTTTCGCACACGGAAGTAACGTGCTTTTTCTTCGCTTCCGCCTCCTAAGGTACCTTACCACACACACCACCACCCTGACACCCCAGACACCCCAAGACAACCTCACTTTGGACGACCACACCCACTTCGGGAGTTGCAAGACCTCGTCCATCCCCGGATCTTCCAGCTCGTTCCTGTCACCCTGGTCCCCATTTGGCTCTTCCCCGCCAGCCACTGCGCAAGCGACGTCACAACAAACTCAGCTACGTTGGCTTAGCACGCTGATACTGCGTACACTGTCACGAAGCGAGCAATCAGAAAGTCGCGTGGTTCGATTTTTGGCACCTACTGCGTAGAGGACGGGACTTTTAAAGACAGACTTGGTCGCACACCCCACCGTCTGAAGACACGCCACTTTTGGATCGTCTTACACCAAACTTGTCTACCTTGCCTTACCTCTGATCAGGTAGGCCTAAATCTTCGTCCCTCACTTTCTTGAAACACAAGCCCCGAGCTTCTTTTCTGGCTGGGCTCTGCTCGTTCGTATATAAAATCATACAATTTCCACTTTTCCATTTCCTACCTATACCCCGCCACTACGACGACAATGGCACCCGAAGTACTTCAACAATTTGCCGTAGGTGGAGGACTCCCAGTAACCAAGATGCAGGATCCGAAAGAGAAGTTTTATCATCACTTCCAAGAGGAAGTCATCAGTACGTTGGCCCCGTAAAACAAGGACCGAATGGTCGTCTGATGTTTTCTGGGCCGTATACTAACAACGAACCCCGCACCCAGGTCTACAAGAGCAGATCGACAATGTGAGCTCCATATCTCTGGTCGGTGGTGAGAGGCAGGACGCCATTGATCACATCCTGGCCGGCATATCGAATCTCTCCAACGAAGTCGCCGACGCTTCCGACTATGTTCCCTCGTACGACCAGCGCAACTACGCTCAGGTGGGTGTGAATCCATGACGTACTCAGGCTTCCTATCGCATCTCGTTGACACCTCTTCACTTACCAGGCCGTCAAAGCTCTCACAGACAAGTTGAATGAGACCACAGCAAAGCTAGCCCCGCGTTCCCGCTTCCAATTCAAGCCTCGCGGAGCCAGCTCAGCAACAACATCAACCACCAATGACCCAGCCGCGCCCAAAATTGACCCCCGTCTCATTGTAGGAGCAAGCCTCGCCGACCCCCTCCCCCCATCCCGCGGCGGGCCGGTCACCGCTCCCGCAACCCAAGCCGCCACGGAGACGGATACAGACGGCCTCGGTGATCTCCCAAACTTCCCAAAACTACAACGAGGAAATGGCCCGCCCCAGCGCCACCAAGGTCCGAAAACCCAGCTTCTCCACCGCAAAGACATTGCCATATTCGGCCAGGACGGCCTGCACATCATCCTCCGTCCTCGGCGTCGCGGGCGACGAGTTCGGGTCGCTTGACCGATCTGAAAGGGTGTGTAGTGGACATGTCCATTGCGCTCTCGGCCACACCTCGTTTGCGAACCTGGCGCTCAAGAACGTCGAGAGGAGTCTGATTGTTGCGGGCAACGTGGCTGGGCCGGCGCATATCACGGGCGTGTCGGATAGTATCATTGTCGTTTCGGCACGGCAGGTGCGCATCCACGAGTGTAAGAACGTTGATATTTATCTGCACTGCTCGAGTCACCCGATTATCGAGGATTGCTTGAACATGCGCTTTGCGCCGTTGCCGCCTAGCTTTGTGAGTGAACTCCTACGCGTCCATACTTCTTTTCCTTTTTCCCCTCTTTTCTTAAAATATCAGCTGCTGACTGTCGAGCAGGACACCACAGAAGATCCCACCAGGAACCAGTGGGACCAAGTAGACGACTTTAAGTGGCTCAAATCGGAACCCAGTCCCAATTGGAGCGTCTTGGCCGAGGAGGAGAGACTGCCTGAGGAGATTTGGACAAAGGTTGTGCCGGGCGAGCGCGGCAAGGATTTGCACGATATCCTCAAGGCGGTCGGGGTCCAAAAGCATTGAAGTCAGATGGAACATGATGTTAATCGACGAGAGTGCGAGAGAGTGTAAGAGGCCGTCACTGTCTGAAGTTTCCTGGCTCGAATCCTGGTTTGGAGTTTCAAGGAAGGCGGTTTTGCTAGGTATCGCAAGGGATGCATGATATGATGATGTGGCGCAAGAAAAATAGCGTCCTTTTCGGTCCAAAATTTCTTCTTGTGGTAGTTTCGCATATTGGGGTATCATAATAATTCAATCTGGCAAAAGACTTTTCGTCCCCAGCTCTTCCTCTCCTCCATCTCGCTAGAAGCCTTCTTCCATCGCACGTGTTCCATCCTTCGCATCACTCCGTCTCCATCTTATCCCCCCGTCCCCCCTCCTCATGTCCAAACTTGACCCCCGCCTCCCTCAACCGATCCAGCACCTCACGCTGCATCCGTATCCTCTCCTCAAGCTCCTTGATCTCTTCCTCCTGCTCGTCAACGGTGCGCTCCATATCCGGGAGGGTGCGCATCTGCGTGCGGGCGCGCTGCAGCTTGTGCTTGAGGGCGTCGGTCTGCGCGGGGATGTCTTTGAAGGAGAGCGGCGCGTTGGGGCTGGAGGCGGCACCGCCGAGAGGGTTGGGCGTCGCGCCGGGACCGGTGCCGGCTGGGGTTGCGCCTGTGGTGAGGGCGCCGCCGATGGAGGAGGAGGAGGAGCCCGAGGTTTGGATTGCGGTGCGGAGGCGGGTTAGGATGCCTGTTAGTTCGGTGAGGGTGTCGAGGGCGTCTGGGGAGAGGGTTGGGGGTAGTTCGAGGGGGTGAGGCGGCATTTTGGTGGTTTGTTGGTTGGTTGTTTGGGCGGAAGGCGGGTAGAAAGAGAGGACTAGACTAGGTGTCTGGGTTGTTGACAGAGTCTGAAGAGAGGTGTCGGTGAAACGGGTGATTTGTGGAGAGGTATCGGGCTATTCTCAGCCTCGCGGTAGGTGCGTGATGGAGAAAGATGGTTGTTGGCTGCGTGGTCGAGGCTTGTAAAGTCAATTAAAGCGCCACAGCAGAGGTGTAGGTAGGTGGGATGAGGTGAGGTGAGAGGTGAGTTGAGGGCAGTTGCTCGGTGAGGTCCGTCCGCGTGCAGGGTCGTGTCAAGCTGGAACGGCAAGGGCCAAGGGCCAAGGGAGGGGGGGGAAGCTCCGCCGGGGCAAGGAGCTTCCACGGGCGTTTTAGCGGCGCGGCGATTGGTAGCTAAAATTGTTGAAAGTCAACAGAGGGGCAGCCGGGCGGCCCGCACCGTTTCTGACGGAGATGGCACTGTAGAGCCGTTGTGAAACAGGGTACAAAGGGACAGTGTGAAAACAGAGGGCAACGGCACGGATCTATTATCGGCGATACTATGACATAAACCCCCACCAAACCACCGACACCGATAAAACAGCCCAGGCGCCGGGAAAGCTCACTGTACCTAAGAAAAGGTGGTAAGGTACATTGGCTGATTCAATCCATCTCCTCAACCACCACCGCCGCCGCCGTGAATAAAAGTCTCCATCTCCCAGAACAGAAAAAAAATCACGCACTTCCTAGAACTCTCTGCTTTTATCCATTATACCCCCTTCTGTAAAGAAATTGCTGCACAGAAAATAACCTAATTCACCATGGCCAAGACCGACCAGAAGGCCTGCCTGAGTACGTCCAAAGATCTCCCTCCAGACCCTCCGTGCCCCTCGTCGAAGCCCCGCGGTGATGGAGATAGTGGTGGTGGTGGTGTGAGTTTCGTCGAGGCTGGCCACCAAAACCACCAGAATGCGCCGCCAGCAGAAACAATGCCCTCGCCTCTCCTCCAGCAACCGCAACCCATTTCCAAATCCAAATCCAAATCCAATCCCGATTACATCCTCACTCTTGCCTACATCATCCTCTATCTCCAAGTCGGCTGGCTAATCTTGTGGATCTTGCGCTCCTACAGTCGTGATTGATGGCTGGGGTGTGCCCGGCGCCGACTCCCCCAAGGATGGCGACGCCATCACCAACGCAAAGACCCCCGTCATGGACGACTTTGCCCAGAGCAAGACCGGATACTGCGAGCTCGACGCCTCCTCCATTGCCGTCGGCCTGCCCGAGGGTCTGATGGGTAACTCGGAGGTCGGTCACCTGAACATTGGCGCCGGCCGTGTCGTCTGGCAGGACGTCGTGCGCATCGACCAGACCATCAAGGAGGGCAAGTTCGCCGACAACGAGGTCATCAAGAAGACTTTCGAGGGTGCCAAGAACGGCAACGGCAGACTGCACCTCTGCGGTCTCGTCTCCCACGGTGGCGTGGTGAGTTCCGGCCCATCCTCCAGTTTAAGATGCATGACTGTCTAACACACAACCCTCCCAGCACGCCAAGCAAGAGCATCTCTACAGCCTCCTCAAGGCCGCCAAGCAGTACGGCGTTCCCAAGGTCTACATCCACTTCTTCGGCGATGGCCGTGACACCGACCCCAAGTCCGGCGCCGGTTACATGGAGGAGCTCGTCAAGACCGCCAAGGAGATTGGCATTGGTGAGATCGCCACCGTCGTCGGCCGCTACTACGCCATGGACCGTGACAAGAGATGGGAGAGAGTCCAGATCGCCCTCGACGGCTTGATCAACGGCAAGGGCGAGGAGAGCACCGACCCCGTCAAGACCGTCAAGGAGCGCTACGCCAAGGGCGGTGACAAGGACAAGGACGAGTTCCTGACCCCCATCATTGTCGGCGGCGACGAGGGCCGCATCAAGGGTGAGCACATCTCTCTCCAACAAACCATTCTTCACAACTAACATGAATTCCCAGACGACGACACCGTCTTCTTCTTCAACTACCGCTCCGACCGTGTCCGCCAAATCACCCAGGTGCTCGGCGACGTCGACCGCTCCGTCCTCCCCGACTTCAAGTTCCCCAAGATCAAGAACCTCGTCACCATGACCCAGTACAAGGTCGACTACCCCTTCGAGATCGCCTTCAAGCCCCAGCACATGGGCAACGTCCTCGCCGAGTGGCTCGGCAAGCAAAACGTCGAGCAGGTCCACATCGCCGAGACGGAAAAGTACGCCCACGTCACCTTCTTCTTCAACGGCGGCGTCGAAAGGTCTTTGCCCTCGAGACCCGCGACGAGTCCCAGGACCTCGTCCCTCCAACAAGTCCGTCGCCACCTACGACCAGGCCCCGAGATGTCGGCCGACGGCGTCGCCGACCAGGTCGCCAAGCGCCTGGGCGAGCAAAAGTTTCCCTTTGTCATGAACAACTTTGCGCCCCCGGACATGGTCGGCCACACGGGCGTGTACGAGGCCGCCGTCGTCGGCGTCGAGGCCACGGACAAGGCCATTGGCAAGATTTACGAGGCCTGCAAGAAGGAAGGGTACGTCCTCTTCATCACCGCCGACCACGGCAACGCCGAGGAGATGAAGTTCCCCGACGGCAAGCCCAAGACGTCGCACACCACCAACAAGGTGCCCTTCATCATGGCCAACGCCCCCGAGGGCTGGAGCCTCAAGAAGGAGGGCGGCGTCCTGGGTGATGTCGCGCCTACCGTCTTGGCTGCGATGGGTCTGCCCCAGCCTGAGGAGATGACTGGCGCCAACCTGCTGTCCAAGGCATAAACGCATTTGTGTCATTTTTGTGTTTTGGGTTGGGCGGGATGTTGTTGACGGAGTTGAGGTGAGGGTGTGTCTTTGGCGAGCGAGGTTTTCATAGGGGAGAACAAAAGTTGAGACTCCGAGAGTGAGGAGTACCGGCGTGTGTTGTAAAGGATTATGATGACAATAGACAGCCCTAGAGATAAGAAAATGAGAATACGCTTTGATGACAGATGTGACTAGAATAACTTTCTCGCGTGAAGCCTCAGGAAGGGAAGTTGGACGGGGTGCAGAATGTTCGCTGGGACCAAGGCTGTGACGGGTGTCAATGTATAGAAATTTGACCTTATGTTTGGCTACCTAGAAAGTTCCCTTCTTATTACTTGAGCAACAACCAGAAGAAATAAGAGTGCAGTCGTTGAGGACGCGGACGTGATGCCTGTGCCTGCGAAGAGCTCTCGAGGTTCGTGAGTTTGGCTGCTGCAAGTTACGGCACGTTTGACATCACCACCTCTTCGCACAAGGTTGTGCGATATCGCCTCGCTTCTTCTCAGCACGCATCCCTCATATAGCGAATTATCATCTCCTGAAGATGTATGTACGTTAAAGAAAACAATCACGTAGGCATCGAGGCGTTTACGCGCTCGGCTTGTAAGACTATCGCATGCTTGATTCCGGCGTTTGGGGGAACTTGAGGGTTTCCGGTTCTGACTGTGGTTATTACCAGATGAGGGGCTCTCTTGGCGGCACCGCCTTTTACTATCTTTGAGAGAGAGTCGAGTGGGCTGTAGTGCAAGGCATGGTGAACGAAGCATTTGGCAGTGTAGGCCAGAACTTGTGCTGAAAGACGTAGCCCCTGATCGAGCGCCACAGTTGAAAGTAGTATGCAGCCATTTAGTCTATGGCCATTACTGTACGTGGGTATCTTCATAATGTCGATCGCTATCTCGAGTTTTTGATTGCTACAATGTCGGTGTAAGATGTAGTGACGTTGTCTGGCAGACAACGTCTAGGGGCGAAATACCTACTAGTGATGAGTCTACGGATAAAGACAACTCCACCGAGACGTCTACCATTACATCCTACTAGACCTTTAGGTTGTTTTGATTACCTAGTCTGTACGACTTGCAAGGCCGCTATTGGTCAGGCTTCGAGTTTCATTTACCGTTGTACCATGTAATACGCGGATAGTACCAGTACCACTTATATGAAATTGTCTTGAACATTTGGACTTTGATACCTCCGACGTCTAGTCAGATATTGTAGCTCGATCTCTGGGCAGTATTACTCTTCAGCTAGATATAGGAGGCAGAAAGTTGACAGACCGGGGTGAAATAGACTCACGCAAAAACGTAGTCTCCACGACTCCATTACTACCCATCAAAGTCAAAATCGACGACGGCCCAGAGAGACAGTCTCTATTTTGAAGGCACGGAAGAAACAATGGCAAACGCGAAATGTCCTCTCAAATTTATACATAACATCGCCTGCTCAGACTATAGGTACTTTTTTTTCACTAATACGTCATGACGTGAGTTCCTCCGTTGATGGACCAAATGTCACCGGTAATGTACGCCGCATCAGGCGAAATCATAAACGCCAACAGCGCGCCAACCTCCTCCAACTTGCCCAGTCTCCGCAGAGGGACCCTCTTCAGACCCTCCTGCATGGCCGGGCTGGCGGCGATGCCCCTCTCGAGGGCGGCCGTCAGGATGGGGCCGAGGGCGACGGTGTTGCAGCGGACGTTGTCCGGGCCGTAGGTCGCCGCCGTGTGCCGGGTGAGGGCGTGCACGGCGGCCTTGGACGCCGCGTAGGCTACGCGGATTGGTTCCGGTGTGCCCATGTAGTGGCCGCCCATCTTTGATTCAGTCAGCTTTCTGACTTTCCTCATATTTTTGCTGCAAAATCGCAGGGGAGAGGAGAGTGACTTACACTGGAAATATTGATAATCGTACCGCCCCCGCCGCCTTCAGATGCGGCAGCGCATACTTGGTCGTGAGAGCGTACCCCGTCGTGTTCACCAAAAACGTGCGCTGCCACACGGCGGCGTCCATATCGAGCACCGACTTGTCGTTGCCGAGGTTCTGCGGGCTCAGGTCGGCGCCGATATTGAGCAGGCTGTCGAGGCCGCCGCCGAGCCACTCCGTGCCCTGGGCGATGAGGTTCTTGATGGACTCCTCGTCGGAGAGATCAAATTCGACGACGAGGGCGCTGCCTCCCGCCGCGGTGATTTCCTCACCGACCTGTTTGGCGGCGGAAATGTTGATGTCGGCGACGACGACTTTGGCGCCGCGGGCGGCGAGGAGCTTTGCGGTGCCGGCGCCGACGCCTGTTGCTGCGCCGGCTACGATTACGCGGAGTCCTTGGACGCTGGCCATTATTTCTACTTGTTTTGAGAGTGGAATTGGGGATTATGGGTTTATGGGACGTATGGGGAATTCGATTCAGAGGTAGAGGAAGAGCAGCGGTTCAGAGATGCTTTTTCTCATACACTCATACTCCCAGATCCAGCTATCGCTTTCTTATACGTCGATTCTTCAACCCCATCGGAACTATAATGCTCATATTTCGTACAGCTGTACGAGCTAGAACACAGCTTACCGTGCAACCTGTGCTGCGTGTTAGAGCTTGAGGAACTGTAGCAAGGCAGACTCGGGATCGCATCGTAAACCCCCCCTGGTAATGCGGAACCGAAACCGAGACCGGGACAGTCTTTAGGCCTTTGCGGTTTCATTGGCGCGCGGGAATTAACAAAACGCTTTTCCCGCCCAATGCTGGTTCGGCCCAGAGCTTGGCGGGGAGACGATCCCAACTCACCAAGCTTCGCGAAGCTCCCCCTGACTGACTCCTGCAAGATAATGGTCGCCAATGCCATGCTGCGGCCACATGTACGGCACCCTCTCTGCATATCTTTTGTTAATACGCGGGCAGCCTGAGCAATTAGAAATGCCGTCTCGAATGTAATACCCAATGGCAGGGCGGGAAATCGTAATCCTACCCCCTTTCGCCGAGCTCGTCAAGTTTGCCCAGGATCCCCCGCTTGCTTAAGCTACCCTAGTTTCCTACTCGGAAACGAGTAAAGGCCAAGGGCAGTGCAAAGTCGCATATGCGAAAAGAAGGTTTAGGGAAGCTCATCTGAACCGTGCCTTGTCGAACAAGACCTGTACCTGTCACCCTATGTTTTGATGAGACGGCTTGGACGTAGAGTCCGAGGAGGTGGATGGAGGGAGGGAGGAAGCGAAGGGTTTGGGCGAAACGCAGTCGAACGACTTATATAAAACCACGAGGCACGTCTCTCACTGCCGGACGATGCAATGAACGACACTTTTCACTCCACCTACCTTACCCTACCCTACCTCTTTTCACTGTGAGCTTGTTTCCTCTTTGACATAGCTCTCACTTTCCCTTTCGACAGAAGCTTGATCTCTTCTTCTTTTCGCCTCGCGATCATGGCGGATTCCTCGAGCGCCGCCGCGACTGCGGTCGCTACGCTGTTGGAGCGCTTCAGCTCGACATCTTCCGTGAAGCTAATTGCCTCGGCTGTGGCCCTCGTCGTCACGATCCTGATGGTCATTGACAAGTTCGTCGCCGCGCCCGTGGATCCCCGCGAGCCCCCCGTCGTCAAGGGCCTTCTTCCCATCATCGGCCACTGGATCACCGTGAACACTTCGTACCCTGGTGTCTACGAGAAGCTGGCGTAAGTTTAACACACCCCAACGCATTCTGATACCGGAGATGTTGCGGCAGTCCTCTGGGAGGCATCACAGCAAAAACACATCACTAACAACCAAATCTCACCACCAACAGTAAACGCACAAAGCTCCCCATCTGCACCATCCCCGTCCTCGGCAAGAAAATGTACGTCATCAACAGCGCACCCTTGGTCCAGAGCGCCATGCGCAACAAGACGCTCGAGTTCGGCGCCCGCATCGAGGAGATTGGCCGCGCCATGGGCATCAACCCGGACATCACCCACCGCCTCGTCAAGGAGAACGCCGTCGAGGAGATCTCCGCGTCACCATCTCGGCCCTGTCCGGCGAGAACCTGCTCAAGCTGAACCTGAGCGCGCTCGACTACATTGGCAGCCGCTTCAACGAGGTCAAGCCGGGCAACCCCGAGAAGATTGATGACGTGTTTTACTGGGCTCGTGGGTTGATTGGCGTTGCGACGACGAGGGCTTTGTATGGCGAGCATAGCCCGTTTAACAACCTGGAGCTGGTTGACGCTATCTGGTACGTTTATTTCGTTCTCCTCATCACCATGTCGTCTTCCTATTTTCCCGTGTAATCTTGTCAGTGACTAACACTCTCGGTGCAGGACATACGAAAGTGGCATGGGCAAGATGCAATACGGCTGGATCTCAAAATCATCGCCGGCAAGGCCCTCGAAGCCCGCAAGAAGATCGTCACGGGCCTCGTCGGCTACTACATGCGCAAAATGGACCAAGGGCCGACCGTCTCCGCCACCATCCGCGGCCGCGCCGAGTTCTGGCGCGGCTTCGGCCTCTCGGACATCATGCTCGGCGCCATGGACTCCCTCCCCGCCGCCTCGACCGTCAACACCGCGCCCTCCATGTTCTGGCTCATCGTCAACGTCTTTGCGAACCCCAAGTACCTCGCCCGCGTCCGCGAGGAGGTCGAGTCCTCGGCCGCGCTGGCTATTACCGCCGAGGGCGGAAAGCGCGTTGCTACGATTGACGTCACGGAGCTGGGTAAGTCCTGCGCCTACGTGGTTGCTTGCTACCGTGAGACCCTCCGGTCGGAGAACACTGTTACTGGTAGCCGGACCGTCACGAGCAAGGACACCACGATCACGGACCACGAGACGGGAAGGCAGTACCTCCTCAAGGAGGGCGTCGAGGTGCAGTGGAGCGCGTCCGTGATGCACAAGAAGCCTGTCTGGGGCGAGGACGGCGAGGAGTTCAACCCGGAGCGGTGGCTCAAGAACACGCCCGACATCGCAAAGGGCACAAAGGAGTCGTTTGTGCCGTTTGGTGGCAAAGCATCTCTGCCCTGGCCGCAACTTTGCGTTTGCCGAGTTGTTGGGCGCGGTGGCGTGCTTGGCTGTCGGATTTGAGCTCGAGGGCGTGCAGGTGCCAGATCATGAGATGCCGTTTTCTACTTCTGGCCTGCGTTCGCCTATCTATGGAAGCAAGTCTAGCAAGGCGACTCTTTCGAGGCGGGCTGGATGGGAGGATGTTGAGTGGAGATTCAAATAGAGGATCAAGATGTTTCTCGATAAGACGTGTCGGCTTTCTTAAGGGTTGATATACATGATTGGCGTAGTAGGATAGGGGTTTATTATGTTCATAGGTATGAGACTGAGATAAATACCATCAGAATTTCCTTTCTGTTCAATCTCAACCTTCACAGCTCTTATCGAGAGGTGACGCTGTACATAACCACACTGCGTACTTAGCTTAGACCAGAAGAAATGCGGCTTCGGCGAGTTCAGGGGCTTTGAGCTTTCGCCTCAGCTTCGATTCCAGGCTCTCGCTATCATCAGCATTATCTCCCCAACCGTGGTCTTCGTCGCCCCAGTGCATGATGCCGTCAGCATAGCAGCTTCCGACCATGGTACACCGATGCGTGCCCATGATGCTTTCCGTTTGATGGACCATCGAAGACTCGGTATATATTGTCCCAACGTGTTTTCGTAAAATATACGGCATAAGTCCACCTTCAAGGACGCAGAGCGAGTCTCCCTCGTGCATGCTCTCCGGGCCCAGCCCAACTTGGCCTCGATTAGTGACGAATAATCGGTTTCCGGCGGCCATAGTCCTGACGGTGTCCTCAATCCACGGTGGAACGTGCAGGTTTGACGGTGCTCGTAAATCGTAATCCTTAGGTAGCGTAACTAGCCTAAAGCCACCAGACCCGGGCACTAGAGTTCTTATATGCTGCCGATTGCGGTGTTGTATTGGGCAAAGGAACCCTTGTAGGGGACTTCCCAGTGAGCCAAGGGCGTCAACTTCACAGCCGTCGGCACAAGCTGCGGCTTCGTGCAAAAATTCCTGTCCCAACTCTGGCAGAGTACCTATAACGTCCAGGTGCGGCTTCGTGCAAAATTCTGTCCCAACTCTGGCAGAGTACCTATAACGTCCAGGTATTCTATGTATTGATTAAAGGCCCATATGGCGAGTTCGTGTCGTCTCTGTGATTCGAGTGTCTCAGGATGTCCGCCATCTTCGCAGAGGATCTGCATAGATGAGGAAAGACAGGCTACGACAGTCTCGAAAACGATCTCTGGCCAATCTGCCAACCTCCGTGTCCCCCGTAGCTTTCTTGAGCCTGAAGAAGGGCCAGACCAATGTTCGAAAGGTCACTGAGGATGACAACGCTTGCAGACACAACGACGCCACAATTCACGCCTTGAAGAATCAACGCAGAACGCTGCCGGTCCTTTTGGAATGGAGGGCTTGGTGTGTATTTGATCATACTTGGGAGGCAGTGCACTGGCTTCCACCTGTCTTGGTCGTCCCCCTTAAGTAATTCTTCGAAGTGTTGTTGAGGTAATGCGTATCTGGGTTGATCATCCGGCGAAAGTAGTGATGAGTGACGAAATCGTAGACGGCTTGCGTTGAAGTGCAGAAGGGTTTCTTCTTGAAAGCGGTATCGTCTCTGATTGTACCCAGGAACCATGTGCTCAGAAGACCAGTCTGGCACCCAAGATGGCATGTCCATGCGACTCTTGGCGAGTAAATCTATTGTCGTCATCCAGAGGAGACCAGTGTCGCGGATGATGCTGTATGCCGCATCGGCAAACACTTCACCAACATCAATGCCGTAGTCAACCGTGATGCATAACTGGTTATATCGAAGAAATGGCTTTGTCGTTCTCAGATCCTCAGCAAGGCGCAAAAGAGCAAATATCTTGTCTCGCGGTTCTGAAGATTTACGACTGCGGAATCTTCTTAGAAGCCACAACAGGGAGTTGCTTGACGTAAAATGCGCCAAGCTGCCAACGGTGCTTAATCCGAGGCGGAGAGGGCTGATTGCATCTATCTTGCCCGCCATGAAAATCGCTACCTTGGCCAAATCTGGGTATTTTGTGATAGGTGAATGTAGAAATGCTCGAGCCGCGTGTCCGATGCAGATGAAAGGGATAGATGCGCGACCGTAAACTACGGTAAGCTGTCGAGCGACACATGCCTCTTGGACAATCCACATCCGATTCCACCAGTCGCTTGTCGCAAAATGTCGCATTCTTTCAGAAAGCCGTCGTAAGTGTGCTTCGCTGAGATCGAGCCACGTAAATTTCTGTCCTGACGACTGCTTGCCCGGGAAGTTGTGGTATTCGGAAGGTCAGAAAACTCCATGAGAAGGCGGTATAGACACACAATCTCTTCATGTTCTGTGAGCGATTCCGGTTGGGAGTACTTCCACTTGTCCCAGAGCTCCTGAACCTCTATTCCGAGGATGTCCCCATACATCAGGGGCCCCTTAAAGCTGCCAGGTGCACCCAGTCTGGTGAGGCTGGCCTCGCTCAGTGCACTGAAATCGGTCAGAGAATTCTTCCCAAGTTTTTCAAAACGACGTGCGTAGTCCTTGCGACTTTGATCTAGGCCATCTCCAATATAGGCAATGACTTCAGTAGCTGAACTAAAGACATCGTGCATCATGCCAACTTGTTGACTCTTTTCTGTAGCGTCATCTTGATTGATGCAGATGGAGTCGATCCAGAGAGTGATTGATCCTGCCTGCCTTCGGACAGCGCGCAAGGCTCTATCCAGGTTGAACGTGATCTTGTGGATCTTGCCGTTGACAGCGATCTGGTTTGACCGCTTCGAGCTTCCCCATGCATAGGACAAGGCTTGATACTCATGATCTCGATTGGCCACGTACAGCCTACATTCGAGGCCGTCGAGCCATTCTCCCGGGAAAAGCTGAATTAGTCGGATCTCGTTGACGGCAAGTTTCTCATCGTAGGTGAACGTCGACATCATCTGAGCCAAGCAAGTGATAAGAAGCCCTTCTAGTGGGTGAATTGATATTCGAGGACTAGAATACCTGTAGAATCGCTGACGAAGGCGATGAAATAGGCAGACACGAGAGAGGGAGCCAAGTCAGCCTGCATCACGCGAGCCCGCTGATTGGCGTGAGAACATTCTTTCGAACTGCCTTGACCAGCTTAAGACGCATGCCGTGTCAATCATCTCCAGAGTAAGCGCCGAGATGAAAACCTGTCACAATTAGCATATCCAGAATGACGGTATAGCAAGAGTTCAGTATAGCATGGATCCTCGTAAGATAGGCTCGGTTAGCAATGACTGATCCATGATAAGTCGAGAATTTGAGAAGAACTGTTGATGTTGAATCTGCGCCTGGGTTTTGGCGGGGAAGTGGCAGGGGTCGTGAGTACCCTCCTCAATTACATAATCCAGCTCAAGTAAGGCAGCCACACCTTGGTCCGTGCCGGGAACATCACGAAAGGCTGCAATAATTTTTGGAGCTCCAGAAGCTTCTTGGGCCACGAACAGCACAAGTACAGCCTCTCCCCGCGACGACATACGAATCCCGAACATACCGTCGAGTGTTATCCCTACCGCTGTACTCGTCGCATCAGAATAATTGCCCAAAATGTCGTTCGGAGGCCAGACCCCGACCATTATTGTCCTGAAAGAGGGTGCGCTACCCACCGCCTTCCCCTTGCCGACCTGGAAACTGTGACTGACGAGCATGTTGCGCAGGAACCGATACCTCTCAGGGCAAGGGTCAGATTATCTCCAACATCAACGCCTGCTTGGCTGTTCAGGCCACGATCAAGTCTACTCTCGGTCCCTATGGAGGTGACCTCTTGATGGTTGATGCCAACGGCAGACAGACTATCACCAACGATGGCGCTACTGTTATGAAGGTTGGAAGGACCGCAAGGACTGTTTGGGGAGACTCGGGCATACTGACGCGCATATAGCTCCTCGATATCATTCACCCCGCAGCCCGAATCCTCGTCGATATTGCGAGATCACAAGATGCTGAGGTCGGTGACGGCACAACGTCCGTCGTCGTCTTGGCCGGAGAGATCCTGAAGGAGATCAAGGAGCACGTCGAGCAGGGCGTCAGCTCCCAGGTTATTATCAAGGGTCTGCGGAGAGCGTCTATGATGGCCGTCAACAAGATCAAGGAGATCGCTATCGACACCAACGAGAGCAACAGAAGGGAAACGCTCGGCAAGCTGGCGGCTACCGCCATGACGAGCAAGCTGATTAAGCGCAACACCGAGTTCTTCACAAAGAGTACGTTGGACGCACTTCTTCAGTGATACAAATGCTAATCGGACGCAGTGGTCGTGGACGCCGTCCTCTCCCTGGACCAGGACGACCTGAACGAGAAGTTGATCGGCGTGAAGAAGATTCCCGGCGGTTCCCTCACCGAGTCACTATTCGTCAACGGTGTCGCATTCAAGAAGACATTCTCCTACGCCGGTTTCGAGCAACAACCCAAGTCTTTCGAAGCCCAAGATTGTGTGCTTGAACGTTGAGTTGGAGCTTAAGGCTGAGAAGGACAATGCCGAGGTCCGCGTCGAGCAGGTGTCCGATTACCAGGCCGTTGTCGACGCCGAGTGGCAGATTATCTACAAGAAGTTGGAGGCTATCTACAAGACGGGCGCAAAGGTTGTGCTTAGCAAGCTACCCATTGGTGACTTGGCTACCCAGTACTTCGCAGACCGCGACATCTTCTGCGCTGGTCGCGTCACATCCGAGGATATGGAGCGTGTGGTCCAGGCCACCGGCGCCACTGTCCAGTCTACATGCTCAGATATCCTCGCGGAGCACCTGGGTACCTGCGGAAGCTTCGACGAGCGCCAGATTGGAGGCGAGCGTTTCAACTTCTTCGAGGGCTGCCCCGAGGCCAAGACCTGCACACTCGTCCTTCGTGGCGGTGCTGAGCAGTTCATTGCCGAGGTCGAGCGCTCGCTGCACGACGCCATCATGATCGTCAAGCGCGCCATCAAGAACCACACTATCGTCGGTGGTGGTGGTGCCGCCGAGATGGAGGTGTCCGCATACCTCCACCGCTTCGCCGACAAGAACATCCCCCACAAGCAACAAGCCATCATCAAGAGCTTCGCCAAGGCTCTCGAGATCATCCCCCGCCAGCTCTGCGACAATGCCGGTTTCGACGCGACCGACATCCTCAACAAGCTGCGCGTGGAGCACCGCAAGGGCAGCACCTGGGCGGGTGTCGACTTCATCAACGAGGGCATCACCGACATGATGGAGCGCTTCGTGTGGGAGCCGGCGCTGGTCAAGATCAACGCCATCCAGGCCGCCACCGAGGCCAGTTGCCTCATCCTCGGCGTCGACGAGACGATCCGCAACGAGGAGAGCGCGCAGCCCCAGGCCCCTGGTCAGCAGCTACCCCCGGGCGCCGCACAGCGCGCTCTGAGAGGAAGAGGACGGGGCATGCCTCGTCGGTAAATAGGGGGGTTTTATGACCGGGTTAAATGAATGAGAATCAAAAAAGGAAATCAAAATTCAGGAATCGATGAAATGGCGTCTGTATGATACCTAGAACTGGCCCCCAGGGGCTTTGGCTTTAAGAAGTCCGAATAGACTGGGTCATTTGTCGTCTGTCATGAACATCTGCTCTCCAATCTTCTGTGTGTGATCTTGGTGTGATGCAAGCGCGGTCTTCAGTTGAGGAGGCCCAGACAAATCTGTCATGTTGAAGCCTTGATGGGTGTTAATAATGCAGTGAAATGGCGCAAAAAAAAGGTCGTTGGCTGTCCCATAGCGTCCATTGGTTCAACTTGAACGAGGTCAGGCAGCTAAACCCTGGGAGGGTGTTGGACATGCAGCAAAGATGGTCTTGATTCGACCTGACGCCGCCATAGTGAGCAATCGAGGCCGTTGGAGGTGGTTAGAAATGCAGTGCTCGGCCGGACGAACCAGTGAACTGGTCGGAAAGCCTTATATAAGGTAGAGGTCCGCCATGATTGGCCTATCTTCTTCTACGATACACCGTCTAATTGGCCGAGTCTTTACATCTGGGTGTCAGGCAGAGCGCCTTGAGAGGGATTCAAAATGCAGTTAATTGGCTGCCTCGACATGGTTGCAGATGGATCGCCTTGCCCCAGGCGGACAGACCAGCTTCGCCGCATCCTCGAGACATCCTCTCTTATGTTGTGCATACACATCACAAAATTCGGTCAACTGACTCTTCATCAAGCTTACTATTGCCTTAGCCGAACTCCTACCTAATTAAGACTGGATTGGCCTGTGAAGATAGCGTCTGGCGGTACCATAGAACTCAAACCCCAAGAATGATTTGTCCCTGCAAAGGATTCTCGTGGTCCATCTCAATAAGAGGTTTACAAGCTGACACAGCTGTCGGCTGTCGTTGAAACACGTCGAGGTGGATGAGAACCGAGACTGTCGATCTCCGAAAGCCTCTGATATCAGTGTGCTCTTCAACAGCCATCTCACTTTCTATTGATGCATCACAACGAGATCGACTCCATGGAATTGATGGCCGACCACCTACCTGCCTTCCACAACTTGCAATTGCTTTGCTGGCAGTCTTACAGCCAAATCTCAAGTCAGTTTCGGTCAGCTAAAGGGATCAACAAACTTGAAGAGGAGTCCAACCGTTCACCAGGTCAAAGCCCAGAGGTGTGTTAAAATTGCAGTGAAGTCGTACTTCATTGGGCTGGCCGGAATGATTCCGTCCAGGTTGTATGGGATCCTCTTTCACACCAAATTCAGGTGCGTGTTAAGATGACAGTTCATTGGGTTGGCCGGAATTCGTTTCACAAGCAGCCTGGTTCCCACTAAGCCCAGGTGTGTGCCAAGATTGCAGTGAAGAGTGTCCGGCCATTGACTTGCGATATCTGGCTTCGGATCTTTTGGACAGATACCTAAGGCAAGGTATATGCCAGCACAATGTATGCATCCGAAGTCTTCTCCTCGAAGCCCTGGTATGTGTCCAAATCGCAATGGAGGATGTAGGCTGTCCAGCACTGACAGGTGTTTCCAATCGCATTGTCTTCTGGGATGTGACGGAGCCAGCTGTAGGGGCTCAAAATTTCTTCTCACCAAGGCCAACTCTTCCATTGGCAATTACCAGTTCGAAGAAGGATAAACGTTCGAGATGAAGAATATGAAAGGGAAAAAGAAGTCATCCATGTTGAATCGAACAAAAGGTAAGGTTAAGTGAGGCCTCGGACTTATGGATTAATCTATGACTCCCTCCAAATACCCCTCGGCCACGTTCCCCTTGTACCTCTTATGGTAGGAGCGAAGGTGAAAGTGGTCCAAGTACCTCACGAGTGGATGTCACTCCTTCCTTCCCGAGGAGTATTCGAGGGCTCGGGTAAATATTCAAAGGAATACTCCAGATTGCTTGGTCAACGCCGTCTTGCGGTACCTCGATACCTATAGAGTAGTCCTTCAGCAGGACCCTTCAAGCTCACAAGATAACATCGACCCGAAGGCACCAAGATACCGCCATCTCATCTCGACGCAGTCCTCAAACCCCGAACAAGCTGTCCCATATAAAGATAGAACATGAAAGCCATGTACTCATCATCCAAGCACCATCCTCCTCACCGCCCGTCACTCGGGGCCACAACTGGAATGTACACCCCCAACAGATTCAGCTATACAAGGCCGCAAGCACAACCGCAAGAACCTTTAAGCAGCCAGTCTCAATATCGAGTACCTACCTGAGTAGTTTCTCTTCATCATAGCTTGGGCGGCACGACGGCAAGCCGACTAGCTCTCGACGGCTGCCACCTTTGCTGAAGATGTTTTGCATTCCAACAGGTGGAACCCTGAGGTCACACGCACCGGCTCCCATGACGAACTCTTCTTCCGCTCAGGAATGTGATGTAAATGTCGGAGAGAAAAGGAAAAGAAAAGTCTCATAGCAAAAGTCTCACAGCCGCTGTTGGCGAGTCACAAGATATCAGCAGCCACATACGTTGAACACATTTGTTGCACATTCACAGTCACAGTTGGTCAAGTAGTTTGAAATCCATCCCAAATTCAATTCATCGTATCTCTTCTATCGCGTAATCCCAGAACCCAACCGTGGCGCAAGGCACACGCGCGGTCGCCCAGGGCCAGAAATCGGGTTCATGTTCCATTCCAAATCCCATTGCCGTTTGCCAGAAAAGATCAAAGCCAGAAACCGCCGCTGATCGCCGAAAATACCCAAATCATTACCGAAAATAATACCCATAGACCGAACATTTTGATACCCCATTGTGATAGTACATCCGTCCAGCGAACGAAGAGCGTCGCGATAACCCGTCGTCATTACATGGTCCCGTGGCGGGTGCTGAGAAAGACCAAGATCAAGCACAAGCGTAAAGCGTCATAACGTACACGTTGCCGAAGAGAAGAAGTCGTGACACCGTCCTACACCTTTCCGAAAGGGAACCGTTTCGCCAGAGAATATCACCCATCATGAGCTGCCGAAGAAAACGTCATCGTTGTTGGTGAACATGTTGACTGGGTCTTCGAATTCTTCGTCAAACTTGCTCATCATGAGCATGTTGGAGTCACGGTCGAATTGAACTAGGCCATCTTCGGTTGTGAAAGCCTTCATGTTCATGAGCAGTTCATCATCAGCATCGACCAGGCCCAGGCTCGAGATGCTGGTGTTGCCGATGGGACCAGCGTTGCCTCTCATTCCAGCCAGCAGCGAATCATCGCTGAAACCAGAGTGATTGGGCTCGGCGTCGAAGAACTGATTGGGTGGTGGCGATGAAGACTGGGAAAGTTCTGGTGGGGTGTTGTACTCGCTCTTTGCTGGTGATTCCGGTTGCTGGGGCAACGAGACGGGTGCCTCCATCAGGGCCTCCGGGGAGACGTATTCGGAATGGTGGCTCGCAGCCGGGGAAGTCTCCAAGTGCGAATCCCGGTGAAGACGTGGAGGCGAAGAAGGCATAGGTGCGGATGAACTTGTGGTGATTTGAAGAGGCAGGTCGAAGTTTCGACGTTCGTCAATGTCGCCCATCTCGAATTGGTCATCCGACATCATGAAGTCGTTCTCGGGAGAGTTGACCGCAGAGCTATCTGAGTAGCCGGATTGCGATGAGGTGGATGCGGTCGACTTGTTCTTGGTCCTTGTGCGAGCCGACTTGTTGACGCGGTCGTCCATCTCGGGGCGGTGCTTGCGGGGACGGCCGCGCTTGACAACCTTCTTGACGATGCCATCAAACGCTCCAATGCACATGCCACGTTGGCGATGGCGGGTCAGAGCATCGTGGCGGGCAAAGCTGTTGCCACATTCGCAGGGGTAGGGCTTGATACCGGTGTGGATCTTTGCATGGCGCTTCAAGTCGTGCTGGCGAACGAAGCACTTTTTGCAGGAAGGGCACTGGTACTGTCGGTCATTCAAATGAGTCTGAACGTGAGACTTGATGTTCTCCTTGCGTCCAAACTTCTTGCCACAATCCTCGAAAGTGCAAGTCCATTTGCCATCTGCAGGATCGGGCCCGGTGATGTAAGTAGCAATGTCATCAAGCGTGACGCCGGTCTCAGTCTTGGTCTCCTCGATGTTGATGCTTGCAATGCTCGCGGCACTGGCAATGCTGGCAAGAGACTCGGTACGGCGATGAGGGGAAGAAAGGCGAGAATCATCAAAGGATCTGTCGTCAAAGGATCTGGAAGGCGAGATAGAACCGATGGTCATGTTGGGGTGGTGGAGATCAGGCCGGTTATCGAATGCGCTGTGGAAGTTCATCAGAGGAGTGTGAGGAGTCGAGTGCTGGGACATGTCGGAAGAGACTTGGAGATCGTCAGAGAGTCCGTCGTAGCCCGGAACCTCCTGGATCTTCAGGAACTCGTTGTTGAAGTTGTTCATGTTCATGAAGTCGGCAGTCGGCACAACCTGGTCATACAGGCCATGGGGGATCTGAGAGGGCTGCTGAGGAACCGTCATGACGTTCTGCTCAGACTGCTTGCGCATCTCCTCAAAGATGTTTTGAGTGCGTTGGTTCGACTTTCTCACGGGCTTGAGAGTCTCCTCCATGGACTCGTCGTATCCCTCAGCGAATCGACTCGGCCTGGTAGACATGGGCTCGTGCTTGACGGCCCTGTCGTGGGGTGTCTCCATTGGTGTTGGGGAAGTAGTCTAGATGGTGTAAGTGACTGAACGAAGGTGAGATTCGGTAATACGTACTGTTTGCATCCTGGTGTGGTGGTGTCATTGGTCTTTGCATCTGCTCAACGCCCATGGTCTCGAATTTGTTGACTCTGTCCATGATGCCATTGCTAATTCTCCGCGAAGACCGTCTTGTGCTTGCAGTCTCGTCCTCAGAGATCCAGCCCTGAGGGGTGTTGGGAGTGTCGCTAAAGTTCATGAAAGAAGGGGTCGAGAGAGCGCTGTCAGAGCCAAAGAGCTCAAAGTCCTTGTTGCCTCCCATGTTCGCGCCATAGACCTGCTGACCCTTGGCCATCATGTCGTTCATCTGCTGGCCATACTGGTTGTACTGTATGGGAGACGAGTCGAAGCATGTGGCGTCGAAGCGCTGAGTCTGGGGCGTTCCATGGGGGGACATGAGGTAGTTTTCATGGTCATTGGAGGCCATGTACATTTGCTGTCTCCGGTGAATTTGTTGTTGTGAGTGTTGTCGAAGGTGTGCCTGCTGGCGGGGCCCAGGCGTGCTTGAATGCGTTGCTGCTGCGCTTCTCGCAGTACATGCTGCGGTTGTGCTAGTCCTGTGTTAGTAGTCATACTTACCGGTGCAAAGTCCTGCCTTCTTGTGTCCAGGCTGAGGCCTCGGCGGTGGCCGAGAGCTCGTTGACGCTGGACATTTGGGGGCAAGGGCTGGATCTTCACTGCTTCGAATGCCGTCGGTGTCGAATTTTGGCGTCGGTGTGCTCTGTGACGGGCATGAAGATTGCTGGTTTGGGGGTTATTGGACAGCATTGTGTCGCAAGGTTGAGTCCGGAAGGGATTGTCGTCGGTCGGTTTGTTGTCGATGGGAACCTATGGGTCCGAAACTGGAGGGGTGTAAGTTAGCTTTGGCTGTGTGATATTGATGTTGCGACAGCACGGCGAGACTTACCTCACGCAGCGCAAGCAGAAGTGCCGGGCTAGGGGGTAAGAGAGGTTGTGCTCAGTCTTGGGAGACTTTGCGGGTTAAACAGATGATATCTGGTCTGTACGCCTTATTCAGGCGAGGTAAGAAAGATGTGAGAGCTCGGAGAGCGTGCTCTCTACCTAGGCAAAGGTAAAAGTGTCAATTGGCAACAAGAGAAGTTTTTGGTTAGATACGCAAGAAGCTCTTTTGGATCTTCTCGAGTAGCTGTAAGTGGTAAGAGTTTGTTGGTTTGAGAGGTTTTGGAGGAAGTTTGGCAGTTCAGCCGCGCGATGGACTGGTAGATGGTAGTCTTCCTGCAGTAGTGGATTTGACGGGAGGGAGGGAGGAAATTCAAGATTCCACTCTGGAGATAATCTGGGTGGGTAGGAGAGGTAGTAGTAGTCAGGAAAGACGAGGGAGGAGAGCGGCAGTCAAACAGACACAGACCACAGGCAAGGGAGTATAAGCCTGGCGTTTGGTGGGTTTGGCGGGTTGGAGGGGGGAGCTGTAACTGAGGAAACCATCTCAGACCAGGCGACAGGCGATGCGATGGGCCGTGATGGTGGTTACCAAGGCGTCCGTCGGCGTCATGGGCTTTGTTGACGTCGTCTCCACAGCAACGGGCAACTTGCGCCTCAAGCTCCCCAGGGAAGGTACTCTCTTTCCCGCACCTGCACGGCAGCGGCACCTTCCCCCCCTGCCTGTCCAGTGCGGCCTGCCCCCCCTTGCACTTACATTGCTCTTGCCACCCAATCGTGTGCGCCATTGCTGAACCTTCTCAGCTGCGACGGCGCTACCAAGTACGTATCCGTACGTACCAACGAGAAAAGGCATGCGCTCCGATACGTACCCAAGCTGACCTCCCACGCTCCTTCTCTTCCAAGCTTACTATTTCTGTACTTCTGATACATTTCCTCCCACGTTTTCTCACATCTCGATATAGCGCCATCACGTACCCTGAGGTACCCCATCGTGAGGATCCCGTCATTGCGGGTTCCTCCCAGATGGTCCATCAACCACGGCTACGGCCACGAGCAATCTTTAAAACATGTCGTTCAAAGACAAGGACCTCCTGGTTCTGCACCCTGCCGCACCTTGCGGTCGCATCGCATCGAGGCCAGGTTTTCTTCAAGTCAAGTCTGACTACTGAAGTCTGATGCCAGCTAGTTGCGTATGTAGCGTACCGAAATCTCGATTTTATTTCTCTTTCAAGTTTCTGGACACCCATCCATCCGTAACATACGAATACCATGCCAACCTTGTCGAGGCATAATCCCATAATTCCCATCCAGATATA
This sequence comes from Colletotrichum australisinense (nom. inval.), assembly GCA_014706365.1. Classification (NCBI taxonomy): domain Eukaryota; kingdom Fungi; phylum Ascomycota; class Sordariomycetes; order Glomerellales; family Glomerellaceae; genus Colletotrichum; species Colletotrichum australisinense (nom. inval.). The sequence continues at coordinate 5,627,852 of JABKAN010000003.1, forward strand.
TCAACACGAGGCTCCAGAATACGCTTACACCGCAACAATGTCGTCGCCGTGTCGTTCCTCGCTATACCTGACGCAAAGTGGACACAGAAACAAACATCCCAGCCCAGATCAAAAAAATACTCCGTCTCCGCAGTCAAGAATCGAATCAAGGACGTGCATGCTCCCTCCCGCACTCGTCCAACCAGCACCTCGATTTGATCACCGATCGCACAACCCCGGCAACCGGACTTCAAGCCCGACGTGTGGAGGACAGCCGATGGCCCGTCCATCCATCACCCAAGACTGCCATCGCCTGTGGTGTAGTGCAGGCGCGCGCCGTCTCACCTTCCCACCGGCTGCCAACCACGCGGTACCGACGATGCACAGCAGCCGCCGTCGTGCGTTGGTGCAGCCACGCTCGAGAGTCTATGTTTCACCCGTTGCCTGCCACCAAGACGGAATGTTTTCAAGAGACCACGCGGAAGTCTATCCTCATCTCCCTTTAGTACTCGTTCCCGCCATCTTCTTCGATAGATCTCTGTCCGTCTTGTCCCCGTGGTCGTCAGAGAGCTTCTTGTGCAACATACTTCTTCACTCCGCCATTCGCACGCAATAGACAATATTTCTTCCCGGTGTTCTCTTGACAAGTGTCAGCACAGCTGGATGCCGAACAGACAAGACTGCCTGAACTGCCGGATAAGCTTTGGGGCTTCGAATACTTCATCTGTCGGAAACCAGTATCACATCGTCTCTTTGAGTCTACCGTCCAGCTGGCTCATTGTACGGGTGCGCCGAATGTTGCAACAGTCTCATGCGCTTTGGCGCCAACTTGCTGGAACCTTTACGCATTAGGAGAGCCTTGACAGGCAGCACGAACACATCTTCATGTCTCGGTATCTGGATTCACGTCAGCAGTTCTCGCCGGCTTTCTCACCTTTGCCTAGCGTAGTCAACAGCCATGTTCCGTGGCTGCACTTTATCGCGAAGCAACCATGAAGCATCACGAACCGGCCGCCTTTGAGAATCTTGACTGCCTTTTATACACGCGCAGGATAAAGTCCCTAGCTATCGGCATTTTTATTCATCAGCCTTACAAGAGAGGCAAAAGTGAGCTCTAGCGTTGCGGACAAGAGAATGGAGACGCCGGCGTTATCAGCGAGAGGTCGAGGACCTGGCAGAAGCCAGTCCTAACTACCAGCACTCAAGGTGCTACCTTCGAGACTTTTACCAGATTTCTGGGATGCATGTCCAATTGCTTCCTCCAGCACGTCAAATCCCGCGCGAATCTTATAACAATCTCCGCATCTGTTCGAGATCACGAAGCATGATATATAGAGCTGCTTTGGTATCGCTTTTGAGAGGCGTACCTGGCCTGGAAGCTCTGGTCTCCAATCTGAATTATATCAGGTGCCAGCTACACGTATCCTATACGGTTGACCATCATCCATCAACTGCTTACTAGTTCGAAGCTGTTCACTGAGAGAGGCTTTGACTTTTGGAGGTAAACGATTGTAAGTAACCTCGTGCGAGATCACCAAGTGACTCTGGGCGAATTCTACCTCTCGCAGCCCGTCAGGACTAAGCTGAACTGAGATTACCCGCGTATCATTGCTGCTCCTACTTGTCAGATTCACAAATTGCAAAGATCACCAGGACGGTTCTTGAGATCCATTCCTGCATTGACAATGAGGTTGCATAATAGGCGATCGAGTGACGGCATCTCTAGCAAGGATGAAAGCAGCTCACACAAGAGGAATGTAGTTGGCTTCCGTGCTATGAACTGAGCGTCAACCAGAAAATATACCTGTGAAGTACTCTCCTGGAATCATAGACAAGCCATGGCACTCACTGGTCTATCTACCACTATACTCACTGCCTTTTTGGCCTGGATTCGGTATTCTGCATTCCGCACCTCCTGCCATTTTCAGCCTCCCCAAGAATGCATCTTGAAGCTTCTAGAGTACTGTTTATAGCCCATGCACCAGTCGCTAAGGATTCATACAGTGAGTCAGACTTTTCTCTTGAGCACTCATTCAAGTCGTGAAGCTTACGCCTCGAAGCCTTTAAGAAGGGATTAACTACAACACTTATCTGTGTGCATTGCTGTACATTCCTTATGGTTCTGGCATTGATAACTGCGCCAACGAATATCTCTCAGGGTGTATACAGGTGTCGCCAAAATCATATCGATATACATATACAACACACGTTGGGTTGGAGCTGCTTTGGGATTGTCGTGAAGGACTGCCTATCATATGAACACCGAATTAATCTAATGATTCCAAGGCCAACATCTACGCTTCGCTATGATCGCATGATGCAGACCTTGTCCTTCACCATCATGAAGGCCAGGGATGGATCTCACGTGAACACGGGGTCGAGGGTGGTGGCTACGTTCACGCCGGAGCCGAGGGGAGTCCGGGGCCGAATGAGGCCTCGACTACCTACGGAGTACACAGTACAGGTTTAAACAGCTTTTAACAGCATGAGCCCAGCACTTCTAGAGACGGCCTCGGGGCCAGACCAGCGAAATTTCGGATCCGATCTCGTCAGCGCCTCAGTGCCCTGATAGGAGGTGGCACTGGTGAATTAGCGAAGGTCAGGCGATATTTGACTCTCAGGTGAGGCTAAAAGGGGCACGGCAAAGACCCGCCATCTTGGGTCAGGTCCATGTAGGCAGTATGCTCGGGCACTGTTGCACAATGTTGGAGAAGCTGGGGAACATTATTGGTTTCGAGGAGGGAAATCGGAAGGGCGGGGAGTGAGTGGTGTAAGGATCGGTCGATAATGATGTGGTTGTTTAAACTCAAGCTGTGTAATCCAGCTACGACCACTGGGTGCGCTTGGTGTGGTGCAAAAGAAGAGGCAAAAGGCACAGCTTGAGCAATGGGAGAAAACAGCGCTGCAGAGATCAGATGACATGCACCTTTTGGCTCGACAGGGTTCAGCTGTCTTAATCGAGGCTGCTATTCACCGCCGCCTGGTAGGTTCATGCAAGGGCAGAGTCGGGACGTTTCCACCGAATCTTTGTGCAGGTTTTGATGACAATTGAGTTTCCGTGAGCTGGCAGCATCGGATGAGAGATTGCGAGTAAAGATAATGAGGGTTCTTTTTGATCCCTCAGTATTATACACGTGTACTTGAAAACAAAATTCAATCATCGTACAAACTTACAGCTGTCAGATGAAATGGCGGAGTGAGGTCACCGAGGAGTTTTGGTCAGACGGCCTCGGGAGCTTCAGGGACCGACCAAGTGGGCTTCGGGGATCCACTTAGGCCAGATACAACATTTGATTGGGCAAAAACAAGGTGAACTGGAGCTTACGAGATTTGAAGGCGACGGTCAGCGACGTCGCGGGTGCCGGTTCTGGCCCGTGCGTCGTGCTCCCCTGTCACCGCGACAACCAGGGTCTTTTTTTTTTCGTCTCTTGCTGTCCAGTCGATGCAATGTTTCTTGCCATTTCTTCAGAGAGCTCACAGCGGTGAGATTGGCTGGAAACAAATTGCAGCGTACAGCAGCTACAGATGCAGTAGCAGATGGAACCAAAGTATCGGACCCGATCAAGATACGGAGTAGACAGGAAGGGGAGGATTGTGCGGCCCCATGACCACATCATACCTGCTCCATTTAGGTTGACGATTGCTATAAATGACTGGACCGAGACAGCTACTGGACCAGTGAACGTGGATCTTGGACCTTGGGACCTGGAAATAACTAACCCGGCCCCGACCCCAGCCGGTTTCCTCCCATCTCCCGTCAATAATATCTTTGGCTTAAGCTTCTGAAAGGATCCAATTCCAGCTTTCTGCAACGGCTGATTATCACCTATCGTGTCTATCTACCTGACGGATATCCTCAACCAGGTTGCAAGGCTGCAAGAGACAGACAGACAGACGCCAGACCAGTAGAAGCCAGGCCACATTGGATACCCGTCTGTTGTCATCTGGTCCCTCTTTGTTGGCCCTCCCTTTGTCCATCTCTCTCTCACACTCTCTTCATCCATCTCACTTCACCCTGTTTCGAAACCTTTTTCCATCCCACGTCTCGTCTCGTCCTTCCTGCAGAACTCGGAGCTGCGATAATTTGCCTTTCGCCCCATTATTGACCCCCGACTGCCGGCTCGCACGCTCGCACGCGTCGCCCTCGGCACCCACCCCAGCAGCTCTCCGCTCCCCCCAAAAGCCAAAAGCGCAGGCCGAACGAGAAAAAAAAATAGCCACACCACGCATCAACACCTCCCATTAATCGCAATCTGACAAGTTCATGCAATGTCAGGCAACACCCTTAGAGGCACGCCCAATCGCGGCCAGGCCCGTGGAGGCATCCCCTTCACCCAGAGCCCCTCCGTCACAGGCTCTGCACCTCCCGCCGCCGTATCCTCTGGTATTCCGCGCCCTGTCCTAGAAACCCAGGCTACCCAGAGCGAAGTTGGCGGCGGCGGTGGTGGTGGATCAGGAGTCAGTGCCAGTCGTCAGAAGCAGACCAAGAGAGATGAGGTATGATGCCCTTTTTATTTTATTTCTTCTGATAGTACCCCACGATCACGACTTATTGCCTCTTTCTGCTCCTTTGCCTTTGGAGGAAAGATACGCAGACCGCTTGTCCATCTTCTGTTGTTGTTGTCGTCGTCGTCGCGTCTCCAGTCTCGCTGGCAATCCGATCGTGTCTACTATAATCGAACCTCCAGAAGCTGCTGCTGCCTCCAAATGGCCAGACTTACCTACGGCGAGCTCGAAAGAGCCAGACTGCTCGACACAATGGATACTGACTACTACGTCAAGGCAATTCGCAAGAAGATGGAGAGCGACCTCTCCAAGAAGAAGCACCTCACGAGCCGAGCCCGTCACTCCCGCAAGGCCCCTCCGGGCACCGTCCTCGCCCTGAAGCCCAGTCAAGCCCTGCAGATCAAGCCCGCCACCACCGTCGCCGAGGCCGCCCAGCTCATGGCCGCCAAGCGTGAGGACTGCGTCCTCGTCACCGACGACGACGACCGCATCGCCGGTATCTTCACCGCAAAGGATCTCGCCTTCCGCGTTGTCGGCGCCGGCCAGAAGCCCAACCACATCACCATTGCCGAGATCATGACCAAGAACCCCCTCTGCGCCCGCACCGACACCAGCGCCACCGACGCTCTCGATCTCATGGTCCGCAAGGGTTTCCGTCACTTGCCCGTCATGGACGAGAACCAAGATATTTCCGGTATTCTCGATATTACAAAGTGTTTCTACGATGCCATGGAGAAGCTGGAGCGTGCCTACTCGTCCTCGAGACGTCTGTACGATGCCCTCGAGGGCGTGCAGTCCGAGCTCGGAACGAGCCAGCCGCAACAGATTATCCAGTACGTCGAGGCTCTGCGTTCCAAGATGTCGGGCCCGACTCTCGAGTCGGTCCTCGACGGACGGCCCCCAACGACGGTCAGCGTAAGAACCTCGGTCAAGGAGGCCGCGCAGATGATGAAGGAGAACCGAACCACGGCCGTCCTGGTGCAAGACCAGGGTGCCATTACTGGTATCTTTACCAGCAAGGACGTCGTCCTCCGTGTCATTGCCCCTGGTCTCGACCCCGCGACCTGCAGCGTCGTCCGCGTCATGACGCCTCACCCGGACTTTGCTCCCATGGAAATGAGCATCCAGGCTGCCCTCCGCAAGATGCATGGTAAGATTTCCGTACGAATAGAATGGACTTAACACCAGCTAATTCACCATACAGATGGCCACTACCTCAACCTCCCCGTCATGAACGAGGGCGGCGAAATCGTCGGCATGGTCGACGTTCTCAAGCTCACCTACGCTACCCTCGAGCAGATCAACACCATGTCTACCTCGGACAGCGAAGGTCCCGCGTGGAACAAGTTCTGGCTCTCGCTCGACGACGGCACCGAATCAATGATGTCCGGCGAGGGAAGCCACACCCACCACACAAATCTGGGCTCACGCATCATGTCTCCCGACATCACCGGGAACGCGTTGGCGACAGTGTAGCTCCCGGTGACTCTGCCTCCCACGTTGGCTTAGAGTCACCACCTCGCTCCGCCGTTACCGGCAACAGCCCAGCCCAGCAGTCCCCTGCCGAGCTGCCCTTCCCTTCAAGTTCAAGGCCCCGTCCGGCCGTGTTCACCGCCTGCAGGTCATTGCCTCCCAGGGTATCTCAGCAATGGTTGCCAACGTGGTCGCCAAGCTGGGAAGCGAAGTTGAGTCCATTGGCGGTGCTCCCGTGGCCGAAGAAGGCAAGATTTCGGGCGGTTTCGCGCTCAGCTACCTCGACGATGAGGGTGATTCTGTCTCCATCACCACGGACAACGATCTGCTCGAGTCCATTCTCCTCGCCCGCCAGAGCCGCCACGAAAGGTCGACCTGTTCGTCCACGACCCCGAGAAGCCCCCGTTTCCGCCGCACCGCCCACCATTGAGACCATTGCGCTCCCCACCCCTCCCATCTCCGCCACGCCCGATCTGCGCAGGAGAAGAGCCTACGACGACGAGGATGACGAGGCGGAGGATGAGGACGAGGATGAGTCTACCATCCGGAGGTCGCGTCGCTCGAAACATCACGCTCCCGCGGAGAAGGAGGTCATTGCCGGTGTTCCCAACGAGCTGCTGCTCCCGGTGCCATTGTGACGCTGGCGGTTGTCATTGTCGGTGTTTTCACGATCTCGCGCCTGACCAGTAGTAGGTAAGGGATGCGCTGTAGAGAGAGAAAGCTAGAGACAGAAAAGAGGAGGATCTCAATCACGACTTTACGAGAGTCCTTGGCGAAGCATTGTAAATATGTATCGAGTATTGTTGTCTTTACTAGACTTGAGTACCCCGACGTTAAATTAATACACCGCACATCCGTTCTATCAATCTACTGAAGATGTGAACCTTTGGATTACGTTAGTAGCCTTGAGGAGTATAATTGCATTCATCGTTCCTGGTATTACTGTTAATTGAGTGCTTACCTAACATGTGGGGCGCATCGGCAGGGGCGTTGCGGAGACTTCCGTCCAGCTTCCCCGAGAGCTCCAAAAATTGTTCCTGGGAAACTGCAGCAGCGTAACGACTCCTGAGCACCCAACGCCGCCCGCCAAAACGCCATGATTGTCAGAAGCATAGTCAGCCGGCATGGTACGTGAAAACTCTGAAGGCTTTCAATCCAATTGACGAACTCAAGCTAATACTGACTTCTCCGTACAGGCAGCAGAGCCCTGCTGGCGCCAGCAGTCGCCCGATCATGCCACCGCGCCGGCATCACGACCGACGCCCTCGTCGGCGCCATGACGCCCGAGACGTTCGCAGACCTGACCACCTCCGCGGCCCTCGGCCAGATCCCCCAGGTCGCTCCGCAGCACGACCCGGACGTGGCGGCCAAGCGCGTCGAGGCGATCGAGGCCCGCTCCAAGACGGTGCCCAACGCCTACAACCGCTTCCGCCGGCAGCAGAACCTCAACGCCCGCGTCGGCGCCGCCGTCGGACGGCCGTACGTGCCCTCGCAGCTCATCGAGAACCCGCCTCACCCCAAGGACATCAGCCTGGAGCTGCTGATGGCGAGCCAGACGCACATGGGACACCACACGTCCCGCTGGAACCCGGCCAATGCAAAGTACATTTACGGCGTGAGGCAGGGGATCCACATCATCTCCCTCGAGACGACGGCTGCGTACCTCCGTCGCGCGGCGCGCGTGGTCGAAGAGGTGGCGTACCGCGGCGGACTGATCTTGTTCGCGGGCACGCGCAAGGGACAGATGGACATCGTGACGGGGGCGGCGAAGCTCGCGGGCGGGTGTCACCTGTTCACCAAGTGGACGCCCGGCAACATTACGAACCGCGACGTGATCAACCAGGGGAAGGAGGTGCGGATCGTGGACGAGAAGGATATCACGCTGCAGGGGTTCGAGAGGCTGCAGAGGACGGGAAGGCCGCTGGTTCCCGATTTGATTGTGTGTTTGAACCCGAGGAGAACTATACCATGCTGTACGAGTGTGGGTTGGCGAACGTGCCGACGATTGGGATCATTGATACGGATGCCAACCCGGATTGGGTTACGTATGCCATTCCTGCCAACGATGACAGGTTAGTATTTTTCCATCCCTTCTTCTCACTTCTCTCATGCCGAACTCCCCATCTAAACCCCCCAACTACCTCTATCTATGCCCTTTGACTAACAATATCGTGAACAGCTACCGATCCGTCGCCGTCATCGCGGGCGTCCTCGGACGCGCGGGCGAGGCGGGCCAGAAGCGCCGTCTCGCGGCCGCGGAGAACGGCGAGTCGGTGTGGACCACCCCGCTGGAGACGCAACGATTCATGAATGCCCAGCAAATCGCGTGGATAAATGAAAGGAAGAAGTGGCAGGCGACGGCCTCGCACGCGGCGCACAATCGGGGGCAGGGCGAGGAGGCGAGGTTGCTTGAGATGTTGCAGGTTGATCGGAGCAAGGCTGTTGACGGTGAGCTTTGAAGTTTTCTCGGTGGGCTGTTGGAGTGAATTGAGTTGTTGAGGGAGGATTTGAGAGATGGGAGATGGGAGATGGGGAAAGACAGAGAAGATGAGGGAGGAGGAGGGTCCTTTCCTGGGACTTTGTACTAGACTACCTACCAATGTATGAACATGTACCAGTATTTCTATAGAAATTCGCCCTCTGCTGCTGTCGACGGGCGTTTGTCACTAATTATGGGAGATTTCTTCTTAGTGCGTGATATTGGAGATGTGAGTGTTGTATGACAGAATAGGAAGAGAGGACGCCACCGAGCTCCGCGACGTTCAGTGCACTACAATTATGGTTGTATTCAGTGTATTTTGTGTTGTATCCCTGAGATTGCTGCGGTCTGTTGTGATTTGTCTTTTGATGGTATGGGATTGGATCATGTGTGTAGGGAGTAGTCGGAACACGGCAAGCTGTCTCTTAACTACACTCCATTCATCAAAAATACCGCTGCAAATCGAGCTTCACCCAATTATGTGTGCTCTTAATGCGTTACACATTACATCTATCGCGAAGGCAAAGGTAGCTAAACTGTCACATACTGGCGTGAGAGATAAATTCTGGGTAGCTGCTTACTATCGATCAGTTAGCATGCTATGTATATATATTTCTTTGCTGTACAGAAGAGGAATATCTGGAGCTGTGAGCAGAGGATGTAGAATCCCATGCTTGGAAGAGGTCATGTTACAGCCTTACTTTCTAGGGCCGATTTCTCGATGCTACCTGTTATATGACTTGCCATTGGATGATCTCCATTGAAATAAGTTCCATAAAGCAGGTTACTTCCATCCAGTCCTATTTGCGTACCCTGTACCCAACGAGAGTCATCGTCAAGGCCCTTAGGCATTTTGGTTTATGCCAGAAACATCATCGAGCTTCTGGGCGGACGATAGTAGCTTCAGCCACACAGCCATTTAGCCACAATGTGGCGCATCATATGGCTCAATCTCCATTACATAACTTTACGCCTTCCCCAAGTCCCAAAGTGCGGGTTTGAAAACTTCGCAACCTGCGCATTTCCCCTCCCTCCTTTAACCCCTCCACCCCTCAGGCCTCAGGTCCAGGAAACACATCACCAACGAACATTTCAGCACGTTCAAGCAACAGCACAGCACAGCAGCAGCAGCTCCCGATTCCACACACCCCGCCAAGGTCAGGCATTCGTGCATGCTAGCCAGCTGTGGTGTCATCGCAAAAGCTGAAACGGCAAGGCGGTTCATTACCTTATCCGATCGTACACCAAGGTGCAGCGCAAAAGCCACCAGTGCATCCGTACCACCACGCACGCCGTTTTTCTCATTTTGCTTGACTGCGCTTTTTGCGCCAAATCGGCAGTTTGGCCGGAGGGGTTGTCTTGCTTTTCTTACTCTGACTCAGTAGTGTGGGAAAGTCAGTCAGCATTGAGCAGAGTCAGATCAGATTTTCGGTAGGCTTACTTGCAGCCTTTCCTTACAAATTCAACCTGCACTTTTCCCCTGTTCCAAATTCCCCCTCTATTAGCTCCGTCTTAGATATCGGATATCATGAAGGGAGGGGACGGAAGAGGGTAGTTTGCTCATGCAGGGCCAGACATGATCTTGGGATATGCGCGTATTTTCTTATCGACCGCTGCTTTCCCTACTGCTATACATGTGTGAAATGTTAACTAACTCTTGACTTTTTGGTATCATAAAAGTCACTACCGGGAATTTCAATCCGTCGCAAACGGCCAACAGGAGCTGCCGACTACACGCTACGGAGCACCTGCCCCTCTACAAGGAGCTTTGGATTGGAAGAAGGGCCCCTGCGGTGCCGATCCGCCCCCGCCGAGTCAGTAAACTACCCCGAAAATGCCGGCCATGCTAGATGACCCGGCGAGCCCCACCATCTACCGGGTGTCCGGGGTAACGCCGTACCCGGACCCGATGAATCCTTCGTTGCCGGCCGACATCACCCCACGTCAAGTGACGCTCCGCGATCGCCAGACCGTCGCCACCATCATCCCTTTTGCCTCGCGACATGAGGTGCCCCCATCTCTGGTCCGCTACCTAAGCGACCAGCTCAACAAGGAAATCGAGGGCGGCGACACCTACCCGATGATGGAGACCATGACGGCCGAACAATTCGGCGCCTACTGGTTCCAGAACTTTGGCGCCGTCATGATGCTGGGCAACATCGAGCAGCCGCACGCCGAGCTCAACGACGACATGGACTGGTCCCGCGAGTGCCTCGGCAGCTTCTACATCAAGCCAAACTACCCGGGCCGCAGCAGCCACGTGTGCAACGCGGGCTTCCTCGTCACCGACGCCTCGCGCAACCGCGGCGTGGGCCGCCTCATGGGCGAGTGCTACATCGACTGGGCGCCCAAGCTGGGGTACACCTACTCCGTCTTCAACCTCGTCTACGAGACCAACGTGGCCTCGTGCAAGATCTGGGACGCCCTCGGCTTCAAGCGCATCGGCCGCGTCAAGGGGTGCGGCAACCTCGCCTCGTACCTGGCACCCTCATCGACGCCATCATCTACGGGCGGGACCTGCCCGTCCCCGGCAGCAACGGCGCAGAGTCGGAGGACCTCGTGAGTGAAGAGCGTTTCGACAAGATCAAGTTTTATCTAAAGTACGGACGATATCCGGCGGGTGCTGACCGCGCCGAGAAAAGCAGGCTCCGGAGCGCGGCGACGCACTATAAGCTGGTGGGCGAGGGGGAGGCCGGCGGCGGGGGCGAGCGGCTGATGCTCAAGGACAAGGAGGTCGTGCCGGATCCGAGGAGGCAGTACGAGATTGCGCGCGAGGTGCACGCCGCCGGCCACGGCGGGATCAACAAGACGACGGCGACGATTGCGGAGAAGTATCACTGGAGCCGCATCAAGGAGACGGCGAGCGACGTGATTCGGAACTGTACGGAGTGTAAGGAGCTCGGCAAGACGCCTGCGCCGGGGGCGGGAACGGGGGTGGTGCCAAGGGGAGGTCGGCGGCGGCGTTGGCAGCTGCTGCTACTGCTGCTTCTACTACTTCTTCTGCTCCGCCTGTATCGGTTGTGAATCCCCTCACGAATACTTCATTTCATCACACTCATTCAACATCGCCGCCGCCGCCGCCATTATCACCGGGTCCTACCTCAACAGTTCTTAGCACCGCAGACCATGTCCTTTCGCTCCAACACCAACACCCACATCATCACCACCACCTCCCGCCCCTCTCACCGCCAAGATCATCACCCTACGCAGAAGTCACCTCCTTACCACTCCCACACCCTCCGCGACCCGTCGGCCTCGCCCTTACCACGGCACCCGCACCATAACCCTATGCTACAAGACGAGTCCTTCCAGCCGATTGATCCGCAGATCATTGGCGGGCTACAGCCGCCGGGGCCGACGTCGCATCACGATCTCCATCATCACCATCATCACGAGAACCCGTATAACCCGTACCACCCTCACCACACCGACTTTCAGGCGTTGCTCAACGCGACGGAGGCCGAGGAAGGGGTAGAGGGGCTGGGTGAGATGGGGGTGTCGGCGGAGGAGGCGGCTGCTGTGGATCGGGATTTGGATATGTTGATTGAGCAGGGCGATGATGATGATGTTGGCGTTGGGGTGGGCGTGGATGGAGATGCGGACGCGGTGATGGGGAGAAGGACGGAGGGAGAAGGATGTCTATTCTATAGAGTTTATTCTGATAGGAGTCTACGTCTTGGCCGGTCATTCGGGGCGTCAGCTTCCGTCCGGGATGAGCAGGGCGCACTAATGTTCCTCGTGTCTAATCTCCAAAAACCTCTTTCTCGGCCAAATCTAAGAGATGCCTTAGCTTGAATTCAAGCGGTTAAAAATGACGCGGCCATTAATCGTGACCAAGGGCAGAGAGTTTTTGCAACTATTTTTTCCTCCCCAAGGAAGACTTGAGTTTCTTTGGTGCCGCTAATATCCGTGGGTACTTTGAAGTATGTACTTCCGCGCTCTGCAAACATGGCGCCTTAAGTTTTGCTTCTCCTTGAGTCAAGCTCCAGTCCAAGCACGACGCTTCCACGATTCGTGGGGGCGTGTGTAAGGTATGTGTGTGTGTCGTGCAATTGAACAACGCACTGAACCAGCCGGCGACAACGGCCGGGGCGAACATGCTTCCGTCTCATCTTTCTGACGGGATCCTGGAAACGCGAGAGACAGGGGTTGCCAAGACCTAATTTTCGGATTTCCTCTGGTATACGTAAGGATCCAAACTCTAAAAACCCAGCGCTCGAAAGTTGAAACCTGTTCGGATTGCCTTTTTGCTTGGACTCCGTTTCTACCTCTTCTTGCGTGCTACCCAAGAGCCTTGGGGGGTGTTTTGATTGTCAATGTTGGGGTGACAGAAAGGCAACGGGCAAGAAGAGGGTGTTGAAGTCTCACAGCGTTCGGATCCCTCACTCAAGGTCAACGGATCTGCAGACACCGAGAGAAGAAGAACGGGGTCAGGAAAGCGACCGACGATACACTTACAGCCTCCCTCAGCGGGCGGCGGGTCGTGTGTCCTCCGGTATCTGGTCGGCAGGACCGATAATGCTCACGATTTTATGGACCATCCCGTCTTGGTTCGTGCTTCCTCTCATGCTGCCATGCCATGTCCATCAACTCCATCCATCAATCTGGCCTCGTGGGCGCGGAGATCAAAGTGGGACCTTTCTCAATTACAATTCACAGACTCAATCTGTTCAAAGAGCAAAGACGTACTGCATACGACGTGATTGGGTGTACAGTATCCCCGCGAGATAGTATGCCGGCCCGTTCGGCAGGTCTGGCGAGCATAATCCCCGTTAAGCACGTCTTTGCCCATGCCTATGCTCAACAGCCCTGCCGTTGGCTTACGGAACCGTGCTTGCACTCTATCGAGTTGCTTTTTACCGCACAGCTTCGGTGTACGGATGTCAGTCTTACCAGGGAGGAGGCCACCTCATCATCCTAACTTCACCAACTCCAGACGGCACCCAGATTTCATATATATTTAGAAACCTTCTTTCTTTCGAAATCGCAGAACCCCGCGGCCACCCGATTGGCCGGCCCACGAACATCGGACTCAGTCTGAAACTGCGCATGTTCTGTCCCGTAAACCTGTCCCTTTCCAAGAATCCCTCGCAGGCTCTCACAGCCCGGGATTGCCTTGAACTCTGTTCCCAGCGGCACCTGGGTATTCTTCTTCCTTTTTCTCGGTGACCACACTACCAAGGTGTTCCTTCCCCTGGTGTGCCCAAGGTTAAGGTACCGGCACACCGGCGTACCGCGTAGACCGTCACTCCTACCCTCCCAAAACTCCGCGCCCGCGGGTGAAGCAAGGAGTGAGAACGAAGGGGATAGCGACCACACGTATTTGCGACGAACTCGGGAACCGGCCGTGAGACGGGCGTAACCCTGTGACTTTCGTCCTGCCGAAACTTGCGACGCCGTGCCAAACGGCAGCGTACGCGTACGTCTGGTCGTCTGGTCACCGCGCTTGGCTCATCTGATGGACACTTCACACCACTGAAGGCCAAGCCCAGGCCGCCCAGAGATCTGAAGGGTCAACTTCGTCGAGATTGGGTGTAAATTGATGCAGATTGGCGGGACCACCTACACAGCCTCGATCGGTCGAGGCCAGCACTTGTTTCCCGATTGCGACTTTTTTGCTTTCGAGTCAAGGGAGGGTGTTGGCCCGGAGCCCGGGAGGTAGGGGGAGGGGTGGTAGTTGATTAATTTGATGGGTGGTAATCAATCAAAGAAGGTTGGACTAAGGTTATATAGCGCTATTGACATCCACGAAATTTCCCGTGGCGCCTCCTATTTTTCGATAGTGTCATTAAACTTATCAGCTTGCTCTCTACCTATCCCTATGACAGCACGCTGCTAGCCTCTCTTTATCAACACACTCGCTCTCCAAAAGCTTCCACAACACCACACGTCGCATACACACAACCCATACACACTCTCTACACCGTACATACAACCAATACACGATACAACACACAACCGATATTACCTACCGTACACGCAGTCGACAATCAATAAAACATACACAACACAAATCAGTCAAGATGAAGTTCTCATTCCTCACCCTCATCACAATCATCAGCGCGGCATCCGCTATCAGCGTCGACGCCGGCCTCATCAAGAGACAATGCATCGCCGAAGGAGGTAAGTTCTTCTACGTTACACGGTCTCCCAAAAGTTGTTTGCTAACGATGAATGACTTTGTAGGTCTCTGCTTCACAAGCACCACAGAAGTTGACAAGCCCTGCTGCGGCGGCCTCATCTGCAACACCGACCCTGCGCGCAACAACGCCAACGTATGCGGGAAGAAGCCCGCCGAGAAGAGGGACGTCCCGGAACCTCTGCCTGTACCGCGAGCCATGCCTGAGATTCCCCGCGACGAGCCCATCTGGGGATAGCTGTAACCTTTAAACGACGTTTTGGGGAAAAGGTGGCTTATGAAAGAGGAGGATTCCGATTTGGCCTTGTGTTGGGCGACAGCGTATGATGATGACTTTTTATCTTTATTCTTTCAATGATTCAACCACCACGACAGCTTGGTTGCTTAGGGGCCCAGGGAGGCATTTAGACTTGATACCACATTTCTTAGCGTTTTGAGATACCAACTTCGATATCAGTAGACCTTTTATTCACTTTGTCTCACCATCGTTCCCTGCGTTGAGAACTGTTCTTCGGTGACTTCCTAATTTTCCTCGAGGGCTGAATTACCTATCGCGCCATCTGAAACCTTGATACTAATTAGCGACAACAGAGCAACTATGGCTGAAGTCATAACTTACTTGTGGCCAGGCATATTGCAAGTAATCGAGTTTGCTTTAAGTGACATGGCGATTAGTAGGCGATCTAGATACCTCCCACGGCATAGACTTAATCTGTCAGTGGCTAGAACAGCATGGCATTATTGATGCATCCTTGTTAGTAAAATGCCGCTTGAGTGTGCATTTTGTTCAGAGTCCTATCGGCTACTTGATTTAGAGATTCTTCTCCGCTTTCAATGCAAGAGATAAACAAAGTGCTAAGACTGGTATAGGGACAGATTGGCTGTGACTCGATGAATGTACATCCTTGGAGCGCGTGGCAGTTGTTAACCTAAGTTTAGGGCCCCACAATGACTTGACTTCCTGCCTACTTACCACATCTAGCACTACTTGACAACTCAAGTGATATATAGCAGCACTTGCTTCCAGAGTCCATGTGTACACCATTATCAGCTTGGTCGGTCTCGAATCATTGTATAGTTCAGATTAAATAACAAAAACTGGATAGATGAAAATGCCTGCCGTAGCTTGTTGCGCTACAAGTTTGTTCATGTGTCGTAATCCGCTATGATATGTCAAACGCCGGGTAAACTCTTGAGTATTTACATCTTCTTCATCTTGATCCAAGCTTCTTAGGAGTGGCTAGTCAAGTAGCTCAAATCAACTCAACCAAACATCAACCTTTCTCTCGACTTCCCGGCATCTCGTGTACCGTTGTTGGTTGAGTTTGGATGTCGTCACCATACAGTTCATATTTCCGTTCCACAACTGGCTGTGCTGGCAGTTCAAACTTCCGACCTCAAAATTTATCGGCTCAACATGGTAGACAGTTGTAGCCTCGAGTTCTCTGGGACTCCCGGCCTTTCTTGCTCTCCTACGTCGCCTCCAGAGCATAAAGACCCCACCTAATAAAACCAGCACTCCTAGAACGACACCAACCGACACGCCAACCGTCAATGTAAGGTGCGCCGGATGATTCATCGCCATTGCCTCGAGGTACTTCTGTATTTGTGGAGGCAGGTAAATTCTGTGTGACGGTCTGTGTAGTCGGTGGGATCGTGATGCCGGGATTGCTCACACTGGTCGAGCTTGTAGGAAAATTGTAGCCGTTGACGGGGACAGCCCATACTGTCAATGTCCCTGTTTTTACCACGGTGCCAGTTGCAAAGTGAGTTTGTTTACCCCAGAAGCCGTTAACGATTGATAAAAGATTGTCTCGCCTGCTGTGACTTCCGATAAACATTGTGAAGGGAACACGGGTAGGGTCGGTTGTGGAACGTGGAATGTATAGTCTCTGTGGTTAACATATTAGCCCAAATGTCCTTCATGATATTAAAAGTCGACCGGGAGAACATACTTAGGGCAGCAATACACATGTTGCAACCCTCCAGCTTCAAGAAGTGTCTGCGCGGCTGTGTATGCTTCAGGGCATACAAATGTTGGCCCCAGGGCGATACTCGTTGTCTGGCTCAAGGTTTGAAACCACCACGATGTCACTTCTGGTGGAAAACATGACGCTGCGCTGTCGTCGATATCCTTTCCAAAATACGGATCCCAGGCTAACACGGTGCCCGCATCCAGCTGGCGATAGAATTGCGCATAGCACCCGACGGCCTGTGGCCATGGCGTCGAGTGGATAGTAAGCTGTCGGCCGGCCGCTGGCCGTCACCAACGTGGGAGTCGCCATCAAAAATCCGGGATCATGGGAGAAATGGAAAGAAAGAAAAGAAGCTAAAGGAGAGGTGTGCGGCCGTCTAGAAGAAGGCGAAGCGGCAGCAGGAGAGACATGGCGTTCTGCAATACTACACCAACCTCTTGGGGGCGAGCACCTCATCTTAATGGGCGCAGCAACTGAGCGCTTCATCTTTGATTCAAGACGTGTTCAGCTCGTTGTTGGAAACCGTTGTTGGTGCCCCAGATTGGGAAGTGACCCGGTTTTGCAGGCCCAAAAGAGCTTCGCTCTGGCAAGGGCCCTCGTAGGAGGGGCCATGCAAGGGGCTTATCCAACCTATGAAGGTTGGAGTGAAAAGTCGCTGTTGGTTACAAATTGTAGAGCGTCCTATGAGAGTCGATCTTGGCACCTAAACGAAGTTATTCAAGCAGGCCTCAACATGCGGCACAGCACATCACAACGGCAACCATCAGGCCGTGAAGCACAAAAAGTGGCCCCAGAGCGCTTAAGTCGGCGCTTCTGCCCTTCTTGTCTTTCTGCAGATCTTCTGCTGGTCATCACCTCATCTTCTTTCATTAAGGTAGTCGTCCCTCTCCCGCACTCCCGTTGCAGGCGACCCAAATTGTTGTGGTCCTCGACTCCTTACTACTCAAGCAGCGGCGCAGCCTGGCCTCCTGTCTGCAACCTGATAACCCTGCCACTGGTACCGTACCCGGATTACCCGAGGTCTGCCGCCGACGATGACGAAAACTCCTATTCTGCAGCATCGAAGAGCTGCCTCACATGCCCAAAGCGCGCCGGTCGGGTGGATGCGCGCTATTGATATTCATCCTCGCTTGCATTCTAGCCTTCTCGTTTCTGAAAGGCGGCAAAGTATTCCCACAGGTTGGTCAAATCTGCCGCTGAATCATCACCTTGGGGCGAAGGAAATAGCTGCCATGTGCCGGATCTCGAAGCTGACTAGGAGCAGTATGACCGATACCTCAGCGCATCAAGACAACAAGGCGTCAAGCCGGTAACAGATGATACGGGCCCGCCTGGTAACCTTCCGCCTATCAAGAACGTCGACCCTTCTGCGGTGGATGCATTCTTTGCATCAGACATACTCGGAGATCTCCAAGCAGGAACCTCCTGTTGTTCCTCAACCAGAAAGCACAACCAAGTCCAAAACATTGCCGAATGTGTCTGGAGATGCCGATTTCTATGCATCTGACGCTTTATCCCAGCTGGAGCAAGAATCAAAACATCGGAAAGGAAACTAAAGGGCAGATTGCTGATAGCATCGGGGTGGAAGGGAAAAGGGAGGTGTACGACTGTGTTCATCAAACCCACGCCTATAACCCATTCGAATATCTGATCCATGATACCCTAAGTTTTTCCAGCCGCCAACCAACTATAGGGTTAGTGTAGGTTGAAACTCTGATGTGGGCAGCAACTATTCCATAGTGGGAACATCGAACCCGCCCAAACTATTGAATCTACCAGCTTAGATCTCCCGAACGCTCTACCTCTACCAACTAAACGATCAGGATGAGTTCACGCGCGTCACACGATGGAGCTGAGATTGATGTATGTTATTGTTGGTGGCTTAGTCATTTTTCTTCAATTTAGTCGTTTCCACTTTAGCTGTAGCTAACGTCTATAAAGTGGAGTGTAGCATTCCTAGTGATGAGGCTATTCAGTGCAGCGTATCGACGCCAAGGTGTATTATATGGCAGAAAGAATATTCGAATCCATTCTCAATCAAAAGTCGAATGCTGTATTTAGAACATCCTCACATGTCATGTTAAGTAGACTGGAGGTTCGAGGTAGACGCGGCAGGGTCCGATATACCTTATAGAAGACGATCTTGAGGTAGGTTCTGGGCTGATAATGCACTCTGTTGGATTAGAAGTCTAATTCGACCTCGCAGCAGCGCAGGGGCTACCTATTAATTATATAGTTAATTATAGCAGCCTACCTAACCTATAGTTAGAATCTCCTTTTATATATACATAGTAAATTATATAGTTTAATTAACTTATTATTACGTTAACCTATAGTTTAAACTAATTAACTAATATCCTTATAATAAGAATACTAATATTAATTAGTAATTAATTTTATTATTATAAATTAATAAAGTATTTTATATATAAACGAAACAACCTCTTTAAATAGAACGTAATAAGAGAATTATATTATTTAGCCTTATAAAAAGTAGGTAATAAAATGCGAATTTTTATAATAGAACGAAATAAAAGGATCATAGCCCTTAATTACTTATAAAAGTCGACGTTTATTATATTAAAATAACCCTTACTAATTAATAAAAGTACTAAAGTAATTAAGCTACTATTATTAACTTTATATACTTTTTATTACTTAATTTTATTATAGCTAGCCCATAATTAAAAAAGTAACTTATATAATAAAAAGATTATTTATATAACGATTACTTATTTAATTAATTAGTATAATAAACGAGCTTTATTATATAATATAAAAAGGTATTACGCGACTTATAAAAAAGATCCTTAAGTTAGATTTTATTTTTTATTTTTACTTAGTATTTAGCTTTATATAGAACTTATAATAATAGTAGTAACGTATAAAAGGTTTATTATTATAGAGATTTTATAAATCTAACTTTAAAACCTACGATCTAAACGATTTTTTATAACCCCTTAATTACTCCTAAAATATTATTATAGAATATTATTTAAAAGCACTACGAAAAAAAGAGGGATTTAAAATTATAATAATTATAGAGACTAGTAATTATAAAACTTCGAGATATAATAACTAAAGTTTTAATACTAACGTTTTAAATATTTTATTAAACTTTATTAAGGTTAAAAAGTATTACTTTTAAAAGAAAAAAATCTTTTAAAAGGCTTCTAAAAACTCTTTTTATATCCTTATTTTAAAACGTAAAATTATTAATTTTAAAAAATAAAAAATAAATTACTAATTAATAATAATTTATTTAATATATATATACGCTTTTAAATTTTAATTTAAAAAAACGCTACGTAATTAAAACGTCGTTAGGTTACTTATAAATTTATTTTAATATCAATTAAGTTAATATAATAAGAGGCTAAAAAACTATTAAAATAGCAGCTAATTAAAATAACTAAGAATAAATAATAACGAAGCTCGGTACGAAGTAACAAAAAAAGGTAAAAAGCTCTTAAACCTTAATAAATTTAGTAAATAATAGTAGCGTATTAATACTATAACTAACGAATAGCTCTAATATAACCTTATTAAAATTAAATATATTAACTTTAATAAATTAGAATACGAGCTAGAATATAATAAGGGGCGAGTTAATTTACGGTTCTAAAAAGGGATTCCTATTTTATATAATTAAATAGAAATTAACTCAGAGTACTAAAAGAAATAAGCGTATAGAGATTTTAATAATCCTAATAGTAAGTAAATTAATATAGTATTAATTTATATTATAAAATTTATGCTTAAAAAGTTTTAAAGAGTAACCCCTATTTTATAAAATTACTAACGACTTAAATAACTAAAAACGAGTAGTTTACTAATACTAATTTAAACGTCATAAAGAGGGTTAATTAATTCTTTTATTACTAAAGTATTTTATTAGCGTAAAGGGTAAAATAAAAACTTACAAAATACTTATTATAATAATCGTAGTTAACGAATTTATACTATAAGATTAGTATTAAGTTAATAGAGTAGTATTAAAATATAACGAATTTAGTAAACGGGTTAATTAACCGGACTTTTTATTAAAAATTATTAATAGTAATATTTTAGTACTAACCATAGCGCGGGGTAAAAGAATTATTTTAAAAAGTAATTAATAATAGTTTTACCGATTTTTATAACTAGTTTTATAACGTTATTAATACGCGGCGTATTATTAATTAGTTAGTAAAATATAAAATTAATTACGTAAAGTTAATATAATTACTTTAACTAGTAAGAAATTTATAAAGAGGGTAACTTATTAGTTATAAGTACACAGTAATTTATAAACTTTATAAAATCTTTTTAAAAAAAATATATTTAGGGGAAGTATAAGGTTCTATAAGAAACCCTTATAATATTTTTAACTATTATAAAAGTTAGTATTAAAGAGTAATAATATTACTTAGTAATTAACGTTATATTAATTAGTAAGGTTATAGAATATTATTATAAAGCGGTGCGTATATATAATTAAATTAACTTTCTTAGTATTATTAACGTAATCTAAAGCTATTTTAAGACTTATAATAGGAGTTTAGAGCTCTTATTCGAACTAAGAGTACTTTTATTTAGATTTATAGCTAAAACGATAAAAAGAAAATCGAGGTTTAAGATTTTTAAAAACTTATTAACTGTATTGATAAGTTAGTAAAGATATAGCTAAATAAGGGAACGAATAAATAAAAGTTAAATATTTTTATATTATAATATAAAAAGTCTTAGAGGCGAAGATAACTCTATATTAACTATTTAAAAGTATAAGACGCTCTATTCGAGGTTAAGGTCTAGTTTTAATATTAAGGCTTAAATACTTTGCTAAGCGTACTTTTAATCTTATAATAGCCCTTATTAATAATACTAAGTTAATTATACGTACTAAAATAAGGGCGAAAAGCTAAGTATAGTAATTACTAAATTAAAAAGTAGATCTTTTAATTAATCGCTAGTTTAATTTAAAATAGGAGTAATAAAAAGAAAATATTTTATATATAAAAGGATAGTTATTAGTTAAGTAACTATACTAATAAAGAGCATACTAAATTATATAAGTAATATAAAAAGCGAGAAAAATATAAGATAAAATAAGTAATAGTTAATTTTATTATTTCTTTATTATTTATAAGGAGTAGTAAGTAAAAAGAATAAATAGCCCTAACGAGATAGTTTATTTTATAAAGCATTAAAAAGTAATAAGGATTTAACTTTATATATAGAGGGAATCGATAATAACGAATTTAATAATCTTAACTATTCTTTTTTTACCTTATTAGTTATTAAAGAGTATATTATACTAAACGAATAAAGGGCGGTATAAGCTCTTAATAAATAAGCTTTTTTATATAATTAAAATAGGTAAATCCCTTAAGGGATCAGTTTACTAAATATCATAATACTTAATAACTTTAATTTAAGAAATATACGGGGCTTATAAAAAATTACTAATAAAAATCTTATTAAAAAAAGAAATAATAGAGGGCTAAGAGCTCTTTTTATACTCTTTAGAGGGACTAATAAGTAATACTACTTAAGTATTTTATACTAACGAGCGGTACGGCCTAGAAATTTTTACAAAATTATCCTAAATATAGGGTATTATAATAATTAACTAAAAATAAAAGATAATTCTAAGCACTCTAAAAATATCCTTAATTATATTAAATATATCAATAGTAGGTATTATAAAATTAATTTCGGCCTAAATAAAAAATATATACCCTAAATATAATAAAAGTTACTATACGCTTTAATATGATAATTTTTATATCCTCCCTATTAATATATTATTCTTATTATATTTAAAGAATATAAATAAATTAAGGATCGTATTTAATAATACGAAAAATTAACTATTTAATAAGTAGTACTTTAAGCTCGTTGAATAACGATAAGGATACGTATTTATAAAGCTCGAATTAAATATTAAATTTATTAATTATTTTATAAAAGGCGAGCTTAAGTAATTATATAAACGCTTTAGCCACTCGTTAATTATAAAGCTATATAACCTCTTTAAATAATTAGGGAATAATATAAAAATAGGGCTTTAAAATAATTAACAAGGGTATATTATTAATACTAAATAAACGCACAGAGCCCGCATAAATTTAAATTTAAATTATATAACGAGCTTAACTTTAACTAAAAATCGTTATTAATATTTTTATTTAAATAATTACTTAGTATTATATATTATTAACGAGGCTATAATATTTTAAAGAGGATAATTCCTCCGAAATATATAAACTAAAACCGTTTAGTTAACGCTAAAAAGGGCCTAGATCGATATATACTAAGGATTACTAAATAGGATTAGAACTAATACTAATACTAGCTTTAAATTAGTAAAGTTTAAGAATAATACTGCTATTTATAATATATAGCTAAAAATCGTACTTATTAAAACGTATTATAATATTAGTAAAGTAAAAAAGGCTTATTAATAGCTAAAAGAGCGTTTAAAATTATTTATAACGAGAGCCCTAATATTATAGATAAGGAGTATTTTTAAATAGTACTTAAGTACTATAACGATACTATAGGCTTAAAAGGGCTGATCTTAATACTTCTCGTATTTAGAGTATACTTAAGGATAACGACGGCCTCGCTATTATTATTAAATATAGCTTAATAAGCTTAGGTAATTAAAAATAATAAAGGTACTTTGTAAAGTAAATACGAAATAATAAATTAATAAGGCTATCGCCGCCCGTAATAAGCTAAATATAAGCCCTAACCTCGATATGCTATTAAATTTGAAAGTTAGGGTATAAAGGAAACTATTAAATAGTAAGCGGGCCCTTATAAACTAATCTCTATTAACGAACGGTTATATATTATTATTAAAATTAAGATTAATTATTTGAGGTATTAATTATGGTAGTATAGCCATATTATACCGATCTTAGTAAAGAAATTCTAATATTATAAAAAAAAAAAGGGCTAAGGGAATCCCTTAATAACTTAATAATTAGAAAAAATTATTTTTAATGAGATTATTGTTATAGAATAAATAGATAATAAGAGAGGAAAAGGTAATACTTTTACTAGTAAAAGATAATTAAGAAGGCTATAGAAAAGGGTACTACTATAATAATTCGTTATTAGTATAAAAGTAAATACTATATTCTATATAACTAAAAAAAAGACTAATTTTATGCTTGCTATATAATTATAAAAAGATAATATAATTAAAATACTTAAAAAGCTATATAAGGGATCGGATCTCGTTAAAATAAATATATTACGGGATCGAGGGTCTATTAATTTATCCTTTATAATTTAATTAAATACGTAAATATCCGTATTTTTAAATTACGTATAATATAAAAATAAAAAAAGAGTACTTTTAGCTATATAAAAATCGAAGTATATTATTTAGGAATATGGCAATGTTAAAAAAGTAATGCTACTTACTTAGTTACCTATGGTTTAATAATATAGCTAGCGCTTTATAATAGTATTAATAGTATTATTATAGTAAAAGGATACTAAATTTAGAGTTATAATATTATATAAGCGTATACTTAATTGGCTACTAGGCTTATGAGGAAAATCCTTACTTATTTACTAAAAAGATAATTAATAAGTACTTAGAAAGTACGATTATTAAAGTACTTAAACTATTATATAGTCTCGTAGAGTTAGGAACTTATTAATAAGCGATATACTACGACTTCTATATTAACTAATTATTAATAATTATATTAATATACGATCTTTATTTCTTAATTTCTATATACGCAAACGACCTATTTAGTATTATTAAAATATAAATAAATAATATACTAAGTCTATTTAATATTAAGTTTATAAAAGGAAAACGAAAAGCTTTAAAAAGTAGTATTCGTAGTTAAACTAAAAAGATCCTTATAATAAAATCCTTATTAATATTTAATAAAGAGATTTTTATAATTAAGGAGGATAATATAATTTTTTAATAAAAGGGATAGAGTAAAAAATTAGCTTCGTTAACTTAATATCTTTTAATTATAAAAGTAATATAAAGCTAAGCTCGTACGGAGAGCGTATATTATAAGTATTTATTAACCCGAGGCTATTTTTAATTATATTAAAGCTATATAAGCTATAGAGCTTATAGAGCGCAATTTTAATATTCTTAATTAGCAGCTCTAATAATAACGAGATAATTATAGCTATAGTTTTATATATTAGCTTATAAACTTAGCTACTACGAGGTTTTATATATTTATTAACAGGTTATTTATAAATAATAACGACCTAACTTTATAATTAGGATATATTATTATCCTTACTAATAAAACCCTTAGTAAAGACGATTTTATAATCTAGGGTAATATAATTTATTATTTATTAATAAAAATAAGCGAGTTATTAAAACATATTAATATTAAAATTTATAGGATAGTAAATAGTATAAATATCGCTTATATAATTTTTATTATACTAAAAAGGATTACGGATTAATTTAACCTTTTATAATCCTTACGATCGTTTATATTAATTTATACTCGCTATATAAATACCTCGTTAAGTTAGGTATTATAAAAAAAAAGTTTATAATTAATATAATAGCCCTTAAGTAATCGTACGAATAACAAGAGATTTTTAAAATCTATTAGATTAATAAAGATAATAACCTAATTAACGCTTTTATAAAAATTATATTTAATAAGAGGTTAAAATAATTCGTTAATAAAAAACTATAATATAAATAAAAAATAGGTTATTCGTAAAGAGTAAAAAAGGAAAAGAAAGGAATAAATTTAACGGGCTAAATAGAGGTTAAATTATATTTTTAATTACTACTATTTAATAATAAAAAAGAGAAAGTTAGTATTAAATTAAAAGTTTAATTCGATTTCGTAATAGCGTAGGGCTATTTATTAATCGTATAATTAATTATAGTAGCTTATTTAACTTATAGTTAGAATCTTTTTTATATATACGTAATAAATTATATAGTTTAATTAATTTATTACTACGTTAACCTACAGTTCGAACCAATCGACTAATATCCTTATAATAGGGATACTAACATACTCTTTTCTCGGATCACTTCCAAACCTATATGTAACTTTCAGCCATTTCGATCAGTAGAAGCTCTGCGAAATCTTGATAGAGATGTTTAATTTGCCGCACGAACAATGAGGTGGCGATCGTTGAAGAATTCATAGATATCGATTGAGCTGTGGATAGCAAACTGGAAGAGGAGCACCCATCATATACTCTGATGGGAAGAATCGGCTTTTACTTTTGAAAGGGTTATCTCAAGGATCTTGATTTTAACCACTTGCTATCGCTTAGATTGGTGGGACATGAGGTAGGCGATAACACTGTGCGACCCAGATGCAAGTCTTTCGGAACTTCGGAAGACTCTGACGCCATCGAAGATTAGTCGTTACATGTACAAATGTTTCTGGGTGAGTATATGCTGGTAGAAAGGGAGAATATCGTGATCACCATGAAGAAGGTCGTGACTTCACTGAAGCAAGCTCATTTTAGGCGGCTAATGCGATCTTTACTGGCATTCTTTAAGACTGCAGCAGACGTCATGGGTAGGATATTGTGAAGCAAAGCGGCGAAAGCATCGCAAGTCGACGATTCTTCGCCCACGAGCGAGGTTAGCCTTACCAGCACACCAACTCTCAAGGATGCCTCCAACACGACAACAAAATCACAATCAATACGTCAGGGATCGCCATTTACCGTCACCGGATGGAGTCAGTCTGGGGAGTTGAACTATTTCTGTTTTATCAAGACGACGACTACCAAGTACATCGGTCGACATACGACATTACGAAGACAAGCGGCAACTCATCATGGCAGACGCCGGATGAGTTCAACTCTTCTGCGGATGCAGGTGCTCGCTTGGGGCAACTATCATTCAGTATGATGCTTCATACCAGGTGGATAACTTTCAAGCGCTATTCTACGCGGATGTAAGTAAGCGCTAACAGGCCGGTCTCTAAAGCCGCAAACCGATGTCTTCTACACAAACGATGACGGCCGTGTTCTCGGAGTGAGCATCAACGATGCTCTGAACCCAAATTACGAAGAAGACAGCATCAAGAACATGGTGTTGAACTCCCGTGTCAATAGTAGCGTCGCAGCATTTTGGCCTTGGGTTATATATCAGGAAAGCAGTGGTGGAATCGTCGAGGTGCGAAACCGCCTTAGGACTGAATTCTCACCGGCAGCCGAGTGGGACAAGAAGAGACTCAATATCTCTGCGGATAGTGACAGTCGGCTAGCGTTGGTTCCGCTATCGGCCAACTTCAGCAAGATTGCTGTTCAAGGAGGGTATGGGATATTCTATCAGGTCAATGGAGCCTTGGTCGCGCTGATACCGGATCTTGGATCTGATGAGCTCACTACTGATTATGCGGACTCATGGCCTGCAGGTATGTTGTTGATTCTTTACCATGCTGGAAATTCACCACATAAGCTAATCGACCAAAGACTTCCCAGCTGTCACGAACATGCCAGGAGGTGCACCCTTTGCTGCATTCTCAGTTGCCAGAAGTTCAGATACTCTGCAGAGAGTTCACTTATGTCCTTTACCTCGACAACGATGCAAACATTAACGTCATTTACCACGATGCCTCCTCCTGGAAAACGGCTCAACCAGCTACGTTGAAGGGTGTTGACGCCGACACAGACATCACCTGCCTCACCATGGCCACGACACACCGCGACTCTTTACACAACAAGTGGTACTTGGAGCGCAGTCTTTTGATCCAAGGTGCTACTTTCAACGTGAAGGCTTGGTCAGAGAGGTGATTCTGACTAATAATGAGTGCGTGGATAATGGGAATGTGCCCATACCGTAGGAAAGAAGGACTAGACACGTTCTACACGTTGTATGCGTATAAAGCATTTGCTAGTAAAGATTGATGACTGAACTCTATCTAGAAATATATTAATGAAACTCTGACTGGGATTCGGAATCAGATGGAAATACAATATTTCGATGGGAATCAAAGTTGTAGGGCTTGTTATCAATACGTTCTATCAGAGCGAAGACAAATATCAACTACATTGTTGTGTAATGATACAATTATACTTTCTCGCTGTAAACGAAAGATGTAACCGAAAAACGAAGAGCACATGCCAATAAGAAAGATAGATGCACATGCCGAAAGTGGACGATTGTATGAATTTCTAAAAATGGGAAAACAGTTCAAACTATCTCCATCAAATCGTGACAATAGTTTTTCATAAAATCAACAGAACTTCATTGTATGATATTTGATTCTTCCATTCCTCTTAGCCAGGGACTGTATCTCTGAAATAACAGTTAAGTGTACGTGACGGATTCTCCTCTAGTCGAAATAACCCAAGAACATTGGATTGAAGATTTGTTTAACTTCAGTCCTTCATAGGAGGGCTCATGCCAGCAGCAAGTTATTCTGAGTTTGATCAAGGTGACAAAAAGAATCCAAAGGATGACCGTCAGCTCTGGAATCATTTCATGTTATTGCAGACTTGACCTTGTGGACCATGTTTCAATTTTCTAACTTATCTTCTGTATCATGAAGTTGCCTTTGTCGCACTTCCAATGACATTATCGATGTCGTTCGAAGAATAGTGCAAGGATAAGAAGCATGCAATCAGTCCAAATCGATATATCCCACTTGGTTGATCCATGGTTTGAGTCCCCCTTGTCAACTGTCGATCTATGAGTCCCTCAAGTCCAGCTTTGGAAGCATCCGAGATAGAGACTTGGAGCATGTTATAGAGACAAAGATACAAGTACGACCTCTAGACCTCAAATTAAGAATTTTTCAAGTGGAGATGTCCAAAGATCACTTGTGTAAGGTAGGCACGCAGCTACGTGCGGCGCTATCGATGATGACTGCCATTGAAGCTCTACGAGATACGATCTATCTTGATCTCAAGTCACGTGCTTGCCTCACCTCCGTAGCTCAGTAGAGGAGCACGGTAAATCGATCTGGCCAGAATAAAACGGTTAATATCTGCTTCATAGCGTCGATATGGGAACCGCATGTCATCCATTAGCACGCTGCTCCAATTGAGGTACTTTTTCACCCAACTTCGGCGGGCTGTTAGGATATAAGGCGGCGCGCCGCGCAACGCAGGGGAGGAAAAACTCAAAAAAAGAGCCGGTTTTCCTTAAGTCCCATCAGATGAACTCTTCACAGCTGAAAAAGAGCACACTAACGCTTGGCATCCACCGGTGGCCGAGCTTAACAGACTCTTCGGGCCAGGTACCATTTTCCTTACACCCTGGCTCAGCGCTTCAGGAGGCCGGTCCGGGAAACGCGCGGCCACGGACCCTCCACTCCCCATCTTCGAGCCCTCGACTCGTCACTCGGCGGGAAAAGCCTTGGGAGCTTCTTCCTCTTTGGGTCGGGTTGGAGACTACCCACGTACCACTTCCGGAAGTGCAATCACGATTCGGGACGTCCCTGGCGAGGCTGTGTTACGTGTATCTTTCGATGCTTGTGGAAAATTTTCCATTGGAGGTAGAGCGACGTAAGGCTAGGAAGAGAAAGGGGACCCGACCGTTCAATGAGGTATGACAAGGAGCGTACCTAGATTTGGGGCATTGGGCACAGCGAGCATGTGCAGCACAAATCACCCGCCCATCGCAAAACTTACTCAAAAGTCACACATGGCACATTTGACAGCTGTAGCCGACCTCCCCACTGGGAACGGATAAGGCATCTTCAGCTCGTGGCAAAATAACTCAAAAAGGAAGATCAGAGATGATCAGGGACAATTCGAGGCCTTGGGGATCCTCTCTCGGCTCTCTATGGATGACGCAAGAAGCATGCGTGCCTGAGATATTTGCGGGAGAAGGGGTCTAGAACCTTTTTTTGTTGGCCCATTGAACTTTCAAAGGCTGAGCGAGAGCGTGAGAGAACGCGTTCCCGGTTTACTGTGGGGGAATGGTTTGTAAACATCAACATTAAGCCCCGTCTCGTCTTGACACGTACAGCGGCTGCATCTCGATGATGCGGGAAAAAAGGACATCTGCACGCGCAAGAGCGGATGCGAAGATGACTTCTGTAACGGCCGAAAGAGACTATCGAAGAAACCAATGCAGGAGTTTCGTCAGGATGTTCAAGTGTTCTTTGTTCCAATGTTGACGTTCGGCACATGGAAAGGGGGGTGCGGACGCGGACGGGCGGGCCATCGGCGACCGGATCTAGAACTGGCACTTGGCTCCACAATTCAGCAGCGAAGTTCTCGATCTTGTCGCAGTCGGCGACATTTCAGCTCACGTAAAGATACGGAAACGACACTGTACTCCCGTACTGTCGTCCACGGTAGGCGTAAGCCGGTCTTCCGGCCTTTTCGCTGCGGGCTGCAGGGGGAGTTTGTAACTTCGTGGAGACTTGGTTCATATTAGTGTAGTGCCTCGGGGATGGAGCACCATGATCCTGAACGGTTTCCATGTGCCTTGCCGTGGTTCGACTTTCCTATGCTAGATCGAACGTTCGGTGTTAGGGCTGTGGCATTTGGTTCCTGAGTCTCTCCTAAATCAGCCCTTTACCGGGAATATGGGAATGCAAGGCAGCCGGAATAAGATGTATGCACGGCGGCAAAGTTCTGTCCCCTTGGTCTATGGCCGCCATGATTCCCAAAGTGAAGAAAGCTTCAAGCCCGACATGCTTCGATGCTCTATTTTCGTAAAGGAAGCGTCATGAATGAATCCTGTTTATGGGACTTTTGCCCGTGATGATATGGAATTTCACCAAGCTGAGGATCAGGAGCCATGTCTTGCCTAAGCAAGGTGGCGCTCATCTCCTGGAAGACGTGCCTGAATTCCAAGATTCTTCCCCGACCACTGTTGGGTTTGGAACATGTAAACATGGTGGAAGAACCGTGTCGGAGCTCTGCAATTAAACATGTGAGACCCAGTCTCACATAATGGACGCGGGATGTTCACAAAGTGAGAGGGGAAATGTCTGAGAAGTTGGTGTGTTGAAAGTCGTCCCATGCCCCAGGCCCCGACGTTGCTCAAATTCGAGATTGCTGATGTAATACGACGGCACGACGGTGGGATGTTCTGATTTTCAGATGAAAAAGAAGGACGCCATTCAATCTGCTTGCATGTTGAGCAGGGCGGGCCTCGGGCGTTTCTGGGGGCGTTGGATGAGGCACTTGGCTAGTGATAATTAGGGCGAGGGAACTGGCGGGATCTGCGGCAAGGCCAACGGACATTCAATACCTACCTAGATGAAGCCTAAGCCAAGCCAAAGCCCATCTTTCATTTCGCGACGGAGGATGAAGCGATGTTGAAGGGTCGAAGCCATCGCTGCGTGGCCCGTCTAACGCTGTACGTGGCGGCTATAAGGCATCTCGTTGAACAGGCGACGCCGCAGAAGAAAAGTGAAGAACTGGGCCTTGCTCCTGCGCTTCGGCTTTTCTGATTATCTCGATGGGCTCCCACCCGAGATGGCCGTGATCGGGATCCCCATCCGGCCGCACGCACTGGAAGGATTGGGGGCGGATTTGACAAGTTCCCACAATCGAAACTGGCCGAGCTGGATGGCGGTTTGGACTACTGTGAAGATGGGACGACCGGTGTCATCAGTCACTGGCTGACGCTTTGCCTTGGTGGTTCTCGGGCTAATATGTCTCGCTCTCCTTGGAACTCTGGGCAGCTGGGCTTGCTGAGGGAACTGGGAAGGTGTCCGCGGACAATGACTCGACCCCTTCTCCAGAGCATCCACAGCGAGGAACGGCACAAAGACTGTGGATAGTATTAAACGCTGCTGGAGGGGAGGGGGATTGCACCGACGCGTCTTGGGAGACGGGGAGAGTTGTCGGTATCTTGGAATAAACAGCGCAGCTTGGGATGAGTCGTTGGCGTCACAGTCAAGAATGGACTCATGTCGGTATCCTGGTTCGGGAACCCGCAAAGCAAGCGCGTAGCGTCGGAACGACTCGTGATAGGAAGCTCGGCGTCGATCAAGGATGTTTATGTGTATTATCTGCGGGGGAAACCCGCAAAGCAAGGAGCGTAAACATCCGGGAACCGACTCGAGAGGCTCGGGGAGATCAACGGAGTTTAGAGATGTATTATCTCTGGGATCTCTGGGACCCTGGATTTGGCTTGGGAATTGGCACGTCGGGCTCTCATCACCAAAAGGGGTTTCTCGGCATGAGAGACAGGTCATCAATGATGAGAGTGGTTTTTCTTCGTATTAATCAAGAGAGATGGGACCCGTTGGAACGCTACGAAGGTTCTTTGCGGCAGTGCCGGATGTTGGCGGCGGTATTGGTTTCCTGAAGGATGCCGCTCGGGTGGATGAGATGTGATGATTTTGCAACTTACGAGTTTGAACTCTACGAAATCCAGAGTCTGCTGTCTGTCGCATCGGATTATCCTGCCGAGGGGTTGCTTTTCTGCGTCTGAAGGTTTGAGCTGGAGGAGATTGCGGTCTGTGAAGGTTGAAGAGACGGGCATGTAGGGCGAATTCACAGCACAGGGAGAATCGTTGCTTCTTCAGGGGTCTGCTTACATGTACTATGGTTAAAGGGAGCCTTTTGTCACTTGGAAACGGCCCCCAATCAACCTACGACAGTTGGACACTGAAGACGCAACTCGCTGAGCCTTGGTGAGGGAGAATGTGAGAAGAGGAACCATCTGCTGACACATGCTCCGAGGATGGGAACCCTCGGCCTCTTTACCTGAAAAGAGGAGTTGCAGGCCGGAAAGGGCCACCCTTTTCCCTCCCTGAACCGCTCTGCCAGAAATAGTTCACAGAACAGCAACATCGTCCATCAGAGCGAAGTAGCGATTGGACGCGAGACCGACATGTAGGACGCCTCATGTTCTGGAAGAATGCAGTCTCGATAAAATACCGCATCAAGAGACGCCATATCAATCCCAGCTGCACATCGCGAAAACCGAGAATGCTGATTCTACCCAAAGTCGCGGGTTCGAAAAAAAAGCACATGGTCAGGCATTCAACATCATCTCCTCTTTCTTCGCTAGCATCTCGGCACCTGCCTGGGCTTCAATAGCGTCCGTTGGTTTGGATTTTTGCATATAGAAATAGATCTCAGCTTAACCTAGTTAGGCCGTCCATGTCACGCAGCATTTGTGTGTACGGAGTATTGGAGGCGAATAGGGACTTCCATGCTTCTTTCGAAATACACGTACATAAAATTTGTTCTATCGATATCAATGAATGATCAGACATCTCGCCTGCAGGAAGCCAGCGAGCAGCCCACAGTAACATGACGTGGGTTTTCCTTCTTAATTGATTGTTGAGGCTGTGCTAAGAAGCAACATCAATATCAAGCAAGGAAAAAGTAACGCATCCCGGGCCACCCCAAGCAGGAACCTGCATCGGATGCCCGAGTGTGCGGACGACTAAGGACAAGCTTCTCGATTAAGCGTTTCTTCCTTGAGAAACCCACCCCCTCTGTTCCGCAGCAGCCCAGGATATGCGCGTTCAATTGATCACAACCGCTGTCCAACAGCCGCCCAAAGCCACTGAAGAGGTGAAATTCTCCAGTTGATGCAGCGGTGCTCAGGCGGTGCTTCTGGCTCTTCGAGGTGATGGTCCCCAGGAACATGGGAGGCAGAGGGTCGAACACGTTTCCTGGTGCGTTGGATGATGAGCCCTCATTTGCTGTCTACGTTTTCCCCATTCCATCCACACTGCCCTCGTGGAGAGTGGTGACTGGTCTTCTGATCTCTAAATAGCCATCATCAAATGTTCCTTCTCGTACTGCACGGAGCAAGAGGCGGACAGAAAAGCTCCTTTCACGAGCTTATGTGCTGGCTTTGGCGTAAAGACATGACCGGGACCTTCATCCTCAATCTTGCGTCTGATGCAAGCCACCTGCACACTGTCACTGTGAAGTCCTGCTTGTGAAAGTTGACAGACACAAGACAGTCCAGAAGACGAACCGGCATGCTGCAAGCCTCTCTGTAAGCCTTCTCCCAAGCCTCTTGGCTCGGCCGCCCGTCCTCGTATCCCATCCACACTTCTGGGGTAGAAGAGGGAGAAAGGGGTGGCGTTATCCAAACCAATCTCGCCGCCGTCCTTCTGCCGTGCACCGCGAGCGAAGCAGCAGGCCTCGAGGCCTCGCTGGCAACGGCATGAGCCGTTCGCCAAAGGCGCTGGAATAATGCATCGATGCACAACCTTGGCCAGTCGAATAGTGAATGACCGTTGTATAATTGTGTAAGTATCCGTACTTTAGGTATGCACACTACTTTATACGGGGCACTGGCGAGACTGAAATCCAACGGTTCGCGGCATCTCGACTAATCTCTCATTCGACCATCACCAGATGGCCGGCCAGACCGGCCGATTTCTCACGCACGAAGCTGCACGTTTCCCTTCCCCAGATAATACGCCCAACTCTGGCAACATCCAATCTGCCGTACCCATTGCATTACCCGTCCGGGTTCTCCATTTCAGTGGCTCCCGTCCCCAGGTGTTCGAGCCTTGGTGTCGGACAAGATAGGGTGATAGGATCCTTCGTACGGATACGATAGCTGACGGCAGCGCCCCAAACCAAACGGTACAGCCAACCGGAATATTGGCTAATACTGCGAGTTGTAACTAATAGGCGGTAGGCCTCGTCTGGGACGGTCAGCCACCGTTGGTTTCTCGTTTCAAGTTTCAACCTGCGACTTTTGGGCCGCTGCCCCTCTCCTCCGACGAGTTTCGTTTTCCCCTGTGCCGTCGTTTGAGGCGACGACGGCATGAAGATTTGCTGCCCGTTGATGATCATCAGGGACATAGCAGCGGCCAGCTATTACAATACCAATATCGCTCTGTTACGCTATGAAGTCGTCGACAGACCCGTCATCGTTATTGTCAGCAGTCAACTGCTGGGCATGTGCTGGCCACTACTGCAACTCAGAGATCCAAGCCAAAACGTCCGTCCGAACAGTCAAGCGGGAAGGAATCAACAGAAAGCAAAGAAAGCAGGGCCGAATCCTCCCTCTCACGCGGACGGGTACATGCGTCCAGCTGGCCCGCAAGCTGCGCCTGCAACAAAAAAGACGAGACGAAGAAGAAAAGAAAGAGGGACTCTGAGGGAGGGGGAAATAGGCATGACCGAGCGAAGGTTCATCCTGTCAGGTAATCCGTGGCACCAGCGGCAAAAAATGCAACGGATGCCGGTGCTCAGGCGTCCCGCCGCACAAATCATGTACGGACGGGTACCTGAGTTTCTGTACGCTCACTGTGGTATTACTGTTCTGTATGGTGCTCTGTATGGCACACACACTTTTATCCCAGTCTCATCCAAAAGCATTCTTGGGTGGTTCTGTCTAGGATGACCGTATGCACGCCCATGCGCGTGACACCCTGACAATCAGCGTCAAACACACGGCCCCGGCGACAGTAGGCGATGAAAGAACACAGGCGGGAAGAGAGAAAGAAGCTGTTCTTCATTTACTATGGGAACTGCCGTGTTGTGTGGTTGTACGGCAGATAACCGTCAGCAGAGGAATTCCCTTCGCGTCTTCGCTTTCGCAACCACGAACCACCTCCTATTCTGACTTCAAAGCGAAGCGAACGGCACATTCGGCATATCGCACACGAGCAGAGAAGATTCCACGGTTGGAAGCGGCCGATCGGGATGCGATGCCCATGAGAAGATCGCATCCTCGAACAGCGAACAGCGCTCAGACTTTCCAGAACACGGGTATGTCTTCACAACTCAATACCGCTGTTCATAACTCGCCGTGGTATCATCAATGATGTAGCGAGTGTGTCAAGTTATTCACCGCCTCCCCCTTTTCCATACACCCCGTGCACAACATCACATTTATGAAGGCCCGCGCGATATTCTCGCAGGCGGCATCGCACACCAAGAGCTCGTGGTGGTGTGTCGCATATGTGGAGGATTAAATTGGAAAGTGGATCTGATCACTCGACGGCTCGCGATAGCGTGTACCATGAACAGCCCATCAAGCTGAGTCCATGTTATGACAAGCTGAGGCCTCCCACCACTTCATCTAACAGACTTCGGTCTCTTCAAACCGTACTCAGTACCGCCAACCCCCGATACAGCCCATGATCTGCACAGTCAACTGCGCCCCTGACGGTAATTCTTGTTCCTGAATTCTTGCCCGGGAAGACCCAAACATGGCTCACCCCTGTCGCACTACTGCGGATGTATCCAATCGACGCCAACGTTGGACAGCAGCAAGAAAGACCTGTACCCAATCGAATCTGTTCGGATGGAGCCAAAGCCAGGCGCGGCATGAAGCCATTGGATAACGGCCGCTTCAAGTTGTCGCTCAGCTATTCCCAAAGCTGCCTGAAGCCGTGGATTCTCTTCCCCCCCGTTTTCCCTTTCGTCCATCCCAGTCTGTTCACAACTTCACCCCCGTCTCTGCTCTCTCTCTCTGTGTGTGTCTCTAGCTGCCTATGTGCCGCTGTGAAAGCCACGGACGTGCGGCCAGGGGACCCCTTGGCTGTTACCGAACACTGCTGCAGGGCATGTCCTAGAGTCGAGGAGGGTGTCCCACTGTCGAAAGTTACGCGTGTGTGCCCTCTCGAGCTGGAAAAGTTGTGCACACACCAGATGGCAGACAGACGAAGCCATCCCTACCTTTGCCTAGACCTGCCCTAGTTTTCACTATTCAGTACTCGTATGTACACTACACACTGCACATGCCTACACTACCACCCTCCTCAAGGCTCTGTGGGCACGGGAGATAGAGCCTGAGAGGACGGAGGCAGACACCAGAGAGAGAAAAGAGGAGTTGGTACTTGTGGTATTCTGGGTCTACACCCTCCCGAGCCCCCCGGGATGCCGCAAAGTGGACTCCTAATTTCGCTTTTCCTCCTCATCTCAACCCACTCCGTGCTCGTTTCCCTCTTTTCAACAAAACAAGCCGTTCCCTCCAATTCCACCTGCTGTCACTCGTTCCATTTCCTCCCTCCCCCAAGTCTCTCCCTCTTCCATTGCCTTGCCTTGCCTTGTTACTCATCTTCCCAATCTCGCCAAGGTCTCCTCCTCTTTTTTCCCTTGTTCATTTACCCTCTCCTTTCAATGTCATTTACTCGGTGATATCCTCTTTTTTTGCCAGCAAAAGAGAACAACGTGAAGGAGAAAGAACAAGAGGCTTCGTAAAAGCCCAAATCAACTCGTGAAGAAACCGTTAGGAGGCCTGTTTGTGCCCACACATTCTTTAGGACTCGCCCTGTTTGCCGCACGACCCGAACACGGTCCTGCTTCGACCGACACACTCGCTCAACCCTCAACAACATCATCATCATCTAACCCTCCTCCGATCGACCGAATTACGATTCTCTCGACGGATACAACTTATTAATCGAATTGGGTGGAAAATCGAGAGGACGCTGCTTGGATTTCGATATCCGGGAAAGCATTCGGTGGCCGACTGAACCGCACCGAGGCAATAACCCCTGAGACACGTCGACAACCCTTGAACCCGCAAGACCTGTCATCGTCTTCGAGTCCTGGAATCGATTCGAGACCGCACCTTCATTCAACCTACTTTTCGTTTCAACGCTTTCGTTATACCCCCCCTCGACAACCATTATGAAGTACTCAGTAGCTGTTCTGGCCGCCGTGGCCTTT
Organism: Colletotrichum australisinense (nom. inval.); assembly: GCA_014706365.1. NCBI lineage: Eukaryota > Fungi > Ascomycota > Sordariomycetes > Glomerellales > Glomerellaceae > Colletotrichum > Colletotrichum australisinense (nom. inval.). Next base: position 5,664,948 of record JABKAN010000003.1, read on the forward strand.
GGCTTCAGCTCAGCCCAGACTGCCACCACTACGTCAGGATACCAGAAGCCCAGTGAGGCCGCGAGGCCAGGCGCCATCACCAACCACGGATGCTACAACGCGTCATCAACGACATGGGAGAAGTATCCCGTAGAGAATATCAGTACGGGATCATGCACATTGGAATGCCAAACTAAGCAGAAGAAGAATGTCGCCGCTATCAACGGCGAGGACTGCTACTGCGGTGACTCGTACCCGCCAAAGGTCGACGTTGTCGATGACAAGAAGTGCAACTTCCCTTGCCCCTTCTACCCGGAAGAAGCTTGTATGTGTTACCCTACGTCTCGTGGTTCAACTTTTGAAGTAATGGCTAACCTTTGTGACAGGCGGTGGTGTCGAAGACATGATGTACTACTCCGTCTTCAACACGGGTCTCAAGCTCGTCGTCCCCGATGAAGACGTCGCAACCACCACAACGGCCGCAGCCACCACCAAGGCCACGACAACAACCGCCGCCAACGGCGTCGTCTCAACCGTCATCGAGACTCCCGTCGCTACAACATCGGCCGCGGCAACCGAGACGCCCAAGAAGAGCACCAACGTCGCCGGCATCGCCGCGGGCGTCGTCGTCGGTGTCGTGGCCATCGCCGCCATCGTCGGCGCCGCCTTCTTCTTCGTCCGCAGGAAGCGCAACGCCGAGATCGAGGAGGAGCACCGCCGCAACGCCGCCGTCAACGCCTTCATCGGCGGCTCCAAGCCGCCCAGCAGCAGCGGCGTCTCCATGTCCGACTCCCGCATGGATCCTACCCTGGCGCACCGACGCATGAGCGATGGCAGCATTGCCGACAACCAAGATTACTCGCGGAAGATTCTCCGAGTAAGTTTATGAGAGATGAGATGTTTTAAAATGAGATGAACCCTGAAAAAGCTAATTCCCCTCAAAGGTTACCAACGCATGAGCACCTCACGTCATGACGACAAACGACCTAAAAAGCCTGTCCTGGGGCTTTCTTTGAATTACTTCTTTCTACACAATTCTGGCATCAAAGGCGTTTTGTGGTGTTCAATCTCCCGACGCTGGCTTACTCGGGGGCGTCTTCCGAAAAAAACGACCAGTGTCGTCGGATTTTTCATTTGTATCATGGTGTAGGGTAAACATATCTTGGGAAATTACGATATGGGTTTTTTGCGTTGGATACATCTATCAAATCTCTCTTGTTTTTGGACACAACCATACACAAAAATCCCGCCCTTTCGGCTACGACCTCCCTCCCTACGCCGTCCACTCCTTTTGCAACTATCTACAATTTAGACAACTTTTGGATATCACAACCAACCAACCAACCAAACGGGGGCTTTCGTCTCGAGACATTCCCCTCCTACCCCCTTACCTACCCTCAAACTACAACCCGCCACTACCACAACACCAATACCTTTTTAAAAACACGTCACCCGGTCCGCCAACCACTTGCCACCTACACTGGGTTCTTTCGATTCTACCGATGGGAAGGGGTTGGCAGGCCGAGATCTTGTTCATCACAAAAACACGGCGGCAGTTGGAGAAATAAAATCTTGTTGAACGACATTTCATGGAAAGAGTCGTAACGGAGTATGGTGGCGTAACCCCCCCTTCCCATCTTGTGTATAGTAACCATGGCACCTTCATATTATGATCGCAAAGGGCATACGTCTTGGGAGGGATTATTACACGGGCAGAGATTTTCAATATCATCTTGGATAAACCAGCCTTGGCCCTCCCTTGGCGTGTCCGCGTGAGAAGCGAGAGAGAGAGATTTGGCCAACTTGGGCTCAACCCGATGGAAGCAGGAGATAGGAGGCTGGTGTGGGAATTCTTTTTTTCTGGTTGATACAGCGTGTTCAAGGTTAACTTGGTTATGGAAATGTGGCGTAGTAATCGAGCAAAATATCCAATGACCTCATATTTCATCATTCTGTTCCTTCCAATCGCATTGACTTGACGAACGGCCCCGTGAAGGACCATTTGACAGTGAGATGGCCGTGAACTTGCAGTAGGACAAGATCCGACTGCCGCGTCTAGTACACTGGGCGTTCTTCCGAGCGCCGCCTCCGAGCTCCGAGCACGCGCCGTTTGTGTGTGACCCGGCTTGACGAGAGTAATGTGTGACGAGGTCACCTGACATTCTACAACGGGACTGCAGCCTTTTCTCCCTACCTTTTACTACTTCATCGCCTCCCTTGCAGATTGCCGTAAGGTAAGGTAATGTAACCGACTGCCAACTTTCAGCCTGCCCCTCCCCAGCCTTCTGCCAACATTTTTAAGCTTGGGCAACAAGATCATACCTTGTTTGCGGGCTGCCCGATGGGGGCAAGATACGGATACCAGTGAAAGGCCTCCAGCACGTGGGCATCGAAGACTGGGGAGGAATAAAGACAAAGATTGGGATTGGACGTTGGCTTGTGCTTGCACCACTGGCTGTTCAGCGTTCAGCCTTTTTCTGTGGTTTTAGTGTGGGTGCGCTGGGGAAAGAAAATTGGGGATTGGTGTGTGTCAAGTTTAGGCCCCTGACGATCATTTTCGGGATTTTTTCTCTCTGTCTTGTTCGTTCTTGGTGCGTGTAGTCGGTCCGTTTGTGTGGTTGTGAACAGTACCTTTTGGTCGAGTGACCGGGTCAACGAACGCTGATCCTTGGTCACTTAAAACCAGTCACATCACTGAAACTAACCGCCCGAGGTTGACACGTGGGAAGCGAAAAGAGAACATCTTTCCTGAGCTCTAGTAGGTAAGATCTCAAGTCGTCTCAGCTGTGTTGGTTGGTTCTTGACTTCTAGTGTTCGTGGAGTCCTCGGACAGCGAGCGGTGTGTTTTGAGTGGACTGGGTGGATGAGAAACAAATGGGCGATGTGCTGAAGCTTGGAGGATGTCCTTGACAATGATGACGCCCATCCCATCCGTCACAGTTCTTGGCTTGACGCCATTTTCAGTGTCCGAGTCGAGAAAGTGTCTCCCCCACCCTTGCTTAGATCTTGTTGATTGGTTTTGGGATGGCTTGTTGTTGTTTCAACAGCGACGAATGAGCATAGTCGGCCTTTTGGGGGCTGGATATCGGGCTGAAGGTTGACCTCCTCGAAGTATCGGGAGTTGCGGGCTCTTTGGTAATGACAACAGGGCTGGCCGTGGAGACTGTGGAGATTTGCAAAGTTGTGGACATGGCGTGGGTTTCTTTCTGGGGATCGTTGAAGTCTCTTCTACCTCCTTCGGGCTCTTCGTCCGAGTAAGTTGAGTCTGGTTCTGATGAAGGAGGGGAGATGACATAGTCGCCCGGGACTTTGTAAGTGGGTTCTGTGCTGCTTGATGCATGTGCCGAACGGCAGTATCACTTTCTGGTACCGAGTTCCGGATCCTTTCCCAAGTGCCGGGTTTCGCGGTGTGGTATCCGGACGCTCGGGATGACGTCGTGATGGGGGCACGGGGGCATGAAACGTCGTTGCTTGGTCTTTAGGTCGACGAGGGCTGAGAAGATGTTTGGTGGCGTTATTCGTCTGACTTATTTCGTATCAGGCCTGCTATAGGGAAGAATGAACTTGCAAGTTGCGAGCATTATGTATCAAGTCCTTTCTCGCTAGCAGTCAATCGACGATCGATGAGCGGATTCAGTGATGAGCAGATGGAAACGTGATCGAGAGTAAAGAACTCAAGATGCTCAGTAGGCAAGGATTGATTAGCTTACGAAGCGTCGTGTGGTAGTCAGTATGGGTCGACGACAATACAAAGCGGCCCTGTTTCCATCTTAACGTCTCTAGCGCCGAACTGAACAGAATATCAAAGGGTATTTGATATTGCTTGAAGCTAGATCGATGCTGGCTGCGTCATTCTATAGCGTATCTGTCTCTGGAAGATGTGCTCACACGCTTAAGTGGCCACGAAGCTATCCCAAACCTCCCACATGTGGACTATCGGGTTCATCCGAAAGCCTCTGCGCGGAGTTGTACGTTGGTAATGGAAGCCCTTCCCGCTCCTGTGCCCTTTGAGAGCCCTTGATACATTTACAAGATACTATCAGGCGCATTTCCTCGTCCACTTCCGCCGTGAAGGTCACATCGACAGGGAACTGGCGGTCATCGGCAGTGGCTCGCGCAGACGACAGCCGGGAATGCTTGTACAACTCCATATGCATTTTCGAGAACACTTGGCCCTCCTTCAGCTCCCAGGGCCCATCTGGGATCAGGAATAGCTGGACTTCAGGAGGTTGATCTTTGGCCTTGTAAAGCAATAAAATGACTACAACATCCTCCGGCGGAACGCGCAAAGACATCTCCATGATGCCCCAAAAGTCTTCAGTCTGAGCTTCCCCCACGAATTCCCGATGGACGGGGTCCCAGAGGTCGCTGGGCTCGACCAAGAGAAGCTTGCCATATCTGTTGAGAAGGTCTCCCGGAGGCCACTCCAGCTTGAAGAAGTGGCCCGGCCGCTGCTCGAGTCTCCGGCTCTCTGAGCTTGAGACCGTCTTCCTGACGCATATGTCGATCAAGCTGCCAGATAGCGGCCCGTCACTCTCGTAACGGCAGCGCCCCGGCGTCGCGCGGACCCAACCCTCGGCGGTGAAAACCAGGCCGATGCGAATGCGATGCGAACAGCGACAGAGTTGGCAGTTGCCTTGTGTTCCATAAGGGAGCGACCAAGTGACGCTTGCCTCTGTGTCCATGCGCAGGATGTCTGTAAATCGGACGCCCTTGTTGGTGATGGAGAACTCGATCCGGCCCAATATATATTGGCTGTATCGCATATAATTACCGCAGAATGTGAATTCCGCGGGTTCTTTGGCGAATATGCCTCTATACCGCTGTTCTTCATCAACTGCTACCCAGGCGAAAAGCGACAAGTCATCCGTGCCCTTGGCAATCTCTTCCTGGAGCCGCTGGAAGGCTTTGGCGCCCTCGCCGTAGATCATGGGTATGTGGATGTCGAAGAGCCCGAGGAGGGAATAGGCCCGATCCTCGACACGGGTCGTTCGGCGATGTGCAGCCCAGGACATTTTGACTGCTACGGGAACAGTCGATAGTTCCTTCTCGAATGTCAAGATTTCAACATCGATGTTGGTAATAGTAGACAGGCACACCGGCCACGCGCCCTTGGAGAACCTCAACGTCCACCCAGCATCGTAAAACTCCACAACAGTCGGTGCGATGAGCTCCTGCAGAGTCCAGCCGCGACTGAACCACTTACACCTAGACAGGTCGGATATCTCATAGATCCCAGGCCCAGTGCCGCCAACTTCCGGGCGGAGATCCGAGAGAAGTACCAAGCAGACCTTCGCCTCCTGGTACCATCGAAACATGGAGTTAATGGCTTCGCTGAGCTCGGCGCTGCTGGACTTGTCGATACAGCAGGTGTCGACCCACGCGTATCCCAGGCCCACCTCCTTTGCAATCTCACAGGTCTTTGCAACCTTTTCAAAGCCTGCCTTGCTCTTGGTCGTCGTTGCAATAGTGGCGGAGGTCATTTCCTGGAAAGAGACCTCATCGTTGTCCCATGTGTGCGAGAGTATCGCGTACCCAACCTCTGATGGGTCCGTGAAGCTCTCGAGGGCGAGGGTCTTCGTATTGAGAAGCCACATGACTGAACAAATCAGAAGGTCCCTCAGCTTAACGCTGTCGAGACGAGGTCGGACGGCAACGCTTTCGTCTGCGAGACGTGTTTCGCATGATGTTCTCTCGTTCAAAAGATGGCTTCTCAGCTGAGGGAAAAAGAGGGGAAAGAAGCTGAAAGATGCTCAGTCCAGATTTGAAAGTGCAGAAAGTCAGAATACGCGACGCCATTGGTCGCTCAACATAGCCTGCATAAGTCTCCCGCGATTGATACACGGAAGCCTTGTTACAAAATTACCATACGAATGTCCCTTTTGTGAAATGTTCTGGTCAAATTGACGTCAGAAAGCACGTGAGGCCGCCTTATTAGTACATGGTGACTGGAAATGTCAGCAATGCTCGCGGAAGCATAGTCGACCTACCTCAAGCCCAAGACCCCCAAGGGGTAACTGTATGCATGGAGCTTGGGAAGTTCATCCTGAGCTGTCGCCAATGTAAGTTTTCACAGTAGTAGATATCAACAGAAGGGGAGAGAATTGAACGAACGCCGCCGAGAGTTTGGCCAAACAATCCCTGTATTTTCTCAATCGCAACAATGCCGAGATCATTTTTGATACGCCTCGCTTTCCTTGCACTCGCCACGATGCTTTCGCCAATCCTTCTTCTGGCAGTCGGCACTGCAATACTTGACACTCAAGCAGCGCATACACTTCTTCAGAGCGGCGCCGTTCGTCGGCTCCTTGCCACAGTTGGTGCACCTTTCTTTAGGCGGCGCCATCCCATTAGCGCGATAATCCTTGTATTTATTCGTATCCACAATCTCCTCCACAAACGGTACAGCGAACGTCGGGCTGATGGCAATGCGGGTGGCGTATTTGGACGCGGTATCCCATTCTGGGAGACCGATGAAGTTCGAAGGAACTGTCCGCGGCCGCAGGAGCAGAGGACAGGTTCGCTGGGTTCCAGCGATAGGGGTATGGTGGCACCGGCCTTGCGGTACTCGCACGATGACTTGTGATTCCACGTCCGGGTACGCTCGGCCAAGGCGGGGAGGACCTTCTTCCAGAGGATGAGTTCCTCGTCGTTGACAGTGACAGAGGCCATCTCGAGCTCTCTGAGAAGCAGAAGGAAGGGCTCTACTTTCTTGATAATGGGGAGCGTGAACGGTAGGACTGCTGCATCGAGGACGACGGAGGCAGAGGCGGCATCGAGACGGAGAGCGGAGACGAAGAATAGCATGTGAATGCCGCCGCGGTCCGGGTGGTTGAGGCAGAAGAGGCCAGTCTGGCCGCCCTGTTGACCCGTGGAGAGCATAGTCATGGTGAATATTGACTCCTTGAAGTTGACGCGGGGCGAAGGGGCGAGGTCAAGCCTGCTAGCGTTGATGCGCTCGCGCAGTGCCCTTTCACGGACCGAGAACTCGAAGGAGAGGAGTGTGTTGAGGAAGGGAAGCTCATCCTTTTTGGCGACGTTGATAATGGGGAGGCGGTCGAGGTTTAGGTGCGGGGTGTTGAGATCGGCTGGGGTGTTTGAAAGACCTCGTGCAAGCTGAGTTGGGTAGACGAAGTCGGTGAGTACCGTGTTTGTTTCTGGATCGCTGCTAGGTTCGGCAAAGGGGCGATGACCTCGACGTAGGCAGATGTGCGAGCGATGCGAGTTTTCGCTTTGCTGGCGTCGATGAGAGTGGGAAAGGTAAGAGGATAGACAAGCTCCTTTTCACCAAACACGACGTTGACGGTGAAGGGAGACACTTGATCAAGGGTGATGGGTAGCTTGTCAGTAAGGAATTTCTTGCCCTTGGCAGACAGGATATCGAGATGTCCAGTAATGGTTTCGATTCTGTCCTGCCTTTGTGATGCGTTTGCGGTGAAGGACGATTCCGTATCCTTGCTCTTTTCGAAAGTAGCCTCTGCGACCAGTCCCGCAGCTTCATCTATCTCGACCGGGCATATACTTGGTGATGAAGACGCTCTCCTCGTCGGCCAACTTAGCCTGGAAGATTCTGAGTTCGCTACCGAGAGCTTGCTGAAGACGGCGATACTTTGAGCAGAGCTCAGAACCTCCAGGCGGACGTAGGAAGTTTTGCGTTCCACCTGCAACGCCGCAGCAGAGACGTAGAAGGTAGCGATGAGCGGAGATTTCCCAAGCCAACCTGCTGGGTCTGCATCGACGGTTACCGAGAAATCGCTGGTGTCACGGTCACCGCTGGATTTGACGGTGCCAAAGACAAGCTGTACCTCGTCGTAGAAGTTGTGCCACTTGTGGGCAGCGTCTTCACCAGAGACCAATGAACCTCTGATGGTGGGAGAACTGATTCTGGCTTGGTCAGAGCCATCAAAGACCCGCGCAATCTTCTCTCGCGGGACAACGAGAGTCACGGCCACGACCTCTGGGACTGACGTCCAGGAGTCGAACCCGCCGAGGTCACGGTTAGGCTTGATCTCTGCCAGAAGCCAGTCTTCTGAGCCGACTCCTTGCGTATGCATCTGAACAGACAAATCTTGTCTAAGATTCCCGGTGAACATCAGGCTTCTTTCAGCGGATACTTTCTGGAGCAAAGCTCCCCAAGTCTTTCCAAAATTGTCGACAGATAGACGCAGCTTGAGATAATGGAGAAGGGAAACTAGCGTGCCCCGGTGGAAGTGGGAGTAGGCCGTGTTGCGGATAAGCTGCGTGACGGATGACTTTGAGATGGACAGCAGCTTCATGGGGTTTTCGTGCGCGAAGACCTTCAGGTAAAGGTTGAAAAAGATGCTGGCTAGCGCCTCAGATTCGATCGCGAGAGGGCCGGAAGCGTTGACTCCCGAGAAAAGCTTGCTCTGTTTCCATGTAATTCGACTGTGCACTTGAGCCACTTCGTCGCCCTTCGCCTGAATGCTCTTGGTGCTCAGGCCGATCAAGATCTCATCGACGCTTGAAACGGCAGTGGAGTTGGTCCAGTATTCGACCGCGCTCGCGCCTACCAACAGTGATATCGTGGGCCCGTGGCCGTACAAAAGTGTATCAAAGGCCTCTTTGGCGGTACTTTCTCTCTTCAAAAGGGTTTCGGTGAAGACAGCCGACCAGGGATGGGGAGTGAGCAGAGGTAGAGCCGACATGAGAATGTTCAATGTGCCAAAGTGGTCTGCGAGGTTGGAAGTGTCGACAGTGTCGAATGCGATCGGAGCTGTTGACTTGGCGCCGTACACATCTTGGTCCAAGGACAGGACGCGGGCATCGAATTGGCGACGGTACCATCCGGCAGACGTCTCCTTGGTGACGATTAAGTGCTGCAGAGTGTGGCAGAACGCAAGGGCTTCACTGGCGATAGAACGGATCACCAACTTCTTCCCCCGAAGAAGAGTCCCACAGGCAGCGGCCCACTCTCGGAATTGTGTCTTTGCAGCCGAGAAAACCCTGGTCCTCTCATCCTGTTGATCAGGCTTGAGAGGAGACTGATCGGTCAAGGGGATGAAGGCCGCAGCGAGATGGAAGCCGAGGATGGGGTCAGTTCCGTAGTGCAAGAGATGGTGTTTCGACAGTGAGGCATAGAAGAGGGGGTTTGGGTTGCTGACGGCACCGTTGGGTGTAGCGTCGGCGGACTCCCAGAACTGCTGAGAAGCTTCGGTGACTTCCTGTGCGTTTTGTAGTGCAGCGGGAGCAGCTGATCGCAAACCGGTGAAAGCTACAGCGTTGCCGAAGGCAATTCTCTTCATCTCAATGGAGTGTTTGAGATTGGCAGTCAGGGCTTCGGAGTTGGCGATGACGTTGTCGGACGCAGCGGCATTCTCATAGCTGACCCAGACGGCACGAACGTCGTCGAGGGTAGCCTGATCACAGAAGGGCAGGACATTGCCGTATGGGCTTCCTTTCCACGACTTCAGAGACTCTGATGCTTTGAGCAGCTTCTTGACTTGAGATGATAAGATGTGTAGGTCTGAGCTGTCAATGTGAAGGTTGTAATACAAGTTCCAGGGGGTATTTCCGGAGACGTTGTTATTGTCGATGAGCAGAGAGAAGAGAAAGATGTTGCGTGCTTCAGATGGTCAGTAAATAATCATTGGTGGATGCAAACTTTGAACATACCTAAGATAGCTTCATCGATGTCATTGACTGTGATATCCAGAGTGCGACCAGCTGATGGCGAGTTAGTAAGGTGGATGTGATTCCATCAAGACCTACGCAGCACTCACGTAGTCCAATCTCATTGTAGGCTGTGTAAACGATGTTCCTCACATCGCCGCAACCAAGGAGTAGTAGACTGGCATCGACTCCATTAGGCAGGTTCTTGGCTAAGTTGATGGCCGGTGTATTGCCTAGTGCATAGAAGTAGGAAGTCGAGTTGGCAACAGTTGGGGTGAACATTGTGACTCAAAGCGAGCCTGGGAAGACTCAGATGACGTGAAAAATTCTCGATGATGAAGGCAGAAAGGAGTACGGAGTACGGTCTCTGTGTGCTCCAAGATGTTTAAATGCCCTTATGAGGTCGACGTCCTACCACCAAAGGCTTGCCTGCGTGAACAAAATAGCAAGATTAGGGGACGAATTGTGGTCTCAGACCAGCATGTGGCTGGTAGGTCAAGGAGGAAAACTCCCAAAGTGAACGAGATGAAATCTCAAGAGATGAAGGAATGTGAAAAGGAAGCTCAACTTGATTTCTCTTCCCTCTTTCGTCTTATTCAAGCGAAAGTTGGGCAGGACGGAGGCACACAGTTTTGGTGACGAGGTGAGAGCTTTGGAGGGGTCCGTGGCAGCTGGCACCAGATGGACTGGGCTCCTTCTCTATGGTACCTGTGTTGACCGCTCTCACCAGCCACATTCGCATCCCGGCAGAACGAGCAGGTGGAGGCTTCAGCCACACCAGTTCGATGCTTTTCGCGACGCCCATCGCGTTTTTGTTTCCCAGCTACAGCACTAAAGGAATCAACGTGCAGCTTGCGCAGAAGTCAACGCACCTCCATCACTACGATTTTCAACGGCCGGGCGACATACTCTTCCTTTCATTCCACCTCAATCGCTTTCGAGTCAAGCGAGGGCTCGCCATCTGCACGCCGCCATTCGCGACGCTTACTCGCGGCTGAACCTCTAGCAAATTCAACTTCACATCTGGGCAGCTATGGCCCCTCAGCCAACGCCCCGTGTCCGGCGCACGTCACAAAACACACAATACACGTATGTTTTAGAGGCAGCTCTGAAGGCTACTTTCAAGGCAGCGCGCTGACCGGCTTTAGCTACAACCTCTCGAGACGGATCAACGATGTCAAGACCTACCCTGTCCAGTCACCCCAAGGAGCTACGATCCTCCTCTATGGCCACGACAATGGCATTACAATAATATGGAGAGGTGGACGTCGCTTCAAGCCATCAAAGAAGCAACAAGCAAAACCTGCCAACGAGAAGCAGAATGGTGCTCCAGACGATGCCGTAATGATCATAGACTCCGACGACGACGAACCACCAGCCAAGGCAGGCAAGGCATCGGCGCCCTTTACCGACAAGCCCGAATTCGAAGATTCCGAGGAGGAGGGACCTTACCCTGAAATCATCCAGACTCTCGACCTCTCTCTTGGCACATCTGTTCTGCATCTTGCCGTTCTGCCTATGACGCCATGCTCCGCGGAAGATGCTGCCTGGGAGGAGCCGATGTTTTGAAGGAAAAGATGGTGTTTACGGTGGCCTGCGCAACCAACGAAGTCTACGTCGTGACCCTTCCTCTTACACCGCCGAGTCCCGAGAGCAAGGCACGTCCTGAGCTCATGTCCAACCTCCTGGCCGGAAAGGCTGGTTCTGGTCAATGGGGAGAGAGAGTCGTCCTTCTTGGCAGCCAATACAAACGGAGTGAAGGCATTGCCATGTCATTAATCAGACCCAAAGCTTCCTCTAGCTCCGATCGGTTACGAGAGCAGACCGGCGCATCAAGCGCCCCGAAGCCTCGTCTTGTTGTCGCCGCACATACTCGCGAGGCATCTGGCACTCTCCGTCTCTGGGATGTGCCTCTGGACGTCCAACCCGGCGAAGCCAGTGCCCGAATCAACCCATTCCAAACCGAATATCTTCCTAGCCCTCTCTCCAGCATCTCATTCAACCCGACGCATCTTACACAGATCCTTACAGTGGCCTCTTCGCACGCTGTTCGCATCTACGACTACGCGCTATCCTCTTTTCCTCCGGATGACCAAGCTACCGGACCATTCCCTAGCCAAGGATCCTGGCTGCTCTCTCTGTTCCAGCCATTCACCCGCCCTACGTCAACACGAAAACCCATCCTTGACGCCGCATGGATTTCTCATGGCAGAGCTGTCCTTGCACTGCTCGCCGATGGCACCTGGGGTATATGGGATGTGGATGGTGCTAGCCCGCTAGGCGCCTCAATCATGGGAAAGAACAGCTCTGGCATCAAGGGTGGCGCAATCACCGCCTTCAGTGCTACCGGTCACGTCGAAGGCACAGGGCCGTTGAGGACGACAGCAAGCGTACCTAGGTCCAACGGCAACGGCGAGTTCGTACCTCTGACACCTCACAGCCGACGTGACGCAGCAGCTTCGCTCAGTACGGTGGGCTCACTGGAAAGACTTGTGTCTGTCAGAGGCGGTATCGTTGTGACACCCTTGCCCGGCAGTGGCTCAGGCTCTGGCTCCGCTGATGAGAGCGTAGTGCTTTGGATCGGCGGACTGGATAATGTCTCTGTCATCCCCGCCGTCTCACGCTTCTGGGATGCCCAGCTGCGTCGGAGTTCTGGTGGAGGTGTGAACCTGTTCAGCGGTACTACTCCAACACGAATGATCCGTTTGCAAGATCTGTCTACCGGACTTCTCGGAGAGCGCTGCTGTGGCGTGGGTGCCGCTGTCAACTTTGCCAGACTGAAGGAGAACGATGGGGGTCTGCAGATTGAGGTCCTCATCATGGGCGAGAGCCGATTGGTGATTGTCCACGAGTCCGAGGACACCCCTGGCACCAAGATCGGAACGGTTGTCTCAACCCGCCGACGTCTCTTTGGCGACAAGGGCAAGCCAGAGCCACCGAGCGCCATTATTGTCCACCCTCGACCCGATCAGCCCCGAAATGTGTCCTTCAACCTTAGCGTCAACAAGACTAGAAGTCTGCGCGCGAAATCGAATGGCCACGATAGCACCGACGTCAGTGATCCGACACACGACTTCACGCTTCCCATCGGACGGCCCAAGTCCGGCTTCGGTTTCGCCGACACGCTCAACGCCGCTGCAGATTTACAGGATGATGTTACGACACGCGACGTTGAGGTGGAGATGTTGGATATCTTGGAAATTGATCAGGCGTTGGAGGATCTGGATCACGATCGGGGTAGCGGAAGGAAGAAGGTCTTCTTCGAGGAGGACCAGGACCGTTCGTTCCATTAATGTTTGCTGCTGACGAGACTTGACCTAGACGAGACCAGAATGTACGATACCCCATGGGCCGTCCCGGCAACCGATCCAAACCTTGCGAGTTCCTGGCATGAGCCAAAGTCAACATCTATTTCGTTGTGCTACATCTGTGAACATTCTTCTTTCCCCTTCTCTTTCTCAACAAATCATTCGCCATGGCTTGTCAAAGACCATGGCAAATCCGCACGTCAAGGTGGAGCGCAAGGAGATTCATCCTTGATCCAGCTCTGTATTACGAGCGGTACATCAAACAGACCTCCACATCCTCTGGGACATTTCGGATCCGCAAGGCACAAGATCGCTCAAGATGAAGTGTTGTCGGTGGAAGGAAGACTCCATGATGGGATGTGTCGACGCCGACAGTTTCTACTTTCAAGGACAGGGACTTTTATGGGTGGGGGCGGGTGGTTCGGTCTGCGGATTGACCATTTGCTCTCCCGGCCTCTAATATCATGTCATCCTGCTATCTGCCTTGATTCCTTGACTCTGGTCTTTGACTGGGGACGATGGGAGGGCGGGGATGTCAGGGTTGGGAGGTGGTTCTGTCGGTACATTTTTTCATGCTGTGCTTTTGATGTTTGCGTGACCTTGATATTACCTCGACTTGTGTCTTGCATGATCCGTAATGTCTGTCTGATATGAGGATCGGCGCCTGTTCATGCACACCCGAGTCCTGCACGATCGAGTCGCATCTAGCTTTCGAAGTCCCATTCGAGCAGCTACATCGAGGTCACATCTACTCACCGAATACTTGTCTGAGCACAATAGAGCTTACTCCTGTTGTCGTCAGAGTAGAGTGAGGATGCTGCGTCCAGAGTCAGTAGTCACATGTAGCTTCACCAGCTCGATACGAGATCTTGCCTTATCCTAAGCCTTATCAAGCAGATGTCTCTAAAAACGGCCGCCACGGCATCAGCTCACCCTCGCAAAACTTGATCACTACTTTCCAAACAAATGCTCATGAGAAGTGGTGTATCAAGTAGCGACGACGCAGGTAGGACATTTCCAGTCTCTGCAGCGACTCTTTCATTCAATCTATCAAGCATAGTGTCCAGCACCTGATGGGATCGATTGAAAAGTTGTCCCTTATTTTGAATTGTCGACATAGAGACAATAGTTGAATACTTAGAAGACCAGTCATCGAGTAGATGCTCGAGGTCGATGGCTACCTTACTTTGGTGGTGTTGCTAAAGTATGATGTGATCAATCGCGATTTGACCTTGCTAAAACGCCCCACGGAGTCACCCTCGAACCCCTTTCCATGCTATGAGGTAGAAGTGGTAGTGTACAAGTAGGACGCGCGTAGGACATTTCCAGTCCTGCAGCGACCTTTCATAACGCATGCCCAGAAATTGTCGTCATACATCCTTCCGTCCCGGAAACTTTTGGTGTTGCAAAGAGACCGTTACCTTCGCCTTGGCCTCACCCTTGAGCTCCTGCGCCTTGCCGGCAGCCTCGCCCTTGAGCTCCTGTGCCTTGCCGGCGGCCTCGCCCTGGGTGTTGGGGACGTTTTGCTTGACCTTTTCGGCGACGTTGGCTGTTGGGGTTCATGTTAGTATCGTTTGGTGTGGTTACCTATGGGAAGGAAGACGTACCACCAGCGTTGATGCCATCAACGAGCTTGTCGCTGACCTTGCGGTCGACAGTCTTCAGACCATCCTTGACGGTCTCTGTTGCCGACTTTTGCGCGGCAAAGGAGGTGGTGAATGTTCTGGGGGCAGCGACGGCGGCTCTGGGGATGATGCGGGGGACGGTGGCCAGACGGCGGCCGGTGGCTTCGATGAGGAAAGACATTGTGATTTGTGTGTGTGTTTGGTGGTTTGTGGAAGGGTTATTGGTGATGATGACGAGTCGTCGTTTGATTCGATTGAAGCTTTCGAAGTGGTGATGTTGTGATGAGTAGTAAGGTAGGAAGGGAGGTAGAAGAAGTAAGAAGTGCAGCCAGAGAGCTCAAATACGAAAGACAAGAGGAAACCCGGAAGGAGCTACCCCTCGCTCGCGTACCTCCCTTAGCTTACTCCCCCGTCCCAGTCTGTGTCTGCGTCTCCCATGGTGAGGTGCGGTAAAAGGGGAGCTAGGCCCGAGTTGAAGCTGAGCTACGTATGAGCTACCCGTGATGTCATGGTGTTCATTTAGGTACTAAGGTATTGAGGCGAAGAGGAAAGGGCAAGTAGGCGAGTAGTAATTATCACTAACACGGTCTGGAACACCCGTGAATGCACTGACCCGACTGCACCCCAGGGCGGCAACTTCCCCCCAAAGCCCCACCTGCACAGCGTAGGTGCACTGGGCTGGACCGAAGACGACGAAAAAAAAGAGGCGCTATGACGTCCCGGCAACCACCAAGACAATTGTATCACACCTACATCATCGATCGCGGACCAATCCCTCCAGTCTCCAGCCCGCTTGACATTTTTGATCCAATGCACGTTTGATGCAGGCTGCCGTGCTTTTGGAGAGTTGGTACATGTACTGCCTAGGTTCCGATTTTGGATCTCTCTGCGCGGAATAGGCGGTCGGGACTGGGGAAGATGACGCCATATCTACTTGCGTTTGCATGGCCATCTCATCAGACCACCAACCTCCCTATCACTGTGCACATTGCTTCGAGCTGTTTGCATAACCTCGGTCTTCAGCGTGTGAAAAGCTCTAATCTGGAAAGGGCAGGGCGGAATGAAGAGAAATACCTAGGTAGCCCAAGGTAGCTGGCATTCAGCTTGGCACTCGTTCCTTTCACATGTGCCCCAGCTTCGGTCCTAGTCTACATCAAGTCAAGCAGTGCCTTCTTAGAGATTCCCCGCCATGTTGCATCTCGATCTCATCCGTGTCGCACCGGAACCCACTACCGGCACGGATCCGAGGTGGGGCTTATGAGCCTTCTTCACCCGACATGCATATCGGAACTTCTTCAAGTTATTCAGGTGTCCTGAGTCTCTTGGGTGATCAGTTGAACGAGAATAAGGCATCATCGTCAAAGAATAACTGTCTGATCAAGATGTCGAGCATGGCCGCCGCATCTATATCACGATAAATCTCAGGTTGCTGAAACTCTTCCGCTGAGCTGACCCATCTCATCATGATCTCGAGGCTCTGTTCAAGCAATATACACCTAGCTCTCATGTCTAGATCTAGACCATAGATATGCAATAATACTACACAGCCTTACTGGCCCTTGAACACAGGCTTCCTCTTCTCCTGGAACGCCTTGAGTGCCTCATTCCGATCATCCGTAGCAACAACCCGCTCATACATCTTATTCTCAACCTCCTCCCTCGCCCACGCCACAGCCTGGAGCCCAGCGCGGATCGCAATCGGCCCGCCCTCGCAAATCTCCCCCGCCAGCCTCACGCTCTCGCTCAGCACCGCCTTGCGCGCCGCCAGCAACACGCCCTTATCCTTGTCGCCCTCGCCCGCCTTCTCCGCCTCCTCGTGCGTGATGTCCACCAGCCGGTCCGCGATGCCCAGGAAATAGGCCTCGGGTGCGGAGACGCGGCGGCCCGTGAGGATGAGATCGCGCGCGCGGGAGAGGCCGATGAGGGCTGGCAGGCGGTGGGTGCCGCCGGCGCCGGGAATGATGCCCAGGCGCGTCTCGGGGAGGCCGACGAGGGCGTTGGAGGAGAGAACGCGGAAGTGCGTCGAGAGGGCGAGCTCGAGGCCGCCGCCGAGGGCGATGGAGGAGATTGCCGAGATTGTTGGGATCGGGAGGTTCTGGAGGGAGGTGAAGGTGGAGCGGAGGTTGTGGAGGAATTCGTCGGTCCTGTACGGGCTCACGTGTTAGCAGCAAGCTCTTGTTCGAATCTCGAAGAGATATCCAATAATTGGCCCTCGACTGAATTTGGGGTTCATAGTGTAAGGCTACAACTTACTCCTCCTGTGTGAAGCCCCGCCTCTCCTTCAAGTCCGCGCCGGCGCAGAAGCTCGTCTCAACGGCGCTGGCGAGGATGAGGGCGCGCGTAGGGCCCTTGACGTCCTTCCCGGCGGCACCGCCAAAGATGGGCTGCGGCGGCACCTCGGCGCCGGTTTCCGGGTCATACTGGGCGTGGACAGCGTCGACCTCGGCGCGCAGCTGGGAGAGGAGGGCTTTGGAGAGGGCGTTGCGCGCCTTGGGTCGGTTGAGCTCGAGAATGCGAATGTGGCCGGACCCGGGCGCCGGGAGCTGTGTGACGGTGATGAGCGGCTGGTTGGAGTCTGCGGCCGTCGAGGTCGAGTAGAATGCTCCGGCTGCGGATCTGGAGGATGCGGTTGTGGTGCGCGGGATGCGGATTGTGATCCGGAGGGCGAGACGGGGAGGCATTGTGGCGGTTGGGGTAGACAGCAACAAGAAGCTAAACAAGAACAAGCCAATGGAGTAAATGCGAGATTGAAGACGGGCTTCAATCGCGGTGATGGGCGTTGAACGAGTCGCAGGATTCGATGTCGACGTTGTGCCGGTAGAGCTGGAGGTTATGCCGAGGACAGCAGCTGAGGAGCAGAAGCTCCATTGGTGAGCGTGCAATGACGTTCGCACCAATTCGGTTTTGCTCGGCTATTTGTGGAGACCTTTACACAGCTCCTGAGCATAAAACGGTACGTACTCCCTTTTGTGTAAGTTTTCGGTGACGGAAGCTCCCAGCAAAGCTCACCGAGCATGGCACTCGAGGAGCTTGGATCACACACCTCGCTCACACCGTGACCCAAAAACCGCCCTTCCTTCCATCGACGATGCTTGGCACTTTCAAAACACCACAAAAGCAGTCCAAAAACACCACGATCGAAGAAGTTATGGACATCACCATGGGCGCCCGGAAGCAGCCAAGCCAGAAACCTCATCTCATCATCAAGACGCTATCAGGGGCGTTCTTGGCCCGTGCACAGTGACGTCCACGGCCTCCTCACGTTCCTGGTGCCAAGCGCACACGCCAAGCATTTCTGTCCCTGCGCAAGCATAGCAAGGAACGAGCTGTCGCGTGTCTCAATCGAACTTGCTGCCGCTCTTTTTAAATCACGCTTGTTCCCCTTCTCCTGTCCCCTCAGGTTGCTGGTAGTTCAGTGACTTGGGAAGACTAGCAGAAACCATGTCAGACAACGCGGCAGAAAGCATCCTCGTCCCCTTCTTGGGGGCTTTCCAAGCTTCCTTATCGGTGCTCCTCACCATCTCCGCCGGTGTCATTGCCGCTCAGTATGGCCTCCTCGACGACCGCAGCAGCAAGAAGATTTCGACATTTTGCGTTCGAATGGCTCTTCCTGCTCTCCTGATTACGAACGTTGGTTCGCAGCTTGACCTCGAGACTGTAAGTATCCCGGGCCCACCCTTCGGCACCTTATATCCGTCTCGTCTGACCCATCTACTAGGGAATTCGATACGTCCCCATCATCATCTGGGCCATCTTTTACACTACAGTGTCAATTGGCATTGGTTTCGTCTTGACAAAGGTCTTTGGTATGCCCGACTGGGTCATTCCGGCCATCGCCTTCAATAACACGACCAGTCTGCCCCTCTTGCTCGTGCAATCCCTCGACGCCACCGGCATCCTTAGCTCCATCGATGACAGCTCTGGCGTCGTCACCAAGGCCAAGAGCTATTTCTTGGTCAATGCCATGATTGGCAACTCCCTCACATTCGCCCTGGGACCGAAGCTCCTCAACGGCCAAGAAGAAGAAGCCCCTGACAAGGCCGAGGGAGACCATGACGAAGATGATAATGACAGCGACGGCGAAGAAGACCTCGAGTCCCAAGAGCAGGACGCCGTCGAGCACAATGAGCAAACCTCCCTGCTCCCAAACCGCACCGTGACCAGAATCACCCGCACAAAGTACCGCGTCTACGGCAAGGGCAACAAATACTGGTCCAACCTGTCTCCGACATCCCGCTCCATCCTCGAGTTCCTCTACAGCTTCGTTAACGCCCCCGTAATCGGTGCCCTCATCGGCGCCCTTCTCGGCCTCGTCCCCGCTCTCCACCGCCTCTTCTTCAACGAGCCCGAGGAGGGTGGCTACTTCAACGCCTGGCTCACCTCCTCGATCAAGAACGTCGGCGAGCTTTTCGCCGTGCTGCAAGTCATCGTCGTGGGCGTGAAGCTGTCCAAGGCGATCTTGCAGTACAAGAACGGGGAGGATTCCAAGGAGAGTAAGGTGCCTGTGGTGCCGTTCCTGGCGGTTACGTTTGTTAGGTTCATTCTCTGGCCCGTCATCTCGATTGGCGTGATTTATCTCTTGGCTAGCAGGACGGAGCTGTTGACCAAGGATGCGCTTTTGTGGTTCTGTTTGATGCTTATGCCGACTGGACCTCCGGCTATGAAGTTGTCTGCCCTGGCGGATGTTGATGGGTCTGAGGACTCTTTGAAGATGTTGATTGCCAAGTTTTTGACTGTAAGTTGATACCTCCTGATTTCGCGTCCTCTGGTACATGGGACATTTGCTGACAAGATTGCAGATGTCCTATATCGTATCACCCCTGATCTGCTTCACGGTGGTTGGTGCTTTGAAAGCAAGCGAAGCAATTGTTGCCAAGTAGACACTGAGTCTTTGGGTTTTTTAAATGTATGTGGAGAGATTGATAGGTGCTTCTCGTAATCCTAGGGCATAAGGATGTTCCTGGAGCAAGTACATCTTATTAGCCATCTATACATTAATTAGGTCTGCTGATGATGGGCAAGCTTGACTAACACAACATCTCACTGCGCCTGCACTCATTCACTAATTGATCCATGACATTTCCTTCGCAACTTCTTTCGACTCTTCCTATTCACTACTACCATGCCCGATAATTACTGTTTGACGCTGGATATTATTGAGTCTTCATTGGTGCTACATATTACTTTCTTCTTACTGAGATTCGTCTTCTTCGCCCTCCACTTTGCCTCTCGCATCTTGTATCGGGCTTACAGGATTTCGCAACAGTAATATGGTAAACTATCCTCCAGAAAATCAAAGGGAGTTGTCGACTCTAAGAGAGAGCGAAGCAGATTTCAAACTCTCTTACATGTCTAAGAAGGCTTGTACCCAGTAATGTTGGACTTTTCTAGAAGATCACAGTAAGGCATAATGCTCACCAGACAACAAAGTCATGAAAGGATAGAGACTTTGATGATTCTGATTTGCTTTCAACCTGAAGGGCTAACTACAGGTGCAAGGCGTTTCTTAGCACCTCCAATGCCTTTTGGCTCATCCCAAGTCTGCTAGGCTCAACATTATCGTACGTACTGACTTTGATACCCATGACTTTGAAGCCCGGACGAGGTGTCCAAGTCCAAGCATCCCGAGTCACATCATCTCCCTTCACCACCCCCGTACCCAATGCTAACTAGAAGCTCTCCGCGACGATGTGATTCACTCATGAACCTCCCATCCCGTCTTCATCATTAAAGCTGCCGCTCTTCAAGTATCCGCTTCTCACATGACTTCCAGCGCCTTCTATCTCGCCCACCACCCTGAATATTTCCAAAAAAAGAAAAAAGGCCTTCCTTCCAAAACAGAGATTCTCTTTTCCAAACTCATCTCCATCTCCATCTTCCACCGCGGACATATTCATCTTCATCAATCCGCGAAGATGTGGTCTGGCAACGATAGCGGACAAGCTACCATCATCAGACGCAGACGTCGCAGAGGCGGTAGAGGTCGCGAAGGCCGCAACACCGCGATGGCAGTCGAGAACAACGCGATGGAAGTCGACGACACCACCATGGAAGTCGACGATACCGCCATGGATATCGACGATACTGCCATGGATGTCGATGTCGACAATGCCACCACGGGCGTCGACAACATCACCAAGGGCGTCGACAACATCACCACGGGTGGCGACAACATCACCATGGAGAGCACCAACGGCCCCGCCATCACCGACGTCCAGCACCGCTCCATTCTCCTCACCATCCCCTACGAGATCCGCTATAAGATCTACATCCAAGTCATCAAGGGCTCCAACGTCACCTGCGACAGCATCATCCTCGTCCGCCACAACCGCCGCCTCCGCGGTGCCCCGGTCCCGGCCTGGGAAGCCACCGCAGAGCACAGCGACTTCCTCCTGACCTGCCGCCAGATCTACAACGAAGCCCGCCCCCTCTACTGGGCCCGCTCCCTCGTCGACGCGGGCGCGCAGCGCTTCCCGACCATGGCGGATCTGTTGGGCCCTTTGCGCGCCAGAACGCCGAGCACGTCCAGGGCATCGTCGGCAACCTCCGATATTCCGAGCAGCCTGCCGAGTTTTGGAGTCGTTCCCGCGCGCCAAGACGGTCCGGCTTTCGGATAGCTTTGTCACACACTTTTCGTACGAGATGTTTGTGGGTGTCACCGAGGACGAGGAGTCTGTTGTCGCGCACATCAAGAATAGAATGGAGGCCAAGGGTCTGGACAAGTTGGTTGCCGGTGTTCAGTTTGGCGAGGGCGTGCAGTTCTTGGTTGCTGCTATCTTGATTGGACACCCTGTCAAGGCTGACGGTACTGTGGTCAAGGATGAGAAGCATAAGCACAAGGTAAGTTTTTACTTCGTTCATCGCGGGGTTGAAGTTCGAGCTATGTTGGGGGCATCTCTGGGCGTCTTTTCTTCTTCTTCTTCTTCTTCTTCTTCTTTTCTTCTGATTCTCCTACCTTGCGAACTCAGGACTTCATGCTGACCCTGATTCTTTTCAAACTTTAGCATTGCTTCTACAACATGACCACTGGCAAGCTCTTGGTCATCGACGTCGAGATCCGCCGCGGCTCCCTGCGCAAGTTCAACGAGGACGATATCGACCTTGACAACTTCGAGCATGTCTTGGAGGGTCGCTACCTTCGCGGTATGATGTGATGGACTTTCTTGCCGACGCCTGATACTGCCGTGCCATCATCTGAAAAGTTGAGTATGTGCATTGTCCCTTCGACGGAGAGTTGGAGCCTGAAGGGGGGCAGCGTATACGGTATTAGGAGGGCGGGAGTCAACATTATACCATTGAAGGGGTTCTTTCTGGAATGAATGAAGAAGGATGGGCAGAGTCTTTCAGTCTGATAACAAGAGATACGAAGACTACAATTGATACATGATCAAGCATTTGCGGTCTCCTGTGATACAACTCGTGACACGTAATCGCAAAACTTCTAGAGCCCTCATAATTCAATCGCCACTTCAATGAACCTGGCTTCATGAGCAGATGAGTAAAGTTTGCCAGCTAACGAGAAATGTGGCAGTTATTAGCCAAGTGGACTCTGCCGTACGAACGAGCTCGGGTAAGCGTCAGGAAGCGGACTTAGCGGGGAGAAAGGAAGTCAGCAAGGATGCCAAGTGAACATTTAAAGTCCCGTCACGCCCTGACGATTGATCGACAAGTTCATCTGGAGGGACCGGCGAGCTGTAATTGATACTGACTCGCCTCATCTCTCCGGCTGTGCTGACTCGGGTTGTAATCGGGGGGCCGAATGGAGGAGGATGCATCTTTTGATTTATTTGATTGGTGGATTTGGCCTAGATTTGCACTGGCAATAAATTGCACTGGTGTTTCCTGAATACTATCTCATCAATTTTGATACAATTGCCAAGACAGTTTCACATTGGAAGGAGTCTATACCATCAACTATGTGGGCTAACTTATTGAGAAGTCAGATATAAGGAAACCCATCTTCCTCACACAATGGAATGATACCAATAGCCTCATCAACACGTCTTTCCGACAATATTAGTTTGGAACCAAACCACCACAACCCACCCTTCAACCGATCGACCCCTACAAAATGCAGTTCCAGACTCTCTTTGTTGCCGTTGCCGCCCTCATGGCCGCGAATGGTGTAGCCGCCAACAGCTGCTCAGTCTGGAATGGCAAGTCATGCCCTGCCAACCAACCTCAGACCTGCGGCGACGGATGTTGCTGCGAAGTGGCCGTCATCGGTTGCACATGCTAGATGGAGAGGTAAGAATTACACTTATACGATGCCATCATCGATTGAAAGCTTCTAGCTGACAGACATAACTCAGGACTGAGAAAAGGCCCTGCTGGTTTAGATTTACTTCCTGGCTTGGATACAGTATCTCTATACGAAGTAATATTGAAAGATCATCAATGTTACGAAAATTCGAGTAGCTTACGCCCCTTCTTCTGTCTTAATCTCAAAACTTGTAGCATGGCCCTGCAAAGAACCAAAATAAAAACATCTAGAAATACCTCTCATAAGCCTTGGCCGCATCCAGAATCATTTTATCGAAAGTAATCCACCCCTGTCCAGTCGCCTTGGAAGCTTTCGATGCATCGACCTTTCGTGACTCAGGTGGCTCGCCGTAGTCTTCCAGATACCCCTTCCCCGGCTCTCCCTCCTGGATAATATCCCTCCTCTCTGGGTACGCCTTCCTCAACAGGTCGCAATACGCCTGAATGTTGGCAAAGTTACCGTTCCCACCAGCGATGAAGCGCTGCCCATCAGCCACATCCGGTCTATCGGCAGCGAACACAATAAGACGCCCGACATCACGGGCGTCAACGTGCGTCCCGTTGCCAGGTCCCACCGGCGGCACCTCCTCGCCGCTCATGACGCGATACGCAATGATGGCAGTATCACTCAGTCTATTGGGGTCCTCGGGGAGGATAAGCGGAGGGCCAGCGACCCACACGGGGTTGACGGCCGTCATGCTGAAGTTGATCTTGTCCTTGTTCTTCTCCTTGAAGTCCCAGAACGCGCGCTCTCCCTTCACCTTACTGGCACCGTAGATTTGGTGACCCGTCGCCTCGGAGCCCGCCTTTTCGAGAATCTCCTCTGCCTCGTCGTTCCAGTCTGCTTCCGAGACAACCCGCCCCTGGAACTTGGGACTCGAGCCGCGGATCGCCACGATGGACGACATGTACATGAAGGACTTTAAGCCGGCCACGTTTATCGCCGATTCAAGGATGCCGAGCGTGCCCTGCACAGCAGTCCCCAGGACTTCCTTGACGTTTGTGTTGGTAAAACTGACGGGCGTCGCGAGGTGGGCTATGGAGGTGACGCCTTTGAGTGCTTCGTCAAAGGCGCCCGGGACGGTGATGTCTGGGACGATGGCCGTGGTCAGCTGGCCCGATGCGGCTTGTGATGGAAGGGCGGCTGTGAGCTCATCTGCGGAGCGCTGGGTCCTGACGGCGGCGCGGACGGAGTAACCGGCCAGGAGGTAGGCTTCAACTGTCCGGGCTCCGATGAAGCCGTTTGCTCCTGTGACTAGGGCCAGACCTTTCGTTGACGACATTGTTGGGTTTTGGTTGAGGTTTGTTGAGATGAAGAGGATTCAGTAGATGAGCGCGAGAATAGGCGGCTCTCAAGAAGGTCACTGTAGTCTAAGTAAGTCCTTTACTTATGTTGCTGGATCGCAGGCTCTCGTTGAAGTTGTATAAGTTGAAAAGAGCATATGGAGTTGGTTGAGTGAGATATGTAAGGTCTTGGCCCGGCTTTAAACGCTAACTACGACGCAATGGACCAATGGTCTTATCGCCAGTTTATCCCCGTGTCTTTGTCAGACATTCGTCCACGGATAGAGTAATGACGCTTTTGTTCCTAGCGTGCAGCGACGCGCTTTCGGTCCCGGTCAGATTTTGGCGCGGTACTCATTCGTAAATCGGCAAAGGGCTTTGGACAATGTGAGATGAGTAAACGCGATACTCACCCATTAATACATAATCTTGAGTGGGGTCAATATCATCTCGCAGGCCATTTGAAGTTCTTCTCATTTTGTTCAATTGTCGCTATCATGTGTATTGTTATTTGAATGCCTCGTCAATTCCTGACGTGTCTACCTGAACCGTCTCTTTAGATACCAAGGTAAAGAAAACATGTGTATCCCAAATTATTTGTCAAGTCCTCCAGCCTCACGGACGGCAGACTGCGCATTATTGGCATGGGATCCAGTCTCAATCATCTTGGCCACCTCCGCATCATCATGCGGCGCTCTCAGCTTACCGATAGTGGTGAAATCAGACCTCGGCCGCTTCACAATAATACCCTCTCTCGCCTCACCCAACGCGCCACCGACACCAGCCTGACCCGTCCTCAGCGCAGCCAGCGACTTGTGGCGCTCCGAGAGGAGCTCGTCCTCGGCCTCCCAGCTGAGCGAGAGCAGCGCGTTCTCCTTGGGCCTGACGGCCGGGTGGGTGAAGAGGGAGAGCACGCAGGGTCTCTCGCCGCTGGTCTCGGTGTTGCGGCCCGTGCCGTGCCAGATGCGGCCCTCGAAGATCATGGCGGTACCGGCGGGCGCCTCGCAGGCGATTGTGCCCTCGCTGGTGAAGACGTTGCGGGGGCGGACGTTCTTGTTGTGCGAGCCGGGGAAGATGCGGGTGCCGCCGTTCTTCTCGGTGAAGTCGCACAGGAGCCAGGAGATGTTGAGGGCGCAGGGCTTGGTGCGGCCGTGGCCCATGATGCCTTGGTCCCAGTGGAGGACTTGAGGCATACCGCCGGGGCGGGCGATGTTGATCTGTTGTCGTGGTGTCAGTCTTTTGTCCCTCTTCGTTAGATGGAAGATAGTGCTTACGTTGTAGGACCACAAAAGGGGGTTGTTGCAGCCGAGGTACCACGGCACAACCTCATCGATCAGGGGGTGGTTCAGGAGGTCGAGGAACTCCTCTCCCTTGTTGAAGATGTTCCAGATGCGCTGGTTGGGCTTCTTTGGGCCGCCATCGAACGTCGCCACGCCAGCATTACGCTCGCCGGCAGCCTGCTCCTGGGCACCCTTCTTGAGGATCGCGACTTGCTCGGGGGTGAGCGCGTTCTTCATCAGACCATAGCCCCACTTCCTCAAGTCACGCTTGACCTGCTCGATATCCTCTGTCGGCTTGGGCAGCTCGTCGAGGTTGAGCTCGTCCTTTGTCGTCGGGGCATCCGTGGGGTTCGGGGTGATGAGGTCTGCAAAGCGGATGGCCAGGGGGTAGTCTCCCTTGGTGGGGACGGCCGACATAAACACGGCGGTCTGCGGGTCATCGCGGCCCTCGGCCAGGTCCTCGAAGCGCTCCGGGCGCCATGTGAGCTCAAAGGCGGGCTCGGCGCCGTCGGTGGGGGCTGAGTCGAGGAGCTTGACTGGGCTGGAGCGGGCGTCGATGTAGACGGGATCGGGGTCCGTGAAGTCGCCTTCGGCAAATGCGACCTTCGCTAGTACATTGAGCTCTTGGAATGCCTAAACCCCGGTCACTCTTGTATTAGTAAAGGGGGTTCCTCCAATGGGTCGACCGCTCCGTGGGGTTATTACCTGTAGCTTATCGGCAAGGATCAGCCGTGCGAGGTTGCTCTGTGCTGTAAAGCGCTGGGCCTTGTTTCCGTAGCTGACGGAGCTGAAGTCAAGGGCCCCAAGGGGCTTGGAGGGTGCTGGCATAGACATCTTGTTGTTTGAATTAGACGCTGAATGAATGCTCGAGGATATCAAGGTAGTTGATTGAAGGGTGAGGTTGGTTGGAGAGTGGCATATATCTTTTGCTCCTGACGGGAAACTCCAAATAGTTATACGTTGAGACTTCGTGATGATGCCGGGATGAGAGTATTCGCTTCATGTCTGGGCATGTCGCCTCGCAACTCTAATCGAGTTGTTGTTGAAGCAACGCCATACGCGAATGAAGCGTTACGGACTACAGCATCGTAGACTTTGGCCGATGCCGTGCTCGCGTAGCTGCGCCGGGCCCGGGTAGTGAACAGAGTTGCAACGTTTCTCAATGTCAGCTCCCCCATTTTCTCGGTCTCGGTCTCGCTCTCAGTCGTTTTACATGATTAAGATTGGGCTTGACGTCGCACTCCCCACAAAAACCCT
Source organism: Colletotrichum australisinense (nom. inval.) (assembly GCA_014706365.1). Lineage (NCBI taxonomy): Eukaryota > Fungi > Ascomycota > Sordariomycetes > Glomerellales > Glomerellaceae > Colletotrichum > Colletotrichum australisinense (nom. inval.). The sequence goes on from JABKAN010000003.1 coordinate 5,691,573, forward strand.
GGGGTCGCGGAACTCAATTATAACCAGCGCTTGCAAGCCAGTTCAGTAATTACTAATAAGAGACTCAGGATTACTCCGTACGTTTAAAGATGGGCTGTGTAGGCGCTACTTAAAGGCATCACGTTGTATGGCCCTGCGCCGGTAGATAATCAACGTAACCCCTTGCTAGCGTCAAGGATTTAGGATAGATGACTCTATAAACCTTCGTGCGGGATGCGCTGATTAGCCCCTTGGCTGCCACGCTGCCTAATCGTAGTCGTTGCTTATTTATATTGTTGCCGCTAACAGCTTGTATTCATATCTCGCTCTCGCACTCTATCGTCGGCCGGGAAGCATATTAGAGCTTGGAACCACAGTAGCTAGGAGCTTGGTTCACTTCGCCTCGTCCCTGCGCCCCCTTGTCCCCTCGTCGCTAGATCGCAGAAACTTATGTCCGCGAGACGATGCAGCGGGCGGCGGCAGTTAAAGCACCGATCCGCGATGTGGCGTTCTTGGCTTCGGGCAGTAACGGTTCCCGGGCCGTCCAGGGTGGATTCCGGGGCACTCCGTATAAGGGAGCTTTTCGCCGAGTGAGTCGCTCGGCGGGTCTAGTTGGTAGCTATCGCAATTCATCAGTGGGTCGTACCTCTTTGATCATTCTCGCAGCTGTTGTTCAAATCGACAGCAATCTTAGCTGCTGGTTTCTTTCGATCTTGTTTCACAGCTGGGTGTATCTGTTGCACGCTCATCTTGAAGAAGTCCTGCTGGATCAGTGCTTAGCATGTTTTCTTCCCTTCTTCATCCATGAGCATTTGACTACGAAGTCCTGCTAATATGCTGGGAGGTCGTGTAAGTTCCGGTGTGATGTATGAACAAAATTGGTGCTACGTTTGGTATCAAGATGTGTCTCTGAAAAGATCCGTTTCTTAGTTCATCGAGTTCAACCACCGCCACATGAAAGCCACCTCGGAAGTGCCCCATAAGAACCTACCCTAAGCAGTGGCTAGAGAGATGAAAGGTAGGGCAATCTTCTACTTCTCCATGCAAATCACGTACTTCACTTAGTCAGTCACTAAGTAGCCAACTCGCTCTCGTGACTCGTCCTCGCTCTCGCGTCCCCTGTCCTCAGCCACACATATAGCTTATTACGACCCCCATAGTCACTAGCTCCTAACCAATGGTCTTGCACAATGTCCGCACATTGACCGCGATCCGCGGCCTCGTCTTCGCCTTCGTGTTAGCACTCGGGTGGTTGTCATAACTTCAACCCAATGAGGCGCATCCAAAATTTGAACCGGTTGTTCGGCATCGAAAATGCCTAGCTTGCACAAGACATGGCTCATGACCAGGCTAGCAGGCGGGCAAGAACTTGTCCTCATATAACAATGAGAATATCAACAGTACTATATCTGGTTTATCCCCCAGCACTCGACATCACATTCTTCACTCGGGACTTAAACCTTCTTTAAGTTTGTTTACCATTTCAGCTCTTGGCACCCTGCGGCAGATATTCAAAATGTTACGAAACAAATTGGTACGGGCGCTTTCCGTACTTAACTTTTCAGTTGGTACCATCGCCTCGAATAGTTCATGCAAGTGTGTAAGTTTATGCCCCCGCCAAGATGGATCAATTCGATATCCCAACTATTCGTCTCAAATGGACTGACACAAGGCCGCTTGTAACGGCGTTTTGCAATAGGCACCTAATGATGCTTGCTGGCCATCTACAAGTGACTGGCAGCAATTCAATGCTACTCTCTCGGGGAAGCTCATCGCGACCAAACCGGTCGCTATTTCCTGTTATCCAGGTCCTGATTATGACGCAGCATTGTGCGCCAGTGTCATGGTGGACTGGTACAAGGGAGAATGGATGTCATCGCACCCCGTCGGCCTGGACTATCCCCTGAACATCACATGCCCTCCCGTCCAACCTGCATCGAACTCGACTGCCGCGGGAGGCTCTTGCACTCGGCACGAACCCGTATACGCCGTCCACGTGACGGAGACCGATGACATCGTCGCCGCCCTCAAGTTCGCAGAGGAGAAAACCTGAGAGTCGTGATCAAGAGCACCGGACACGATGTTCTCGGCCGCAGCGACGGCTTCGGCGGTTTGGAGATTTGGCTTCGTTACTTCCGCAACGGCATCACCCCGCAAACCTCTTTCCAGTCCTCCACCGGCTGCACAGCCTCGGGATGGACCGGCAGCGCCATGAAGCTTGCCGGTGCGTACATGTGGGGTGAGAGCTACGCGGCCGCAAAGGAGAATAACGTCGTTGTCGTGGGCGGAGGCAGCTCGACCGTCTGCAGCACGGGAGGGTGGATGCAGGGCGGCGGCCACGGCCCGGCCAGCCATACTTTTGGTCTCGGCGCTGACCAGGTGCTTGAGGCTGAGCTGATCCTCGCCAACGGCACTGCTGTTACGGTCAACGCTTGCCAGCATCAGGACCTTTACTATGCCATCCGTGGCGGAGGTCCCAGCTCCTACGGTGTCGTCGTGTCAACTACGGTCAAGACGTATCCGCAGGTCACCGTAGCCGTTCAGAACCTCCAGTTCGCGGCCCCTACCGGAACTTCCAAAACTGCATTTCTGGATGCGCTTGCAACTCTCTACACCTCAATCCCAGAGTTGGTGGAGTCTGGTTTTGCCGGCTATAGCCACTGGCAGGCCGACGGCCAGTCTGCTTCTTTCAACAACTACACCACGGCATATTCCCATGCCATCTACGTGTTCAACAAGACCGCTGAGGAAGCAGAAGCCGCTGGCAAGGGCCTTCTCGACAAGATTTACAAGTTCAACGACACCCTCTTTGTAAACTCGAGCTATGTGACTTATGGCGACTACTGGACCTTCTTCGAGAAGGTTAGCGCCGACAACAACCCCGTCGGCCTCATGGCCGCCTCCGGATCTCGTCTCCTCGATACCGAAGCTGTCAGCAACTTTACAAGCGTTCGTGGCCTGGTCGAGACCCTGGCCGGAAAGACGGGCGAATACGTCACAAACGTCATCTCTATCGTCTCTGGCGGCCAAGTCTGGGCCGACGCAGCTCAGGAGTACTCCGCCGTTCTCCCTGCCTGGCGTACGGCCGTCTTTCACCAGTCTGTCGCGCGTATTCTCAGCCCCGGCGTCAGCGATGCTCGCTTCAAGGAAGTTCACGACGACGTCACGTTCAATAAGATTGGCGCTATGAAGACCTTGGCTCCGAACATGGGAGCGTACATGAACGAGGGTGATGCTTTTGATCCGGACTGGAAGGTGGATTACTACGGCGCCAACTACAACAGGCTTCAGTGCATCAAGGAGTACTACGACCCGGGGGAGCTCTTCTACTGCCCAACTTGTGTGGGAAGCGATAAGTGGCAAGAAGACTCCGTTGGACGTCTTTGCCGGGCTTAGTCACACGGACTCTAGTTGACATCGAGACTCACTCACTCACTTATGTCTCTAGTACATGACTGGGTGTTTGGACAGACAGACCTAAATTTTTAATTCTGAATCATTAGACTTTCAATTATACTTTATCATGAACAATGAAAACTCATTAAATAGGAATTGTATTTGATGTTGCTACAACTTAGCATCAGAGTGAATTCATGGCCGGTTCAAATTCATTGCCGGAACTAGTAATTGAGACTGGTAATTCAAAACGGCGTAAAGCCTGGCCGGCGGAGGACCAAGTTTAGTTGCGAATCTCTTGATGCTTGAAATTGCCCCTGAATTGCCAATGTTCATGTACATATGTACATGTCTGTTCGCTGGTGTATGTCGTACCAATCCTCATCCCGGCGTGTATTTAAGCACGGTAATAAAGTAAGGGGTGTGTATGAAATAGGAAAATATCATATTGCCATTAATAGATCATAATTCCGCACTCAGATAGGTGGTAAAAGAATAGCTCTCCAAGCAAGTTGTAATACGGATATATTAAGTACTAGGTGCACGCGAATTCTGTTCTTGGCCATCTACATGTGTCCTTCAGGCTAAGACTAATGATCTCATAGACAGTCTCGCCGTCGCTACATATATACTTGAAGTACGTTTAGTAAGCACCAAATGAGATTATAGACATCTTTAAAACACAATTAACAGAACACAGGTCTCTAAAGCAAGAAAGAGTCAGGGTGGTCGTTGATGTACTGCATAGCCTCAACGCGCCAGTCGTCTCTGGTCACATCAGGCCCGCTTTCCTTGAAGTTGTACGTCTCCAAGCCCTCTTCAGAGTATCTCGGCCACTCGGCAAAGTCCAGACCATGATTGTTGGGGTCCAACGTGCGAATGAAAGAGATGGCGGTAGCCTGGTAAGCCTGGGTATTCTTGCTTAACGCATACGGCAGACCCGCAAACATGTAGAACCACACGTCAAAGGCATGGAATGATCCCAGCACAGGCAGGTGCGTCAACACGCCGAGGTCCGGCAGCAGGCCCGCCGACGGGATGCTCACGTCGGTGACGTAGTTCCATACAGTCTGCTCCGAGACGTTGTAATGTGCCAGAAGATTGCGTCGCTGTGCCTGGAAGCTGAAGTCGCCCACCACGGCGGCCAGGCGCTTGAAGTTGGGCGTGACGGCGTTGAGGATGCCTGTACCAAAGGGGGAGCCTTTGGTGATGTCTGCGGGGTAGAGCTTCATGAGGCCGGCCATGTCGGCTTCAGAAGCTTTAGGCCACCAGATTGTCTGGAAGTAGTTGGCAAAGTCCTCGTCCGAAAGAGTCTCGAGCTGGGCAAGAAGGGAGAAGAGAGTGCCCTCGTCGCGCATGTCGCCGGTGATCAGAGGCACCGAGGCCATCTTGCCGGCTGCGGCGAGGCGGTGGGGAGAGTCCTTGAGGTGCTTCCCGTCAGGACGAAGGGTCCATGTTGAAGCAAGGGAACGAGGCCCGAGGACTAGTTAGAACCATATTATTAGCACAATATCAAGATACGACTCATACCAAAATTGAACTTACGCATTCCCTCTTCGTTGACGGAGGCCATGATATCGTCAAAATCGGCGACCTTCAGGCAAGCAATTTTATCCGATGCACCTGCACATCCAGTTCTTTCGACCATGTGATCAAAGAAAGGCTGGGCTCGCTCAGCACTCTCAACCATGACTGGGCCTCCAGACAGGGCCATCGCACCGCGGAACAAGTCAGTAGCGCCCTCGCCCTCGTCCCAGAGCAGATGCGCAACGACGGACCAGCTACCAGCCGACTCGCCCATGATAACGACCTGATCAGGATCGCCGCCAAAGTCAGCAATGTGCTCCTGCACCCACTGCATCGCTACCCGCTGGTCCTCGAGGCCGAGGTTGAGAAGCCCCGCCTCCTCCATCTCCCGCGAAGCAGAGAAGCCAAAGGCATTGAGGCGGTAGTTTGCCGAAACGCCGATGATGGGCTGGCCTAGGTCCACAGAGGTCCGGACGAGGCCACCGACGTTGTAGTTGAGCAGCTCGCCGCGGATCACGTCTGTCTCGCTGGTGTCGGTGAAGGGGCTGCCGACCTCGTAGCCGCCACCGTGGATCCAAATCACGACGGGGAGCTTGTCGCCCTTAGTGGTGCCAACGGGGGTCTGAACGTTGATGAGGAGGCAGTCCTCGCTGCGGGTTTGGCCTATGAGGTTGAAGACTGTATCGGCGAGGGCGCCTACGACGGGGCCGATCTGGGTGCCCAGCTCGCCGAGGACCAGACTGCTGTTTGAGTCAGTGGTCAGGATCGAGGCCGTTGTCTTTTGCGGACAGATTGGGCCGTAGTCGCTGGCGTCGAAGTCACCTAGCTGCTCGGTGAAGAGCTGCGAGTGCTCGAAGCGGCCGGCCGACGCGAAGGGAATGCCTTGGACGAGTTAGCAATGTCATTCGGGGTGAATCTCTTGGTATTCCTCTTGAATCATGGCAGCATACCCAAGAATTCCTGGATGTTCCCGTTTACACGCCCCGTTACATTGGCGTAGCTGATCTCGATCTTGGGCTTCAAGGTTTCACGAGATGTGATGGGCTTCGCAGCAACCAGGGCAGAGTGGGATACCGCAAGGAGGGCCGTGAGCCCAAGCCACTTGGACGACATAATAGATGAAAAGAGTGAAAGATGTGATCAAGGAATGTAGTTCGGAGTTGAGTATACTCAACTCGTCAGTTGGATATTCGACAATACAGAAACTGAACAAAATCAGTGCACCGCAGAGAGCAATAGAATGAAGCTGGTTCCTGCATGATGCTCACGAACCCATGAATTCAAGGGGCATGATAGATGTATTCAATGAACTCAATCTGCTCCTCCATTTTCTTACGAATACACCGGACATTCCGGACCCTCACTGCTCTCGATTGCGATCATCCTGAGAAGTGCCAAAAAAGACTTCAATGGACGGAACTTGCTCCGTCCTACTATCTTTTCAATCCCCAATTGAACGTAGGGCCAGGGCCGTCAAACTACGGTCATGCTTTTAGCTAGTCATGGCTAACGCTCAAGAAGAAATTCTTGTTGACGATCAGCGTTATATCATATCCTTAATGGAGTTGAGTCTGGTGACCGGGGACTTCTGGGTTAATATGTTGTCTGGGTAGGCCAAATTACAATTTACCCCTTTTGAGCTATACCCTTGGAGAATTGCCCAACGTGGACGACGATCACTGAGTCTGGATAATACCTGCCCCTCTCAGGTCGATATTGGGCGGTGTATGGATGTCATCGCTGCCACGCCGGCGTTGATTTCTCCGAAAACTCTCTCAAAAAACTCTCCGGAGTTCGGACCAGGGGCCGATAGATGAAGGTTCAGCATTGCATGCCCCTTCAAGATGAGGACCAAGATGAGTCCTTGACTCCTTATCTCGATCTCTAGGTATAGTCTCTGATCACTCATCTAGTGCATCTCGGAGTAACTGTGCATCGGCAACCGACGGGATGTCGATACCCTCTGCAAACCCCTTGTACGAGTCTCAACATCGCAGGGGATCAAGTTGACCCCTGGCTGTCATTCTACGAGGGTGTGGACCACGCGGCACCGGGATGCCGCCGATATTGAAATCGGGAACCACAGGCCTCCGTTGGTTGATGACAAACAAAACTCTCTCAAGAGCACGGACGTGACTCAGGCCATGGGTTTGAAACTTTCTCCACGTGTTCATGCTCGAATGGGAAAAAGATGCCCAATCTGACACAGTCAAAATGTTATTCTGCTTGTGGATGGTGGTGAGTGTACGGAGTAGTCCCACTACAGGAGGGCTGGCGGAGCAAGGCAAAGTGCGAGGACACATGACTTGTTGGTCTGGGAGCAAACTTGAAGCTATTCGAGACGGGTCGAATTGATTATTCTAGAGGCGAGTTTCATCGCACAATCTAAGTAAGTAGCTAAGGTATCTTCCAAGTTCCAATTTCCTCCAACGGTATCGTGTTCAGCGTTCAAAGACCAAAAAAAGGCTATCATCAGTAGAAATACAACAAATTACATGGTATCTTATAACACCTAAACATGCTGCCTCTCCTTTCGTTCTTCTTCCCACGTGACATCCCTCTGGACGACAATAGTGTCCATGGGCAAGTCCTCACCGAGAACGTCACGCTTGTCGCTGGTTCTGGTAGCCCCAGAGACCGAGTACTTCATGTTGCTACCGTGGTGCAGATACTCTTCGGAATCGTTACCGGTAGTCAGACGCTCGTGGTTCGCGGAGCGCTTGAAGTTGTGAGAGACGCCGGGGCGCGAGTTGCCGCCAGTACCTCCAAAGGTTGCAGGCCCGCCCGAGACCTGGTTGGACTTCTGGTCCCGAGTCGACCACGGCGTGCCGTAACGGATCCTGCGGTAAACCGGGACGAGAGTGACGGCGCAAGCGCCGATGATGGCGATGTAGATCTCCACGACGGTGGCAGTCCACATGAGAGCGTATTGTTCTAATAGTTGAACGAGTTAGCGCCAAATGTTTCGTGGTTGAAGAAGATGGGGTGTTTACGTACGTGTCATGTCTGTTACGCCTATTGAGTAGAGGGAGGCTAACGAGCCGAACCGCACCAGACTAGCAACCACCACACTGTCTCACTTTGTTAGATCGTGCCCACAGACGCGTGTTCAAATTTTTTTTCGAGGTCTACTCACAGACTGCCTAGCGCGAAAACGCAGCAGATGCCGACTCTCTTGCTCGAGCTGACCTGCAGCTTCATGGTCTCGCGGATCGGAAGCACAAGCGTGAGGATGTCGATTAGACTGTTGGCGATCGAGTTACCAACAAAGTAGAGAATTAGGTCGATGCAGGTACCCGCGCCTGGGTTCGTCGTTTGTTCCCACGTGTACGAGAGTGGGCGGCACTGCAAGCAGTTGGTGATCAAGATGGCGATGAGCCAACCCAGGCATGCCGCTGAGAGCGCGTAGATGCCCTTTTGCATGAACGGCGTGGGGAAGACGCGCCAGTAGAAGGCCAGCAGAGACAACTTGATCAATGGCGAGGAAAAGCCGTAGCAGAACTCGGCGACAACAACGCACTTCCGTAAGGGTTAGTTCTCCACGGCTTGAAGGAGTGCTATAGGGGGTAAGAACTGCATCAAACCTTCAAGAACGTGATCAGCTGATTTGGGTCTTCAGCCATCACATCAACGATGCTTCGTCCCAAGCCGCCGTGGACCGTTGCCTCGATAGTCGTGGCACAAAAGGCATGGTTAATGATCAGACTGACCAAGGCCAGCCAGTCGTCGAGACCCCATCCCAAACCCGTGAGCTTTCGTGCCCAGAATCGTCCGATACAGGTGATGGTGGCTATCACCGCAAGAACAACATTGATGGCGATGATTGCCGTGTCCGTATGCGGATCGTTGCTGCTCGTCGATGTCGTCGTCGAAGCCATTTTCCTATTTGAACATGAAGCGTCCCTGGTCTGACCTGAGTCGTGTATCCGGTCAAGCAGAGGAGATTCGCCAACAAACCCAACCAACAATTGTCAAATGTGATGACCAGAGCAGGAAGGTGACGAATCTCGCGAGAATCGGTGGGCGGTATTGTTTATGCACGATGAAAGCTCCTTTAGTGGCCCATGGGGGGCAGAACCAAAGTCCGGTCTCGATCCTTGATGCCGGGCGCGCCCCTCGCCGCGCGCCCCGTTGATAGTCATCAGTCTAGCATCAGTCTAGAATGGTCAAAATTTGGAAACATGTCGTAATGCCTGTGCCCTCAGAGTGGTGCCGTCGCACGCTCGAGGGACAAAACTGCGAGAGAATTGCCCGTTGTAGGTTTGCAAAGTCGCATACGGGCCAATGCCGCGCATACTACCCTAGCTGCCGGCCTTGAAGAGACCTACTTGCCGGTGCAGGGATACGTTTGTTACTTGGAATTGCGAGTCAGGTGACGCCCACTCTCCGTGCTACTAGACTCCATTCAACTGTCCACCCCAACACCACACTCGAACGAAGGACATGACTCGCCAAGGCCCCCCCAAGAGTCCACCATCACCAAATGTTACCCTATCAAGAGGTATCAAATCGCGGGCTTCATATCTGGCGCAGTCTGATTGAGATTGATTTTGCATCGAGAACTGGATCTGAGCGGGGCCGCGTTGAAGAAATTCGACCTGTCAACCAGGTCCAGGTCGGACGGAATACTCCCAAAATGTCGAGCTTTACCCTGGATGCCGGACTCTAGTCCCGAACTCTGAAGAAATCGTGGTTCGCGGATACAGAAAAACATGCAGAGTTTTCATGGGTTTTTGCTGCCCCCAGCAAATTGCTTTCTCGAATGGGAAAAAGGTAGACGAACTCTGCCTGAACTGTATCATTGACGATCTGTTACGGCAAGTATTAAGCGCAGTTATCCTCGCGTTGGTATATCGCATCCGGCTGATGGGCTTCTCCTGACTGCTTCCCCTTTTGTGACCCTGGTGATCGATCGACATAGTTGTGCCGCGGCTTTCATATACTCTCTCGAAAGCTCTGTAACTCTGTAACTTTCTACCAAGATACTCACTTCTTTACGTCGCAGTTACACGGCGATCACTCACGATGGCCGGCACTCAAGGGGGAAGTTTCCCTATTCTCTCCTACCAACCCCTACGCATCTTCTATCAGATCTTCGGCGCCCTCTTCATTCTCTTTCCCTGCTTACCGATATGGGCCATCAAGGCCCTGATTCCCTCCTGCCGTCCTCATCCGAAATGGGGCTTCAAACAGGCCCTCATGGCGCGCTTGACGCGAAGCATCGTTGATCTCTACTCAAACGTGGGCATCACCGAGACGCATACCCTCAAGCCAGGAAAGGAGGGCGACCGCTTCCAGACCGCCGACCCCTTCCCTTCAGATCTCTACCTCGGTCCCCTCGCCTCGAACCCTGATGTGAAGCCCACCACCGTGGGGGGCACCTGGTTCCCGGCCAAGCCCGACGTCGAGAAGGGCTTCGAAGGCAACGTGGTTCTGCAGATTCACGGCGGTGCCTTTGTGCTGGGTGACGGCCGCACGGGATATTGCGGCTTCATGGCAAACACGCTCATCGAAAAGGCCGGCGCCGGCGCCGTCTTTGCGCCTCAGTACCGGCTGTCAGGCTACGGCAGCGGTTCCGAGGCGGCCGCGAACCCGTTCCCCGCTGCGTTGCAAGACGTCCTGACCAGCTACCTCTACCTGACTCGGACCCTCAATATCCCGTCCAACCGTATCGTGCTTTGCGGCGACAGTGCGGGCGGCAACCTTGTGATCGCCCTGCTGCGCTACCTCGATACCTACGGACCGGACCTCGGACTTGCCATCCCTAGCTGCGCGGTGCTCATCGCCCCCTGGGTCAACCCCTTGGCCAGCTTGGGTCCGGATTCGGTGTACAAGCAGCATGAGCACTGGAGCACCGACTACCTCCCCGTCTCGTTCTTGCGCTGGGGCGCAAAGGTGTACTCGGCCGGCGTTTCTGATGAGAACATGCCGTATGTGACGCCCCTTGGCAACGCCTGGGGAACCAAGGTGCCTATCTTCGTGTCAATGGGTGAAGCTGAGATCTTGGAGACGGACGGTACTGCATGGTGCCGGCAAATGCAGGAGGCAGAGAGCAGCGTCACAGTGTCGTACGAGGAGAATGCTGTTCATGATACGCTGCTGATGGGCGCCATTATCGGCTGGACTGAGAGCGCGCAGGCTGTGGCTACAAGAATCGGAGAGTTCTTGAGAGAGGTGCAGACTGAGAAGGCGCCTAAGGGAGCGGACGAAGCTTGAAGATGAAAGACTGGCTCATTCTGTAGTAATATGTAGATGAATGTACATGTAAGTATAATAACCATATTAATAGTTGATAAAGAACAGCTTTCAAACATGATTCTTTCCCTTTATGGTCAGTGATAAAGGTCACCTTATGGGACTGAACTCAACTAGGGACTCAAGGTCATGCAATGGAGATCAACTTGTGGCAGCTCACAGGTTATGGACGCTTGCTCTAATTCAAAAACAAAATGTATTTGGATAGGTTCTCATCGAAGTCATTCATGAATTATAAGATATATATAGGCATAAATATGACACGATTGAAAATAAGATATCGCATCATTTTCCGGCTTCAGACTTAGATCCGCAAGGAATCCCCAATCTCATTCAGGTACGCGATCGCCTCTTCGCGATAGTCATCAGCCACAATCCCTGCGCCGGCCTCGCTCCACAGGATTGTTGACCGGCTGGTCGACTCATATTGCGGCCAAGTAGGCACATCGCTCATGTCGTGCTTGTTGGGATCCAGGTTGTTGACGAACGCAATCAGGGTACCCATCATATGGCGCGAATTGTTCGCCGGCAGCGTACCAAAGAAGTTCAATACGACATCACTCGCATGGAAACTTCCCAGGTACGGGATGGCCTCGAGCGCGCTAGTGTCAGCGTAATCAGCCGCCGTGACAGCGCCCAGCGTCGCCGAGCCGTCCAGTACAGCCGCGGGCAGCGCCTGGTCGACCTGATAGTTCCACTTGGTGCCCGGCGCGGCGTCAAGCAGCTGCCTACGCTGGCTCTCGAAGCTGTAGTCGCCAGTGATGGCCGAGATGCGCTTGAACTGCGTGTAGAGCGCGTTGTTCTCGCCCGTGCCGAAAGGCGAGCCGGCCGTCTGGTTGACCGGGTACAGCGTGAGGATCTGCTCAAGTTGGGCATCGGTGGCGTTGGGCCACCAGGTCTTCAGGAAGTAGTCCATTACCTCGTCGTCGGTAGTGGTGTTGGCGGCGTTGATGAGCGAGAAGAGGGTGCCTTCGTCGCGCATGTCACCCCAGAGCAGGGGAACGTCGGCAATGGCTCCCGCGCTGACAAGCTTGTCAGGGCTGTCTGTGAAGACTTCGCCGTCGGGTCGGATGGTCCAGGAAGAGGCTAAGCTGTTGTATCCGAGGAAGTACGGCACTGTCTGCATGTGCGCGTAGATGTCGTCGTATGACGCTTCCCTCAGGCAGGCGATCACGTCCGCGGCGTCACTACATCCAACATAACTAGCTAGGGAGTCAAATGTATCCTGCTGTCTCGCCGGACCATCAACTTTAAGCGGTCCGCCCGAGCTGCCCACGGCTGCCCGGAAGAGCCCCTCGTTGTCACCGCCGTTGGCTACAAGATGCGCAGCCACTGACCAGCTACCCGCACTCTCGCCCCAGATAGTGACCTTGTCGGCGTCACCGCCAAAGGAGCCTATGTGCTTGTTGACCCAGCGGAGCGCATTGCGCTGGTCACCAAAACCCAAGTTCAGCAAGCCAGCGGCAGCCAGCTCTTCAGAGGCGCTGAAGCCAAAGTGGTTCAGGCGGTAGTTGATCGAAGCCACGATGACGGGCTGTCCCATGGCGACACTACGCTCGACGATGTTGGCAGCCTCGTAGACTACGCCGGGGTTCTCGACATCAGCCTGCATCAGCGAGCCGCCTGCGCCAGCCTCGAAACCGCCGCCGTGGATCCACACCAGGACGGGCAGGCCGGCGGTGCTGCTGGTGTTCTGCGGTACGTGGATGTTGATCGAGAGGCAGTCCTCGCTCTGCTCTAGGGTAGACTGCGAGAGTGCAGCGACGAGGGTGCCTGAGAGACTGCCCAAGGGCAGTACAGAGGGGTCGATGGAGGAGGGAAGCTCGTGTTGCGGGCAGACGGCGCCGTAGGCTGAGACGTTTTGCACGCCGGAGACGACGGTCTCGGCTAGTACCGAGTGAATGAACCGCGCCGCAGTAGCATAAGGAATGCCTAGCAGCAACTGCGATCAGTACTAGGTTTCATATTTGAGAGAGGGGAGCAAGGTTAGCTTACCAAGGTAATTCGAGGTGCCGGTTCTGTCGTCATTCTTGCCTTGGAACTGGGCGTACGAGGTGCTCACGATGGGCGTTGAGTCTCCGACGAAAAGAGTGGCGCCGGTGACGATCTGAGTTGTTGCATGGCAAACGCCCACCGCTGAGGCGAGGATGGCAAGTCGTTGCAGCATGGTGTCAAAGAGTGGACGTCTGAGTTGGACAGACAGGACTTGGCTGTGAATGAGAAGCTGAGAGCAGGCTTGTCGTTCACGATAGGATAGAAGGGGCTATGAGACGATATTTGAATACTCGAGCCAAGCCTCCCGCCGGGCCGTCATTATCCAAAATGGCATTGGCTTCATGCGAAGCCGGTTCCGAGAGGCCCGTAGGAAGTCCCGGAGGACTCCCGATAGAAGCCCCCGATACAGATTCATTGACCGGACAGTGACGCAAGCAAGAGGTCTAAGCGGCCTCCCACCACACAATATTGGAAAATTAGATTGCTATCGCACTTCAATGCGTAGAACTGCGAGGGGTGTTCATGACTAGGTATTTCCCACGTGGAATAGGTGAAATATTGAACCAGTGGGGTGATATGGGCAAAAGCCAGAAGGAGGACTTGGGCCGGTTCTGGACGTTGGGATAATTAGCTCATGACTCGATTCCCTTGCCCAAACGGCTGGCAGGGTCAATCCCTGTTACCACATGGGATGGCAACAGCGACGATAGATCCGTTATCACGTACATCGACCCCGGCTGCGGGGACAAGATCCAGGAATAGTGCAACGACGGAGTGGCTGTGGTGACTTTCTCATGAATTTACAGAAAATGGTGCCATACAACTAGTTGCGCCGTATCCCTCACAACTTAGTACTTTATCAAGCACCTGCCTACACTCTCTCCGCTCATGATCGACCTTTTCCCCGGATCCCGAGCAAAACCTCCCGACTTTACAACGCGTCAATGTCAATCTCCATATTCTGTCGCCTCGAGACAAAGGCCTTCGTCCTGCCCGACGACAAGGAGAGACCGAACTCATAAATCGTGTGCTCGAATCCACTATCAAGTTTCCAATCGTATTTGTGCAGCAAGTGACACAAAAGGACCTTGACCTCATTGGAGGCAAAAAATCTCCCAGGACATGCGTGCTGGCCGTGACCGAATCCCATGTGTGACACTGATGTGCTCACCAGATGAGCCTTGCTATCCATCTTGGGGTCTCCACGCATCCGGAAGAATCGATACCCGTCAAACTCAAGGGGGTCTGGATATACGTCAGGGTCCACCATCGAGCCGAGATCTGCCATACAGCGGTCTCCCTTCTCGAGGACCAATCCTCCAGGAAGCTTGACCTGACTAGTAGCTTTTCGATTCATCGTGGCTAGGAAAACAATTAGTCGTTATTGCTGAGACACCTGGAAGATTTTCCAAACTCGCTTACCAGAAGTCGTCGGCTTGAGTCTCTGCGCCTCCTTGATGACACTGTCCAGCAGCTTCATATTGAATAAAGCGGCCTTAGTCCAACCCTCTTTCCGGAGGACCGTCACAATCTCAGCGCGAACATCCTCCATTAGCTGTGGTCTTACCATCAGTCGAAGCATCGTTTCCGTTGCGAGGTCAGTAGTGGTGTGGATAGCCACAACAGAGAGGCCAAGTTGAGCTCCTACTGGGTCAAAAGGGCTGCCCTGAGACTCCTCCATGACCCATTGAATCGCGTCTTTGTAGGAAGGTTCAGTCCTCCCTTCAGCCAATGCCTTCTTTCTCTCCCATTCTCGCTTCTCCAGTACCGGGTTCAGAACTCGTCGTGCCTCTGCAACTTGTTCTTTGAGCAGTCGACACTGCGGAATGAAGTGGCAGGCGATGTGACGAAGATAATAAGGGTACTGCCGAAGAATTTCTGCGGCTGAAAAGGTGTTGACGCTGTAAGAACCAGTGATTTCAATCCATGCATCGTTGCGGCAGAGTTCATCGCCAAGAAACACACGAGAGGACAGACGAGCCACAAGGTTCAGAAGCGCTTCTTGAAGCGTAATCTCTCGCCATTCTGCTCCTTTTAGTTAAGACTTTTCATATGAAAAGGTAAGGTGGCTTACCTGTCGAAGTTCCGAGAATCAGGCGCGTAGCAAAGTCAGCTTCCAGCGAAAGTGGTGCAGTAATCTCATCTTGACAAGCACGTTGAGTAAGCAATCGAATTTCAGGCGGAATGTTCAGGACGTACTGAGCATCTTGGTGATCTTCTTGTTGATAGTCCTGTGGAGCAGCTGGTCCTTTCGGCCATCAAAGGCAAAGGCCTCGAACCCCGGAATGTCGGGATGGAAATTGTCCACAAAGGCCTCGAGGAAGTCTAGAGAACGCTCATTACGCATCTCATCGGCTTGGTGCGCCGGAATAACAATGAGATCCCCCAAGTCGGTGAACATTCGGTAGGGCTTGCCTTTGAAGGCCTCCCGAGCATTGGCCATCAGACTTCGGGCATTGCTGACGAAGTGTTGTTTGGTCTTCTGGCCAAGAAAATCCCACTTTGGGGGCCGGTTGATGTAGGGAAGGTGGTCGTGGCGTCCGGGTATGGAGACATAAGCGAGTGCCAAGGAGAGGACGACGAAGAGCAGGCCGAGAGCTGACTGTTGCGGCTCTAGTGTGGTGAGCCAGCTGCTCCAGGATAAAGACATGTTAATGTTTGACGTAGTGGATTTGGTATTGAAGTCAAGTTGTCCTCCAAGCTGGTCGGTAGTTGGTAAGCGAGTTCGGGAAAATGATTGCTCTAAGGTTATTTTATACAACATAGATCGGAGTCCTATCACGCCGCGACATCCCGATTATTACCTCAGATGCAGATGTCGGCCCGTCCCTGGACTTACTACCGTCTTTATCAAGGGCCAAGATCTCTGTGTAAAAGGCCGGGCTGTATGCCATCGAGTGGAGTACCATGGGCATCTGCCGCGCACTCGATGTCTGCTGTCAGAGATTTTGACCGCCATGGTCCAATGAGTTCGTCGCATATGTCATCGGAACTTGGCACTGCCATGTATGTCTCCCTGTAACAAGGAAACTATGCTCTCACCGCACTTCAAGAGTCCGTAGTCCGTACATACATACGAGCGTGGAGAGGCACTCCGGTGGGATTCAAGGTGGGGTCTTGAGCTGGCAATGCTCTCGATGGTTCTCACAGTGTGCGTCAGTTAAAGAGCCGTCATGTCCCTTGAACTTAAGCTACGGCCCCTTTGTGGTTTGCCATAATGAGAACAGTGTTCGTGCCATGTCGATGGCATGTCTTAGCTCGGGTTCGTGTGACCGTTACGACGTTTGTGGTTAGGGCGGGATGGTTTTGTTGCCTAATTAGGCAATGTGGGATGGAGGGGCTTTTGACCGGGGCAGATGGAACTTTGATATTCTCAAGGAACCGCAGGACAGGCAATCGGAATGAGGAAAAAGATACCTGAATGGGCCTGCCTGAGGGCCCTCCATGTTTTCCTGCCGACCATTGAGTCATCTTGGTTTATTTAAGCCAAAATGCCGTGCATAAGATACGCCCGTGATGTGTCTGCTTGTCCATTCTTATATAAAGCTGGAGACGTTGGTATGAGATAAAAACAGTACTAGTCAGAAGCGTGGTTTGTTACCAACAGTAATTCCTGAGTTTTCTTTCTGCTCTGCGTCCTTGACACGGTAGCATAAGGAAAATACTTAAGTACGACATGACGGCACCACTGCCGAACAGAAGACCGGCAACTATACTAAGTTGGTTGCTGCCTCTGTATATCTGAAGCTTCCTGCTCATACAACTTTGCAAGCTCTCGGAGAACCCAGCTCATACGTGGTGCGACTATTAATCGGATTTCAGCAACAGGAACCCAAGGATAGATCCGAGTAATACTCACCACCCCAAACCCAAGTATCGTCATAGAGTCCAGCCCAGACACGAGCAAGATCCGCAGCAAGAGAGCAAGATGGAGATCGATCAACGTCAATCTGGCTGAGAAGATAGCGAACGTTATCGAGGACCTTTGTTTCTTCTGGCGTAGTCTTTCCACTCGTAGACTGCAGACATTCGACCGTATGAACCCACTTCGTCACTAGAAGGGCTGACAAGGTCAGTATGAAAACGTCTTCTTCACGGCGAAAACTTTACGAGAGAATCAAGACATACCGGCATCCCATCCCGCCAAAGCATGTTCAACACTCCACTTCAACGCCGCCGTCTTTGCGTGAGCAAGACTCCCGCTCGAATGGGTATCGCAAAGCCTTCCAGAGCACAGTCGACAGCCATGGTCATGTACCCATCCCGCTCTTGAGCAGCGTCAAAGTAGCGTTGCAAGATGATCAGCATATCCTGGCTACTTTCCTGAAAGAGTAGCGAGCGATCTAACGACCGGAAGTTGATGAAAGCTCGGCCGTACGAAACACGCAAAACGGCAAATGCGTTAAACAACAATGGCCCGTCAGCTTCAGTCCACGTGCCGTCGTTGCCATCGCGTGTCTCGGTTAGCAGATCTCTGCACCTCGAAAGAGCAGCCTCTATCCTCTTGGCGTCGGATTGGTGGCTTTCTCGATAGCTTTGCGTCGTTCCGTAGCAGGCCTCTTTCCCGTGGGCGAAGAACCAGACGACGATGGCAACTTGGTGCATCACGATCGACGCCGCGAACGGTGACCACGTCCAGCTTGCGTCTAGATTTGCTTCCTGTGCGCTGTCACCAAATATCCAAGCTGTTGCTTGACGAAGACCTAGAGGCGAAGAAGGCAGTCGTCTCTGCAGAGACGACTTCCATTCAGAAGCACTCGTGGCATCCCATAGCTCATCTTCGGCGGGCATCTCAATGTTACACTCTTCTAGCGCTGCGAAGCCTGGCACAATACCGTAGGCTATGACGAGGAGATTACCGAGAACCATGCAGCAGCACATGAGACTTGATGATGTCAGTCAGCGGCGAAGTCTTCGACAGGAATAGGTGCTCTCACCGCTTGATTGACTCATGTTCGACCCAAGAATGCCATTGAGAGAGGTTCAAGTTCATTGAACCAGGCTTTGCGCGGGCCATTCTTGACCTAAAATCCTGAGATAATCTGTAAGCCTGTTTTGAAGAAATATCTCGAAATCTGCACACGCACTGCTGATAGATGGCCACAGCCGACGAGAGCCTGACGTATCAACCGCGGCTCACTGCTGAAGGATGCGAAGAAGACTAGAATAAACCGCGTCTGGGCCAGTACCAGCGGCCCCTGGTCTGGTGGCGGTGAGTCTCGAGGTCTCGCCCAGTCATCCAATAGTTCTGGGATAGCCTGCAGTCTTTCAAAGTCTATGCTCGCCAGAACTCGTTCGGCTGTGAGATAAAGCGATGAGGCCATCTTTCTCTGAAGTCTGTGGAGGGCACCTATGGCGCATATTCCTAGTACTAGTGGACTAGGTACCTTCTCTAATTCGAGAGTCTGTAGGTGTAGGAAGGGAAAGTGTATGTGGAAGGAATCCACGTAGGAGTTGAAGTATTGCTGCAAGCATGTAACGGCTGGTAATTGAAAGTCACCAAGCTGGGCCTTGGTGAGGTGTGACTCTATATCAGCCAAGCAGTGAGCTCTCATCTCTTCTGTGAAAATGACTTTGTGGTTCTTCGCCGTCGTTGACTTGAGTATCCGTGGTGACGACCTTCGCCGTGGCCTAAGCGCGCTTTGGCTTATTGTATGTCCTTGCGACAGCGTTGGAATTTCTTCAGACCTATCCGAAAAATTGCTTTGGTTGCCTGAGGGTTTGCTTTGAGGCAAACTTGGTACTGGTGGCTGTACCTGCTCGGGAACATCCTCGAATACTGGAGAGGCGAAATGATCAAAGGTTCTACCCAGGAATGGATCGAAGAACTCGAGCGAAATATCGCTAAAATCGAAATTCTCGACTTCGGACATGATGTCATAGCCAAAGTGAGGAATATCCCCTGATACATCTGGCCCGTCGACATTTACCGAAGGCAGGCTACCTTCAGATGACATCTCATTTGATGGTCCTGTACGGCCCTGCAAACTTTGATTCTGTTCATTTGGAGTGGCCATAGACGTTGTGTCATCAACTTGGGCATTCATTGAGGATGACTTTTCTGAAGTAGAGGTTGCACCGGGTTGCGACTGGTCTCGGTGGAAAGTCCTTTCATGGCGAGTAACCAGATCGCTAGCAAAGACATCGTTAGTAGTGAGGTGTTGTTCGAAATCCCAGCTCAGACAAACTCACTTGCGAGCGAAGCGTCGGCTGCATATGCGGCAAGAGAACGGCTTCTCCTGTGAATCTACTTTTCTTTAGCCGAAACTCGAGACTTTTCAGAGAGATCAACCCAACGGCCTCGCTCATGGCGATTGCGATGCTCGCTCCGCTTGAACGTCTTTGGACAGATCCGACATCGGTGCTGAACTCCTGCCTCTTTGCGAAAAGAGATGACAGACATTCCAGGAGCCGTTGGGAACGCCATAGCCGAGATACGCGGTCGATGAACTGGAGGGGTTCGCTTCTGAGTGACGTTGGCTTGATTGTCCACCAAAAGCATGGAGTAAAAGTTTGAAGGTCAAAGTGCCGGTGACGAAAGGACGGACTGTTTAAGCCTCCGTGTCCGATCCTTGGTGTCTCCACAAACCGGGGCCGGCGGGCGGGCCGCTGCAGGCTAATGACGCGCGGGGTAATTGTCCGAGTAAGTCATGCGCATGATCTATGTAAGTCGATGACTATGTAGACAGGGGGGATTTGACGTCGTAATTCAATGAAGGGAGTTGATACAAATTTCTGTTTTCCTTGAGTTTGCCTAAGGGCTTATCTTTCATTGACACAGCGAGGATATTGAGCAGATTCTATATGGAGATATGAACTAGAGATCCACCATGCGAACATTTGATGCCCTTCTTGACCAGCTGAACCAGTGATCTTTATGTACCTGTACCTACTTCTGAATTGAGTGTCGTCTCTTGTCCTCCTTGTACGGCGCAGGCTGCACTGTCTATGTCTCACGTTAGTTGGATATTCTCAAGCTGCGAAAACATCTCCGATGTACTTACCGCCCTGATGATTTTCAAGGGAGATCCTTCGGATCCCCATTTCACCTCAACAACCGTCCCTGGAGCGGCATGCTCTTTGGCAACAATTCCCAATGATACCATCTCCTTGAACCAATAGCTGTAGCACCGAGAAACAGCGCACCCAATCGTCTTGCCTTCACGCAGAACGGTACTGCCAACAACGTTGCCGAGCAAGCTGCGAGGCATTTCCATGTACTCAAAGGGCTCCGGTCGAAAGAGGGACGCGAAAACGTCAGTCACATCCTCCTCGTTCCAAACCAGCGTCACCAGCTGGTTCGGTGGGCTGTCCTTGAGCTTGAGAAGGGCGTCACGTCCGATGAAGTCGTGGTCAAAATTGATGAGCCAGCCCCAGTTCAGGTCGAACGGCGTGAAGTGGTAGGAGACGGGGTCTGCGCCGTGGCTGCCGCTGGCTTTGGAGAGATAGTGGTCAAAGTCGAAGCCAATGTCTCGCGCGAATTGTCGGAACTGGAGTAGTTCCTTGTCGTCTGCGGGCGCGTGTACGGCCGGAATGAAGTCCGCAGCCGGAGTCGCAAACGCGGCTTCAACCTGGTAGGCATTGTTAATAGCTGTCGTTGATAGGGAGACTGGGGCGTAATTTGCTTACGTGATTCACCATCTTTGCGCGAGCACCCAGTTGTCGGATATTGTGCTTCTTGCCAGCGTCTACGATAGAACCGTAAATCTTTTTGGCATCCTTCGTCGACCCCCAAAGCTCGAATCCGAGTTCGCCGGAGACACCTTGCCTCAGACAAAGGAACTTGCTTCCATCGATCGAGAGCTCCTTGTAATGCATAAACTTGATGTCCCTGACACCCTTATCCGTCACCTCATCCAGAAGCTGAACGCTGCGAGGACCTTGGATTTGAAGAAGGAACCAGTCATCCGTGACCAGTTGCAGAGTGGCATCAAATTTCTTTCTGCCCTGTTGAAACTGATACACAAGCCAGACCATCCCGGGACCGCTGGTGAACAAGAAATCATCCTTTCCAAGCATCAAAACCAGACCCTCGCCAACGACGCATCCATTATCCTGGCAGAAGATGGCATGCTTCGCTTGTCCGGGTTTGAAGTTGGGCCAGCGGTTGGTCGAGATGTATTCGAAAAAGGCTTGCGCCTCGGGACCGGTGACGCGAGCTTTGAGCAGCGGCGACCAGTCGCCAATGTAACAGTCCGTCTTCCAGGAGACGCTCTCGTCGATCCAGCCCGAATATTCGTAGGCTTCAAAGGTTGGACCGAAGCGGGACCAGGTATTGACGCTCGGGTCTATAGGAACGGCAGGGGCCAGTGGCACGAAGTGCTTCTCGCTCCCGTCGTCCCACCAAGGTTGTGTAGCTTTCTGGATTTGAGAGTCGGACGTCATCTTGAGATTGAGAGAGTCGTTGCTTGGTACTGAAAAATACGCTTTGGACTACTAATTACTCCTTTGCTATTATAGATTCTCTTCATTCTTGTCTTATCGAATCGGCACCACTATACTTTATGCTTGACATCTTGATAATCGTTCACTCATATTCTCTCCACTCACCGGCGGGAGAATGAAGTCATCAATTTCCTCCTGATGTGCATGAGATGGCGGGTTGAGAAGTCCAAACATCAACTAACATACCCCAATTAGGCAATGCGGGATGTCGTGTGGGATGTCCCCACCTCCGACATGCTACTCCACTTTCTTGTCAGGGGGTGATGGCTCTTGATCTTGGCGACGGACTTGGAAGTTGCCGAATATTGCGTTCACAATTCCGAATTGCCCTGCAGATCTATCTGTGTTACATTTATGTTGTTGTTCACAGTCTATGGAATCGGCTGCATTGAATCTTTAGTCCGTCGGGTCGAGATGTTGTCACTGATGTTGATGCCTAGGACCGAGCCTAGAAGTCATCATGGTAGAGGGGAAACTGGAGAACGTTCAAGAAGACTTCAAGTGTGAGCATGGGCTGAACTCGATGTCACTAATGAAAAAAAAGCTTCGAGCACGGAACGTTTGTCGTAAATAGAATTAAGGGTTGCAACACTGAGACATATGGTTAGATGTAGTGAATAAATCGAGTTTCCTGGCTCTGCTCTCTAATGATGAAAACTATGGCGAACGATCTACCTGGATTACAGTCAGTTTGGACTTGTATCTTGGCACAAATCGTATAGAAGTCTTCGTCTAATTTGAGCTTTTCCGAAACTTCTGATAATGAAATGCTAGCTAGATCTGGGTTGACAATACAATAACACAACAGAACATCCTCTGTCACAAATAAGATCTTGATTTTATACTGAGATGCCTGTCTGCTAACATTGTCTAGTGATTCCACGCCTAACATATTACACTCTCAGCTTTAACCCCCTCAAGGCCCTGACCTCTTCTTCCGAAACCAACGCAAAGTCATACGTCAAAAGCCGCGTCGACGGCTTCACACCATACTTCTCAGCCAACCCATCAACATCCGAAACAGTCTTCAAGTCCACAATAAGCGACTCCTTGACTCCAAATACCGCATCAGACCTCTCAAACGGGTCTCCTCGAAGATACAAAGCTCTATGTCCGCGTCAGAAAGAAATCTTAATATCAGAGGGAACATGCCAAAATGCCAAAGAGAACTTACGTGATGAGACGATCATAGCCAGGCTTATCAAACATGAAATGAAAATGACTAGGCCGGTACCGATGCCTCCCCAACGTCGCCAACAACCTCCCAACAGGTCCATCCCCCGGAATCGGATACGGAACCGGCACAATCGCCCGAAAAAAGAACCCTCCCCCCTCATCGCTCCTCACAACAGCCCGGCCGTCAGGATTCTCATACCCATCATACTGAACATCATAAAACCCCTTTGAATCCGTCTCCCACACATCAACTTTTACCCCCGGAATCGGCGTCCCACGCGTGTCTTTAACCGTCCCCACAACAAGCATCGGCTCCCCATCCCCATCCCTCGAAATCATCTCCCCGTGCGGCACATCCTTCGCCTCGTGGGTATGAAACGGGCCGAGGACGGTTCCCTCCGTCGCCCCGATCCCGGGCGGTTTCGGGTGGTCCAGCGAGTCGACGAGGAGGGAGAGGCCGAGGACGTCGGAGAGGAGGACGAATTCCTGCCGGACGGAGGTGCAGGTCTTGCCGACGTCTGTGAGGAAGGCGACGGCGGTCTCCCATTCTGCGGTGGTGAGGTTCGTTTCGCGGGCAAAGTCGTGGAGGTGGGTGACGAGTTTCTCTAGGAGGAAGCGGGTGCGGACGTCGGCGCATTTGGAGTTGATGGCGTGGACGTTTTCTGTGATGTTGGATATTGTTAGGTCTTTGAGGGGTGGGTGGGAGAGGTCTATCTTGGAGAAGTCCATTGTGGCGGTCGTGAGTGTGTGAGATGGAGATTGACGTCGGATAGAGGTATTGCTGGAAGAAGGCAGAAGGCAGACGAAGAGCAGCTTAAACACATCATGGGAGTATATCAAAGTCAGCTCGAAACTGAATTTATCATGAACAGGCCTTGAAAGCTTCGTCTACGCACCGTCCTCCCGCACTTCCGGGCAGGAGTGTGTGGGGAGGTTTGGCGAAGCAAAAAGACAGACATCTCGCACAACCAACCAACGGGACACAAAATGCTCTTTCATTGCAGAGAAAGCTCAGTCTCCGTTCATCTCGATTCGTTCTAGACCTCCAAGCTACCTCACAGCCCCTGCCCCTCCCCCCGCGACTAATCAACACTACCCGTCCCCGGACATCATCCCACTTTGTTACCCCACAAAGTCAGTCATACGTCCGTGGGCATCCCACATAACCCGTTCTCTGCTTGACAGTTCTCAATGGAGATGGCAAGAAGGGGTTATTGACGTCAAGTACTAGGAGGCACTTGGCGGTCTCCACCAGATTGACTAGATGTGGCAGAACATGCTACTAAGAAACTCGAATAACAACAACGATTATAATTCATCGCCAACTATCCCATTGATGAGGAGTAGTAACACACCGAGCCCCGTGTATCAAAACCTCTTTTCTTGTCTGCCTTAGAGGAACCTCATCTCGAGCATCAACAAAATCAGACCCTCTCATCCACGCCCGTCTCATCAACAATGGCACCCCAAGACAACCATGGTATCAAAAAGGTAAAACCCACACCATCTCACCACAAACCCCCCATATCCAACCCTTCCTCCCTACCCTACACTTCAACTAACCCTCCATCGCCAGGTAATAGTAACAGGCACAGGCCCAACAGGCCTCCTCCTCTCCCTCCTCCTCGCGCAGCACTCCATCCCCGTCCTCGTCCTCGACAAATCCACCTCCCTCGACACCCAGCCCCGCGCAACCCACTACGCCGCCCCCGCCAACCGCGTCCTCTCCCGCGCCAACCTCCTCGCCCGCGTCAGGCAGCACGGCATCGAAGTCGGCGGCGCCCGCTGGCGCAAGCCAGACGGCACCGTCCTCGCCAAGATCGAGAACAGCAGGCTCGGCGCGGAGAACCCGGACCGGATCTCGTGTCTGCCGTTGAATGCGCTGTGCAAGATGGCGCTGGAGGATCTCGAAAAGGAGCCGGCGGCGGAGGTGAGGTGGGGGTGTGAGGTCGTGGGGATTCGGGAGGAGGAGGGCAGGAGAAAGGCGGTGGTTGTTGTGAAGACGGAGGAGGGGAGGGAAGAATTGGAGGCTGATTATGTTGTTGGATGTGATGGTGCGAATAGTATTATTCGGAGACAGTTGTTTGGGGATGAGTTTCCAGGGTATACATGGGACGCAAATGCGAAGCCAGCGGACCATCTACTACGGACTGGGATGCATGCGGCACTCTGTGTAACCCGTTGTAAGTGCCCTTCGTACCCATGACCCAGGTCGAAGACAAAGGGGAAAGAAAAGAGAGAGAGAGAGAGAGAGAGAGAGAGAGAATCCTGTCTGGCACCCATCTAACCTCTCGGCCCTCGGCCTCCACAGCGGCGGGATGGGCCTCACGGGTGGCATCGTCGACGTAGGCGACCTCTTCGACTGCCTAGCAGGCATCCACGACGGCCGAGCCGACGACGACATACTCGACAAGTACGACCACTACCGACGAGAAAAGTTCAAACAGTTCACGAACCCGGTCTCCGAGGCGAACCTCAAGAGGATGGCTTCGGACCCGGACGAGGTCGAGGCCAACGACCCGGGGATCGTCGCCATGCGTGAGGCGGATACAACTGATGAGGCTGCCGTCGCGTTCCAGCTGGTATGTTTGTTTGTTCTTTCTTACCCTTATTCCCTGCTGCCCCCCTCTCTTGGTAGAGTGATGATCTGATATGCCAACTTGTATAGGGTATACTGGGGCTTGCCCATGATATGACGCAGTATTATAAGAAATAGTGACGGCCGGGGTGAGAGACTTCTCAACTATGGGGTTCGCGATATTTCAAAGGCAGACTTGGAAGATGTGATTCGGACTACGTAGAGGGATTGAGATGAACAGACGCGCACAGCCAACTCAAGTTCAGGCTCTGGACACACATCAGTACATATGCATTGATCGTTATAGACAACTACTTGGTTGCTACTGCTAGTGCCCATTATCCGGGACTCAAATCAACGCCTATTGATATGATATGGTGTGTCAACTATCATCTGGATAGTCACCAGTGCATGCACCCGTCCACAGAGCAACCGTCGTCTCGAAGACGGAAATAAGAGTTTGCGAGACGAAGCCTGAGCGTCTGACCGAGCAGGACCTCCAGCCACGATGCTGCCTATCCTGATGGTTCGGAGGTTCAAAGTACCACTATGGCAATCCAACCACTCGGTTGCGTTGCGACACGAGCTTCCGTCGTGTCCGTATGCACTGACATGTCAGTGTGGTATCATCCACGTAAGATTTGCAGCCGTAAGTCAAGCTCGGCAAAGGTTTCCACGTGCCGGCGATGATCATATCGCTCGTGTAAATTCGAGCTCGATGACTCCGTCATTCATCAAATGAACAAGAGCGAGTAAGAATGAAGCAAAAAAGATAGTGTGTTCGTTCCTGAAACAGTACTTCACTCGAAAGATAGTGACATGAAGTGATCTAGCGCATGTACTGAACTACAGAAACCGACACGGAACGTATTACCCACCTGCGGATTTGGGGACCGACAATGCAACGGCGGGTAAATACAACACACGCAATGCGCAAAGATTGAAGGAGAATAAGTCCTGTCGCCGACTTGGGACCGAACTTGGGATGGTCCTTGCAGTGGGGGCCGCCGCGGACGTGCGAGGACCGAATATACGGCGCTGACAGCAGGCGATGTTGTTTCGAGGGACACGGAGAGGTGGCTCGCCGAGATGATCTGGAGAATTGCAGCTCGCTTCAAACGCAATGCAAGATTCGAGATGGTCGGCCGATTATGGAGAGGGATTGGTGATCTACTGATCGACGGAGCCGGCTCATCTTCAAGAGGATCCTGATCCCAGAGCTGCAAGATGGAAACGGCTGTTTTTGGAGAGCGAGCCGAGTTGTCAGACTTTAGAAAGCTGCTCTAGTCTCACGAAACCACGCGCTATTCTCGGCCTGTGGCCATCGTGTAACCCCAATTGGCTTGACGAGATTGGCTGATTGAGAGAAATCTTCGTCCCTTGACGCGAAGGGTTGACACGCCAAGAAAGAGGCACCCACGCACCGTCGCAATGCCGATTCGCGGCGAAGGGGCAAAAGCTGGAGACGTTTAAGCGATCCGCCGAAGAATGTTCGTCATGCAGGCAGGCCATGGAGTTGCGGAGTACGAATAGGTTGCGCTTTGACACGTTGACTTGACGTCGGAGGTGAAGAAGGGTCGTGAGGGTCTTCTTGACGAACGCCGACTGGCACGACGGCAAGGAAACTGATGACATGGAAGGTCTGTCGGTGTGTTTTAGGTTTTGTCAGTTTAGCGCGAACATCAATCAGGACGGGGGCCGCCAGTGTTGGAGATTGAGTCGCTAGAAGGCGGGCTTGGATGCGAGTGGGAATGGGGCCGAGCCCGCTTACTCGAAGGGGGAACTGTTGGTCAGTGAAGCAGGGAGATGGTCGTGTACCGCAAATGTACAGATTGTAAGCAAAGCCGTTGGAATGTCATTGGAAGTGACTGGCGATCACGCGGGGAGATGCAGCTTGCGGTGGTGTGGTGGACTGGTCATGGTGGTGGCGGTCGGTGCTGGTGAAGAGCTCTGGTCACTGGTGGTGGGCCGACACCTTCTCCCGTCGAACGCGTCCGACTTGCACTGCAGGTTGACACGCTAAGCGTCATCGCGCCCGTACGAAGGCGGTGTAAGCCTCAGCAAAGTTTCTGAGAACATTGGTAGAGCTCCATTACTGAGCCAGGTCGTCAGCAACGCGTCGGTGTCGACTCCGCCGTCAAAAGGGGTGGTGTCACAGACCTGCAGGTCCAAACACGGACAATTAATGACCATCGCTAATAAGACGTCGGCATTTGGGGGCCAAGCATATCTCTAAGATGAGAGAGTGCCTCACTGCCTGGTCTCACATTCGAGTCTCTAGAGAGAAATGGCAATGAGTGCCACTGTCGCGGTGATCTGTCACATTGCTCGAGTGGAATATGAGGGTCCTGGGTGCCCGGGGCTCCTGGAATCATGATTTTGACATGAACATCTTTTCCAAAGAAGGGCGCAAACACCGTAGATGACTTGGTAGCGAAGGGGGATGGGCTGTCAATATCATAGGCCTCATGGTGCTCAACGGTCCCTCGCATAGCAGGCCCGCGAGACCTAGACACACAGACTATGTTCCATCCCGCCGTCCTGTAATCCCACGATGAACACTGGCTCCGCTCGCAGGCCGTCAGGTGTGGGAGCCTGGGACTCGGGAGGGGAGAGGCTTTAGTGGTATGAACCACTGGCAGGAGGGTGTTGAGGCAGGCGAATAAACGATGGGCACGAGGTGGCGGAAAAGGTGGCGCAATCCAGCGTATGGCACGGGCCTCTGGATGCTAAAAGTTGGTGTCTGCATCGATTCAGGGGAAGTCCATGGGTATCTGCATGTGCTTTCAAGTGGGCGCAAATGAGTGGGCGTATTCGCAGCGTGAGAATGGATACGATTGGATCGAGGGCGGCCGAGGTAGCGGATGTGTGGGCGGGAAGAAAGGCAAAAGTCGAGCTCGCGACAATAATAGCCACGATAAGACGATTCGGCGAATGGGATATGCCATGTTCGTTGTGGAAGGGAAGCTGACGGATTGCCGGATAATCGTCTTTGAGATGGCGAAAGTTGCAATCGCGTTCGGTTCTGACGTTGAGATGTGTGTGAGTGTGCTCGTGTTGTTGGTCTAGTTGATCCACCATCCAGCTTTTGCTGGTCACTGCTTTTCCTTTTTCTAGGATGGACAGCTTTCCTTCTCGGAACGCGGAGGTGTCAAAGTATCCGCATCGTGAGGTGGGATTGTCGTCAAGGAACGGCCCCGAGAAAGACGAATTGGTAGAGACCCAGGCGGCATCCGTGGATGTTCGTTTTGATAGACAAACATTGTCGGGTCCGCAGTGCGTTGAAGTCGTATCGGTAATGAGCATCCGGCATGAGCAATGCCAGCCAGCCAGCGATTTGGATGATGGCGGACGCTGTGCCGCGTCTTGTTCCCCATTGACGGTTGACCAAGCCATTAGCCAACAGCCCCTGGCGACGGCTTCACAAAGGCCGACGGTGGTGTCTGGGATCCCCTTGGGATTGGCTTCTCCTTTGGGACAAGAGCAGTGGTGGGATGGATGCATCTTGCATTACCCCTGCAGCCCTGTCTCCTCTTGTCCCTTTTTTCTGGACACTTCTGGTCTATGTGGTGGAAGAATGTAAGGAAGGATTGAGGGACAATGCAGGGTGGTGCCCGTCAGAAAAGGAGACTAGTCAAAGGCGGCAAGCCTGCCGTCGGTCGCGGTGTCAAGGTGTCTGGCGCTTGTGATGTCTCGTGTCTCGCAGGCCGGCTGCGTTTTGGGGTGCCACGACGGCGTCCAGATCCTACACTGCCGTGGCGTAGATAGGTTCTCCCAGTCTATTGCGTAAGGATCAACGGCAGCAGGTTCATATCGATGATGGTTGTGGCAGATTGTTTCTTTTGCATTGCTCATCTGGCTCGGTTTCCATCATCCATGGCGCGAAAGCGAAGCGAAGCGGTTGTCTTTCAAAGGACCCAATGGCGTTTAGGAAATGAGGATGGCAACGATTGGTGGGTTTGAGGGCGGCTGGAGAGAACAGGACGTGCTCTGCAGAGAGAGATTGAGATGAAGCGGTTATTTCTTTGTTCTTTGTGGACGGTCAAGATGACGAAGGCGAGTGAGCATACTTGATCAAAAGTATCGGTAAGCCGGGAAAGTGATAGACTACTCCGTAGATAGTAAAGAAAGAGTGACGGAATATGGAGAAAAAAGGCGATAAAACAATACTACCAAAAACAAAAGAAGAAAGGAGGGGTTCACTGCTAAATGGGGGTACTCCGTAGAGGAAAATGGGAAAAGCAGTGAAAAGGGGAAACCTTGCAGTTGCAGCAGACGTGGAGTGGACTCTCTCTCTTTGCCCATTCGGGCCAGTTTGGTTGTGTGCTTTCCTCATGTTCCCCAGCAGCAGCCAAGGGCAACGGCGAGAAATGACATGGAAGGTGCGTCCTGACGAGTCCGGACCACATCAAGCACATGTCGCAAGGCCCGTGACATCTCTCAACTTTCCATTTTTCTGTGGGTTTCTACCAAACCTAGGTAAGGCACTTTGGGTACCTCGTCTTGCGAGGAAGTCTCCGTTCGTTGGCTCTTTCCTCCCGTCGTTTCTCACGGTTGCGGATACGTACATACTTGTAATGTGGTGGATGAGGCAAGTGCAGCTCGAAATTTAAGATACCTTAGTGGAGGAGAGAAGGCACTGGTGGGCGTGGCAGGTGCGGAGGGACATGGGATGCCATAAAAAAACATGGAAGGAAACTCCATTCGTCTGGTGTTTCTTCCGGTATTTCTGCATCGGTAGGATGTTTCTTCAACCTGCTTCGTCAACCATACGGGGCACCAACTACCTTATCTAGGTAGTCTGCAATACTTGCCCGTACATATATCGACTAATAAGGCAAAGTCAGACGAATATACGGTCGTCGTCGTCGTCGTCGTCGTCGTCGTCGTCGTCGTCCTTATTCAGCATCGGATATGATGATGTGGAATATTGATGTCCGTGCTCCCTATTGCTCTTTCCCTTGCATATCGATATTAATGTTGTTATCGTCTCGTCTGGTGTTTCTCTTGCCTGGGCCCCGACTTTTTGACAGGGACAGGGACGCTCCGCAACACCGACCGAGAAGAGACGCCAGCACGAACGTCGATGGACCGGCGCATTCAAACTCCCGTATCACTTGTATCCACTTACAGAAAACTCCGTACTCCGTACTCTGCATCCATCCAGAGGAAGGAATAGGGAGTATATACAAAAGCATTTTGGTTCAGGCCGTGTCGCATGCGCTGTGTAATTACAATGCCCTGCCAATATGCAGGTCCGCACAGAAACACGCAAGAGAGAGTCAAGGCATGCAGCATCATCAGCAGCAACACGGACGCTACGTCTAATTACCTGACAGAATATGGATCCGTTCTTGACTTTGTTACGGATACCATAATCCGAAATTCTGCAGACCTTCCACGTTGATACCAGCCGAAAAAGACAAAGGTCTCAGGTTCCATCCATGTCCCGTCGGGAGGACCACAGTAATACTTGCCTGAGATATTGTCCGTTGTTCATTTTCTAGCTTGATTGACTAGGTTTCCTATTCGTAGCAGTCCCGGATCTCATCCCCATCTGTGTTCTGTGACTGTCAAGTATGGTCCATGGATGTTTAACCCCTGCCCGGTCTTTCTTCTAGTGTACTACGCAGGCTGCCCATCAACGAGATTCCTTGTCATGCCTTGCTTGACCCTAATTACTCCGTACCTTCCTGGTGGTACCTTAATTACCTCGACTTGGAGCTGGTGTTTGCAGGTACCTATCCGTACCTTACCACGTATCCAAGGTAGTGAATTGCTTGTCGCCATTCCTCCTCTGCCCTTCTGCTTCTTTTCCTTCTTTGCACTTTTCCCACGTGTGTTTCGTGGCTTGTTGTTCATCAATAATACCTTATTACCAAACCGACAAATCGGACCTCCCAGATACCTTGCAAAACTTTCTTCCGCACTTTAGGTAAGTAAGCCAAAAGTCAACAAACCCATCCATCCATCCATCATCCATCCACCCGTCTCGCCGTCTCCCTTCTCTAACTGCTTGTGCTTCAAGCAACCAAGCAACCGACCACCCACCACCCCCTAGTGCCCTGGCACCGCAAAACATCCGAACTGTGACGAATGCACACCTGCATCTACCGTCCCTTACCGCACCCCATCCAACCTTGCCAGACGCATACCTACTCCGTACGGATACACCACGCTTCGCCTACCTCTTCCACTTGGACTTGGTACACTCCAGTCTCCGCATACAGAATACTTCCAGCTATATCCATGTCTACCACGCAGTCCATACTCTGACGATCCAATTCGAACTAATAATACTTCTTAACCCTGCGCTCGACCACTGCCAACACAACCTCGACCTGTGTTGCGCGCATCTGCGGATACCTCCCAAGCTAGCAGTCGCACCGTCGCCGTTTTCTCGTCGCTAGCACAAGACACAAGTGAACCACTTCACACACCACCACACCCTCACCCTCGTCCACGTCCTCGCTCTTGTCCTCCACCCCTCGCCCGTCGACGGCCGATCACCGCCATCCATCCGGGACCTAGCAAGTCCTAGGTCAGGGGAAGATTGAGGTAGCATCCATCGCCTCTTTCGGAGCATCGTACCAACTTTCAAGGCCCGTCACTCTACCCCCAACATTCGCCTACTCTATACCCGGTCTCAATACTACCACTACTAGTACGAATACACGCTACCGACGACGGATACTAATACATAATCAAACCTTCCCGCGCACATTTTCCCGTTCCTCGTGGCACTCTTGGCCCTTGAATGCCCACCCGCCCATGCCAAACGGGGGAAAACGGCAAAAGCACCACCAGAGAAAAAAGCAACCTGAACAGCTGCCCACTTCAGAAAAGAAACATTGCTGCAACGTCGTCCGCTAACACCTGACACCACCCCCAAAGACCCAAAGAAAGGGTCCAAAGGGGACTCGCTCGAGTCTTCATTTCGGCCACTCATTACTCGGTTGGGACTCGTTCACCCCCGGGAGACAAAGCCGACCCGCGACACCGAAGTTCGAACCCGGCCTTGTGGACATTGCGACGCCTGAGAAGCCCACTTTGACCGTCAGTCTGCCTGTTCAAGCCTGCCCGCCGCCTGCTGTTCAAACTTCAAGGCCCTCCCTCCAGGCTCTGAATCCTGTGAGCCCGCCGGCGGACATCGACTGATTCTTACGGCGCTGCCATCGCCGTCGGATTGGATCGCTTGACCTACTGGCGTCGCATTGGATCAACCGCGTTGGACAATATTGGGGCGCGTCCCGACTCTTGTTCAGCGGCCGCACCTTGGCATCTATTTGGCGCCGGCCTGCTTGCTGCTACTACTGGCGACTACTACGGCACCTTACTGCATATGCGCCTTGCGCTTGCGCTTGATCGGATTGGATCTGGAAATGACTTGAAAACCCTTTTCGACCCCCACGATACCCTTCCGCCCCCCTCTCCTTCATCATGTACGCCGACACCCCGAGACGTTCCAGTCGTCGCCGTCCCGACCTCAACATCAACACCTCTCCTCCGCCCGCCGCCTACTCGAACAGGCCTGCCGCCGTTGTCGCGTCACGGGGAGAACCTACAACTGCGCCGCCAGTCCCTCAAACACCACCACCAAGTAATAGGAACAGGCCGCCGCCGCCGCCTACTTCGTCCTCGTCCGTCGCCAAGGGCAAATCCAACAGTTCTCGGGCACTACGAGGCCCTGCCCTCTCTCGCCATGCCGACGACTCTTTCTTGGTAGACACTCCCGATTCGCCTGACAGCTTCGACATGTCCTCGAATAAAGAAAACGATAATCCCGACCAATCTCGCCCCCGCGACTCCCACGATCTTTCATTGTCCCCGCGAAACGTTACGCGCGACTCCCTCATGGCCAACATGCTCATGTCTCTCGACCAATTCTCCATGGGTGGCCCAGTCGGTGGCCCCTTTGGCAGTAGCCCGCCAAACATGCATGACGAGCCTTCCCAGCAGTACCAATACGATACCGACGGAGACGGTTTCTCTAGATCAGTGCGAGGTGGCCGCGCCGGACACACATACTCCTACAGCTCCGACTTTGACGCCGACGATGCGAGCAGAATATCCTCACGGGGTAGGAGGAGCAACAGTAGTTCCAACTTCCAACCTGGTCTGCACCGCATCAGCAGTATGCGGGAACCGCTGCGAAGCACTGCCAATTCCCAACGCCACATGCACTCTCGAGGTGGGAAGGGAAGCACAAAGAGTAGCAGCTCCAACAGCATTGATGCCGGCTATGCTCAAGTTCTCAGTAGCACAAGGTGGGCTTCCGGCTTCGGTGGCAGATCCTCGAGCTTCGACTATGGTCACCGCCCGCCAGCCCTGCAGGCCACACAACATCAAGCTCAAGCGAACGGAGCTCCATGGCACATTGAATTCTCCAACACCTTTTTCACCGAGGATTACGATGCCGCGCCGACGCCCACGGTGCCTGGCGGGCCCCGACGCATGATGCCGCCCGTGACCCCCCCTGCTGCGACCATTCCACAACCGCCCATGGCCGCATCCACGTCCGCAGCCGCACATGCACCATCGACTGTGGCTGTGGAGCCAGCCGAACCGCCGCCCATTGTCCTCGAACGCAAACGGTCGAGTCGGTCCGCTAAAAGCACGTCGACATCCCGCCGAGCGGACAACAACAACAAGTCCAGCACTCCACGAGAAGAAGTGCCCCCAATGCCTTCATCTGTTCCGGTATCTTCAGCTGCGCCAATATCGTCGCCAGCGACCGCACCCGTCACGGCATTCGAGTCTGAGTCGGCACCCGCGCCACACGTGGGCTACGGCAAGACAAAAGAGCCCGTGCACGCAGCTACAATTCCGACACAAGCACCGTCGCAGCAAACAAAGAAAACCGGGGTTTTCAGGCGAGTCTTCGGCTCGTCTAGAAGCAATGCCTCCAACAACCCGCCCGAGACGCAAAATTCCACAGGCATAACGTCGTCAACATCTGTGGATTCTGTTGATCAGAGGTCCGGGAACCGATCTCTACACGTTGCCAACCAGATGAAGCCATCCGCCCCCGCCCCGCCCTCGAGGGATACATCTTCGTCCCATTCTCATCATCACGTGCTGCAAAAGAAACCGAGCTCCTTCTTTCGTCGCAGAAAGAAGTCTGTGTCCGCCGATGAGGTCCCTCCTGTGCCAGTTGCTGCCACTCTCGAACCGCCAATGCCCCCTCTGGTGGCCCCGATCCAGTTGCCCATCACCAAAGACAAGCTTTCTGCGAAACCAGAGCCCAGCCCAATCAGCAGTCTGCGCAGGGTTATGAACCCGTATCTTAAAGGCAGCCCGGTGACGCCAAATACGCCCTTGACACCCCAATCTGCTCCCGTGCAACCTGCCTACTCCGAAATGACCTCCGATCCCGCTCCAGCTTCAAACGGTGAGAGGGCCGCCGAAGAACAACCACGATCCTTCTCCCCCGAGTACGACCCGAGTCCCAATGCACGGATAAGAGAAGTCCGCTCAGGATCTCGTGATGATGACGATGATTATCATCCAGAGCATGAGCGCCGGACCGATACGCCCACTAGACCGCCCCCGGAGCCTCCCATATCGTCCGAAAAGCGAAACAATTCCTTCCTCGATATCGATGGCAGTGACAATGAGGCAGACACCGAGTCGAAGCGAGGCAAGACAAAGAGGGATAGGAGCCACAAATCTGGCAAGACGAGCAAAGAACCATCTCCGTCCCGCAAGGGGACCTCAGACCGAAAGGATGATACCATTAGAGGCAGGAAAAACAACAGACTCGCGGTCGCTCCAGCAGACTCGGATGATGAAGGCAATAAATCAACACTAATCTTGCCAATGGAGGGTACTAGGTCTGCCAGCCGAGCTTCAGGGTCCACCACCACCGAGTACAAGTCTGCCATGAGCGGCACCCCTAGCGTCCGAGTCGAAACTACAGAGAATAGCCCCAAGGTCCTTGGCACATTTGAGGCTATGAGCACCAAGCCTCTGGATGAGCCCGACTTCGTCGTTGGAGACCCAACAGAAGACGACCGCCAAAAGGCCCAAAAGATCTATGATGGTAACGAGGACTTCATCCAGAAGGAGAAGGCCGCTGCATGGATGGGTGAAGAAGGCCCCGTCCGGCAGAGGACTTTGCAAGCGTACATGGATCTGTATGACTTTGCCGACAAGAGCATTCTCCAGAGTCTCCGCTTGATCTGCGAGCGCCTTGTCTTTAGAGCAGAGACACAGCAGGTTGATCGTATCTTGGTTGCCTTTTCCAAGCGTTGGTGTGATTGCAACACCAACCACGGATTCAAGGCATCCGGTATGTTGCTACTTTTGCTTCCAAATCATCAAGAACACAAACTAACGTTATACAGACGTCATTCACACAATCTGCTACTCAATCATGCTGCTCAACACTGATTTGCACCTGGCTGACATCGAGCACAAGATGACGCGGAGTCAGTTCGTCAAGAATACCATGACTACAATCACACAGGCGGTGATTGAGGCGGCCCCTGATGCGTTTGAGCGGCCGACCATTTTACCGGGTAAATCCAACAGCGCTCTTGGAGGCGACGATTCCAGACCGTCGATCGAAGAGCGGTTCGTTTCGCGC
The DNA here is from genome assembly GCA_014706365.1 of Colletotrichum australisinense (nom. inval.). NCBI lineage: Eukaryota > Fungi > Ascomycota > Sordariomycetes > Glomerellales > Glomerellaceae > Colletotrichum > Colletotrichum australisinense (nom. inval.). The sequence goes on from JABKAN010000003.1 coordinate 5,727,512, forward strand.
CGACTGTCGTTCCGACCGCCGCCGAGAAACGAGGGAGACGGGTCCGGAGACCACTGCCACGACGAATGCGGGCCCTTGGTCAAGTCACCATTCGACGGTTCGATGCGAGCCTGGGAAAGCCAGGTCGAAGTTGTCCTCAAGGACATTTACGCCTCGATCCGCGACGAACGATTGCCTCTCTTCGGTGCCGATCCGTCCAAGAATCTGGCGCCCAACACCCAGAGCGGTCTCTCTGTTATTGGTATGCTGAAGCGAACGCCTAGCGTTCTGAGTAAGGCCCCGTCTGAGAGTCAGGCATCTATGCGTGGGCGCATAGCTGAAAATGGCCGTGCCAATTCTTCCAGATGGAATTCGAAGAGCAGGTCACGACCTCGTATGGGCAATCCGGGCTTCTCTTCGTCGCGAACGAGCTTCGAGGACGGAAATTCCATTTGGAGCCCTACAATATCATCGGCAACGTGGAGTAAGCTCTCGCTGGGCCGAACGCAAACATCGATGTCTGTGGATTCGCTCAGCTCGTCATTCCGTGGAGGCGACTATCAACAGTCCATCGGATTTGCCAACGCCCTTAGCCAGGCCGTCATCCGTGACGATGAATCCTGTCTCGGGAAGGAGCCGTCCATCATGAGTGACGAACTCAAACCCGCGCAACTCCTCGACGACGAATCGCTCGAGCTCGCCGGTCCTCCGTGGGTAAAGGAAGGCATGGTCATCCATAAGCACCATCTTGACGGCATTGAGAAAAAGGCCAAGGACCGTCACTGGAACGAGGTCTTTGCCGTCATCCAAAGAGGCCAAATGAGTATCTTTTCCTTTGGCACTAACAAGACAGGACGCAAGGGCCGCAGTCGCAATGCAACAAAGGGCCCGGCCATTGTGGGAGGCGGCAACTGGCAGGAAAATGCCACTAACCTGGGCACCTTCAGCCTCCGACAGACTCTAGCATCTACTCTGCCACCGCCTGGTTACTCGAGAGCTCGCCCTCACGTTTGGGCCCTCAGCTTACCCACGGGCGCTGTTCACCTATTCCAAGTCGGAACCCCCGAGATTAGCAAAGAATTCGTCACTACAGCCAACTACTGGAGCGCGCGCTTGAGCACACACCCTCTAGTCGGCGGCATCAGCAACATCGAGTATGGCTGGAGCGACGCCATCATTAACAACGCACTGGTGACGGCTATCAACGAACAAACCGTGGGACCGGCGACTGGGCGCCAGCGCTCTAACTCAAGGCCCGGAAGCAGCGCCGCCGGAAACCCTCGACCTAGTATGTCGAGCTTCCGCTCAGCTGCTTCACTCGACCACGGCTCCGGAGGCCCTTATAGCTCAGCCAGCCGCGGTAATAAGCTGCCTGGTGACAGGATCCATGTCGCCGAGTGGGCGCCACCAACACAGAGCATGCGGCCCAGCAACCTACCAGAAGAGGAGCAGCTCGAAAGTCTCCTTGCCTACGTCAAGGGCATCGAAGATGAACTTCAGACGCACAATCAGCTTCGCAGCCCGATGCTGCTCGCCTTCACACCCCGTGGCAACAACGCCGTTCGCGCCATGGCAAACTGGGAGCGCAAGAGTGCCTACCTCCTACGGGAGATTGTCAAGTTCAGGACATATGTCGACTGCTTGCAACAGGCTGAAACGCGCAAGACTGAAATCTACGGAGAGAGAGATTTGGCTCGCAGAGCCGCGAGGGGAGAGTTGGATGAGGGAGAGATTGAATTCGACGTCGAACGAGACACGCCAATCAGGACTTAGATGGACTTGGTGCATACACTATGCTACGGAGAACGAGGACGGGGGTGTTTGGCAGGGAAAACATGAGCGGTTCACGCGCGCGCAGAGAGCCGAGCCCACGACGATATGACCACATTGGACTCTAGGAGTTTGAGTTTGGGTGGGCGTGTTTTGGGTGTTGGTTTTGGCACACACATCATCTTTTGTTTTGTCTTTTTTGTTCACTTCTTTTTATTTGTACAAACATAGTTTGATACCCAGACTTTTGTCAACGAGCCCGCTCCCACGAGGTAGTCTACCGTTCGACGGCAGGGAGCCGCGGGGAGAGGGGTCATTTTTTCTTTTACTTCACAGTGGCTTCGGGTGTTTCTCTCATTCCGTCTGGTGGGAGATGTGCCTTGCCTTTATAATAGATAGGGAGGGGTTTCATCATGACACGGAGGTCCGGCGGTCTCACTGAGCGAGGGAGTTTTGCAAACACAACACGGCACAACACGGCCTTGCTCGCATTGGGAGGAATTGGCTCGTCTCTGATTAATGAGGTGTAAATAGTAATACGGAGCAGGAGGATAAGAAAAAAAGATACAATGGGGAAACAACTTTGGTTCAACATGCTCTTCTTCGCCTTGGTCTGATGTATGTGTCCGTGAAGTTGGGAGCCGGGAGGCTCTGGTCGAAGGGGCGGGTATGGTCTACGACGGCTTCCCACTTCGGCTCTTTGGTCCCCCTTAACACATTGAAAGTGTTTACGGAGTGATGCTATCTCATCGTCTGTTCCTCTCATCAACTTCACGACGACGATTGAATCAGCGTTCATCTACTGGAGTTCATCCTATGTCAAATGAGTTACGTCCAATTGGTTGGGGTGTTCCTCCGCTATCCCCCGCTGGGGGTGTGTGCGTGGGGCTCCCGGGGATGAGTGAACTGCTTGCTTGCTGTTCTTTCACGTCATCCATCCACTCGGCATTCGGTATTTTTTACCCCACCGTTTTGTTGACCTCCAGCTCACGGCTCTCTGATCTTCGACTATCCTACCTACAGTAGGGTTCCATCTGAATTGCCAACCCAATTGATTACTCGAAATATTCACCGCGGTTTCGAAGACACTTTAGTAAATCTGTATTGATTCCTTCCAAAAGGTAAGCTGAATCTCTGTTCAAGCAAACGGAACCCCCCCCGCAGCGAAGACTCACGGTCCTTTCACGTGTCACAACACATACACAGCGAAACTGACAAACTTCCTCTCCAGGCAACACACACATATATCCCCTAGGACTCGAAGTTTCAAAGAAAACATGGATCCTTCACAAAGCGCCAACTCCCTCCCGCCGGAAGCAATCGCCCTCGCGGGGCGAATGTACGACGCCGCGCGGAAAGGGGACCTCGCCATCTTCCAGCAGGCGTTGCCGGCTGGGTTGCCGGCGAATATGACGAATGAGAAGGGGGATACGTTGGTATGTACTTTATACTTGGCCTGGATTCCGAACCACGAAAGGAGAAGAAAAGAAGATGGAGAAGAATGCCTTTCTTTGATTGCGTTAAAAAGGACTCTTGCTAATGCATTTTCTTTCTCGATGTGTGTAGCTCATGCTCGCCGCGTACCACGGACACGCGGACCTAGTGAAGTTGCTCATCCAGCACGGGGCCGATGCGAATCGGCTGAATGATCGGGGGCAGAGTCCGCTTGCTGGGGCGGTGTTTAAGCAAGAGGATAAAGTTATCGAGGTTCGTTCCAGTTTTCTATTGTGTTATTGGTTATTGCCTTTACCGATTGAATTTCATGGCCTTTCATTCCATGCCCGGTCTCCATGGTCAATGCCATTTTCACTTTGCGGGCAAAATTCTCCATCTAACATTGTCGATATTAGGTTCTCCTCGAAGGCGGCGCGGATCCCGACTTTGGTGCTCCGAGCGCGCTGCAGTGTGTTGCTATGTTTAAGCAGGAGGAGAAGTGGCAGGCCAAGTTTGAGGCGGCGAGTGGAAGGGGTAAAGCTGTTGCGCAGGAGTGAGAAGTTGCTAGTATGATTCATTAATGATACCACGCTTCGATCTGTAAGATGAACCAATCTTAGGCTCAAATAGAGTTACTCGCGTTGAAGTTTTCAATCGATTCTTCAAGCTGACAATACCAAGAGGGACCCAATAAAGGGCATGTTACAGTCGTGGTTTCCTACTCAAACGAAGTAATTCCCGGTCAACAGATGCGTCATAGATTCAATAGGCGCGGAAGCCCATTTTTGCCTTCAACACCTCAAGAATCTGCTGAGGCCTCTTCTCTCTAGACAAGGAGAGCTTCTTCGCATTTAACTTCCTCCAATGATGGCTACGAAGCAGTGTACTTCATTGTCCCTGCAAAGGCTTCTGTCCATACACAACATGACTAAATGCAAACGAATCGTAAGCAGCATTCCCAAGCCAACCAAGAGGGCGGTCACGAAAAACTCACTGATCAAACATGGCGTGGAACAGCCCCCGCTTCAACTCCTCCCTCACACCCTCCAACATGCCCAAAACATCCTCCTCCGTCCGCCCCAGCACCCCGCAAAACAGCCTTAGAGTAAACCCTTCCAGTCCACTCAGAAGCTGGCACAAATTGTGCGTACCCACGTCCTTGAAGTGACGGTCCTTGGGCCACGGCCCAATCGGCGCCTTGAATCTCTTGTGCACCACGTTCTGGAACCCGGCCTCGTTGACCCAGCGCTCGAGTTGCGGACCGGGACGGGCGGTGCGGCCGATGGATTCGCAGGCTTGGACGAAGTCCTGGTTCCAGGTGTGCGTGACGTATTGTGCGGTGTAGGTTCCGTCGTCGGAGTAGTAGAGGCCGTCCATGTCTTGGAATTCGACCCAGCCGCCGGGGTTGAGATGTCTGGAAGGTATGGGGGTGTGAGCGAGGTGATGGTGGTGTAGCATTGTGAACTTGGGATATTGACGTACTCGTAGGTATTTTGCACTAGTTTCGGCCAGTCTTGGATGGAGACTAGCATGTATCGGACAAAGATGTAGTCGAACATTCTGTTGCCCACCCATCGGCTTTCCACATCGTCGATTTCGAATTTTACATTGTGGGGTACCCTAGGAATTGTCAAGTCGTCTAAGTTCTGCAGTTGTCGATGGAAGGCTCACCATGGTGGTTGAACAGCGCTCAAATCGACACCAATGATCTGTTATGCGTCAGATACAAGTTCAAGTCATTTGCTTCAACTTGAGTAAGGAATTATCTAATCGCATCTTACCTCGGTATTTGGGAACCTGTCACCCATTTCCACAGACCCTAAGCGAAGCAAACACTCAGCTGTCTGCTGGGCATGCTCATCTTGTAGGAAGGGAAGGCTTACAGATCCCTGTCCCCGTACCGATATCTAGTATTCTGTGCAAATTCTCTTTGACCAAGGGTGCTAAGTAAAGTTTGTACCCGATCGACTTGAACATGAGGCCGTGAGCCATATCCATACGATCAAGTTCGGGCTGGGGAATCGTTAGCAAGTTGGCATGCTCGGATGTGCGAAAGGTTCTGTCGAGTGACTGACATCATCATTTGGGAAGGCGTATACTTGATTCATGTATGTCAGCATTCATACTAAAGACGTTTGTGTATACGTGGATGAGGGACGGCATACCACCCGCCCTGTAAGCGTGATATCGTCGTCCATACTCTAGAGGATAGTTGACAATGGATGAAGTCATTGACCTTGTGTATGTTGACCTATTGAATCAGCTTGGACTCCCAAGTTTACAAATCAGGAGGCTGTACATTTGTTCGTCCATTGAGGAAACACCACTGTCCGTCTACATCATGTCGTCAACGACGTTGTCCTCAAATTGCAGCAATAGATATGAATGTTCCCCAGACGAACCGCATATCCATCATCAGATGGGAGATCCGAGGCCTGGCCTGGACTGGGCCAATCAATATCCATATCCGACATTTTTCTAGAAAGTTTCATGAATCAAATGAAGTTTCTCTCGGGTTCTGACGCAGAGCTGCGGCGTAGAACTGCGCAGTTGGAAAGAATACAGAGGAACCAACCAACAGATCTGGCCACAAGGGGAGCAACGCCGCTTTTGAGGCCTTTAGAAGCGCCCATGTAGCCACGAAACCAATGTAACAGGGATTCGAGATTCAATTGCCGCAATTGATTGGTGTGTTGAGTGATCACAACCCGCTTGTTGGTGCAGGTACGGCGCAGGATGCAGAACACATTTCCAGATCGGGGTACCATGTCACCCACAAGTCCGCAACCCCGATCGGCTTTATTGATTCAAGAATACTTTGGCGTGTGTTGGGGAGTTGGCGATTCACAATCGACGCATATCTGGCCTGCTCCCCTACCCCTCTTTGCCAAGACCTTGCGACGACGCGGCTAGCGAGCTGAGTTGGAAACTGCCTTTGGAGAGCATCGCGACAGCCTTTGAGATAAGTAGCCATGAATATGGGATATTAGAATCTGCATCATGAAATATCCAGAATTTGTCATAGACTGCTGTGATTTCAACAAGTGCTGGCCAAGAAGGCTCTTGGTAGGAGAGATTCAGTACGAGACGCATGTTCAAAGATTGTCCCAAGAAGTAGAGGTGTGTGAGGAAAAGCTCATCATCTATGATTTATCGACAAACTAAACACTAACAATGTTTGATTCAGTTGCGTTAGTTGCGCCATAGATTCAACTACATGACGTATCGACAGCACTTGAGCGAGGGTGACGGGTTCAACCAGGGCGATGGTTTCCAACAAGAGTCGGTAATGGACTCTGATTAAAGTGCCTTGGTGCAAAGGTCAACTGCACAAATTGCCACTTCTATTTCTCCCAAGAACTACCTCTTGAATTGGGAAGTCTTCGCGGAGTGTGGACTGCTGCCGTTCGAACCTCTTTGAATGCGATACTAAAATTCGACAAAAGTCAGTAGTGTCATATCGCGCTTTGATACCAAATGACTACTTTACCGATTTCTCTTTTGTCAACTTCACTTTTCCGAAACCGCCCACGTTAGCCAATGTGGATTTCGGAAGTTTCATAATTTTAGATACTTGCTGTTCGTAGCTCCAAAACTGAAGATATTTTACAAGAACATCGCAAGTAGACCTAGTTTCGCCCCCAACAATCCTACTTTACCCCCCTAAGTACATTAGTAATGGGCAAAATCAACCTGCATCGTAAATGTCCTCAAAGCAACATATTCCATAGCCGACAGTGGGCCGCGAGGAAGGGAGGATACAGCAGTAAATTTCTTAGCCTTGAAGCGCCACATTCCGCATACGAATCCATCACATACTTTCGCGCAGCTGGCGACAACAAAACGCGACGAAGGGTTGATCCTCGAGAGGTTGGTTATAGTAACATTCAAGACTCACTAAGCCATCCTCGTAATATCTCCATTACATGTACTGCTAAACTTGCCAGCCCTCGATCGAGTATCTCGCATGGCTCAAGAACCTCTGAGATTAAGGTAGCCATTAACATAAGAAAGCGTCGCAAGCCGCGATGATCGACACGGGGCGCTGCACTGCCTGTCTAAAAAAAGTGCCCTAGCTAATCAGAAGAGCCACAAGCATCCGTAGATTTGGGGTGTAAAGTCAAATGGGTAGATCCAGCAGCGTACGCGTGACGTTGGCCTTGGCTTTCCACGAATCAAACATCTTGGCAAGGTGGCTTAAAAGGTTATTTTCCCAACGTCACCTAGAACTTCACTGCCCTCTTCGAACGTAATCTTGGTTTATCACTCTGAAAGAGTCACTAGGAATAATGAGACACGCATTGGATTTATTTCTACTCATGGATGTAATGTGGCACAGCTCTGTGCGGATGCCCTGAAGACTCCTCAGTCGATGCTCATAATTAGGTTTCTATTTCGATCAAATCGTCTGAAAGTCGTCTGGAGATCAGTATACAGTTCTTAGGTATCTCTCTAGCACCCAAGAGGTCGGTGACTTAACCCTCACTCTAGCTTCCACGTCATCCCTGTATTATCAAACCATTCTTCAATGGCTGTTATTGCTTCTTTGTACTCAACCATGACTGTTTCCTTGGGCGCGAATGGCGGAGGTTTATCCCAGGCGTGCTTCTCAGCCTCGACAACACGTGTGCTGACCCGGCGACCGCGGGATCTTACTCTCTCCGCAAAGGCCTTTCCCTCCAATAGCAACATGTCATGCTCGCACATGCACAGGTGTACAGGTGGCAGGCGATCTATCATCTCATCTGTCATAAGACCGGGCGAGAGACGCGGATCGCCACGTTCGGACCTTGGTCTAGGGGGATATATGTACGACGCATCGAAAAGGTCAGTCATGCCCTTGGGAAGAGTCATTTCTGGCTTTCCACATGTCTTGCGCTTCTGGGGCCTAGTCATGGTCCAATCCAAGAGCGGGTAGAACAGGACTATGCCGGAGATGTCGGGAACAGGTAGTTTAAATTTGTATCCCCACCGATCAGGGTCCTGGAGAATGTTCCAACTGGCAAGGGCCAGTGTGCCTCCAGCCGAGAAACCCGACAACACGACCTTGTTTATGTCGATGCGGAATTCTTCGGCACGTGCGACGATCTGAAGAATAGAGTCGGCGGAGTCCTCCACCGGTGTGGGGAAAGGGTACCCCGGGGCCAGACGGTAGCTCACGGAGAAGACGACGGCATTGAGGGCCGTGGCTACGGCGCCAGCCCAGCGGGCATCATCAGTGCCCTGTCCGAGGATGAAGCCCCGCCGTGAAAGTTGATGACCGCAGGGATCTTGCCGGTGGGTTTGCTGGTGGAGGTGGTGGGAGGAAGATAAACATCGACCCTGATCTTCTCTTTGCCGGCCCACTCTGAGAGGGTAGAGTCTAGCCAGATGACTCTATTCGCAGCCGGTGGGACGGGAGCGGACAGGTTCTGCAGGCCGAAGGCAAAAGCGGCCCCCGAGCGCAGGGCAACGGCATTGGCCGTCAAGCGCCATCGCGCGATATTCTCGAGTGGATTGTCGTACTCATCGTCGGAAGCGCCGGCTATGCTACTGGCGACGCTATTGGCCTTGCTCGCGGCCTTACTCTCAGCCTTTCGTTCTTTCCTACTGGCTCTACTCTCTTTGGAGACGTTGGAGATGTTGGAAATGGTGCGAGTAAGCTTGCTCTGCAGCATCGGGAACGCGGACTGCGCGGAGCGCGTGCGGGACTCAGGAGGATTAAGCTAGTGGGTATTGGTAAGGCTGGCAGGCAGCGAGGGGCGATCGGACATTCAAACGGACAATGAATCAAATGTCTCAAAGGTTGCGAGCGGTGAGAGGGTCAGGTAAACAGTGGTGTACCGGGTGTGTCGGAACGGGTTCGATTGATAATAGGTCGATAGGATGAGAGAGAGGGATGGGAGAGATGGGAGGATGGGAGAGAATGTGACAAATCAAGGGTGCGCGAGGAATCTTCGGGATGCGTCGTCGAGCAAAGCCTGTGGTCTGTAGAGGGCTAGAGGCTGCAAAGGAACGGCAAAGGTGTTCCGCTGGCGGGAAGCTAAGGATCCCGGCGGGTTGGAGGAAAAGCATCAGGTGTCGTTGACGTTGAGGGAGGGTTTTCTTGGCAGCGGTGCCTTGCCTTGCCTGGCTTGGCTTGGTGTGACTGATGCAATGTACGGATACGTAGTACCTAGTAAGGTATGTATGTACGGTGTAGATGTGGCCGGTGTGGCTCAGGTAAAGATCGATAGGTAGCTGTGGCTGAGTTTGACGTCGTGGTGATGAGACATGTTGGTCGGACAGGGCGAATATCAAGGCAGTGTCTCTGGACGCGTGTTGAGGGGGTCTGAGAGACATGCGAACCTGAGACGAAAGCAAACAATCACAAAGCAATAACATCAGCCGAGGCGGCAGGCTTGGTGTGCAATTCCAAGGCAGGGAAGGAGTATATCGAAATGGGATGTCATAATGAACATGACACCACCAAAAACGAGTAAATGGCAGCTGCGCTTGCGGTACAAGTGTGTGTGAGGTGAGGTCAAGGTGAGGTTGAATGAAGGACGGGAGGGACTGCCACGGTGGCTAGTGAGGCGGCGACTTTCACCAGGGAGGTGTGCCGAGGTACTTTGACGTCATTTTTGGGCCGTTTTTAGGCCATTTTGGTGCGGGTGTGGGGCCGTCGTTTCCGGGATGCCGGAGCCAACACACCCATACTCTACACAGTACACTACACTTGAATCCCTATCACCTTTTGTCTTGCTGTCTTGTTTCCAGATGGTGCTAGAAGCCTGACCAATGGGACCATCTTTACGCAGTAGACAATGTTTTACATCCTGGTCCGGCACTGCTTCCATGAGTCGATATTGCGATGGTGACCCCGACAAGCAGCCAAGCACCCTTGTAGACGGGAAGGAGCGGACCTGCTTCTGGGACGATCCCCGGAGCAAACGGTCCACGAGTGACCATAATATCTTTGAGGGTAAGGTACATGAGTACCTCCTGCCTTACCTTAAGGTGAGAAATGAAAGGAGTGTGTCAGCCGCGCAGAATTTCGGAGCCGATGTCCGTGACCTTGCCGGCTTCCATTCCATTTCCAACCAGACGTTCTTTCCCTTTCCCCAAGCTCCCTTCCTCAACATGCCTTTAATCCATGAGGTATCCGGTACTCTGCATATCCCATGCCTCAAAAGACCAAGAATACGTACCTTGCGTATCCTGTGGCCCCACAGCCAATGACGTCCCGCTGACAACACACGGCCGGAGCTTCCTCGAGGAAAGAGAGGAAACTTTGACGGGGATTGGAGCTCTAAAGAATGGAAAGAGACGGGACGATTCCACTCAGTCTCGACCCACGGCCGCTCTTGGGCCGCTCTTGTCCGATGCGATGCGATGCGATGCGATCGATGGCCTTGTATCTCCACCTTACCTGCACTTGTACTCGCACCTGCACTTGCAGCGTCAGGCGTCAGGCGTCATGTTTTCGGCAAACTTTTCTTTCTCTCTCTTTCCGTTCGTGGACCCTCGTGCTCGACCTTCTATGTTCTCCAAGTGGAGGTTAGCATCAAAGGCAAGCACCAAAGGTACCAAGCGGTACTCGAGACAATGGCCTCTCACCCAGTACAGAGTACAGGGTGAAGCCTTTCTGCCTTATTCGTGGTATTCCCCCCCCCTGCCTGACAGCCCAGACGCAATGTCACTTGGTCTGCATCATCCACGCCCTGCCACGATGCCGTGTAAGCGTCTTGGGTCACCTATTGCGCGGTAGGTCCCTACCTTACGTCCCTACCCTACCTTATAGGAGCCAAGCCGAGCCGTAGGGCAGCTCCGTGCATCTCCCGTGGCTCGGCCTCCCTGCTCATTGCCTCTGCCAAGTACCGGGTACACGTCGCCCAAAGTCTACCAAGTACACACGAGAACCAACCTCGTGCCCATGCGGAGCTTGAACGCTCGACGGCCACGATGAACCATGACGGAGTCCGACTGTTGTGTCATTATCAATCTTTTTGCCCTTTCTTCTTTTCGTTCGGTCCCGTAGGCTAGTCCCGGTCACGTTCACACCCTCGCAAACCTCCGCCCTTCCGCTTCCCGTCTGCATTGTCTTATACCTTGCTTCCCGCGCTCTAGCTACCCCGACGTCTCTTTCCTGTCTCCAGTATAAGCTATCTAGGCCATTTGACTCACTCTGTCTACCGTGACTGAAACAGAAAGCCTTGTTGTTACTCACACCTGCAAGTAAATCTACTCGCACCTCATCCAAACTTCGTCTCGAGGACGACAGAGAAAACACCATGACGGAACACGAAGTTCCACGGCGGTCGTCGAGCACGCTCTCCCGCATAGCTCAGAGGTTCTCATTCTCTACCAAGACATCGCCCTCCCCGACACCGACCCAGACCAAAACGACTCTATTCGAGAAGACTCGGGCATCGAGTTCTACTAGTCAATCAAGCAAGTCTAGCAAATCGAGCACCGGACGGAGCCCAGCACGAAGCGGTGAGCTGAGGCGTCAACAAAGGGGCGAAAAGCTTCTTCGTCAAGAGGAAGAGAAGCGCGAACTGGAAGAGCGCCGTAGGATCGAATACGAACAAGCCCGCAGTGCCGAGGATGAAGAAACTCGAGCACGGTATGGCGAAGGCGACGAGAGAGACTACCCGACCGAGCTCACGACCATCAGCGAGGCAGTCAAGCTGGATATCAACACCAAGGTGACCTTTCGAGCGAGGATCCACACCCAGCGGAACATCTCGAAACACCTAGACTTCATTCTCTTCCGCGATCAAACCGACACGATCCAAGGCGTATTGGCACACACGACGCCAAACATGGTAAAATGGGTCCAGAGGTTGCATCCCGAATCCATCGTTCAGGTATCTGGCACTTTGAAGAAGCCCGTCCAGGAAGTAAAGTCTGCACACCACCACCACGTTGAAGTAGACGTCTACTCCATCCATCTCCTCAACCCAGCCAAGGCACCTCCTTTCACAAACTACCAACCACCAGAGAGCATGAACTTCAGGTTGAACAACCGCATTCTCGACTTGAGACACCCCAGCAACCAAGCACTCTTCCGCGTGAGGGCCATGATCACACGCAAGTTTCGCGAAACACTCGACAACGGCGGCTTCATCGAGATTCAAACTCCTAAACTACAGCCAGCAGCCACCGAGAGCGGCGCCGAGGTGTTCAAACTGAACTACTTTGGACGGCGCGCATTCTTGGCGCAGAGCCCTCAGTTGGCAAAGCAGATGGCCATCTCTGCAGACTTTGGCAAGGTGTACGAAGTAAGTGATTCGACCCTGGCCGTACTATTGACATGTACTTACACATCCAGGTCGGTCCCGTCTTCCGAGCCGAAAACTCCAACACGCATCGCCATCTGACCGAATATACCGGACTCGACATTGAGATGAAGATCCACAAGCATTATCACGAGCTCATCAGAGTCATTGACCAAGTGCTCAAGAATATCTTCACAGCCGTGCAGGCGATGCCTGAGCTGAAGATCATTCGTGAGCGGTTCCCCAGCGAAGACCTCGTATGGTTGGACGAAACCCCCATCATCCCGTTCCCCGAAGGATTGCAGATGCTTCGTGATGATGGTCGTGATGTGGCCGAAGAAGATCTGTCTACGCCGGATGAGATTCGGCTGGGTGAACTGGTCAAGCAGAAGTACGGAACCGATTACTACATCCTTGACAAGTTCCCCGCCAATGCCCGCCCATTCTACACACACAAGGCAGGCGACCCATTCTGGACTAATTCCTTTGATATCTTCATCCGCGGGCAAGAGATTTGCACTGGAGGCCAACGTATCAACGATCCCACGGAACTGCGCAGGAATATGGCCGACAAGGGTATTTCGGAGGACGAGATGGCCGAATACTTGGAAGCGTTCGACCTTGGCGCTCCCCCGCATGGTGGTGCCGGCCTCGGGTTGGATCGTGTTGTGTTCCTCCTCCTGAACCTCGGAGATGTACGATATGGCACTCTCTTTTATCGCGACCCGAAGTCATTGCCCCAGCGCTCGTATGCTCTGCCGCACCCAAATGCCGACACCACCAAGGCTTGGGCAGGCAAGGAGATGCCACCACTGGAAGACCTCATTGCCAACTACGGCGATGCCAGCAACACTTCATGGCTTGACGAACGATTCGAACTCTGGCGACACAGCAGTGGTGCCGCGGTCGGTTACGTCAAGCGGGGCAAGTTTGCGATGATTACTGGAGACCCTCTCTGCGACCGTGGTCAATACGAAGAGGTTATCCCAGCTTTTATTGACTTTGTCAAAGACGAGCTCAAGTTAACGCCCGTATGGATGTTGGTTTCCAACAAGGTTCAGGAAATTCTGGGGCGCCGCATCGGCTGGCGAACCATGAGCTGCACCGTAGAGCAGCGGGCCGACGCCGATCAGCACACCACGCCCGATGGCCGCGCCGCTCGCCGCGTCAAGAAAGAAGGCATCAAAGTTCATGAGCTCAAGCCTGACGCAGATTTCATGAGGCGTGCCGATCAGTCCATCGAGGCTTGGAAGGAGAAGCGCAAGGGAAAAACTCAGGTCCATCTCACGGAGATCCGTCCCTGGATCGACCAAGCTCATCGCCGCTACTTCGCCGCCGAGAAGGACGGCAAGGTTTTGTGCATGGTAGTTCTCGCGCAGCTGGCGCCCCGGTACGGATGGCAGGTCAAGTGGGCGCTCGACTTCCCCGACGCTCCCAACGGAACGATCGAAGTCCTTGTCGAGCACGCGCTCTCGTCCATCTCCGGCCCCGTCACCTTTGGTGCCGGTGTAAGCGAGAAATTCATTCCCGGCGAGCACCTGCACGGTGTCAGGGCTAAGTTCCTCAGTAAGACCTATGCCGGCATCGTCAAGAGTCTGGGTCTCGGCAAGAAGGCCGAGTTCAGAGACAAGTTTGGAGTCTTGGGCGAGCAAGTGTACCTCTGCTACCCTCGCCGCGGCGTCAGCCTTTTTGATCTCAAGCAGGTTGTCAAGTTTTTCATGGATGAAGACGAAGCCAAGGTTTAAGCCAGTTGGCACCATTGCCGACAGCGGGCGTGAGAAGCATGGAGTTGAATTCGCGACATTGCAAGCACGGCGTTTCGCGTTTCCTTTTTCTTTTGATGCATAACCATTACGATACCTTTTGCGTTTTCGCCGCTTTTGGATTCTCTTTCTTTTTTTCTGTTTATAGTCCTTCCTTTCGATACCAGCGTAGACTCGCATTCAGTGTTTCTCGCATGTCATAGCACCCCCATTGGAGAAGTTCATAGCAGGAAAACGGTTTCACAGCACTTTTGTCCAGATAGCATTATCCCGTAGTAACATGAAAGAAACCCACAGACGTATTTATACCTCTAAAACGATCTTTTCTGTTGTGAGAGTTGCATAAAAAAGTCAAAGTCCGACGTCGGAGGAGCCGGAAGCGTTGGGAAGTTGCACTCGACTTTTGTACATGCGCACGTTTGAAGCGTTGGTCACTGTGGCGTCCCTCACATGCTGCGTTTGCATCGCATGGTATCCCACCGGCAGGCAAAGTGTGGCACGTCTGGGTAAGTAATTGTGGCAGGCGACAACGGTGGAAAGTTCCGAGTCCAACTCACTACTTTGGTGTTATAGCAATCTGCTAAAACGCCTCGACTGCCGAGGGACGCAGGATGTACCTATCTCGGGAGGCTATGATGACACATCTCTGGTGGTTAATGCCTGCCAGCATGTTCTCTCAGACCAAGGGGGGGATTGCGGACCCAAAAGTCAGTGACAGAATCAAGATGAGCATTGATACACGGCGACGATGATAGTTCATGAGTTCGTGTTTAGTTGTTCATAGCAGTACAATTGGGATATCGTACAATACATCTACATCCACTCGCCATTCATCATCATCGAAAGAGCAACATCGGAAAACGCAGAACCCTCTCAAAGGAAGGATTGCAGACCAAAATTCCAGACGTAACCGGCATAAGAAAAAAACGTGACTAGCTAGCTAGATGCCCCGAAAACTCCTGGGAATCAGTTTATCCTGGGTCCATTACTCTCTCATTCTCATCCTTTCCACCTGCGAAGCTGCGGGCTAAGGATTGGCGAAATTGCTTAAACAATAGATTCTGGCAAGAGGGGGTTGGGAATCTCAATGAGTGACTGATTCATGCTGTGATTCCCGTCTGGAAAGACAAGGCCCGCGTGTCATGGAAATTGGCACGTGAATGATGGGTGTCTAGTTCGCAGACGGGGGGTTGAGGTTTCTCAGCGCGTCCATGGACGACATGGACACCTCCTTCTCGAGCTTGTCCCAGCATTCGGGGTGTCCGAGGGCCGAGATCCAGTAGTTGCCCTGAAGATCCTTACCGAGAATGGTGAATACATTGCGAGAAAGGATGCTACGCGTCCTGGCCAGGGAGTGGTGGTAAGCGATCTTTCCGGGAGGAGGGCGGTTGAGCACTTCTGTGACGGTGGCATTGGCGGCGGTCTTCTCTGGGTCGCTGCCAGTAGTGTGTCCATTGGTTTCAATATCACTGTTGACCGTGACTGGTTCAGAAATGCGCGGTATCACGGCAGGAGAAAAGTCGATGCAGTCAAAGAACTTGCAACGCGCCCAGTTGGTAAAAATGATGAGCATACTGTTTGGATCTCCATAGATCGGCTGTGAACTGCACCGGCCTCCAGCACGGAGACGGCGCATGAAAGCCATGATCTGAGAAGGCGTGGTTTGAGTCTGAATATCGTGGCGGAAGCAGCGAGCGACGTATCCGAGGGGGGCTTTGAGGACTTCGGCAGAGCTAAGGAGGGTCCAGGTTCCGAGGGCAAAGTTCTGAACGTACAGCTTTCCGGGGGCGAAGACAGACTTGAGACGGCCAGTGATGTCCACAGCGTTGAGAACAGTAACAGGTCGGTTAGATCCACGAGCGAGGCAGACAAGGCGGGTCCACCATGCCGTGAGAACGTCACCTTCACTGACGAAAGGCGCCTCTTCGGTTCCTAACCCCTTCTCGTCCATGGCGTGCAGGTCTGCCATGGCGCGAGCGCGAAGGCCGGCGACAAAGTCGGCCGGCAGGCAGAGGACTTTGGACTCGATTTCTGGACGACGATACATATCCCAGAGGAACCGCAAGCTGAACCTGAAGTGGCGGAAACCCTTGAGTTGTCGCCGGTCAAGCAAGTATGCCTCCTTTTCAGGATCAGTGTCCACGCCGACGTCGTCGAGAATGTCCTTGTGAGCACCGTGTATAACAGGGACTTCTGCCTCACGGCCGGCAAGGACTTGCGACCAGGCCTGCACCAAGGCTTGCATGCCCGCGGCGCCAAACATGACGTGCGAAAAGAGGAGACCGACAAGGGTTGCGTCGTTGAAAGAGACGACATGGAGAGCGATCTGAGGTTCATCGGAGCACATGAGGTCTTCGAGAGTCTTGGGAGCGTCTTGACGGGCGCCGAGGTTGTAGAAGTTGATGACACCAGGCTGGATAGACGGTGTAGAGGTGGTAGTGGGGAGGTGCTTGGCAACATTGTGTTCTTTGATGCTGAAGTCGTGCACATCGTGGGAAAAGCGAATGGCAGGGCGAGCAGGTGTGAACTGCTTCGGGACATGAAGCTCAAGTTGGTTGTCGGGCTTGATGATTTCCCGGGTTAGCAAGACACTTTCCAGAGCGTTGTTCAAGTGCCGAATTCTCCACATAAGGGTATACTTACTCTCATCCTCATGCGGCCGCCAAGCTTCCTCCAGTCGCCAATCTCGATCAAACGAGAAAGAGAAAGATTGAGCTTCTCTGCGTCGAGGACATCGTCGAAGCGAAGCGTCCAGTTCAGAAGCATCTCACGAAAAGGCTTCGTATCGTCAAAGAAGTGAACCGGGTAGACATCGTCCGTAGCTACCGTTGGCAACTGGGTACGCTTGGGCTTACGGCCGACGAAAGAACGCATGTAATCCATGATGATTAGAGAAGGAAGAAGATGAGCGGTGTCGTTGTTGGCTGCCGAGAGCTCTGACAAGACTTCCAGCCGCAGACCAAGACAAGACCAGGCAAAGGAGGATCAATCCAAACGTTGAACAGAAATCCAAATGACTGGCGTCACAGGCCTGCGAGCCAAGTTGTAGGACGCCGGCTTATATGGCATAAGAGATGCCATCCGTCTTGGCCGGAAATTTTGGGCCCAAGTCCATGGCAGCTTCCAAGGCGTCTCTGCATGTGTACGGAGGTTTCCCGTAGGTTTGAAGCAGGGTCTGAGCAGACCGTTGGTCAAATGGTTCATTGCGTTGTGCAGATGCTGCAGCACCGAGAAACAGGCTTTGTCGAGAGAGTGTGTGCGTTTCGTACAGAAGCCGAGCGAGATCGTGCCCCCTTGAAGTATAACACTTGCAGCCGTTCCACCTTCAAGGCTGGGCTATGTCAACTATTACCCCATCCGTTCTCTGCTTGGCGGGGGAGACCAAAGCTAGCGAAACTGTTGGCCCTAGCCTCTAAGCTTGTTGTGATCTTGCATTTTGATGGGGATCCCTGTCTGTGGTTTGCATCGCGTGTTACGAAATAGGTTGACAAAGTGAACCAACCCCGGAAAGTAAGGTGAATAGAAAGACTCTGTTATCGCGGCCGAGGATGGATGCCCAGAGTGGAGCATAGTAGCACGGAGCCGGCCGGAGTTGGCTATCGATGCATCCCGCATAGTTCCCCGCAGTTGGAATTAAAGGCAGATGGATTGCTTACCACCCCAATAAAAGGTAAATGGCACGCCGCGGGTGTCCTTTCCTTGCGAGGTGGCTTTTTGAACCGACGAAACTCTGAGTGACAGCCGCACAAGAGACAAGATGACAGGACAGCCATACAACCTCTGGGTGGGAGGCCAGGAGAAGCCTGGTCATGCAGAGCAGTTCGTGACCTTTTCTTCCCTTTCTTCACCTTTCGAAGCTTCGCAGTACCCCGCGCGAGGGGCTGCAGGGCGCTTATCTGTGCTCGAGCTCATGCTCATGCTCATGCTCATACTCACACTTGTGCTGATGCTCGACTCTCACACGCCAACAGGATCCCGGTCGAAGACCCCGCGACAGGTGAGATCTTTGCCAAGTAAGTTTCCAGCCCTCAGCCTCAACTTCGATGCCCCGTCCGCAATTATTTCCCACACGGGTGAGACTGACTGGCGTCCGAATGCGTGCAGCTGTCACGCGGCGTCCCTAGAAGACGTTGAAGAAACAATTCGTCTGGCGCACGAAACCTTCAGGGCCGGAACGTGGTCTAGAGCGCCCCGTCATGTTCGCGCCGATGTTCTCGACAAGACGGCTGAGCTGCTCACCGCAGAGCTGCCCTCGCTGATTCCTCTCGAAGTGCGCCAAACCGGACGCGCGATACGCGAGATGCGCGCCCAGGTGCCCACGTTGGTCAAGTGGTTTAAGTATTATGCCGCCCTGCTGCGCACTGAAGAGCGTGCGGTACTGCCAACTGTGGGCAAGCTGCACAACTGGATTGACCGTGTGCCACTGGGTGTTGTGGTACAGATCACGCCTTTCAACCACCCGCTCCTGATTGCTGTCAAGAAGATAGCGCCCGCCCTTGCAGCGGGAAATAGCGTTGTGGTGAAGCCGAGTGAACTGACACCGCTCACGACGCTGCTGCTGGGCAAGATCTTGCAGAAAGCTGGTGTGCCCGACGGAGTGTTCCACGTGCTTCCTGGATACGGCGCAACAACTGGCAAGGCCCTCGTCGAACATCGGCTTGTTCGCAAAGTCGACGTCACTGGCGGAACTGTGGCTGGGAGAGCGATTGGCTCGATTGTCGGCGGCAATCTGGCGCGGTACACGGCGGAACTGGGAGGTAAAGCGCCGCTGATCGTCTTCGAACAAGCCGATGTGGATGTTGCAGTCAATGGCATCGCATTCGGGTCCTTCATTGCTAGCGGACAAACATGCGTCGCCAGTACCAGAATTCTCGTCCAGGAAGGGGTCATGCAGTCAGTGTTGGAGAAGCTGAAAGCCAAGGCCGAATCCATTGTCCGGCGGATGGGCTCACCGAGCAATCAGGAATCCATGATGGGCCCGCTGGTGTCGGCGAAGCAATTGTCAAACGTAGAGGCGCTTGTGAATGAAGCGCTTGCTGCAGAAGGCGCAGCCTTCACTGGCGGCCGTCGCATGTCTGGAACCAGTAGCCTGGATGGAATCGACTTTGCCAAGGGATACTACTTTGAACCGACAGTGCTGGTGTCTCGTGCCGAGGGCGACATCCTCAAGTCACGCATCTGGCGGGAGGAAGCGTTTGGGCCGGTGGTTGTGGTGGCGCCGTTCAAGACGGAATCAGAGGCCATCGCACTCGCCAATGACAGTGAATTCGGGTTAGGAGCGGGCATCTGGACGCGGGACGTGGCGCAAGCGTTTCGAGTGTCTGAAGAAATCGACGCAGGCATCGTGTGGGTGAATACGCACCATCGAAACGATCCCAGCAGTCCGTGGGGTGGCGCAACGAGCGCGAGCGGTGTTGGCAGCGAGAACGGTATAGATGCATACCAGGCCTACACGACGACCAAGAGCACAATCATTAGCTATGCAAGCCCAGAGGAGGCGCTGGCGGCAGACGACTGGTTCCGTGAGGGCGCTGGTGACGTGCGATACGGATAGACGGACCCTCGACAAGTAGACCCTCAATAGACGAAGTATCGTCCATGGTTCAATTGACCAATGTCAGCTCTTGAGTTGCGAATAAGAGAGGGGGAGAGAGAAAGAACGAGAAAGAGAATGATGTTCCTCTCATGTTCGGGGATGAAGTGCTCGTTTCAAAAGTCGAGAACCCGTCAGTGCGTGGTCGCTTGTCATGATTCCGCGGCATGCAGGCCGAAAGTCCGTCATTTGCGTCTCGGACCGCAGGCGCAAGCGAATTGTTGGAACGAGTCAACGAAGCAGACTGTCTCGCTCGGATGGAATCCAGCGTGAGGTGATTGGAAGTATATGATGTAAAAAGAGGATTCTATCGTCGATTGGGATAGTTCTGGGGATCGGCAAAAGAGATGAGGTCCATCCAGGATTCGAACCTGGGCCTACGGAAGGTTCTGAGAGTCAGAATCCGACGTCCTAACCAACTAGACTAATAGACCTGTTAATGGAAATTCCTTCCTGCTATCTCGTATCTAGAGGCTGCGTTTGTGCTTGTAGTCCGCGCCGTCTGGCGGCGGCTGGCGGTGGCTGGCGCTTCGCGAGCCCTGCGTCGACGTCGCTGTGTCGCTTCTCCAAGAAGCCATCCATTGTGCGGCTCAAAGTCGCGGAAGAGACGGATGAGCCCCGAGATAAGGTGATTGTTGATTGGGTGTCTTGGATTGGATGTCTTGGATTGGATCGAGTTTGACGCAAGGTATCCAAAGTCTCGTCATAAAAGTCTGATGATTGATGGGATCTTCCATGCCGTTACCCGTGCCGCTACCCACGGCTAGGAGCATCGCACCGAAACGGGGCGGTCGTAAAGAGTGATTGGTTCTTCTTCTTGACTTCGACATTGGCAATCTTCGTCAACGGCCGTCCAAGTGTTGGTTCTGTGGCCGTTTCTGTCTCGTCGTGGGTAGTCATATCGTTCTGGAATGTCTGATGCTTGTTCAGCTGGTCCTGTAGGCTGTAGATGGGAGAAGAGGAGAGGAAGGCTTCGTCCCAGTCTTTTGGTAGTCACCTCGTCCTGCTCCTTCTCCCTGGCTTAGCTTAGGTAAGGCAATTACTCTGCACTTATCCTGTGCCTTCCTACCCGACCTCACTTAGATGCTCCGTACTTGCCTCGATAGGTAATTAGATTTCGTATGACATCATCCGAACGCCATCCACTCCATTGTCTTGTGTACCACCACTACCTAAGCGCAGGAAGGTGTGGACCAGAGCTTATTCACAAAAAGGAAAGCACCCATATGAGACCATTCGGAAAGGAAAGAACCTTACATTCTCATCTTCCCTGCTTCAATTGGATGAGAACAGCTTGCTTCCTGTCGCGAACTCTCTTTCTCCGACGTTTACCCCATTGAGACATCCACTTGTAGCCGCATTGGCTTCAGCATCGACGTCTAACGCTTCTACTACCCGCTTTACACATCTCACCTTGCCTCAACTTGTGTCTTGCTCAAAGCCAGGAGCACCTTGGAGTCAGCCCTGTTTTCAGCATTGAAAACCATTGCTCCAAGCTCCAGTTCACGTCGCCGGTCGCCCAGACATTCCAATCTTGGCGGCATTGAATCAGTCCCACGTTAAAACATGTCGCGACCGAAACAGCACATCGTCTTTCTGACGGGGCCTACGGGCACTGGCAAGACGACGATAGCAAAGTATCTGACAGACTCGCTACGCATGACCTTTATCGAAGGCGACGACGTCTGTGCCCCTCCTCCCTCCATTCTCCCCCAGATGAACCGCCAACTCTATGTCTGCCAACAAGCGCACTGACACTGACACATTTCCGGCATGGCCAACAGTACCACCCAAAGGAGAATGTAGAAAAGATGCACAGAGGCGAAGCTCTCACCGACGACGATCGCTGGGGCTGGCTCGACGCCCTCCGTGACGAGGCCCTCAAGGAACTGGAGCGGGACCACCAGGGTGTCATCGTCACCTGTTCCGCTCTCAAGCGCGCCTATCGTGACGTCCTACGCGGTGCGTCGCACCCGGAGAAGGACATATTTGTCCATTTTGTCACACTGCACGCGCCCGAAGAGGTGCTCTTCGAGCGTGTCAAGAACAGGCACGGCCATTTTGCTGGATCCAACCTGGTGCACAGCCAATTCCAGAGCTTGGACCCGCCGCAGGCGGACGAGCCGGACGTCGTTGGCGTTGATGTGCAGCCGCCTGTGGACGAGGTGAAGAGGGATGCGCTGGAGAAGTTGAAGGGTCTGCTGAGTAGATGAGGATGGTTACCACGACATGGCGAGCATAACGCAGGAAATCAAGCAGTCACTGGAAAGTACTGATTTGTATATATACAGTACTTGGAAAGTCGACCGCCTCAGAAGCTGGCTGATCTCGTCTAGATAACATAGCTCAGGAACGAATGGCCAAAAGACTCGCGAATAGCCAGGATCCAAATCAGTCCGTTTCCATGCAGCAAATCCTCCTACTTGGTCCAACAAACATGCGGCTAATAATCCGAAGCAGAAGCGCTCCCATCGGTCAGAGGTTCGATCAAGAGAGAGGCCGTTATAACCCCAACAAGGCCTCCAAGCGGGTCAGATGGGAGTGTTCAAGAGCCCGGTATAAGTCTGCTGGAATTGCTCTTGAACCTCCTGTAGCTCTCCAGTCTCTCCAGGTTGACGCTCAGAAACGGGTGGCAAGCGATAGGACTGCATCCCAGGCCGAATCGCAAGATTGTCCAAGTTCAAACGAGGCCGGAGCACAGGTCGAGGAGCCGGCAAGCCGCCATACTCCTGCTCCCGCGCCGGAACGAGAGCATCGTGATACGCCAGGCCCGGCCGCGAAGATGCATTCCCGACGTGGCGGTGCTCCTCCTGGACGAGGTTGGGGATAGAGTCGTCGGCACGACGTTTGGGCAATGGTATCAAGGGACACCGAGCCTCTTGCTCGCGAATGTATTCATGTGCCTGAGCATACCGCAGGTTGACGTCGTGCGCGAACGGGGTGTGCTCGTCGATCCGGCGGCGTGCCCAGGGAGGGCCAAAATTGGAGTCGACTAGGTGGAGGAGATCACGGGCTCGCAACGGAGCTCGCCCTGGCGGGTGGGTGGACTCCCATTCGAGGACGGGAGCTGGACCGGGACGGAGGCGGGGGAGATGGATTCCGTCGCTGGCGAGTGCGTTCTCGTGTCTGCGGTGCGAGGCTGATGTTGCTTCTGGGAAGAAGAAGGTCCTGGGACCTGTTGCCTCGTTGATATGGACCGGCGGCGGAGATCTGCGTCGAGCTACGGGGACGGCATCTTCCTCCTCGGGTGTGTCTTCCTCATATTGGCCATCCTCGTGATGGCCTGGTTGCCGGTATTCCCAGCCGCCGGCGACATATGGTCGTGGCTGTGGATATATGATTTCGCCCTCGGCGGCGGGACGCGTAGTGCGGTTCTCCATTATGTCAAGAAGAACAGGTGGTTCTTGTAATGTATTCGCCGATGAATAAGAAAGATCAAGGCAAGGGAAAGAGATGAGGAAGGAGGAGGAATCGAAGTGATGTCCAACTTGCTTTCGACCCAATTGGTTTAATAATATATCCAAGTAGCAAGTCTGTTCACTTTCGCCGAACCGACGCGAGAAAGGCATGTAAGTGCTCAAGCAGGGTAATATGCCACACTCTTATTGCGACCTATATGGCCCCTCAAGCTTTTCCTTCCTTTTCGCGGGATCGTGAACCCAGATACAGCCCAAAGTCAGTTTTCCTTTGCAAAGTCCCCGCGGGAGAAGCCTAGCCCTGCCCAGCCCAGCCATACATACATCTGCCAGCCATGATAAAAAAGAGACCTAGAACTTTCACGGATTAAACACGGCACGTTCATGTAGTAAACCTTTCATCAAGGTTGGGTACTCGCTTACCACGACCCACTCCGCGATAGCCTCACACAACCCACTCTCGTTTCCGGCAAGGTGCTCTAGCCGAGCGTCTATCTAGGTTTGAACTGGCAAGGTATAAGAAGACCCCATCGATCTCCATCTCTACCGTCCCGTCTTCGAGTGGGGGTGGGGGTCAAGAGTCCTAGACATATAACCGAGTCCAAAGGGGTTCGAAGCCCGAGACGTGTAGGTATAAGCTTCCCCCATGTCCCGCATTCGATTCTCCGGGTTCCAAGATACGTGGAGTAGTGATTGTGAGAGCTTTAGAGTATTTACACGTGATTCCCGTTAGTTCACAAGAGATTTTGCTTGATGCTGTCCGACCTTGGGCATAGGTGAAAAAGGTCGTGTAAGTGGCGGGCAGCTGTGCAACGTTGTCCGACATAGAAACATGTAAGTAGCCGACGTCCGCCAAGGTTTTTTCTCCGTACATCGCCACGGATTATAGAAACTGAACGAAAAAGAGTGTAGTCAAAGTGGTATTATTAGTAGAGCAATCTATAAGCAAGCCTGGCTTCCGATGCCAATACGCCCATGTCCCTTTTCATTATACATAATTACATACATACACGCCCGCCTTCCGAAACATATGCACAGATGGAAGACGCAGGCAAAGCTGACCGATCGTGATTGCGATCCGATTACAGCATCATGGCAGCAAACAGAGCCGCGACGCCTGCAACGAAGAAGCTGCTCTTCAGAGTGGACGCAGCAGCGGGCGCCGGAGCGCTTGTTCGAGCGGGAGTGCCGCTAGTTGTGGAGGGGAGAGTCGTCTGGGCGTTGACAGATCCGGTGGGAGATCCAGAGGTAGAGACCAGTCTCGTCAGGGTCGATGACATGCCGTTAGCATGAGTGGTCGTGGTGTTGGCGGCGACAGTCAAGGACGCGACCGGGGCGCTGGTGGTGGGAGTTTGAAGGACGGTGGTAGTGTTCTTAGCACTCTGTGTCGGGGCATCGGACTGCTGGGCCTTGTTCTTGTCGTCCTTGTCGCTGGACTTTTCCGGCTTGGGGCTGGCGACATTGCCGACACTGCCAGGGCTGCCGCTCTTCTCGCCGGCGCCGATGATCTGGATGGTCTGCCACTTGCCGTCGGAGCCCTTGGAGTACTCGTACTGCTTGGCACCAGCCTTGTCACCACCAGCGTAGTCCCAAACCTTGAGGGAGCGGTAGTGACCGGCAAAGGGAGCCTGATCCCATTGGGCGAGACCACCAGCCCAGTCGATGGTGCCCTGGGCAGTGCCCTTTCCACCCACCCAGGTTCCGAGCTTCAGCTGCATAGGAGTTTGCGGGTAGTTGCCCTCGGCAGGGGTGGCGGTGCGGTAGACCTTCCCGTCGATGGAGAAGATGATGGACTCCTTGGTCCACTCAATGGTGTAGGTGTGGAAGCTGGTCATTGGGTTGAAGGGGACCTCGTAGTAGCGAGCGCGGGTGTAGTCGTTGACGCCGAGGGCGTAGAAGTTGGTCTGGACGTGGGTCTGGTCGGCGCCAACAAACTCCCAATCGATCTCGTCCAGGGCGTCAGACTGCAGGACAATGCTAGTGACAATGCCGCGACCGGGAGCGGCCTGCAGTTCGACCTCGACCTTGCCGAAGAAGAGGTAATTCTTTGAGGTGAGGGTAGGGGCGTTGCTCTCCTCGAAGATGGTCATCTCGCAGCCCGTGTCGGCGGAGAATGACAGGACTTTGGGGTTGTACTTGATGCCGCCGTCGACGATGAAGAAGGACTCGAGGTCATTCATGTTCTTGGAGGTGCGGAAGTCATAGCTGGCTTCGCCGCCAAAAGCGGTGTTGGCAGGGCATGCTGAAGATTATGTTAGCATCGTCATTCGCAACTTGGTGTAAGTGAGTGAGGGGAACATACTGTCGCCCTTGACGGGGTTGCAAGCGGAAAAGGTCTGGGCAGAAGCCAGGCCACCAGCAGCGGCCAGGGTCAAGGCTGCGTAGCGCATCATCTTGAGTTGCGATTATGGAAGAGTTGTGAGAAGGAGGAGGAGGGCGATGGCGAGGGTGAGGCTGTGAGTGATTGTCGTTGAAGTCAAACTTGCTGCAGAAAAAGAGCGGGAGCAAGGGTAGATATCGACGTTGAGAAGTAAGGTAAGGTTGAGGTAACACAAGAGGAGTAAACAACCACGGACGGTGATCCGAGGAAGATGTCCCAAATATAGAAATGAAGGAAAGGCTAGAGGGATGGAAGAAAGAAACTAGCGCACTGGGCAAGTGGGAGGCCAAGGAAGCAGAACATGGTGAAAGGACGGCACCGGACGCTGTGTCTCTAAGTTTAGGTCGAAGCCGCCGCTTGGGAAACAGTAAACGGGAGGCTGGCGGATTCTAGGCGACCGAAAGTGAAGAAGGTGAATCACGAATGTACAAAGTACCCTGATGTGGGGTGTAGGTGTAAGTGGAAGTGGGCGAGGATGAACACGAGCAGAGATGAAAGCAGGCGGGCAACGGTGAAGCCGGGCACCGAGGAGAGAGACACTCTCACCTCACCTCAGTCATTGGGAGAAGTAAGACCACTGGGCCGTAGAATTACAGTCGGGCACTTCCAGGTTTACAACCAAGACAGAGACGAGAGAGGCTGTGTCTCTTTCCTGCTGCATTAGGGCCAGTAAGCGTGGGATGACACGAAGAAATCGCTGCTTAGTCTGCTTCCATTTCTGGGCGCCTTCCCTTTCGCTTGAACGAATCCGCGCTTGCCAGGCGCACCGCCTTCCTCACCTATTGGTCATTTAGCGGGAAAGAGTGCAACAGATGGGAGGCTGGGGACCTTCCTAGTGATGAGCTAATGCAGGGTCCAAGTACCTTGCCTGCGAAAGATGCGTGGAGAGATACATGCTGTGGTGTGCACCCTCGTCTTCTCCCCAGCCAGCTGGTTTGGCTTCAGGGACCCTCAGTGGCTGCCGCAAGCGGGGACTTTAACATCGATTACCTCAGCTTCCTCCCTCTTTCCCATCTTTGCACCTGTACCTTCCTTCCCTCAGCCAGTGGACCTGCCCAGAGTCGAGACGGATATGGAGTACGTACCGCGTTCTTGCCGTTCAGCTCGTGTCCGGTCGCGCCGTTGCTGCCACGCCAAACCCTCCGCATCCAGCTGGGGTTCCTGCCCATCTCGTGTTTGAATCATCAGATGGGCGCCGTTTCCGTCCCAAATCACCCTCGTCATGTTGTTTCCTCTCCAGCACAACTCTAAAGTCTCCCAACCTCTTCATTCCTCGCAAACCACATCACCGGTTCATCTCCTGACAGCTTCGACCTGCCAGCGGCGCGCCCATGACGCCGTCGCCACTCGACTGCAGACGTCCATCACCCCCTACAACATCCACAATGTCCCATTCCCAGCCCTCGCTCAATATCTTTCCCCCGTCAACAATGTCTTACGCTTAAACCGACATGGAAGTCTGAGGATGATCTTTACCCACGCACACAGACACTCTCGGCAATCTTGAGCGCAAGCAAGCGAGGCCACTTTAATTTCCAGTCGACTAGCCACATTTGCAGGCAGCCACACAGCCCTGGATCTCAGGGGATTGTGGCCCATCTACAGACTACGCCAGCCGAGGCGCCAAGATGGTTGGTCGTCTCGTATCTTGGGAATAGGATGCGTCCGTTCGAGTTGCAATATCAAAATTACCTCGCGCATATGCTACAGGCGTCAAGTGAGTAGAACAACGACCGATTGCATCAGAGTCTCCAAAGGTGATTCACTTGGCTTCTCCGGCTCATCCTTGTTCATTATGTTTAATCTGCTTTTTGCATTTCTTTTGGATGTTCCGTCCGAGCGGGACTAAAGACTAACTAACATGGAGCAGCCTACATCTTTTGTCCCCCTTTTCACGGCCTGAGAAAACACATTCTGCAACAATGGACTTGTCCCGTCGCCCCTTGCATCAATCTGGTCAATCCATCATAAGTCGTCTCGTAATTGGCGCCAAGCGAACCTGTCCCTCGACCATCCACCAGCACATCCTCTGCGTCTTTGTGTGTCCATGCCCTCCCGACGGTCTCGAATCAATGCGGTCCCCTTGGGAAGAAAATTTGGAATGGTAAGAAGTGAAAATTGTATAGACAAAACACCCAATCGTGTCCTAGTTGCTGACGATCATCAGATCCGAAACAGAAACACCTGGACACGACACGCTAAAGAAATCCAATCGCTCTCGTCAACATCATCCGAACCTTGCTCCGCTTAGCAGGTGTTGAGCATGGAGGTGAGGGCAGTCTTCTCGGCAGAGGTGACGGTGAGGGCCCAGTAGCTCTTGACCGCGACCCAGGAGCGGGCGTAGGTGCAGTAGAAGCTGGTCAGAGGGGGCTTCCAGGAGTCGGGGCTCTTGTCGCTCTTGGACTGGTTGACCTCATCCGTGACAGCCCACAGCTGGGGGCGGGTGAGATCGTTGGCAAACGACTCACGCTTGGCAGTGGTCCATGATGCGGCACCAGACTGTCGTCCCATGTTAGCATGCACCTTTAATTCCAACATTGCGCACAGAGCAGACTTACGATCCAAGCGTTCTTCAAGGGGACCATGTGGTCAATGTCAACATCGCTAGCGGCGGTCCAGGTGGCACCGTCGTAAGGGCTCTTCCAGGTACCGCTGGTCGCGGAGCAGGCAGAGTTGACAACGACGTTGGTGCCATCACGCTGAAGCACAGTCTCGCGGGTGTTGCAGGTGCCGGAGATGGTGTCCCAGGTGGGGAACAGGTCACGGTCGTAGGTGCCGGTGTTGGTCCAGGCGGCAACGGTCAGAGCAGCGAGCTGGGTCTTGGCCGAAGCGGCAGTGGGGATGCCAGGCTGTATGCAACATGTCAGAAACGGCTTCGGCAACGGCCAGCCACGAAAAACTCGGACTTACGGGAGTGGGCATCGGCAGAGGCTCGGCGACGGGGTTCGGGGCCGGGACGGAGAGGCGACGGCCGCGCCGGCGATCATGAACAAAGCAGCAGTGACCTTCATGGTGACGGTGGCGAAAGGGCGGATGGATGAGACTGGGTGAGAAGACAAGACTGGGATGGAGGCTGGAGTGATGTGGTGAACGGGTGGCTTGGCACTGACGATGAAGCAGAAACAACAAACTGAGAGCGGGAGATCTGCCGTGATTTATATCCTCCGTCGACGTCCTTGCGGTTTATCTCGTTTGTCGTCAAAGGACTCCCTCGTCGGCGGGTCGCGAGAGTTCCCAAGTCTGCGTTTCCCTCGCTTGTACAACGTCGAACCCCACCTTCATGTCGTTTGCAGCTCCGTCGAGCCAGTCACCACGCCGTCCGACCCCACGATTGTCTACCTGATGTCTTAATCTCCAGCCTGACCCTCCAGGAACCCGCCGACGATGCGGCATTGAGTCGATGAAACGGCGCGCTGTTCTGAAAAGGGGCACTCTGTCCGGCCACAGTACGACCCAAAGCGACCGTCTCATAGGGCTTTCGCAGGGGGGACCACAGGGTTCTGTGGGCGAGCTGACAGCTCCGTGTGCCTTTATCTCTCGTGTTATTGGCGGGGTAATCTAAACCTTTGGTCAACTTCCCAGTCTCTGAGTGCCGATGCACGGCGCGCTACGGCTCCCGCTCTCTCGTCAACCTTAAGCCTGGTCCGTCCCAAGTTTCCCAACCTTAACGCCAAGCTCACGAGAGTCGAGGACCAGCCACTCACGTCTCCCGGCACCGGCACGTTATCTTATCGGTCCCTGTCAATCACCTGCGAAAAGCGACATGGCTTGGCTGCGAAATCCTGGTCGTTCTGTCAATCTGTCTTCCATCTTGGTCCTGTCCGCTGCACGTCAACCCCTCCATGTCCCGGCTCCTTCAACAATAGCGCACGGGGTCTTTCACGAACCTTCCTGTTTGGGGGCCAGCTGCCGATGATGCGTGGTCAAGACTTCATGAGGAAGCCTGCCCTTGGAGGTGACGCTCGTGATAGCAACCTCTCAGGGTCTCGAGAATCGAAACGAGGCAGCCCACGGGCTGCAGGCTCGCAGACGTGCAGCACACAAACAACGAAGCCTAATGTCTCACGCCAGACGAATAGAGGCAGGTCGACGGGAGGGTAGATCCGGATCACCGCTCGACACCGCAACGCCGCAAACCTGGAGAAGCCATCTCGACCGCTGGTTGGACTACATTTACGACAGCCAAGCAGGCCTGCGCAAGCGCTGATAGCGATCGTCATCCCAAAGCGGTGTACAACATGGGCTCGGATTCGCTGCTTGGCCATTAAACATAGTTTCCCGCCATACCTCCAAGTAGCGTTGCCCGTCCCCATAGGCTGGCGTTCTCAAAATCCCATTACTCGTGCGAGGCGGACCTCCCCAGGATGGCAAGACGCAGAAGAGCCCACATCCCGACCTCCGATCGGACCTTGCATCTGAATAAGCTTAAGCGGCACCGAGTTACAACTTCACACACACGCCACTCTTTATCATGGAGAATATCTCGGCCGACTGCTATGCCCCGCCTAGCCTCTATGTCTTATCGACAACCGGACTGTTTGATTGCCTCTCAGAAGTCAAATCCGCCTTCGCCCATACCTGTACATCCGGCCTTTCCGCCAAACCAGGCACTCTGTCGCCGTCACTTAGATATCAGTCAAGATTCAGGGCAACTTCAAGCCTCGGCAGCGATAAGAAGATTGCAGGGGAGGGAGATATCCCGCGGAACGTAATAAGCTTGACCAAACGAAGAAGGACCACTCACCCCGACACACCCTGCCGAGCACATGCCCAGCAGCTCGGAGCCGCAACCAGTAGCTCCTCCACACGTTCCCGTTGCGCAGCTGCCTACAGCTCCGGGCCCCATGTTCGCGAGGCCTGGCCCAGCGGGATACATGACGCTCGTCGTCACGGCGGCCAAGACCGATGCCCAAGGTCCGTCCACGGCGATATCTTTCCCCCAGAATGACATCTTATCTTCACCGCGAGGTCCCATGCGCTTGCCAGAGTCCACCTTGAAAGTCTCGCTTGCCCTCTTGCGCGCCTTGGAATGCGTTTCTTCCAGTCTATTCCTGAACTCAGAACGCAACGGACGTGTCGCTGTCCGCTGCGCCGTCGTCTCGTTGGTGTGCACCGCCGGATGCGACGAGACATGCGCAGACTCGGCGGCTGGCGGCATGGGCATATTGTTGGCCTTGGAGGCTGCATGCCATGCTTCGAGAACTAAGGTACATGTACGCTCAGCAGGGGTTTGGTAAGTAAGTGTGGCTGATTCTAAAAGTAACACAGGCACACATGGGGGCGCGGGGAAGTGTAGTGGTTGCAAGATGCCTTACGCTTTTCCTCCTTGCCTATTCCGAACATCTTGGTCGTGGGCAAGGCCATCACCCTGACGGCTATAGATAACACATCTGCAGTCAGTGATCACGACCAATTCCATTGTAGCTATCACCATCGGAGTGCGCCGAGCAGCGAGACCATGCGATATCACGACTTCCGGCTCGGGCTGGAGAGATCAAGATGAAAGTGCTCTGGGGTGGTGGTACTGATAGGGACACTCACTTTCGCAGTACCAGCATTTGCACTCCGAGTAGATCTCGCCGTACTTTTCCTGGTACGTCTTACTTGTCCACTCAAAGGCTGTGCTCAGTCGATCCTCGTCAACTTTGTCATTGTGATCTACAAAGGCCCCGTCTTTGCGAGTGTGAAGATAAAATAGGACTGAGGAGAGAGCTGGTGCGTGTGCCACGCGAGGTCGACGTCGAGTGTCGGGACGGCAACCTTGTCCTCTGTAGACGAGGCAATAGCGATGATCTCGACGAATCGGTCGTACTTTTCTAAAAGTTCCGTCATGATGTCCCGCGCTGTAGGAAAGTGCAACCAGTTGAGCTGCCAAGATCAGTCATCTGGCAAGCTCAGTATGTGAAGAGAGGAAGCCCTCACCTTGCACATCTTTTCAGTAAAGGTTGCTTGGCGCATCACACATCCTACGAGGTCAATGGAGAAAGGCGACGAGTTCTCCCAGTAGCGCGACATCATCTTTCTCGTCTGCCGTTTAGCGTCTAGACTTAGACGGAAGGCATTCACATTTTCTTGGCTGGGCCGGCTCATCACCTCACATAAGTTCGTGGGGTCTGCAAATTTACCAGTAAAATTCTCTTCCATGGCATCTCGCACGGCCATCATGCCTGGGGCAATTTTACTTCCGGGCTTGAACATCTCAAGAATGTGTCTCGAGAGCCCACGACGGGCCAGGCGGGTGGGGAAGAGCCGGTCTGGGCATTCCCCTGATGTATCGTCTGAGCCGTATTGTAAAGGTTTCGGCAGACCTGTGTCGAGGTCGAGGATTGTTCCCGGCATGGCCTGGTTGGATCGTATCGAAGCCTGAATGTCGTCGCGAAATTTTGCTGCCCGGAGAGATTCGTGGGTCATCAGGAGTCCGCACGAGGGGCATGCGCGGGCTAGTCGCCCGTCGGCGAGCCCGTGACCTACGATGTCGAGTTGTCTTTGGAAGTATTGTCAGATCTCTGGCATCCATGATAGCGGGGTGCTAACGCTACAAGGTAGAAAAGTCGGGAGTGGATTGTTGACAGGGATGAACTCACTTTGCACCTGAATAATCTCGCGACAGTCCACATGTCGTCCAAGGAATGGAGAACAGGGTAGAACACGCAGGGCACGGAACATCTTTGGCGTCAGGATCGTCTTCGTTGCGCCAGGCGAGGTTCGTGTTCGCTTCCCAATGTGCTTTACACGCGTCCGAGACGACGTATTCAAAACTTGCACTGGTGACGGCGGCGTTGATGATGGGCCAGGGATTCCTGCTGTCCATAAGGAGCTGTAACCGTAGCGGAGGCAATCCTTTGAGAATGTCAGTATTTGGACGATGATTGCGATAGCGACAAGGGGGTCTACAGACCTCGAGGTAGAGTCTCGGGTTAAGCATGTGCGCGTGCCAGACGAGCAGCACATCTAGAGGTGGCAGCATCTCCTCGCGCCAAACCATCGGCTTCGACTCATGGAACCCTTCATACCGGGCCTGAATCCGGCGCTTTTCACTATCTCCAGTCTCACCATCATGCTCACCCTCGGCGTCGTCCTGGCTCTGGCCTTGACCTGGTCCTCCGCCGCTGGGCGAGGATAAAGGTTGACTAGATTCGGACCCGATGACGAGCATGTCGCTCTCGAGGAGCATGTCTGGGCCGAAACTCCGCCACCATGCTGCGTAGCGGTCTACCGCTCGGCCGAGGTAGATTGCCCACCTCTTTTCACGGAGTCTGATTAAGATGTCTAGGTCGAGGTCATGTCCGACTTTGGTGTCCGGATCTATTGGTGCTTTCTTGCCGGTCTTGTGATTGTGATTGTCGCTGTTCTTGCCGCTGCCATCAGCATTGGGTGTTTCTCTGTGCTTCATGGGAGTGGTGGTATCGGCCCGCGCATCCCAAATATCCCAAAGGCCATCACGGTATCCCGTTTCCGTCTTGAGGCGGTTGAAGGCTGTTAAGAGGCGAAGGTGCGCTAGACATGCGTCTTGGGTCGGGAAGGATGATAGAGGCGGGGTTTCAGGTGGGAGGGCGAGGTTGAGGCCCGCGGCGATGCCGGCTGGGACGGAGGGGTCCGGGCCGGAGGGACCGGTAGCACAGGGCAAGGGAGGGGCTGAGGCGTCAGGTCCGGATAAGAAAGCGGAGCCCGGGTTTGCGGTGGTTTCGGATGCGGAAACGGGTGTGGAGCCTTGGCCGTCTTCCGGAGGCGGCGGAGGAGCCGGTTTGCTCTTTCCCTTCCTTTTCCACATTACGCAATGATGGTAGTCTTCCTTGCCTTACGCGGGTTTGTTGGATCGAGTCGGATGAGTCGGTCCGTTTTTATAGTTTCTTTGTTAGAAAGAGACGTGAGCCTGCCGATTGCTGCGACGTGAAACTTTCATATGCGACTGTGGTTGACCGTGTCGGTGAGTGGTATCGAGGGACGGTAAAGCGGTGTGCGTTTCTCAACCCGCGGATCGTCAGTCCCTGTCTAGGGCGCTAGAGTCTTGCCTCCCTTGCGAGTAGGATGTTTTGTATTGGATTATTTAGATTGGCGGATTCGGTTGGCGACCACCTTGCAATTCAAACCGGATGTTGCGCTGCGCTGTTTACTGTGGTCGCGAGTGCCTTGCGTACCTCCAGGTAGGTTTTGCCAAAGTGGTGAGTGAGATTTAATGAGGGTAGAAGCGATCGAGATTCTCCCGCTGCGAGATCAATTGACGTCGAAGTCTCACCAAGATGTCCCAGACGCTGTGTACGCAGTACGAGGAAAATCGGATTGCGATGATGAATTGGAGTAGTTTATGAAATATCCATGATTCATCTCCAGAGCGTACATGCATGTTCCATTGTCGATCAATGATAAAGAGCTGTTCGGTCGAATCTTGATAGGTGTGTGTGGTGTGTCGTTTGGTGTGTGGTTTGGTGTGTTGGCTCCAATGACGAGCAGTGGTTGGCTGTGCATCAGACCCCGCAGGTGGGATTCGTCGCGGGGAGGATGCCAGTCCGGAAGGATTCGAACGTTTGGAGCATGGTGACGTTGGAAGCGGGTTCGGTTTGCCGTGTGAACGAGCCATAGTGTGTTATGTGCATTTGGAATGCTTGGCGATGAGGCGTTGTTTGAACTACCTAATGAAAGTCACTTTAGAAGATGGAACATGCAATTAAGATCTTGTTGGTTGTATTGAATTGATTTTGGTATATTGCAGTAAATATGATAATGTGAGCGGTTTTCCGCTTCGAATGCCTCAACGCCATGCCATGCAAATTCATTAGATGTAAAGATTAGATCCGAGGGCCCCTCAACCTCGCCAACCATGTTGTACCTGTATCATGATTGACTTTGTTGGGAATCATATCCCTCCTCGCTTTAGACTCTCTCCTGGTGAGAGGTTCCGTCGACGGCACTCTTAGGCTGGAGACCCTCGGCCTTCTCACTCTGCACGCCACCGTCGCTGACGCTGGCATCAAGGTCTGTACCGGCCTTCTGGCGGATGCGGTGCATCTCCTCGGCAGAGGGAGGAACCCATTGGGTACTCTTCCAAGGCTTAACGCCCTCCAAGTACATGGTGTCAATCTCCTCCAAGGTGCGTCCCTGACCTTCGATGACGAAGAAGTAGACAACGAAGCCAGCAACCAGGTTGCATCCGGCAAAGACGTAGCCATATCGGAAGTCAATAGCACCAGTGATAAAGGGAGAGAAGAAGCCGATGAAGAAGTTCCAGATCCAGTTGCTGGCGGTGGAGAGGGACATGGCCTTGGCGCGGTATCTGGACGGGAAGAGTTCGGCTTGGATGGTCCAGATCTTGGAGAAGTTAGTACGCGATTGATGAGGGGATAGTGCGGACGCTTGATAACTTACCATTGGTCCCCAGGTGGTAGCAAAGCCCAAAATGAAGAGGGAAGCGAAAACGATGAGCACGATGCCGGGGCCGACGGTGTTTTGAGGGTTCTCGCGATCCAAGCTGAAGTGACCGACGGACGCAAAGATCAAGAAGCAGATGAACATCCAGCCGGAGCCGACCATGAGCGACTTGCGTCTACCGTAGTGTTCAACAATGTAAAGGCCGATGAAGGTGGTTCCAAAGTTGATGGCGTTCAGGATGATCTGTGTGATGAAGGAGTTGATGTTGACTGACGAGAAGATGGTGGTTCCTGGAGGCAAATTAGAATCCGTCACTCTGGAAATGATGTGTGCTAAGAGGACTTACCGTAGTAAAAGAAGTAATTGGCACCGGTGAGTTGCTGGAGCATTTGCAATCCGCAACCCAAGGCAATACGCTGGGCCATTTTCGGAGCCTTGAACATGCCAGAGAACTCCTGAACAGCATTACCCTTGATCTGCGATTCGGCCCGGAGCTTGCTCTCAATCTCCTCGAGTTGGATGTGGATGCTGTAGTGGTTCTCGGGAGCGCCGTAAACTCGGCAAAGGGTGTTCTTGGCACGCTCAATGTTGCCCATGCGGTAGTCATAACGGGGAGTTTCGGGGAAGGCAAGAATGCCAACGCCGAGGATGATGGTCCAGAGCCAACCAAGACCAATGACAATGCGCCAGGAGCCTGAACTAGTTTCGAGATGCGTGACAGTTCCGTAGTTGCTATATCTCTGTTAGTTGTCTGTATTAAGAATACTACGGTGGATGAGCACTTACAAGCATGCGGCGAGGAAAATGCCGAGGGTGATGAAAAGCTGGTAGGCGCAAACGAGGGCACCGCGAATCCATGGCGGCGCGGTCTCGGCCTGGAACATGGGAACAATGAGACTGAGAGCACCGACACCGAAACCAGCGACCAAGCGGCCAACCATGATTTGCTCCCATGCTCTTTCAGCGGCAATTTGGATGACGAAACCGATGGAAGTGATGAGGCACCAGAAGGAGATGGAGTACCGGCGACCAAACTTGTCGGCGATGGGGGCAGCACATAAGGCACCGATCAGGGTGCCGATGGAGAGGAGACCGACGATCAGACCGGAGCGGACGTTGCTGAACTTAATGGAGCCGTCGGCCTTGTGCTCGCCGAAGCGGTCGAGGAAGTCGGGCATCTCCAGAAATCCGGAGATCTGACCCGTGTCATAGCCGAAGACCATGCCACCCATGGAGATGAGGATACCCATGGCCCATGACCGCCCCGAGATGCGCTTCAGCGGGGAGTAGTCGAGGTGGGCGAGGTCCTGACGGGCATCGCTTGCCTTCTCAGAGGCAGGATTGTATTTGTCGAACTCAATCGTCGAGAACCCCATGTTGGGCGACGATTTGTGTATTGTTATTGGTAGTGATGTTTGGTGAAGTTGATGGAGAGATGTGCCAATGATGGTGTTCGTCCGAGACAGAAAGAAGCGTGTGTGAGGAGGACATGGCGGGCAGCATTATATGAATGTTTCGTCGATCGACAGACGAGACGAGGATTGAGAGCCGCTCGCAAGCGCAGTACGCTTATGCTGCTGAATGGGTGGGCAGAGTTGGGGGCGTCCAGTCTCAGTGGGCTAGGGGCGTGACGTCAAGAGAGGACCGAGGCCTTGGAGTCAGTCAATGTGCGAGAGACCACACTCCAGAGACTGCAGAGAGCATGCCCGATGACTTGGGATGGACGGCGGTGCCACCGTATGCCACCGAGGTGTTGCCGTCCGGGGCCCGGGGTCTTCAGGTTGAAGGAATCGGCCCGTTCCCCATCTTTTCTGGTGTCAGGCAGAGAGAAGAGACTTCAGAGACGAGAAGGAAGCCGAGGGGATGAAGATGGAGATTTGGCGGATGTCATTGGGTGTGTGTGGGCGAACTATGGAGGCCTGGTCCAGTACTTCTGCGTAGTGTCAGTGTACACCAGATTACCAATGCGGCTCTGGGGATGAGAATCATGGGATTCTTGGGAATTGTGGAAACAGACCAGGCAAAAAAGTTACAGCGTTGGTCGGGGATAACATGGTCTGTCGATTGTTCCCTGGCACGGCGTGGAAGAAAATCGTGAGATTGAGCAACGGCTGGATGACGTTGGTGGACGAGGTGCGTTTTGTGGGAAAACCAGGGGGGCGTGAGATGATGTAAAGATGCCGGATCCGCTCAAGGCCGTTTTACAATGCAAAGTATCTTTAGCGCATAAACTTGGTGTGCGGTACCAAAGAAAGCCGTTTTTGTACAAGTATCGGTACCGGTACACTAAGAGAAGGTAAGTAAGGTGCAGGGTGTGCCGGAGGAACCGGGGCTGGGGTACACTACACGAGCAGGTGGTCAAATTCTCTGGAGATTCTTTCACGGCACATTCGGATTGCAGACTTGGGATTTGAGAAGTGAGCAACTTTGTGTTTGATAAACTGCGGATGAACAAATGGTTAACGACAGACTTCTTTCAGATGGAGCTTAGTGGAATGTCGTGGCGAGGTGAGTAACTCACAACACGCAATACACATGACTCTTCTCTCCTGTCTGCACGTCGCCTTCCTTCGTTCCTTCTCATCCAGTTGAGGTACCCAGTACAAAAGTAGAAATAGGGGCGATGAAATGAGGCCATCGTGATATGATACGGAAGGTATCGGGTCAGCGAATCTTGTGTAGAAAGATACATTAGGCGAGTCCCTGGACAGACGACGGAATGGTGCCGCGGCAGAGGGACGGCAGGCGCTGCCGGAATTGCTGCCCACGTCACTGCCAACTGCGCACCAGTGAGAAGGCACGATGACAAGCGGGACGACACGAAATGCAGTCGCGTTGCCAATCATCGCCAAGCTGCTTCCCGACCGGGTGGATCGGATCTCGTGCCAAGGGGCCAGTCATCCCAGGCAGGTTCTCAAGGCAGGTCCCGATCGCTACTTTCTTGCCGAACGCACATGGTCCCTTTGGCCCTTCTTTCCCTGGCAACTCGAACCCGAAATGGTTTACTGCGTATTGCTTGCCAAGTGAAGGCACAAATGGAAGCCATGGAAGGGCAGGAGAGCCGCTTCCTCGAGTCTCGGTAAAAGTCTTGGTTGATGAGAGACACAGCCAAACAAGCTCTGCCAAACGGGGGCCCAAGAAATCTTGATTGAACCACAGCACTTGCCCGAAGCCACAACCCCTGCCTCACATCCTCCCAACTTCCTTCCTCACACAAATTAGTACGTATTCAATTCAATTCAGCCCCGCCAACACCAAACATCAGATGACGTCGTTATCAATGATACATGGAAAGAAGAAAAAAGAAGACGGAAAGAACCAGAGACGTTGGAAAAAGATATCGCCGCGACACCTTCACGGCCCACCTCCGGCTTTCCGTTCTTCAGAGCCGTCGTTGCTCTCTTTCGGCCCTTTTCTCCCCTCAACCTCCAGACGTCTCCAGAGTCTCCAGCAAAGCCCCAAAGATTCTCCAGAAATCTCCAGTCTTTTGCCCTTTCTGCTGCGTGCGCAGCGTGTCACGGTCTCTCTTTTCTTTCCCCAGCTCCAGAAAACTCAGAGTCTCTTGCCCTATTCTACAGGTCTAACCGGTCTGTCGGTCGCCGTCCGAGGAGAACCGACGCCAATTCTCCCATCCTCCATCCCACCCACCCGAACCACGCAACCCACACCATCTTCCCTCGGGCTCCCAGATCTGTGGTGTTCTTTTCTCTTCAATGGATCATTCAGGGCCCCTTCCGGGGAACGAGATGCGAATCAAAGGGGCCTCGCACCGTCTCCATTGTTTCGGCCTCCGCCACGACGCCGTCGCCCCCAACGGCCAACCACATCTCCATCGTGCCCCGTCTTGCCCCCCGTACACCTTTCCGAGTCTCGACTTTACTTTGGTTTCTCTGGTCTTGTAAGAGGAGTCGTAAGAGGAGGTCATGAGGCTCTCGGGCTTCGGCGATTCCTACGAAGAAAAGCATCGTGCCTCGGCTTATTCGTCTCCACAGTTATTTTCGTCAGTCGCGCACTCACCAGAACCACCACGGACCATACTTCCCAGTACTGTTAACTTCGCGACATATCGACGATACCCAATCTCCACTGTTATCACGCGTCACTTCTTTCCAGAGAACAAACAGCTTTCCAGCCTGTACGAGAAAAAAAACTGGATCTCGATTGGGAATCAAAACTCGACAATCACAGGACGATCCCTCCGCCCTGAGTGACTGATTGTCGGATCAGCCACGTGCCTAGCCCCAAAATTCGCCATTCAGTTGCGCCAGTTCATCTCCATTACGATCCATCCGACTGTTACAGCCATACACACATTTCTTGATAATCGCTGCCGTCCACTTTTCTCGGTCGCACTGCGGTATCTCTCTGCATTGCTATGCGCACATATTATACGGATCTATTATTGCACCTCACGATGGTGCGCACGGTTCCGGCTTCTCCGTAAACCCCCCAGGCGTTACTCTGTCACTGAACTGCCAGGGCGTCCTTGGTTGTGGTCGCGGGAACGCTGGGCCCGCCGTGCTTCCTCCCGCAATAATCATTCTTCCCGTTTCAACTTCCGAGCTCCCATGGCTCTCCCTGCGGTCCCGACCAGTCCCGACGATCCCCGGTAAAATTTCAATATCGCCGACATAGCACATCGGCACCTTCAGACGCGTCCAAATTGCAGACCCAAGCGTTACGTGATCTGTGTTCAACGGACCGAATGCTGTTATGCGACCTACCACGTGGACTCTAAGCCATTAACCCCCGTCGGCTTATCAGCCAAAGTGGTGATCCGGAAACCGTGTCGCAGCCCTTCCTGTGGGTTGTGGACGTTGTAGTCCGAGATGGCAGTGTGCGCCGTCACTCTGTTATCCCAGAGA
This sequence comes from Colletotrichum australisinense (nom. inval.), assembly GCA_014706365.1. Taxonomy (NCBI): domain Eukaryota; kingdom Fungi; phylum Ascomycota; class Sordariomycetes; order Glomerellales; family Glomerellaceae; genus Colletotrichum; species Colletotrichum australisinense (nom. inval.). The sequence continues at coordinate 5,767,320 of JABKAN010000003.1, forward strand.
GCGACGGTTCCCTCTTCCCACTTGACACGGACTTGGAAGTCTTGGCCGTTGTTGATATGCTGTTTCTTTTTGTCAGTAGGGATCTGAATCCCGAATGCTGGTATCACAAACCTTGAACAGGAGCTTCAGCAGCGCATCTGACTCCTCATCTCGAAGGCCGACAATCCTCTTTGTGAAGCCTGGGTTGATGAACAGCGCCTTTTGGCCAGTGGCCTGCGACACGAAAGATATTAGCAGAACGGACTCGATCACGAGCTACAAGTCACGGCGGCATTACATACTGGATGAATCCGCACGATGGGATGCTCCGACTTGACCGGCTCCCTCCGCACAAATTTGCCGTCTCGACGACCGTTGTCGGCTTGAGGAAAGCCGCTATGTTCTGCCCTCAACCCCTCAAGAAGGGCTTGTATCGGCCTCGACAATCGCGCATATGCCGCCGTCTGAGAAACCCACGCCGTGTCTCCGCCCGTCTCAGGTACAGAGAGAAGTGTAAGGATCGTGACGCCCGGTGACTGGTGCTCATACGACACGTCTGAGTGGTACCCGATGGTTGAGAGCTTGTTGCTCTTGCTCCGGTTGCGATACTCATTGTCCGGGCCCAGGTAGATGTTGTGCAGTTCGAGATGGTCCTTAACATGCGCGCCGACGGGCTGGAAACTTGTCAGCAAACTCTTTGCCGAAATGGCAAAGTGAGATGGCCACGAACGTGGATGTGGAGAGGACCAAAGTATTTCCCGAATTCTTTTTGCTTCTCGATGCTGATGTCCTTGAAGTCTTGGTCTCGGAACACGACGACGCCGCGCTCCGCGATGAGAAGTGCAAGCTCGTCTCTCTGTCTGTCATTCAGCTGAGATAGTTGCAAGCCTCGAATCTCGGTGCCAATGACTGGTGTCAGTTTCGTGGCCTTGATCTCTTTGTTGTCCCTCGGAAGGAGATTTAGCTTCTCCTTGTTCGCTACGAGACCGCGGTCGTTGAACTCGAATGGCTGTAGCGGGGGGAAGGAAGTCTTTTCGTCGTACACCGGCAAGTATTGGGCGTATTTGTACTAATGTCATTGTCAATCTTGTTACCTTGATATACATCAAGTGATGTATTAGTGGCATACCTGTTCGTGGATCTTATCATCGTATGCCAAGGTCAGCTTGACGGGTGCCGTCTCAGCATGAGTTTCGGTTGTAGTGGTTGTAGACATTGTAAGTGAGGGTTCTTTTTTCTTTCTTGCTTCTGGGTGATCAAATCGACAATTTCCATCAAATGTTTACTCCGTCGCGTATCATGGCTGGCTCATTGAGCCTGCTTTAATATGGTATGAACCGAGTCTGGTATTCTAACAGTCAATCGCGTCAATCGACGTGATATGGCGATTACTGAAGCCATTCATCCTTCGGCTCGCGCCATTGCGACTTGCATGGGGAAGGCAAGATAACAGCATCACTGTGCAGTATCACCAATTTGACTGGACGCGAGATCCGGAGGGGTTCGGATGTGAATTTTGCCTTCATCGGCATTTTCTTCCAGCATAGTAACTGGGACCTGCACTGCCCAACGAGAACGAGTCGAATGGTCTCGCCCTAGCTGTACCGCTGCTATGTATTGCTGGCAGTGACACTGGCTTCGTCCTGTTGATCCATCGGCATTAGTCGACGTGGTTTACGTGATTTGTGAAGAGGATGGCATCAAGTCCGATAGTGTCCCGATGCCGAAGACGACGCGGGACCGCTTCGGCGAGGGTGGGGTGCCCCGCACCGGCTCCGGATAACGTGCGTCTGTACCGGGAGGGCATCTTAGGCTTCGTGTGTCGTTCCAGACAGGAAAACAGTCCTTGACATTGGCATTGAAATCCGGCATTCTAAGGAATTGCAATTCTGGGTCGATCCTACTTTTGAGTTATTGAAGTGCGTAGTTCTTCGGCGCCAACACGGTGGCACAATCGGAGTATCCGAAGGCCAGTAACTTAGTTTCCAATCAATTCTTTTCTTGTGCTCTTCTCGCCGGTACATGGTAATGGCATGCTAATAACAACCTACAATATTCGCAATATGATAGAACAATCACTTCCTCGGATGGCAACGGGCAAATCTACGCCGACAATCCCAACTCTTCATAAAATGGCTCCATACGGACTTCACGACCAAGAAAGTCCAACAAGGTCGTCATCTCGGGCTGGCCGCCTCCCTTCTCCAAGACGCCGTATCTATACTTGCGCCCTGCTTCCCCGCTCATGGGGTCCGCCTCGAAAATGGTGGAGAAGATATCTTGTGCGTATACTTTTGAGCTATTTGTCACAAACACAGGTTTGGTTAGTGAAGACTTTCTTTCATGATCACCTAAGCCGACGGGAGGAAGTCTTTCAAGACCGGGAAAAGAGGGGGAGAAGAAGTGTAGACTCACAAAAAGTACCCGTAGAACCCGGCATCGTACTCGTCCATCAGGTGTCCGATATTAGTATACCCGTGTCCCCAGTTGGCATCGTCGCCCGGCAGGAGAGGCGGATCGTCCGTCGGGACGATTTCTCGTCGGAGGCTGTTCCAGAGCGTCGTAAAGTCTGCGGCGGCTTCCCCTTCGACGGCATCGCCGGCAGCAGCGTTGGCAGTTGGATCCTCCTGCGTGATGGTGGACGCAGGCAACTGATGCACAGCCATATCGAAGACGCTAATAAAAAGCTGCTGCAGCGTTCCCAGCCCTTGACCGACGTGCTTCGCCGCAACGAGGCCTTCGACAACGGACTCTGGGATTCGTTCCGGCGGCTGTGTTGCACCTTCTCCCCCTCCCCCTACTTCTCCTTCTTCTGAGACTCCTCTGGCAAACTGCTTCTCCCGCCAATCCCGCAGACACTCCTCCGAAAGATACGAGTAATGCCGCCCAAGTCCCCTAAGCTGCTCTGCGCTCCAGCACCAGTTCTCGAGCATTTGGGACGGCGCCTCGCCGAAGTCGACGACGGTGCCCATGGGCCCGTGGAAGCGCGCGAAGGAGGTGCGGGAGACGAGGTCGTGGATTGCGTGGCCTAGTTCGTGGAAGAGAGTTACGACGTCGGCGTGGCGGAGGAGGGTTGGTGAAGACGGGGAAGAGGGGGTGGGAAAGGAGCAGAGGAGGGCTGTGGAGGGGTATGTGCGGGTTTGGTCTGGGTTTGTGAAGCCCTGGGAGTTTGTCAGCCATGATCCTATGGAGTAGAGATGGAGAATATCGTGATGATGTCTCTGGGGTAAGTTAGATGAGAGAACTTACGGGTACGAGGCTGAAGTTCGCGGGGTTCCCGTATTTCCCATCCCGATGATAGAGATCAAGGTAGAGATAGCCTAGGAACCCGCCCCCTTCATCAGCAGAATCCCACGCGGAGAAAAGTCGCACGTCTTCATGCCAGACGATATCTTCCCCTTTTCCCGTACTCGATAATGCATCCCTCGCCTCCCCGCCGACAACCTCACAAAACTCCATCCCAAAAAGCGTCTCAAAGATACCCAGCATACCCTCCACAGTCTGCTCGAGCGGGAAATACTCTGCGATCCGCTCCTGATCAACAGCATAACCCTCCTTGAGCAACTGATTCGTGTAGTATGCAGTGTCCCACGTATACAACTTTCCATCATAAATCTCACCCCTCTCCTCTTCGACATCACGCCTCTTCAGCTTCAGGAGGCGTTCCTTCTCCACTTGTCCGCCCTGGACTAGCTTCTGGCGCAGAGAGGAGAGGAAGGACGTGACACGAGCCGGGGACCCAGCCATCTTTTCTTCCGTGCTGAGGGTCGCGTGGTCGGGGTACCCGAGAAGCCGGGCAGCTTCGTGGCGGAGGAGGACGACGCGCCGGAAGATGGCGATGTTCTCGCGGCAGCGGGTGTCGTAGGCTAACCGGGCGCGGCGGCGAGTATTGGGCCGGTGGGCGGTGCGGAGGAGGTGAGAGAGGTGAAGCGGGATTTTAATCCGGAATTTTCCTGCCGTCTCGGGGTTGTCGTCGTCCCCTTCTTCGAGCCGGGCGAGGGCGTCTGGAGGGAAGCCGTCTAGTTCCCACGGGGTGAACCATACCGAGACATCTGCCTCTGCCAGGTTCTTGGCGAATTCAGCCGTGAGGGAGACGATCTCGGCGCGGATCGCGCGGAAGCGGTCACGGTTCGGTCCAACGGGAATCCGCAGGCCGTTTTTGACGAATTCACGATGTTTCTTGTGGAGAAAGTTCCTGGCTTCCGGGTTTAGGTAGCGCGTTTCCGCGGCGTCGTTGTAGACTGCGTCGGCGAGCTTGAAGAGCGCTTCGTTGTTGGCCCCTTGGAGTTCTGCGTCGCGGAGGAGGGACCGGGCTTGGGAGGAGGCGGAGCGGGTTTCTTGATCTGGGGAGACTGCGTTGTGGAAGAGGAGGAGAAAGGATTCAGAGTAGAGGGCGTTTTCGGCGTGGGCTAGGGGGAGAAGGGTGTTTGCGTAGGTTGCGTCCTGGGGCGAGATTGTTGATGGGATGGAGGATTGGGCTGCGCGGTGGTTTGAGATGAGGGTGGTGATTGTGGTTAGGATTTGGGAGGGAGGTTGTGAAGATGGGGGTGGTTGTGGGGGTTGCGGGAGGGGAGGGGCCATTGTGGTGATGAGTGAGATTTAGGGAAGGTTTGAATTGAGGATTGAGGTCGGGGAAGTGGTGTGAGGCTTGAGCTGTGGGAAGTTGATGCCAAGAGCGGGATATCGTGATCTTTTGAGTCTGTGGTGTTTAGGCAGCGGTTTTGGTGGTTTGGCGGGGTATCATCCACTTGTTGGTTTCAACTCTTTTGCGATTTTGTTGGTACAGGGATGATATGAGAGGGGCAGGCGGGTCGTTTGCCAGTCAGCTATCTTCAGCGACGAGACTGTAGCACCTCGAAAGGATCTGACAGAGTAAATTTTCGTGGATGCCTTCGGCAGAAACCCGATGCCGTTGTGATGTTTCCCAGAGATTGGACGAATTTGCAGTGGAATGCAAAATCCAAAACACCTCAAATCGCTAGGCATCCAATATTATCAAGGTAGTGACATGATCTGAATCTCGTAGGCAGCACTTTAATGTAACGCCCGATTTGTTGCATGCAGGACTAAGGTGCCTCATGTTGGACTAACCTGCAAGCAATCAGATCCGGGAAAGGCCCGGATGGAGCCCCCGCCCGTTTTCGGCTCGATTGGCCGATGGGCTGTGCCGAGATCCGGCCGGTCGGGGCGGGGAAAAGCCGGAGCTCAAGGGGTCGGACAACGGAGACCGTCTCGGCTGTTTGCTTTGAGGACAATGGCTGTCTTCGAAGGATCAATTGATTAATCCCACTAGAAACGAGTTTTCCTCCGTGAGGCAATCTGGAATCAAGGGTCCACGCTGTTGTCTGGGCTGTCCAGTCAGTAATCTGCAAATGACCTTGGTCATGATGGCGTATTAAGATCCTGCTTGGATTCAGTCCATGGTATCCATTTGGGAGTGTCAAGGCGCTGACAATGTGAAAACCTATCATCTGGAAGTAATGTCACCTTGCTTCTAGGAAGTTTAGGCAGGCATTGGAGGGCCGAGTGCAATCCCCAACCAAAGCGCGCCAGCTTTCATGTTCCCCAACAATGTCAGCATCCTTCGCCAAGGATTATAGTGTCTTGGACCATCCTACTCGCTTTTGTTCATTACTTGAAGCCTCTCAGTTGGATTCTTACTGACTAATTGCGCCGCTCGGGCTGATGTTCCGGTCACCGACTTTATCTGACATCCTCACGCCACTCCTTCGAAGCTACAAACGCAATCGTTGATTTATCTCGTAGAACATAGCATCCACGGGAGATTGATTTAGGTTTACCTCTCTCATAACACAATTCATTAGATTATAGTAGCGCCAACATGGCCAGCATATCTTCGGGCCTCGCAGTTGTCTACGCTGTGGATGAGGGAAGCGGCAAGCTCGGAATCGCAACACCCTCGCGACGAGGCCCTCTCGACGAGAATCGCCATCAAAGCACCTCACCACCGCAATTCCAGGAACCCCCCATCTCTACCGACCGGACGCCATCAATCCAAGATGAACCCCTCAGTAACGCCCCCGATCCCGACCCGCCTCTCCCCTCCAACCCCGCCACTGCCATCCCAAAACTCTCAGGCACAAGCATAACCCTCACAATGACATCCCTCTGCCTCTCAGCAACCCTCTCCGCCCTCGACATGACAATCGTCACCACCGCCGTCCCCAACATCGTCGCCTCCCTCGACTCCGTCGCCGGCTACATCTGGGTCGGCTCTGCCTTCATCCTCGGCTTCACGGCCGTCACTCCCGTCTGGGGATCCGTCGCCGACCTCTGGGGCCGGAAACCAATTATACTGCTCGCGCTGACCATCTTCCTGGCGGGAAGCCTGCTGTGCGCGCTGGCGCCGCATATGGATGCGCTGATTGCGGGGCGCGCGGTGCAGGGTGTTGGGGCGTCGGGGATGGGCGTGATGGTGAATACCATCATCTGCGACTTGTTTTCGTTGAGGGATCGGGGTTGTATCTTGCTATTACGTCTGTTATTTGGGCTGTTGGAAGTGCGGTTGGGCCGGTGCTTGGGGGGGTGTTTACTACGAGATTGAAGTAAGTTCTCCCTGGGTAAGATCCAAGTGTTGACTTCGACTGACTCTTCCACGCCTCTTGTTAGCTGGCGATGGTGTTTCTGGATCAATCGTAAGGGACCCCCGCAGAAGCTAGAATATCCAACGGAAAACTAACCGTACTCAAGTGCCAATTGGTGGCCTAGTCTTCGTAGTCCTCATCTTCTTCCTAGACCTCCCATCACCCAACACACCCGTATTAGCAGGCCTCAAAGCCATAGACTGGACAGGAAGCGCCCTCTGCATGGGCGGAGCCCTCATGGTCCTTCTCGCCCTTGACTTCGGCGACGTCGTACACCCCTGGTCCTCCGCGACCGTAATCTGCCTCATCGTCTTCGGCGCCGTGGTCATTGGCATATTCCTCGTAAACGAGTGGAAATTCGCCGCCAACCCCGTTCTCCCCCTCCGACTGCTCTCAAGCTGGTCGAAAGCGGCAGCATACAGCGTCTTCGCCTTCAACGCTTACGTCTTCATCGGCATCACGTACTACCTGCCGCTTTACTCCCAGGCCGTGCTGGGCGCGAATGCGTTGACGTCGGGGTTGTATATGCTGCCGCTGATCGTCTCTTGCTCGTTATCCGCGGCGTTTGCTGGGGTCTTTATTCAACGGAAGGGACGATACCGGGTGCTCATGTACGCGGCGCAGGTACTGCTGATCCTCGGTACGGGTTTACTTATCAACCTCGAGTTCGACAAGAACCTGGCGAAGCTGTTCACATTCCAAATCCTCACCGGCGTGGGCGTGGGATTGAACATTGAGGCGCCGGTGCTGGCTGCGCAGGCTGCGACTACGGTGCGTGACACCGCTGCTGTGGTGGCTACCATGGGTTTTCTCAGGTCTATTGCGACGGCCATCTCTGTCGTTGTTGGTGGGGTTGTCTTTCAAAACCAGATGAAGGCCGAATACCCGGGGTTGGCTAATGTTATCGGTGAGGAGTTGGCTGATCAGTTTGACGGGGAGCATGCGTCGGCTCATGTTGAGGATATTGGTTTGCTTTCGGCTGGTCAGCAGTTGCCTGTGAGACAGGCTTACTTCAGAGCGCTCAAGACTGTTTGGATCATGGTGAGAGCTCTCAAGTCAGAGGATCGCGGCGTGTCGCATACTCGACAGCCTCGAGGAATCGCTCCTCAAGTTTGCGGTTCCTTTGCTAATCATAGCCCGCAGTATGTCGCATTTTCGGGCCTAGCTTTGGTGCTGAACCTCTTCGTGTCAGAACACCATTTGAGTGACGAGAGAAAGGCAGCTGTTCTCGGGGTCGATCGAGGAAACCCGGGCTTATTAGATTGGCCGGCCCAAGGAGAGGAAATACCGCTCGAGACAACTGGCAGACAGCAAGACAATGTTCTTCAAGTCAGAAATCGGGCCACATGAGAAAGAAGTAGAATTCGAGCTCCTCGATGAGGGAGTAATTAAAGCAATTAGATTGACAGGTGCCAGCCCTGAAAACGCCTTATAGCGTGTGGACTCTATGCCCTGCGCTGTCCTTGAACCCTGGACATGATTTTGATACAAAGAAAACTTGTCGAGTGTGACCAGAACCCCGTTCTACCTTCCCAACTCCCCCGCTTCCCGCACGCTGACGGCCGTTATGATGTACAAACTATTTTACGAAATACGTGGTGGTCAGGAATCTCTTCTTCGCGCAAAGACCGTGATCAAGTCTCCAGAAAGCTTCACCCGTGGGAGTGCCACATGGTCAAGACTTCCCCGCCAACGACGACTCTATAAGCTGTCTTTCCGCCAACCCCCTCTCCCAGAAATCGGAGCCCTCGGTCAAATTCCGCCGCAGGGTCTTGGCACTGAGATGTTTCGTGAAGCGGTCCACGGCCAGAATCACCAAGAGAAGAGCCGCTATGGTAGGCAGCGTCGCGCCGCTTTTGAGGTAGGCGAAGATGAACTTCTCAGACGCGGCGCCCGCGGCGATGCCAACGGCGAAGAGGGCGGCGACACCGCGGGTTGCGACGGCGGCCTTGTCAAAGATGTTGAGCGGGCGGTCCTTGTGGCGCGTGATGAGGATGAAGACGGCGAAGAAGGCGACGACGAAGAGGAAGGAGGACCAGTAGTAGATGTAGACGGTTGAGTAGGCCGGGTGGGCGATTTCGCCGGGGTCCTCGTCACCGTCCGATGTGACGCCGTTGTAGGACTCGAACAAGACGCCGAGAACGCTCTTGGTGAGGCGTTCGAAGCCGGGGGGTACGAAGAGCGAGTCGGTGCCGGTGATGTTGGCCGGCGCGCAGATATTCGTCGTGTTGCCGATTTTGTAGATTTCTTGGTAGACAAAGGGGATGAGATTGCGGATCTCGGCGCTGTTGGGCATGTTGAGCTTCTCAAAGGCCGTGGAAATCGAAGTTGTCAGGGCCCGGCCGTCTTGGTGCTCGTTTACGCAGGCGTTGCGGACGGAGGAGAAGAAGTCGCTGAAGTAGCTGAGGACCTGCCAGGCGAGGGCGATTTGTTGGGAGCCTTCGACGACGCCGATCATGCCGAGGTGGAAGGGGAAGTGGAGGACGGCCCAGATTTGTTGGCGGACGGTGCCGAATTTGCATTCGGGGGGGTTGTCAAAGTAGAGCATCCAGTTGAACATCTTTATGGGATTAGGTTAGATGAGAATAGTTCATCTACGGGGTTAAGTGAAATATGGACGAGTGACATACCAGGATGAAGACGATGCAACCGACGACGAGGCAGGCATCGAGCCGGAGACCGGTATCGCCCATCAGCACGCCGACGACCTTTGTGGCACCAATGGCACCTTCACCAATGATGACCAGGGTGAAGAGGCCCATTCTCTCCGTCAAGTGGGTGTGCTTGAAGCTGAGGTTCCTCCAGATGGACGAGAGGCCGAGGGTGATGGCGACCTCGATCACGAGGATGATGTACCAGACGTAGTAGATGCCTAGGCCGTTACCGGACTCGGGGGAGAAGGCCGGTGTCATGGAGTAGAAGGCCCCACCGGAGAAGATGAAGAGGACAATGGTGAGAGACAGCGGCCAATTCAAGGCCTTTGTCTTCTTGCGGACAAAGTGGAGGGCGACGGAGTACTGAGCTACGAGCAGCAGGCGGGTAGCGAAGAGGATGTTACACAGGAGTTGGAAGTTCTACATTGCATCGCTGTCAGTTAAGGTGCTGTATCAAGATTTCCGAGGCTTCCGTCTCCGTTGTCATGATCGAGATACAGCAAAAGTTGAAAGTAGACATACCGCATTGTTGTGCTCTTTCGTACCGGGACTGAATGATGATCCAACGAGAGCGAATCCGACAAATAGGCAGAACTGCAGGATCTTGCACATTCGCTCGTACCCCGAGTCGATGGAGAAGCGAACATCGTGCAACGTGATCTGGAACCAGGTGAACCAGATGATGGCGAAGAAGCCGAGATAGGCTGCTAAACTGGACAAGTCGGTGATGCTGTGCGTCTGCGTAAACGTCTCGAGGTTGGCGACAAAGAAGAGGTCGGAGAAGAGTTCAATGGTATTTGCATTGTGCCGGACAAAGAGGCGGATCTCGCCCGTGTCTTCATCGGCCGAGGAGACGGGGGACTCGATCCAGGTGAGAGGCGCGATTTTCTCTTCTTGGAGGTAGTCCAGGCCCCTGGACACAGGAAGGATTTACGTTAGTTTGCTGCATGATGCGGGATGGGGGTTATCGAGATTTGGGCTGTTGGTTTTGGCCGCCCTGTCACTCTCGCTTCCCGCTTTCTTTTCGATAGAAAGCAATAGGTGAGAGGGCGCGTATTGGATACGACGTATATCGACTTACCAACTTATTGATGAGCTGTCAGAGTCGACCCGACGGACCTGACTGCTCGGGAGCTTCGCCATTGCGTGGGCGGCGAACAATGATGGCGTAAGACGCCTTGTGAAGGTGTGTTTGGATCGCTTTGGACGCCTTCTCTCTCTTGCGAGTCCGAGGGGTGGAATAGATGTTGAATTGATGTGTAAGAATGCGAAAGGGAGGGGAAGGGAACAAAGAGTGGTTAACATGGTCTGGAATCACCGGAGAAGAAGGGGCCCAAGGGGGTGGAGAGGGGCTGCCAACGGCCAACCGGCATTGGGAGCACGTCAATCAAGCCTTCAGCCCTGTGGACTTTGTGGTTCCGTTTGTCGTTCCCCGAAGATCCGATCCATGTTTTCTGCAACTGTTTAATCATGAATGGTTCTGTCCGTGGTGGAGATCTTGCACCGATACGTGTATCACAGCCCCAGGTCATACACGTATTGGGGATGACCAAACCGCACTAGCGAGTCATCTTCAGTGACAATTGCCGTTTCTCGAACGGAAACGATTAGATATTGGCTGTGTTTGGTATTTTAAGGTTCTGTCCTTACTTAGCGGTATCCACAAGTGCTGCAAGCTTCGCTCTCGGTCTCGGTCTCGCCCCATTCAGGGGTCGTTGGAGCAAGCTTTGAGTGCCACAGAGGAAGGGCTTGGTATAATACTAGGCGCTCTCTCTCAATTTCTCAATGTCGGAGCGCATAGACTTTGGCCCCCAGATTGTCGACAACGCCTAGGGACGGATACGAAATCGACGACCCAACGTAGGGACGACATCACGGCGAATAATTACCAAAAACGGATTTTTGTACATGACCAACACGAGGTGCGAGAAGCCGGCGGAAGGGATGAAGGTATCGCCTCAGTCATAATGCCCCTCTTAGGAACTGCCATACGTTGGATCCGCATGCAAGAGAATGGTTCGATGGACAGTAAAGTAAACAGCGATAAGGATTATTTACGGAAGCCCCTCTGAGTGTTCTTGAACACTTGTTTCTTCTCGTAGTTTGAGTCAGGCTGAAGGTAGGTCTCGAATTTCTTCTTGCCCAACCAAGGTCGTCGAAAATAGCGCGGTCAGAATGACTTTCCCCCCGGCCTCGCTGTCGTAGTCATCAAATATGAATACTACCCTGTCAGTCTGGTGCGATGTTGCGAGAGGGACAGAAGGACACTCCTTTGTTCAGGAGCAGGGGTTGGTGTACTGGTTACACGGCTTCTCTGCGGCGGTAGACTGGCAGCGGCGGCTTGACTGAACATGTCGTGTCGGCTTTCTTTGTGAACAATCTCTTCAAATGACGGGGCTGGAATCAGATCCTGGTGTTTTCTTCCAATCATTGATCAGCACAACGCCGCTATCTCTGTCCACAGAGTCTCAATTTCTGTTCATGTTGTGTGCTATCTACGTCTAGAGCCTTCCGCGACAGTAACCTGCAATCGATCGAGAATGGAATCATCCACAACGCCTGATAACGGACTTCAAGCGGAAAGCAACGGAAATATCATTGAATCCCATGAAAGCCACGTTACTCAAGTCGATGTCAAAGTTGATGCATTCCCTGCCCCCCTTGACCAACGCAATGCCGACCACAAGCATGTAGAAGAACAAAAATTGCGAGCTTGGAGGGATGGCGTGATTCCCACAGATAGAGCCATTGAAAATGGTATGATTCCTTGGTCACTGACGACTCACGGTTTTGTGCTTGCTTGCTGATCTTGATATTGGTCCAATCTATTGTAGCTCTACCAGATGGATTCTCGATTCTCTCCACGGAGCCTTTTGGTGATAGTGCTTGGTCCGTCACGGGCAAGCTCATTGCTATTAATTTGAATAAACCGAGTACAACGAAGTCCTTTTTTGTCAAGATCTCATATGGAGAAACCGGCAGAGTCATGCTTCTCGGCGAGTGCAAGTCATCCAAGATCATTCATGAAATGATGGCAGATTTCATTCCAAAGCCCTCAAAGTACGGGAAGTTCGAAAAAGCAGATATACCCACATACTTCTACATGTCGGAATTTGTAGATCTCGACACTACAACGGAACAAGATCCTTCTGAGTTCTGCAAGCTCCTGGCTGAGATGCACCGGAAGAGCCAGACACTGTCGGACAAGTTTGGTTTCGGCGTCACCACATGTGATGGCAACCGTCCACATATTGTAAAGTGGGAGTCAGATTGGGCCGTATTCTATCGGAAATTGTTTCTTCACACGCTTAGCTTGGACATCGAGAGCAATGGCGCTTGGCCCAATTATGAGCGTGCGGCGCACCAAGTAGCCAAGCATGTGATCCCGCGACTACTGGAAAAGCTCACATGGAACGGACAACCGATCAAGCCCAGTCTAATTCATGGCGATCTGTGGGAGGGCAACACGGGTATCAACAAAGAGACGAACCTACCGATGTTGTTTGATGCCGGGTCGTACTTTGCCCACAACGAGATGGAGCTGGGGCACTGGGCTTGCGAGTTCTCGTCAATCTTTGGAAAGAAAGTGTACACGGACCGGTACCTTGAATTCTTTCCCAAGGCGGAGCCCTCCGAAGATTTTGAGGATCGAATTCGGCTTTACAGCCTGAAAGGGGGTATGAACTACTCCGCTGGCCATCGTGGCAGTCAACTGAGAACCTCGTAAGTACTGTCGCCGGTATCAATCGTATAAGGGGTCTTGGAACATTTGCTGACGAATTGCAGGGCCTACAATAGCATGCTTTACCTCTGCGAGAAATATGCCCCAATCGATGGTATTGGTAACTACAATGAGTCCATTGATCCGATACACACAGGAGCTAAGATTGTACCCCATGAAGAGATTTGACGAGTTGATGAATGGCTTTTTATGCCCCCAAAAGTATCGCGCGTTTAGTATTGGAAAAGGCGCTTTTTACTGTTGGGTTCGGTACTAGATATAGTCTACAGGAATTAATCCAATGACTGCATTTGATTGTGATTGAAAGAGTCAGGAGTATCAGGCTGTTGATTCTATTCAAATCCCTTGTGTATATGTGCTCAGAATACTCTCCCAATCCTTATCACTCCATATCTGTTGATCCGCGCCTCCGTCCGAAAACATGAAGTCCGAGAAAGTCAGATCAGTCTCCATTTCCACATTGACATCAGCCTCCTCGACACTAGATTGCCGCGGTGTTGTGTTTTCCTCTCGTGAGATTCTCTTCACCATTGCCTCAACATCTGAGAGCAAGACATCGTGATCTTTGGCCGCGGGGTTACCGACACGAGCCATTTCTCTGAGCAGTGCTCGTGTCCGCGTGTAGAGTGCTATGTCGTCTTCGCTGTTTGGGTTGAAATCTTTACCTTCCTCGATGGAGACTCGGGCGAGTGCGAGGATTGCAAGACCGGAGAATAGGTGGAGAGATTCCCAGTATCCGAATTTCGCTAGGCAGACAATCGTTAGCTCCTCCCTTCTAATTTAGGGGCATCACAATGACGCAAATACTTACCAATCTTGTCGTAATTCCAGAGCCCGAGGAGGATCTTGCAATTATTCCGGGCGGCTTGAAGACACTGTATCTTGACGGCTCTCACCGGACCATCAGTGTCTAGTGGTGTGTCGGACCCGGTGAAACTCGGTGGGTTGTTCAATCGTCGCTTTTGAACGATTGAGGAAAGCTTTTGAAGGTAGAGCGGCCTCAACAGTAAGATGAAGCACTGGATTATTGTTAGGGAAGAAGTCGGCGATTGATCCGGAAAGGAATGGAACACGAGCTCACCTGGTGATATCGCATGTAGGTGGATGCAAGGATTCTACCATGAGGTACTTCCATCAATCTCGTAGGCAGGCTCTCCTCGAACGTGAAAGCTACTTGTTGCGGCAGACTTAATCTCCACTCCTGCAAAGTGTCGAGACATGGCTTAATAATCTCTAGTCGACGTTCGTCATCAACATCAACGTGTTGAGCCGCCGTCCTTACAACATTGCGCTTGATCTCGCAGAGCTGGGTTTGCATGGTTAGAAGCCCCGGATCGGAAAACTCCTCGAGGTCTTCAGCGTCTAGTCCGGCCGATGACGGGAGTTGCATGCCTTCTGGCACACAAGCCACGGCGGCAGCGACGCCAAGCTCCGTTGATATCATTCTGTCCATGCAGTAGGATGTCCACCAGAGCCTCTTCCTGTGCTCGTTCATAACACGCACCTGGCGTTGCTGGTCTGGGGCCTTGGGCAGAGGATGTGGCTTGTGAAGATGCAAGAGCTTGGCCAGCGCAACACTTTGGCTGGCGTACGAGTAAGCCGTTTTACGTCGGTTGAGTGAATAGCAGTAAAACGCCTAGACTTATTGTCAGTGGTTTGGCATTGGTTGGTAGAGTAGACATGAGTACTCACAATCAAGCAAAGTGCCTCTACATCTTCTGGCACAGGCTCTTCCGCAGACATCTTGAGAAGCATCAACCCTTGTTCGAAGAATTCGGACCCGGGAGGTGGCGGCAGTGTTTGCGACGTTGACTGAGAATGTGGAGGTAAAGTCAAGGGAACAGCAGCTCCTTTGTGCGGTGGACTGGTCGGATGCTTCCCTGCAATTTCCATGTGGACAGCTGAGGACATTCGAGATCGATTCCAGCTCTCAGCGAGGGCCAAGACAACTGAAACCCTGCACAACCAGTTGCGATCGTGAGATTGCGACTGCGGGTCCGAGTAGGTCAAAAGGATCCTTTCCCGAAACCTCTTGCGGAGGAACCAGTGATATTCACTGAAGCCTTCATCAAAGGCCTGGAGTAGGTGGAATGCATATGGTCGGGGCGGAAGTCGGAACGAGACTTCAGATTCTGTGCATCGCATCAGCAAACGTCTTGTTGGATGTTGTGAGCAATCGACTTACGTAGAAAATCGAACTTCAGCCGAGAATATGTGTAGCTCTCGGCTTTTGTGCCGGTAGACTCCCTAGTCTGTTTGCTGGTTGGATCACCGGATGCTGCTGTCCACGAAAGTTGTCGGAGCCTCTTCACGAAAAACTCTGCACTACAATCTTCCAATTCCTCTTCCTTGATAATCTGACTAGACTTGGGGGAGAGCGGTGTCGCGAAGTCGTTCGGATCCGTACGGACCGACTCTGGCGATGAGATCGGATCTCCCGATCTCTGCGCCACTGCTGGCTGTCTCTCGAGTCTCCGCAAATAACTTTGAGGGACCGTGATGTATTTCTCTCTTACGGGGTAAACGCAGGGCCTCCCTCGGGTCTGACATCGCTCGCATGGTGCTCCTTATGGGCATCTCAATTAGCACAAGAAAGAAGTTCGCAACTGATTACAGCGACGTACCGCCATTGCACTTGAGCTTTTGTGTATGACAGGCCTTGCAGGCTACTGCGCTTCGACCTCTTGGCGTTCTAGTCATCATCACAACCAAGTTCACGATGTCTCAATTGGTCTAAAAATTACAACGGCAAAGGGACATTTGTGCTCCATAAAGAACTGGATTCAACTCAAAAGACTCGTCGGATCGACATGCTCCTTTGCCTAATGTCGTTTGCCGGCGGTATCGGAGGTGGGAAGGTCCAAGACGATGGGCAATACGGGGTAAAGAGGAGAGACCCACGTCGACCACGCGGACTGATATCGACGGTGCGGAGGTTTTTACTGATAACGAAAATCCTCCAACCCGTTTAAGTAGTTGGAAGTACTGCGGTATGTTTGCTGGGTCGTACAGAATGATAGCGGCGGGGCGGCATGCATCGGCCCCTGCTAGTTGTCATGTGTAATGGCGCAGAACTGGGATGTGTCAACTGGCGAATTGCTATTGGTGTTGGCTGCCGAGACCAGGCTCTATTGGATGTTGGTAAGTATTCAAAGCTGGACTACGAATCCTGCGTTGCAAATGGGAATAAGGAGGACTGCACCACGTTCAGATACTTTATTTCCGAGAAGACACAAGCAAGTGTCAAGGAGCTCTGCGTGGATAATCCATCCCCAATCTATCAAGTATGCATGTCTCGTTAAACATGTCATTGAACCAGATATTAGTCTAGAGGCGACTCCATGTCCAAGGGAGTTTGCCATCACCAGCCGCATTCCGGCCTTTCCAGCCTGATAAGTCTGAGATATCGCGGGCAACCATGGGTGAGGATCTTGAAAATCATCAGGAACCTTTCCAAATTTCCAAGCCCACAGATCCTGCCATTCCTTACCCAATTTCCCCTCGAGCATGTCGGCGACGTACTTGCCAATGATTGGGAGGAACTTGAATCCGTGATTTGATCCAATCGTCGCGATGAACAAGTTCTGAGTTTCGGGGTATGGGCAGATTCTGAAGTTGAGATCACCGGCTAGACCGTCCCTGAATTTCGAGTTAGCATGGAGGAATCGGAAGAAATGGAAAAGCCAACAAGATCTCAAGGATGACGTCTCAATACGTACCAGCACATTTTGGAAGAGATGAATGGCCGTTCAGCCAGCTCTGGAATCATCTCTCTAACAAACGTACGCATTTCATCTTCGACTTCCTTAGGGCATCCGTCGTCTGGATAATCGCCTAACGAGTGGAGGATGGAAGCTCCTGGAACATATCTGTTGCGATAATTTGTGAGACATCTGCAACTACATAGCTTGATTAAGCCATTCTCATCTGGTGGAAAGATGATGCCTAGATACCTCGGTCAGTATGAAAGCGTCATGTCAGTATTCCAAGATCAACTGCCTACGTACCCTGCTCGAAGTCATCGATGATTGGCATATCCTTGTACTTTTCGATCTCGTGCGGCTCCAGCTTCATCACACAGATAACTGATGTTTGTGCCACCACTTCTTTCTTTGCATCAACTAGGGTCGCGGTATTGGCACCAGTGGACAACACAACTATGTCCGCCATGTGCAGTGTCCCGTCTGCGGCCAAGACACCCTCGCACTTCCCGTTGCCGTCTAACACGAGCTTCTTGGCATGACCGGATTCTCCACAGATGTATTTGACCCCCTGTGACTTGGCGGCGTTTGCCATTCTTAACAGAGCTTGTCCGGACGGCACCTATTTCCCCGATCGTAGTCAGTTTGTCGTCACTTTACTACGTTGTCGTCCTGTAAGTGATATCGTTTGGCACAATGGAAACTTACCCAGCCAGCTGCAGGACTCCACAAGTTGGTCCAGTCCGGGAACTCCCCCGTCAGAGCGGGCCACCTCGTTTTCATCTCCCCGGCTGTCATGAACCGCACCCCCTCGCGACCCGCCTTCTTGGCTGTCTCCATGGCGCTATTGAGCCATCCCCGCGTCAGGCCGTGGCCCGCCATGACCCAGCCGCTCTCGCGATACATCCCTGCGAAGATGGATTTGGGGTCCTTCCACTCCTGCATGCTCTCCATGCCTAGCTTCGCGTATAACGGGTTAGGGTAGTCGGCGCGTACGACCTTGTTCAGGTCGGTGGCCGCAGAGTCTTTGGAGGGTGCGTCGAAACGATCAAGCACTGTGACGTTTTCATATCCTCTTTGTGAGAGGTGGTAGGCTGTGGAGGTACCAAAGACACCTCCGCCTACAATGAGGATGGATGGTTTGGCCATATTGAAGATGAGGGTATTCTGAGAGTTTGCGGAACGGACGATGTCGAGTATGCGATAATTTGGTCTTTACAGTTTAGTCTACCCTCGATCTGCTACCTTTTCTACCTCAAAACCACCTTTCGGACTCTTATAACCAAGGAGGAGAGTCAAGTTCGGCCGGTGATGCAAAGAACACCGACCAAGATGCCGAAGACGTTTCCTACGGCCGCACGCATGCGGCGCAGCCTTGGGCAGAACATCCGTGCTTCCCCGGGAACCATATCGGTGGGACGGGGCCAACTAAACATTCCCAATCAAATCGCCACAGTGACCGCGCAGCAACTTAGATCCCTTGCCAACCGATGCCTGCCAATTCGTGCCAAGTGCGCCAACCCTTGATTCTACTACAGATTCAACGGACGATAATGCCGTGAGCCATCGGCCTCGAGATCCGCCTCCGCGACGAAATGACGAGAATGTTGGTTTGTGCGTGTGCGCCTATCAGTCGGGTTCGTGGGGCCGAGTCCATCGCCGAGCCAAGCAGGGAATCAATGGCTAACAAGGCTGGGGAGGACTCAGGAGACACAAAGGGGAAGATAAAGAGGGGACGATTGGCACCGCGTCACACTTGGAGTCTTGTGCGACAACCACATCACAATACGCCTTCGGCTTCTCAGCTCTAGTGGCCGAATGATAAAGTGACAGTTTTCTTGTCCCAATTTCTTCTTCATCTCTCCCCCGCAATCTGCGACTCTTAAACTTCCGTCCATGGTCCTTAGCTTCAAAACTACGGCATCCTTGCATTAACAGCCGTTACAAGGTCGATGCTGTTCAGACGACTGACAGCTTGACATTGAGCGGAGACGGTCGCATTTAGCCTGTTTTTCTGAAGGCACCCTCGTCCTTGTCAAAACGGGCACTTATCTTGACAAGAAGATACCGATAACCCGTTATCACGATTAGAGGGGTGACCCGGGCTGAACCTGCCAGAGATCCGATTATTCGACTACCTTAGTC
The DNA here is from genome assembly GCA_014706365.1 of Colletotrichum australisinense (nom. inval.). Taxonomy (NCBI): domain Eukaryota; kingdom Fungi; phylum Ascomycota; class Sordariomycetes; order Glomerellales; family Glomerellaceae; genus Colletotrichum; species Colletotrichum australisinense (nom. inval.). The sequence continues at coordinate 5,786,146 of JABKAN010000003.1, forward strand.
AATAGGTCAATTGTGTACCAATACAGACCTTCTTCTTCAGAAACCGACGGCTTCCTGAGACTGAGGAGCGCAGGTATATATCCGTTCCACTTGTGTCTGTTCTCTATGACGGGAGCTTGAAGAAACGCTACTTCTGTACCCATTTGTTTTCATCATACCCCTGGAGTTTCCACTGAGGGGCAGCGACAAAGATGTCGACCGAAACCAAGGAAGTGAAACCTTCTGACTTGCAGAAAGCAGCGATGGACTTGACATCGGACAGCAAGTCCAGTTCCGAGGGGCAGACGACGATGTGGCCTGAAAGAGAGTTGCCGGAGCTTCTCAGAGACTTGTCAGAAGAGGAGTTGAAGAGTCTTGAGAAGAAGTTGATAAGGAAGATTGACTTGCGAATGCTGCCTACAATGATTCTGATCTACATCATGAATTACCTCGACAGGTCAGCAAGCTGCGTGCGCCGGATAAGGCGACTTTTAGACTAATGATTTCACAGAAACGCCATCGGCTCGGCAAGGCTAGGCGGTTTGGAGAAAGACTTGGGTCTGACTGGCAATGAATTTCAGGTAAGCTGAGACTCAAACAACTGATGAACTTCAAAGCCAGAGGCTTGTAGCTAATTCGGTAATTACTCTAGACTTGTGTTTCGATTCTTTTTGTGGGGTACATCCTGATGCAGGTACCTTCAAACATGTTCCTGAACAAGATCGGACGCCCTGCGATCTATCTAACGGGATGCATGTGCGTTTGGGTTAGTTTGATTCAAAGTTTCTTCTCTCTTTGTCGCGTTCGGGATCGACCGGTTAGATCTCACTGCCGGGTTGGTTGGCGAACCCATGGCCGCATAGCGTGCGTGTAACGTGACGCATCACCTACAGAACCGCCTGCTGGAAGTTGTTCATTCGGATCTCGGTTTGTGTAACCATCCTTCAACAGAGCATCATGCTGATGATCATACAAACTACCAGGGTGTATTATGTGCCTGCAGCGGCGCAACACATAGCTTTGGCGGCCTGTTGGCAACTCGATTCTTTCTTGGGTTTGTTGAAGCAGCCTTTTATCCAGGTAAGTCAAGATTGATGACTTGTCCGCATGAAATTATCGCAGAGAAAGAAGATGCTGACGAACCCGTGACAATAGGCTGCATCGCAACTCTCAGCTCATGGTACGTCCGTAAAGAACTGGGCGTCCGTACCGGACTATTCTACAGCGGCTCCATGCTTTCAGGAGCTTTCTCGGGTCTTATCGCAGCTGGCATCACGAACGGCATGGACGGCGCCCGCGGTCTGCTAGCCTGGCGTTGGCTCTTCATCATCGAGGGGTCGCTCACGGTCGCCATTGCCCTCGGCGCGTTCTTCGTGCTGCCAGACTTCCCCGCCAATACCAAGTGGCTGACAGACCAGGAACGGCAGTTGGCAATGTGGCGCATGGAAGTTGATGCTGCGGGCGAAGAAGACTGGACGAGTTCTTCGTCGCAACCCATATTTGACGGCTTCAAGATGATTCTGGTCGACCCGATCAACTGGATTCTTGTTGTACTTGTCTATGGCGCCGCGTCGTCGATTTCGATCAATAGCTTCTTCCCGACTGTCGTTGCGAGTCTCGGAAAGGATCGCATTACGACGTTGCTCCTTACTTCGCCGCCTTATCTTCTGGCATGTATCGTATGTGCGGCAGTGTCATGGAACGCCGACCGCATGAACGAGAGGTACTGGCATACCGTCGCACCGCTAGCTTGCTCGCTCGTCGGATTCATCATCTCCAGCGCCGCGACGGGGATCGGGCCGCGATACTTTGGTGCCATGATCATGCTTCCCGGGATCTACACTGGCTTCAATATGTCCATGGTCTGGACCGCCAACACGATCTACCGACCCACGGCGAAGCGTGCCGCTGCGGTGGCATTCAACAATGCATTCTCCACGCTCTCAGGCATTTATGGATCTTACTTGTACCCCAACAACGCGACGCCGAGGTTCGTCTTGGCTTTCAGTGTGAATGCCGCAATGGCGTTGATGGCGATTGTTGCTGCCACTGTGTTGCACTTTGTTCTGAAGAGAGAGAACAAAAAGTTGGAGATGAGGGAGCAGGAAGCTGAGGCTGCTGGTCAGGCGCAACTGATTGGAAAGGGTTTCAGATACGTCATCTGAAGGCAGAATGCTGGAATGAATCTACCACGAATATTTCTCTGATTTAATACACTCATACATCTTTGGCCAACCATTAGATCTTCTCTTTCCTCTTGGTATCCAGCCCGTAGTCTCGCGCAATTTTCTCTGCGGCAAGTTGCCCAATAACATAGGCGACGATCTGAGGATCTAGAAGCACTAGTCAGCAATGAAATACACGAAGCCATTGAACGCGACGTAAAAGGTAAGCTCTTGGTAAACTTACGACCACTGTCGAACTTTTGTTAGCAATTGTCTCGTATCTCTTTAGAGAAGATAAGAAAAATACCTGGGTAGTATGGTTGTCACACTCAGATCGGCAATCCGCAAGCCGTTCAACCCATGAACTCGAAGGTCGCCGTTGACACAGCTACCATCTTGCTCATTCTTACCCATCTTCACGCTGCAAGATGGGTGCCATAGTCCCGCCACATTCTCTCGGATGAAGTCCTGGACATGCAGTCAGTGTAAGGCCTAGAACGGTGGAACTACACGAGATAAGCTTTCAACTCACGTCGATATCTTTGTCGCTGTCTGACTTTGGGGCAAATAATGGTCTGACGAAGTGGTCCTTCATCGTACTAGTCTTCAAGAGATTCATGCCTTCTCTCAGGGCTTCTCGCAGGTTTACCAAGTCGAATGGGTTGCTGAGATACTTCGGGTCAATCAAAGGGGCGTCCTTAGGGTCCGCTGAAGCCAATTTGATTGTCCCTCGAGAGACGGAGTTCATGTTTGCTACGAATACCGAAAAGAATCCGTCACTAGATTTTTCGAAGACATGGTCAGGAGGAATCAACGGTCCAATCTGTAGGTCGACGTTAGTTGAGAGTCATGCTTTTCATCCCTAGTCAAACTTACGACAAGCTCATAGCTAGGGACACCTTCCTCAAGCAGATAACCCTTCACATCAGCAGGAAGTTTCTTGAATTCAGGCGACTCATAAGCGCGATCATTCTTGAGGAAAGCATGCGGAACAGATGAGAAGTGTCCCAAAAGCGGGCCGTTCCCACTTTCTGCGAGTTGCTTCACGGCCTCCTGGTACTTGCTTGGGTCAGAGAGCCCCATCCTATCAGTGAAGCCGGACTTCATCTGAAAGCAAGTCACGATCATGGGGTGGTCTGTAAAGGACTTCCCCACTCCATCGAGATTCTTGACCACGGGGATTCCGAGGGCACCCAGGTCTGCTTGAGGTCCGACACCTGAAAGTAGCAGTAGACGGGGACTGTCAAGGGCGCCGGCTGATAGAATAACTTCGTTCTTCGCTCGAACTGAAGTTCCAAGGGTCAGTGAACCGTCAGATATCAACTGGGCTCTTGTGCAAACTTACCCTCCGAACCATCTTCCTTGAGAACACCCACTGCACGATCCTTCTCAAAGATGATTTTGACCACACGACTCTCGGTCAGAACGGTCAAATTTGCGGGCACGTTCTTTTCGAGGAAGGCAGATGCACCAGTTACTCGGACACCGTTGAGGCTGGTTGTCGAGTTCAGTGAAAAACCAATTAGATCACCATCGTTGGGGTCAAGGTTGCGCTTGTGCTGTCATAGGGTCAGCATCACTGTCTACTGCCTTATCCATCCTTGTCTGGTATGCCCAAGAACTCACTCCGAGGTCAACTCCAGCATCGATAAAAGCCTTTGTTTCCCGTTCCACGTGTCCGATAGAGACGTCGATAGGCCTGTTCCATGTCAGACAGCTGGACTGCTACAGTAAGATGAGCCTCATTACCCGGAGAACCCGTGATACTTCGGATCGGGCTTCACGTATTCAGCCCACTCCTTGGAAAGATCATCAAGGTGGAGGTTTTCCAGCTTTTCAAGTCAGCTCGAGACCAAAATAAGGTGAAATGTCTTCTCAAAACTTGTTTCGGCTTACCTTCCTAACCCTCTCGATGACGGATTCAAATCCCCAAGCATCATCTCCTGCAGCCGCAGCCCAGGCATCGAATTCTGCGCGCGCACCAAGCGACCAAACCTGGAAGTTGGTGGCACTCGACCCTCCTAGACCCTTGCCGCGAGCCTGCGGTACCTCGCGATTTTTGGCATGCTCCTGCGGCGTCGAGGCATAGCCGTAGTCGAGACCTGGCTGTGCAATGGTGCTGAACCTTTCAGCCGTACGTCTGTACTCGGGCTTGCTGATATCGCCGCCACCTTCCAACAATGCGACACTGGGCTTCGATGCCGTGTTTGCGAGGCGGGAGGCGAGGAGACACCCCGCTGTGCCGCCTGATCGTCGTTTGTTGTTGTTAGTGCGGTTTCTCCTCTCGTGGGGGGTTCGTTGCGATATCCGAGGATGAAGAGGCGTGACCCCTCACGGCAACCTTGTATTCTGGAACATTGAACTTACCACCGACGACTACAAAGTCGAATTCTTGCGTCATGATTGAAATTTGACGATGATTGAGAAAAGGTTTGATACAAAGTTGGGCTGTGTTGGGCGCTCTTTGAGTCAAAGTTCACATCTGCCAGCTTGCTTTTTTATACTCCAGCGAGCTGAGAAAAGTGTCTCTCGTTTATACACACAAGCCACCTGACCTCCGCACCTAAGACTCTAGGCTGAGAGATCATCTCTCTAGCGGCGAAACTATCGGCAAATGTGCGCGGCATCGCATTGTTTTCCCCTGACTTTCATATAGCCTTACGTGGGGTAGCGGGGCGGTCTGGTGCGCCGTGGGCAGCCCGCGAAGGAAGCTTGAGTTGTATTGGTGATCCTCGTCCAACGCGAGGTTGGCATTTCGCCCGATGCGATGCAACTCTGACACTACGACTCAGAGGCGTGCTGATGTAACTCAAGTTCGCAATATCTAAGACCTCGTTGGTCAAGGTGAAGGGGTCTACTTTTCCGACAGCACTTGAGACTTGTGAGGATGGCATTCTCCAAATCATCTGTCACTATTTCTTAGGTACCTATGTGGGTTGCATTGCACAATCTCGACCGAATGAAGCGGCTCGACAACCGAGCAGCTTGTCTCTCATCGAGCCGCATGGTGTATTAGAGTGAAATTGAAAAGGATGAATGAGTAGAAGAATGTATTGACAGTATCTAAAGCAAAATATTTGATACCCAAAATGTAAACGCCAGTGAGCCAATGTCCTTGGCTATGCAACCCACGCTATGCCCCACCAAATGACTTTCAATGCCCACGCTCAAATGCTGCCTATCATGCTCCAGTCTACACAAACATGCATATTTACAATCACTATTCCAATCACAGCCCATAAGTCGTCACGACTCTAGTTCTGGGGCGCGCCAAAGATCTCGTTGAGGTCGCGCTTCGCGTTGCGCTTGATGCCGCACTTGTTCAAGCAGGCGTCGATGCCGAGGGCAATGTTGGCAGGGATGTGCTTACGGAAGCTCTCAAGGTCGGCACCGTCAATGGTCTGCACGCCGCCAAGGGTGGCAGAGACGACATCCGGGCGGAGGTTGAAGAAGGCTTGAGCAACCTGCTCGACACCGGGGTCGACGTTGTTGAAGCCGGCGACGAAGACGGCATCCTCGCAGTCGGGGTTGAACTCTTGGTGGATCGCGCCCTGGGGGAAGACGGACATTTGGTACGTCTCCATGGTGTTGGCGATGGCGTCGAGGCCGTTCTCGACGACGAAGTTGGTGACGAGGCGGCCCTTGACGATCACGTTGAGCTCGGTGGCGCGGTTGTGGACGTGGGCCGTGTTCATGCCGCAGGGGCCGAGGAAGCCGAGGGTCATGGCGGCGCCGTTGCCGATCAGGGCCGGGAAGGTCTTTGCCGTGGCGGAGGTGGAGAAGCCACCCTTGCCGCGGGACTCGGAGCCCTCGGGGGCGCCGGAGTCGTTGAAGTCGAAGACGAAGTCGCCGGGCTGGTTGAGGAGGCGGACGCGCTCTTGCTGGGTGGGTGCAGTCATGAGCTTTGTGATAAGGTCTGCGTTGCCGGCGCGGGTGTTGACGGGGACGATGGGGGGAAGGACATTGTCGATGGAGCTGGTGTCGGTTTGGGTGGAGATGGTGGCGGAGGAGGAGGGGTGGTTCGGGTTGGTGGTCGGCGCGGCCAGAGCGGCGGCGGAGAAGGATGGAAGAGAGAATGGTGGAGGTGTACATCTTGACTACTTTATGTATTTTTTTTGCTGTAGGAATGACAGACAGGATATCCGAGCTGACAAAGGAGACAAGGAAAAGAGAAATAGGAAAGACGAAAACCGGAAAGCGAACTCGTTGCTTGTTGATGCAGTGATGTGTGTGATGAGGAGAGGAAAGAGAAATGAAGAGGCGTTCGATAAGGCTATTATATAACTTCATCGCGACACAAAAGGATTGCAGTGTTGTGGACTTCATCAAGTGGCCGCAGATGAGCGTCAGCCTCATTCAATCCAACAAGCATACGTCTTAGGTCTAGGTTGGTAATTCCCACGATATGGGGCACAGCATCCTTCTGCTAATGGCTTTGGAATCATACGGACATAGGCTACAGCACGACATCTCTCATTGTCCCGATGGGTGCAAAATGTCAGCTAAGGTGTTACCTCATTACTGAATCCGGCCTCATGCTGCTGACCAGCAATCTCAACACCCTAGCCACGAGTCCGGAATATTGCAGTCTTGAGATGGCAGCTGCATGTTCATGCTGACGGTCATCAGGGCTGACGTCGGCGGTGCACGGTAGGCGTGCCAGTCTCTTGGGTCCCTTTCGGGAAACAAACAGCGAAACATGGTGGGGAGGGACGGGAGTCTGTTCGTCTGGAGGAGTGTTGTCAGCATTTAGTCGTTGGTTGGAGCTGCCAAGTAGGGCTGTGGGACTCGATCGGTCTATGTTTAACTATTTGCTTTTTTATCCTCCCGTCCCACGTGGTACTTTTCAGTCAATCTCTTTATAGTTTTGCAGACTGATCGGTGTTTCTCAGCCATGTTTGGTGGTCACGATAGGTCAAGTACTTGAGAAGTTCCTGATAGTCCATCCCGGAACCAAGTCGGCAGATATTCGCCAGTGCACTTTTACACTGAAATTGCAGTAACGTCCTTTGCCAGCACTACCTGTGAAAATTCGCCTGGCAAGATGCCCAAAACAACACGAACGCGAACCGTAGCGCATCGTGGAACCTCGTAGTTCATAGCGAACATTACAATCAGTTGCCCGCTACTTTCAGTGATCTAAGAGAAAGTTGATTTCATCCTGGAGACTGTATGTAGACTGCATGTTGACGGAGAGGAAATCCTTCCAAGTCTGATGGGCCAATGATCCCTGTTCCGAGCCCACCCACTGCTCGTGGTAGCGCTTACATGATTAGAACAGGCTGCAGAATTTAGCTGTCTGGCGGGGAGGCGAAGCAGCTATCCTAAGCTTAATAATAAGCTGCGCATTCTAATTTCGTCCCAGTTTAACCCTTTGTTTATTCACCGGCTGCGAATGCAGGTCACGAACTCTTAGCCCAAGACAGTTCCTTAGGCAGCACCAACCGTGCAGCTCATTTCCAGATGCATGGAGATCCTTTTTCATGTGTACTTGATAAGATATGTCCGAACATGTTGTCATTTACTGCAAGACCAGAGTATCCGGCGTCGGTAATGACACGGGAGGCTTAACGAAGGAGAAGATTTTCTGTCTCAGGTCCTTCCACAGTGGAACATACTAGAGGGCACAGTTGAATCCTTCCACGGCAATGCACCTAAGAATTTTCCATAAGATGTGATGTTATAGGTGATATCATTCCGATATTCCATGCATTGAAGGAGTATTTCCCTCTGCACCAACTTCTCGGGCTAAATGATGGTGAAATAAGGTCACGTCCATATATGTTGTTTCATCGAACCAAATTTTGGCTCAGAGATCTTTTATAGGCGCATCCCCTTCAGTCTTGCCAGTGCCATACTTCTTCACCTTGTTCTTGCTAGCATCCTTATCCGCAGCGAAAGCTTCAACCTCTTTACTATCCATGACCTTGATGACGTTGTCCGCTTGCCATTTCTTGAACGAGAACCCAACGCCCCTAGGATATGTGATCAGCTTGATAACGGACGGTTCTCATGTTCGTGGTGAGCTTACTCATGGCTATAGTCCTTGTCATTGGCCTGGTCCTTGTGGTACTTGACCTGAATGAAGTCGCTGTCAACGGTGCCGGGATCCAGGCTCAGGCTGACAAGCGCATTAATCGTCGCAGTCTTTGGGATGAGCTTAAAAGTCCAGCTTTGCTCATTCCTAAACTGGATTAGGTCTCGGTCGTTCTTCACAATCTCGTACCCCTCGTTCACGCTCGCCTTGAAGAGCTTAGGCAAGGCGAACCACTGCCCTGCCATCTTGTACCTGTCGTTGGCGTAGACGAATTGGTCGTCGTACACGCAGTCAGCGGTGTACCGCTTCACGCGCTCAACTGTGGGCTCCATTGAGTACAGCGCGATGATGTCGTCGATCAAGCGCTGACGCGCTGGTGAGAGGGGAATCGACTTGGATGGGTTGGGGTGGTAATCCTCAGTGGTCGAGGTCTGGCGGACTTCGAACTCTTCTCCTGGGGTGGCAGAGGTCTTGCCGGGAAAATTAATGTGACCGGAGTCGGAAGACATCTTAGCGGTAGTATGCAATGTACGATGAAAGCTTCTGGGGGATTGTGAACAGGCTGTTGCGAAAAGTTGTGTTCTGATAGCAAATCTCGACATTGATGAAGCTCATTGTATGGGCTAAAGGGAACTCATTGCCTGGGCACATTCACTTATAAACATCTCAGAAAAGCTTACTCTCAGGACACACCCCATAGTCATGACGCGCTCAACTCGCCGACAAAGACAGCCTGGGCTCTCTCACTCGTTTTTTCTATGAACATAACCACGTGCAATTCGTAGTCTGACGTTCGGAAAATGTGGCGGTCATGTCGATTATGTAGCGCTGACGTCAACATCTTTGCGTCTTCAGATGGGTCTAACACGGACTGAGACCGCTCTGAAGGGATGATTTAGATCCGAAGAAATATGAGGATTGCTGATAAATGAAAATCATTGAGACTCCAAATAAAGGATCCTCATCACAGATTGAAATAAGTATCCGTTTCTTTAATCGAAGGCTACTATATATCCTTCAGGTCCACCACCTCACCCGCACGCCAGCTCACATTCTGACCAGCATCACTGCCTTCCTTCCACTTCCACCGAATGATATCTTGCTCTCCTTTCTCTACCAAGTCCTTGATCCATCTTCCTATCACCGGAAGCATCTTGAACCCGTGACCCGAGTCGCCTGTCGCCAGATACAGGCCCTTCTTCCCAGGCACAGCATCGATGACATAATCTGAGTCCGCCGTATCGGCACACCAGCAGATGTGCTGGTCGACAAAAGGCCTATCAGCCAGGCCCGGAAGGGTCTCCTGGAGCAGCTTTCGAATTCGACGCACATCAGCCTCGGGCACGAAGTCATTCTTCTCTGGAGGCGTGGACAGGCCTGTCGTCGTCGAGTAATTGGTGTAGCCTCCACCACTTGGGGAGAGCTTGAGGATCCCCGTGCCAGGTTCTGGCTCAAAGAAGAAACCCAGATCACGAGCGTATGTGACCGGTATTCCCTTCAAGCGCGCTGCTTCCTCCGGCTGAAGTTGTATGTGCAGTACACTCCATGCCTTTGCCGTGACTTGACGGCCGACGGACGGGAGCACGTTTCCAAGCGAAGCCCCAACAGTCAGAATCGTTGTCGCTGCCTTGAAGTCTTTGCCGGAAGTCGTGCGGGCGCCTGTGCATTTGTCCCCCTCATACGTAAGGCTCGCAACGTTCTCCCCAGTGTGGATCTCGACTCCCCGGGCTTTCACGTATTCATAGACTGCCTTGAGCGCATTCGCGGCATGCGCATAACCCGCGAACTGGTTGAAGTACCCTTCCCACCCTTCCATGGGTCCGTCCAGAGCCGGCGCGGCTTTGGTGATATCCTCCCTGCTCTTAATCGGGTCGATTCTGCCGGCCCAAGCTGGGTGCACCCGGATACTCTCAAGAGATCTAGCCAGGGTCTTTTTCGTCTTTTCAGGCGCCGCTGCTGAGTTGGCTAGGAGGTACCCCGTCTGGTGGTAGTGCGGCGCGAATAGCTCATTATCGGTCCATTCCGACATGGCCTGCAGGGCCAGCTCGGTGTAGAAGGGGTCTTCATACTCTGCACGGACAATCTTATTGACGTCGTTGCCTGCTGAGAGAGATGAGGGAACTGATGTTCCTTTTTCGAAAATCGTGATGGACTCGTATCCGGCCCGGGAGAAGTGGTAGGCTGCTGACAGGCCAAAGGTACCAGCGCCAATGATCAATATTGAGTCTTGCAGGTCAGGCATCTTGGCTTTTACTCTTTTCGTTCCATGGCGAACAAAAGTTCACAATCAGAGGACTATAGCGAAATGATGTCAATTTTGAGTTCCGCGAGCCAAGTCGAATCCAGCTCCGACGTCGGATCGAGGGCCGTTCTACCGCGCTGATCGGAGTCAGGCCGCCCCACGGCAAAGGTGTCCGAGATAAGAAGTCCACCGCGGGGAAGTGGAAACGGCGACCCCAGCCCGATGCCACGTTGTCGGCGCCCTCACACCGAAGCCGAACCGGAATCCCACCCATGCCTATCGTCGCCTATCTTCACCCACAGCTGGTGTATGTATCTGCGGGGTAGAGTGACTGAGTCGGGCCTCCTCCGCTGAGCCTTGTGAGCCCTTTTTGTAGTTGGTATGCTTTCTATTTCGAGGTTCCGAGGCCTTATCTGCAGCATAATACTGAATATGCCATGAACATTCCATAGGTCCGTTGAGTGAGTCGTCACATTCTTGTTTACCCATCTAGAAGACATCTGAAGTATCTATTTGCCGCGCCGTGATACAAGAAGTTTTCCGGTCATGGCCGACTCCATAGCCCCGACGCGTCGGCAGACAAGCGGGGACTCTCGGGTTAGAAGTGGATGCCGCACATGCAGAGGTATGTAAACTTACGAGTGAGTGTAATCACGAAGGATCGGCCAGCTAAGAATGCATGCATCACAGGACGTCGTGTGAAATGCCCTGGTTCGTCCCCACATCATAGTCCTACGGAGAGCCTAAATCCCGGTGGAATCCTGATCGAGTCTATAGAACAACGTCCGATATGCGATCACTGTCGGCGCTTAGGGCTAGTCTGCCGGTATGAGTTGAAACTTACTTGGCAAGCAGCTCATGGATGCGAGGTGCAGCATCAGAGCTTCTCCAAGAGACCATTACAGACATCAAATTTTGATGAAGATATTGAAGAATGGATGTTTCGGAACAGCCACGTACATGACTTCCAACATGTGCCTCACAGGATTAACATCAACATGCCGATGCATGGAACGTCAACCAACAGTGCACGCAAGCTTCCCGCAGACGGTTCCACCAGACTTTCTCTATCACCATCACACTTCGGCTTGTCTTCACTTGGCTTGAGCCAAGACGAGGCTTACTCGTTGCATTACTTTGACAACTTCATAGCTCCGCGATGCGTTGTGAGTTGTGATAAGAATCCGTATCGTCACATCATCCTCCGGATTGCAGCATCATCGCCAGATGGCCCGGTCTTGCAAGGTATTTTGGCCGTGTCGGCCCAACAAATGCAGGCACTGGGTCATGGGAAAGGTACTTTCCGAGTCTGGGATCATAGAAATCGAGCTCTCGGGTTGTTGCGCAGCTACTTGTTTGCTTACTCAAAAGCCGAGGAGAATACGACTACAAAACGAATGCTCGCCCAAGAAATCATGGCTTCGACCATGATGATGTGTTTCTTTGAGGTAAGTTGTTCAGACCATCCGTGACTGATGTATGTACATGTAATAATTGAAGTTAGATTTTACATGACTGCTCTAGTACCTGGAAAGTTCATGCCAATTTTGGAAAATCGTTCTTGAGGCATGAGCTGGCATCAGGCCACACCGTATTATCGGACTCCAAAGAACTATATGGCTTCGCGGCTGCCTACTTCATGTATCATGACGCCCTTGCTTCAACTGCTGGAGCAAATCCAGGGATACAAGATGACAACAGCAGCCTTTTCCACATCTTAAATGATGAAGATTCTGTGCTTGAAAGCCTTTCGGGCTGCTCAAGGCGTCAAATACACATGCTATCCGAAATCTCAGACCTCGCCAGCCAGGCTTCTTGCCAAAGAAATACCCCAGAAACGTCAAGTTGCTGGGATCGAAAACGAGACGCCATCGAGAGAAAGCTACACCTGATGAAGGACACATCATTGCCATCATCGAGCAAGTTGTCATATAAGTCTCCAGAGGAGGAAACCCGCTGGCTAGTCCCAGAGCTGAAGAGACTCACATGCCTATTATACTTCCACGCGCGAATTGACGACTCGAATCCTTCGGATCCACACATGATTAGACTAACAAACAAAATCTTGGAACTCCTGCCGCACTTCTCCCTCCAAACAAACGCTGTTCTTTGGCCACTTTTCATAGTTGCGACACTTGGAGTACGCTCAGAGTCCGATAGCGACAGGAAGTTGATACTAGAGCGACTGCACTTACTGCAACAAACACGACAGCTAGGGAACGTCAGAAAGGCCAGACAAATAATTGAGAGCGTTTGGAAAGCTCGGGATATCGGCTCTTGTGATGAGAACCAAGGATGGGCTGTTCTCGAAGGACGTCACGATGCCATGAGTCTGGCTTGAGTTCACATGGAACATTCCTTTTCGTGAATCTTGCTCTGCTTTAATCTTCTCTATGAAACATTTTTGAAGGTACCGCAGTTTGGCTGAAATCTTCAGGTTGTATATCTGAAGTCCTTCTGCTCCTTATCCGTGATATCGACAAATCCGTCAACAGTTCCTTCCTGCAGCTCTTGAGGCTTGCCGTACTTTTTGTCTCGTCTCTTGTTCTCCCAGGCAGCAACAAGCCAGTATGACAGCATCAGCAACACAGACACAGCATAGCTCGTCAGCATCGCGATGATGGCTCCTGAATATTTGGGGGCCTGCTCAGCTCGAAAAGTTTGGGGTCCGATCAAATTACCGGCTGCGTAGCCAACTTGAACCAAACTGAAGCAGACAGCCTTTTTCGTCTGACCAGCTGTATTGGCTTGTGGAAGTGAGATCCCAACGACGTAAGGAGCTAGCGTGAGCCGTGTTAGAGACTATTCTCCCAGATGCTCTGTGATAACTTACGCCAGTAAAAGTACATGAAGTACAGTCCGACCATTTGTGCTGGAATATTTGACCTGGGAAAGCCATGTACGAGTCCGGTTCCCAAGATTGGCAGCATGAGAGCGATACACGCTACCAATGTCCTTCGATTATGCCACCTCGCGGCAAGATAGCTAAATGCCCAGGCACTAGACGTAGCGAGAACACCAAACGGCATGGTCAGTAAACTCGCCTCGAGCGAAGTGAAACCAAGGTTGTTGATAATAATGCTTCCAAAGTTGACGAGACCGCCATTTGGGATATTGATGAAGATGTTGAAGACGAAAATGATCCAGATTTTGATGTCTAATAGGGCCTCCCGTACTTGGTCCCACTTCCAGACCTTGTTGGAGATGCCGGTGCGATTGACTGCAAGACGTTTCGTTGCATGGTACTTCTCTTCGTTGGTCAAGAAGCGGGCGTTCATCGGGCTATCTGGCAGCGTGAACCAGATGAAGATTGAGTACAGGACGTTGATTGTTCCGGTGATGAGGTACAGGTACTGCCACTTCAGGAGAGGGGCTGAGTCCGGGATCTTGCCCACGAGCCAGGCGAAGAAGCCGTTGAAGACCGATGAGAAGTATGCGAAAATGACTGAAATGCGCAACGTAAGTACATGCTAAGAAGTCGTTCGAAAAAGAAGTAAAGACCTACTCGCATTTCGCGGGGGCTGCTCCTGTTTCGTATAGAAGCTGGATACGAGGATGGTAAGAGACGGCGAGATGGCTGCTTCGATGAAGCCCATGAGAAAGCGTAATGCCATGAACCCTGACCAGCTTCTGCATGGCGCATGTAGCAAGGTCAAAATAGACCAAAGCAACGATGACCCACAAAGAAACTTTGCGGGTGGAAACTTAAGAATAAGATACGAAGCAACAACATATCCGATCAATTGCTGTTTCGGTCAGCTTGAACACCTCACCTCGAGTCAGTAGAATTTGGTGGCCGATTCACTCACGCCTAAAGGGAGAACGCTTCCAAGCCAGCTGTATTGTTGGCCAACAAAATTGTTGTCTGTCTGGAATCCGTAGAGAGACGCCGTTCCCATTTGGACTTTGTCGACTGCGCCGAGAGTTGCGGTGAAGAGGAGCTGTAAATTCTCATCATCAGATTGATGTTCTATAGGTGGATAGAGACCTTCAAACCCCTTACCAAGGGAATCATCCAAGCATCGATCTTCTTGACAATCCTTTTTTCCATCTCAGGCGTCATGGGTGGGAATGCATCGGCATTAGCCAGGAATGTGGCTGCCTCGTCGAGGACTCCATCTTGGGGCGACTTGAGGATCTCAGACTGGCCCTGCGTAGTAGAAACGCTGGGTTGGATACCATTTTCATTGGCATGACCACATGGGTCTTCCTTCTTTTCGACCATGTCGCTGGGGAAAGTAATGCAGGCTACTCAGTGTCTAATAGCTGTGAAGAAAGAAATCTGCCAATGATGGGGGGTTCGGCGGTAGAGCATGAGTCTACATACGACGGATGGTCTTGTGCTCAGGACGTAGCAAATATTATAGATGTCGGAGGACCTATTGAGACTTATCATATGTATCCAGAGTGTAAATGCTGCTTTATCTCGCGTTTGATACACGAAGCCAGCATCTATGAGCATCCTTAGCCACGGCTATCGCTTCTTGACAAGGCAGTCCTACACCTAACTTGGCCAATCTTGCAGTCAACTCAGGCGTATTGTAGGCATATCAAAAGAAACATCGGAAAATGTTATCATTTGGGTCACCCATGCCCATACTGCGGCCGCATGCGCGTCTCCACTCTTCGGTCAGCCGTTGATAACATTCGTACACGAGGAAGGCCGAGGCGACGTGCTTGGGGTAGCGTTGGAGGATAACTTATCACACCCTTCCATTCTCTCCAACCTCCGAGATGACGTACCCCACTTGTGCCGCTCGGTATGCACAAGCTGCAGATCACCGGCATGCATGCAACGATGTCCGTCAGTGATAGGGATAAAGCTGCATGGCAAGCCGAAACGACGGCCTCAAGTTGGGCGACGTATCACACATTTTCGGGTATGTATGTCCGATGGCGATAGCGGAAAGGAAGTCTTACATTTGTTAGCAACAGTGAGGCTCTAGTCGAGCACGAGAATGGCTTAAAACCAAACTTGAATCTGGCACTTATCGCTCACCTTAGGAAGACTTTCTAGATCATTTGACCTCGATTTGACGACGCAAGCATGGAGAAAGAATCGATGCCAAGTACTATTCAGCCTAGAAGTGTCAAATTCGCGATTGGTATGTTGAGTAGTGAAAGGTAGATGCACTGTTAGAACCGCTTAGCTTACGTTATTAGATCGCGGCGGAACATTCACAGATGTTTGGGCATCGATACCGGGCCAGAGCGATGTGGTTCTGAAACTGCTGTCAGTCGACCCAGGCAACTATGACGACGCACCGGCAGAGGGCATCCGACGTGTCTTGGAAATGGTGTCTGGCACAGCTATTCCTCGACGGTCTCCTATTCCCAAGGACCTCGTTCGTTCTATTCGAATGGGCACTACTGTGGCTACTAATGGTAAGTGATCTACTCTGAAAGCTCTAGAGACTATTTCCAACACCCCACAAAGCTCTACTTGAGCGGAAAGGAACTCGACATGCATTTGTTGTCAATCAGGGTTTTCGCGATCTTCTCGATATTGGCTACCAGTCCAGACCGAAGCTCTTTGACCTCGGGATCCGCAAGCCAGAGCTTTTGTATGACGAAGTTGTCGAGATTTCGGAACGCCTGACTGTAGAGGCATACGATGAGGATGCCTTCAAGAGCAGTCGCACTCAGCCCAAAGAGTCCCCCGGCCTTTTTGTCAGGGGTATGACCGGAGACTTGCTCCGCGTAGTCCGACCCCTCGACGAAGACGAAGTTCGTCAGAAACTAGTGAACATCAAGTCTAAGGGCATCGAGACATTAGCAATCTGTCTTGCTCATTCCTACATGTACCCAGCTCATGAAAACAGAGTTGCCGAGATTGCAAGTGAGCTTGGCTTCGGCCATATCTCGACATCTTCGAGCGTCGGTGCAAACATGATCAAGATGATCTCGCGGCAGCTCAGCTTCGGCGGATGCATACCTAACGCCGGAAATCGTACGCTATGTTGAGGGGTTTGCGAAGCAGTTTCAAGATGGTAATCTCGATGACATTTCGTGCGAATTCATGCAGAGTGACGGTGGCCTCGTCAGCCACAAAGCTTTCAGTGGACTTCGCGGTATCCTGAGTGGTCCCGCCGGTATGTTACCTTGTAACTAATTAGTGCTGATCGATGCTGATCATATGATGCGTTAGGTGGTGTTGTAGGCCATGCTAGAACATCATATGACGGAAAGTCCCCTATTGTGGGCTTCGATATGGGTGGAACATCAACAGATGTCAGTCGGTATGGCGGCTCTTTGGAACATGTGTTTGAGTCTACTACGGCTGGAGTTTCCATCCAAAGTCCACAACTAGACATCAACACTGTAGCCGCCGGTGGTGGAAGCATGCTCTTCTGGCGAGATGGTCTTTTCAAGGTTGGGCCAGAGGTACGTTTGCCCGTTCTTCACGTCGATGAACTTCTCTGTAGACACTAAAATTCGTTGGTAGAGTGCGGGCGCTCACCCCGGCCCTGCTTCATACAGGAAGGGGGGTCCTTTGACAGTGACTGATGCGAACCTATTGTCAGTTTCCCGACAATCTATCTTGGAGATATGTATGCTAACAATTTTCATCACAGTCTCGGTCGGCTCATTCCTAGTTACTTCCCCTATCTTCGGCCCAGATGAGAACCTCCCTCTCGATTCCGATATCGTGGCAATGAAATTTGAGGAGCTCGCGAAGACGATCAACGCCGACACAGGACGCTCCATGACACCGCACGAAGTCGCGATAGGCTTCATTGATGTTGCAAACGAGTCCATGTGTCGCCCGATCCGTGCCCTGACTGAAGCTCGCGGGTTCGTGACAGCTGACCATAACCTGGCCACTTTTGGTGGCGCCGGAGGTCAACATGCTTGCGAAATCGCCGAGAAGCTAGGTATCGGACGCATAGTGATCCACAAGTACTCAAGCATCCTGTCGGCGTATGGCATGGCACTTGCCGAGGTCGTGCAAGAGGCTCAAGAGCCCAGCTCTGAGATGCTGTCTGTTGACTCTTTGCCGAGATTAAACGATAGATTGTCTTTCCTCAAAGAGAAAGCTACCAGCGGTCTTTTGGCACAGAACATCAATCAATCAGCAATCGAACACGAATACTATCTCAACTTGAGATACAATGGTACGGACACTAACTTCATGATTTTGAAGCCAGATGACGGAGACTGGTTGGCGGCACTTGAGCGGGAACACCTACGAGAGCTTTCTTTCACATTTCCCAGAACAAGGAAAGTCCACGTTGACGATATTCGCGTGCGCGGAATCGGAAAGGCGGAGGAGTCCAGCAGTGATAATGCCCGTTTGGTTGACGAGCTCAAGTCGCTCTCATTCAAGAGTGCCTTAAAGGTTGAGGATGGCGTTGTGAGTTCGGCCCCCAATAGTAAAACATAGCTTCATTACCTTCGGATACTCGCTAACAACTACTTAGACTGACGCCTTCTTCACCGCGGGAGGACTTCAATCCACCAAGATCATTCAGCTCAGCAGTCTGCAGCCCGGTGCTGTGATCATGGGGCCGGCGATTATTATCGATAACACTCAGACCATTGTTGTTGTGCCAGGGGCTGAAGCCAAGATCCTTACTTCGCATGTGGTTATTGATCTCATCGAAAAGGCTGGCAAGAACGATACAGTACAGACCACCGAGCTGGTCGTTGACCCTGTGAAATTGAGTATTTTTGGACATCGCTTCATGAGTATTGCGGAGCAGATGGGTCGCACGCTGCAGAAGACCAGTATCTCGCTCAACATCAAAGAGCGACTAGACTTCTCTTGTGCGATCTTCAGTCCAGTGGGCGACTTGGTCGCGAATGCACCGCATGTGCCAGTACATCTGGGCAGCATGAGCTACGCGGTCAAGTATCAGCATGAGCTGCATCGCGGCAGTCTTCGTCCCGGTGATGTCCTAGTTTCAAATCATCCTGAAGCTGGAGGAACCCACCTTCCAGGTATGTTCCCGAGTATGATTTGACAAGAATGCAATACCATGATACTGATTGGTACCAGACATCACTGTGATAACTCCAGTGTTCGACGAGGATGACAAGTCGATTTGTTTCTACACCGCATCCAGAGGTCATCACCTTGACATTGGTGGATCAAAGGGAAACTCAATGCCTCCGTAAGTCTAGTCTGCGACTCTGCAATCGTATGTATCATTATTCTTAGCTAACTCGAGGTACAGCGACTCTACAGAGCTTTGGCAAGAGGGCGCAGCTATCAAGTCTTTCTTCTTGATCCGCAATGGCAAGTTCGACGAAGAGGGCATTGTCAAGATCCTTCTCGACCCTGGACTCTTCCCGGGCTGCAGCGGCTCTCGACGCCTGCCGGACAACCTCTCCGACCTCAAAGCACAAGTAGCAGCGAACACAAAGGGTAGCGTTCTCATCAAGGCGCTCATGGAAGAGTTTGGAAGGTCCGTTGTGCACTTTTACATGGCGAAGATTCAAGAAAACGCCGAAGTCTCCGTCAGGAGATACCTATCATCGGCATACAAGCGCTTCGGCTCAAAGCCGCTGAAGGCCGTGGACTACCTCGACAATGGCTCGCGGATGCAAGTCTCCATCACCATTGATGAAGCCGGCTTTGGCACCTTTGACTTCACCGGCACCTCTTGCGAGATGCTCTCTAACATGAATGCGCCGCCTGCAATCACCTACTCCGCCCTGATCTACACCCTTCGTTTGCTGATCGGCTCAGACATACCTTTAAACCAAGGTTGTCTCGCACCAACCAAAGTCATCCTTCCGAAGAACACATTTCTGAATCCGGGACCCCAGTCAGCCGTCTGCTGCGGAAATACCCTCACTTCGCAACGGCTGGTTGATCTCCTTCTCAAAGCCTTCAGAGCCGCAGCCGGATCTCAAGGCTGCATGAACTGTTTCGGATTCTTTGGAAACTCCGTTGATCCTGCGACTTCTTTAGGGCAATCCAAGGATGTCAGCTCTGAGGGCTTTGGTTTCGGCTATGGCGAAACAATATGTGGCGGCGAGGGCGCTGGTCCGACTTGGCACGGCGCCTCTGGCGTTCAGATCCACATGACCAACACCCGGACGACGGACATTGAGATCATTGAGAAGCGTTACCCGGTCCTCATTCGCGAGTTTTCTATTCGAAAAGGCAGCGGAGGCAATGGGAAGTTCCAAGGAGGCTGCGGAATTGTGCGCGACTTTGAGTGTCGGGCTCCTCTCACGTACGGCATCATCTCGGAGCGTCGCGTGCACCAGCCGTACGGAATGATGGGTGGAGAGAACGGAGAGTCCGGTGCTAATTACTGGGTGCAAAAGACCGATGATGGCGATGAAAGATGGATCAGCATCGGGCCCAGAGGTCAAGTCGACATGAAGACTGGCGACCGGTGTGTGATCCACACTCCAGGAGGCGGAGGCTGGGGGATACCAGAAGACGTGGATAGTCAGGACGATGCAATCTGCGGATTTGATGGTCTTTGGACAGGTCAAATTAACTACCCCAGGGCAGCAGGTAGCCTCCATGCCTTTGCTGCTGCACAGGAGGCTTCGTCCTAGATTCGATACTCCCATACCTGTATTTGAGGTATGTCGAGGAAAACAATTCACTTGACACCAACTTTCTCAAAATTTATATGAAGGCTAGGTATATTATGCAAAGCATGGCTTGAATTAGCAGGCAAAGTAGGGCGTGGACAACAATGTGATCCGTCGAGAGTATGGCTCACCACCTGACAAAGGAATGTGAAAAACTGGACATCGTGCATTTTAAACCCAGAACTGACTCAGAGCTACACAATTTGGAAGTCGACCGTATCCGTCCAATCATTCTCACAATTCAAATCTCGGTCTTCAACTTCTTCTCCGTCCATCTTCCCATGGACATAGGCTTCGCCCACCAATATGAAACATTCGGATGAGTGCTTTGGGCGCAGGATTACAGGGACAGAGCAACCAAACAAGATACAGACAACATCTCCTTGTCTAGTGTCGGAGGGACATATCCCAAACAGCTTCTGGTGGGGTTTCAACGGCCCCTCGCCAACACACTTTCCTTGGCCCTTGGCTTCTAGCAATGATCGAATGGTGCTATCCTCTGCCGACCGCTTTATATCGTCATCTCCGGTTTCTGCTTTTGACTCTGGTGATGGGGCTGTGGAAGCACTACTCATATACTGTCCTTCAGTATTGTTCCTCGTTCCTTCTTGAACCAAGTCAGAAACCGGCAACTCTGTTGTAAAGAATCGCCGATTCCATGTTACATTGCGTACACGCGACAAGTATTTTCGAAGCATCTCCGACTTTTCCGTCAAAAGCTCGCCGACGTTGAGATCTCCATTATTGAAGGTATCGGCAATTTCGAGACATCGCAAGCAAGCTCGCCGGTACCATGATGGAGGAAGATCGCCATTTTGGTCGCGATCAGCAACAAGAGTCCTCCAAATTCGATCAGGGACGCTGTCAGTATCGCTCCTGAATCCTTCCCAACCACCCATCATCAACGACTCACGATGAATGATACCTCCAGTACTTCGTGGCGAAACTGCAGTAATCTGTGCCAGTCTTATACCTGTTGCTTGAAGAACATCTTGGTTGTCTGCATGGTCGAAAATCCAGTCCCGCTTCCGGACGTTATCTGGGACGGCCGTGTCTTGTTGACTATGGGAGAGACCCAGGTCTGCTCTCAGTTTAAACTTGACGCGACAAACATGCTTGCCTGACGCTTGATAGTGCGGATCTCCGGCAGGTCCAACCAGACTCTCGCCGTTTTTCCGTCCTCTTTTCGCCTCTCCAGGAGCGCCAAACTCCGAGTTCTTCAAGAGAGGAATCCAAGACGGCAGGAAACCAATTGAACGATCCGTTAATGGCATTGCCCATGGTCGGCAGATGATATTCAGAGAGTTCGAAGTCTCTACGCAGAACTTAGTGAAATCTTTGTAAACAACGGCCTGGGACTTTCGATAGTCGACGGCAAGTCCACGATTACGCGCAGAGGATGCAGAACTGGCGGACCAAAAGTCGCCAGCTGTGTCGCTAGCGATACTCACGAGACTGTAGATCAGATCGCGAGGATCACCTGTGTCAAAGGTCTTCAACGATGTTGTAAGGTACTCAATGGTCTTGGCGGGCTTTTTGATATCACCCTCTGGTTTTCTTCGAAACAGATTGTTTGTCGCTGCGAGTAGAATTGAGGCTCCATAGGTCGCAATATCGCCCATTGTTTTTCGCCCTTCACGCCACTCTGAAAGATCATCAAAGAGTGAAGCGATGGTCTCCTGATTCGAGATGAGGAGTGAGACCGCGTCTGAGAAATCGGGCCATTGCACCATACTTCCACCGCAGTGCACAGTGGCACGTTTAGCAAGAGCAATTTCCTGTACCACCCAGCGCCGCGAAAACCACCGATCTCGCATGAGTTCACTGAGTGCGTACCATTTCCGGGCCTGCCTGGGATCCTGAGAGTGACGGTCCAGTGCAGCAAAATCGACAATCTTGGAAATGAACTGCATAGCCTCGTCGCTCCTTCCATCATTGTCACCTTCACCGAGCCAAACGCAGACATTGCTTGCCCTGCTATAGATATCGATCATTCTTGGTAACTGTTTCGTCTTTTCCTTCAAGTCTGCTTGGTTGATGCAAAGGTAATCTACCCAAAGGGTAACAGGGCGTGCATTGCGCCCACAGCGTCGAAGGCGCAACAGAGCTCGGTAAAGATTGTTGCGGATGGGGACTTGAAAAGCAGCTTTAGCCGTAGAACCCCATTCGCTCTCCTTGACCGATGTGTAGTGACTTTGAGGAATGAAGTATAGCTGCCCGCTGAAGATTCCGGAGTCCCAACAGTACGACAAGGCCGCGTACTGCTTCCCGCTAGCCTTCGTTGGTGTAGAGAGGCTATCTACAGTCCATGTCTCCATCTTGCAGATGATGGGATAGTAGGGCGCGGGTGCCGGGACTAGAACGAGAACTCGAAACTGACCGTCGTCTAGGTCTTTGTACAACCTCGCCTCTTTGAATGTGCGGCTGTCGGTGAAGAGACGGCCATTTTCTCCATTGATCAATCCATCCTCCCTCGGATTTCTGAAGTTCCTTGGATACTTGGAGAGTTCAACACACTGCCTTTCTAGATCTAGGTCTTTCTTCAGCAGCTGACGAAGATCCAGCATTCTCCTATGATCCAAAAGACCCCCCAATATTGCCTCTATGTGATTTTCGATATCCTGCATCTTTTCAATCAATCTTTCTAGTATCTGAAACATAGCTTGCTGGAAGGCTTCGGTTGCTTTATTAGCTTCGTGGTCATCCGGACGGTCGTCTTCCGAAGTATCTGTAATTTCCGCCACGGTATCCCATATTTGAGGAATCATTTCCATCATCAACGGTTTGCCGTCGTTATCCTTCTTTTCCCTCGACTTTCGTCGTAAATTCGTCGTTACCTGACCAAATCCGCAGTAATTCATGACCAAAGACGCCTTTTCCCGCTGGAGTTTCTCCAACATGTGTTTTCTTTGTCCTTGGCAACTGTATTCGTTGAGTTCCTGCTCATTGGCCTTTTTTATCTTTTCCTCGTCCTTTCCAAAATCTTCTTCGATATCCCAGGCGTTGTAACTCTTCACTCCAAGTTTACCATCTGAAGACGCTTGTGTCTCCAATGTCGCGATTTCGCCCCTCAACTCTTCGATTTCTTTCATCATGGCGTCTTCAACTCTCGAATGCAATCTTGCATTCTCTTGGGCCAGCCTTTCGTTTTTTCTTTTAACCTCTCCTGCCAGCCGTACCAATTCCTCGTCTTTTGATTGTCCCCAAGCTTCATATTTTTCAATTATCGGTCGAAATTTGTCTATTTCCTCGATTTTCAGTCGCTCCATCTCTCCGGTTGGCCTTTCGCTCTTGGCTCGACGCTCTTCCATCATTGCTTTTGTGCGCAACATCATGGCAATGGTAACTTCCTCTGCTGGAGTATTCTCGGCTTCAACATTCGACGTGCTGACTTTCTCGGAAGACAGGAGTTTACTGCCGTCCGCACTTTTTCTAGTGCTCGTTCCGTGATTATGGTCGTTCAGTGGTACCGCATGGTTAGCCCTAGCAGTATCGGCTTGTTTGACCATGTTCTTCCTTTTTAATGCCGCCAGGACATTTTTCCAGTCGTCTTTGTGTAAGATGGCTTTTCTAAGCCTCAAATTCAACTTCTGGGCTGCATCCGCATGGTCAGTGCTTGTCTGGGCGTGAATCGCCTCGTCAAGTGGCGTCAACACGCGGTCCAAAGCTTCAATCGACTCCTCAAGCTGCGTTGCTACCCTCTTCCCCAGGCTCCTCAAAGCGTGGTCACGTATGTTGCCGACGTCATCTTCCAAATCCGCCTTAGATAGGTGAGCATCATTCCGGTAAGCTCTGGCTTCAAGGGACAGCTTTTCGTGGCCAGGCCGTAATTGATCCTGCATTTCATGAAGCTCGATTACCTTGCTTTCGAGTTGACCAATTCGAAATATTGCAGCCTCATTCCCTTGTCTCCGGAAACCGTAATTGCTGAATTGCGGTATAGCCCTACGCGGCAAAACTGGCAGGGCATAATCAACCGTGGGGTTTCCCTCGTCCAAGTTGCTTCTGTCCATGTCGTGGCAATGGTCCACACAGCCTTGGTCAAACAATAAAGTAGTGATTGCAATTTTTGTGATTTGAGAAAATTCTATGAAAGAAAGAGAATGGGTCGATGACGACAGGAACTCCGAGTCCGTGGGAATTTAGCCTACTCAGACTTGATTGTGTGATTCCGCTGCCTTTCGCATTCGCACATGCAAGATAGTACGCACCAGGTCTACAGAGTTGTAGTAGAGAAATCTCTTGTCGGTTGGCTCTTTTTGTTTCTATTTTCGTCATGCATGCTCCTGCAATGAGATGCGGTGCGACCAACGAGCGCTAAGTTCCAGCACGCTATTCGTCGGCAGGCTGCACTGCGGCCAACATGAAGTCAAAGCCGTTATTCCTGTCCAAACATCTGATTATTTCTCCTCTTTGGATGTTTCAGACATGTTCTCGGCAGGGTTTGAACACATATAGAATGTCTATACTGCCTCTGTCGTATGCCAATCAATTCTTTTGCTGCGTGCCACAAAGCAGGCAGTGTGCATAATCACTCTCGTGCATCAGTAGTCGCAAGCAGGTCATCATCAGGATGCTAACCCACGTATACGGCCATGTCCGGACAGTTGGCTGAAAGTTTCTCCGGACCTAAAGATAAGGTAAGAATCCTCTACGGGTCTATAGTTGCAGTGCAGGAATCGCTCATTGTCACCTGCGGTGTTGCTAAATGCCCTACCGTACGGAAACATGTTTCTTGTGTTTCTGATCGGGCCGTCTATGGCATTTCCTATGCGGCTTGAGAGTCTAGGCAAAGTGGCTGGATTCCTTTGCTTAATACAAATAATCTGCGCCTGGTATTCAAGTCCATGGCACACCGAGCTGAACAAGATGTTCTGTCAAGCCAAAGGAATCCCATCCATTTCTCTCTGCTTGGTCTCGTAGCCACACAAGACCTATCATGCCGGCACCATTGGCTCCAACCCCGTCTCTTCCAACAAGTCGTCGGGGCACCAGGCATATCCAGTCTTCAGCCATGACGACATTGTAGTCCTTTCCTCCCCCATGAGTTGCTTCGATATCTCTAGCAGCGGAGACTAATCGGTTAAGGCTGTGATAGGCCACCTCAGTGGTTGCTGCTTGGGGTAACCGCAACACGAAATGTAGATTGGGAACCCCAGGGATTCTTGAATTGATTTCTGCGTCGAACATTCTGTTAGCATCCGCCTCTACCTGCAAATTGAAGCTCAATAATTCGTTAGAGAAACGACTGGGGTCAGTGATATCTTACCGGTTTCAGACGTCGCCTTTTGAGGATAAAGCGATAAATGAGTAGGCTGAGGGAAAATCTGCACATGCTTGTGGCCCTGAGAAGATCCGGCATCGACTCCACAGTTGTAAATCATCAGTTGAGGCCCCAGAGTTGGCTTGAGTGCAGCCATCACAGCACGTGCAGCCTCCACATCAACCAATTTGAGGTCTTGCGTCTGAGGCTCAAAGAGTCGGGTATAGAGGACAAAAGCCGGTCGATACATACAGCACAGATTGAGCTTCAGTGCATGATGAGATCCTACTTGGGCAACAACGAAGTCGGGATCCGGGTTGAGGAATGGCCCCTTGTCCGCCGTACGCTTGGGGTCATCTCGCTCGAGATATGGCTTTCTTTTTAAAGCTGGACTAATTCGAAATTCGAACTGGTTTGGTCTAGTCAGAAGCCTCTTCGGGGACTAGTTACCTTCGGGGTAGAGCTACAGGCTGCCTCGTACCTCAAAGCCGTTGTGGGAGACAATCTCGCCTTTAGATTCACTGTAGAATAGCTTGCCCTGAGAAACCAAGTCGTCGAACATAAGTAGAGACTTTGAACCCAGGTCTTCTGGCAACGTGATCCTTGCAGTTGCCATGTTGACGGCCCAGCAAAATCAGAAGAGGTTCGAGTTTATTTCCTCAAGTGCCTCGCTCTCGAATTATGGTGGGCTCCGGGTGATGAGTTGGATGAGCGGTCTGGAAGCAAGACATTCTCCCTTCGCTCGGCTCGCGTGGGGGTTATCGGGATGTTAGTGTCCACGCTGTATCTTTGTAGGCCGCGCTACCAGAGGACTCTCCGATTAGCAAGGCGTGCATTCAGCATTAACTCACTCACCGTAACCTTCCTACCAAAGTAGTCTATTCAGTCAGAAATGACAGATTATGATCCGATTGAACAGAGTGTTATAGAAGCGACGCAGAATGCTAGTTTGTATATGCTAAAGGGCATTTCACATCCGCAAAGTTTTGCCAGTTGGAATCTATGGAGTTCGTGTTGCTAGAATCACTGAAAGTCCCATCGTGTTAGGCGACGTGGCGACTTGGCTCAGCGAGAAACGTGCTGGAAAGTTGCGGTTGTGCTCCGTGCACGTAATGTGAGACCGGTGAGTTGCGAAAGCTAGGCGGATTGAAAGATGTGCGGCTTAGAGATTTCCACTTCATCATAGAGGTTCTTTGGTCTCATGGATATCATGAGATTGGTTTTGAGGTGGAGAATCGATCTTCTGAAGAGGAAACCTTGGGCTCTGTTTCCTATCATTATGACAATTCTGTTGCTAACTCCCGGCCAGTGGTTGTGAGCATACCCGAACATATTGGAGAAGAGTGGGATAGAGGCTCATCACACTCATTGACCTGTGCAACTCTCCGCCAACCTCCGGGCTTTTTAATTGCTGAAGTGGGACGTATGGCCGAATCCAATATCACGCTAAATTGATATGGATTGCACAGTGTCTCGGACAATTCTTAGCGTCAATGAATGTTCGCCATGGTGATGTCGCGCATGCATGCCAGGTCCTCGGTGCGTGAGAAAGTTGGAGGGCCGCAATTTCGAAATTTGAGAGCCTCTGAATGGTGGCAACTCCCTGTGTTTACACGTCAATCATTGTCTTCCCCCAGTAACCCTGCAAGAAATCGCTGCCTAGTAGTCGTACGTTGGGGCTCGGCTACGTTGCTCAGTGGATAGAAATACGTAGTAAGCACGCAGCCTCACTTTGAATCCTTCACTGGAGATCTCCACAGGGCTGGATGACGGAGCCATGGAGAATCTGATCCTGCAGAACATATTCCGTTTGTGTGGCGACTAGAGTAACCTTAAATCACGACATCGAAGTGAAGATCCAATGTGAAAGAAGTTGTTGGCGATGACACTGAGCGCAATTCAGCGTAACAACTTGCGATTAGTATTCTAGAGCCGACGATGTACCAGCCACTAGATCGCGACGCAGCAGACCAGTCACCACTCAACTCCAACAAGAGCCAACAGCCCAGCCAGATTCGCCCTGTTGCACCAGACCATGGCGTCGCAAGCCACAAACCAAGGAAGCTATCAAAGCCACCGCCAAAACGTCTCAGTCTATTTCTAAAATTCAGTCTCGTCGCCTCGTTGCTCTTCCTCACCGGCGCCATCGCCTTCATCTCATGGCTTTGGTGGGCACCCCACCAAGACGTCCGCTGGCGGAAATGGGTCCTTGCCCCGAACCGGCTCCAACTAAGCATAACTCTATCCGCCGTTGTCATCCGAACTGCCATAGGCATACTGGCGACCGCGGCCACGGCCATGATTGCGTCGGTCGCGGTCGAGCGGAGGGGCGTATACCTCCAAGATATCGCCCAAGTCTCCGTCGCGCGCTTCTCCAGCGACGGGCCGCTGTCCCTCAGTCTGCTCGCGCTCACGAGCTCGTCGCTTCAGCCGCTGGTGCGCCTTGTTCTTGCGCTCTTGGCTATTACGACGATTGCTGCCCAGTTCACGTCCACTCTCCTCGTAGCAGATCTCGAGCAGCGCCGCGTCGTCACGTTTCCTGATTCCGTGTCCAATGCGTATACCTTTATCCCGGGGAACCTTTCGAGCGGCAAGCCGCCTGAAGCTGTCTCCGGGTATGCGCACAACTACTGGATCCAACGACCGCGACTCACGGAAACTTTCGCAGAGTACACGGGAACCGCAGCAGAAGGAGAAGGACTCGATGACACCGGACCGACAGTCAGAGTATTCCTCCCCGTGGCATCGCAGCAAGAGCGCGAGTCGCTCCTCGAGTTCCAGGGCATGGCAAGAGTCCTAGACACGCGGTTCATCTGCATGAGGCCGGAGCTCAGCAACGTCCGCCCGTGTAACGGCACAGACGGGGTCGACATTTGCGGGTCGATACGGCTCGATCCCACCGTGGACGCGGCGGCTGCGGCGGGGTTGACGTGGACGGATGAGATGAACTTCAATTTTTCGTGCCCCGTGACGGGATACATGGGAAACCAGTACGACTGGCAGATTTGCGCGTACGAGACGCTAAACTGGACGTCCTTTGACTGGTCACTTCGGAATACCACGAGGATGACGACGATGAGGATCGTGTGGGATGCGGGAAGGATCCAGGGAAATATGAGCTCTGATAGCTTGAAGTCGACTGTCAAGGTGTTGAGTTCGACTGGCTCGGGCCCGTGGACGAGAGAGTCTCTGCATATTAGACTTGTTGACTCTGACACCGTCGGGAAAGATCAGTATGTCAACTTCAACATGACGATGTGTGCACAGTTCTATAAGTGAGTCCTTGAATCTTCCAGCGCTCAAGCTGTTCCATCAGGTTCTTCTACGCTGTAGTTTCTAACAACAACTTCTTCGTGACAGCTACCCGGACTCAATCCAGTATCTCAACGTCTCCGCGACAAGCTCAAGCAACAGAACAGAGCCAACCTACAAGTGGGACGCAGAGCGAGAGGTCTACGACACGAGCGCGGTCCGCAGACAAATCGGCGCCGTCAAAGACGCTTCATCTCTATCTCACGAAGACCGCCAAATCCTATCCATCAGCAAAGACAGCCTAGACTCGGCCGTGACCGACGCTCGCGATGGCTCTAAGTGGCAACAGTACGCCGCCGACCGCAGTCTGGAATGGTTCTTCGACCGCGTCACCTACGCCCGAATGCCCTCCATGCCCATCGCCTTCTGCCACAATTGCGCTCCCAATCTCGACTCCCAGGACGGCACCAGCGATGTGATCTACGAGCGACTATTTGGCGATACCATTGACGAGACGGGATCGCCGGCTCGCGCGATGCAGGCAGTGTACTTTACCCTTGCGCGGCTTGTCTACTACGATTTCCTCAGCGCCTTCTCTCCTAATACTGCCGTCCCTGGGATGGACACCGCGGATGTTGTCACGTTTGAGCTGACATCGATACCGTGGCGCTTCAGGGGTTATCTAGCCGTTGTGGGGATATTGGTCGTCTTCTTGGCCTCGTTTGCTGCGGCTGCGGTCCTGTTCAGGTCTACGCAGTACAGCTTGCCTGAGAATGCGTGGCATACTGTCGCGCAGATCTCGGAGAGCCCTGAACTGGCAGACTTGCTTCACGACGCGAGAGTTGCAACTGATACCGATGTTGGACGTCTAGCAAACTCCTCCAAAACTCAGCGCTTTGTTGTGCGAGATGGTATCTTCACTCAAGCTTCGGGGGCTGATTTGGGTATGGAGCTGGAGTCGAGTCAGTCCCGCCGTCGATTGACGACGCACGAAGCAATTCCGTAGCGCGCGATGAGAAATTTTCAGTGGATGAAGGTTCATCACCAGAATAGTATAGGAGCAATACTAAGAAATAACGAAAGAATGAGTTGAGATTTCTGCGTAACTTCACAAAGCCTTCGTCGCCTCCGTGGCAGACCTCTTCCGGCTTTCATCTCCATCATCACTCTGCACATCCACCTTCTCCAACGTAGCAACACTATCCCCAGCTTCCCTCAACGACTTCCAATTGAGACCAAAGTCAAGAATGTCGGGATACCTGCGCACATACCACAACATCCCAAGGATCGAAGCGATACTCCCAACACTAAACGCAGCCGCCAGCGGGAACCCGATAGGATACCTCGGCGAATCTGCCGTCCTCCACGCCCGCAGCGGGATAGTAGCATGCCCAACATACACAAGCGTCACCGCCAGTCCAACAATCACCGACCTCGCCTCGGGCTCCTTGCGCAGGATGATTGCAAGCCACGCGAGCAGCGCGTACCCCCACGCCGCAGTCGCAAACGTCAAGAAATAGAACGTCATAATCGTGCCCCTTCCACCAGGCCAGGCCGCTAGGACGGAGGTAGCCACGAGCTGAAGGAGCGCCGCGCCGATGGCAACCTGCCACCGCCAGTCCTTCCAATCGCTCAGCGCGTTGAGAGAGATATTCGCCACGATGGAGATCGCGTAGCCGCCGAGCGGGATGAGGTTAACGGTGTAGACAGAGTACAGCGCCCTCGTGCCGTCCGCAGCCTTGAGGCCCTTGAGGTAGAGCAAGAAGTACGAGTTTGCGCGCTGAGACCAGGCGAATTGGAGGTACGCCGCGAGGAAGAGGTACGTAATAGGCGAGGTGAAGAGTTTCCGCACACGAGACCAGAGGGCCTTGCCCTTGATAACCTCCTGCGTCGTCGTCCCTGATTTCCTCATGCGCGAAGCAGCGAGCACGCGTTCGTCTGCGGTGAGCCAGAGGGCGCGGGTCGTGGTCGGCGCGTCGGGGATGACGAGGAATCCGTAGAGACCCCAGACAATCGTCATGATGCCAGAGACGACGAATAGCCACTGCCAGCCCTCCAGACCGTGCGCGCCGTTGAGGTTCTTGTAGAGCGCAGCTTGGAGGATGCCGAGGAACATGCTGCCCGCCTGGCTGCTCACGCCAAAGATGGCGAGGCGTTTACCGAGTTCGGAGGGTGTGTACCAGTTAAAGATGAGGTTCACGATACCCGGCCAAGACGTCGCTTCGAATACCCCCAGGAAGAAACGCAGGACAAACACGGTGCGCGCGTTCTTGGCGGCAAAGGTCGCGAGGGTGATGGCGCCCCATACGACTTCGCAGAACGGAAGCCAAAGGGACGGGCGGACGCGGGTCTGGATGAGTTGGGAGGGCACGATGAAGAGGGCGTAGCCGATGGAGAAGTAGGTCGTGAACTCGACGAGTTCGTTACCGTAGAGGGAGAGGGCTTCTTGCATGCCGGAGACGTAGGCTGCTGTTGTTGCGGACTGGTCCATGTCCTTCATGAGGCCGGCGATGAAGGCCCATGTTAGGAGGAGGATGTCGAGTTTGAGGACGAGGACGTGTTCTGCGTCGTCAAAGTAGGGGTGGATTTTGGCGAGCCATGGGATCGAGGGCTTCGTGAGGTTGGGACTGGCTTCCGCCGAGGCCGGTTCGGACTCGGTCTTTGCCATTTTCGATGATGATTCGTGATGTAATCAGATGGATGTCTATAATATCCGGTATTTTTCCTCGGGCAGGCTTTCGATGGCCATGCAGCTGTTTAAACAGTGGTCTTCAGGGTCGTATTTGAACTCGATCATTCAACCGACATTCGCCATCGCCGTGTACAAAGACTTCTCCCTCGAGCGGACAGATTCCGACAAGACGTCGGGAGACACCGACGCTCAAGACAATGCTTCAATAACACTGGGCAAAGAGTCAGATGGCAACATCACCATCTTTCATG
This sequence comes from Colletotrichum australisinense (nom. inval.), assembly GCA_014706365.1. NCBI lineage: Eukaryota > Fungi > Ascomycota > Sordariomycetes > Glomerellales > Glomerellaceae > Colletotrichum > Colletotrichum australisinense (nom. inval.). The sequence continues at coordinate 5,817,585 of JABKAN010000003.1, forward strand.
ATGAAATTGGAAAAACGAAGAAACAGAATCGGGAAAATAATAAAAAGAGTTGGGACGGATCAGCTGCTTTTCTGGCAGAAATTCAGATGAACCGTTAGCCAAAACTCTGTTTCTCGTTGCCGAGTCGTAGCGTTCCATGGGCTATCCCAGCTCCGGGGAAGCGTCCGCCGGCGGGCAGGGATACAACGTAAAATGTCGCCATTTCGCCGGCTTATGCCGTGACGCGTCGGTGCCTCGCCGAACGGTGACAGGAGAGCCTGTTATGCGTCTACGATTCGACCGTCCATCTCGCGGTGATTGAAGACTGCGAGCACGTTTGTCGGGATGATGCCGATCGAGTGAGACAGGACCTGACGCGATAATACCTAATCGAGTCTCATTGACAGTTGAAAAGGCCTATATACATACATCAACAGCAGGCGACCGGCAGATTCTACAGCAAAAGATTGCGTGCTTCGCCATTCCCACCATCATCGGCTGCTCGCATCTAGACCCTGCACATCATGTCGACCGAACCGCTATACCCAGCCTACCTCCCCACTAGGCCCGACGGCTTCCAGCCGACAATCGACGTGCCGTACTTTGAAGCCGAAGAACCCGGTGTCCGAGCTAAAGCCGCTCGATCCGCCTCCTCCGCCTCCTCCATCTTCCGGGACGGCGGCGGCGCCAAAGTGGAGAACATCACACCCCGCGTCGGCGCCGAAGTCCGGGGTGTCCAGCTTAGCCAGCTCTCCAAGGCCGGCCTGGATGAGGTCGCGCTGCTAGCGGCTGAGAGGGGTGTTTTGGTTTTCGTAGGTCTTCCATCGCGGATAGAGAGTGATGGTGGTCACGCCATCGCCACGTGAATGGATAATAACACCGGTCTTTCTAGAGAGATCAAGACTTTGCAGACATTGGCTTTGAAAGGCAAAAGGAGATTGTGAGGCATTATGGTCCTCTGCATAAGGTACGTTTCGACAACCCGCGGACAACCCGCGGACAACCCGCGTACAGCTAGAACGCATTCGCTGATCTGCTTGCCCTTCTTCCCAGCACCCAACAATGGGATACCCAAAAGGCACAGGTCCAGAATTCCACATCGTCTACGCAGACGAGAAAGCGTAAGATCCCCTACTCTCGCGTCACATCTCACATGGATGTACAGCAACATAGACTCATCACTCACACTCACCGCAGAGGCAACCTCCGCACCCTCCTCGGTCCCCGCACAACCTACGACCTCTGGCACATAGACCAAACCTTCACCCCAAACACCCCCTCAACAACCTTCTTCTGGGTCCTCGAGACGCCCGCCTCAGGCGGCGGCGACACGGCCTTCACATCCCTGACAGCAGCCTACGCGGCCCTCTCCCCAGCCTACCGCGCCACCCTCCGCGGCCTGCGGCTATTTCACACCTCTGCTTCCGTAGGTGAAGTCGCGCGCGTGGGCACGGAGCGGGCCCTCCGCGAGGCCGTATCGACGACGCATCCGCTGGTGATTCGGCACCCCGTGACGGGCGAGCCGAGTTTATTTGTGAACCCGACGATTGCGAGGCGGGTGGAGGGGTTTTTACACGAGGAATCGGATGCGCTGTTGGGGTTTTTGCATAATCATGTCAAGAGTCTGGATTTCAGTTGCCGGGTGAGGTGGGAGGCTGGGTCGGTTGTTGTGTGGGATCAGAGGAGCGTTGCGCATAGCGCGGTGCCGGATTTCAGGGAGGGGGAGAGGAGGCATATGGTGAGGATTATTCCGTATGGATCGAGGCCTGAGCCTGCGTTTCCTGAGGAGCACCAAGCCAGTCGAAAAGATGAGGTATAGTGGATATTGGTCTACCTAGTAATCTGCGGCTACATGAGGGAAGTTGGTAGTAGATTTACCATTTGATAGGACACATAACTCGAAGTAGGGGCGAAATAGTATCTCCATACTTCAGGATACGTACGCGCGTTGTCTACGTAGATAGTATACAGTCACTTGGCTTGCGAGGGATAGCAAAACCTCAAGTCACCTTGCCGGGTTTCTTCATCAACCCCGCACTCTCGATTCTTGTGCCCAAAGTTGAGCCTCACAAAAGGCTGACAGGGATCCAGCATGAATGCGATGGGGTGAGCAGAGTGTGATGATCATACGCATCCAGACCGATTTGGAGTGCGACATAAGTGCGATAAGTGCGGTGAAAGTGCGACGGCAATGCCATTCGTCAACCCCACTGCTGTCCCGCTCGCGTGCATGAAGGAGTGTGTCGCACTTACAAGTGCGATGGCCAACCCCGGTCTGCATGACAGCCTTACGAGTATCATCGTGAATAAGTGTCAGCCCAGTCCGTTGTCCGAAGCTACTTGGCCTTCAACTAGAACACACTTGTTTTCTAGCTTACCGGGCGGTCAAAGGTTGATCTTCACTAGAGTTTCAATGGCGGTCAACCCGCCTCCTAACATCGGATCGCCGGTTGGACCATCTGCTGCGCCTTTGCCCTTCGGCTTGCAAACGTCGCAAGATGTAAGCGACATTCAAGAAGAGTCCAACAAACGGAAGAAACCACCAAGGAAACTGGACAGCGAAAAGTGCCAGCTTTGTAGACAACACAAATTGAAGGTATCTCGGTCCTCTTCCAAGCGCTTACCTTGCCCCGCCTCTACGGCGGAGCGCTTATGGCTTCGGTCAGATAATTGCTGACAAGCGAGCTGCGAAGTGCCTTCCTCAACCTCGAACATGGCCGCAAAAGTGCGATCGCTGTTTGTCAAAAGGCCTAGAGTGTTCACCTGGCGAAGTCAAGAAAAGGACACGAAGACGGGCTCCAGGCGAAGAAGATCCTGAAAGCATGATGAGTATCGCGAACGACCGGGAATCCCACGGCCAAGATCATGATAGCTCTAGCACTTCGTGGAACTGCCAAGATTTGTAAGGCCTATATCAGCTTCTTTCTTGAGTAGAGGCTAATCATATGAGACAGGATGGATCTACTTACCGCAGTCCAGCTTCTGAACAGCGTATACGAAGTCCATCATCACCAGAGAACCTCCTTGCTGGATATTCTCGATTTCCAAAAGACTCCCTGCCAAAGCAATGGACCCGGGACTCAGGCACAGCTCGATGTGCCCTACGTCTCGGGCCTCCATCAGACCTTACCACTTCTCAAAGACAGGGTATCGATCGCCCTCAAGACGAGACTCGGGCACGGCAAGACTACGTGTCTCGCGGAGAGGATGTTGTTTGAGAATACTCTCACTGAGCTACACAGCAATTTGCCGAAGCGTCCGATTATTGATGGCCCCGTCGAGCCCCATAAGCTACTCATACGCGAACAGATCTCAGACCTGATGTTTCGGTCCAGGTCAAGCATGTCGGAGACCATTACCTTGAAAGCGATAGTCTCACTATCCACCACGCTTTCTTCGAGGCTTCCGATACTTTTGAAGAAGTTTGATCTCTACGACTGGTCTTACGTCGAACAGGGCTTCGGCCCAGAATGGGAGAAGTTGGTCCCCCATGCGGTTATCGGGTGCCTCCTCTTCGCTCCTGGTGACCTCTACTCAGACTCGCAGCCATATGCCAAGATCTGGGCCCACGACATTCTGGTAAAAGAGGGCGCCAAATATCCCATACTCGCACGGGACCTCGCACTCATCCCACCCAGGGTCAGAAGCTGGTCTTTGAAGGAGCTTGCCTTCCTCACCGACCACGTCGGGCCGGATCTCAAGGACAATCAAGGGCTGACTCTCGTCCACGCCGCTATCTTGGACCGCAGGCCGGACATTGTGCATCAGCTTCTCGAGCCGGGAGGCGCCAAACCGTGGCATCGAATATTCAGGAGACGGTTCTCCCTTTTTCATTTCGCAGCCTCGGTGGGATGCGAGTCGTGCTACGCGGAATTGCGCTGCCACCCAGAGATCCGGCCGGCGGAGGAGACGCGGGACCGGAACGGAATGCTGCCCTTGCACGTCGCTGCCCTTCGCGGGCAAGTGAACGTGGTGGAAGCTATTCTCAAGGCGCATTTCGACGGAGCGGAGGAGAATGAGGAGTACGTGAATCGTGAGACGTCAGAAGCTGGGCATACCGCTTTGTATCTCGCGATAGCACGGGCCGAAGATGATGCCACAGCTAGATTCTTGGCAATGTACCCCGGCGTCGACTTCCTCGTGGATCGTCAGGTACGGCAGACAGCGCTTCATGTTGCGGCGTCTCGCAAACGACACGGTCTATTGCGGTTTCTCCTTTCTCGAGCACCCGAGCATCAGCTTAATGTGCAGAACGAAGACGGTGAGACGGCATTGCATATTATCGCCCGGCATGGTGACCGAGAGACATTGAACGCTGTCTTGGGCCTCCCCTCAATTGAGCTTGACGTGACGGCCAACGATGGATCAACACCGCTGGTTGATGCTGTGACGAACGGGAACATGGAGGCGATGGAAGCCTTGATCGGCTGCCCGGGTGTGGATATCACGGCGTTACGGCGGCCTTTGGAGCCCTTTGGGTTTTCTGCACTGGAGCATATTTTGCAAGAGGCGAATGGCAACGATGGTTCTGGGGGGTACGTCGATATTTTGGAGTGCTTGCGAGTGCGTTGTCCCGAGCTAGAAGACGATCTTTATGAGGCTTCAATGGCTGAGATGGAGACGGACGACGGTGATATGGATGTTGAGTAATTGTACGAGGTGGATATCATCCCGAGCAAGGCGGCTCTAGGCTGGCGAGGCAGGTGCTACATAGCTTCGCACTGCAACAAGCCACACTTATGACTGTCAGCGTACTATCCTCGAGATAAGTTCGGATAACGTGAAGTTCATAAGACGTAGCTCATGAGGCCTGTCTTGAAGTCATCGCCAAATTCCGTCATCCGGTCAGCTGGGATGGACAGAGGAGCTTGCTGAAGCCTGATAGGTTGCAGTGCACTGACGACACTGGTTGACCCGACGGCGCAGTTGCAATATCGCTTAAGGGCGAGGTTTTCGCCGGGGTGATTGACTCGGAGGGCGGGGATCGAAGCGGACGAACCCCTGGGTGTTGGTCCCACCGATTGCTCATGGGGCGATGTAACGCCGAATGCGAAGGTTCAGGGGAACTGGGTGGCGGAGGGAGGGCGGAGGGCAGACACGAGAATGATGGTATCATGGTTGACGGTTTTCGGTGTCAAGTTGGTGATGGTTCGGTGCCTTATCTGGATTCGTCGTTCCTGGGACCCTGAGACGTGGTTGGGAGACTGAGATGGTGTGCAGTCTTGATTCTGGTTAAAGTCAGCGAGCACGCAAGCAAGGCGCGGGAGACAGGACAAAATTACCCGGACGGAACATCTGGTGCATCACTAACGGCATCGTGGAGCATTCCAGGCCGGATCGACACAGCGGGTCACCGTTTGGGAGCAGCGTTCATGTAGTGAGGTCGAGCTTCGATGGCCCGTCTCGAGTCTCGACTCTGGAGTTTTTCGACGAGCGGTGGATTATTCGACAACGGGCCGAGACGGACGAACCATCCAAAAGAAAGCAGACGGTGACCCGGGAGTTAATTGTCTAAGCCTCCACCGTCAACGCGTGGTTCGTGTCCTTAGTGAAAGACCGGTCGTGGGAGGCTGACGGTTGTGGCCGAGAGGAAGAAGGAAAAACGTGACAGACTGACGGATTGAAACGGCCTGGTCGACACGAGGCAAACGGCGAGAAAAATCACGACAAAGAAACGACGGCGGAGCTGAAGAAACCAACAAAGTGAAAGTTGCGCGAGCCAAAGTTGGGAAAGCTGGGAACAATGGCCGCAAGTGCAAGAAAACTCCACCGGAAGAGGAACGAAACTCGGAGCAGACACCAAGAACGAGAAGCAACGTCCGGGGAGCCATGAAGCTTGGGAAAGAGCAAAGTGGGAAAGGGCAGGAGAGCACATGGCGGGACAGGGAAGGTGTCCCGGCTGGCGCCATATCGTTGGCTGCGATTGCGTGGAGAGTGGATCCAAGTAGAGATGAGGTGGACCCAGGCAGTGTGGGTACAAATCCCACGCTATTGATGGAAGAGGAAACGATGGGCAGGAACTGGCAGGGAAGAAACGAGGCATGAACCGGTCTATCGGAGGACCCGTCTCTTTTCCATCTTTTCCCATCTTTCCAGCGCTTCTCAGTGGCTGAAAGAATTCTGGACAAGTTTGGGAGCGAGCGTTGGATGCATCCAGGCGCGACGCTGAGGGTGACATTCGATATGCATATCCCAGACCTGCACCTGTCTGCAGTGCTGCACCATAACGCCTCGTGCTGCACCTGCGGCTCCAATTGTCAATTGTGCAAACTTTCTTGGATTGGTCCAAAGTGCCCAGCCCAGTGCTTCAGGACAATACTCCCTCCCACGGAATCCACCCCGTCGGTGTTCGTACGTACCTAGGTACCTTGGTAGTGTACCGTCCCAGACTCCAAGGCAAGTTCCAGAAGCCCGAGCGCCGTGCCCCACTCCCTCCAGTCCCCATTGCTCCAGAGGAAAGAACTCCTCCTCTTGGCTCTTGCTACTCCTGCCACCTGCAGCTTCCTGCGCCTGCTCCTTCCACTGCAAGTTGACACACACCACACCATTCCTTCCCGTCTCCTCTCCTTCTTTCCCTCTCGTCTTCCGTGCCTTCCAACAACCCGTAACAGCATTATCAAGGTTCTCTTCCTGCAGCTGCAACCGTATCTGTGCCTACCTTTTCCCATCTGCTGAATCTGTGATTCGTAGACGGCTCTTTCCCTGCACGAGTCGTTCTTTCCCCTCCTTTTGAAGTACCTCACGAAGTACCTTAGTGTCTCCCCTTCCCTTCCACTCTGGCAGTTCCCTTCTCGGCCATCCAATCCTTTCCCTTGCACCTTGTCATTCTCTTCCCTTTCCACCACCACCACCACCACCACCACCACCACACCACACGGCACACACCTCACGCACCTCACACCTGACCACACCTCACCCTCCGGCCCGACCTAAAGGTACCTCTCCTTCAACTCACTTTACCACCTTGGGCCAAGCCGCCGCCGCCGCCATTCTTCCAATCTTTTCTATCCATCCCGACCAACCCAACCCAACCACTCCAGACCGGATACAACATCTCCCTCACTCGCACACACACACTCCCACCCAGTCCACTCGTTCCAACTCAACTTACCTACCTTAATACAACAAAACCACCCAAGAGGTCTCGAAGCCCGGCGTTTTGACTACCTCTCCTTCCCTCGCTCCCGCACCGACTCCCAACAGAGGTCACAGACACCAAGCTACTATCAGCCACAGAGTGCTGAATTAGAAAAAAAAGAACAAATCCAACAGCCAAAGCACCCGATCGCGGCACCTCAATCAGACACTTGCTGCCAAGCAGTCCTCAAAATACGACAGACATCTTACCGCAAACGCCAGTCGGCAGAAAGGGGGGATTACAACACATCCGAGCCACCAGAGACATCTGTGTCACAAGATTGCGACCTCCATTCCACCCATTCCTACCGCGACCGATAAGCTTTTCGTCTGATCTGTTGCGCCCCTACATTACGACGTGCGTCTGCCACCGTTCACAGACATTGTCCTCCCGTAATACATCACATCCCGTCATCTGTACTTGCACAACCATCTCATCCCAAGTCGAGTCAATTGAGTTTGCCTCGTCCCGCCATCAACTTTGAGCAAGATCAATCTCTCCAGCAACCTCAACACAACAAGCTTTCCAAACCTATACCGAACGTCTTCGCTCGAATAACCGTCACAATGGCTCCCGGTATCCTTGAACGTATCCAGCAGAGGATTGAGCTCTTCCGCCTGGAGCAGCGCTATACTCGTCGCCGTCATCGTCGCTCGACTTTCGTCTCCAACGCAGTTTACGTCGACGGCGAGTACGTCTACCAGACTCCCACCTCCACCGGTTCCTCGTCCGCCGGCACGACCACCAGCAAGGAGTCCTCATCGCCACGAGTGAATGCCCTTCACCACGCCGAGCCCGCTTCGCCTACCGTCGCTCCGACACAGACCGAGCCCAGCAAGAAGCGATTGAGCCGCTTCGCCTCCATGCCCGGCTTCGGATCCTCAAAGCAGACTCCCACAAATGACTGGAGGTCAAGCCGCGTCAGCGTCAGCGAGATCCAGCGGTAGAAGCGTCTGGCCTACGCTACTTGAATCGATCAAAGAAGAAAAGCAAAGAAAAAATAGTTCCGAAACGAACGATACATAGATCAGGGCGGCAATCTCACGACGGCAACATGATTACCCTCGGGGCGAGTCTTCGAGGTTTGACGACGACGAGGTTTTGCTCAAAAGCAATTGGCATATTGCACTTTACGACCATCTTCCGTCACGTCTCTTAGCGGCGCACTTGCATGAGCATTGGGGGGCCTGCTCTGGTTCTTTCTTTCTTTTTGTTTGCTGGGAGGTTTGCATTGGCCGACACGCCAAATGCACATTTGCACCTGTTGCCCCCAACATGACCAGACGCTGTGTGAGAATCGCACGGGCGCTGGTCCTTGCTTGTCTGGACACACTACACCGACTTGTAATCTTGACTGCTGCTTGGGACAGATACCCATCAGCTTACCGGCGTCGTGCACGCACCTTTTCTCCTGTACATATCCAATGGATTATATGACTACTTCAAACACTCCTGTCTCAGTGCCCCTATTTTGTGATGCTCGCGGATTGCTAAATCAGAAAGGTCATGTTTGATGAGCGCAGGAATTTGGCGAGAGATTGCAAACGCTGGGTGCCGTTCCGTGTCTCAGATACCTGGTGGTGCCGGCAGTGATCGGCCGCGGCTCGAACGGCTGCAACTCCAAGGCATGCAGAGAATTCGGACGATCGTCCCGGACACATCGGCGACGCTTGGCTGTCTGACCCGGTATTACTCGGAGGGGTTGGGCGAGACCCTGAAATCCCAAATCCCCTTTTTGCGGGGTGGATCAGTGGATAGTCCCCAAGCTCCCGACCGGATCCCGCGATTCGATTCTTGGGGTGACCCTTGGGTTTTTTCTCGAGGAAGATGGTACGAAGCATAATCACATCAAGAACAAGGGTGCCCCCTCAAACAGGTCGTCCCATGACGAAAACTTGCGGCCGTGCTTTGCTTCCCGCTGAAGCTTCTCGACGAGGCGAGCACCGTCTATCATGCTTACCGTGCCCAGTTCTTCACCGACCGCTTGCATACCCGAGCACATGAAGTTTGTGGTTTCTTGATCGTGGTAGATGAGGGCGGATTGGATTCCGCCGATGACCATTGGCCAGATGACGAATTTGTGTAACAGCCCCGCGCTGGTTGCGATGGAATTTGGTGGTGTTTTGTTGTTGGTGGCTTGTGGGGGATGTCGCTGGGTTCTTTGGGTGAAGAGGACGCGGAGGCTTGAGATGAGTGTGCTATATGCTGTGAATTCTCTTCTGGCGAGATGAGATAAGGCTCCCTTTGACCAGATGGTGCTTGGTCTTGGTGCGAGACCGGCGAGGCTGTTGATGGCGTACAATGCGGCGGCGCTGTGATACGTCGTCATCAGTGCGACCCAGGCGTCTTTCGTTTCCTGGTCCTCGCTCAGTCTATTTGGTGCCAGCGAGACTTGTGCAGTCGCCGAGATCTCTGCGGCCCATTTCTCGGGCGGCGAGGTATCGAGATACTCCAGCACAGCAGATAGACCTTCTGCGAGATGCTTCGCCGTCTCTGGGTATAGTGCCCTCCGTGCTCGCAGCCCGTTGATGCGGATCAAGATCTTGGCTAGGTCGTTGGGGACCAGTCTCCACGGATTGCCGGCGTCGGTATCAGAGTCTTGGAAGATTGCTTCGTAGGATTCTTGTCTTGCGAGGATCGTGCCTGCGACGGACGATGAGTGGGTGGCGGTGGTGGCGTTGATGGCCCCGTGGGTGGACGTGCCGAAGATGTCAAAGATTGCGAATTGCTGGAGGAGGCGGCAGAGTTCCGGGTCTGAGTTTGCGACGGCGGCGAAGGGCCCGTGGGTGAGGATTATGCTCCATGCGCCGGTGATGTGGGATTGCCAGGGGGCGTAGGCGGAGAATTGGATCTTGGCGGGAGGTTAGTCTTTTGTTAGGTGTTGGGTGGATGGTGGGAGGATGAGGATGAGAGAGAGATGGAGTGTACCTGGGATGTGAGCATTACCATGATGCCGAGGAGGATGCTGGGCCCTGGATCCTCGGCGGTGTTTGGTGAGCTGTTCCCTCGAGGCTGGTGATATGCGCAGAGTTCTTGACCTAAGGCCTGTAGGGCGGCTGCTTGGGATGCGAAGTGGACGCTTTTGAAGTCGCCTGCGGCCATGAGCCTTGATAGTTCGGATGTATCGCCTGATGAGGGTGCATGTTGCCTGATAGGAGGGCGGGATGTGGAGGTGGCGAGGGTCTTGTTGTCGGTTGACAGTTTGAATAGGATACTTGATGATGAAGTTGAAGTCGATGATGATGATGACGACGACGACGAAGACGGCTGTCCGCTGATGTATCTGTGGAGGGCTGCGATAGAGATATATGTGTTGCGGAGGTAGGAGGCGAGTGAGGCTATTTGGTGAGGGGCGATTTGATATGGTGATGTTGAGGTTGAGTAGGGGACTAGGTCGGGTGCGACGTGGTGATTATCTGTGGATAAGTAATTAGTTGGTTGATTGATTAGGCAATGAGGATGAGAATGAGGATGCAGGAGTGAGATTGAAGCACTGAAAACAGGAATGAGTGAATGGGGTTGTGATGAGTGAGTGAGTGGTGATGAGTGAGTGAGTGAGGTTTTCGGAGTGAGTGAAAGTGAGGTTCACAATGTGTGTGGACGCAAACCACACGGGGAAGGTGTTACCCACAATACTCCATGGCATCAGCCGCAATCCTCAACTCCATCACGGATCCGGCCGTTCTCGGCGATCGGCATACGATGCCAAGCACCGACGCCGGTGGGCTGGCGCTGCTGCTACTCCGTGTCTTTCCTCGGCTACGGTCACTGTCACTGTCGCGGCTTTGGCCCTCCGCGTCCGGTTCCCGATCCCGGACCCGGATAACGACGCCCTTTTGCGTTAGGACGAGGGGGTCCCGGAAGGCGATGGGTCGCTTGTCGCCGTAGCCTGGGCATTCTGTGCGTGCGGTGGTGCATTTACGGCAGGCGGGGACGGAGGAGTCGCACCGGAGGCGCTTTTTGCGGCAGCGCCAGCATTGAGGGCCTAGGGTCATTGTGTCTCTCGATGAGGAACCCGTTGTCTCTAGAGAGTGTGGCGCTGAATGATGGGAGCGGGGCGGAGAGAAAGGCCCTTGGCTGGTCGTCTTCAGATTGTATAAGCAGTTGTGCGGAGCTTGGACAAGGCTGTGTTTGTGTTGTGAGATTATCCTATGGTGATGTCAAATAACCTGCTCTGGATGATAGAGGCAGCAGCGGCCGTGGAGGGGACAAGTTCCCCCACCTCGAATGACTAGTTTTCACGTTTTCGGCATATGGCGACGGTGAGTTTGCGCAGAGCGGCGATGTCGGCCCCCGATTTAGCCCAATCAACGGGCCATGGGTAGCCCGAATCGGAAGCGTGCACGGTATCGGCGCTTTGCCTGAGATATTGCTGGCTGACACGGCGACACGGAGCTTACGGAGCTTGTAGCCTTTACACGCGGGTTCACTATAATTCTGGCTGTTTTCAATTGACGAGGGCCGATGGCGATGTAATCACTGTGGAATGGGGCAACAATGAGGGGTTTGAGGGCAAATTCTGAGTGAACGACGATGTTAGAAATCGACGCGGACGTGAGAAGCTGGCAAGCTGCTATACCAGAGGGACTTGATCCTGGCTCTCATTTGTTGGCATTCTGCGCTGTTATTGCGTCTACCTTCGGGAGACCTGTGACATGGTCGCTGCCGCGTGGATCGTAGTTGAGACAGCCAGCACAGCCTCGCAATCTTGGTTACAGGTCGATCGAGAGAGTTCCCGTCTAATTTGACCCACGGGGGAGATTCGAACTTGATCGACGAAACAATTGGGGACGGCGGCGGGTTTCTGTGGCTCTTTGCGCATGCCGTGTTTTCCATGATGGAGTGACGCAATATCAAAGTAAATTCAGATTTGAGGATTCCTCGATTCTCTCTCCAGGCTGAAGTCCAGCCCCATGATGCTGATGGAGTCGGATGCTGTGAGTTTCCCGGGGCATGGCGCGGTGGTATCCAACCGCTGGGCGACAATCTTGAGAGCTGACGACTACCCCATTCTTGGCGATCAACTACCCCTGGTATTTGGACCTGGATTTGAAAGGTCTCAACAACAAGTGACTGAGGTTAGGTGAGCAATGTGTGATGTGTATCATTTTGCACCGTACGTACTGTTCGGGGTTTTCGTCGCTCGTTTACGAAATATCGGTCTAAAGAGGCTCTTTGACGTTCTTCATGCGGCCTTAACCCGAAGACCATGCACGTACAGAATAGCGCTTGACTACAAGCTGTTCTAGGCGATACAAAAACTATGAGTCTGGGAAGATTCGGTTGTTTCGTTTCATCCTCAATTGGTGTAGTAGCCGATTCTCACAATTGGGCATGATTGGATGAGCGAGAGGGAAGGAAAAGTCGCCTGTTGCGGCAAAATTCTAGTCGTTGAATGGAGGCCTACAAAGTCACAATACCGGTACGGTGTTCCCAAAGAGTTGCCAAGCTGCCAATTCTCGTGGCACTTTACTCATCTCCAGAAAACCACTCTTGTCTTGGGGCTGTGAGCTTCACAGCCTCAACCCCTTGCGTGAGATTGCAGCATGGGAGATTCAGCGGTTCTTCTATTGTAATCTCATTCTCAGTACGAGTATCGCAGTCTCGTCGCGTCTGCGACTCCAAAGCTGTACCCATCACTGAGTTTCGGTTCCGGGCCTAAGCGGGTTTGGGAGACTGCGTGGATTTATGTAGGATGCATCTTCCAATCATACAGATGTGATGTATGTACTGTATGTAGTATAATTTATGAATAGGAGGGAACAATGAAACTGCAAAATAGTCACCTCACTTCTGAGCACCTACAAAATGGAGTTCCGTATCGATTGAGATGCAATAAGATTCTCGACCAACATCACAGCATTAGTGTTGGTCTGTTGGCTACGCTATTCTGCACTAACAGTGACCGGTTTTTGGGCCAGGCTCTAGAGACTGCCGCCGTGGCATTCATTGCCCACAACCCGGCCCTGCTCGTATGGACCCTGTTCGTCGGGTTGGGAAAAGACCGGAGCCAATCTCGGCTCGACATTGCCGTATGGTGGTAGTATTGAATCGCTAGATGGTGATTACTGTGCAAATAGCAGCCGTGCATTCTGCTTTTTTTCACGGGGCCACCGCTACCCCTGAGCTATGCATAGAGTTATGCTTGGGAGCGGGGTCGCACATTCTGCCCCGATTCAGACCCCTTGAGTTTTCTATGTATGTCTTTGAGAGGCTAGAGCATGCTGTATCTGTAAGAACATAAAGGGGATAATAGGGCAGAGGAAGCATTGAGAATACTCGTATAGCCGCCGTGCGTGCCGCCCAACCCAAGACTGATTTGTCCAAGCCGGGCGTTCGCTGTGGGTTCAATTGGGTCTCGTCTCGTTTCAAAGGAGGGTCTTCCGTCTCTGGGCCGCAGGTTCGTCGCACAAAAAAGACGAAAGACAGAGGATCAGTCACCCAGTCCTGGGCTGTCATGCCAGTCTTTAGGCAACCGAATATCACCTTTGGGGGCAGTGCAAGGAAACGAAAACGACGCTTCATTGGAGCGCGGACGGCGCGGACCAACGCTGCTAGAGCCGCCAAAGAGCTGCCAAAGCTGTCAGGGCTGCCAGAGTTGTCACGGACTCACGGTTTGTTCCCTCTCCCAGAGTGCCATCCCTCCTCAGCTTGACAAGGGGAAGAGAGGTACCGGCATTGGCTGGTCAGGAACGGCCGGCTTGGGCCGTTCTTGGTGCCATGGCGGCCCATGAGCCCCGTATCCCATACGCAGGTACGGCGGCTGGAATGTGATGGGATTGGATGCGTGATCGCCGTGGGCATTCCCATCTCACATCATCTTCAGGTGAAAGAGCCGCCAAGCTGTCACTGGCCAGTGGTTTTGCAGTGTCGCGTTTTCTGAGTTCTCCTCCAAGTGCGGTGCTAACTAGAAGCTAACCCCTGGATTCTGACTGACTCCTATTCCAGCCGCCGTTGGAAGAGGCGTTGTAGGCGCTGGAACATGGACCAGAACCCTAGGGAAAGACATTCTGCTGCCGCTACAGATTCTCGGGTCTGTCGATTGTTTCCGTACGAGCAAAAGCTCGAGCTTGGCTTGAACTGTTCAGGCCCACAACCAAGCTTGCTTCGCCTCCCCAGCTATGCCGATTATGTACAAAGTGCAACGAGGGGGACACGAATAAGGGAGCGGCAATGTCACTGACGGATCGAGGATGTGCACAAACCGAACGGGAAATTGAAGCTTGGCAACAAACCACCCTTTTTTTCGTACCTCTCTGACTCTCGTCGCCAATCTATCGGGTCTCTCTCTCGTCTAATCTATCCGTAGAAGAGCGACCGTGTGCCCTGTCCCCCCCGTCCGAGTCTCTTTCGATCATGCAACGCTGTTTTCTGTCTTTCCTTTAAACAATCAACGTCGAAGTTCCAGTATAGACAACTAGGAGCTATTCGACGTTGAAGGGGAAGAATCCTCTCACTCGCTTCGCCTCTTCTTCCCCCCTCCCCACCTTGCCCAGTTGCCCCCTTCCACTCTTTCAGGGGACAACCGTGGAACCTTAATTGGACCCTTTTGAGCTCATCGGATGATTCTGCACCGCGTCCAACTATCGTGAGTAGAGACACACACTCTCGCAACCGCACATACCGAGGGGACACACGAGGAAGAAAGAAAGAAAGCTTGAAGCTTCAAACGTCGCCATCGTAGAGTGCTTCCAATCGCAAGCTGACGATGCCCGCGACCAGACACCTTTGAAGGGCAATAACATTACAAACACCACACATTCGTTACTACTAAACATAAAGCAATAATCATGAAGCTCACCCAAGTCGCTCCTTTTCTCATCTACACCCTCCTCGCCGCCCTCCTCCCCTCCTCCGCATACGCCGACCGCATCCTTCAGTCCTCGTCTCTCAACAACTGCCAAAAGAAATCCGACTTCTCCGCCAGCTTGTTCAACGTCGTCGTCTCCGCGAACAATGGCTCCGTCATGGCAAACATCGCCGCCGTCGTCTCGGTGGAAGGCAAGGCTGTCTTCGACGTCGCGCTGCGCATCTACGGCTACGAATACCTGAAGATGACGATAGACCCATGCACCATGGACCTCCAAGGCCTTTGCCCAATGAAGCCCGGCAAAATCGATATGGAATTCTCGTTCGAAATCGGCGACAAGCTCGATCAGGTGCCCGGTATCGCCTACACCATCCCCGACCTCGACGCCACCATCCGCGCCATCGTCAACCTCACCGAGACGAACACGACCGTCGCTTGCGTCGAAGCTGATTTCTCCAACGGCAAAACCGTAGATCTCGTAGGCGTCAAATGGGCCACCGCCATCATCGCCGGCCTCGGTCTCGGGTCCGCCGGCATCATCTCCGCCATGGGCCATACCGATGCCGCCGCCCATCTTGCCGCGAACGCCCTCTCTCTGTTCGGATACTTCCAGGCTCAGGCCTTTGTCGGTCTCTCTGGCGTGGACATGCCGCCTATCGTACAGGCTTGGACGCAGAACTTCCAGTGGTCAATGGGTGTCGTCAGGTTGGGCTGGATGCAGACCCTCTGTACGTGGTATCAGCGCTCGACGGGTGGTGAGGCAGCGCGACTGTTCGATTCGTTGAGCGGTATCTCTGTGCAGGTCTCGAAACGCTCGCTCGACATCGTCAACAGCATCGGCCCTGTCAAGCGTGGCATCAACGCCATCGCGAAGCGTGCAAACATCCTCCAGGACAACGGCTCCTACGTCGTCTACGGCATCCAGCGCGTGGCTTTCAAGGCAAAGATCGAATCGACCAACCTGTTCCTCACCGGCCTCATCGTCTACTGCTTCTTCATTATCTTCACCGTCCTCATCATCGCCGCGTTCCGATACGGTACCGAAATCGCCGTGAAGCAGGGATGGTCCAAGAAGGACCGCTTCGTCGAGTTCCGTCGCGACTGGAAGACTACCCTCAAGGGCGTCCTGTTCCGCCTCAACCTCATCGGTTTCCCTCAGATTGCCGTCCTGTGCCTGTGGGAGTTCACCCAGGTGGACTCGGCCGCCCTCGTCGTGCTGGCCGTCTTCTTCTTCCTCGGCACCCTCTTCACGCTCATCTGGGCCTCGTGGAAGGTCATTCTCATTGCGAAGCAGTCGATTCTCACCCACCAGAACCCCGCGCACGTTCTCTTCTCGAACCCCCAGATCATCAACAAATGGGGCTTTCTCTATGTCCAGTACCGCGCCTCTGCGTACTACTTCATCATCCCGTTCATCGCCTACATCTTCCTGAAGTCCGCCGTCATCGCGTTCGGTCAAAAGGCCGGCGTCGCCCAGGCCATCGCCCTCATCGTCATCGAGGCCGCCGCCCTGATCGCCGTCAGCGTCCTCAAGCCCTTCATGGACAAGAGCACGAACTCCTTCAACATCTCAATCTACGCCATCAACTTCATCAACTCCGTCTTTCTCCTCATCTTCACCAACGTATTCGACACCCCCGGAATCGTCGTCGGCGTCGTCGGCGTGATCCTCTTCATCGTTAACGTCATCTTCGCCTTTGTTCTCCTCCTCATGGTCCTCATCTCCAGCATCCTCGTCTTCTGGCGCGTGAAGGGCCAGCCGACCGGCACCGGCCCGACACAGCTCAACGACCCCTCCATCCTCGCAAAGGGCGACCGCACCGAGGGCAAGTCGCTTCTCGACCTCGATGAGGACGACAAGGTGAACCCATATCGCCGCGAGTCGCTGCGCTACGGCGAGGAGAAGGCCACTGAGAGCGGCATGAGCCTGCACGTGTCCACGTCCACGTCGAACCTCAACGGCCGAGGGGATACCCACGAAATGTCATATCTGCCCTCGCCGGGCTCCAGGCCCGCCGTGAGCCCGTCGGTGCCCATGTTCCCCGCCGACCGCTCATTACGATCTCAAAGTCCTGCCCCGCCGCGGTCACCAGCGAGCGACTTCCCCCCGCCGAGTCCGTTTGGGAACGGATCTGCACGCAGTATCCACGAGTTTCGATCCCAAAACAACAATAGGTGAGTCATTCCTTGCTCAAATCAGTCTCCTGTCTTCCTTACTAACCGTCTATGCACAGTCCATGGCAGCGCGGTGCTGGATATGATCATTGAGGATTACAGATAATAAGGGCATATTCGCCAGACTTTCATCTTGTCTCTCTTTCCTTTTTCTTCTCGTTACCGTTTACATCACACTTTTCCGGGGGCGTTATATAGAGTCTCATCTGGAAACCTGCATCAGCAAGCGTGCATAGAAAAGAACACCATCTACTTTGTATAATCGGGCGTACTTGCCGAGGTTTCCCCTGGACAGCCACATCCGAGGAACTGCGCAGGATCCATTCGCCCTTCTGCCTAGACTTGAGAAAGCTTAGGCTAATCAATCGAAAAGGCCCATGAAAGTGTAACATGGGCTTTAATCCCTTCTTGCGCCGTGTTATCGTGTGTTCAAGGGCGGGTTAGCTCCGACTCCTCATCCTATCTTCGCGGGGCACCAACTACGACACCTGCCAGTAATATGAGTAGATGTTAATCGGAAATATTGAGAAGAGAACCAGCAATAACGTATAAGCTTCGGTTACAAACCTCCGTCGCAATTCGGCGCGGCGAAATACCTCCGGTTACAGCCCCAAAAAGCGTGACATAATGGCTTCGTACTACTCGACTACTTGATGAAGATGTGTATCATTTCCAATGCAGCTAATGCCCGCTTCACTCGTGCTGGAGGTAAGGAGACTTTCCTCCGGCTCGGTGAAGGTGTGACCCGCAATCTCGTCAGTGAAACCCGCCCGAGTTGTGATCATTGGCAATCTGGATGCTGTGGTGCAACGGCTGCTCCCGCAAATTTCCACATTTTGACCCAGTGCTTGACGTCACTGAAGACTCATGATACACGCCGCGATCGTGACGCTCGACTTACGCAATGCACGTAATGATACTATCATATTCGATGGTAGCTGTGGAAATCAAGAGAAGAATAATACATGTATTAATACCTCATAATCAAGAGTCAACTTTGTCCTAGCTCTTGACTTCAAGCTCTCGAAATATTCTTCCCATACACATAACCAGAATCTTCCACACAAATCTCAACTCGTCAACCTCATTCTTCAAAAAGGACGTTCCTTCTCCAACATGCCTCAATACCAGCCTCAAGCCGACACCTGTAGTAAGTGAAATTTCTGCCACATCCTTCGTAGCGGAGGCCGAATACTGACGATGAACAGAGGATCCTTCCAGCAAGGCCGAGGCCAAGCAGCAGATTGCAGAGCAGCAATACGAGGAGAGGAAAGAGCACTCGAAGAGCGGTGCAAACACGCAGACAGGGCACCATGCAAACATCGTCAAGGAACCTAAGTAAGACTGAAGCATCGTCACTTGGGACATGTTAGGACATGTAAAAGCGACAGCATACCTTCTGGTTGACCTTTCATCTTCACTCGATTTTTGTGCGTCACATCACTAGGATAGTGCGAGGCATGTTTGTCATAGATTTTTATTGAAATGATTGATCAAGTACCATTGCACAATTGCGCTTTACTAATGTAGGCGAGAATGTGACTTTCTTCTGAATTTCTCTCATCTTCGAGCCTCCCAATAATTTGCGGCTGTTTTGAGCAATTGGCATTGGCTGCGTACCGTCCTCGGAAACTCTTGCATCATTACCTATAGCTTGAACTGAACCTTCATCCGCCTATACGCGAGCTTAGTCCGAGGTCCTTCCTGTAACAGCTACAACAATCCTATTCAGCCTTGGCCTTTTCTACCTAGAACTGATATGGCTTGTTAGGATTCATCAATGACTGCGTCTTATACGTTGGAAACCAAGCTGTGGTTGTGCCAAGCATGATCCTGCAATCCTTCAAGCGCACCTTCCTTGATCAGACAAGCTTGGGGTAAGACCAAGACTCAGGCTCAGATTGCAACATCTTATAAGTATCTATGCACGTAGAGCTTTCACTTTGCCATTCTTTCGTCAACTAAGGTATCAGTTTTCAACCCAAACCCCAGCATCTCACTCACCTTCACAAACCCTCTTGCGGAAGTTTGTCTAGCCCAGCCTTGGTTATCGCTTGCCGCCCTTTCTCACAGTCTGTATTACACACAATCTTGTAAGTGTGGCTTCCAGTTCGTGGTCAACTTATCCCCTCGTCTATCGCTAACAGATGAGAAATCCCATCGGTCAATATGGTGAAGATCAGTCTTGCTCTTCTTGTAGCTGTGGCATCGGCTGCTCTCGCCGCTCCTGAAGCTATCGGCGTTCGCCAAGCCGCGGGATGTCAGCCTTCCGAGACCGTTTGCCGTGATGGCTGGGCGTGGTGCTGCAGTGGATCAACTTGCTACGAGTTCGCTCCCCCTACAGCCTGCTAGGAGAATGTGAATACTTGTTGAGATGAGATGGTAGAACCAGATAGGATCAAGCTGATGGTATTGACTGAGATTTCATCTGAAGATATCGTCGAGACCGGATAAATAAGACTTGCACTCTTAGATCGAATACAACCTTCTCTCAACAATGTTGGTTCCCTCTTTTTCATTGATTCTGAATGCAGGTACCCATAAGTACAGGTAGGCAGCATAGCTCATCAGTCTTCTTTCATCATGATACGGCGTCTCATTTTCATCGATCATATTAGCCTCATCTCGAAACTGCACATGAAAGACTCCACAAGGCGTGTAAACAACGACATGATACAAACGCACATATGTCGGCCAACAGAATTCCCAGGAATATCTTTCCTTCACTTTAAACCCACGCAACTCACGCAACAGGCTTCTGGGCCATGAATATGTTCGCTGGAAAAATGCCGCCCTGCTCAGCCATCTCCTTTGTGTATCTCTCCTCCAGGTTGGTGTAAATTACAGGATCCATATCAGGAACCAACACTACATTTCGTTAGTGAGGGTCGGCTTACGGCAAGGACAGATTGCTTCTAGTCAACTCACTTTGGGCGTTCCTGGAGACAAGCGGAATGGTGTGCATGAAGGGCTCGATGGAAGCTTTGATGGCGGCCTCGTCGCCATGCACTTTACCAATCCCACATTCCACTCGCTCGACCTTGACGTTCTGGAGACCGGCCGTCTTCATTGCCTCTGGAATTTTGGACGCGTATTTGCGATCCATTCCCTGCTTCTCAAACATGGTCCCAATGATGTGAATGAGATCCTTCAGTGACTGGGGTTGGTTCGGCTGGCCTGGACTGATGTCCAGCTCCATGATCTGCAGCCAGCCTCCCGGGGCCAACGTATCTTGCATCAGTTAGACTAGACCGCGCGCAACCCATCAAACCACAGACCGAACCAACATATTCAACAACCGATGGCTTACCGGCGAGGTTTGCAATGGCCTGCTCGATGCCGGACCGGTGGGCACTGTGGAGAACATTGCGAACATGGGTCAGATCGAACTGGCCCTTTAGATCCCCGGCTGGTGGATCGCAAACGTCGTGGGTTACGTAGTGGATGTTGCCCTGAGCTGACGTGGGCAGGAAAATGGTTGAAACATCGGCGCCGACCATGTGCGCGGATGGTGGAACCTGTTTCTGCAGGTCCCGTAGTAGTGTTCCTGTGATATCGCGTGTTAGAAGTCCCATTTCACAGTGCAGTCAAAGATTGAGATACCGTCGGCGCAGCCCATGTCGAGAATCCTGAGCCCGTTCTTCGTGGTATCCACTGGCGCGAAAACGATCTTATCTTTGAGGCACATCTGGATCCAACGATGCTGAACTTGAAGTCGCGTCAGCTCGGCTTGGACATCGCCGACCATAGCTAGGTACTGGTTATCGGCTTGGCCATTCTGTCCGGTTTGGCTACTCATATTGGATTTCGTTCTGAACGTGTGTGTTTTACAATGCAATGGAGAATTGATTGGGATGCTTTGCACCTTGAAGCCATTGCGAGCTACACGGAGGTCAAGATGCTTAAATGCAATCTCACCGTCCCATCTTCAACCGATCACAAGCTCTCTAGTGTCTACTCAACATACGTGATCGGCAAATTCAACAAGCTGGCAAGCTCTTCGTGTAGGCTGAAGCCTAAAGGCTTCTGCTATTCTAGAAGGCGTCTGTAAAGGTGGTATAAGATCTAGATTTCGTAGACTTCCGCATTTGGCTCACTCCGAGTTATGCATAATGTCCAGAAGACATGAGCATGAACTCGAGTCACTGGCTGACAGGTCGACTAAGCAGCAACTGAACGTTAATTCTCTACTAGCAGGATGGGAGCATAGGAAATCACAAAGGCCGAATAGGCGAGCCTCGCGCATTTATCGCGTGACGATTGCGATTGCGATAGCGACATTAGACACGTCAAGTTACAGATATCGCGAACACGATGAGATCCGATAATATCAGTAATACTCAGTCTCCAATGACGAGCGCGGCTGGACGAACTCATGTGGTTCAAATGTGGCGGCTGATATGTGCATGCAGGGCGGATGACGGCGTCGATATGTTCTGGAACTTGACGTGAGGGAGGGTAGGGACGGAGTTGCGGGTTCTGGGTGCGGGCCATCGCTCATGTTTGCTTCTCCGAGACAGCACAATTAAACATGTGTCTGCCAGATTGAGCCACGCATCAGACTACAACCAGTCGCAAGTTGTACAGAGGCAAAACGTGGAGAACTGCCGAGGTTTGTTTCTTCTGGTACGAATACGGAGCTGATGCCAGGTGGATGGATCGATGGATGATGGAAGTTTTGTATCCGTAATTGACTTCGGGAATAAAGGCCCGCCCGGCGTGCTCCCACTCGGGACCCCGTGGGCCGTCCGGTGTCTCCCGGCGAAGATCAGGAACGAGAACGACTGAAGATTCGGACATATCGATGTCATTCTTCGGGCGATCCAAGTAAAGTAGTTTCTTCAAGGGCCTCTCATGCAACTGAACTCGATGCCGTGATTTTGGCGGGGGGGAACAGATGGGTTACAACACTGTGTCACATCGGCCGAGCCAAGCGGGCGATCCATGCTCCTGCGCCGTGCGTATCTGCGTATACTTGAAACAGTTAGGCCCAATCTTGAGTTAAATAAGCAAAGTCACGCCATCCCTGGGCAGCGTGCAAAGAGCCCAGGGTTGCAATGCCGTAGGCTCCAGTGGGAGATAGGCACATCATTGATGATAGGAAGGGAGGCAGAGCCAAAGAGGCACAGCTGGAGGCCAAGCAAACATTTACTGTAGGGCTGTTTCCATGTCTCTTTGGCAAATCTCTCTGCGCATGGCGAGCTTCCTCAAGCGAGTCAGTCTAGCTGATCCCGCTCACACCTTCCTGCAATGACCGTCCGAAGATCCGAATCTCTCATGCTCATTGGCTCCACTTCAAGACAGTCAAGGTTTGATGATTGATTAAGACTGTCACAATCTTACAGAGTACAGACACAGAACACTCACACAGTCACGTCAGTCCGTGGCTGTTAGTGTGCCGTGCCGTGCCGGGCCTTTTTATTAAGCCTCGGGGACCCCTCATCCGGCCATCGCCAAAGTGTTTCGAGTTCCTGTGTTCGTGTCCTTCAGTCCCTACGACATCGACGAGAGTGTTCGGTTGAGCTGTCCCGCCTCGCCTTCGAGTTGACCTCGACAAACATACACATTCATTCCTTTTGAAAAGACCGCGAGAACGAGAAGAACTCGTCGCAATATCCCACAGACAAGATGAAGACATCTATCGCTTACATCATCGCCGCGGCCCTCTTCGGAGCTACGCAGGCTGCCATCACCCCGATGAACAACATCATTCGTCACGAGTACAACCTCAACGCCAGAGCCGGTGTACATGGCAACATTGAGAGAGACGAGCCCGCCGTTGCCCCCGAAGGCGATGTTCTGCAGCCCATTGTCTAAAGAATGGGCGCTTCCATTTACACGACGCACCCAAACACGAGCAATCAACGTCGCCCCGTTTTCAGTTGTCCGACACGGGTCCGAGACGGTTCACTTTCTACCCGCGGCTATGGCCCCCAATCTTTGAGGGCCTTACACCACGATTGACTTTCAACTTCAATTCTACGCATGCTTTCAGACATGCGACCTAGGGTACAGCGATGAGGAGTTTAGGCAGAGACTGAGATAGGAAGTGGGCGTTTGAAGGATTCTTTTTGACGGGTATGGAAAACATTTCGAGGACGAGAGCAAGCCCAAGGGATCGGAAGGACTTTCGGTTGGCAAGGATATTCCAAGGCAAAGCGAGGAGCGCCGGCTTAACGGGTCGAAGCTACGATGAATGCAAACTTTTTCAAGCTGAACCTCTACTTCTCTGCCTGCACATTTTGATAATCCTTCGACCCCACGGGCTCGGTAATGAGGCAGTCGATCACCTGGTGAACTCCCACGTGTAGTTCCACACTTGACGCCCGTCAACGATAAGCTCATAGTCTACCGTCCATCGGCCCTCCTCCGACGTGTCAAACGACACCCGACCAAACTTTGAATTTCCCCACGGGTGCGAATACACAGAGACGTCCGTGTCCTCAATCTGTCTATGGAACCGATCGAAGGGTTCATAGAACTGGTTCAAGGGCGAGGTGGAAAATTCAATCACGGACTTACCACCCTTGTCGCTAGTGGGCGGAAAGATCGTCGTCGCGTGCTCATGCCGGTCCTAGTCAAAGAAGAAGCAAAAAATTAGCTCAAGCAAACTATTGAAATTTTTGGTAGGGTCGATCAAACAGAGACCAACTTACCCCACTCAAGATGATAACTCCGTCCGTTTGTCTCATCATCTCCAAGATCATGTCTCTCTCCCACAGATATCCCGACCAGCTATCGGCCGAATCGGGGCCCCTCCAATTTCGCGTGAACGGGACGCTGCTGACTACGACTTTCCACGATTTTTCTGTCTCAAGCCACTCTCGCAGGTCCGCTAGCTGCGCCGCGCCAAGCATCGTCTTTTCAGGCCCGTCCGCCATGTTTTCAGCCGATCGATAGCGCCGCGTGTCTAGGACGAAAAACGAAACGTCGCCCCGACGGAAGGTGTAGTGCGTTTTGCCGACGCCATACTGCGAGGGAGGGTTTGCGTGTCCTTGATAAGACCAATATGGCCTCATGGCGGACTGGTAGAGACCTGTCTCGTTCGCCGCCCAGTCGTTGATGATCTCATGGTCGTCGTAGACGTGCAGCCACGGCACGGATCGAAGCGCAGGCGACCAGCTGGGCGAGG
The DNA here is from genome assembly GCA_014706365.1 of Colletotrichum australisinense (nom. inval.). Lineage (NCBI taxonomy): Eukaryota > Fungi > Ascomycota > Sordariomycetes > Glomerellales > Glomerellaceae > Colletotrichum > Colletotrichum australisinense (nom. inval.). Next base: position 5,841,819 of record JABKAN010000003.1, read on the forward strand.
CATAGACTTGGCGGTATGCTGTGGTGTAGTGCTCTGGCGTCCAGCCTAGGGCCACGGGCAGGTCGATGTAGATGAAGTCGCCCAGGAAGAGCATCATGTCTGGCTGGTTCGCCGAGACATGCTGGTCCAAGTACTCCAGTCCTTTGATGCGCAAGCCATGATCCAAGGGGTTATAGGGGTAGAAAGGCTTGATGCAGCTTGTGGAGATGAGACTCCATCGCTTTGGCGAGAGGGCTGCAGTCCTGAAAGATCCGGCATGGCTGGCATTCGTGGTGTAGGTGTACGGCGTGTCCGGATCCAGCCCGTCAAGCAAATACGTCCCTGTATGATCATTGGCATCAACGATGACGATCGTCTGCGACTTGGTAGCCTGGCCATCTCCCTCGGAAGGCGCCCAACTGATCTTGACGTGGTTTGTAGGGAGTGCTGGCGCTCTTACGACGATCCGCGCCGTGCTTTCATCCACATAGCCCATCCGAGAGAAGGAGAGATCGTGACTCTGGTGAAGTACGCTTCCTCTGTAGATGAAGTCCCATACGGACCCGAGTGAGAGGATATTCAGCAGGACTGTGACCAGGGATGTAACTGGCGATAACCGGTCAACCCAGCCCAAGAGCAGAAGCAGCATTGGGTGATGTTGCTTAGAGGCCCGCCTCGAACTGGGCAACAGGAGCCTGGCAACTAGAGAAACTGCATACAACGCGCAATTCCCATAGATTCGATTGAGATATCTCTTTCCAAGTGGATGCTATTTGCTTGTTAGAATACGATTCATCGATTCATCAGGAGCATGGGAAAATATGGCACATGTTAAGACTCACGAATCTTGTGAACAGGATTGCCATCAACCTAAGGCTGAGAGTTGCCACTGCCGTAATGGCGTCTAAGATACGAGTGAGAACCATATTGAAGTCTTCGCTCTCAGAAGATTATGAGTTTGCTAGGTTGACGAAACTTGAGATGAGGTGTGTTCCAAGCCTGTCAAACTCACGAGACCATGTACCAAGTCTGAATTGACGATCGACCCCAAAAGTCGACAGGGACGAACGCCTGAGAAAGGGCGCTCAGGATTAAACTTCCCACCTATTCAATTCTTGGACCCGGAACCACGACCATGGTACTCAAAGTGGGCTGGATGGATGAACACTTTCCCCATCACCATGTCGCGTACTTCCAATTATTCAACGCACGTGCAATGCCATTGCCATCACTCATGGCCGGGAACAATCAATCTTGTTATGGGTCCTTTCAAGCCGTTATCCCGAGCCAAGTGCATCTTTTCAATCGGGAAATGTTCCTTATCACTTTCCGGATGAGCAGAGTCGCCTCCGGTTGGGCCGCGGAGTCGGGACCCCACTCCGATGGACGTCTAAGACGATCGCATTCCACCACGTGGGCGTCCGAGGCCCGTGGGATGACAAGTTTTCTCCCCCGAAGGCGGAGATCCACCGGGAGGAAAACATGACGGCCAAGCTCCGAGCACAAACTTTACAGGCTACTCAAAGCTTGTTCCTACGGCATCAGGAACGTAGGTAGAGAAATTGACTAAGGTGAGGAAACTACAAATCGTTCCTCCAGTGAACACCCGGCGGCTCCTGCATCTCGGACATCTTCCGGGTTACTTAGCCTTCGGCCCGGATCTCGACTGCGGTGTTCATGCCGGGGCACGTGGTTGAGATAGCGTATTGAATGGTTGAGGCAACTGCTGCTTTTCTTAATGCCGATAGTTCGGCAAAATACTCTTGGACGAAGGAGAGCCTAGACGAAGGAATGCAATAGCATGATTCTTCGAGTGGATGGCTTCTTGATCCATACGCGTCCCAAGAATTTGGTTCGAAACAAGGATTCCACGTGGTAGCCTGCGAGACACCCAGAATCAGCGTACATCATGCACTCGCGGTATTTATAACCAGGCAAATCGCACTCGGTGCTTTTGTTGCAGCATACTTCTAAGTCATCGTCGACCACAAAGTCATCCAACATGGAGTCCACGCCAGCCTCGGTATTCGACACAATTGATGATGCAACCAAGAAGGATGTCGGAGTAATGGTATCGTCCGAGAGTGACATGGCGTCATCTGAAGAGCCTACTCCTGCCAGAACCGCCGGGAAGCTCGACGTGCTGGTCCAAGGTGTCGCCTTGTTTTCCGATGGCTACAACATTCAGATCATCGGATACATGAACACCGTTCTGGCTAAGCTGTGAGTCTGCCATATGAACAACATATTTCTTTCTAAAGACAATGGTTGACTGACAAATGTCAACAGTTATCCGAAACAGATGACGAATGCCGTGAAGACAAGGCTTTCTAATTCCATTCTTATTGGCGACATCTTTGGCATGCTCATCTTCGGTCTTTGCATCGACAAGTTTGGTCGGCGAGTTGGAATCATTTTGACTACTCTCTTCTTGGTTTTGGTACGTTGATACCTTCGATATGATCGTACAAAGGAGATTTGTCTTATCGAGAGCTGTTACTGATAGCCAGCCAGGGTATCGTCATTGCTACTGCTGCTCATGGAGCCTCCATTGAGGGGATGTTCTGGATGATGGTAATCGGCCGCGGTGTTGCGGGTGTCGGTGCTGGTAAGCAACCTTCGCTGGCCGTAACGGGAGCTTGAAGACTGACAGCAATGCAGGAGGAGAGTACACAGTCTGCACCTCGCAGGCTCTGGAGTGTGCCGACAGCACAGAGGCTATGCGCAGGAGACGCGGAATGCTCGTCGCAGTTTCCACAAACGCCGCAATCATCTCTGGTTTCGTGGGCTCTAGTATCGTCTCTTTGATTGTCATTGCGGCGTATAATGGTCAAGCAAGTGACGGAATTTGGCGCATTTGCTTTGGAATCGGGATATTCGTCCGTCAACCCCTATCGATGAGATATGATGAACGTGGGCTGACAATTATTCTAGCTTCCTTTGGCCATCTTCTTCTTCCGCCTACGGCTCGTCGATTCACAGCAGTACCAGAAGCACGCCATTCAGCGCAACATTCCGTATCGTCTCGCCATCAAGTTCTACTGGAAACCACTCCTTGGATGCTGCAGCGCATGGTTTCTCTACGACGCCGTTGTATACCCCTTCAACCTTCTTGCACCAACTCTTGTCTCCGGCTTCTCCTCCCAGCAGACAATGATCCAGTCAATCGGCTGGTCCGCCCTAATTAATGCATTTGCCCTTCCCGGTGCCTTCATCGGTGCGCTACTGATGGACCGCATTGGTCGCCGTCAGACTTACGCCTTGGGTTGGACCATCGTCTGCGTCTTCGGATTCGCCATTGGCGGCAGCATGATTCAGCTCAATAACGTATTCCCGCTCTTCGTCACCTTGTACGGCCTCTTCCAGACCTTCTTGTCTGTTGGCCCTGGAGACTGCAACTTTTTGGTCTCGAGCGAGTCCTTCCCTACACCGCTAAGAGGTCACTTCCTCGGGTTTGCTGCCGCCGTAGGCAAGGCAGGGGCTGCTATTGGCACGACTGCTCTGAGTGCGGCGCTTGCGAGCTTTGACGAGAAGCTGAAGGGACAGCAGGCGATCTTTCTCATCGGGAGTGGCATTTCGGTCGTGGGTACTCTTTGTGTGTGGTTCCTGATTCCCGACGTAAGTTGCCCTTGGTCTTTAATTTCATCTCTTCTGCTGGGTCCATCTAACCGTTCGCTAGGCTCCGAAGCATCTGGAAGACGAAGACGTTCGTTTCAAGAAGTATCTTGAAGCCAACGGCTATGACACGAGCCAGATGGGTCTCAAGGCGTAGTATTGGGTTAGGAGCCTGGTGCTTGAGGTATTTCGGAACAAAAAAGGTGTCCGTCTTATAACGGAAATGAACTATCATCTCTCAAGTCAGCTTAATTGAACATTGCAAGACTTGAACTCAGTGCATGGTACTTTGTCTACAAAGTTTACATGGCTGATAAACTCCATTCTATGGCAACGACGATGATCTTTGCATTTCGTTGACATGCATTGCTGAATTGGCATTGACTTGGAAGAGAATTCTCTCATGAGTACTTTGGGCATCGAACTTGGGCCACTGCAACTCATGTCACTTCGATACGATCGGCGCAATGAAGCTAGCCACGGGAATGGCTTCCGTGGTAAGATTAGCGGCATGGACAAGCGGCATGGGGAAGCTGCATTAGCCTGCGGAGGACCGCCAGCGGCCGCCATCATCTATGGAAGATACAGGGGCAGCGAACCTCAGTAAGCGAGATGTAGATCCGTCAGCATAAAGACCAGAAAACGATGATGCCTCGATTTATCGCGCTCTTAGTTCGCTTCTTCCTTTAGCATTCCACAAAGATGCGTTCTCCGTTGGCGGTAACGAGCTTGGTCATCCTGGCATTGAGCGACAGTTATGCAACTGCATCATCAACAGTCAGATGCAATGCTACAGACTTGCACACAGTGTCCACCTCGAACGGACTGATTACCGGTCACCCGGCGTCGAACAGCTCCGATGTTCTCGAGTTTCTCGGGATTCCCTATGCGAAACCTCCAGTCGGCGACCTGCGATTCGCTCCACCGCAGAGGTTCAGAGGCAATGAGTCGTTTGAAGCATCTCACTTCGGCTTCGACTGCCCACTTTCGCCCTCTCGCCAAGTTGACTACCCGAACATGACAGCCCAAGCGCAGCGTATCATTGGATATTTCGCTTCTGCTGCCGGGACGCCCCAAAGCGAGGACTGCTTGACGTTGAACATCTGGACAAAGCCAACAGCCAAAGCTCTCACCGCTAACAAACCAGTCATTGTCTTCTTCTACGGTGGACGTAAGTGACCGGGATCTGTAATGCTTCGAGTCTTGCGTGTCACTAACAGTATCCCCTAGGTTTTGCCATTGGCAACACCAACAGTCCTTTCTACAATGGCGAGTACTTTGCAGATGCCCAAGATGTTGTCGTAGTCACGGTCAACTACCGCATCAACATCTTCGGGTTCCCAGGTGCCCCGGGTCAGCCTCAGAATCTCGGCTTGAGGGACCAACGCGCGGCCGTAGAATGGGTCCGCGATAACATTGCCGACTTTGGCGGTGATCCAGAAAAAATCACTATCGCGGGCCAGTCCTCAGGCGGTGTCGCCGTGGACTACTGGTCATATGCCTACATCAAAGATCCCATCGTAAACGGCCTCATTGCACCGTCTGGCAATGCCTTCAGCTTCCGCTCAACAGCCCAAATGTGACTGTGCGAAACTGGAACACCGTGGTCGCGGCTGTGAATTGCACCAATACTACTGATACTATGGCATGCATGCGAAGTCGGAAATGGGAGGATATCAAAGCTGCAGCTGCTGCCATCAGGCCGGCGTCATCCAGCAGCGTTCTTCGCGGTATTCCACCGTTCTATCCTTCGGTGGACAACAAAATAGTCTTTCCTGACTACGTCTCATTGACACAATCTGCTCAATTTGCCAAGCTGGTGAGCACTTCTTGTCTATCGTCTTGTCTTTTTAGTCAAACTCCCTAAGCCAGCAGCTAATCCTCAAATCATAGCCGATTCTCTTTGGGAACAACCACAACGAAGATGGATACTACAGAATTCCGGCGTACGGCAACGGCATTATCCCGACACAGGCGCAAGTCGAATCATTTCTGCTGGAATCCTTCACCTGTCCGAACTCTCATCAGGGCCAGGCCCGTTCAGATAACGATGTCCCGGCGTGGGTCTACCGCTACTTCCATCTTCCCGACAAGTGGCGCGTACCATGGCGTCGACTTGCACATGATCTTCGGCGCCTCAGGGGACGTGAGTGGAATTCCGCCGTCCGATCCGCAGAAGGAAACAACTGCACTCATGCAGAGCGCATGGGCGGCCTTTGCCAATGATCCGGCGAATGGGTTGAGTAAAGTTTGATCCGTCGCTGATACTACTGGCACTTTTCTGAGCTTTGTCAAGCGTTCTGCGCCGTGTTCAAAAGTTTGTCTCTGCATCTCCAGGTCCGCTTTATCTTGTCTCTCTACTCAGTAGACGTAGAAGTTAGAGGCGTTGGGATCAGCCTCTCTCTTCTTGCGGTTGGTGCGCATCAAAGCCAACTTCATTCCCCAAGCGCAAATGACAACTCCGATAGAGAACCCGATGCTAGCAATCATTGCAGTCAAGAACCGAGGCTTATCAGTGTCTGGCCAGAGATAGGGAGTGTAGATGCTAGCTGCGTTGCCGAGGGTATTGGCCATGGCGATGGCAACCGCCTTCTTTTCGTCGGTTTGACCAAGAGTGGATGAGGTCCACCCGAGAATCAAATTGTTCACCTGTGTCTCGTTTAGTTCCATGTGCAGGAAGGACTGAGCCAATATCAACTTACACCATATGTGGCTCCAACAAACAGCATGATACCTATCGAATAGCATTAGCATCGACAGTGGAGTGTTGGTGTCATGGGAAGAGTCCAGGGCTTCTTACCTGTGTAACGAACTCCCACGTTGAGAGACGAAACGCCCATGACAAAACCAATGCAAACGATGAGCTTGCTGATAGTAATGTGCCACGTGCGCTCGTTGTACTTTCCAGATGACCAAGGGACCAGAACGGAGAAGAAGGCGGAGAAGACGTAGGGCGGGCAGGTCAGCACGAGACTGACGGTGGTGCTGTAACCAAGCGTCTTGACAACAGTCTGCGTGTCAAATATCAGTCTGAGGTTCGGGAAAGTACTAGGCATTTTGGAGAAATGAGGCACATACAGGCAAAAAGTTCTTGAATCCGTTCGCTGAGAGATGGAGGTTGTCCATAAGACAGAAGACCCACGTCCGCCAATCAGTGCAGGCCTCTCGAAGACCCGTCCAGACGCTGGTACCCTCGCGGCGGTCTGTGGTATCGTTGTAGATTCGGGTGTATGCGAGCTGCCGCTCCTCCTCGGTGAGCCAGCGGGTCTTAAGGGGGCTGTCGGGCAAGAGGAAGAAGGCGAAAAAGGCGACGAGGATGGAGACGGCTCCTTGGATGATGAAGAGCCTACATTAGAAAAGGTCAGCCTACTATTCTCCTAAAAACGACTTCCGTTGTTATGAAAAAGGAATTGAATGATCAAAAAGAGGCTCACCACTGCCATCCAGCGAGACCCCTTACGCCTTGCATTCCCTTGAAAATGGGAGCTGCAATGAGCCCAGAGAATGCACTTGCGGCCATGTTGCCGGTGTAGAAGATAGCCATGCGGGCTGAGATCTCCTTCCTGGTATAGAACATGCTAAGCATGTAAAGAGCACCAGGGTAGAACTGTCCTTGCATGTTAGGATGCAGCTTCATATCGAGGATTCAAGTGGTCTCTTACCGGTGCTTCGGTAATTCCGAGCAGAAAACGGCAACCCAGCATCGTCCCGAAGTCATGGCACTTGTAGGTCAATAGACTGACAACAGACCAAGCCATCATGAAACCTTAAGGTTGCTCCAGTGAGTAATTGTCCCGCTCGTTGTATATTGAGCGACTTACCAGCCATGTAATACGAGGGACGAACCCGGTTGAGAACCATGTTGGAAGGGACTTGGCCGACAAGGTATCCGACGAAAAGGATGGAAACGCAGGTATTGTACTGATTGCCTTTAAGGCCTAGGTCTTTGTCCAAATCATCGAGTTTGCCGTTAATCATCGCATTCCTGTCGAGGAAGTTGAGGAAGTACATCAACCATAGAATAGGCTGTTGATCTTCCGTTAGACTTGTGCCGCCTTAGAGAGGAACGGGTGATGTTTGTGGCATACCAGAATGTACCAGTCAATCTTCTTCACTAGGGCGATCTCTTTCGGGTCTGTCTTTGTGTGGGCACCGAACTCGTCTACCTTCTCAATTACGGGCTGCTTCATGAGAGCAGGGTCGTCGGCAGTCAAGACGTGTTCCATCTGATTGACGGCAACCTTCTCCTGCGGAGAGATAGGCCTCTCGCCATGTGCGTTGTGCGCCATTGTCGTCCTGTTCGTTGAAAATGTACCCGCTCTCGAAGAGGGAAGAGAAGAGTTGCTAAAGAAGCAGTGCGGAGCAGTTGGGGAAAGAATTCGAGGTTGGACAAATTTCCGGCCGGCGATCCTGCTTCAAGGGTTGGATGTGAAGGCTGGCAGTCCTCTGAGTCCACGAGTTGAAAACACAACGATGGATCAAGGTTCGAAGAAGCACAGATATATACTTTCAAACCCCAGCTCTTAATTACGACCTTCGTTCGACCGGCGAGCCGTTCGCAGCCATCTCCTTGGGTCAACAAGCGCGGAGCCAGATGAGCATAATCGGTGGAGAAACCATTCGCGTCCCCATGGGGTAAATGGGGTACGATGGCTTTTCCGCGAAGTGCGAAGTGCGGAGTGCGGGAAAGGAAAGCAGGCCAAGACTCTGGAAGAGTTGTTCACATCCCGAACCAGGACTCGCATATTTAGTCTGGAGGCGCCCCTTTCAAGTCTCGGCGGACGGGGACTAAAGTTGATTAGCACCTTGGCCTGCCTCTCAGGCTTCTGGGCTCCCGTAGAGCCAAGGTCAAGAAGCCAATGTTGTTTCACACGGCCGCGGATGCCTCTCTACGCTTCACGACCATGTGGCTCTCCCTCGATTCTGAATCATTGTACACAGATGTCGTTCAACGCTGTCAGAGAACTGTTTATCTACCAGGAAGTCGAAAACGTTCAAGGCTCACCTTCCAGTCATACACCTACCAGAGTTCTATGACTGACGGTCGGTACTCACCACAAACTGCCCGCGATAACGCGCCCGCCATCGTGGTCCCCTGTTGGGCCCTGCCACCCAACTCACAAAAGCTTGGCGTTGATGGCGTCGAAAGACATGTTTTCCATAGCACCCCCATGCGCCTCTGCCAACAAGCCAAGGCCACCACGGAAAAGCCATGGACGGAAAAGCCACAGGAAGCACGGAAATGGTTCACAAACATGAACTTTGTCGTATGAGGATGTTGGTCGTCAACTATCAGCTTCACGACGCTGGCCAGGCAATCAGCAGATGGAGTTATTCCAATGTTTTTGGTTCCATCGGAAAACCCCACAACGCCGCAGCGGTTGGGATCCGGGAACGAATGGGAACGCACCCATCCGTGGCCCTGACCATGGTGTTCATCCAGAGTCTCAGTCATCTGAGCCCCCGCAGCTCGCCGTGCGGTCGGAATGTCTTTACTTGGAGTTGCCATGCAGACGGCTGACCCATGAGCATTGACCCCTCAATGTTCTGCATTCAACAGAGTGATCCTGATTGAGTGCTGAAGTGACAATAGCAGCCCCAGCACCCTGCAGCTCTCATAATCTCATACATCCGTGTCTATTTCCGCATGGCTCCGGATCTTTAAATCTGAAGGCATGCTTTGGATATCGGCCCCGTATTCATGCTATTGGGAGCAGTGTTACATAGACCATGTTCCAGGGTGTCTCGTGTGACCCCTGTTCACCGACCGCTGAGATCGGGTTACAGCAGAAAGAGACCCAGCATACCAACCCGCATGATTACAGGTCCGTAAGAGCTCTGCGTCTCTGTAGCAGATGCTATGGCCCCTCAGCAAACTTTCACATGTTTCGCAATAGCTTGTGTTCGAGAAGAAAAGACCGCGAGTATACCACTGCTGAGGAGGCATCAAAAACTCGAGGGCATCAGCGTCAGCCAAATGCTGGTTGTGATCGTTCGAGAATTAGCATCATGAAATCGTAGGCAGGAAGCGGCATGCTCAAACTAACTGCCACCGCCTATTCTCGACAAAGTCCTGAGACCTACACGGCAAAGAGCGAACATCAGTTGGCAAATGCCTGGTCAAAATGCTTTCTTGTCCATCGGGCTGGCTTGAGGTAGCCTCGATGTCAGGCTCGTGTAGGTGTAGGATTGGCGCCCGCTAAGCTCCAGACATTCCAGCGGGACATTTTCATACTGACTAACGATGTGCGTCAAGTACACAAAAAGTAGAAGGTGTATGTCAGTTACCGAGCATTTGGAACCGCTAATGTACTGACTTGGCCTTGGAGCCGGGCCACACCATCTCATCCGACGATGCTTCGGAAAAGCACATCACAAGTCTGGCCACCGACAGTAATACTAGTTTCCGCGTCCTGAATTTTCCGAAGCTGCCGCAGACACCCACAAATATTTGGACTATCTCCCATCAGGCTCAAAGGTAATTTGAGCAACACCACAGCCTGATAGAACTAGGGACTAGGATAAAATGTTGGTTCCACGAGGGAAAAAGAGATTTGCTGCCCTCAGGCTTGTTCACCGAGATACACGACGGGGTGGCTCGACCTCTGGCACCTCTAGGCCATGACCGTAAGACAGCTTTGAAAGCTTTGTGGCAAAGTGTAGTCTTTAAGTAGGTAATGTTTGCGAAACGAAAGATTCACGTTAAGACATTGACACCTTGGCTTCTTTAATCGCCAAGGACAAGAAGAGGTGACGATTTTCTTTTCATTTCTAGCATAACAACCTTCTAAGTATTGCTGATCCCCAAAAGATCTCACCCAGACATACTGCCCAGGACCTGTAACCAAGACCGAATTTCTTGGTTAACCCTATCAGGCTGTTCCCGGAACACCCAATGACCGGCACCTGAAAACGTGACGAGACGGACGCTATTCACGAAAAACTTTGGAATCCCATCCAAAAACTTCGTCGAAAAGTAGGTGTCTGCGAAGCCCCAGATAATGAGCGTTGGCACTCGGTATATCATGCCAGATGTGTCCACATGCTGGCCATATGGTGGGCCCGGATAGTTGTATTTGTAGTAGGCGTACATGCCTTCCATTGGTGACTCGGAGAGATAATCACGCATCTCGCGACGCTGCTCGTCATCTTTGATACCCTCAAGCGCGGCGCCTAAGTTCTTGTCGTCCCCTTTCTGGTACTGAATGTGATGGATAGTATAGGCAGACTGGACTTGCTGGTCTTCATCGAATTGAATGAGTTCGTGAAAGCGAGGGAGGATGGGAGAATTTATAATTATGAGCCCGGAGACGCGCTCGGGGTGGTGAAGTGCCAGTAATTGGATAGCTCCGCCGCCAAAGTCGTGCCCGCCGACGATTGCCTGAGCGGCGTTGAAGTGGTCAAGAATGGACAAGATGTCTCCAACCACAGTTTGCAAAGAGTAGGCGTCTTGCTCGACGGTGGGAATGTCGCTAGGAGGGTACCCGCGAAGAGTGGGGCACACGACTGTATGTGTCTTCGAGAATTCAGCCACCTGATGGGCCCAAGTCTTTGAGTTGTCGGGAAAGCCGTGGAGAAGGACCATTAGGGGGCCTTGTCCAGTCACGTAGAAGTGAATCCGTACGCCTTCATTCATAATGAAGCCCGATCGGGTTGATGCTGAGGCCGCCGAGACCGACATTTTCGCTGACCCTGGATGATCGTCTGATGATGAATTGCAGCTCAGGGGCAGAAGATGATATAGTAGAGATTATTAAAGCAACAATATGAGAGGAGTGGTCGATTGCTCTACTAGGTAAAAGTTGAAGCTTAACACTAGGGGATGATTAAGTAGCTGAGCGAATCTAGTGGTCGACGTTCGCTGACTATTGAGTCTCGGGAAAATTACATGATCTCGGACAATGAAACCATCATCTTCGTACGCATTGATCAGCGCACAACGCGCTGATCTGTAACCCTGGATATTATTTTGTCTTGGCGACCAATTCTAGGTCTAAGAAAAAGCTTTGCTTGAGAATACCGGAGGACTTCGTCGAATGTCTACATATTTGTCAGGACATAGGCTTCGTCGACTGACTCGAGTCGTCCTACCGTTCTGTCATATGCGGTGTGTATCTCTCCTTTGCTCCTCCAAAGACTTTGTTGCTTGTCGGCACTGCTTACTTTCTCAAGAGAATCTGATGCTCAATAATTGATCTAATTGTCTAACTTGTTCGAGCCTGCCGAAACGGCCTGTATGACTGACGATGCAGATTTACGTAAGGAGCCTTTGTTTTTGCTGGTGGCCGAGCAAGATCTACTTTGGACCATGAAAGACACTCTGATACGCAGGAGCGTAGTGAGTGCTATGAAACATCATCAATGGCCTCATGCGAACGTTCGTCGGCCGTGCAATCGCACGCGACCTTGTCGGAGTGGGGGACGCATGGGCTGGTGCTTTCGGCTTCATCTGGAAGTAGGTAAATTGGATGAGCCTTAACAGCACCCAAGTCTTATTACTTCAATAACTTGATTGCCTTCGTATCATGCGAGCGAAACTCTGCCAAATACCTGACCTTGCCATTAAATATACTGTATGGAAGGCGCCGTCCTTCGTAAGACTAATCACTGCGTTGCTTCTCTTCCTCACGCCACCCGGAGTTTTGTTGTGGTACAGGCTCGTGTGGCTGCTCACCGTTCGGAACTGGACGCCCCTCTTCTCATCAGCTGCACTCATACCATTCACAGTTCTAGGCGCCCTGACGGACATTTTTTCAGCTTGGCTGAGTTCTAGCGCATACTAGCTCGGGACATCTTGGATATCGACGCATTATGCGTCATTGTCTGGACAGAATTGGCGACGGTGTCAGAAACGCAGTCCTACTGGCCTTGGCTACCCCTTGGCAACAATCTTGATGACATCTTGCTCACTTCATCTTCCTCACTGACTTCAAATCCGTTTGGGTAGAGCTGATGAGAAGAACGATCGGGAACGGAGCCGGAGGTTAGGAGCAACAACGCCGAAGAGCAGAAGCCAACATTCTGTTGGTACTATTTTTGGGCAGAAAATTACTCCTGGATTCTCGTAAACTCCGTCTTTCTTGACATACGCTTCGGGCCATGTCCAGTTAAGGGGGTCGATTATGACTGAACATTTGTGTGTCTTCTTTCTCGTGTACGTTTCCAATCAGGGTTGAATTCAGTCCCTAAACATTTAGATTCTCCATTATATCATGTAATGAGACCACATAAGCTATATTTTTGGTGTGGCGGAAAACAATGCCATTAGTTACTAGACAGCGGTTTTCGATTCAGAATTGAAACCTCGTACTGAGGCTTATGGCGCTCCTATCCCATCGGGTGCTGAATGGCGTCAGTATAATACCACTTAGGCAAGTGGGTGAAAAAATCGATGTCCTGCTCTTCATCTTGATAAGCACCCCTTTCACTGCTCATATCATAGTTACTACTTTACCTTTCCGTGTCAAAGTCCTTCTCAGGTATATACGTAGAGAAATACACTCTATTTAATAGATATCAAGGCTAGTGATAATAGCAGTATTAGTAACAATAGCGTCATTAGTGATCATAGCGATGGAACTGCATGTCGAATGTGTCGAGTGGAAATCGATTTTGTCGGTAGTACTCAACCCCGTTTTATTTCTCTATTTTCCGTGTTAATTATCTGAGATCCGAATTATGCATCCAATAACAAGAATCAGAACGGAGTGAATATTGGAGAAAACCGGGTACCAACGTATTGACGTCGTTCGGCACCCGGTGGGATATGAATCCTCTGATACTCTGCTAACTCAACCGCGTAGTGCCTCACATAATGCATGCAACGCGAAAGTCCCACTGAGATGTTCTTGGCATTCAGAACAGCCAATACAGTGCGTTTAAGACCATCAATTCCGTTTGTCACGAGTAGCACCTCGCCGATTGGCACCAGACAAGGTATAAAGTATGCAGCATGTGTTTGTGATAGCTTTGATGCATACAATTCTGCCATTCTCAGGTTTGATGTTACACTGGGGCGCACATTGCTGCAATGCAGAGGCGATTGTAGAGGCTATTGATGCAGGCGTTGTGTGGCCTCGCCTAGGAATACGAAGCGATCCATCGGCTGAAAAAGCAACGTGTAACATCGTATTATTATTGATAGGTTCCGGGGAACCATTCGTGCTGACTAGGTATTCTAGGGTATAAAAACCGTCTCGTTTCCGGTTCGCGAAATTATCATTTTAGGCACAATTGGAGTTCATTGAAATCCTCTTGCTGATTGCAAATTGCAAGAACTCACATCCAATTGATACATCTACTGAAATCCAACTACAGTACTTGAAAATGGTCTCTTTCAAAAGTCTTTTGCTGTTGGTCCCCGTCATTCCCCAGCTGGTAGTCGCGACGTCATGCGACTACGGATCCTGGTACATCGAAATCAACCTTGCAGCAGGCGCTCAAGGCAACCGACGCGGAGATCTTTATGCTGAGCATTCCAAGACTCCAGGCGTGATCAGTCACTCAGTATGGATCTATGACCCCCAGACAGAGTTGACTACCTATACTGCGGAAGATCCGACCTTGAACAACACCCTTATTTCGGTTCTTGGCCTGCAGAGTACGTCTATTATATCAAGAGGTGGCACGAGATGAATTGAAGCTAATGATCATCACAGATTTTGAGATCGAGCAGACTGTCCTTGGGATCCCCTTGAAGGGATCTGGGCTTATCGACATGTACTTCAGCCCGGCTGCAAACGGCCGCGGCGGCAAGGGCAACACGACAATTACTTCGGAGTTGAACGATTGAATCAGAGTGGCGGTACCACAATTTCATATCGATCCCATGGAGGTTAGATTGTTTTTCAGGTTAGCTCGCGATACCTCGGGACATGGGTATGCCAGTCATAGCCTCATAGGTATCCCAAATTGGTCTTTTTGGGTAGCAAGATGCCCTTGACGCTACATGATGTGTACATATGAGACAAGAACATCCTTTTGCAAATTTCGCAAGGTTTGAAACTCAAGGAACAGACAGCTTCAGTTCAGGGATTACTAATCTTTTGTGGGAAACTTTCTGCTGTACTTAGTCTAGATTCGCGCCCTACGATTGGTTGGGCGCGGTGCGGAACTTGTCTGATGGCAGTTCGAAATTGAGTGAATAGTAATCAGGCCCCCCAACACCCTCGGCAGCGAGAGAAATGACGCTTCCCCCACAAAGTCCCAACCCACGCGTGCTGTCCGTACAACATGTTATGTTGGAGGGTGGACCACGGAGAGTTTCCAAAAGAACGTCGATGGAGCACATGTGTCCCCGTCCGCGATCCTGAACAGTGATAGCATCCTTTCCGTACTTGGCTGGCAATTTCCAATAGTTATGGGCAATCAGAGAGCCAAAGTAGTTTCAAAGAGACGTGGACGGAAGTCGCCAACGTCTGACGACGCCAACGACGATGACATGCGCAAGGTCAGTATAGCCACCGCCTGCTTTCTGCTCGTAAATCTTTACATTTACTGTCGCACCTCTCCATTGTATCTCAAGCACACTGCAATTGACTACTGACATGTTCAAGATCAGGAGAGAAAGGAATCGCGAGGCACAACAAGTATTTCGAAAACGGCGACAAGCTGCAGATGTAGCACAGAAGGAGCGAATCGAGAGGTTAGAGAACGTTGTAGAGAACATGACGCTCCTCTTCATTGACCTCTTCGACGAGGTCATCGGAAACAAGGGTGTACTGAAAAAGCAGGAGGATCTTCTCGCCCTCTTTCAAGACTCAGCGATGCAGTTGAAGACAATGGTGCAGCCCATCACTGATGACGACGACAACGATGATGGGAACCCGAAGTCTGGGACCACGCGGTCTACCGATGTCCATGAAAGATCTTTTTGTTCTCCGTCGGCCTCATCGAGTCAACAAAGCCCTTTGAGGCAGAACGCCGGCGAGCCCGACCGCTCGAGTCCTTCCAAAGGCAATAACAGCGGCGAAGTCCACGCTTCACCTGCGGAGACAATGCCGGCACCAGCTAATGTAGGACATCTTGAGGCTCTGGACATGCCACATATACCGATCACGAGATCAAATTCTCCTTCCCAAGCATTTTGCCTTCAACTACTAGAAGCGACTCTATCTCAAGCATGCTTGATACTAGCCGGCTGTCTTCCCGTATCACCAGTCGATTTTCAGACCATTTTCGGCATTACATTGCAGTACCGTTCAAGAGAAGAACAGCTAAGTCAATTGCGCTGCCTGCTGGGCTCGGATACAGCAAAGCGCCTGGCAGCAGGGATGTCTCCAAGGGAGTCTGGCAGCGGCTGGCGGGATCAACATAGCCTACAGCTGGGATTCGGGCTGGTCGCAGAATACGAGGCCGACGTGGTACATGGCAATGACCTCCCACCAGGCTTTCTTACAGCACTTCAAGTTCAGAAGCAATTGCAAAGCCTTGGTGCACGAAAGCGGGGGAGTAACACTCTCGAAGTCAGCATCACTTCGCCGGTGGAGAGTCCTGATGTTACTGCACATGTTGTCGGGTCAACGCTCTACGAACGCACCCCTCAAACCACCGATTTTGGCATCGCCAAAGCCTTGACTTTTCAGCTGAACGTATCATTGCTCATCGCAAATCTTACAAGTTCGGCAAAGTGCTTTTGACTGGGCCGGCTTACTCTCAACTGGGCTTTTTCAAGGCGGTGGAGGCGTCAATGATATCAGTCAGTGACCCACCAGCCGGCGAATCGATGTTGGATCATCAGCCATTTTGAAGCATTCCTTCTACAATTACTCTGATTTGTGGCTGATATCACTGCGGTAATAAGATATAGAAATCTACTTAGTATGAAGAATCATTCACATGGCGAATGGCACATGTAGGCGACCTCTGGGGGACAATGTGCAACCCTAAATCTTCTTCGCCGTAACCATTACTGCATTAATTTCTGTGAATTTGTGAAGATACCGTATGAATATTCAATCTGACATCTCCAGAGATTAGATTCCTTCGCGTACGTCTTTGAAGCGGTTCCCAGTCGTGGTTTCCTCCATGATTGGAGCGACAACGTTGTTTGGACCTCATGGCAGTTGTTTCCTGCAGCTGGCAAGACTCCGATGAATTCTCTTTTGGCCCTTCAAGACGGATATAATAAGTTCTCATTTCCCAGGCGTGATTGAGGCTTTCACAGTCACCCCCAGGGTAGGACAATGATTGGTCTAGGCTGCTGAAAAGGAAGGGGGCAGGCAGTGGACCAAAGGCGAACACAGATGAACAAGATGCTCATCGCAAGCAGTCTTTAACGGAACTGTATGCTTCTATGTTTGTTTGGGCAGTCTCACAGGTTTAAATGATGGGATTTTGTTGGATAACGAGGAATACCAGAGAGATGGCGTAGAAGCAATGTAGGAGGCTGCAGTAATAACACTCCATAAGACAGGCAGTAAACTTTTTCAGACATCTCAAACAAATGGTCTCCACTGCTCCTCACACCAATCCCAAAACTTCGTAGTGTATCCTAGACCGCCGTCTGCGCTGGTCTTCATCGCATTGATAATGTCCTTCCGCGGGCAGTCCGAGTCTTGTCGAATCCGTCCCCAAGGGATCACGTATGCGCCATTATTCTCGAGAGATATCTCTGGTGACAGACCAGCAAACAGCTCGGTATATCCGCCAAACTTGGCTTCGTAGAGCAACGGATTGATGAAGAACATGGCCAAGGCAGGCGTCCCGGCGTATGAGCCAGCCTTGAGGTTCCCAGGATTCTGCGTCACAGAAACGATATCGGAATATCGGGTGGCCATCTCGCGACCTAGCATCCAGTTACCGATCTTCGATACAGCGTAGTTCCGAGTGCGGTCTGAGGTGCCCTTTTCAAGAGTGCTAAAGTCGATGCCGTTGGTGGGCGAGGATGCATCACCTAGGAAGCTTGAGGTCCACACAACGCGCACCGAACCGCGCGGAGCGTTGGTACCAACAGCTGCACGTAGTTGAGGAACCAGGAGTTGCGTGAAGAGCTGCGCTGCGATACAATGCATGCCAACCATAGCTTCGAAGCCCTGTTTTGTTCGCGCGCCGACCTCGACTCCCAGTGCGCCGGTCCCAGCATTATTCCACAGGACGTCTAGTTTCGATTCTTGCTGGGCAAAGGATGCGGCGGCAGCCTTCACACTTTCGAGTTCGTTGAGGTCGAGAAGGAGGATTTTGATATTACCGGGGTTTTCGGGCGCGGCGCTGGTGATTGCTTCGATGGCCTTCTCTGCTCGTTCCTACGTATTCGGCGAACCGGGTTGTCAGCGCCGAAGCTAGGAGCAAATGATGGCAATGCTTGTTATGCGGGCCGAGTGAAGATGGATGACCGTGCACCACTCTTGACATGTGGACTATTACAGGCTTAAACTGACTTTGGATCTCGACGCCATGTAGATAGTGGCACCGGTAGCGTATAGGATCTTGACAAGCTCGTAGCCCACGCCCGCATTGCCACCCGTGATGATGAAAACGCGGCCGAGTTGTGATGGCAGTGTATGCTCGGTGAAGCTCGGTTTCGGGGGAAACCATTGTGAGCGCATGTTGCGCACAGAAGCAAGCGACATGATTGCGACCGGTGTATGAGAAGATGTGGCTGGCTAGTCGACGTTGCCGTATGATTGGAATTACATGCCGCAGAAAAGCATAGGCTGGACAATCGAAGGGCTTTAGACTCTTTATATCGGAGCGGAATGTCTGTACCGCAAATGACGAATCTGAACAAACAGGCGTCTCCGTTCTCTGTTGGTTTGCTTCATAACCTTACCTCTCACGAAGCCCGGGCAGTAGATTGGTTGGGAGCGGGAACGGAAACCAACGGATCATGTTCACCCTGCAATTCGTTGTCTCCTGCAGCCATACCACGCATAAGATGACCTTGGTGTCACACCAACCCCTCCGCTCGGAGCGGACTTTGGGCGGACTTCTCACCGAGTACTGGGCGTCGTCTCTCATTCAGGGTTTGTTTCCCGTTTGTTTCAACCTGTGCTTTTCTTCAGTCCTTTGAGATCCTCGCGGGCGAGGAAGGCTCTGTCGCGGCACAAAAATTGTACTCTTATGACTGTGCACAAGGCAGGTAAGTGATTCGTATGCCTACATTTTGCGCTTATTCTCTCCTATGCCTGTCTTCCCTTTGCATCTTCGATTATGCAAGACGGCACAGCCTTTCTCGGCTGTGACGACATTATCCAGACTTTCCCTGCAGACCTCAGCAGCTATTAGGAAATTCCTACGAGGGCAATCAAACGTCCCGTATTTTTCCAAAAACTAATCACCAGGTCGAGTTCCAGGGAAGCAACGTGCAAGCTTCACTCTGTCGCGGGGACAAGGGGCCAATGCCAAGAGAAGATTGGTTACAAGAGACGAAGCATGTCTATCATGAAAGATACGCAGCATGAACGTCTTTGATTCAAATGCTGCCGCAAAAACGACGCCGTTAATTACGGGCAGTAGTCAAGGCCATGTATACCCCACGACAATTGCAAACAACAATATATATGTGATACGATATTCCGGATTCTCTACAGAATCCACCTCTTCTTCATTCAGAGCCAGTTGCAGTCTGTGTCGATTTTGTTGGTGCAGTTTCGGCGCTTTAGCTCTCTGCCCCAGTAAGTTGCCTTGCACTTGCAGTTCCAGCAGCTGTGGTAATAGCAGACGTCGTCGCCATAGTAACAACTCATTCCGTTTTCGACCCAACAAACTTTCTAGTCTATAATTAGAATTGCCTATTCCGATACTTGTGGGGAGACGCATACTCTTGCAAAGATCTCGTTGCGTGGCTTGAGGGACACATTTTCCTCGGATTGGAATGGGGCGGCCATGGTGAAGCTGGTCGCCCCAAGGGCAAGAAGGGCGACTGGAAATTTCATCCTGGCGTCGGTAGTATGTAGTACGCGAGAGAGAAGGTGAATCGATGTATTCAAACTGTTGTGAAGCAATCAAGGAGGAGTGCTGAACTCGCATCTGCTATAAGTACTTCCCAGAAAAGATCTCTTTGGCAACACTCTCTAGGAGAGTATCTCTGCGAGGGCGTGATCTTGACGTTCTTTCCAGCGTAAATTTTCGCGGCGTTCTCCTCGAGTCAGTCGGATATGTGATCGCCATTCTGAGTCATGGCCTAGGGTGAGTACGAAAGCAAAATGAGATATCTACGGAAGACAGCCCAAGTCCACACTGCCCTGCAGATAGATAGTGTAGGGCAGGATTCAAAGCCTCACAAAGAATGCCATTAGCTAAAATCATAAAAGATGTTGGGCAGAAAAAAGAAGGCAGAAAGTAAAATTTGTAAAAAGGCGCGAAGAATACGTGAAATGACATGTATCACACTGGCACAACCGGGGACTATGTTAAATCTCACGGGACCGCCGTGTTGGGGATGGAGGGTGGGGGTGGATAGACATAACCCGCACCTGATAGTCTCAGTCTTTCACAGGTCATCCATCTTCCGTCGACATTAATTGGCGGTCACTTCCTCGGAAGTTTTGCTCTCCCACCGGCCTTGAGCAGGGGCTGTCGGAAGCCCGACCCTGTCCGTCTCCAATGACCCGGACCGGGACCCCACATCATTTTCCTCCGACTGCTGGTTGAAATTTAGAGGTGAGGGGACGTGAAAACCGCCTCCCCGAAGTGCCAGCGTTGTATGCCCAGCAATCTTATTTATTTTGCAGTATCGATATCATCAGGAGCCTACAAAGTGCTTTACATAAGCGCGGATACGTCGTGCCCGAATTAACGAATTTCAAGCAGAATCAGGTTTCAGCATCCGAATCCTTGCTTTTACGTCTATTCAGATGTGGCCTTATTCCGTCGATTGGTTCCTAGAGGCCTATGAGAAAATGTCCGAACATATTCTTTTCTTATAGGGCTGAGAGACACAATGAGTATGGCCGTCTACAAAGTTATCGTCACATGTCTAGACCTGCGAAGCCGTTCAAGCAGGCCGCTCTTGAAATTGCGTGTCCATAGCCCCGACCCTATGTAAGCGCCACCAACTCAAATCCAGTGATTTCGTTCCAGATTTGCGTTTTACCGGGCGAACAGATGATCATTCTCTGTGATTCTCCGAAGGACCCAGTTCCATCACCAGCCCTGTTATATGACAAGAATAGGACTTTAAGACGGGCCAAAAAGAATCGGTTAGCAGCCAGTGCTAGACTCCCCACTACCATTAACTCCAAGATAGCGTGAAGATGTACACGAATTCGTACTCTCATGGGTGATGAGAATGCATTACTTAGATGAACTATGTAATGCTATGGTCTTGAGTGTTGCCTCTGGGGAAAGCCCATCCCATCAATGTTCACTGTGAACGCCATCAAGTAGTCCTTGATAGCGAGTGACAATCCCTCGCCTGTTCAGCTTCCCAACAGCTGTTGTCAAGCCCTGGACTCAATATCAGTCCCGAACTACTTGATGTCATGACTCAATTCTGAATGATGGCACTAACATTCTGAGGAGTCCACTCTGCATCGTCAACAAGCACAATTGCCTCGACTACCTCAATCGAGGCAAGCCCGGCTTCTTGAGCAATCTGTTGCAACTGAATGAGGGCATCATGCACGACAAGTGGATGTCGTGTGAGTGCTGATACTTTACAGTGGGTATCTAAACCATGTCTCTTGACCAGTTCCTTCAAGGCTGGCGGTGAAGGAATGACTATAGCTGTGGGCTTTGCGCGGTGAGGCGATGCATGTATGCAGATATTGGCCACCAGATTTGCAGAGCGGTAGATAGACTCTAGCTGGAATGAGTGAGTCGTGGTCAGTATACATGACATCCACAGGCAAGAAACTGACACTTCATGCCACCCGTCGTCATACCTTTTCAAGCGCGATGTACTCTCCGTTGAGTGTCTTGACGAGGTACTTTACCGCTGCATGTGGGTCCTTGCCCAATGTCGCCAGTGCGGAGCCAACCGTCAGGCGCGACTGCACTCTTTGACTCATCGTCGTTGTCATAATGTACCGCTTCCACTAACGCCACTCATGCGACTCATCGTCGTATCCCTTCCATAACACTATCGCCCCGTATCCAGATCTCTCCTTGTGATGGAGTGTTACTGGTGAGGTAGCCTGCATCAGGGTAGTCAACCAGTTTCATTTCTATGCTGGCTGGGATGCACATAGACCCTGGGCGCCATTGACCGGGATCCATCAGACCGCCCATGCTGGAGGTTATCAAGACATTAGCTTTGGTCCAGCTTCGAACTCAGGCTATAGAGTGCTTGGACTTACGCCATTGTCTCGGTCAAGCCGTATCCGTTGACCAAAGGAGCCATCGCCATGGTCAAGAAGTTCTGCGTGCTTTCCGCTACGGGTCCGCCGCCTGACATGGCGAACCGCAGCCGGGGCCCGACCACCTCACTGGCGGCGGACGATAATATGCCGTTGAAGCGGCCTGTCCCGGCCAACCCGTCTGCGGCCCACACTTCTTTTGCTTTCAGCCACGACCAGAAAGCAAGTCTGTCAATAAAGTTTGAATTCTCCACCGTGGAGAGAATTGCCTTTTTGATTCTTTCCCAGATAGCAGGGACACCGATCATGAAGGTGGGTTGGAAGGCATGCAGGTCTCCTGCTCCGAGAGTGCCGGATGGAGTGACATGGTCGAACAGCGTACGGGCACCACCGTAGCCCATTTTTACACCCCAGAACAGACAGCTGTTTTCAAAGGCGAATTCAAGAACATGAGCTAATGGTAAGTATGCGAGGAAAGAGTCGGAGGGCGATAGATAGTCACCGATCACAGAGTCAAGGCCTGTGACTGTTGGATGATTAGATAAGCGTTCATGGTATTCTAAGGGGAAGAAGATCAAGTATCGTGGCGAACCAGGGGGTGACTTACCTGCCGCTACAACGGCCTTGTGTTTCATCGGAACTCCTTTCGGTATTCCTGTAGACCCAGAAGTGTAGTAGATGGCGCAAAGATCCTCCCTGTCAGGTTGAACAGGCTCACTCATCTTGCTCCGGCCTACCTGGCATAGCTGGCTGAAGTTGAGTATCTGAAGCCCTGGTCGTGTCTTCTTGAGTTCGAACAAGCCTTTGATCCACTCAGCACCTGAATCACATGTACCACTTGGCTGGTCGTTATAGACTATGGCCTCAACTCGTGGAAGAGCTTTGTTTGTCATCGCAGAAGTCACTCTTTGACAGAGATGGTGATCCACGAAGATGGCTTTGGCGCCTGTGGACTCTAGAGAATGCTCGAGGCCAGCAAGGCCCAGAGCTTCGTAGGCTGTCACGAAAACCATGGACTGTGAAGATGCGCCATGAGAAATTGATAGCCATTGTGGGCTTCGTGGTGTTCGTCAATTTCGGGATTTCCAGAAGAGTCTGCAGGGGAAACTTGCCTTGTTGCTGCGTAGACGAGAATCTTATCAGTTCTCTGGAGACCGACCGCCCGCAAACCAGATCCTACATCACGAATCACAGTAAGATGATCTCGGTATGATATGTAAGTGTACTTTTCATGCACTATTAGCCGTCCAGTCGTATGTGAATCTGGCAGGGCGTGTCACTCACCAGGGAATCTCCTGGCGATCTGATTTTTGCATTTGTGTTTTCGGTCCCACTTGCCCGTGTACCCAAAGCAGGCTTGTCTCCATATGTCTCTGCCGCCCAATTGACTATGTCGTAAACTGTCTGTATCTTGTTGTTGGGCTGCGACAATAAGCCGGGTCTACCGGCAAGCTTGGCGTTTCTTTGTGGCCGGCTCGGGAAGTGCTCGGCTGGATTCAGGGACACCGTCATTGTGCTGGATGGAGTCTACTTGTGGGCAAAGTAAGACGATGCACATGACCAGTGAAATGAATTGTTCAAGCATTGAGTTTTAATTGCCGCAACATTTGCTACAGGAGCCGTGTACATGATTTCTCGGGCGGTTTTTGTTTGTCGGGTGTAAGCGCTCCGCCCCATTTTTAGTCCCCGAATCCCGCCGTAATGCGTAAAATGTCCCATTCTGAAATAATGACCCGCCACAGAAACAAATCCACCCGCTGCTCTTCCTGAGAATTTCCAAGAGGAACAATGGCATTTACTGATCCAAAAATATTTCAGACGAAATCTCAAAATACCCGCGTGCAAGCTGCTGTGCATGTCTCGCCCGAGCTGTGAATGTAGCCCGAGCCCTTAGCATAGCGACCCGCACAAGGCCAGTTGACCTGAGTCCGTCTGCCCATCCTTTACATAGCCTGCCCTGTTCATCGACCGACCATGCATCGCTAGATACTCCAGTAGGTCCAAAGAGAAGACCCTCGGGGTCGTATTTAGACTTGATGGCCTGTAGCCTCGGGTAGTTTGCCCCGTAGAAATCCTCCTTCCAGGTTTTGAGCTGGAAATCACCCTCATTCATATAAGTCCCGGAACCAAGCGTAAGTTCTCTCAGTCTCGGCACAACAACGTCGGTGATTTCGTCGGCACGGCGTTGGCCGTCTGCTCTAAACGCACTAAAGTTCCACGTCGACTGTGCGAGTACAGTGATTAGGGTGTCTCGCCAGGCCGGCAGCACGGCATTGTCCGCAACGGGTTCCCATCCAGGCGCCTGCTTTACATCTAGAGCAACAAATCCCAGAAAAGCATCCGTGTCTTCGAGAATGCTGCGAAAGGCCTCGACAAGTGCGGTGCTGTTCTCCTCGACAGTGGAGCGCGGGATCATCCTTCCGCCAAAGAGGTGGTGGATTGTGTAAGGGCCTCGGGGCAGAGGTCCACCGTGCTTACTGTAATGTTCCAAGAATGTGGGTTCCGATGTCACTTCGAGCGTGTACCGTACGTCTAGCTCATCGAGTCGATCGACCAGCGGGCTTATCAACCCGGAGACCTGCTGCTTGGTCCACCCAGGTAGGGTAATAGGTGCGATGAAGAAGGCGTCCTTGGTGACGGCGTATCCAGCTGTCCCACCGGCTGTAGTGAGACTAGGAAGGAGGTCTTGCCAGCTTTTGAAAAAGTTCCAGAAGTCATCTTTCGCCACGCCGGCGGTAGGGAATGCCAGAGTCGCACCTCCGATGGAGCCGTCGGGGTATGCCCTCACTGTTAGCGAGATCACGACGGCGTAGGTACCAGGTCCGCCTCCGCTCAAGGCCCAGTACAGATCTGAGTGCTCCAGAGGTGTCGCCACCAGATGTTCTCCGGAAGGCGTGATGACTTCCCACTCAAGGACCTGGTCGGCTCCGAGCCCATACTGTGAGCTCAACGGGCCGTGGCCTCCGCCTTGAGTATAACCGCCGGCGACGCCTACCGTCGGGCAAAAGCCTCCAACCACGCGAAGGCCTTCTTTGGCGGCAGCCATGTAGGCTTCCAGGCCACGTACGCCGGCGCCCATTCGGATGGCGGGACCGGTGTATGTTTCGCTTACGAAATCCAGCACTTCTATCGAACGGAGGCTACTTGTCCATAGGGCAAGGCCCCCTTTTGCGGTGGACTTTCCCATGTAACTTGCAAACGAATGTCAGCGATTTTCTCAAGAACTTCGATCCGATGTGGCTTGTTACGCACTCATGTCCCGTGTTCTTGATGGCCAGCCGTAGGGAGTGCCTGCGTGCGAATGAAAGACCTTGCACGACGTCTTCTGCACTTGTTACGTTGATAGCGTAGAAAACACTATGCCCCAGCGTACAAGGGGTATCAGCAGGACTGAATGGATCACAGCTGGAGTTCTGCCAGTAGGGGCTTTGTATGCCGCCTGGCCAAGATTCGCTGCAATTACATGTCAGACTGTATGACCCGAGCAAGGAATCACTATGGTGTTAAAGCTTACTGAATTTCTGGCCAGACCCACTCCTCGCGGATAGCCGCGCATTCAGCCTCGTCGTAGTCTGGGTCGTGGCAGACAGATGCTGGAGGAAGTGGAGTAATGAGACGACCGCCTACAGAGTCGTTGAGATCCTGCCATTGCAACTCGGATGGCCAACAGCTATCGCCGTCAGTACATGTGCAGAATGGGCGGTCCCAGTTGGAATAGTTTGGTCCCAGAATAAAGGCGGCTATAATTGCCAGCCCCACGATTGAGAGTGGCCCGAAAAATTGCGATCGAAATCTCATTGCTAAAATAGATGAGCATTGGGAGTCAAATTATGCGGATGTTTACTTCAGAATGCCTTCACTTCGCCTGAAATAGAGCAGGTTTATCGCGGGATAGATTCAGGACAAGAAGCGCCCAACAAGATTCCGCAGTCGGTCAGACTTGGCCAAGCTCGTTATTCCCCGGTCTTACCGGCAAAAAAGCACTATGCAGGATTCTACTGAAACTTGGACTTACCAAAAAATGCCCCGACCGGTTTAGATGAATTCCGTGTGGCCCGATGCTGACGTCCATTCTGACTACCTTACCGGCAACAAAAAAGGACTTTCCACCGAGAGCCGGCCAAAGCGAGCCCAACCAAGATGTACCTTTTGAAAGGGAATCACCTCGAAAGATCAAGGGTTGACTTTGGTCTAGTCATAACTTGCTTGGTCGTGACTATCCTTTCCTGCCCTCCCACTGATCCTGTCAACAGTCGACATTTGCCCCATCGAAACCGCACAATCATTTTCAAGCACCTCAGACATCAGCAAAAATGATGAGTGCCATGTCGACGCCCGAAACTCGCTCTTCTGTCGCGTCCTATGGAATCATAGGGCTCGTGTGTACCACCGTGTACCTGCTCTCTCTGGCTATATACCGTTTGTACTTCAGCCCGCTTGCCAAGTTTCCAGGGCCGAAGCTGGCCGCCTTAACACAGTGGTACGAGGCCTACTATGAGCTCTTTAGCGGTGATGGCGGTCAATTCATCTGGCACTACGCGAAGTTACATGCGGAATATGGTGAGTGGAACTTGACTCGGCAACTCACCGGAGACCTTTACGAGTCGCTAACTGGTTTGCAAAGGCCCTATTATCCGAATTAACCCATGGGAGCTGCACATTCAAGACTCAAGCTTCTATGACGTGCTTTACTCGTCTTCTAGGCACTCCAGCAAGCTAACCACCCTTGCTCATCGTTTTAACAGCCCAGAGTCGGCCTTCTCGACTGTAAACCACTCCAGACACCGCCAGCGGCGGGCGGCTTTGAACCCCTTCTTCTCCCATCGCAGGATCGCTGAGCATCAGCCCAACATCCAACGAATGATGCATCGCCTCACGGACCGTGTCACGCGGGAATATCTGGGCAAAGACAAAGTGTTACGTATCGATCAAATGTGGGGATGCTGGACGTCGGATATCATCAACGACTATGCTTTCGACAAGCCGCATAATTTCCTTGATGCCCCGGACTTCCATGCGAGCTACACAGATGCCATGGTTGATCTTCTGGAGCCTGTTCACTATATTACGCAGTTTCCCCTCGTGACCAACCTTTTCAAGATGCTCCCGCTGTCGTGGGTCAAGGCAATGTCTCCTCAAATGGGAACTGTGCTAGACTTTAACAACGTTAGTAGTTGGCCAGGCCAAAGATACGGAACGAGTTAACTTCCGGATCATATGTGACATTTTGCTGATGTGTTACACGCTTGACTAGGAAATGACAAACCAGATCCGTATCCTCTTAAACAAGCCGGCAGAGGAAAAGGGACAATCCAAGACCATTTTTGGCGTCATTCTCGAATCAGACCTTCCAGCCTCAGAGAAGACGGTTGGCCGTCTCCAGCAAGAGGCAATCAGCGTGACTGGCGCTGGTATCGAGACGACGATGCGGGCCCTCAGTCTATGCACATTCCATGTCCTGGCAAACCCCCCAGTGCTAGAAAAGCTCCAGGCCGAGCTCAAAGAAGCTATTGTGGATCCCAGAAACCCTCCCAACTGGGATGCGCTCTCTCAATTACCATATCTCTCAGCCTGCATCAACGAAGGTGAGTGCAGTTTCTCGACATAGCTGATTACAGGTGACATCTGCTGACCAAAATCATCCTAAAGCCCTTCGATTCGCATATGGAACGTCTCAGCGACTCCCCCGCACGCTCGAGGACGAGCCTCTCCGTTACGGCGAGTGGCTCATCCCCGTCGGCGCCACCGTGAGTATGGACAACTACGCCGTATCCCACGACGAGGCTCTTTTCCCAGACAACATGACCTTCCGCCCGGAGCGCTGGCTGGGCGACCCAAAGGCTCCTGATGGGAAGAAGCTCTCGCGCTACATGGTCGCGTTTGGTCGCGGGACGCGCTCCTGCGTGGGCATGCAGCTCGCGTGGGCAGAGCTGTACACGGGCATTGCGACGCTGTTTCGTAGGTTCAAGATGGAACTCTACGAGACGGATCGGGATGCGATGGATCTGCACATGGACCGATTTGTGCCGCGTCCTAAACCCCATACTCTTGGAGTGCGGGCTCTGGTTAAAGAAGATCTGTATCAGTGACTGATTGCCGTTGGAAAAGATTGAAGATGTTGGGAATGTTTTGGGCGAAATGCTGTAAATCTGTCGCTACCGAGCTTTATGACTATACTCTTTTCGCAGAAACTTACCAGCTTCAGTGGGGAAAGTCGGTGAAGTCTTTTGTCACGTAGAAGTCGTGTCTCATTAATCTAGGACATGAATTAGAATCGCCTAGATGATTAATAGTGACGGCATCTAGATAAGATGCGTTGCGACTTAAGGTTTTAGACACGCAAGTAAGTATTGTGTAGGACTAGGCACTCTGAAGGCTCCTGGACCTTTATTTCGGCCTCAATCCTGTCTGTGAGAAACATTATGAAACATATTATTATGTTCTAAGGGCCAATATTGTGAAGTGATCTTCGTTCCATTCCATTCGCAACATCACTGCAACTTGTGAACATAATATTTGAATGATATTCAAGCAAATCATGGTAGCGAATAACTAAGTTAAGACACGAAAGAGACCCTGAGATAAATAATAACAGAGAGAGAAAAATGAACCAGAGAGCCTAAAAAGCACGAGTGCCTTTATTCCTTCTTCTTCATCTTGGAAACAATCTTCTCACACAGCGCTGTTAGTGACGTGGCGCTGGTGATCTCTAGCGTTGTCAACTCAACTCCGAGATCCAGCCTGACCCAATTTCGTAGCTCTACTGCAGATAAAGAGTCCAAGCCATAACTACTAAGTGGCTTGGCAGGTTCCATTGGTTCCGACAAGCGAAGGGTGGCCTGGAACTGCGTGTTCACGACGTCCACAGCGGCCTTCAATATAACCGAGGAGTCTGCACTGGATTGCAGTAACAGCATTAGCGCCTGCACCGCGCGCGATTTGTCGTCCTTGCCATCTCCACCAGACGTGGCCTCGCCGGAGCCGAAAGCCAGGCTGACGAAGCGAGCGTCGGCAAGAAGGTTCGAAGAGTCCGGCTGCGGCACGGCGATGGAGGTAATGAGTTGAGAGGAGTTGCCCGTCGAAGATGATCTTTGCTGCTGCTGGATGGAAACGCGGACAATTTGGCGGAACAGGTTCTCATTGATGGGAGTCCAGGCGTCCCGATCCAGAGCCACGCGAAGATCATTGTGCTCATGCATCATGTCGAACACCCAAGTCGACCACAGCGGACAGAGGCCTTGGCGATATACGGCAAAGGCATCGAGGAAGGCATTAGCGGCTGCGTAATTTGCTTGACCCTTCTGGCCCACAACACCAGAGACTGATGAGAGCATAGTGAAGAAGGAGAGATCGAGGCCCTCCTCCTGAGCGACGTTATGGAGGTTCCAGGTTCCGGGTACTTTGCAGGCCACGGCGCCATGATACTCCTCGGTCGTCATGGAGGTGAAGATTTTGTCTCTCAGGACCATGGCGCCCTGGATCACGCCACCGACGGGAACGCTGGAGGATTTGAAAGCTCTTCGAACGTCTTCCAAAACTGAAACATCGCCCCTGACCAGATCGACCTTGGCACCCTGGGCATGGATATTCTTCAACACAGCCTGTGACCGCTCATCATCGTAACCGCCACGGGAGAGGATGACGAGGTGCTTGGCTCCTTGTTGGGCCAAGTAGACGGCTAGAGACCCGCAAAGGCCTTTCAAGCCACCCACGATGAGGATGGATGTAGTCTGGGGCAGATCGAACCTGCGTATCGCGGGGCGGACCATCACAGTCGGCTTGTCCACCTTGTCTTTGGCGGAGAGAACGATCTTGCCCATGTGCTTAGCCGCACGCATGTAACGGAAAGCACCCGCCACATCCTCGAAGGGGAAGGTAGTCATAGGAGCAATGGGCTTGATGGCGCGCTGGCTAATGAGGCTCATCATCTGGCGCATGAGCCTGGCAATGACGGTGTCCGATACGTGCTCGTGGGACATATCAAAGCAGCGGTATGAAGCGTTGCGGCCGAACGGCTCCCTAAGATTGGGTCAGTTGTCGGCCTCACGTAAGGAGATAAAATGAATGAGACTCACATGGAGAGGTAATTGCGATCAAGCATATCCCTCTTCCCCAGCTCGACCATGGTGCCGCCATCAGCGATGCAGCGCCACGACTCGTCCAAAATATCGCCGGTGAGAGAGTTGAGAATGACATCGACGCCGTGTCCCTTTGTGGCGGCCTTGAGCTGAGCAGCAAAGGTAGTGGTTCTTGAGTTGAAGATGTTCTCTCTGGGGATGCCAAAGCTGTCTACCAAGAAGTCCACCTTCTCATCAGTGCCGACGGTCGCGTAGATCTCTGCACCAATGAATTTACAAATCTGGATCGAGGCGATTCCAAGACCACCGGATGCGGAATGGATAAGCACTTTGTGCCGGGCCTGTGTATTGGCGAGATCGAAAATGCTGTAAAGCGCAGTGAGATAAACACTGGCCAGAGTCGAGGCCTCCTCAAAAGACATCCAGTCAGGGATGTGGTGCGTTCGCTCAACAGAGGCGATGACCCTGTTTCCAAATGCTCCCTTCTTGAAGACGAGCACACGATCTCCTGGTTTGTATATGTTGGCAGCGTTCTTGCCAGCGCGACGGATCTCGCCCGCACCCTCGAGGCCGAGGAGGTGTTGATTCTCGGGAACAATGCCCATTGTGACGGCGACATCCTTGAAGTTTAGCCCAGCGGCGAATAGTTCAACTTCCACACTGCCGTCGGGAACAGGCAGCTCTGTAGCGGCGACCTCGGTGTACTGCAGCGAATCAATTGTCCCGACACGCTCGCACTGCAGACGAACGGTCGTGTTAAAGTCATGTAGTTCACCCTCAACGAGTTCAGCGCCGTGAACCAAGGCTTTCTCAACAACGTTAACAGGCTCATTGGGCTGCACTCTGCTGATATGTATGACTCCCTGGCGCTCGACAAACTCGTTTTCAATACCCGTTGTTTGTCTCCGATGAGCAACCCGGCCGAGATGCTCAAGGATGTCATTTATGGCAGAGACGGTCTTCGGACCCGTGGCTGACTCAACATCTAACGTTGTGATACTGATGGAAGGATCCTCGTTGCGAACTGTACGGCCCAGACCGTGAATCATGGCCCTGTCGGGGCTTGTGACGTTCAGCTGGGACCCCGAGGTCACCCACAATACTTGGTTGCCTGATACCAACGTGTCCTTGAGAAGCTGCCACTGGGCTTCTGTGATAGTCGGCAGGACAGGGGCGGAGAGATCACTTAGTACCAGAATAGTTCTGTTGTCGTCTTGGGTATGTTTGGTATCCGTGATCTGCCATCCGAACTTTGATAGATCTGAGACAACTTGTGCGGTGACGTCTGTTGGGTCAGAGAAGTGCATAAGCTCAATGCCTTGCTTTTTGGACACGGCCTCTGAAGCAGCGACGAGAATGTGAATGGTGTTACCATCCCTAGAAGGGATGCTAAAAGATGAACAGAAACCAGAGGATGATGAGATGTTCGGTACGTCAGCTCCGATGGGCTGGATTACGACGTGGCCGCCGTCCGATACCAGCGTGCGTGCGTTCCGTACCACATTATCTTGCGACTCCGATGACCCATCAGCCGCTCTGATAATGACGAGATCAAAGGTTTTGCCAGGAGCCTGCAATTTTTCCGGGTCAGCTGCAACGTCGAGCACGGCGTACGCCACACCTGACTTGCTGCCGTACGTCTCCTCAGCGTTCACGACAGCAGAAGCATCGTGAGAAGAGAACTGGAAGCTGCGACAAGCAGACCTCACCACAGAGTCGGCTTTGCTACCCTCAAGCCATACACTACCGGCCTCGGAGGGTATTGTGCTGGCCTCAAGCACACTGAGGCTCGGGAACTTGTGAGCAGTCAAGTCGATGAATTCGTTGAGGGGATCTTCTGCTACGGCGATGGCCGCCACGGTGTCTTTAGTAAGGAACGTCACATCTGGCTTCCAGGAGATGCGGCTGTACGTGTGTGACGAGTATGGATCCTCCTGTGTATCCAGTTGGTGATATCTTAGGCCAGTGAGCTTGAAACGCAAATCTCCAGTCTCAGAGTCAAGGACGACTGCATTGGACTTGTAACTCTTGGTACTTTCGGGCAGGCCAAGGCCTACGTACTCAGAACTTGTCATGGAGATACCCTTTCCAGAAATGCTCTCCACTGGGTAAATGGCCAGCTCATCTATGATAGCGGGTACCAATACGGCACTGATCCCAGGCCTATCACCGGCCCACAGAGAAGGGGCACAAGACTGGAATGATCCATCAATGGCGGCGGGGTGCATCGGATACCACGACTGAGGGTGCTCCGAGGTGGGAGGACTCAGATCCACGAGAGACCGAGACTCGCGCGAACCCACGATAGACTCGATCTCGAGATGTTTCTGGAAAACCGGACCAAAGTTGTAGCCTGTGTCGTGCATGGCCTTGTACCATAGAGCGCCGGGGACGGGGTCAACCAAAGGCTTGACAGTACCCTCGGCTGCAG
The DNA here is from genome assembly GCA_014706365.1 of Colletotrichum australisinense (nom. inval.). Classification (NCBI taxonomy): domain Eukaryota; kingdom Fungi; phylum Ascomycota; class Sordariomycetes; order Glomerellales; family Glomerellaceae; genus Colletotrichum; species Colletotrichum australisinense (nom. inval.). Next base: position 5,874,161 of record JABKAN010000003.1, read on the forward strand.
TCGAATTCTCGGGGGTGCTTTCTTGGATTTTGACTTGGCCACGGCAGTTCTCGAGCCAGGCGTCCCCTACCTGAGAGCTGATTTTGAACTCGTGCCAGGAATCCTTGGCTCCCGTGCGCGGGTGAAGTGCCAGCATGATCTTGGTAGCTTCGTCTGAGTCGTCCAGCACGAGGGCGCGGATGAAGCTGATGTCTCGAAGCTTGTAATGGTATGCTGTGGGGAGAACCTTACTCTCCAAAGTACGCAGCGCTTCAGTGTTCTGGCGGATGGCCTCCATAGCCATGGCGATGAAGCCAGCCGCGGGGAAGACGTTTTCCGGGCCCATCTTGTGGTCTCGAAGCCAAGGCAGGTCTGCCAGCTTGAGAGACTTCTTGAAAGACGGCGCCTGCCAGGAAGTACCCAGGATCTTGCTGCCCAAGAGGTCATGGTGCGGGAAAAGACGGTATCGCCAGTCCTTGCTAGCGTCGCTCTCGTACCAGTACTGTGTAGAGTGGTCCCATGAGTAGTTGGGCAGGTCGATAATGGTCCTCGGTTTCCAAGTCTCAGTTTTGTTCACGTTGGCCAAGTTGACCTCCCCGCCGCTGATGAAGAGCTTGCCGGCCACCTCGTAAAGCGACTTGAGCGCGGCAGGACCACGAGACCAGGCCGCAACATACTGGACTTCAGCGCCATCTCCAAGGACAGCCTTTTTTACCTGGGCCACAGGACCTGAGAGCGCACCGCTGGGGCCGATCTCGACGAGGAAGTCCGGACGGTCGTCATCCGCGAGCATGGTCTTGGTAGCTTGCTCAAATCGTACCGCAGAGCTCATATTGCTCTTCCAATACGCCGCATCAGCAGCGTGGCGCATCTCTTTGCCAGACACGGATGAAAACATCCGGACGTTCTCATGTTTCCTGTCCTTCTTGCATGCGCCAAAGTCCTGGCGAAGCAGAGCCTCGTACAGACTGCTCACTTCCAGCATGAAGGGCGAGTGGTATGCCAGGTTCACCTGCAGCAGTCGGGCAAAATGCGATTCTGCCACAAGTGCGGCCATCACCTCCTCGAGCTTGTCCACCTTGCCAGACAAGGTGACGCTGCTGGGGCTGTTGAAGCAGGCAACGTGCACTAGGCCAGCATAGGGTTCCAAGAAGGGCATTACGGCTTCAGCGCCCAGCCCGACCGCGAGCATACCTACGTTCTTGGTGCCATCTACGACGTTGGCGAGCTGCTTGGCAGCTAGGCCGCGGTAGTAGGCAACCTTAATCGCGTCTTCCTTGGACAGATAGCCCGCAGCATATGCAGCAGCGATTTCGCCCGATGAGTGACCGACCACGCTGTGCGGGGCGACGCCCCAGTCTTCCAGCACGCTCAGGATGGCGAGCTGAAGTGCTGTGCAGAGTGGCTGAGAAAACTCGGGCTGGCGAAGGAGACCAGGACTGCGCGGCTCTACCAGTTCATCTACATTGATGTGAGTGATTAGGACCAAGAATGCGTCAGGGATGAGGAGGAAGTACCGAGCAAAGACCACGTTGGAGGGACAAGGGCGGTCTTGAGGACAGTATCCAGATGCGTCAGCAAGTCTCTGGCGGTAGGAAAGGCATCAACAAGAGCCTTTCCCATCTGCGACCATTGAGCGCCCTGGCCGGTGAAAACAAAGCCGATCTTCGGAGGTTCCGGGCTCTTCTTCCCCAGGACGAGAGAGTCTTCGGCTATCACCGTCTTATCCGCCAGCAAGAATCCCCGATTAAAGTGCGCGCTGCGCTTGCTCGAGAGTGTAAACGATAGGTCTCGCAAGTCAGCTTTGACGCTCGGGTTCAGAAGGTGCTTGCGGAGCAGCTTCACGTAGCCGCGGAGCGAGAACTCGCTATTAGCCGAGAAGACAAGCAGTTGGGGCTTCTTTGCGACTAATGCTGTGGGGAAAGCATCATCGTCGTCACCGAAGAGGTCAGCCTCTTCTGTGAGGTGTGAAGAGACGTGTGAGGAGGTTTGTCTATTCTGTAGATATTGATCTGCCGACTCGAGGACGACGTGAGCGTTGGAACCGCCATATCCGAACGAGTTTACAGACGCCCGCTTGCGTGCCCCTGTTGGCCAGGGCATGCTAGTGCGAGTTGCAAAGACCTTCTGGCCCTTAAAGTCGATCTTGGGGTTGGGAGTCACAAAGGTGGGGTTGCCAAAAATGGTACCAGTCTCGAGAGACAAGATGGTCTTGATCAGGCCTGAGATGCCTGCTGCCGGCTCGGAGTGACCAATGTTGCTCTTGATCTAGGTAGGTGTCAGTTGTGTTCAACTTGTGATATTTTACCTGCAGTGGAGAGGATGAACTCACGGAACCAATTATCAAAGGCTGATCGGGACTACGCGATGGCGCAAAAACTGAGGCGATACCACTGACCTCGGTCGGGTCGCCTGCCTGTGTGCCGGTGCCGTGGCACTCGAGATACGTGGTCTCGTTAAAGTTTGTGATTCCAGCGTTAGCATAAGCCGAACGGATGGCCGCCGCTTGTGCCTCCGAGCTGGGGCTGGCGATGCCGGGAGTGTTGCCGTCACTGTTGGTAGCGGTGCCGAGTATCACGGCGCGAATAGGATCACCGTCACGGAGGGCGTCCGAGAGGCGTTTCACCATTACGGCGTTGACGGCCTCACCCTTGATGTAACCATCCGCCTTGACGTCAAAGGTGTGGCATTTTCCAGATAAACTCGAGGCGCCCTTCATTGGGCCAACATCCATGTTGTGTTCCGGGCTAGACTCAAACTCGAGGCGCCCTTCATTGGGCCAACATCCATGTTGTGTTCCGGGCTAGACTCACCCCCAGAGTCAGACAGTGTTTCCTCATTTGCAGACAGAACGGCCATGCCACATCGAGAGCTACCAGGCTACCCGTGGGTATTGTTGCTCCGTCCATCTCCCGGGTACGAAGGTAGCGACATGCCACATCGAGAGCTACCAGGCTACCCGAACAGGCTGTATCTATTGTCATACTACCGAGACAGGTGTCAGATGTGGCTGCAGGATCCGTGGGGGCCCGCCGGGTAAGACGGATGGATGCGCTTACCTGGGACCCTTGATGTTCAGAAAATGACTGATCCTAAGTCGACCCACCCCTTTGGCCACCCCCCCCATTTGGCCACCCCATTTCTCCATCCCAGCCACCGCATTAAAACCCTACCCTCAATTTACAAACCACCACAACAATTGCAAAAATCGTCCAAATGCAATTCTTTTTTGCACACTTACTTATCGATATGTCATGGTCTCGTATACCGAAAATGAAGTTAATCAGGCTCTTGTGGCCATCGGAAACGGTCTCTCAGTCAACAAGGCCTCGATTGAGTTCGGAGTTCCAAGGTCAACACTTCGCAATCGCAGGAGAGGTCACCAGACGAGGGCAACAGCATTCGCAGACCTCCAGAGGCTTCTCCCATGGCAGGAAGACCAGCTGGCTCAGTGGGTTCGCATTCAGCATAATCTGGGTGTTGCACCAACCCATGAACAGGTCAGAGAATTCGCTGAGCGAGTTCTGAGATCCCAAGGGACACAAATCCTCTTGGGAAGAGATGGATAGACGCTTTCTTAAGGAGGAACCCATCAATTAAGGTCCAGAGAAGTCGTACCATTGATTCGCGGCGTCTAAATGGGGCTACCACTGATGTAATTAAATCGTGGTTTAGATTACTCGACATACCAGAGATCAGCGGCATCAAACAGGCCAACAGGTACAACATGGATGAGACTGGCATCCTGGAGGGCAAGGGATGTAATGGCCTGGTTTTGGGCATGGCTGAGACCACAGCAGTGCGAAAAAAAGAGCCTGGTTCGCGTGCCTGGGTGTCTATAATAGAGTGTATCTCTGCTGATGGTCGAGCTATCAAACCACTGGTCATATACAAGGGAAAGACAGTGCAGCAGCAGTGGTTTCCACTTGAACTTAACCCATATGCTGGTTGGGAGTTCACAGCAACAGATAATGGCTGGACCACCGACGACACTGCCCTTGAGTGGTTGAAAACAGTGTTCTTGCCACAGACTAAGACCCCCTTGGGGGCTCAACCCACTCAATGAGCCTCGACTGTTGGTTCTGGATGGACATGGGAGTCATACGACGACTGGATTTATGTGGGAGTGCTATAGAAACAACGTCTACTTACTGTTCTTGCCTCCACACACTTCCCATGTCCTCCAGCCGTTGGATATGGCTGTCTTTGGACCTATCAAGTCTAAGTACAGAAAGGAGCTCAGCAAGGAGGATATAGTAGACAATTCTACTATCGTTGGAAAGCGGTACTTCTTGCGCTGTTACCTGAGGGCTCGTTTGGCTGGTCTGACGTCGTCAAACATACTAAGTGGGTGGAAAGCAACTGGATTATATCCCCTGATATGTCTAAACCACTTACCAATCCCATGGTCCTCCCAGCGCCAGTCACACCAACCAAAAGACCGCAGATGCTGGGCAAGTGACTGGCAACACTAGAAAAGCAGTTGACTGGGCATCAGCGGCATCTGTTGTTGACTGGTCAACTCCCAGGAAGGCCAGCGAGCTCTGTGGGCAGTTGAAGTTATTCACAGAGCTCAGTCCAGACCACAACACTCAACGCCTGCTGTTCAGAAAGGTGAAAAAAGCTTTTGGCGAGCAGGCCTACCACTTGGCCGCATCTCAGCGCCAGATTCGAGTTCTGGAAGCCAAAGTTGACCGATTGAGGCCGAGGAAAAAGAAGAGTGTACCAACAGACCCAAACACCAGGTTCGCCAACATCTGGAACATACAGAGAGCTCAGGAGGACTCTGGCGACCGTCTCGTTAGTCCCAGTCGACTCGCAGGGGTCGAATTACCTAGGGAGAATAATGACTGTATTATTGTGGCAGTAGAAGGCAGTTAATTAATTGAGTGTAGTTGGTGGCGATGTTTTGATGCCATGTTTTGTTGGGGTGGCCAAATGGGGGGGGTGGCCAAAAGGGGGTGGGTCGACTTACCGTCAGGGCTCAACATGTGCATTGCAGATAGCTGAGAGATGAAGTTTGGATGAAGAATCATGTTTGCACCACCGACCAACGCCTATCCAAATAGTCAACAAGTCATTCATTATCACAGAATACCGTGCTTATTGTTTGTTGACCGGTTCTGGGAAGTGGGTTAGGATACGGGGGTCTTGACCGTACCTGTCTCGACTCTCCCGTCCGGAGAGATTGGCAAGCCAGATGGAACGCGTATAAACTGGATGAACAAGCAGTGTCCAACGCGAGACTAGCGCCATGCAGATCGAAGAACCATGAAATGCGGTTTGCCAACATAGCCCGGCTAGTTCCGGAAGCAGCATTTTGTGGGAGGTTGTAGATATCGGTTTGTGAGACCAGTTCGTAGTCGTTTGTCATCACACCGACGTAGACTGATGTGTCGCTACCGGCCAGTCTCTCCATGGGAATGCCGGCTAGATTGCGGCTGTCAGCAACTGTATCCTTCTCTTCCATCGTCTCTAATGAGAAATCCTTACCATTTTCGAACCCTTCATAGGCTACTTCCAGCAGTTTCCTTTGCATTGGGTCCTAAGACACCTTGTCAGATAATTCTTGAGTGACTGCATCAAGAGCAGGGCATTTACCATGCCGGCGGCCTCCTTGGCCGTAATAGAGAAGAACGGAGCATCAAGAACAGCTGGGTCCTCGTCGAGGAAGAAACCACTGTCAGGCTGGATCTACAGATGCATCATATCAGTGCCCGCAATCTTTAAGAGGCGGAACGCCGAAGTGATCTAATCCTTCCACTTACAGCTCCCTTTCTTTCGTGACTAGGATGTCGCCATGCTTCAGCATTGAAACGGCCGTTGGGAACCTCTCCGTGGCCCTTTCTAGCGTTGTTGAGAAGTTCCCAAAAGCTTTCCGGGGTGGAGACGCTTCCTGGAAAACGACAGGCCATGCCTATGATGGCAATTGGCTCTAAGGCGTCCGCACCATCGACCCTGCCTACGACGTTGTTCTGCGCCATCTGCGGATCTCGTAAACGGCCTGCGTTGAGGCCTCCACCTGCGCTAGGGTGAAATGCAGAGAGTGTGTTTCTTCTATAGGGCTATACAAGTCGTGTGAGCAAGATCGGGGGCGGCGGCCTATCCAGTCTGAAATCAACAATAGAAGTGTCTCTGGCCAAGGTGCATAGGAAGTGTCCTATTAGTGTAGCACTCCAAAGGCTTCTGGATCGCAGAAATAATACTATATATCTGGATACCGTACTTTGGCAAAGGCAATATTTCCGAATCGTGTATGATAAGCTTACCAATCCCAAATGTGTCGGCGCGCATACGCGCTATGCTTACAGGCGGCTTTCTTGAAAGTGAAATGCCCCGAGACACTAAGAGAGAGAACCAAAGAAACCCCCGACCAGCAGAAAAGTCTGGTCCAGATTCCATCAGATTCGGAACTCTTAACCAGGTCGCTTTGACATGGAATTAATTTCAGGGTTACTTCTGGGCGCATACCTTTCACTGTTTGTCTACCTCGTTTTCGTATGCATCGTTACGGCATTGAGTACTAAAGACTCACATCGGTACTCAGCCCTTCTTGCCTTCAATACGGTTGTATGTTTTGTGGTTTCATAAGGATTGGGTACGAAACACGTGTAATTTTAGTCTGACGTACTTTTTCTTTATAAGGGCAATTACCTTTGCATATTTTTGAAATAGAATAGAATCATAGAGAGTCGAGAGTCGAACGAACTGACGCCATCTAGCAACTGTTGGGATATTTTAACTGCTTTCTTCTTTCTCAATGACGTCCCCGATACGCTATGTTAGATCTGTTTGTAGATATTCTCATAAGTTAGGTGGAAGTTTGCAAAGGGAGCATCATTCGCTTAGCAAAGACTTCAAAAAAGTGAGATAGAATGAGCTTCGTATTGAATTTCCACCCAGTTACTTGCCTTGAGGATTGAATAGGATTCGTAGACTACCGGTAGTTCTTTCCTATGAAATGAGCTTAGTAGAGTGGTCTTCCGATCATCATTTGCCTTGTATTATCTATATCAAGGTATCTCCAGATGCACATATTGAAGCTTTTTGAACCAATCTCCTTCCATAATCGAAAAGATTTGCAAAGTCGCAAAAACGGCGTTATCACTACATCCTCTCAACAAGCGGCGGCAACCAAGCTATAAAAGCCCAACTCATCGACTCCAAAAACTTGAGTATCTTCTTGAAGTTTTCCTCATCTAGAGGCCTTGGATCTATTGCTCTTGGCGTTACTTCCCAGTCTATTCATGGGCTTTTCCAGTACACATGACAATTTCATCTCTATGATTCACCGCTATGGACAAAATTCAATAAACACATTCGAGCCAATGCATCCTAAACCATGCCAGAAAATCGGCACCAACTCTGGATGTCTTGCCGATATCCTTCCCACGCCCCTAACAAAAAAAACCTATGGTTGAGGGGCTCTGAGGATAATGCTTACATATCTTCGCATCCTTTCTTTGACACATGTCCCGCGTATCAAAGCTATTGATGGAAGCACTGTGTACCTTCGACACCAAGGCACCGTCTATTTGCCCAGGACAGCCTTCAGAATGCTGAAAGGAAGAATCGCGTCCTGCTCTCCCCGATTGTTTGCCGAAACAGGATATGCATAGAATGGCGTACACCAAAACATCCACGCAAAAACCCAGACGTAACCAAACACCTTGGTGTACCATGCGTCACGGGCCGAAGCTGGCGCCACCTGCTTCCAAACGTACTGGAAGACGTCCTCGAGGACGAAGCCGAGTGCTTGTACGAGGAAGAACCAAGGTGACCCGGTGCGAGAGACTGGGATGCCCGAGGCTACATCGCCCGTAGCGTGTTGGAAGGTGGACATGGTGAAGGTGAGGACCACGACAGCGTAGCGTGCGAGGAGAGTTCCCCGCGGCAGGCGAAGAACGTCCTTGGCAATCCAGTTGGCTGGAGAGTTGATGCGCTTACGAACGGACTGGTGCCAGAAGACACTAAGGCGAACATTAGTAATATTTCTCTGGAAATGGAGACGGTGCCCTTTTGGACGGAGGAATGAACAACTTACCCCCAGTAACGGCGCAGTGTGAAGGCTTCGAAGATGGAGTTGAACGGCGGTCGCCACCACTCAACGCCAGAAAGGCCGGTCGCGACACAGATGATACCCGGGATGTCGAAGAAGAGGATAAGAACCAGGTAATTGACAAGCCAGAACGAAAACGAGGTGAACGTCCGCATGATAGCTTCCTCTAGTGTCAGCTGCGACAGCCGCCGCAGCAGCGGAATCTTCTCTTCAGCGAAGACGGATTGCATGGCTGCCGGATCATTGAACGAAGTCATGGCATCCAGGATCAGATAGACAACCACCACCCTGATGGCAGCGTTGCGGATGTACTTAACCTTCGACGGCACGTATTTGGGATCCTTTTTGTCAAAAGGTCCAAGATTCGGCACCTCGAAGGGAGTTCCGCTACAGCGGTACGAAGAGGCGGCGTAAATTCCGAAGCCTAAGCGGTTCCAAAAAGTCGCGCGCTCACGCCAGGGCTTCGTCTCCCTCTTTTCCGTAGCTTTAGGCTGTGGGCCGCTGTATTCGAAGTCCCAGTTGCTAAGAAGTGCCACGTCCCAATATTGAAGGAATGTCAGCCAGGCGTCTGACGCACCAAAGCTCATGTGAAAGCCATTGTTTAGGACATGAGCTGTGGCGACAAAACGAAACACCGTAAACAAAGCGAGTGGCCACAGGGCCAGTCGAATCAACGATCCCGGACGCGTGAAGCCCACGGCAAAGACGATCAGACTGGTCTGGTAGACCAAGAGGGACCAGGGATGCAGGTACCACTGGATATTCGTCATTCTGACTGGAGGGCTGTCGATGGCAGCAAAAGAGGACTAGGGGTATCGAAAATTGGTCCAAAGGTCCGATAACTCTGTAAGCTGTGGCTGAATCTTCGACTGAAGGCGCCTTGTTCCCTTTTTCTTGCTCGTCGAATCCGACACGATCGCGAATTGGAGTGAATTTTGACAAAGCTTCCGATGTATCTAGCGTACGTCTGAGGATTCCCATCCCCGACTGGCCCGGTGTTGCATCTCGGAAATGCCCGACGTGTCAGCTTCGCGGAAAGTCCCCGGCCCCCGACCACCAAAATGAACAACATCACCCGGGAACAATACGTAGCGCAACTGAACTCACATCATTGTCTCCAAATATTCGATGTCTTCAGCCGAGGCCCCTTCGACTGGACTGCCGTATCGACCATTTCAGGGGAATACCCATTTGGCTTTACACAATGGATCTCGAAGACGTCAAAATCAAAAGTGTTCTCAGTCCCCAACCCATTATTTTGGCCCTGGGTCTAGGTTACTTGGTCTACATAATTGGCCTAATTACATACCGGCTCTATTTCAGCCCGATTGCGCATATCCCGGGGTCCAAGCTGACGGCGGCAACTGGTTGGTATGAGACGTACTTGGATGTGTTCAAGGGAGGGCAGTTCACCTTCCAGATCGAAGAATGGCACCGACAATACGGTAATGCCGCCCTTGTTCACGGTGTATCGGAAATTGAGACTCCAGGCACTGACTCCCCGGGCAGGTTCAATTGTTCGCATCACGCCTTGGGAAGTTCACATTGCCGACCCAGACTTTTACGAGGTACTCTTCAACAACAAAACCCGGTACAGCAAGATCGAGAAGCTCCGATACCGGTTCGGCCTGCACTTATCCTCTTTTGACACCATCGACCATGCCCACCACCACCTCCGCCGCTCCGCTATCTCGCCCTTCTTTGCGAAGCAAAAGGTGGCGGGGTTCAGCCCGCAGATGCAACTCATGGCCGACAAGATGGTCGACCGCTTAGCAACCGAGTATAGCGACCGAGTGAAGCCCGTGAATGTGAATGAGGCGTACGCGGCATTCGTGTCGGATGCAATCAATTATTACACATTTGCCATCTCGTACAATTTTATAGACTACCCTGATTTTGTCACACCATTTACGACCTCAATCAGGAAGCTGGCCATGTCTCTCCACATGGCAGGCCATTTTCCCTGGCTTCTGACGATGCTTCAAACGCTCCCGGAGTCAGTCACCCAGATTCTTAACCCGTTGATGGTCCCCGTCTTCCGGTTTCATAATGTGAGTACAGTGTCACTTGGATGTTGTATGATTTAATTCCTCTGACCAGCGAGCTCCCAACGCTAGGAAGTTAAAGATCAAATCATCAAGGTAATTTCAGGCCAGAACACCTCGAACAAAGGTGTTCAACATCGTACCGTGTTCCATGAACTTCTGCAATCGAACCTGCCGCCCGAGGAGCTCTCCGTCGAGCGCCTAAAGCACGAGGCGGCCAGTATCACAGGCGCGGGCATTGACACGACCAAGACCACATTGGCGCTCGCGACGTTCCATATACTGGACAATCCTAGCATCTTCAAGAGACTGCGCGAAGAGTTGAAGACTCGAATCCCTCGCGCCAATGAGCCTATGCCGCCTCTCCACGAACTGGAGAGCCTTCCTTTCTCAATGCAGTCGTTCAGGAATGTGAGTGTCTTCCAATTTCTTGAAGCCTTGGCACCACTTCTTCAAGGGCATCAATAAAGAGATTGAAATCTGAGTCTTTGTGTTTCCGTAGCTTTGAGACTGGCCTTCGGCATCACGCAGCGCCTCTCCCGCATCAGCCCGGACGGCCCAATCACCTACGAATCGTACGTGATTCCACCCAACGTGCCTTTCAGCATGACCTCATACATACAACACCGCGATCCCAAAATATTTCCCGATCCCGACGTCTTTCGCCCCGAGAGGTGGTTGGAGAACCCGAAGACGGCGTCCGGTAAGCCATTGTCGCGGTATCTGGTTCCCTTCGGCAAGGGGCCGCGCATGTGTCTAGGGATGAACTTTGCCATGGCAGAGCTGTATATCGGGCTGGCAACGGTGTTTCGGAGGCTGGATATCGAGCTCTACGAGACTGGCAGGGATGCTGTTGACATGGCCGCAGATTATTTCGTTCCCATCCCCAAGGAGGGAACACAAGGCGTCAGGGTTTTGGTAATTGGGACCAGTGCATAGACTGAATGGTATATGATTCAATTATAAAAGAGTATGCAACCTCAAATCTCGCTGCGCATGGTGTTAGGTTTATCGTTGTCAAACAAGAAACTCAAATTTCCGCCGACAACTTGCTATGTGCCTTGACCGATCTCGACTACAGTCTATATATCACTCCGTTTGCTTCATCTTACTGAGATTGTAATTCTATGCTGAAGCACTTGCTCCAGGTTTACTACTGCCGTTATCATGGTGAGCGTACTGTGGGTTACTGGCACAACTCCTTACCACTGATCCAGATGATCGTGGAATAGAGGCTGCGTCGCACAGAAATTTTAAGACCTTGAGATGCCATCAAATTCAAAGGAATGACAGGAAAGAAGCTCTGATAGAGTACACCGATTCCACCGCCACTACAGTATTACCAGAATGCCTCTACTGGGATGACGGCACCGACGTATCGTCCAAAGGCACATGCTCTCCCGCCTGCACCTTGTACGATCCAGCGCCAGGAATCGGGGCCAAAAACGCCGGACGCTTATCCGCAAAATATTCAAAGTCAGGCTTGAAGTAGTCCAGGCTATTACATTGACCAGTCAGTAAAAACCTCTCGGTGTCTAAAGCCAAAACGGAAAAGGTACACCGTTGTTGAGAATTAATTACCCATGATTCATTAGACCCGTCGGAACGAAGGCAAGCTTCCGCTCCAGCATGAGCGGCATCACGATGAGCGTGCAAGCGCACTGGCTGCAAAAGTACTTTTCCTTGGGGAACAGCGTTACCGTATCTCCCGGGATGGTGTAGACAGTCTTGTAGCCCTTGGGATCGTCAATTGTCATATTCTCCGCCTGATAGATGATGTACTGCGACCAGAAAGTGTTGTGTTAGCTACTGACCGTTCAGGTGTGAAGCTAAGGAAAAGGGGAGGCGAAGTCATATCCGCACCTGCTGGCCAGTCCCGCCCGAATTCTTGCGGCAGTGATCGCAGTAGCAAAACACCTTCTTGAGGGGCTCGCCCGCGAGGTAGAAGCGGACTCCGCCGCAGAGGCACGAGCCGGGGTACTGCGTCGACGTGTCTACCTCCGTGGGCAGGCTGCCGAGGAACGCATCCAAGTCCGCCTTGCCCCATCTCTTGATTTCTGTGGTGGCGGACATTTTTGGGATTGCCTTGACGGGAAAACGTATGTCAATCCAATGACACATGGAGAGTGGGCTGCTGACGTCTGACAGGCATTGAACGTTTTTAATGTTGTGTCCGAGTTTTCAGCTCGGGGACTTTATTGCATCGGCTTCGGGTGATTATCTTGGAGGTGTCTCACAGTTCTTGTGATACAGTCAGATTGCTGGCTGCAAGTGCAAGTTCTGGTGTTTGAAGTAGACGATCAACTCATTCGTCGCTATTGCTTGGTCATGTTAACATGGTTGAGTTTAAATTTTTCTTAAGCGCAGACCGTGGTTTTTTAAATCTAGATCATGTTCTGCATGCGAAGCTATGCGCCTTTTCGTTGAAGCCATCTGATTGGTCAAGACAGCGCATTTTTGCCCGATTAGGTTATGGCGAAGTTCGCACAATTAAGGACGAGCACGCTTGAGCTCCGGGTGAAGTGATCATCGTATTTAATGCCACAATGTCCATAGTAAAACAAGGCAGCTTACAGAATGGTGAGTTCAGGATCTCATATCATCAGTGGGTTGTCGATTCTATATGTTAAGACCATTGCTATAGTCCCCCGCAGCACATCGTGTCCACAGCGTGATGGTAGATTCTAGTTCATTGACTATTGTGTTTTGAAATTGAGCCACTAAGACAAGCGAAGAACCATATGCCCCAGCAAGACCTCCAGAGCACAAAGTAAAGACCTCGTAGAAAATACTACGAGGCAGTGATTACCATCTGCAGCCATCAACTACCCTGGTCATTATTCCACGCGGGCAGCCGGCAAGTTGTGATGGTTAACACAAGACAAAAGCACAGGCTAAGTCAAAGCCGGAAGCCCTTCTTAGTCGCGGGGGACCTCCCTCGCATCGCAGGTCCGTACTTCTTGATGGCGTAAAACCCAGGTACCACAAACCCAGTCGTAAAGACAGCCAGCAGACCAAAAGCCCACTGCGGGCCGAGCTTCTGGAACATGGGGACGCCAAAGTGCACAGCCGCAGCCTGTACAGGAAAACAGGGTATCAGCCAGGCCGCCGTAGCGGACGCGGCTTCTTCGGGGTACAGGTCTATTCAGTCTCTCGCGTCAGCATTAAGCATCTCGTAGAAACTATGGGATGTGTGACGTAATGCATCGCAACTTACCCAGAATGTATATCAAGAGACACTGGTACAGAAACGAGTCTGTAAACGCAACGACGCCGCCCGTCACGGCCTGGTGCCATTTACCCCACGCGGCGCCGCCTGTAAAAGCGGACCAGAACAAGGCGACAGGGAACATCCAGATCACGTCCTGAACGAGCAGGAGTCGCGATTCGGGAAGGGCACGGTCGTGGTGTCGTGTTTTGTCTTCCTGTAGAGGCGGGTCTGTGTAGGCATGACGAACCATACGAGGACCACGCCAATGGCCATGAGGATGATGGAAATGGCGGCTTCCATCAGACTTTGTCGCGTGTCAGTCATTAAGTGTGTGCTGGACTAGTCTGCGGAGAACTTGGGGGAAAGAAAGATCCCAGTTAGAGGTTTTACTTACGGAAGACCCTTGAAATCCGTCAGAGTCGTGATGGAGCCCCAACAGTGAGAACGAACACACCGTTAGCGAGGCCGTTGTAGATACCCGTGATCCAGATGATGGGCTCTGTAGCGAGTAGATACCAAACTCTCGTCAGGAAAAACCACCTCCCGCGCGGGGTTGGACCGGCATCGAGCTTAGTCTGCGGAACCGGACCGGCGCCCTTGCTTCCATCACCGACCCGGGCCGCATTAAGAGACTCGGGCACAAACGACATGGGAATAGCGCACGCGGCACTAACAAAGACAGTGATCAAAAAGTACCATTTGAGATCAGCCCCGGCGTCCATGAGAGCTGTGGCGACGACACCGCCGAGGGTGGGCCCGACGCTGGCACCGATGACAAAGAGCGCAATGGGCTGGCCAATGTCGTCTCTGTCTAGGTACAGGTCGCTGAAGACGGCGGGGACGAGCGATAGGGAGGTTGACCAGGCGGCACCGCTCAGGAACATGAAGAGAATGAGGGTGGGTAGGTTGGGTGCGTACGCCGTGCCCTGTACTCTCCTGGTCAGTTGCGAATATGGACGGTCCCCCTCCGCCTGTGACACGGTTTGACAGCGGGGGTTTGTGGGTGTGTACTGACTAGATTGAGGACGGAGTAAGCCAGCATGGAGAATATCGTCACTCTCTTACGGCCAAAGACATCCCTAACGTCACGTCAGGTTAGCAAGGTGGAAGACGCGATCAAGGGGACCTGTTTTCCAAATCGTACGAGAGGGGGCTCAGTAGCGATACACCGAGCATATTGCCTATGATCTGCATGGACTGGCCCAGCGTGACGATCTGGACGTTACCCACGACATACCTCTCCTGCACGACTGGCTGCGCGAAGGAGTAGAGCGTCGACAGCGTTAGAGCGATGGTCTCCCAGGCGCAGTAAGCGCACACGAGGTACCACCCGCCCTTGGATGACCAGTTGTCCGAAGGACGAGCGGTGCTCAGGGTCGTCCTGGCAGGCTTTTCCATTTTGGTGCTGAGAGATTGTGTAAGAAGATGGCTAGGGCTAGAATAGAGATCAAGAATAGGAGAAAACTCTGTTCATGGTTGGATCTTCATCTATCTAGTCTTACTCAAGCTCGAATGCAAATCAAGGTATTTTCTACCGAGAATCGTGGTATCAATTCGCCAGGCGAGTGTTCGGGGTTCCATGTCGTCAGCCCCCACACCACAAGGACAACTTGAGAAAAGCAAAACCACCCGAAATCAACCACCCGACGTACCTGGAATCCAGAATCATCAGCACTCCCGCTGCCACGACCCTGACTACCACACCTGCTTTGCCGCCTCGCGTGTAGCCCACTCGACGGCGGACCATAACGCCTGCACATCTCTCGGTTTCCTCGGCACATCATGGCCACCGTCGTGCACCAGCGATCGCGTCAGCGTTACCTCGCAGAGCCCCTCCATCAGCTTCGACATTCTGACCAGTAGCGGGTCATCAAGGGCGCCGACGACATGGACGGTAGGTACAGGGATCCTGCAGGCCGGCGAGGCGATGACGGGATGCATGATGCGCGGAAGATGGTCGATGTCATTGTTCGTGGCTACCGACGCGGGATGTAGCAGCGCGTCGAGACCAAGAGGCGTGTCCGGTGCGATGAAGCCGCCGACGATGGATGTCTCGAGGACCTTTCCGAGGGAGCTGAAGAAAATAGCGCGCTCAGGGGGCCCGGTGAGGGCGGCGTAGTCATTGTGGGTGGCGCCGCGGGGGAAGCCTGCGAGGACGTTGTCGCGATCGCTGGGGGTGAGGCCAGTGATGCAGTGAGAGCAGAAATCCGGGTCCGGGGAGAAGGCGACGATGGTAGAGAGGAAGACTGCGAAGGAGAAGGTGGGCGGAGTTCCGGGGTTGGCCGCCATGGTTTCGGCCATCTGAAGCAAGTAGGTGAGGGCCAAGGAGCCGCCCTGACTGAAGCCTAAAAGACCATCAAAGGGACCCTCGTCGTCAATGAAGTCTTGGAGGTGGTCAAGGGACGACTGAATGGCGTGGGGGCCAAAGGATTGATTGAAGCAACGAAAAGGAGGCTGTGCGAACTTGCCAATACCTAAGATCACATCAGCACCGCATAGGGTCATATGTAGAACAGACGAAATGACTGACCGTGGGCTCTTTGGCATTCGTATTCGCCGTCGAGGAAGACAAACTCGTAGCTCGCGTCGGCCCTGTGGATGAAGGCGTCAAGCTGCGATCGAAGGATGGCTCCGGACGTGCCGTAGCCATGAAGACAGAGGATCCTCATCGTTTCGGCTGCTCCATTGTGACTACAAGCGGACCATCTAGGGCTGCTGATACTGTATGAGGCGGTGGGGGTATTATCTTCGGTCTTGAGGTGGCCCTGAACGGAGCGGAAAACTGACGAATCGGTTATTTTGTTTCTCGGTCTGTTTGTTCGAAGGAATTAGTCGCTGCAGTCTGCCAGAGAGATCATCCTCAAATGGGCAATTAGTTCGTAAGCAACCGCACCTCATCCATCCCGGGTTTCTGCCTGCTTGGCTTCCGCGCGAGAAGATATGGTCGATGAATAAGAGATACAGAGGAGGAAGGGCTGAAAGGGAGGGGTGGGGCGTGTATATCCAAATCAGATGGACCCCTCACGGCTGCTAAGGGGCGCTAATAAGGCAAGGTCCCTTTCTGGTCGTACTTTCCTTTTCGGAAACCGGCATGACTTCGGGTGGCGGCCGCCCGTTCGCTGACGGTCTCCACCCGGCACCGGTTGTGCTTGCGCCTAAGGCATGAACCAAACCTAAACGGAAGTCCCGAAGTACTCAGGCACAATTTCGCGACGCGCATTCGACTCCAGAATGAGTCCAAAACGCCTAAAAATCTCGCGATTCGTACGGCACATTATCTCGAGTAGGTAGGGGGCCATCGGTGACGAGATATTAGGCCTGCTCATGCTCAATACCTTCTGTTGAATCCTACTTTAGTTTAACTCTTACCGTTCTTGTCATCCTCATTTTCTACATAATCCTTATCGAGGCTGTTTAAGGTATATTATTCACGGAATACAATGAGAGTATCGGCGGGAAGAGATGTTTACAATAGTAGTAATTAAGACGCACCATCATGACACCGAAGAACCTCAAGACACCTTGGCCCTTCAAACACAACCCAACAGGAGATCTCGGATACAGCACAACGGGGCGGCGCCGTCTACAGAGGATTGGATTACTCGGAGAGCTCCTCAGATGACGGCAGACATTCACCTGTTGAGGAAAAGACGGTGCCCCTCGACAACGCGCAACGGTAACAACGATAATAAAAACGGTAATAGAGATAGAGACCAGCACATGAGTTGAGTGGAAAGGAACTTTGTCGCCATCGTGCCAGGTACGTACCCCCAGCCACGGGAACGGAACGGACCGACAGAAGCCGTCAACCCAAGGAATGGACTGCGCCCAATTCCATTCGCTGGACAGAACCATTCTCACATGTCAGAGTAAACTAACGGCTAAATCTGCCACCTCCCAAGTACCTTTTGTGCAACTTTGTCAGATTATAGCGTTCGCCGTTCCATCATCAATGATTACGATCACAGCTTCGCCTCCCGTAATCCAGCCACCAATGCGCTAGCCACGTGTGGCGGGTAACTTTGACCTTGCGTCCATTTATGGGTAGTTCGGACGCACGATCATGTGGATAACTTCTTCAGGCCCACAACAACTCAATTTCGACGTAGGCAAGCAATGCGTTTTCCATAGGATTCACTAGGCCGATATGGATGCTTGAGCTTGGGTTGCACGAGAGGTCGACACAAAAGTTCGGGGTTGCGCACGCGTACAGGAAATGTGTCTATTTTCGTACGGTTTCTATGACAGTGAATGTATCACACCTTAATCCTGAATCCTGTTCCGATCCATCACGCCAATTCTGTCTTCAAAGCTCTACCTGAACCGCAAAGGAAAAAGGACATCCAAGGAGATCATATCTTCGCAGAAAAGGTTCCAATCTCCCGCTTTCAGCTTCCCGTGTTTAAGGCTTAGTCCTTCAGAAGGGCATATCTGCTACCAGGGGCCCGTTTCTGGACTTGAAAAACCCAGACACCAACCAGAAATCAAGGTCGTACGTCGGTCTTGTCGGTCGTCGGCTTCTCATCCCAGCTCTTGGGAGGCGTCTTGGGGAGCTTCATGTAAGCTCCCAGCAGGGGCAAGAACACGGCGACGGCGGCGCCAGCGATGCTCATGGCCCACGCGTTATGCAGGCCGCGCATGTACGCCCTCAGCACGCCTGTCAGGGCATCACCCGACAAGACGTTCTTCAAGTCGTACGCGCCAATGCTGAGCACCTCGGCAGGTGAAACCATCGGTGCCAGCTCGGGCAAGCTGCTGATGAGGCCGTTGTTGAAGATGGCCTGCGCCATGCCGATGCCAAAGGTACCTCCGATGAACTGGAAGAAGAGCACGTCCGACATGGCCATGCTGTTGTCTTGCTTCGGGGTGATGGCGTTGGCGATGATGACGGGCGGCTGCATCGCCAGACCCGTACCTACACCAGCCACGAATTGGTAGCCGATCCATTGTGCGCTGGTGGAGTCGATGTCTAGCATGTAAATGAGGCCGGCTCCAATGGCGGCGAGCGATGCGCCGGTCATTAGCCACGGCTGGTACCATCCGACCAGCACGATACCTGGGGCGGAGAAGAGACTGAACAAAGCTGTTGAAGACGATGCGGTCAGCTTCTTGTCATCGACGATGGTGAGCACCTGAACTTACTCATGGGAAGAATAGTTGGCAGCAATCGGATACCACTCTGCAAGGGGGAAACCCCATTGACGGCCTGGAAGTAGATTGGAAGATTGTAGGCCAAGGGGAAGAAAGAGAAGTTGATCCTGACAGCAAGGTTAGCCGAAATCTACACGAGGTGGAGGAGTCTTACATGGAAACGAAGACCGCGCAGGCTGCGATAGTCCTCCGCTTCATGAGACGGCCAACAAGCAGGGCACGGTCGCCCTGGTACCATTCGAGAACAATAAAGACTATGACGAGGACACCGAAGGCGACCAGCAGACCGATAACGGTACCCGAGTTCCAGGCCTTGGTCACACCACCATATTCAATGGCGAGGATGAAGCACGTCAGCCCGCCGAGAACAACAGCGACGCCTGGCAGGTCCAAAGTATAGATGAAGTCCTTCCAGCCAATGGGTTCGATCTTGTGATGAGCAGGAGGCTTGTAGAAGAAAGCGAGGAAGAGAATGGAGGGCGCGCCGACAATGAGGTTGATGTAAAAGCTGAGGATAAGACAGATTAGTACAGGTGCGCCTCGATGTCATGGTAATATGGAGCTGCAATGCTGTAGGCACTCACCACCAACGCCAAGTGAGACGGTCCGTGAATGCACCACCAAGAAGGGGGCCGACGACACTAGCAACACTGAAGATACCGCTAAGAAGGCCTAGGAAGGCAGGGACAAGCTTCTGGACGACAGAGACGGAGACAATGAGGTAGACTCCGCTAGTCATGCCAGCACCTCCAAACCCTTGGATGGCGCGACCGACGATGAGGGTAGTGCTATTCTGAGCGACACCTGTGATGTAAAGGCCGAATCAGCCACTGAACAAGGAACCGACTGTTGGAGAATTGGTATAATGCTAGTCCACTCACCACAGATCAAGCTCCCAAGCTCGAAAACGACCACGGCGGATAAGAAGACCCATTTGATGCTGGCATGCTTGAAGGCCTTGCCCCAGAGAGAGACGAAGCCGGCGAGGGTGAGGAGGAAACCGGAACCATACCATCCGACCTGATCAAGACTTTGGAATTCGCGAGTGATTTTGGGAATGGCGGTAGCAATGATACTCTGTTGGCATGCGGTTATTAGTAAAGTAAAATAGTTGCAAATGTCACAGATCAGAGTAACAAGGGGGGGAAAGCAAGCGGCAGACTCACCATGTCCAAGGCGACAAGAAATTGGCATAGCAAGAGGGAAGTCATGAGAATGAAGAGCTTCAAGCCGGTGGCGTAGTCGCCCTCTTCAGCTTTGTCGTCATCGCCATCGGCGCTCCCAGTTCCTTTCTCGCTATCGACTGGTGCTGTGGGCCCAGGGGCTGCATCGTGACTGTGGCCGAGGGTTGCTTCGGTCTTGTTCTCGTAAGAGCGCGTCAGCTCGACGCTAGGTTGTGAGCGTGACTGGTCCTCTGGATTTGCTGTAGCCATTGTAACAGGGTCTTGCTGCTGTCCCTCCGGCAATTGGTGTGATGTTGTCTGCTGTAATGGTGGGAATGATGTTTTTTTATTCAAGGGCGACTAACAGAGAAAGTTGCGGTGCTGTCTGCTTCGCCTCCTCGCAGAGCACCGAATGATTGTGCAATGGATGCCGTGAGCTATTGAGTACGAATGCACCAGAAAGGGAAATGAGAGATGATTCTCTTGGTTTTTTGAAGGAGAAAAAAAGACATTTCGACGTGCCCATAACTTGCACCATTTGGCCATGGTGAAATTGCTGAATATCCCAAAAGGTACGTACCTCGTGATAGAGTGAAGTGTGAATCGGATTGTTTGCTTGCCGACTTGCCCAGATTTGTAATGTGGACCAGAGCGGTGCAAAATTACGCCGGCTCTCAAATGGGTGGTACTGTGTACAGCGTGCCCTGCAGTCGAATGATGAGGGTGCGGCGCAAACGCATTCTTGTCATTGGATCATTCGGAAACACCATACCTCATCACACTTCACGGCCCCCCAGTCGGGAATAATTGTCCCACCCTTACCTAAGTCATTCCAGACTCGTTTGAGACTTTTGTGACTTTGGGATTGTACCCATTCCTCCGCCATCTGTAAGCCGTCAATGGCAATCGTCAAGCTGTCAAATGAAGAGTGCCGGTATGGCCAGCGACCAATCTGGGACGGGGCTTGCTATCGTTGGCCATTGCCCAATCCCAGCATCGCAATTGGACGCCATTCTAGCTGATATTCTGCATACCTTACCTTGAACAGATTTACAAGTACTTGATATCATGCGAACAATATTTTTTTCTTTGTTTCTGTATTTTCCTTTCGTGCCTGTTCTCAATCAGCACCTTCCCTGAGTTTATGGTCTAATTACCTAAGGAAAGTTCCGATTAGGTTCTATCTTACCAAAGTGGCATCATTTTGGAGAACAGGACGGGGTGGAAAAGAGGAAGGCACAGCTATGTGGGTTCGGGTCAATACCTTCCAACCACACATGATGATCCCGTTGCCACCACGTACTAATATCGGTAGGCACTCATCCTCTGTCACACGCATCAGGAGGTGCATCTCGGATGGAAAGGGAAATGTTGAAACTCCGTCTCCGCGGTGTAGAGCAGGAAGGGTAGGGCTCTCGTTTAGCCGTTTTGGTCTGGATGCCTTCGGAGACTCCAAAGTAAGGTAGGTAGGCACTCCCTATGTTGTAAATACCCACCTTACCACGTGCTTGCATCTTCATTCATGGCCGTGAGGGCCGGTGGAGGTACCATTGTGTACGTGCCCCAGAAACCCCCCGGGGACGGGAGGCAAGTGGGGTTAATGCGGTACCTATCTCAGCACGTGCTTATGTAAGGTGTGCAGCTAGCTAGGTACCGCGGTACCGTCCAATGGCAGTGTTGAGTGTGGACGTTGGTGGAAGTCCACTCGCGAAGCGGCCAATCATAGACCCACTTAGCCTGAGGGAGGAGCGGTGCGCTACCTTAGGTCAACGGCGGGCTGCTGCCTGCATCCATGCCGAGTTCCCCCTGGTTGCGCCTACCTTATCCGTTGTCTTGCGTGCTTGCCAGGATGGGGTACTTTGGAGACTTTTGTTACCTTTGTGATGGAAGGTCTGAATCACAATGGTTCCATCGAAGCTGATGAGTTGCCGCTCACTTGATAACACCCTCTGCCCGAACTTTGGCCCTTCGCAAGCATTTAGCTGGGTATTTTCTTGATATTACCTGCCGGTTCTTTGGGAATGCCAATTGGCCGAGTCACCGTCTTCCATTTGTCTTCCTCTTCTATGAACGTTACTCGATTCGACTCCCTCATGATCATATGACATATCGATAATCGTCCCGATGGCACACAGCAGCATCTTCGACTACAGTTCCGAGGTGACCAAAACACCAATCTATCATCTTTTATCTGGGAGAGGTTTTACAGGCTTTGTTGCTGACTTCTCACTCCAACCCATCAGGGGTCCCCTGGGCCGCAATCTCACGCGTCAATATCATCGTCGTACGAGTCTAGCGACTGGCATGAGTACGAACAAAACCAAGCACAAGCAATCGCGTCTGCATCGGTATCCGTGTCGACCTTCAAGTGTAGTTGCGCCCGAAAAGCATCCAGACTGCTCAAGAAAATCCCAAAGGAGGGTATCGTCTCGTTCGACGCCGTCATGCAGCTTCATCATTCCGTTGTCGAACAGTGGCGCCAGACCACACGCTGTCGCCATTGCAATAATGACAATACCAACAATGCCAACGTCACCTATGCCTTGACCACAGCCTCCGAGAAGCTCCTATCTCTTTTCGAGGCCACTACCCACGCCTACACAGACACCGACTACTTCTCACAGACATCGCCGGATCGTAAGTCCAACATCTATCGTCGGCGTTGCTATTATACTCTATCTATACTCTAGTCTCCATTTCCCCAAGGCCTCGGCCTCGGCCTGTATAGCAAACTGACTGACGATGTGGCAGGCCTCGGCAGCGCCCATCTATTCTCACCCAAGCTACCTACTACCACTGTCACCTGTACCCGGACGCAGATGACCCTCGGAGGCTTTCTTCTACAGGACGATGAGGCAAATATTCTCGCCGCTCAGATTATTTACAAGAGTCTAGTGACCCACCATAGTCTACTCCAAGACTTCCAATCTACCCAGGCTCTTAGCGACAGCGACCAGTCCTCCATCAACGATGGGGGAGGCCTACAGCGTATCATTGACAGGCTTTTGAGACTTTTGGGTCGCTTGCAATGGGAACAAGATACCATAGAGCGCTGAGGTCAAGGAACGGCTGCCGCAACGGCTGCCGCTGCCATCAGGTGCCTTTTGGCCTTGTTCACCTTAGAATGGATACATCTATGTCCCGGAAACCCGTGTGCCTGACATTTGTCAAAGTCATCAGATCAGCCGTCTCAAGCTCCAGCAAGAATTGCAATGAGCGAATGTACATTACACAGCACATCCTAGTCAGCTCCATGACTGCGCAGAGCAATTGCTCTGTCCTGATTGCAATTAGATCTCGGTAGATGTATACACAGTTTCCCTTGATCCATCTTCTCTAGTCAGTCGCCATTGGCTCTTTTAACACTCTCGGTATTCTAATCTAGGCCGGAATCTCAAGTTCAAAGGCTGTTTCTCCCAGACGCTCCACACATGCTTATCAGTGTACCATTGCTCCTGGCCCTCGACCAACTCAAAGTCCAGCCGGTACAGGATTTTGCAAATCATCAGCCGCATCTCTGAGTACGCCAGATTCTTTCCGGCACAGTCTCGAGGTCCGTAACTGAAGGGCTTGAAAGCAGCCTTGTTGTCGTTTTCGAACCTCGGATCGTACAGAGGATGCGTCTTGGAGAGCCAGCGCTGCGGACACCAGCTCTCTGCGTCAATGAAGTTACCCTTATTTCGCATGGTCGCCACCTGATTCACGTGAAGCAGCGTCTAGTGATGATTCATGTCAGTCCCATGATGGGTGTAGAGGCAATGGTATAAAGCGATTAGGAGGAACTCACACCGCGAGGGACCCATTTGCCTTCAAACATGGCCCCAGGAGACTGACGAGGTGGTGTCTCGACGACAGTGGGAAAACAACGCAGCGTCTCATCTATACTTGCCCTTAGGTATGGTAGATGCTGCGTGTTGACTAAGTTGATTTCCGATTCGGACTTGTATGCAGACCGAACCTCTTCAATCAACGGTGCCAGTGCCGCTGGTGACGTGCCGGCAAAGAAGAAAAAGCCGCTTACAGCCGATGCTGTCGTCTCACTGCCGGCACCAATTAGCAACCCGCTGTTCATCATGATTTCCTGCTCCGAGAAGCCCGGCTGTCCGTCGCGCGTCTCCCGCATCATATACGTCATGAAATCGCGCCGGCCGTCTTTGGGCTCGGCACCCATAGCCATTCGCGCTTTCACCTTCGAGTCGCCCAGCTTCATGTTTTCCATCATGGTCGAGATGGCAGTCCAGATCTCACGCCAGCCCACAAATACAAGGAAGAACGGTGTGAGATGCGGCTTCGCCAGAATCATTCGGCTATACGCAAAGCCACGGATGGCCCTGAAGAAGCCCGAAACATATGGGTGAAAGCTGCTGTCATCGAGGTTGTGGAATGACTCGGCGAAGGTCAGATCTCCAATGATATCAAACGTGGTGTAGTTGAGCCAGGTCGCAATGTCCACGGCACCCGACGCTTGCTCTAGGTGATCGACTAGCTTCTCGACGTAACGACCGATGATGCCCTCCTGCTCCTTGAGAGCGGCGTCACTGAAGGCGTGGTTCAGCTGGCGCCGCATACGGCGGTGCTCGTCCCGTGGCGCGGCAACAATTGTCTTGTAGTCGCCTGGAAACAGCTGGTTCGGCACTTTGGCGAACTCATCCATGCCGTGCACCGTGGCGTTGAGCGAGAAGACCTGCGTCCAGGCGATGCTGCCGTCCACCATCAGGCGGTCCGGCCCGAGGCGCACAATGTTGCCGTACTTCCGTTGAAGACCCGGAGCCTCACGAGTGTAGGTGCCCCTGACGTTGGTGCGCCACAGCCAGAAGAGATCCGACGCCCCCCACCACTTGGGGCCTGGATATCTGGAAAGGGGATGGAACCATAGCCGGTAGATGGTCACAACAACCCGGTGTATGACGATCTACGTGAGCGAGGGTGTCAGCAAGGCCACACCACCATAGATGCAATTGTGCCACACCAACGATAAGGCAAAAGAACTTTGGTACTCATCCACCCACCAGAAATGTCAGCACCCCCAACACAAGTTGAATCTGGCCTGTCGGCGTGTATTGCAGTGGCGCGAGAAGGCTCGCCCATGTCTTGGAAAGGATCATTGTTCACCGTCGATAAGGGATCACAATTACGGGAGGCTGTAAGCATGAGCACACCAACGGCAGAAACGGCACTGGCCGGCTGTTTGCCGCCCCTTGAACATTGGTCTCGGGGTTTTATATGGACTGTTCCCTTTGAACCCTTCTTTCGAAACAAGGTACGGCAGCGGCGCCACTCCCGTGCCGTGCATGATCCTCCCAGTCATGTCATCAGATTCCCGTCCCCTTTGGGGCATTTCAAAGGTGAGACACTGCATGTGTATAATTCATCCGAAGCCGACGGCTAAACTAATGTGATGTGCGTCTTACCGGTATCAAATGTCGCATGTACTTATCTGTCGAGAGTACATGCATGTCGTATCCAAGGCCAATGATAAAAGACCCGACACTTGCTGACCACAATGTAACATCGGCTGCTTTGATTCGATTTGTAACTCGGCCTGATCCATCAAGACGCCAAGACATTGAGATCAATGTCTCGAGTTTCATTTCTTTGTTGTAAGCTTTTAAGCGGGCTCTGTTAGCTCATGGGACGGATAGACGTAATGCAGGCAAGAAGGTGTTTTACTCTCGAAACACGTTGTACCGAAGTCCGATTGCCCATGATGGAGATCGTATTGGACCTGCTCGCTCAAGCCCGTGGCAACACTTACGTGACCCTTACCGTCGCTGTATTGTCTTTGGTTGTCTTCTTTTACTTCAACTACAGCACTCAGCCGTTCCGAGGTATTCCTTATGTCGGGGGTCCAAAATGGGACATTCTCAATATCAAGGCACAATATCGTTTCGTGACGGACTGTAAGAATCTCATCAAAGAGGGTCTTCAAAAGGTTAGAGAGGGTTCATTTCACACCTTAGTCCTTGGAAGAGGAGTTTGCATGGCTAACAACGTCGCGCTCGTGTAGTACAATGGACCTTTCCAGGTCATTGGCTACGTGCCAATCACCGTCTTGCCCCGAGATATGTCCCACTTATCAAGGACCACCCGAACCTGGATTTCGGGAAGTCTGCCGAGAGAGTATGTCTCGATTCTTTTATGTCGTTTCAATTAGACTTTTCCTCTCTGGATCTACATGCCATGATAGGAATGAGTCTTTTCAAGGATCTAACCAACAGACATAGAGGCTATTTGGGCAATACCCAGGTCTGGACTGGGCGCATAAGATCAATGAAGACCGTATCTTCCAGGAATCTCTGAGGATTAACATGACACAATATCTCAGTGAGTCTTTTCCTTAATGCCACTTTCTCTCTTACTAGTCATTAACATGTCACGCTTTCTCCGAATCATAGGCGAGGCCACACCCCTTCTAGCAGAAGAAGCACGCGAAATCCTCAGCGAGTTCTTCCCACAGAAAACTGGTAAGCTCGATCCGTTTCTCTCCATTCCGTGGCTGCGACTAAACCCCTCACCAGAATGGACCTCATACACCGTTGGCAAAGACGCCGCAGAAATGGGCGTGCGCCTCTCAACCCTCGTGTTCCTCGGCAAGAGATTCACAAAGAACAAGGAGTGGCTCTACATCTGCACGCAATACCCGCAAGGTATCTTCGGCGCCATCGGCGGGCTACTCTCCACCCCCAAATTCCTGCGCCCGGTTCTCTACCGCTTCCTGCCCCAGATCATCGCCCTCAAAAAGTACGGCGAGGTCGCCAGGACGCTCATTCTTCCCGAGATTGAGGAGCGGCGGCGGCTGCGTGATGCCGGTGCTGACGTCAAGTTCAATGACGCGCTGGAGTGGTACTACAAGAACTCGTCTAAGCGCGGTAAGGAGGAGGACTTTGATGCCGTGAGCGCCATGATCTCGCTTGCGTTTGCGTCCACGCATACGACGGTCGATTTGCTGTGCAATGTTCTTTATGACCTGGCGGCTCACCCTGAGTGCATCGGTCCGATGAGGGAAGAGATTGACAAGGTCCTCGCCGAGGACGGGGGCTGGAAGAAGACGACGTTGTATAAGATGAGGTTGATGGACAGTTTCTTGAAGGAGACGCAACGGATGAACCCCGTGCAACTGAGTACGAAGTACCCCAAAATGCAGCTCGATGATTTCGCCAGACAAAATCTTTGACTCACTAACACATTATCCCACGCAGCCGCGATGAACCGCTACGTCAAACAAACAACCATCCTCTCAGACGGCACCCGCCTACCCAAGGGCTCACTTCTCGCCGTCTCGCTCGAAGGTCTCCGTGATGCCTCACAATTCGCGAACCCAGACGTCTTTGACGGCTTCCGCTTCGCACGCAAGAGGCAGGAGCCGGGGCAGGAGAACCAGTGGCAGTTCACATCGACGCGCAACGAGTTCCCTTCGTTCGGGCATGGCCAGTGGTCCTGCCCCGGTAGGTTCCTGGTCGCCAACGAGCTCAAGATCTTTTTGGCGGAGCTGCTGTTGCGGTATGATATCGGGTACCCGGCAGGCGTGACACGGCCGCCGTGTACGTGGTTTGCTACGGAGAGTCAGGTAAATATGGATACGCCGCTGGTATTCAGGTTGAGGCAGAAGGCGTGATGGCTTTCTGGATGCAATCAGGATTCTGATGAGCTTCCACATGCCCTCTTTATACACGGCTGCGTATTGATGGGTTCAATGTTCCTTTTTCTTTGGTCTTACTTGCGGAGGCTTATGTTGCTGAACTTAAATTTAGGTAGGATGAAGCACCGAAATGACGATCAATAAAGTGAAGACTCATAATTCTGTACTTTCTTAACTATTATGATGACTTCAACTATCCGTGGCCTTACCGCATGCCACGTAAGCTTGGTTCCGTGACTATCAAGGTCTTTATTCCCTTGCGCCTTCTATCTCGGGGCGAGATTCGGGCTCTTTCCTTACTTTTAATCAATACCACTTCTCTATATTCTACGTCAATCCCCCTAATACACATCATGCTATGAGTCAGCCACTCAGCGTGGGGTGATGATTGGGATCCCTGTCCCAGATTGGCCGTTTCTTGGGCTATTCCAAGTGATGCGTCAGATATGTGCAAAGTAGGTGTTCATGAGCTCACTATATTCAACTCGCTCTATACTACCACTGAACCATGTCTCTACGAGACCTGTTCAAGCAGCCCAAAATTGCTGACTTCGATTCCTTTGATATGGCCATCGCAGTTGAGCTCATAGGTCAACGACATGTGCACGAGAGGGCCGGTGCCCCTTGAAACCGGACCGAGCCGTCCGTTGAAATTGTCCGTCCTAAAATCTCCAAGGCCTCTGAATTGGACGTGATAACTCACGTGGACCTGTCTTCCTGATTGTTCGATGGTGATGTCTTGGGGAATAAGCTCCTCCGAGACCATAGTGTGCATAGCCTTGAGCCAAGCAATATACCCAGTCAAAGACTTGTCCTCAAGCGCAGGAATGTTGAGCTGAGACAAAATGGCGGCAAGTGTCAGTGAAAGTGCAAAGGAGCTCGGCTTCTGTGCAAATGTAACGATATCGCATGTACTTACAATCGCATCTTTGGCATAGTAGCCACTGAAACGAGCAAAATCGTCAGCATTGAAGCCTGCGACGTAGTCCTCTACGGCGGCTCTAGTGGTAAGCTTTTTGGTAGCTGGCCGAATGTCATCCATCTTGAATCGATCGGAGTGAAAGGAGAGAAAAAGCTTTTGTATAATAGATCGGAACCAGCTTATTTTCGAGATGAGGATGGATATCGAATAGGCTA
Organism: Colletotrichum australisinense (nom. inval.); assembly: GCA_014706365.1. NCBI lineage: Eukaryota > Fungi > Ascomycota > Sordariomycetes > Glomerellales > Glomerellaceae > Colletotrichum > Colletotrichum australisinense (nom. inval.). Next base: position 5,902,545 of record JABKAN010000003.1, read on the forward strand.
TCACTTATTCTGGATCCGGGAACCGTCTTATCTTATGTTCAATTCTGTGTTCTGTCTGATCTCAATGCTTAACTAAGCACGCTCTACTCCCTATACAATGTACTTTGTCTAGGCTGTCACTTGTAATCTGGATGGTTGAATTCTATTCTCAGGGGCCATGTGATTTGCAACAAAATGGATGAGGTAACGTCACGGCCTAGACGGGCAGCGGACTTGGCGAAGATGCGGAAAAGATGATTTCTAAGTTGACAATTTAGATTTGGTGTTAGCTCCCACGTGTGCCGCGGGTTCCATGCCTCCCGTGGGTCCTGCCTAACTAGCTGGTCAAGTTCGAGGCAGCAAGCGTGCGTATTCCGCTGAATGGGCATTGACCACTCATGCCTTAGCGGACTACTCGGCGGACTGTTTCGCTCAACGTTCCCAGAATGCCGAGCAAGCTGAAAAGTTGTTGATCTTGCCGAGTCTTACTTTCAATCATTATCTGGAAGCTTACAACCCAATCCATGGGCCCCGCACATGGAGAGCATAGGTTATTGGCCAAACTCCGCAGTCTAGGCATAGCAGCGGACAAAACTTACCGAGACCGAGCAGGAAGAGTTCAATACCTGCGATGTCATTTGATCGCTAAACGCCTTTGAGAGGGATTTGGTTCTGCTGTGAAAATGATCAAACGCTGCGGAGGGTGGAGATGAGAGCCGTGCATCCTCAGCGCGCCAAGTTTATCTGTCCCACGATGTAGTTTTTGATTGATAATCTGCTTGAAAATATTGAAGTGATTGGAGAGACTTAAATTGTCATTCTTGCCGTGCTTCTTGAGATATTTCATCCAACACATTTTCACTTCGCAATACTTCTTTCACGAAGCCTCAGAAATACAAGCACGATACACAACAAGCTTATTATTCATCTCATCATGGTAGCCCAACGATTACTCATTACAGGCAGCGCAGGCTATATGTAAGTCCGCCACACATCCCCTGCCACTCACTCTGACATGCGTTCAAGTGGCGGCACTGTACTGGCCCAGCTCCTAAAGTCGACCTTTTCCAATGTCCAAGCTTTGTCGGTGAGTGCACTTGTTCGTCACCAAGACCAAGCCGACTTGCTGGCGCAAAAAGGCGTATTTCCAATTCTCTTCGAGAGTTTGGACGAGACCGATCTCCTCCGGAAGCTTGCAAGTGAGCATGACGCAGTCATCCATGTCGTAGATGGCCTGCATCATGGCTCAGCCGAGGCTTTCATTCAAGGTCTGAGCGAGAGGAAGAAGACAACAGGAAAAGCAGGCATATACATTCATGCAAGTCTCCCAGAACCATGAGGTTTCTGTTCTTTCAGGAACGAGTTCTAGCTGACAAACTTAGACCTCTGGCGCTAGCAACGTCGCTGAGTTTCCCATCTCGAAGCAGTATCGTGGGACACACATTTTTTCCGACAAGGAAGACATATTGAGTTATGAGAAGTCTCGCGACATCGAAGAGCCTTATATCAACCGAACCATCGACTTGATGGTTGCTGAGCGTGGAAAACGGTTGGGAGTAGAGACATATTCCATTTCGCCACCCCTGGTATTCGGTCTCGGGACTGGATATTTCAAAACTCTCTCCGCTGGCCAGCTGCCGATGCTGATGCGCTCGGCCCTTGCAAACGGCCACGCTCAGTATGTTGGCGAAGGAGCAGGAAGATGGAGTCATGTTCATGTCCAGGACTTGGCTGCGCTGTACGAGGTCATCCTCGCTAAGGCTCTATCGGGAGAGATTCCTTCGGACGACCGACGTATTTTCTTCGCGGAGACCGGAAGCAGTAGCTTCCTGCAAATGGCTAAGGCAATTGGTAAAGCTGGTTTTGCACTTGGCGCTTTGGCATCGGCCGAGCCAGTGTCCACCTCGCTCGAGAAGGTTGCGCAGGAAATCTTCCATGGACAAGTACAGTGGGCAGAAATCGTCATTGCGTCCGAGGCACTGGTATCCGCCGAACTCTCACGAGAATGCGGTTGGAAGCCGATCAAGTCAGAGAAAGATTGGGAGGCTACATTTGAGGAGGAGTTCCGATTGGTCATTGACGCCGCTGCCCATCAGGGATGATGAGTCGTAGACATACAAGTTTCAAGTAGCAAAAGATAAGTGAACTCAGCACTTATATACCTATTAGATCGGCGAGATTACTGGCAAAAAACTATCATGAAGCCAGTGAAGTGGGAGGACATTTCATTGTCAAATCAGGTCTCGACCGTCTCGTCACATCACCTTGTCAGCATGATCTTGGCCGGGATATTGGTGATGCGAACTTGCAGTCGAGTAAGACAACCACATGTACCCTCAACGAACCTTATAGGTGTTTCTGAGCTCTAAAGAAGCCTTTTGAGCTTTTCATCGTGCCACCAACTTTACTTTCCATAATTACTATCCACCAAACATCAGCTCCAGCCATCGGCCCTCGTCACCCACCCCCAGACCTGAATCGCTTCAACTAAAATTCAACAAAAAACATACAACACCAGGTATTCGCTGATCGTCACCGACTCAACTACTAATCCGGCCCTCATTGGCTTATCTATGGGAGAGCGGACGGGATCCCGAGTTTTCCAATGGGTATGGTCGTATGTGATTGCTTGAGGTTGCGAGGAGGGTTGTAGAGGTGCAACAGGTGGAACGCTACCCAAGATTTGGAATCGCGCCTTGTGGGCTGCAGCGACTCTGCTCGTACTGCATCAACATTAGGAGATGTCTCACGAGAACATAAATCTGTTCTCAAGGATTTGTAATGGTCGACTCATATGTAAGCTCCCGGGATGGAACGGCAAATCAACATGTACGAACTTGATGGTGGCCAATCGAGAATGTAGAATTATTTAAACAGATCAACAGGATCCTACGTATTCCTACTTTTTACGGTTTTCTTTTCTCTCTTCGCTTTGAGGACCTGCCCAGAGACTTGGATATCACAAGGAGGCCACAAGCGCCCATAACTCGCATTAGTGTTCAGGTCATAGAAGCTAGGAGCATTCATATTTAGGACATTCAAATGACCGCTTCTAGAATAGATCATTTGAGTATTCACCTGAGTAGCTGAAGGGTGAAGTGGATATTGGGTGGAAAGATTCCGTTTTGGTTGTCTCATCCAACTCAGCACCCCTTAAGCTATATCTCCAAATGGACCCATCACGACCTGCTCCGAATTGATACGTTGTCTGTTCTTAGACATCTTCCTTCCTGCCTCATTCAACTGACCAGGATGAAAGACAGCGTATGCGAACATGACAGAGAACATCAAGAATGAGTCAAAAATGTACATCATGGCTTCATGCTGATTGACGAACCCGTACCAGCTCTCAGCGAATTCCGCTGCCCTCACCAGATTTCGCACCCAGATAGCCATCACCGAGATGATCAGGGTCCAAACATAACGTCTCCAATGCTGCAAATAAATCGTTTCCCTCTGCGTAGCCCGCTGAAAGCGCATGACGAGAGCGAAGTAGACGACCAAAACGAAGAGTTGGAAAAGTAAACCGCCCAAGACAACGTGACCCCCAATTTCCATGATCTTTGGGTTCGCAATCACTTGTACAAGTGAGCCGCCGATTTGTGTGCAGAAGGCGATGATATCCGTGAGAATGAAGATACTGGTAGGGCTGCACTTCCGCCTTTGATGCCCTAGCAAGGCCTCTTTGAGTCTTCCTAGATTGACGTATATGGTTGCGGAGATGAAGACAGGCGCAACGAGAATGAGCATGAGCTGCAACATGAATGGCTTAGGGGATAAAGGCGCTGAGCCTGCCCAGGCGCGACCTAAGTGTCCAAATGTGTCACCTATTGAAGTCATATGGTGTTAGAGTTCTGAGTAGTTTCATCGATACTGTAGATTTGAGAGGAGTCGGAAAGCAGGCAAAAGTTTCGATACTTACATATTCCGCCGAGTACCATCGGCAGGAAGTACTTTGTCTTATATTTACGAATCAACCAAACATGATATACGGAGATACCAGCAAAAAGAAACAGAAAAATGACACCTGCTACTTTTGAAGGCGTGTACGGGTAGAAGAGGACTTTTCCGTCCTCGAAATGAACGAGACCCATCCTGGAAACGACGGTTGAGATCGAAAATGTATTCGAACGAGGGTTCAAATGTTCCTAGTTGAATGAGAAGTTTTCTGAAAATCGTTTTTATCGAAACAAATCGACGCTACAAAGACTGTGAGAAGAGAAAATGTACTTATTGGTGATATTGCTCGGCACTGTAGACAAGTTATTTGAACCCCAAGCATTTATGTTCAAACGCATGCGCGCTTCGACTGGAGCCAATCGCTGAATTTTCGTATCCTCGTGTACCAATACGGCCCCACCCGGCTCTGTCGCGCTCAGATTCCCACTCGTAGTTTCACTTCGGCGGAGCCTTATGATTACATGTACAGCAAAAGTTTGACCATGGTGGTGATATGTCTCGCGTATGTCTCTGGAGATGCTTGAAGTATTCCAAATACTAGCGAGTCCTGGAGCCAACTACCCAACTTCCCTCTAAACTACGTACCAGGTGCCAAAACCATGCTAATCATCCTCCATACTTGATGTTCATCAGTCCATAGGCTGGATTCCTATCTCATTGCCAGAACGGACGTAGATTATCTGAACATCGTCCATCTACTATTTCAGGCAGTGAGATTTGGCTCACTTTCTCAAGCTCTGAGTCTTGGTCGTCTTCAACCTTGGCCTTTTCAGGAGACATTTCGTTGTGCCACTTTTGTGATCGATGCCGAGCTCTGGCTCGCCATGGATGGTCCCAGTGATCCTCATCCTTCTTCATAGTCTGATAGCGCTCTTCCAGAGCCTCATCCTCAGTCGGGAAATGTGGGCTTGCGTCAGGCGAGGACGAGGGGTAAAATCTGGCGTCATCAAGAAATACCCATGCCCTTTGTAGGTACGTTGTAGTCGGCGTCATATAATTCGGAATAATACGCGAGTGAAGAATCCAGTACATGCCTGGACCATTTTCAGAACCCTCCGATACTCTACCAATCGAACCATAACCTTCTACGAGATAGTGTGAGGTCTCCCCCATGGAGTCATATATTTGACGGAGACTCTTAAACCACTCCTTGAGGCGGTCCCTTCCAGGTTGTCCGGCTTCAGTAGATCGAAGAAGGATTGTGACGAGGTCGAATCCATAATATGCTAACCTTGCTGCAATGTAACGTCCGCAGCCCATGTCGTAGGCATATGCCTCAGGGTCGACGCAGAGGCTATCTGGGTAAAGCAGGCCGAGGGGGTGAGAGGAAGTAAAATTTTTGCCTTGAATAACTTCTGGTAGCCAAGAATTGCTGCACTGCGCAAACATGGCCGCGTATAGTGTTTTGAGATATTCGTCAACACACAGAATTGCCTGCAGGTCCCATTGCTGGAATCTTTGACCGCTGTGTCGATACAGTGACTCTTTGCAGAGTTGTCGGATATCGCCGTTCATCATATAATTGAGCTGATATCTCAGAAATGCTCGCAGCAGTCGCTTCCTTTCTAGACCTGTAAGATTGGCGGCATTGAACCTAGAACACACTGCCTGGCCTTTGAAACTCAACAGGTGTTCCATTCGAGATGGGAGGCACAGGTACTCCCGCGGAGGAAAGACTGCAGTGGCTTTTGTAAGATAGTCCTCAATAAAAAACATCAGTCCTTGATGGAGCTTGCTGATGTTCTTGATTAACTCCCGGTTCTGACTTTGCTCAGGCTGGCAAAACGGATCAGAGAATTGTTGCCTTGCCCAAGAGAGGCAATGATTACGAGCTAAAGCATCAAAGCCAGCATCAGACCGGGAAGGGAAGAGAATAATTGCCATTCCATGGAAACGACATTCGGAGCTTCTTCGGGTCATCACCCTCTAGCCAATAGGGTGAGCTGGGTGAGTTTCGCTGCTTTTGCTCACCTTCTGCGATGATCTGGGTGAGGCCAGGGTGAGACTAGGGCGAGGCCCGGGTGAGGTCGGGTCGACGAGCAAGGCCGAGATGGAACAGGATTGATTGGCATGGTCGGAACCGCCGGAATGAGACTTCATGGGATGAAACCATTAGCTTGATGGAGCAGAGCAACCCTCATAGGTTGATATGTCGAGACGTCCCCATGAAATAGCTCAGTATCAACTCGCCAGGGTATTTTGCAATCTGAGCTTATCGCAAAGTTGGGCGATGAACCTCACGGTAATATGACTGGAGGATTACGATGTTGTCCAGCATCTTCTCATCACTCACGTCGCGTGGGTGGACTCGAACATCGCGTAATGCACGTCTTGGCGAGAATCAATCCTGCTATTTCTCTCCTCTTGGGCTTAATTGATATCCACCAACTTAATAGACATCGAACACCTCATTCCGAAGTCAATGTAGCGTTCTCTGTTGAGGTAAAGAAGTACTTGCATTACACTCAAAGGGCAATGACAAATCAAATAAGTATCTGGTTCTAAGAGGCGAGGGTGAAGCTGCTGCCAGGCATGTAACAAGCTCGACCCAGCCGTCACCACCAGCGCAGCTTGCTTGCAATTCTGGTCTGTCAGCGGCGCGGGTACCTGTGTTTCAAATAATGTCTTGTCTCTGGAAATCTATATCGCGGGTGATGGAGGCGGATCATAGTTGCCGACTCCATGATCGAGGGGTAAAGCCTTGTGGCTCAGTCAGTCAGCTTTCTCAAGAGATATCAATACGTCCTACCAGAATAAGGCTAAGTAGAATACTGCCGTTCTAAGAGAACGATTCAAGCTCGTGACAGGAGCCTGCCGAAGCCTGAGCGTCATAGTAATGAGTGCATATGATTCGGAGATCGCGCTGACTACAATCTCAATGAACATTCATGAATAGACATCAAGGAGAGCGAGCAAGTCTTTAGCTCACTCCGTTCGTTTCGCGCACAGAGATTCAGCATCTGAATCACGTCTCCGTTTCCATAAAGAATGCTGTCGGGCAGTCAGTGGCGGCAGCGACTGATCGTTTCCTTACATCATGTAGACTATGGCAGTTCAACTGGTCTCAATCGGTACCTATAGAGCTTCTGCCGTGAATTCGGCTGCCAATTTAATTCTGCCCTGTCGTAGCACAACTGAATGCAAGATTCGCCTGAGACCTTTCCTGACTTGGATAGATTCATTGTCATGGTTTGGTCGGTTTGCAGCTGTTTGGTGTCTTGTCAAGCCCAAGTTTCGCAAGGCGCCAATTACAGAAGTCAGTGTATTCCTAAGTGCACCAGGGAAGGAAATGAATGATGTGGATGACTTGATGCGCTCTCCCGGCTTTGAGCGTGTAGCCGACGATCTTTTTAGACTACTGGAACTTAGAGTACATTCAGAGACTAGTAAGCAGCGGTGTAAAGCATCGTATCGTAATTGATGCCCTTTATATAGAGGCAATAAAACATGAGTCCTCGGCTTGGAAAATGGGCTCTCGTACAAGTGAAAAGCCTTCCAGCCCTACACCTGTCTATTTAGTGAGTTGATCAAGGTAGTTGACCATGTCGAGTCCTAGACGCTAAGCAGCGGTGCGTATCACCAGGACTACACTATGCTACTTAAGCTCAATACTAACAATGACGATGAATAGGGAGGTGAGGGGAACGTGTGTTGAACGCAAATGCTGTCAGCCGCTTCACACTTCGCCAGAGTTGTTAATGACAGCAGACATCGCAGGCTCCTGGTCTACCACAACAAGTAAACCAATGCATAAACGGAAGCCGACCTATCGGAGCAATGCGCCCTTTATATTGCTACTGCGAATAGCATCCGCGGTCCAAACGAGTAGGCGTTTAGCGACAGCGGCGACGTGAAGGAAAATTCAAATGCCAACGAAGGTGTGGCCACAGGGCTGTCAATGATGGAATCAAGAAAACGCCACCAAGGAAGAGAAAAAGGGCGCAAGTTTCATCCCGGGATCCCGTGAGGCCTCACAGAAGCTTTCCTCAGCGTCACCGAAGACGATGCCATAGAATGCTTAAAAGGTTAGCGCAGGTCCAAGTCGCCGTCCGCCGCTGTCGAGCCGTGCAGTGCCTATCGCCTGAAGGACAAACTCCGAAGCCCAATACAACAGCGCCCTCGCGAAGCTTTTCTAGGCAATGCTACCGCTTCCACCGTCAATATACGGTCGAAAGCAGGCAGGGAAAGGACACGATGCTTTGCACATCGCTGGCGCTTTCTCTGATCGAGCTTTGATGAAAAATTAATGTAAGGTACCAGTGAAAGCGGACAGACATTGGAAAGCTACCATTGAACGCACTACAGTGTGCACTAGTGTCAAAGCAGGTCGATGGATGGCGGAATGGGTGAAGTCGCCAATGCATCTTACGCTAGTAGACCTTGCAGAACAAAATCGACAACGCCAAATATCGAAGCCCTTTAATTTGCATACTGACGCGGTCCAAGAAGTCTCCTGACTTCGAGGGGTTGGGTTGCTAGGGGAAGTGCATCGGCGCGTAAAACACCAGAAGACGACGTTAGGGCATTAGCAATTTGACGATTCAATATTCGCAAATTTATGGGAGCCTCAATATTCCGGTCTTGAATGCCGGCCAATACTCTTTGGCTGTCCAGTCACGCAAGAGTTGCAGCGCCCCCAATATCTTGTATATGCCGACTTCGGTCTCGGTTGTTCCCATTCGTTGCCTTGTGTATAGGATGGACTGCTCAGCAGGGCCTGGTACACTCGCCACGAACGACCATTCATGGCCGAGGACCATGACCCCGGGGAGGAAACCAAGCTTACGCTCGGGAGACCCGTGAGCGAGCTTCCGAAGACTTCGCCATTGGCACGAGTGCCATGTCCCCATCTGGAGAATCGACTTATCCGTCTCCTCGTCAGAACGCTTCGTTTCGAACGAGATGGCGATCGGGTTCCGCGTGAAGTTGCCCCAGTCGCTGTGGTTGATAGATCTTCCGGGCATCGAATCGGTAATAGTATCGATCGCAACATCCTCGATGCTGCCTCTCGGGGGACGGATGACCATGCAGAAGTCTACCATCTTGGACGGGAAGCCTCTTGGCTGGTACTCAGGGTGAACCGTGGCCGACGTACTGTATGTGTTCTAGGTCAGCTTGCTATCTGACAAGACTCCCGTTTAGCCGGACAAGGGCGGTGGTCACTCGTACCAGCATCTGAAGTCGACTAAGCCCGGAATGTCATCTGGACGACAGACCCACGCTAACAACGGTGCATGGACGTCCATATTCCAGGAGCACTCGCCCTCTCTCAATCTCGCATTCGGCAGCGCGCTTCAGGATCCGCTGGACGAAATTGGGACCAGGAAGACGAGAGAGCAGGAGGCTGTCGGTCGGCTGCGATGTATGCGTAATCGGGAATGTGAAGGTGCGCGAGCTGTTGTTGGCACAGATGTCAGTGACGAGGTTCATTGAGCTGGGGCACGTTGCTCGTGTACTTCTTCTCGTGCCGCTGCGGGGAGTAAACCCACGCCGCTGTCAAATGCTTCCAACTTCCCAAGCAGCCCCAAGAGCGAGGGGCTCAGCTTATCCCTGTTTTGAGAGAGCTTTTCATGTAGAAAACCCTTAGAGACGCGCTCCGCCGTACGCATCTGTTTTCTTGGTGATGATCTACGCGATGCCGACGAGGCTGAGTGCCTGGAGCTACGGGTTGATGTGCTCGCTAGGCTCTCTAGATCGGCACACTTCCGATTCGGCCTTGGGGTCACCAGAATGTCCTCGTCACTGCCGCCGTCAGAAGGTCGGTCCTCGTGGTCGCTTGCCTCGTTGTCTCGACTGCGCTTTCCTGGCCGGGCCATCGCTAGAGCCGTTGCAGAGCCTTGCGAGGAAAGTGGAGGAGTTCTAAGCGATACAATCACTGCATCATCTGGCCCAGAGTGCCTAGGACGTTTGCAAGGTCGTTGCAGATCCTCCCGCGACGCAGAACAATTGTCCGGAGTTTGGTCGTGCTGATGAGTGTCGCTGTCGCCTGGGCTGGAGCCAGACCATTGGTATTTACAATATTGAGTCTTGGCGAGCCAGTCGATGATTCCTCCCTGCTTCATGCCAGAACGCGTATCGTGTCGTCAGTACAATTATCTTTCGTTGTTGACCATCCTCTATGTGCGGCGCGATTTGCTATTCGAAGGAAGCGAGGTGGTGGTGGTGTTGAGTGCTGATGAAGGGTATGGTGGGACAATAACGCGACTAAATTTGGTACGAGTCAACCAAAGTGACAATGCTAGCGTTGCCGTAGCTACGGCGCCTGCCATCCCGTGCTGTGCACGGGGCTCGAAGTGTGCCCACCGCAATTACTACCCAGTGCACGGGCCAGCGGAAGCTGGCCGAAAGATCCTTGGGAAGGCCTGAAGAAGGACAGTGTGTGAATGCATCCCTATCTTAGTCATCGCGTGGACTGTGCCATCCGTTTCCCCATTCAGCCAGTTCAATATTCTGTATTAGTTGTGTGAACAGTGCTAAAAATCACGGTCTGAACAGCGGAGTCGCCTTCTCAAAAGGTTTGGTGGTCTTCACCCATGCTCTTCAAGGCCCCTTCTTGGCTCAGTCTGGCTTGGTCAGGCTCAGTCAAGCTCAGTCAGGCTCAGTCAAGCTCAGTCAGGCTCAGTCAGGCTCTTCCCGGCTCAGTCAAGCTCAGTGAGCCTTTTGTGGATAATGTGTGCTTCAATTTCTTCGACAGGACATTTTCTCCACCTTGTGTCTGTGGAGCCATTTTCAGCCCTGACCAGTCTTTAGGATGATGATGTACGGCACAGTACAGTATGTGCAAGACCGTGCTGTATATATGTACATATAGGGCCTTGCTTTCGGGTATCTCGAATTGCTCGATTGGTGCGAAGCTTAGCTGTTAAAACCCCACAAGCTGGCATGCCTAGCTAAATGCCTTTTCCCATAAACATAGAGTTATGACGTAGTTCAACCAGATTCTTTGTTATTCCGCCTTGAGTGTAACGAATATTTTGGTATGCATCTCCTGGAGTATATCACTTGCGCGTAGTTCAAATGATGCTGCCTTCACGGGATGCTTGGACCTCGAAGAACTCCCGTTCTTAGTCATACTACCCTTCGGACTGTCGTGTATCGTAGGCAGGAAAGATGCCGTGCACACGTACAGTAGTCAGCGAAAAGGGCTTCATCCATTTCACAACTCTCTGATGCCTTTCCGCATAGACGTCTGCCGTCTGGGCACCAACACAGTTTGATCTCACACTGCTGTACCGACCCACTATGGAGGCGGCAATGCCCGCTGCAAAATGTTTGCCTCTGCTGCTTCAAGTGCTTGTAGCCTGTTCATTTTCGCCTAGTGCCTTGGGAGTTTCTCCAGTTCGGCCATGCACATAAGTGCAATCACCTTTCACTTCACTATGCCATCTAGTTGCGCCTCACCTTTTTTAGACCACTGTGAGACTGGGACAAAGATTGATCAAGTACAACAGGGCCGGTCGGCCTAGCACAGTAGAACCCCGGATATTCGATTCACTCCGCAAAGTGACAGATCACTGAGTGACATGTGATCCAGTGGGTGGCTTACCTTCCACCCAACCTGCAAGAGCATGCGCCAATCGTGGCTCTTAGGATGACTAGGTTATAGAAGTCAGCAACATCCATTTCTTCTGTCCGGGGTCCGTGCATGACAAGAGCTTAAATTGGCCTTGGTGCTAACAAGGGGGTGAGTGTAGTTTTGCTCGTTGGCCCTTTTTGGATTACCTGGCCATAGATGACTATGGAGAGTGAAAAATGACCGTTTGTCTCGTGGATCCTGCTGCGCCCACGCCCTGCACCCAATGGCCGTTCGCAGTATGTACTTCGATTGATTAGATGGTAAGTCGTACTGTGTGAGCGCCAAGACGTTCTGATGTCCGTGCGGAAAGAGATCAAAGAGTTGTCAACATGATGAAGCCCTTTTCACTGACTGTATACAGCATACTTTCACAGTCGTTTCTGTAATCGACTGAACCGTGTAAAAGCAAGAACTGGATCTGAATGGCTTCCAGCTGGGTATGTGGTTTCCAAGCCAGAATAGCGCCAACCGAAATCTACATCGAAATCTCAGCTATTCTGAGTGGAGTCATCTAGGATGCGGGGGGCTAGCGTCGTCTTTCTGAGTCAGCGTGTAAATACAATGCATCTACATAGTCACGTCCATGAAGTAACATCTGAGCACGTCTTGGCTCTGGCCGCCAACATACTACCTAGCCTCTTCTCGGTACGCTGAACTCCAAGTTGTGACGGAACTATAATGATTGGGTTTATTACCGTTGAGCCAGCGGGCCAAACGGCACAAAGTTTGGTCGAAATACCGAACCGCAAGTTGCTACGTAATTGACCCGTGACATTTCCGAACAAACCTTTCCCAAATAATTTGCATGATGTCTACTACAATAGCCAGAACTGGCTGCGTGCGCAGATAAGCTGGTTCAGAAACTTTATCGCATCCTTAACTCTTAATCTTCAGTCGCAGAAATGGGTGCTGACAATTGTGTCTGTATGTTCGCAGCCATTTTTTCCACGCGGCTTGGTAGCAAGAGTATGGTGGGCGATAGGGAGCACTGTTGCAAAACCCCTTGGCCATTTCGTTTTGGGTTTAGATCATACCAGTCTTAGTCATGCGGTACTTGGAGACGCAATAATTCATGTACTGCGGGCTAGCAGCGGGATCGCATGGGATGGGTTGCCAGCAAATCTCATGCGATGTACTTCAGCTGTGCAATGATGGGCTGGCTAGGTGGTTGATATTGCCACATGAATGCTAGCCACCAAGTGACCAGAGCACGCTCCTAACAGTATAGACCATGAATAAGTTTTTTCCCTCTCTCTCTCTCTCTCTCTCTCTCGTAATTATTTTACTATGGTATTCTTGGGAAATATGCTCTGAATCATCAGTGCACGGTGAGGCGCGGTTTGGTGAGCAACAGTCGCCCCCCGCAGTAATTACGCTGCGGATCCGCAGCGAACTCGCTTAGTCCGCTCCTGCTTGATTCAGCCTAGCGAGTTTACTTGACACCGTGGCTGGCAATATCTTTCGTTTACAACAATTCAGCCGGAAGAGCAGACTCTTTGATTTCTTCTCTTCGTAAAACCAACATATTTTCTTGCATCAAGATGAGCCCTCCAAAAATCCCTTCAGAGCATGTCTACTGCATCCAGACCGGAAAAGCACCATGAACTCTTCACTACGATATATCTTGGAGCGAATTATTGTGGTCGATGTGGCCTTGCCAACCCGTTCCGGTCTGAGCATCGAGCCAGATCCAGAACTCCGGCCCTTCCGGGTCCGCATGACGAAGTAGTGGAGGTTGATGACTCTCCTCGGCCAGTTAGGCCAGTCAGCCCAGCAAGCCAACTATTCCGTGACAAACCAAAGCCCGTTTCGCTCATCGGCTTTGGACGGCCGGCTCAGATTTTACCCAACGAATTGTCCATCTCTGGCGCGGTGCACACGCGAGCACGTATCAAGCCCCCTGAGGCGTCAGGGGATCCTCCTTTTATTACAGTTGCAACAGCAGCCAGTCGGGCTATCCAAAGTACGAAAGCCAGTACCAGAAAGCCGACAAGGCAGCGAACAGGATATCAGTGGGTACATATCAGTCTTTTGCTTGTGAGCTTGGAAGTCAGATACCTTAATGGGCTAGCAGTCGAAGTCCCAGAGACGGTGCTGCCGCTCAAGGATACGGTCATCAAGTTCTCTTCGACAGATCTACTGACCTGGCCTTCGTTCACCGCGACCTTGTTCGATCATCTACGTCCGCTCCCATCCGCAGTCGATCTCACAAACAAGGAACTTTGGAACATTTCTTACGCCTCGAGCTTTTCTGGCAAGAAGATCGTTACGGTCCCCAACACAGACAAATACCCGACCCCGTCAGCAATGCTGGCCTCTGGGCATTTCGGCAACAACCAAGCAGGACAATTGAAGGTGCTTCTTGTCCTTACATCCACAGACGTAATCGACAAGCAAGAACCAGTGACGCCACTGAGGCCGGATGAGTACCCAACGCCAGTCAAAGAAGAAAAGAAACGGAGGGTCAAGAAAGAGGACATGAGCCCTGCACCTCAACGTCAGAAGCGGGTGAAGCACGAGGACGAGAGCAACAGTGATACTGTAAAAAGAGGGACCGATCCTGAGGAACTGGAGTTGGCGGATGTCAAGCCCAAAACCGAGGGCCCCATCTATAGCATCTGCCACCAGGGTTCAATGGACGATGATGAGCGTGAGGAAATCATGGAGGAGATCATCGTACGCGAAGCCGTAGAAGACTTTGTGGACTGAGAGATCCGCTTGAACAGGTACCGCTTGACGGAATGGCCGGCCACGGCGAGATGGGAGGTCTGGTACGTGATGGAGACAACGCCGACGAAGATGAAGATGGGAAGACTGTCGACACCGAGTTCGTAAGAAATCATATCACATCGATGAATTGACAGATGCTAACAATGTTAGCTAAACAGAGAGTGCATAAACCAGAGCTCGGGCGACCAAGCCGAATGTCTTGTCTTTGGTATGGACGAGACTCAACCACCAGCTCGGTCCACGCGCTTCAAAGGATTGAAAGTTCCTGAAACCTTTGCTGTTCGACACAGTAAAACGGACCAATCACTCTAGGTTATCATTGGATAGTTCGCTGTGGTTATCATCTTCATCGTCACTTATCCCTTCTAGATCGTTTCCTTCTTCGTCCACACAATCCAATTCAACGAGAGGCTCTTCTGCAGGCTCTGTGTCTCCCATTTCATCATGAAAACCTGGGTTGCTCGCCTGTGTAGTGCTTCCTATAAACGCTTAGTCTGGTTGTCAAATGCTCAAGTGGCAAAGCTCACAAATTCAGAAACGCCCCTGTTGGCGCTTTACGGTATGCTAGGTTAGGCTGTTCGCCGCTTTCAATATGCTGAATGATCTTGTCTCGAAGTGCAAGATAGAAATGTTTAAGAGGCCGCAATTTGTCGACTTCTCGGCAAGCCCCAGAGACAGCGCCTTCATAACCCAACCCGTAAGGATACGACGGCACCAATTCTTTGTCTCGGGCTCCAAGCAGGTGCTGATGTCGATACCCACTAACGGCCGCTGTAGTTGCTGTAGAACAGCGCGGTCGATCGGGATGCCCCAATTGCATGCCTTCGACGGATCCGGGTAGTGATAGTTCATCCAAGGTTGTCCGTGGACGACGTGGGGTCGATTCTTTTGTAGGCGAATGCGATGAAGGTTCCAAGTTTCCACAAAGTCGAACAGTTCTCGACGCAGTACGTCCTCGAAAACGGCGTAAATGGCAACTTGGTCCTCCAACATGGCGCCGTCAAAGTCGCCGTCTCTGGCGAGCTCCCAAAATAATCCACCCACTGCCGTGAAGAGACATGCAGCATGCTTTCCCACCACTTCTCGATCTTGACGTTCTTTGTGCTTGGCGCAGCCTTGTATGAATCTCTCAGCCGTTTGCCCTGCTCAAAGACCTTCCCGTTCCACTCTACCCTTCCGTCTGCGGCTAGTGCAAAGTTCCAATGGGCTGCCGCAATCAATGGCGTTTCGCTGCCTCGATCTGCCTGTAAAACCAAGGCCGGAAACCGTAGGCGTCGCAAGCCGTCAGATATTGCTTTAGGACGCTCAGGGCAGTCGTAGCGGAGTGGCCAACATAAAACCAGATGATGTTCCTTGAGTAGGCGTCGATGGCGGCGTAAATCTCGAACCCATACGGCTTGAGCTTGTCATGGCCATCTATGCACCACTGGTAATTTGGACCCGGTACCAAAACTGTCCTTTCTTCCTTCGGAACATTCTTTCCGCATTTCAACTTCATTCGGGAACATAACTTTGTACAGGGCAAAGAGGGATCTCTAGGCACCCAGAGCTGTCTCTGTTGACGAAGAAAAGGTTGCAGGAGGCTCTTGCCGTATCCTGAAACGGCGTTCGATCGCTGTGACATCTCGATTATGACCTGCTCCGTCTGCTCGAGCAAGGCAAGACGCTCTTCATCGCTGTTGAGCCTGCGTACCCAACGGCGATCTGGATGAAGCCTGATGCGCTTCAGGCCTCGTTTTGTGATGGGCAAGCCTCGTCTCTGTAAAACACTCAATGTTTGCTTTTCGCTGAGCCCCACACGGAAAACCAGGTCGCGAATGGCCTCGACTAGCTCTGGGCTTTCTTTAGTACGAGCCTGCTGGCGTGGGAGATCCCAGCTTGAGATCCGGCGAGATATCGTGCTGAGATCCACGGCGACATGGTGATGTTTTCGAAGTTTGTATTGGATCTTTCGTCGCGAAACGCCTTGCAGATAAAGCTGGCTCACGTAGTCGCGATGTAAGTCAATTGCATTGAGAGGACGTGTCATTTTGGGCCTGATGAAGTGAAAGAAGATGATGAGAATTCTCTCAGTGCCTGGATGAAAGAGTAAAACGGCGTAGGCAGTGTGCCGCGCGGATCCGCTGCGCGAATGCTAGCGACCCGCAGCGGTGGCTCGTTCGGCGCGTTCCAGCGACTCGTTGATTATTGGTGGAATTCCGACAAATTCAGGGGCTGGATCGATAGTTACAAAACCTGGATCCCTTCAAACTTTACATCTACCTTCCCTCTCAATCCACTACAATTTAGTGAGAGATCACAACTATCAAGGGTCACATGCCTGGAAGCGATCGCGCAGTTGTCGCTGAGGCCCTCGACGCAGTGGGCGGAAGCTCTCGTAGTCGCAACGCCGCAATCAAGAAGGGTGGCCGGTTGACTCAATCCGCCACGCGCAAGTCCACAGCTAAGATCACCGTATGTTCAGCAGGTCAGCTTTCGAATTCAGGACTGTTAACCTGCCCATCTGACAGAAGAAAAAACAGTCGAAGAAAGCTCCGCCTCGTGGCTCAGTACGCCATTTCCCCTGCCGGCAATGCGTTACACGCGCCACCAAGGCCCCCGGTCATGAGTGTGCCTCTCAAGATAGTATGTAGACTCTGTCTGACCATGCGCGAATGTTGTCACGATGATTTTAACGGCGTAGACACGGGTGCTGCATGCTGGGACTGCGCAAAGACCGGCCACACTTGCCGACCAGTAAGAGATCTTCGCGCCCCATGAACTGATGAGCTGCTGACCTGTCACGTCACTAGGTTCCAGCCGAAGCCCAAGCTGCTGTACGGGCTTTCTGGGCATTGAACCAGCAACTCAGCAACGAGGATGGGGACCGGACGAGGCCTGGCGCGCTGCTGGACAGAGAGCGTTACAGCAACTGCGAGCCTGCGGAAACATCGGAGCTTCTCCTGCTTTGTCACTTCCAGTGGCTTCTCTGGCTTCTTTCGGTGAAATTGCTGAGCGGAGCCTTGAGGAGAGAAGAACGATAGCTTTGGAAACCATCGCCTTGGCTGCTCGGCTCTGGGTTGTAAGTATGGACAGTTCAGAAATGCGAATGCGAATGTTGATACAGTAGTAGCAACTAAACCAGGCAGAGGAAGATGACGACGAAGAGGGGGAACAAGAAGATGAGAATAATTGAATAAAGTCTGTTCCTGATGCATTGTCTGCCCCCCAATGCTGTGTTCTAAGATTTCGTATTGAATTCAGTTAAGCTTTGCTGGTTCGCAGCGGACTCGCTTCTGTCAAAAGGTGTTATCTTCGTCGCGAAAACCAAGCTGAGGTACAAAGGTTGATGTACTGCGGGGCTGGTCGATCAGCACACTAACCTAATTCAGAATTTTTGCACCGAATTTGGGGTTTTGCAACAGTGACCTCTATAGCCTGCCATACTCGGCACAGCTCGGCACAGCTCAGCCCAGCTCGGTTGACCTCAGGCTACCTCAGTTTTGCTTACTGCTCCCGGCCGGTTAGCTTTCGCCCCCGGATATCACAAATCACCTCCCCTACCTGCTACCATACTGTAGTCTGCCAGTCGAAGTCAAAGCTACTTTGGCTGTCTAGTAACCCTTGGAGACGTTTTCGCTTCCCCAAGTGTTGGCGGGACGTCAGCCACAAGCAAAGGTTGGAACTCGAAAGGAACTACTCTTCTGATTTGCGGATGATCAGTCCGGAGGCATATCGTTCACCTTGGAAGTCAGATTCAGCTTTACTTTTTTTTTCCTTTTTTTTTCCTTTTTTTTTTTCATGATTTTGTTTTTCATGATTTTTGAATAGCAAAAATCGCGTTTTTACTGACGGGTAGACCTAGGTTATGTGGTGCACCGTGCGCTACCATGAAGTCTAGAGATGCTCTGGTGGATTCTGATTCCATGCCAAGACAGAGTGATACCGGTCATAATTCGGCAACGTTGCTGCACGAACACTGTACAATCCAGTTCATTGCTATGCTAAAGTGCGTTTGTGTTCAAAGTCGTCGTCATCAAATAGGCTTTCTAGCCACAAGTGGAGCACTCCTCTATTCTTGTGCATACATACAGACGAACGATACTGTATAGTATAGAACATCCATGTAAATTGAACTCCAAAATTTGTACAGTACCTTCAGTGTCGCATTCACCATGTTCCTCACAGAACAGACTGTGTCTACATGCCAGCAAGGAAGAAAGATTACTTTAGACGCAGCGATTGCCGATCCTGAAAAACCACAAGCACGGCTGATTCAGGAAGCCGAAAGTGCCGTCCATAATGACAAAACGCTACAGAGCGCCGTCTATGTTTGGTGACCGCTGCAAATTCCTGATGGACGCCAGGGTCTTCTACAAACGCACGGCCTGCGAAGGCCCAGCCACCGTCAAGGTCCAGTTTTGGCTGTCAACGCTGCAAATTTGTCAAGCATCAAGAGGAGAGCCATTGTGGACTTTCATGGAAGAGTGCGCAGAGTCGGAAACGGCCTTGAAGCAGTATAGAGATAACTGACACCGCAAGCCGGCGGATGTGAGCATGGCTCGGAACGCTGTAAACCATTCAATGATCGATACTCTGCTGTTCGGTGCTTAAGGTCTTTTTTCTGCTGTGCTTTGCCGAAGTAGAGACCATGGCTGTGGACCCTCCGCGTAGTATCGTGTACGAGCACGACAAGAGGGCCAAGGAGAAGGTCCGGAAATGTGGCGGCAGCGCGAAGCGCAAGACACTCAAACTCGGACAAGAGGCGAGGGTGTTCACCGCGACCATCCATTTTAATCCGACCTATGGACAGCTGGACGGGGCTGTCCACGTCCCCGAAGGCCAGAGCATCCCGGACATCAACCAATTTGTAAGCCAGCTGTGTTGAAATGAAAGACTGTTTTGCACTAGGTGCCATCGAGGCTAAGACGCAGATCAGCTACTGGATTTGTACCACGGCCGACAACATATCGACCGCCGACGTCGCAGCCGACTCACCCGGTCCACCGCCCGCCACCTGCGGCGAGAGAGCACGCCGGTGCTGGATGAAATTACCGTCGAGATGAGCGACAGCGAGAGCCAGGAGCTGCCGACTGATGCGGGGAAAGAAGGTGCCTCAAGGGAAGACGCCAACGCGGATCCACAACCAGACCCGACAGGAGACCAACACGAATCGCACCAACTTGAAGGGAAGGCAGAAACAGCTGCAGGAGATGTGCCAGAAAGCGCGGGACAAACCATTCAGAGCGTGACAGAATGCGTGGAAGTGGAAGACGACGCCGACGCCGACGCTGACGGCTCCCCGGAAGCTGTTGCCATGCCCCTCCAGGCGTTAGGAAGGGAAGGAGAGGAAGCATGGGCAGACTGTGGGGCAGTTCAGGGACTTTCGGCCACGGACGGTCTCATTGAGCCAGGGACGAGCGACGTGGAGATCGGCTGTCAAACAAGCATGGATGGCGACATTGACTGGTCCGAGCTAGAGTTGCCTGGCATGACGGAGAACGAGCAGGCAACGTCTGATTGGCTGGTCGTGGGCGCTGAGGGTGCCCTCAACGGCGAGCTGGCAAAAGCTCCGGAATACCCAGGGGTCGCGAGTGTGCAAACGGAAAGAATGGACCAACGACGCCGGTTGTTCGAACGCGTGTCGAAAGAACTGTGGCGCGCGAGGCGGGATCGCACGGCTACCGAGGTCGCGGCAGCAGGCGGCTCGTCTGATGGTAATAGTGTGCATGGGCGGTCTGGAAGCAACCTTGAGGATGGTAGCAAGCAAAGATCCTATCCCGCAGCAAAAACGCAGTCACCGAGGAGAGGCGAATCCGGGTTGGGCGCTCCGGTGGAGCAGCAGGTATGGCAGGCTATAGAGGTCACTGTTGCAAAACCCCAAATTCGGTGCAAAAATTCTGAATTAGGTTAGTGTGCTGATCGACCAGCCCCGCAGTACATCAACCTTTGTACCTCAGCTTGGTTTTCGCGACGAAGATAACACCTTTTGACAGAAGCGAGTCCGCTGCGAACCAGCAAAGCTTAACTGAATTCAATACGAAATCTTAGAACACAGCATTGGGGGGCAGACAATGCATCAGGAACAGACTTTATTCAATTATTCTCATCTTCTTGTTCCCCCTCTTCGTCGTCATCTTCCTCTGCCTGGTTTAGTTGCTACTACTGTATCAACATTCGCATTCGCATTTCTGAACTGTCCATACTTACAACCCAGAGCCGAGCAGCCAAGGCGATGGTTTCCAAAGCTATCGTTCTTCTCTCCTCAAGGCTCCGCTCAGCAATTTCACCGAAAGAAGCCAGAGAAGCCACTGGAAGTGACAAAGCAGGAGAAGCTCCGATGTTTCCGCAGGCTCGCAGTTGCTGTAACGCTCTCTGTCCAGCAGCGCGCCAGGCCTCGTCCGGGTCCCCATCCTCGTTGCTGAGTTGCTGGTTCAATGCCCAGAAAGCCCGTACAGCAGCTTGGGCTTCGGCTGGAACCTAGTGACGTGACAGGTCAGCAGCTCATCAGTTCATGGGGCGCGAAGATCTCTTACTGGTCGGCAAGTGTGGCCGGTCTTTGCGCAGTCCCAGCATGCAGCACCCGTGTCTACGCCGTTAAAATCATCGTGACAACATTCGCGCATGGTCAGACAGAGTCTACATACTATCTTGAGAGGCACACTCATGACCGGGGCCTTGGTGGCGCGTGTAACGCATTGCCGGCAGGGGAAATGGCGTACTGAGCCACGAGGCGGAGCTTTCTTCGACTGTTTTTTCTTCTGTCAGATGGGCAGGTTAACAGTCCTGAATTCGAAAGCTGACCTGCTGAACATACGGTGATCTTAGCTGTGGACTTGCGCGTGGCGGATTGAGTCAACCGGCCACCCTTCTTGATTGCGGCGTTGCGACTACGAGAGCTTCCGCCCACTGCGTCGAGGGCCTCAGCGACAACTGCGCGATCGCTTCCAGGCATGTGACCCTTGATAGTTGTGATCTCTCACTAAATTGTAGTGGATTGAGAGGGAAGGTAGATGTAAAGTTTGAAGGGATCCAGGTTTTGTAACTATCGATCCAGCCCCTGAATTTGTCGGAATTCCACCAATAATCAACGAGTCGCTGGAACGCGCCGAACGAGCCACCGCTGCGGGTCGCTAGCATTCGCGCAGCGGATCCGCGCGGCACACTGCCTACGCCGTTTTACTCTTTCATCCAGGCACTGAGAGAATTCTCATCATCTTCTTTCACTTCATCAGGCCCAAAATGACACGTCCTCTCAATGCAATTGACTTACATCGCGACTACGTGAGCCAGCTTTATCTGCAAGGCGTTTCGCGACGAAAGATCCAATACAAACTTCGAAAACATCACCATGTCGCCGTGGATCTCAGCACGATATCTCGCCGGATCTCAAGCTGGGATCTCCCACGCCAGCAGGCTCGTACTAAAGAAAGCCCAGAGCTAGTCGAGGCCATTCGCGACCTGGTTTTCCGTGTGGGCTCAGCGAAAAGCAAACATTGAGTGTTTTACAGAGACGAGGCTTGCCCATCACAAAACGAGGCCTGAAGCGCATCAGGCTTCATCCAGATCGCCGTTGGGTACGCAGGCTCAACAGCGATGAAGAGCGTCTTGCCTTGCTCGAGCAGACGGAGCAGGTCATAATCGAGATGTCACAGCGATCGAACGCCGTTTCAGGATACGGCAAGAGCCTCCTGCAACCTTTCTTCGTCAACAGAGACAGCTCTGGGTGCCTAGAGATCCCCTTTGCCCTGTACAAAGTTATGTTCCCGAATGAAGTTGAAATGCGGAAAGAATGTTCCGAAGGAAGAAAGGACAGTTTTGGTACCGGGTCCAAATTACCAGTGGTGCATAGATGGCCATGACAAGCTCAAGCCGTATGGGTTCGAGATTTACGCCGCCATCGACGCCTACTCAAGGAACATCATCTGGTTTTATGTTGGCCACTCCGCTACGACTGCCCTGAGCGTCCTAAAGCAATATCTGACGGCTTGCGACGCCTACGGTTTCCGGCCTTGGTTTTACAGGCAGATCGAGGCAGCGAAACGCCATTGATTGCGGCAGCCCATTGGAACTTTGCACTAGCCGCAGACGGAAGGGTAGAGTGGAACGGGAAGGTCTTTGAGCAGGGCAAACGGCTGAGAGATTCATACAAGGCTGCGCCAAGCACAAAGAACGTCAAGATCGAGAAGTGGTGGGAAAGCATGCTGCATGTCTCTTCACGGCAGTGGGTGGATTATTTTGGGAGCTCGCCAGAGACGGCGACTTTGACGGCGCCATGTTGGAGGACCAAGTTGCCATTTACGCCGTTTTCGAGGACGTACTGCGTCGAGAACTGTTCGACTTTGTGGAAACTTGGAACCTTCATCGCATTCGCCTACAAAGAATCGACCCCACGTCGTCCACGGACAACCTTGGATGAACTATCACTACCCGGATCCGTCGAAGGCATGCAATTGGGGCATCCTGATCGACCGCGCTGTTCTACAGCAACTACAGCGGCCGTTAGTGGGTATCGACATCAGCACCTGCTTGGAGCCCGAGACAAAGAATTGGTGCCGTCGTATCCTTACGGAGTTGGGTTATGAAGGCGCTGTCTCTGGGGCTTGCCGAGAAGTCGACAAATTGCGGCCTCTTAAACATTTCTATCTTGCACTTCGAGACAAGATCATTCAGCATATTGAAAGCGGCGAACAGCCTAACCTAGCATACCGTAAAGCGCCAACAGGGGCGTTTCTGAATTTGTGAGCTTTGCCACTTGAGCATTTGACAACCAGACTAAGCGTTTATAGGAAGCACTACACAGGCGAGCAACCCAGGTTTTCATGATGAAATGGGAGACACAGAGCCTGCAGAAGAGCCTCTCGTTGAATTGGATTGTGTGGACGAAGAAGGAAACGATCTAGAAGGGATAAGTGACGATGAAGATGATAACCACAGCGAACTATCCAATGATAACCTAGAGTGATTGGTCCGTTTTACTGTGTCGAACAGCAAAGGTTTCGGGAACTTTCAATCCTTTGAAGCGCGTGGACCGAGCTGGTGGTTGAGTCTCGTCCATACCAAAGACAAGACATTCGGCTTGGTCGCCCGAGCTCTGGTTTATGCACTCTGTTTAGCTAACATTGTTAGCATCTGTCAATTCATCGATGTGATATGATTTCTTACGAACTCGGTGTCGACAGTCTTCCCATCTTCATCTTCGTCGGCGTTGTCTCCATCACGTACCAGACCTCCCATCTCGCCGTGGCCGGCCATTCCGTCAAGCGGTACCTGTTCAAGCGGATCTCTCAGTCCACAAAGTCTTCTACGGCTTCGCGTACGATGATCTCCTCCATGATTTCCTCACGCTCATCATCGTCCATTGAACCCTGGTGGCAGATGCTATAGATGGGGCCCTCGGTTTTGGGCTTGACATCCGCCAACTCCAGTTCCTCAGGATCGGTCCCTCTTTTACAGTATCACTGTTGCTCTCGTCCTCGTGCTTCACCCGCTTCTGACGTTGAGGTGCAGGGCTCATGTCCTCTTCTTGACCCTCCGTTTCTTTCTTCTTTGACTGGCGTTGGGTACTCATCCGGCCTCAGTGGCGTCACTGGTTCTTGCTTGTCGATTACGTCTGTGGATGTAAGGACAAGAAGCACCTTCAATTGTCCTGCTTGGTTGTTGCCGAAATGCCCAGAGGCCAGCATTGCTGACGGGGTCGGGTATTTGTCTGTGTTGGGGACCGTAACGATCTTCTTGCCAGAAAAGCTCGAGGCGTAAGAAATGTTCCAAAGTTCCTTGTTTGTGAGATCGACTGCGGATGGGAGCGGACGTAGATGATCGAACAAGGTCGCGGTGAACGAAGGCCAGGTCAGTAGATCTGTCGAAGAGAACTTGATGACCGTATCCTTGAGCGGCAGCACCGTCTCTGGGACTTCGACTGCTAGCCCATTAAGGTATCTGACTTCCAAGCTCACAAGCAAAAGACTGATATGTACCCACTGATATCCTGTTCGCTGCCTTGTCGGCTTTCTGGTACTGGCTTTCGTACTTTGGATAGCCCGACTGGCTGCTGTGCAACTGTAATAAAGGAGGATCCCCTGACGCCTCAGGGGCTTGATACGTGCTCGCGTGTGCACCGCGCCAGAGATGGACAATTCGTTGGGTAAAATCTGAGCCGGCCGTCCAAAGCCGATGAGCGAAACGGGCTTTGGTTTGTCACGGAATAGTTGGCTTGCTGGGCTGACTGGCCTAACTGGCCGAGGAGGGAGTCATCAACCTCCACTACTTCGTCATGCGGACCCGGAAGGGCCGGAGTTCTGGATCTGGCTCGATGCTCAGACCGGAACGGGTTGGCAAGGCCACATCGACCACAATAATTCGCTCCAAGATATATCGTAGTGAAGAGTTCATGGTGCTTTTTCCGGTCTGGATGCAGTAGACATGCTCTGAAGGGATTTTGGAGGGCTCATCTTGATGCAAGAAAATATGTTGGTTTTACGAAGAGAAGAAATCAAAGAGTCTGCTCTTCCGGCTGAATTGTTGTAAACGAAAGATATTGCCAGCCACGGTGTCAAGTAAACTCGCTAGGCTGAATTAAGCGAGTTCGCTGCGGATCCGCAGCGTAAGCCATCACCGTGCACTGATGATTCAGAGCATATTTCACTTATTCTGGTCTATACTGACTTCATGTGGCAATATCAACCACCTAGCCAGCCCATCATTGCACAGCTGAAGTACATCGCATGAGATTTGCTGGCAACCCATCCCATGCGATCCCGCTGCTAGCCCGCAGTACATGAATTATTGCGTCTCCAAGTACCGCATGACTAAGACTGGTATGATCTAAACCCAAAACGAAATGGCCAAGGGTTTTGCAACAGTGCTCCCTATCGCCCACCATACTCCCCTTCGGTACGCCTTTCTGCCGCCCTGTTTCGAATCGTTTGGCTGCCTCAACGGGGACTGCCGTTGTCGAAAGCCCTTCTGAGCCATACGATCTGGTGCCGCCTGGTGGAGGACTCCCGCAGGGTTTTGATCGGCTGGACAGTCGAATCCGACACCAATCTCCTCATCATGCAATGCTTAGCTAAGCTGACGTAGATTACGATCGCTGGGTTCGGGGGATTCCTCTACATGACTGTGTCGCGGCGGCTCCCTCTGATACAGCGCCCCCCACTACTTTGGCTCTGTCAACAGAGAGGCGCTCGTCCAACCCTTGATCCGTTACCAGAAGCCGAATGCTGCGACCCTTTTGTAAGATGACCGGCGGGCAGCTGCCATTGGTTAAGAAGTCTGCGCAAGTAGTGTTTTCGCAACGCGGGACCCGTGGGCCATCGTTTTTGATGTCGAGGTGCCCGGCCCAGGTAGCGCTCAAAAGCGTAAGTGCAGAGGAAAGCGCAGCATGAGTCATCTACATACGGTCCCAGCTAACTGATGTGAGTCAAACACGATACATCAAGAACAGCATAGACGAGTCCTACTTCGTGAGATCTCTTCTTGAGTTGCATCACTACGCCGCGAAGTTCTGAGACGTATTGATCGACCCTTTTGCTCCATCGAGAAAAGGCAGTTGGCTGCATTCCAAAGGCGTCGAATGTCGCCGTTTTCCAGTTGACAATTGCAAGAATCCAATGATTTCTGTCGTGATCTAACATCTGATCTGCTGCATTGACGTTGATTGGCAGTACGATCCCGTCAAACCCCTTGGCGAACGCGAAAGCGCCCGAGGTTACGAACGGCTCTGTGAACCTCACAAGCAACGGGTCTATTATCTGAAGTGTAGAGGTACAACACACTAGCTGGAGCATGGCAAGAAAAACAACGTCGTCAACATACCGTCCTGGGTAGAATTGATCAAGCCTTTGTCTGAATTGAGCTTGGTCTCGGCACGATAACCAACCGACGTGGGCATGCTCTACTGCTCGATTGATTAATCTCTCGATGCTCTTCGAAGAAGACTTGCGGTTGAGTCTTGGTTCGGTGACGGAGTCGAGATTGCGACCGGAACTGGCGTCTATCATAGACGCGGTTCCCAGGTCGGGGATATACCTGGGGCTATGTTCTGCTGTCAAGTCAACGAAACACACGTTACGGGATGGCGGAATTAATGCGAGAAATCGCCTAGGCATCTCCACGATGTCGTGCGATGGACCGGACAATCCGCGTTTCTCGGCACCCCTCCCTACTTCAAGAGATGGGATCGGGTCGGTTCGGCATTCTCTTCCAGCGGCACAATCATTTCGGGTCAAACTTGCGATGTTCTCTGCGGTCAGTGTCGTATTCAGAGGCACATCGGACGCTCGTTCCCTGCCAGTGACGGTAGAGGAAATAGGCGATAAGCGAACGGACAGAACGTCTGCTTCCGCGGTGCCCGGCTTGCCAATGTCGGGTCCTAAAGGGAACATTGGTCTCGGTTAGAACATATAGATCAGCCTAAGGCTATAAAATCGGCCATGCTCACCGAGGCAACTGAAAAGTTGCTCAATGGAATCGTCAAGAAACTCGACTTCGGCCCTGATTCTGGACAGGGAGCAAAGAATCGCATCATCTAACGGTTGCTGCGAGTGATCTAGCAACGCCTTGACGCGCTTGAGAAGGAGAGGAAGAGTAGTCAGGCTGTCTATCAAGTCATCGCATTCCTTCTTTGACGACATGGCTGTGGCGGCTTCGCAGACCATGAGCATCTCACAGGAAGAGGCACGGATTCTCCGCGTATGGACGAGGGAGGGTCTGATGCTGTACTGGGAGGCACGGAGACAATATATAGAAACGCCGAATCCACATGAAACCCTATGCCAATAATACCCTTACGCCTCGTTTCCTCGTCTGACTTATCCCTCACGGCGCTTATGTCCGTCCAATGACAAAAGCTTCTGCATTCTTGCTAAGCGCCGCCGTCTGATAGGACTAGGTTGATGCCTTGTTGGTCTCCCCTTCCTCAATTAAAGCCAGCTGCTTCGTTTTGCTATATTTCTCCATCAACTGCATGCGCATAAAGCTTTCTTGCTATGTGGCGGCGCAACTCTTTTCGGACTTCTCGAAGTGATAGTACTCGGAAACATGAGCGGTATTCTATTTGAGCATGGCCGATAAGAGCGGGTTTCAAGCAAGGATCAAGGTCCGCTATAACTGTGCGTCGTCTGCTCTCAGTGCGATGGCGAAGCCTCCCTGCATGGTCGAAGAATCCATATACAGCTCGACGTGGCTGAGACGAGTCCTTCATCCACCCCAGTTTTACATGCTTGTAGGTCATCTCGGCAGGTAGTTCCAGTGTGGAGGTTGACGTGGTTGTCTTCTGATGGCTCTTTCGGCGCCCTGACCTAGTTGATGTTCTTTCGTCCCGAGGTCGTCTGCTGTGTCGTCCGCTTTTGCTCTGAGAGGGATCTGCGGTCAGATGAGAGTTCTTCACTGAATCTTTCTTAGTTGAATCCCCCATTCGCGAGGTGCTACTCACCTGTTGTCGACGGAGCATCGGATGGAAGCGAGCTCCACATTCAGATGCTCGTCCTGGGCATTTCGCAACTCTATGTAGTCGTCGTGGGAGAGGTACTGTGACCGGTAGTTGTCGGGGGAGAGAGAGCCAACAGGCGACTCTGCCATGGTAACGGTGGTGAGAATGTTGGTAGAAATGATCATCTGCGACGATTGGGACGGTCTGGTTGTAGGCGCTATGGCATGGTTTTGTTAGGACATACCTTAACAGGCGCTCATGTTGGGAGGAGGTGGGCTATTAAGTACCCATCAGGGAAGTTATGGGGCGGATGTCAGGCTCTCATTGGCTGTCTTCTCCTCAGCTAAGCAGAAGACGACATCACTGACCGCGACCGCCTGGAACCAAGGGTTTTGCTCAAGGCCTGAGCAGCAACATTGCAGACGTTTGTGTGTGGTTTGCGAAGGCCACGATGCATCATTATTGCAATTGCACCCATCCCATCCCTCCCTTTTCTGGTCACAGTCCTTAAACAGCCATCTTTCGCAATACCGGGGCAGTGTCTGCACTGCAGCCGGGAATTACGCTCTGAGGGGACCTTGGTCCGTATCAGGACGCTAACCTTGGGTGACTGCCTGGCAATGATGCAGTGTGATAGTGTAATCTACCTTGTGAGTCGCTGGTCATAACATCATTTCCGTGCCGAACAGAGGGGTCCGAACTTATATTCCTCCAAGGTACACAACAGGCCGCTGGTACATATCTACATAAGCAACTGACAAAAAAGCGCATGCCAGTATGCAGGGACATGAATGATGTTCAGAGCAGCACCAACCGAGATGGCTACTGAAGGTACTCACACCGGATCTGGGACCTGATTCCGTACGAGGTGAGGGCCAAATTGACGCCTACGCCGGAAGGGCGCTTCAACGCGTTGCACTCACTAGCAACGCCACCTCCCTGCGCTCACTACAATTCAATGCTTAGGAACCATGAGCAGTAGCGAGAGCAAAACTTTGAACAAGCAATTCAAAGGATGATTACTATCCCATCGAGTGCTGCAAAGGCGATAGTACATTGGTCTCCAGCTTTTCTCCAAATCTATCCGGAAACGAATTTTCTGATTCGCGGAGATAATGGGAATAAATCAACAATATGGTTGATTCGCTATTCCCCCGCACTTGCATGTATTGTCGCCTTGCAGCACTCGATGGGACAGACAATACCTGAGCGAAGTGGGTGTCGCGCTTGATCCTCAGGTATTCGGCTTTCAGTGGGCTGGCCTTCTTTGTTTGACACCTGGGAGCAGAGTCCCGTTTGGCCATGTAGCCAGCTCATGTGCCAGTGACCCGGCTAAGCCTAGAATCCTGAATCTGAGATGTGCAATGAAGCCCGCAAAGGGGATTGCGGTCCAGTGACGTGAACTGTGATCGCAGTTCCGAACCCGGAGCGTGGATGCTTGGGCACACGATGGCCAGCAAGGCACCAGACTCTTGGGAACATTCCCCCAAACTCTATACGAACGCACCGCCGGGCTCCATCCATGAGCCACTGTAGCAAATTGCAGTTTCGCATCAGCCACTTTAAGCGGTGCGCATTTCGTGATTCATGATGAGGCAGGCCTACGGCAAGGAGTGTTACCTCTCCTCATGTCGCTGTGGTTGGGATAATCAGAGGCTGGTCGTAATGCGAAACACAGACTTCTATTGGCTTCGATCGCGCTCTTCAATTTTACGTTGCATACGGATCATGCTCCAAGGTGTTTGCTCAGATTGCTTCAGTCCATGACTAGTTTGGTGCGTGGCACAGGCCAAACACCAGCAAGGGATAGTGCTGTAACGAGTATATTGCTTCCTCTTTGTAGATGACTCCATGTTTCTGAGCTCGACCCCACACGAGCTGGACCTAGACTTGATCTCACTATGTACTGTCCGCCAAGCTGGATAGTGGGTAATGATGGCTGTTGAAGTCAAATATGGATACCTCGAGTAGCTTTCGATGAAGTGCCCTAACTCGTACTGACGCTGTCCCAACCCTACAATTTGTTTGCAAACAAGCTGCTACAGCCATTGCCAGTGGTTTAGGAAGACCCATCGGACCAGTGTTGGGCTTCTCAAACATTGAGACCATTTACAAAACATGAGGTCAGTCAACGTGAGTAGCTCCCAGAGTCTGGGGCCAGCTATGGATCCTGTCCTTGACCAAGCCAGATGTCGTGATATTTTGGACAGCCAAAACCCGCCCCAAATATTGATTCTGGAGGTGCTTGATTGTGGACTGCCGTTGACGCTGCTGACACTGATTCTGGACGTTGCTGAATGATGAGAATCAGTCAACGAAAGCGATTGGGTGAAGCTTGGTGCAAACAGCGGTTTGCGGCGCCATGGTAGAGTATGGGATGGGCTTCCAGCAATAACAGCAGCGATTGATGGGCGAAGAGTAGAATGGGACTCCACAGCCGGCGAACGGGGTTTGGCCGTTATCCCTGCATGTTGAAATATCTCGTTTCACCTGCAATTGCCATTTCGGACGTTTTGCGTTCGTACAGTCTACACTAGCATTGTGATCAGTAGACCCATCTCGGAGCCGAAAGGGCCGTGAATGTTGTAAAATTAGACTCGCTGGAACAATTCCCCTGTTGCTGAGTCATCACTACACCTACCCAGGGATCCCATACGCTAGCGCGGTACTTTCCAGCAGACTTTACCAAAACTAGTAGCAGCCCTGCAAAGTCACATTACTTATATTTATATATAAAATATATAGAGAATAAGAAATAGATACTTCTAATTACTTAAGATATTTTATAAATAGTAGTATATATATGCGTAGTTGAGGTCGAAGTTAGCTATAAAGTAGTAAGTAGGAAAGTAGTAGAAATAGGTAGAAGCTTCGGTGTTAGGTTTAGAAGTACTGTCTCTAGATTGGCCATAGGATTTAGGTGTGAAGGATAGGATCTGTACTTATTTGGTAAACCCCCTGTCAATTCACCGCGCTAACATTGGGATCCCTGGGTCGGTGTAAAGGCCCTGACGGATGCGCCGGGCTGTATGTACCGTACCGTACGACTTTATCCTGTGTGAACCATGGAGTTGTCTTTGCCGCGGGGTCGCAGAGCCGTATTCTGCTTACTGTAGGGCCTAACCTTTTACGGAGGTGGTGCACAACGTAAGCACCACATGATTTGCGAGGGCATTGATGACGCTATCCCCTCTGCGCTTCTGACAGACTCGACGTGGCAAGACCTTGAGCGACTGACTGCTCACAGAAAGGTTATGATACTTCGAGTCAGCATCTACTTGCCAGCGAGGAATTAGATGTGGACGAGACCCGATCGGTACCTCGTCAGTTTGATTACTTCTCTCAAAATCAAGTACTTTCATCACTAAACAAGTACTGTCCGACCCTGAAGATGGATGTGTTGCTGACGGTCTTCGGTTACGCTGTTCAGACTGGTCGCATCATGTGCAATGCCATCCACTGGTCACGACCACAGCCGGCAAAGTGTTATCAAACCGAACTTTCCAGAACCTGCAATGGACCCGGTCATCATACACGTATGCCTGAAGCCATAATTCAGCAGATAACCGCAGAAGTAATCCTAGGTACGTAGTCTAGTTACGAGCCTCACTTTTTTACAGAGGCACCGCTGGTCTCAATGTATTCTTGCGATGCAACTAAGGAGATGATCCTGATTACAGTATATACACAGTGCTATACTGTCTGGACGCACAGTCTGGCTACGTGGTTGCCAACGGACGAAGTTTGCGACACGATGAGGCGAGCGGGAAAGACAGTGCTCACCGACCACGGAATTTATCGAAGTCAAGGGGAGCAAGATGGAGAATGGACTCGTGCTGGTAAGAACTGGTTTGGACTTTGTCGCCTACATACCGTACAGTACATCACAAACAGTCTTTTACGCTGCAATCCCACGAACGGATCAAGACGACTGTCTGCGTCTCATGCTGGTTTTAGCACGCGAGTTTTAGCACGCTGGTTCTAGCACGCTGGTTCTGGCATGCTGGTTCTGGCACGCTGGTTCTGGCACGCGGGTTTTGGCACACTAGTCCTGGCACACTGGTTCTAGCACGCAGGTTTTGGCCCGCGGGTTGTACAGTATTGTGCACATCTTGCTTTGTCCTTGGAACAGATATTGATTCTCCCGATTTGCCTCACGGAGTACATAGTATTTCCGATTCTTCATACTGTCTACACGCCTCCGCGCATTAGTGGGAGAAAGAAGGTATGTACAGGCGAAACCATCAATGGCTCGTTGCGGGCGTTTGCCATGCGCCAACTCGACCCAACAGTTTGTTTGCAAATCGACAACCCTCATTAGATGTGTGAAGAGGCTCACTACGGCAGTTTTTGCCTTCCTAACCAATGAGAACGTGTGCAGAAAGAGAAGCCTACAGTATATACTCATAAGTGTGCTGCGTTTCGCTGAGAAATCCAGTTCCATGCGATAATCCGTGTGTAAAGCATGATCCGTAGGGTCAATTCTAGATACAAGACGCAACGCGAAGAAGAAAACAGAGAGATCGCGCTGTACGAACGACGCGTTGCTGCACAAAAGGGGCCACAGCTTCGCCATAGGTCACGATACCCTTGACAACACCCTGGCATGCGATCCCGTGATAATCTGTCGTAAACGGGGGAGAAAAACATGTGCCTCGACTGAGTCTGACCATGGCTGAACCAAACGTGCGCTCGAAAGCTGGAAGCATACTCTATCATTCTCCCTGGCTCGCTCCATAGAATTCTTTCTGCCTCACGTCTCTGAGGACGCTTGTCAAGTACGGCAAGTATTTGCTGTGTTTTCTACCTTGCTGCCCCAGAATAAAGAAAGTGGATAAATTGGGGGGGCATGGGCCATGTATATATGTCGACCCGAGCCACATCTTGAGCCACAGTAAAAACCATGTCGATCAGCCAGCACGGGACGAGCGGAATTGGAATGGACAGAGTAGCGCGGAGCTGGCCTACCAAAATAGAACCAGCCAATGTATGCTATCGCCTGTGTGCTAGCATCAACGTGCCAACAAAGAAGGCCAGACAATGGCTGGTAGCGCTTACCTAACATGCTCTCTGTTTGTCAGCATCTGTGTGCCAGTATTCGTCTTCTCAGTAGCAGTCACCTGTTTTCCTGGTGTTGTACCCTTGGACAAGTAGTCACTGAGTTCGCGCATCGTCTTCTGGATTCACCAACGATCTGGGGTACTGTGATATGTATGGCAAATAGATCTGCTCGCATTATGGTGCTGCCAGAACCGCGCCCTCTAACCTCGAAACTCCGTGTCAATTACAGCGCTTGACTGTTGCAATCATCGTCGTTTCGCATGCTGCAGCTGCAGGAGGCCAACTAAGCCCCCGTCGCGAACCCGAAGATAATTGGGCAACATGCCTCAACATTGCGGGCCTAACGCTTTCTACGATCAAGCACGAAGCGATCTACGACGCACTTTGGACTGGAGTTGTCCGCGGCACGCTTGCCACACAAGATGTCCCCTAAATACAGTATCGACTGAATGTGCATCATGCATCTTTCCGCACGTTCTTCTCACAATCATATGGAAAAACCATCTCTCCTGTTCCACCATCATATAACCGTACGGTTCCAGCGATGAATTTTGCCTGCGTTACCTGCCTCCAGACATAGCCTTCATGTAGGACTCGCGATCAGCATGTGGCTGCCAAGTCCCACATGGCTCCTGAATTTGAATGCGACACTTGCGGCCGTTATTGCAACAACCAACGAGCCATCGAACAGCACATGACTGCGCTGAACCACTGGGCGGATTCATCTTCTGACGAAACCGTGATCTACTGCGACTACGACTCTTGCTCTAAGGTGTTAGATGACGAAGATGCACTTAGGGAGCATGAAGTGAATGAACACTTTTACTGCGATACATGCGACCGAACATTCCAAGACTTGAACAGCATCAAGATGGTTCGTTACTAAACCACAGATCACAAAATTGGCCTAACTTGTGTAGCATCGCAACAGCAGAGCGCACCGCGGCAATAAAGCATCCTGCCCTTTTTGCCACAAATCTTACGTGACTGCGGCCGGCGCTTTCAATCACCTAGAGGAGGGAGCATGCGAAAAGCACCATTAACTCGGCTTGGAGTTTTCAAGCGGCTAAACAGCGTGATCCAAATGGCGTGCTCACGAAACGACTGCAAGAGTGGGCTGTGGAGGTCACTTTGGAGGCCACTACGGAATCTTGGGATCCCGTCACCAAGACTTTCAATTGCTCCCTGTGCAGCGGTCGCTTTGCAAGCCTCGAGTCGTTCAATCAACTCCTCAAGTCGCCCAAACACCAGCAGAGCCTCTACCACTGTCCGAAACACGGTTGTCCCAGGGAGTTCAGCACATTAGCAGCCGTCACGGAGCATTTGCAGAGTGAAAGCTGCAATTTCATGGCCTTCGAGGCTGTCCAGGAGATTACGGCACGAATCTTTGATCCTGGACGCATGATCACCCTTTAGACAGGCTTATGTTTGGAGAGAAGACATAGTATCTGGTCAATACCGATTGCGAGACGACACGGAGTGGGACATCGACGTGCTAGAGTATCGGCAAAGATAAGCAGTCTTTGGATGGGGAGCTTCGAGCCATCTGGAAGCGTGTCAAACATGGAAGAGGCTCCGAAAGTGGTTCTGACGAATGGTCCCACTCTTCATTCATGTTTTCCATCAAGTGTTCGAGCTCCGTAAAGGGGCCGATCAGTAGATTTAGATATCGAATAAACCTAACTTCATCCTCTGTATATAACCTTGCACGGGGATGCTATCACAAAACAGAGAATCGTGTGACAGTGTCATGTAATAAGCATGGTTCTGTCATGTCTTGCGAGGGTTTGTCCATGAAGCCTCTTTGAGTTGCAGGTACGTTTTCGTATCGCGGGTCACTGTATGGATCAGCCTTCTCTTCTCTCAACCTCTGGTCGCTAGGCTTTACCGAGCCAGCAGAACCAGATACTGATTGCTTGCGACTGAGAGTTGAGGAGGATTTCTTCCTCGCAAGACGCCCCATGCTCCAGTTCTGCTCATAGTATTGCCGCGACCACGTCCCCTTTCTGGCCCAATATGCTATCGAATCATTCGTCTCTTCTTTGCGATGGCGAGCAGTCTGTCGTGATCTCTTCGAGGGCGCTCCTCCGTGGAAGAGCTGGGGGCATCCGGCTGTTGGCATCGTTTCCGACAACCCTCTGGATGGCGTGTGTGACCCTTGTACGAGGCTTTCGCCGAGACCGGTGCGGCGGTCAGCGTCAGCGCCGGGTTGAAATAAGGCTTCTTCGAGATTGAAGAGGATTCAATCTGTCGTGTCGCGAGATGCGATGGACGCTCGTTTGACGACGGTTCTTCTCGACGCGGTCTTGGAACTGCTTGCCTGCTAATGGTCAGTTGCGCATAGCTTCCTACAGCAAACAGCTGCTACCTTGACGCTGGAACACTGGAGTAGAGCAACCGTCCTTTTCGGCGCACAAATTCGATCGAGTGCAAGCCATCTCAGTGAGGCAGAAGCGGGATGCTTGAGATTTTGATTAAGGCAAAAGTTGGAAAGGTGTCGTGGCAGGTGTGTGGCGGGTATATGATTGGCTCCCAATGCACCCGCCTAACGAAGTCGGTACTAGCGCGGTGGGATGTCTCCACGCAGTCATTTGCGTGCGACTCAAAGCGGCAGCTTGGTGACAGAATTCACCCGAGTCAACACAGACGACAACCAACCATGAGTGCTATGCGTAAGTGATTAAGGCCAACGTGGGATTGTTGAGCTATGCGAGTCGTAGAAACACTTATCGTCAGGAAGGTGATGCCTGGAAATATGCTGGTCGTGGGTCTGGACTGTGGGCGGATCGTCCAATGGAACTTCGAACCGACTGGTCAGCTATCAGACTTCCCTGGCGCACACGATTAGGGATGATGGCTCACTAAGCGGCGACAACGGTATTTTGAATGCACCGGATGCTCGAGATTCTGAGTCGTGAGGAAGGAGACGTTCAAGGACCCTCAATGGATGCATATCAGGCTGGCCTTTTCTGAGACAAACGGCTCGGGAGGAGAATCTTGGACAGCTGCAAGAGCGTGAATTCCAAGAGATATGAGAAATGAGTGTGAATATCACGGTTTTAGAGCAGGTTGAAAGTAGTAAATGAATTACGGCGACCCGCAGGGTCAGATCTAGAAGTAACATGAAATAGAGGAAAGAGAGATCGCGCTAAGCGAGTGGCGCGTCGCCGCAAGGAAAGGGCTTATGGTGAAAGGTAGACTCGGGATACCCTCGACACCATCCTGGGGACGAAAAAGCAATACAGCACCGGAATTTGAAGGTGTGCAAGCATACCTATGACAGAGCACCGCGACCAAAAGTTGTCGTAACGAAGTGCTACCGTTCGTACTAGTATGGTGGTTGTACTAGTATGGCAATTCGTTCCGGTCAAACTTTTGCTCTAGGTATGGCAAAGATCTAGAAGATCTATTGGAAAGGCAGAAGCAGCAGGAAAGAAGAATGATGAGCTAGAAGAGGGGCAAAGGCCAAGATACCGGAACAGGCCGAACGATACTTCTATCGATGGAGCTGGGGCACAGAATTCTGGAGCCTTCATCTGCCCGACGCAGAGCACTGCCCATAACGCACCAATCGGATTGACAGTTCAATCCGACCCGCGAGGCAGATGCCAGCAAGGGTCGCCTCCGATCAATTGTTCGCCGGGTAGCTGGCCCATCCTCAGGACTCTCTGCTTCTCACGAAGAAGTCAATACAGAACATTTGACTTTTGTCATCACCATAATCGTACCATTCTCGTCATATTAATGTGATGCGGATAGCAGCAAATCCAGGCATGCAGCCGAGGACGTTAGCCTGGCGTCAGTCTCGCTACACTTGTCACCAAGCCAAAAATTCCATCACGGAAAGCGGGAGCTCGCGGTGTTTGAAGTGCTTAAGCACTGGGGAAGCACAAGGCTGAACGTAACCTTCATGCAGAAGGACGACAACCATGGCATCCCACCAATTTGTAATCCGTAGGGGTATCACCTGCGGGTGGGGCCGACATGACCTCCGCCCGCAGCATAACTAGGTTGAGCGCGGCGCTAAGTGCGCCAACCAAAGTGTGGCTTGTTACAAGCGATGGGACTCGCGATTCGAGCATAAATTCACTATTAATCGTCCTTGACTTCCCCCGTCACTGTTCATGTCTGCGACACGGCCAATCCAAGCAGAGACGGTATTCGGTTGGCAACTTTTTCCAAGTATGGCGGACCCTTTAAGTATCACCACGTCTGTACTTGCGCTACTCACGACAGCAGCTCAGTCTGTAAAGTTACTTGTCGTGACTGTTAGTCGCTATAAAGGTCGGAATAGAACCCTGTGCCGACTACAAGCAGAGCTCGAGGACTTCTTACGGATCCTTGACGCGCTACACAAGGTCGTCGAAACGGAATCCGCTATGATGGCCCTTCTCAAAGACCCCATTCGTCGATGCAGCCAATTATGTAACGACTTCGAGGAAGCCATGAAGGTGTTCAGCGGGAAATCTAAAGTGGGCTTCCGAGATTGGGCAAAGATGGAGTTCATGCGGGGCGACATCAACGATTTCTTGGACACTTTGTCGGGTTACAAGGAAACAATCTCGATAGGCCTCGGCACAATCACCATGTTGGGTACCCATCTTGTTGATTTCGAGTCCTCTTCTTACAGTGGCTTACATCACGTTAGGCAAACATCTCAAGCTTCTCGGGAAGTCCTCGAGGAATACGACGAGATGATCATGGATACCATGTTTCGCCTTAATGTTCGACTACAGCGCATTGACGAAAAGATGGATGGGCTGACTAGGGGAATTGCAGGCAGCGTAGATGCCTCTGGCACCACCACAGACCTGGAGGATGAGCGGGTTGTGACAGAGCGATGCCTGCGAATATGTGAGGATGCGCAACATTATCTTGAGACCTTGGCGAGCGATGGGGACCTTCTAAAGCAACAATCGCCCCCGACCAATAGTGGAAACGACCAGGTGCGATTCGAAGCACAGCTGATGATATGCCGAACACTCGACGAAAACCGGGATAACTTCTCGGAAACCATCGGTCGGTTGCATGAGCGCCTAGTGTCCTTGCCTCGGAATGGGACAAGTCAAGATGAAAGCGAGAAATCACGGTTGGAGGAGGACCTCAAGGCTTCGAAGAAGTGTCTAGAGGTCTGCAAAGCGGCCTCTGAGACGGTTGTCCAGCAAAGAATTTATCGCGTTGGTGAGTTGATTGCAGACGTCGAAAGCGACCAAGTAGTTATCACCACCTTGGCAGACCTCTTTGATGTCAAGAAGGCATCATCTACGAACGGCTCAGCGCAGTGGATCGGGTCGTTTACGGACGAAACTGCTCGACAGATATCGACAGATCGTTATCGCAGTCGTTTTGGGGCGGTGTCAAACACTGAGATGGTACCACCACTCTGGTTCCGCGGGATTCATGGACGGCCAAAGATCACACTGCACGTCGGACCAATACTGACAGACAACCATCTGCGCGGGATGCGACGGGAAGGAGGCCGACTCCAAACGAAGTCAGGAGGCGTGCTTCTGGAGCCGATGGGAAATGGCCGGCCAACGACGAGGTGTGAATAAGCGTAAGGCGCACCTGTGGATTATGGCCACCGTGGTCAACAATGGCACTGTCATAGGTGACTGTGTCATAGGATTGTTCCTATGAGATTCAGAAGTTGTCGTATGGAACCAAAAGCATACATATGAAAGTGTCCCACATCTAAGACTCTAGTACACAGCGTGACTTATGCGAAGGAGATAGTTATCGCCAGCTCGAAGTAGGAGACCCAGCTTGGGTAAAGCCATGACTCGCGACACCCTCGACACCACCCTGGCACGCGGTCCCGTGACAAAACCGGTGTCCGTTTGGCAAGTATAGATTGAGCATTAAGCACGGACCTTGAGTACTGGATCGACTGAGCACATCACAGGTGGTCTCCTTGACGGAAACCACGCTACATTCGTTCATGGGAGGCCGAAATGGCTTGAATAGATCGCTGATAGCTGGCCTTCATGGTTGATAGCCAACATCATGCGAGCCAGAACTAGCTGACGGTACACGCTTACAGTCAACAGCGTCAGCAACAACTGTCTGCCTCCACTCACGCCCAACATTATAGAAATATCTTCTAGCCGAGCCTCCATCCATCTATCAGTAAGCAGCTTATGGCACCGGCAATTCTTCTACGACATCACTCCCACTGAGCACCAATCTGCTTCAGTGCGTTCAATAATAGCGTCGTTGCATGTCGAGCTTGTATCTCATTTCGGAGTCGCAAAGGCTTACAGAGGGTAGGTTAAAGTATAACGACCTGTCTTTAAACCCTCGAGCAGACCTTTTCGCCGCTCGTGATCCTTTCCTCTCTTGAATTGCTAGTCAACGGGGAACCGTCGGGCGTTTGAAAGCCGCAAGAGAACCACGTCCCTGGTTACCTTTAGCGAAGTCACCATACTAGATGGCATACGACATTCGATGCTCCAGCTTCGAGGATCAAAACTTGCAAAGGCCTCGGTATGCATTCGGTTTGAGTACGTGACGTTCTGCCTATTCATTGCAGGCTTAATTGCGACGGACAACAAGGTAAATAGGGATTGAACAGCGTCTATTGTCAATTGAACTACAGTATACGCCGCATCGATTGTTACTGTAATTGAAAATACTCTCTGCTTCGCCACAGACGCATTTCTATAGCCGCATAGTCCTTCGGTCCCTCAATACTCTACATTATGCTGAGGCACACGGCTTGGGCACGCCATTTGAGTAACCTTACTGGGCGATGTTCGGTTGAATCCATCGCTTGTAACTTAGTTAGGTAAAGTCTTTAAGCAGGGTTTCACAGTTTACGTACCGGCACTTGTGACGTCAGTATAGACCGCAGAGGTAATGCACTCAGACTTCACGAACTTGAAACCGCCGTAGGTTTCGGGCACTCGCCAAGGCGTAAGCGTAGTTACCCGGAACAGCGCAACGGTACTGGTCGCCGCTCTGAAAAATCCTCAACGTTCTTTCCGATAGTGCACTGCTTCTTGAAGTCTGCGGCGGCTGTAGCAGCCATGCCGAGGCAGAAAATAGGTCGAAATTTCATCTTGCTTCTTGGAACGATGAGCGTCATTGCAATAGCTGAGAAACCAGTTTGACTTACATGTGTGCTAGTAACGCAGGCTTCGAGACGTGTAGTGTAGCTGAAGAAAGGGTGTGGTGAATAGCTTACTAGATGTTTGAAAAAGCAGAACATGTTTGGCTCATTTATAAGGTCTCGACCAGAACACTCATCGGAATGGCCGACGGCATCATTTAAAAATTTAATAGATGATAAACCAGAAATCGGAAGGTTCAGAGGTGGAAGGTTTGCGCTACAGAATCCTCTGCACGTCCTACCGTAGGTCATTTGGCTTTGTTTTTGTTTTTTTGGCTTTATTTTAGGACGTGCAGAGGATTCTGTAGCGCAAACCTTCCACCTCTGAACCTTCCGATTTCTGGTTTATCATCTATTAAATTTTTAAATGATGCCGTCGGCCATTCCGATGAGTGTTCTGGGTCGAGACCTTATAAATGAGCCAAACATGTTCTGCTTTTTCAAACATCTAGTAAGCTATTCACCACACCCTTTTCTTCAGCTACACTACACGTCTCGAAGCCTGCGTTACTAGCACACATGTAAGTCAAACTGGTTTCTCAGCTATTGCAATGACGCTCATCGTTCCAAGAAGCAAGATGAAATTCTCGACCTATTTTCTGCCTGCTCTCGGCATGGCTGCTACAGCCGCCGCAGACTTCAAGAAGCAGTGCACTATCGGAAAGAACGTTGAGTGTTGGTACCAGGGATTTTCTCAGAGCGGCGACCAGTACCGTTGCGCTGTTCCGGGTAACTACGCTGTTGCTTACGCCTTTGGCGAGTGCCCGGAAACCTACGGCGGTTTCAAGTTCGTGAAGTCTGAGTGCATTACCTCTGCGGTCTATACTGGACGTCACAAGTGCCGGTACGTAAACTGTGAAACCCTGCTTAAAGACTTTACCTAACTAAGTTACAAGCGATGGATTCAACCCGAACATCGCCCAGTAAGGTTACTCAAATGGCGTGCCCAAGCCGTGTGCCTCAGCATAATGTAGAGTATTGAGGGACCGAAGGACTATGCGGCTATAGAAATGCGTCTGTGGCGAAGCAGAGAGTATTTTCAATTACAGTAACAATCGATGCGGCGTATACTGTAGTTCAATTGACAATAGACGCTGTTCAATCCCTATTTACCTTGTTGTCCGTCGCAATTAAGCCTTGCAATGAATAGGCAGAACGTCACGTACTCAAACCGAATGCATACCGAGGCCTTTTGCAAGTTTTGATCCTCGAAGCTGGAGCATCGAATGTCGTATGCCATCTAGTATGGTGACTTCGCTAAAGGTAACCAGGGACGTGGTTCTCTTGCGGCTTTCAAACGCCCGACGGTTCCCCGTTGACTAGCAATTCAAGAGAGGAAAGGATCAAAAACACGAGCATAAAGGGGCGAAAAGGTCTGCTCGAGGGTTTAAAGACAGGTCGTTATACTTTAACCTACCCCTCTGTAAGCCTTTGCGACTCCGAAATGAGATACAAGCTCGACATGCAACGACGCTATTGACAAGAACGCACTGAAGCAGATTGGTGCTCAGTGGGAGTGATGTCGTAGAAGAATTGCCGGTGCCATAAGCTGCTTACTGATAGATGGGATGGAGGCTCGGCTAGGAAGATATTTCTATAATGTTGGGCGTGAGTGGGAGGCAGACAGTTGTTGCTGACGCTGTTGACTGTAAGCGTGTACCGTCAGCTAGTTCTGGCTCGCATGATGTTGGCTATCAACCATGAAGGCCAGCTATCAGCGATCTATTCAACAAGCCATTTCGGCCTCCCATGAACGAATGTAGCGTGGTTTCCGTCAAGGGACCCCGACCACCTGTGATGTGCTCAGTCGATCCAGTACTCAAGGTCCGTGCTTAATGCTCAATCTATACTTGCCAAACGGACACCGGTTTTGTCACGGGACCGCGTGCCAGGGTGGTGTCGAGGGTGTCGCGAGTCATGGCTTCGCCATGACCCCTTTTCTTGCGGCGACGCGCCGCTCGCACAGCACGATCTCTTTTTCCTCTTCTTCGCGTTACATCTTGTATCTAGATCTGACCCTACGGGTCATCACAATCCATCTACTACTTTGAACTTACGCTCTACAGCCGTGACCCTCACAAATGGTACGGTAGGCATACTGGTATGCCAAAAATATCGGTGTACCGCTGACCCGACACGGGACTTCGTTCCAAGTTGGTGTCGAAGGTATGGACCAAGGACTTTTCCAGCAGCGCCTTGTTTCCTTCATGCTATATATATCCTGTCACCTTGTGCTTCAACTTGATCTACCTACGGAGCCTGGATCTGTTCCCATATGGATTCTGTGCTAATCAAGCCTAGAGACCACCTGCATATGCAAAGACTGCTTCAGCATACCTGTGTACGCAG
Source organism: Colletotrichum australisinense (nom. inval.) (assembly GCA_014706365.1). NCBI lineage: Eukaryota > Fungi > Ascomycota > Sordariomycetes > Glomerellales > Glomerellaceae > Colletotrichum > Colletotrichum australisinense (nom. inval.). Next base: position 5,944,722 of record JABKAN010000003.1, read on the forward strand.
AAACGTGCGTGAGCAAGCCGTTTACGCGGACATGCGCTCAAACAGACCTGCCTCTGCAGAAGTACAGTCAAGCAGACCAGCCTACGCAAGAATACGCTCAAGCGGAACCGCATGCGCAGAAATTTGCGCAAGAGACTTCGCGTACGCAGGAGTCTGCTGAGGCAGGCTCGCTGTCGGGAAGTACGGAAGGGGTTTCGGGTAATAGCGTGATGGGCGCTATGGAAGGACCAGCTCCCTCACTATTTCTGATATGATTCATCAGTGTGTTCAATTTGCAGGAGCACTGTAGAGGCAAGAGCACAGCACTCCAAGAACGTCCTCGTCTACGTCTGTGAAAAACGTATTGGAATGATACAGACCCACAACAGTTTAAAGTGAAAGATGAGGGGAAGCTGATGCCTTTACGATGATATTACCGGTAGCAGTGAGAGGGTCGCAGCATTTCGACGTGTCGTCGGTCCAGTGGCCTTCTTCATCGCGATCTACGATCAGGCACTTTACCTACCCGCCGGACTAGAGGCTGCAGATTTAGCGTATGCGAGCAGTCACTGTCCACAGAAGCTTCGAGAAGGAGCTTGTGGGCCTAAAGTGCCAAAAGTGCTGGGTTAGCTCGTTCATGGCGCGCAGCGCTGCAAACCAACTACTGAGGTAACCAAGCTAAAAATAAACCATGGCTATTCTTGGCTTCTCCTGTCCAGGTGTGGCCCATAGGTTAAGACCTGCACCGACATAGGTCATCTGGTGGAAAACGGCGACAGTAACGGCCATTTTGGGCCCAAGATCCAAAATGCTAACATTGTTGAACATTGTTCACGTTCTGTTCTATAAGTATTTAAGCATAGACTGTCAGGCGATAGTCACTCTCGCGAAAGCAATGCTCCGGAGGCCGAACATGGCATCTCAGAGTCAGCGTCTCGCCAAGAAGCGAGACAGGTCTGGTGAGAACTTTACCAAGGCAACGAAGAGTCTATTAGCACGGTGCGACCGAATAAGGGAGCGATATAAAGCCGACGTTTACATTCAAGTCCGTAGGATGCACAAACACTACACGTATACTTCATCTAATGAGCCGTCCTGGCCTAAGACAAAGGCGGAGATGGTGAGTACTGCCGCAGAGCAATCACCTAATGTTAACATTGTGAAGGACAGGATGTACCCCGTCCCCGTGACAAGAACGCCCCAAGACTTTGCTGGTAAGCGGAATCGCGCATCGGCCGTCCATACCCCACAGAAAACCGCAGCAGAGGAAAAGACGCCTCATATTGCAGTGGGGGGATCGTCACACGCAGATTGTTGTAATGTTCTGGCTCTGAACCATGAAGAAGATGCATATCCGTGTGACAAGCCAGGAGGGCAAGAGACGATGTCTCTAGGAGGGCACAGCGCGTGCTGCACGGAAAACCATTCAGAAGAAGAGACAGCTCAAAAGGGTGGATGTGACAAAACTAGCTAGCTAAATCCAAAGCGTCTCCACAATCAGTTGCCGCCCCCATTCGTAGAAGCCTCCCAAGTGATCAATTCGAGGCCCTGCCGGGGTTCCAGGAACGCTGCTGAATCCCCAGAGACATCACACTTGGCAATGGGCCCATGCTATCCCGACAGCAGGGAGTCAGACGGCCCTCATCACCTGTTTCCAGAGGTGGGAGACAAAGGCGCCAGTCCTGACAACGATAGCCAATATGGAGCCAGGGTAGACCGCTTTGGATTGCGCGTTTGGTTCGCCCGAGCAAGCCCATTCTGGCACGCTGGCATCGGTATCTGCTGCGCTTGGAGCCGATTCCGATGCTAGTTGGAAGCGCCTTGTAGCACAGACATAAGCCGTAGACACCCGTTGTTGCTTGCTAAGATCAAATTCAACAGCAGAAAGTGGCTGTAAGTAGGTAGTCTCAAGTAGCTTTTTGCGAGACCCTTGTACTATCCTTAGAGCTAGGCCTAACACGACATGCTGAATGCCCCAACAAGGTAAATTCCTTTGGTTCCTAGCGCATGGGTTCCGATGGGCAAAGTGCACATTATCAACTGGCTGCGACCCGAATCGATTACTCCAGAAATGGCTTTTGCTTGGAATGGACGAACCAGGAGGCGTCGCCATTGAACCATGAACCACATGCCCGAGATGGATCTCTTAACCTATCGTTAGCCGCACGGGGACGATGCTCCATCCAGTTTCCACCATCACTATCTGGAGAGATTTGTGGACGTGTCCTAATCGGATTACATCTGAGTCTCACACAAAGTCAACGACGATATTGGCCTCCGCTTGTATCAAAGCCTCCCTAGGTACTTCTGGCCATCCAGACGGGAATCGCGTAAAGAGGACGCTCAAAGTGCTTATGCTGCGTAGCTGTAATCAAGGACAGCCGCAATAACTTGAGTGCTTGCAGGAAGTGGCGTCCAGAAACAACGGGCTTTTGATGGGGGATCGAGCAATGCGTTCAGGCAAACGGCAAAGCATCTCACAACGCACGAATCAGCGCCTAAGCTTACGTTCCTCGAGCCTGATTACCGGGTCCTCCCTTACAACTCACGAGCTAACGCAGTCATAATCAGCTAATAGGAAGATCAATTAGCGCTTCTAGTTCACCCTGGGAGCACTGTATCCCTGCCTAACATGGACTCGGCAAGATTATGATTATCTCTGATGGCAGGAAAGGAGTTACAGTAGCACAAAGCAATACATTGAATGTTTCTCGCTTGGCTGGCTCACTTCCTGACTGCTGCATCAATCGAGGACAGTCGGTGGATGTGATCTACAAGTGCCGCTGCACAGTGAACACCGTTTTGAGACGAAGTGCTGATGAACCCTACTGTAGCAGCAGCAGGTGGGATATGGGTTCCTCCATACAGGTCTGGCCACTCTCGTAGGGAACCTGCTTCAACAGACTCCCGCGTGTGCGGCTTTGCTTGCGCAGATTGCTGCCTAAGGGGTTGTGCGCTTAAGCACATTCCTGCGCAAGCGACTCTGCTTGAGCGTGTTTATGCGTGGGCGGCTCTGCTTGAGCGATATCCTGCGCAAGCCGCTTTACTTGGGCGGCATTTCTGCGTGAGCAGGCATGCCGAGGCAGTCTTCTGCGTACGCAGCTAATCTACTGACAAATTTCATCAGGGTCATGCCTGCCCGAGTTGAGGCAGCTAACAGCGCAAGCTCCCTACTCGACCCAAATTTGGGGCAGAAGCTCATTGCGATGAAGGGTAGCGAGCACTAACGGAACCGTCGGGAAAGCGACCCGACGCAGATTGTCTAGTTTCGGGGCCGCAATAGGGTGTGGAAAGGTGCTCCACGATCTCCTCAGAATGGGACAAGGACCCACCGCGGGGTTGCAGTAACCATGTCAGCTACAAGGTCCATCATTGCTGGAAACTCGCGGTCGAATTGGGTATGTGCGAGGTCCGTTTTCACGCCCGTTTTCACACCCGTGAACGCACTGGCGGAGGTCCATGTTCACGTCGTGGTATCTGGTTGATCTGGAGATGCTATCTAGGCGCTGATGTGAATGCTTTGCGTCGCTCTACGAACTAATCATGGGCCGACTCGCTCTTGACTCTTCTCAATCGCGAGGAAACAGTTTGCGCCGGCACGTTACCTGTGGCCCTGGTCTGTCCGGGGTATGCCGAACCATAACCGATGTAACGAATCACAGCACTCGCAGCTCTAGGCTCCTGAAGCCTTGCAGAGGCTGCCAGGCTTGCACTGGGTTTTGGCTACAGACGTAGGCTGCACAGGCCATTTTCCTGTGATCCGAGCGGCTCGTTGACCACCATTACAAGGCGGCCGCCGTTGCCAAGGTCGAAACTTTTGAGCCTGGCCTTGGCTAGTTTTCCAAGTATTGATAAACGGGCGCTTCTACCTAGACTGGCGAGCATAGCGCAAACAACAGTCTTGCCAAGAAATAGACAAGGGTTGGGGTGCAGCAACGGCGAAAGCTGCCGACTGATGCGGCCCACGGCAGCGCACTCCTCTCCAACAACAGCGGGCGGGAATCGAGGCGACGTACGCTCCTTCCGGAGGCGATAGCGTTGCTGACTATGATCAGCTCGCCTGTGCGTGGACGTGTTTGACCTTATCCCTGAGAAGCAGCGTGTGAGAGTTGACGACAGGATGATTTATTTGGCTTGCACAATGTGGGCCGAGATGCTTGGGTAGCCACAACCCAGTCCGCGCAGGAGGGCATCGGAGCCGGCGCAATGCCCTCACCTTGCGTTGATCCCTCCGGTCCTCTTTTGTGAACCCATTTTGAACCATACATTCCCGGACGACGGGAATGCGCTCGAGGGACACGGTTGTGGTCCCTTAAGTAAGGGCATTTGGCTGTGGCTCACGGTTTGAATGGCCATCATAAAGAACGTCACGTATCTGACGCTAAACCTATGGCATTGGCTCGCGTCTGGACACTCTGGTTCGCATCTCGTACCGAAGGTCAGCTTTCGATGAATCGTCACACGGCAGCCATTGCGCGATGTTGAAAGCCATCTAAATGTTGATTTCATGGTATCGTTCTTGTCGCCGACTGATGCGGTCACCATACACGCCCCCAGCCGCCAAGGCTAAATAGCAATCATTTGAAAGCAAGGTCGAGCTGGTCGGCATCCTGTACTATTACCGGAAATTCCCTTCCCGATGGAAATACAGAAGAAGATCAAAGGGAAGTGAGCCTAGGCTTTTGATGGTTTTCTTGGCTTCATCATCATCTAACAGATCCTCATGCACGGCGAATGCCTCGAGAACAACGCCCCGAAAACCCCGATCAGTATCGACGGTGGAGGTGTAGGCCTCGGTAGCAGCATGTAAAAAATCGTTCGGCTCCCAAGCCTGTGAAGCAGCAGCCTTGAATTTGCCTACAGCGAGGTCCTTGAGGCCATCAACGGCATATTTTTCTGCGATTGTATACACCTTGGCGTGTAGAAGGAGACAAGTGATGCTTTCAGCCTCGCTTGACTCTAGCTCTGGCGATTGTAGAAGGCTGTCTGCGTAAAGCGATTGTCGGTAGTCCAGGAGGTAAAAATATTGCATCACCATATCGACGACGCATGGTTCGTCGTCTGGAAGGTGGATCGAGCCATCGGAAGATTCCTGTATCGCCACCTACATGAGCACCAAAGACTTTGCGCGCGAGGAAAGACATGCGTACTTTGCAAGGACTACGACATGCGGCAGCCAGGAAGTCAGACCGTGGTCAAACAATAGCGCGGTGGACGGAGTAGGCTTTGGCAACAGAGGATTTCGTCAAATCTGAGTAGATCCCGGTTGTGTAGAGCCTGGGCTACTGTGAGCGTAAGGCTAGGCAAAATGATGAGTAGAAAGCGAGCGTCACCTCTCAAGAGATTCAAAGAGGTCTTTCTGGGGTCGGCCGATGGAAGCCATCGCGGTTTGGGCCGGAACGGTCGCGGAGGGTAGAGCAGAGGCGGGCGGGGGTGATGTGGGCTCTTCGTCCAGGAAGAGCTCCGGGAAAGCTTCGCAAGCGTAGAGGAATGCTCGAATATCCTATCCTTCTGCAGTGATTGTAATATGGTAATCAAGCGTTCGGTAGAAAAGCCAGGGACCCGAAGACCGCGTTCGCGGACGACAGACGCAATAGCCTTCCGCTGGCGTAGCCGACCGTGTTTAAGCCCAGAGAAGATAGCTTTGCAATCGGAATCGCGGTAGACACTAATTCTTTCGGATCGGGAGGGCTCTGCATACACACTGCGATCCTTACGTGGCATGTTTGTCGTAAGGACCTTCGAATAACGCAAGGTCGTTGCACAAGTGACAGGCCATGGTACTGATCAGATCTCGGTATGGACGACACTACTGGTAGACTGTCTCCCATGCGATTGGGATGCACGTATGGGGCGGTGAGTCGAGGCAGTATCAAGAGGTCTTCGGCGGGGTAGAGGCTTTTGGGAGTGAGCACAGTCTCGTATTTCTTTTTTTGCGATTAATCCAGGCATGAAATGTTATCTTCCCAGTTGTATCACCCTGCATCTCAAGAAATTATTTGTACAGAGGGACATGACAATTGCCCTGCCAGACTTCGCCACGTTGGTAACATTCGTCACGAGCTTCCTTTGATTCTCCTCGAATCTCGCACATCATGTACCTGCCCCTCGGTGTAGCGGCTCGGATCATATGCAACCCCACCTCCGACTACGCCGAGAACGTCGTCTCTTTGGCGGCTGATGGCCTATCCATCAGTCCGATGTTGAGGGGGCCGGCATATGAAGGAAGCCTAGGTTTATGGCTGAAGCAGTACTGGGGCGCCTTGAGGGCTTGGCTGTCCCAGCCACGTAAGTGGCCGCTGCTCAGTTCCATCAGGAAGGCAAGCTTTGCTGGCTCCGCTTACAGAACTCTCCAGAGATCATGGTGTTAGTAACGACATGGGCGATTGTTTTCACTGTCGTGAGCATTGCTATACTTGGCCTCGGATTTGGCCCAGCCGAAGTGGGCGCCGGTGAGTCGCTACGTCGACCCCTGCTGTTGACGTTCTTGGCCATCTCCAAGATAGCTAACTGCGTGGCGCAAGGAACTCTCGCTGCCGTTTTCCCGTCTTCTATGTACGGAGCTTTCACCCCTGCGGGAGGCCTATTCGCGACGCTGACCAGCATGGCCATGTTGGGAACATTGATGCCATGGGCTGCTGTCGTTTCTGGGGTTCTCGCAACATTGGCTGCAGGTATAGTGTGGGGGTATGGCGTAGGAGGTGGATAATGCGCACACGAAGTGGATTCCCTGTCTGGCAGAACCAAATGAGGCTGCGATAGAGATGTACGATTGTGCAGTGGTCTATGTTCAAAAAGCACGTTCTACCAATTCAGGCCAGGCATTTCCAAGCCTGTAGAAATCCCCCGTGAACTGATCTGGGCCCGTTTCATTTGATCCGCATTTGGGTTCATTCACTGAGCAGTACTGAGGACGCAAGATCCAGAAGTTGCTACAACCACGTGCTCGTAGACCGTTTTGACGATTTGGGCCAACCCCTCTGGAATACACCCCGAGTGGGTGCGAAGATGCGGCCGCCTAAGCCTCTCTGATATGATTGGGACGCCTTTCGGTCTTTTCTGGTATCTTGTCTCCTGGTCCTTGCCCCATTTCTCGTACCCACTTCCCCCTCCTGCCTTCTCTTGTCTCGTTCGGTCTACCCCTACACGGCTAGAATCGAGGTACATGGCGGAAGTACCTCGATTGTAGAATGCTTAGAAATTGAGAATTGAGAAAACAGGAGCCCACCTCGATTCCAGAATTACGATAATTCCAGAAAGAAAGTACGCCATGGGTGTGCTGCGGTTCCGGAATGCCCGTGAATACAGAAAGGTATTCCAGAACGATGGAATATCCCTGAAGTACTGAGATTCTAGAACAAACGAGTCCTACTTCGTGAGATCTCTTCTCGAGTTGCATCACTGCGCCGCGAAGTTCTGAGACGTATCCATCGACCCTTTTGCTCCATCGAGAAAAGGCAGTTGACTGCATTCCATAGGCGTCGAATGTCTCCGTTTTCCAGTTGACAATTGCAAGAATCCAATGATTTCTGCCGTGATCCGACATCTGATCTGCTGCATTGACGTTGATTGGCAGTACGATCCCGTCAAAACCCTTGGCGAACGCGAAAGCGCCCGAGGTTAAGAACGGCTCTGTGAACCTCACGAGCAATGAGCCTATGATCTGAAGTGTAAAGGTACAACACACTGATTGAAGCATGGCAAGGAAAACAACGTCGTCAACATACCGTCCTGGACAAAATTGACCAAGCTGTCTGAATTGAGCTTGGTCTCGGCACGATAACCAACCGACGTGGGCATGCTCGACTGCTCGATTGATCAATCTCTCGATGCAGGCTTACGGTTGGGTCTCGGCTCGGTGACGGAGTCGGGATTGCGATCGGAACTGACGTCTACCATAGACGCGGTATCCAGGTTGGGGCCATACCTGGAGCTATGTCCTTTTGTTAAATCAACGAAACACACGTTACGGGTTGGCCGAGTCATTGCGAGGAATCGCGTAGGCATGTCCACGATGACATGCGATGGACCGGGCAGTCCGCCTTTCTCGACACTCCTTCGTGCTTCAAAAGATGGGATCAGGTCGGCTCGCTGTTCACTTCCAGCGGCACGATCATTTCGGATCAGACTTGCGATGTTCTCTGCGGTCAGTGTCGAGTTCAGAGGCACATCGGACGCTTCTTCCCTGCCAGTGACGGTAGAGGAAATAGGCGACAAGCGAACGGACAGAACGTCTGCTTCCGTGTGCCTGGCTTGCCAGTGTCGGGTCCTAAAGGGAATGTTGGTGCCGATTAGGACATATAGATCGGCCTAAAGCTTCAAAGTCGGCCATGCTCACCGAGGCGACTGAGATGTTGCTCGATGGTTCCGTCAAGAAACTCAACTTCGGCCCTGACTCTGGATAGGGAGCAGAAGATCGCATCATCTACCGGTTGCTGCGAGTGACCTAGCAACGCCTTGACGCGCTTGAGAAGGAGAAGAAGAGTAGTCAGGCTGTCTATCAAGTCATCGCATTCCTGTTTTGACGACATGGCTGTGGCGGCTTCGCCGACTATGAGCATCTCTCACAGGAACAGGGACGAGTTCTCCGTTTATGGATGAGGGAGGGTCTGATGCTATACCATGAGGCACCGAGACAATTTATAGAAATGCCGAATCCAGATGAAACCCAATGCCAATAATAGCCTTACGCCTCGTTTTCTCGTCTGACTTATCCCTCACGGCGCTTATATCCGTCCAATGACAGAACGTTCTGCGTGCTGGCTAAGCGCCGCCGTCTGATAGGACTGGGTTGATGCCTTGTTGGTCTCCCTTTCCTCAAGTAAATTCAGCTGCTTCGTTCTGCTATATTTCTCCATCGACTGCATGCGCATAAAGCTTTCTTGCTATGTGGCGGCGCAACCCTTTTCGGACTTCTCGAAGTGATAATCCTCGGAGGCATGGGTGGTATTCTATCTGATGATGACTGGTGCGAGCGGGTTTCAAGCAAGGATCAAGATCCGCTATACTTGTGCGTCGTCTGCTCTCAATGCGATGGCGAAGCCTCCCTGCATGGTCAAAGAATCCATACACAGCTCGACGTGGTTGAGACGAGTCCTTCATCACCCCCAATTTGACATGCTTGTAGGTCATCTCGGCAGGTATATTCGGCATAGGGGTCGGACTGGTTGTCTTGTGATGGCTCTTTCGGAATCCTGACCGAGTTGATGATATTTCGTCTCGAGGTCGTCTGGTGTTTCGTCCGGGTTTGCTTTTAAAAGTATCGAGGATCTGAGTAGAGTCCCTCGCTGGAGCCTTGTTAGTCAAATCGCCGACTTGCGAGGCGCTTCTCACCTTTGTAGGACCCGAGGTAGATCAAATCGTCGTCGGTTCGTCCCTCATTGAGCTGATACTCAAGCATGGACAGAGGCGCCGTATTCGGCTCGACTACTGTTGAAATCGTCATTTCAGCTATCGAGAGGGCTCGAACACCACGGTTAGTGAAATCGGATGTTCAATGGCGGGCTGAGTAGCGTCATCTTGTTAAGCCTGAGGTGAACATTCGTTCTTGCTAGACATGTAGGCACGTGATGGATAGTAAGATTCCTGAGGCAAACATTTGCTAGACTGGCTGGCGTATGAGTTGAGACAGGGCTATGCAGACCTAGTCTGACTTAATGAACAGACGGATGCGTCTCCGAGTGCATCCTCCAAAGGGCATCCCCCAAGGCCGTATTCCAGACTATGATGCCTGAAACAAAGCATGCAAAACCTTGCTCAAATAGCCCCTGTCAGGGCAGGATCGGAGCGTCACAAACATCACTTAAGAATAGTTCGGTATCAAGCCTACCCTGACTCTTAGGTGACAGAGCAGGCAAAGCCATCACGCTTCAGACGAGAATCAAGCCATCTCGGTTGATCGACGAGGCATTACCGACCCACCACTACTCGGCGGTGATCCAATACTCCCCGAACCAGTGAATGCTCTGTCCTTCTCTGTAGCCAGCCAGTCAAGCGAACGACAGATCGCGCTACTGAGCTTACCAACATGGGGCTAGGGCACAAGTGTGGCAGTCAAGCAGAGACGAAGTCAAGGCTTCACTTCCTTCGTTTGCTGACGACGAAGAACCTACGACGGCAACGCCAAAAGATGCTTCAGAAAGCCTTGGTCATGTCGACTCATTTCCTCCCTATTGTTCCACGAATTCTACAACAGACTGGTTAAACAAGTATTGTCCCTCCCCGCTCATCCGCTACTTTCCAGTATATAGTCATGTCGCGTCAGGGCACGTGTACTTGGCATGCCAGACAAAAATAAGGTTCAGGACTTGGTGCTAGATCAGGACGCGGACCGATGATAATAATGGGATTGTGAACTAAGGGGGGCCAAGACCTCTAGCTGATTGTCTCACCGAAGACCAAAGTGTCCATCATGGTCTGTTCGGCTCGTAACAAAACTTTCAGGAACTGGCACACAAGGTGGTTAAGGAAGCCCCCTATCCAGCCACAACCACAAGGTCGGACCTAGACGCTAGACACCAAAGCGGCGCGGCATATGGATACGTCCATTCAGGTCTGTTTTTTTCTCCCCATTATAACAAAGCCGGGTTGAAGCCTGAGACTTGTGCGAAGTACTGGGAGATGTACTGCACGTGTGCGAATGAAAGGTACTCCCCACCCGCTGTGCGCACTTGGAGTAATCTTTCGGTGCATCGCCCGGCTCCGGTTCCCCAGATTGGCGAGCCAAGCTAGTCTACACAGTACTTCGTTGGTCTTATTCCTTAGTGTCAAGGGTTTGTGGGGGAGGCAACTGGGCCAAAGCTCCCATGAACTGAATACTCTTCTGGTCTGTAGGGACTGCTCACAGAAGCCACCATGCTCCGGTCCTTAACCATCATAGTCCCGCTCATCTCTCATCCGTCTTGCCTGCTTTTGATCTAAGAGCTAATCCCGAAAGTCTCCAAGCAAGAGGAAGTAGACGTAAAGCTCGTCCTAAGCCGTTCATCTCATTGGGCCTATCTTAGCACCGATCCAGCCTCCACGAATACGAAACTCTTCGTCGACCTAAGTAATAGCAGAGCGATCGCCCTAGCTTGACTCGAACTGAGCAATATAATCTCCTTATGTTTCCTTTCTTCTTGCGACTCAAGATCAAAGCTGTGTCTCGATTCGATTGCGTCTAAGTAGCACCACAAACCGTCAACGTCCAACAGCTCTCCCACCAACGGCATCAACACCGCTTAGAAATTTGAGGACACAAACTTCGCTGTGATAGTATCTTTCCTCCATTGACAGACTGCGACCGCAGCTCAATGGCCGGCATGTCGGCGAGTGGTGTGAGAGACAGCTCAGGCCGCAAGGACACCATACGCAGCAATCTCCGCCAGCAATTGCCGTCACTCTGTAGTCTGTTCGGACCGTTATCCTCTCTCAGTCCGCTGCACTCTCCCGAGTCTGGATGGCCTCTCTCGCATCCGGTAACACATTCAAAGCATCTTCCACAAATGCGGCAGGCCAATGGCGATTTTTCATATGCCTTATTACATATTCCTCCTCACAATGGTTCCCCGACCTTGTCCCGGCCAAGAACCCCGTATGATGCGAGGTATGACCATGAGATACTGGCATTACACTGGCCGTCTCACTCCTTATCCGGTCATGGATCACCACGATACCGCGAGTCGAAGCAGGCTTGCCTCCTGGAACCCCGGGCTGACGCCGGCCTAGATACCAACTCATCGATTCATCATGGCGCAGGCAAGAAGCATGAATACGCATCAAATGTTATGGAGAACCAAAGTTCGCATCAGGCTTTGCGCGGTAGATTCGCCCATCAATCTCCCACCAGCAACAGAGACTCCTGTTCAAATTCTCCTTCAAATTCTTCTTATGGACCTGACCTTCTTCAAACAACGCCATCATCCAGGACTTCGACATCCAGAGGGCAAGGTGCCCTTTCTAAAGAGGGTTTCGGACCCAGAATATGGACCAGAAGCCACTTCCTTCCCAGATTCGTGCGCGCTGCCGACTTGCCTGATGAAGGCATGTGTTACATCTACGACGATGACAGTCATTGCAAGATGGCCATTAACGGCGAGGCTGTCAATCCCTACTGGGGTGTGACCAAGGCAGGAAAGCCGAGAAGGAGACTTGCAATTGCGTGTACTACTTGCAGGAGGAAGAAGATCAAGTGCAACCCGGATTATCCTCGCTGTGTTCAGTGCGAGAAATTTGGCAGAATCTGCAAGTTCACGAACGCGTCAGTAGTGCCGTCCACCCCCAATTATTGCCCTCCTTCCCAGGCCCTCTTACTTTGCTAACAGGGACGTCCGAAGTAGACCGCGAGGTGGTCTCCACAGATCACCTTCAGCACCAATCGCCGAGCCAGAGTACTTAAGACGCACAGGAGATCAGGCTAGCTAGAATGACCTACTATCCCCCTCCCTCCCCAGGGAGCAGTTCATGCAAGGCAAGCCAAGGTTCACTGATTGTCCCAGGCCATACGTTCAATAAAGGATGGCGATAGGGATACTACCCAATTTCTGCAGAGCGCTTTGCTGAGTGACGATAACTAGCGCGACTGACTTCCCCTAGAGCTAGACTCCTACTGAAGGGTAGCGATCGGCGAGGATATGTCGGGTATTTAAGCTATCGTGTATGGCCAATACAGCCAGAGGAATTGGCGCTGTCACAGAACAGAGGCCGCGATGATTAGCCTACGTCTTAAGAACGAAGTATGCAAGTTCGGGGTTTAGCATGGGTTGTCAGCGTACTTATTGAACTTGTGAACTACCATGCTGTCGCTTCCTTCCATGATGTGCCCCTCCACCATGTCCCGTCAGTAGTTGTTGTATTCCTCGGTCGAGCGCATCAGCTGGGGCCAACACTTGCGTCGACATAGCGGGCGAGAGCCAGGGCAGCGGTTCCCGGGCGGGTCGACTGCGAGGGAAGCCCAGGCTCTACTCCCGGTGGATCGCTGTGCAACGTCCCTTGACAAAAGATGGCCAAGGCATTAACGAATCAGAGTGCCCGTGCTGGGCGCCGGTCGCATCCACTGCCTACAGCTCCCTGGACCCGAGTGTGACTTTCAGAACCAGGTGCACACTGCTTTCGTCGTAAGCCGTACCTAGACCGCGAGAAATCTGGATCTTGGAATTTGATGGTATGAGTTCGGCTTCCGTGATACAAGTCTCTGGTTCTGTCAGAACGATACACAGATGCATCGCAGGTCTCGGCTTACCGGGAAGTATGTCTTTGATGACATTGCAGAAGTATATCATGGCTTCCGCACCGCTTGCGTGTAAGCAGATAGGTCTCACAGGCTCCGGATGGCCTTGCAAGCTGGCAAGGTCCGTTGGGAGAGGTGTCAATTTTGACTCATGCAATTGGTCATCGTTCGAGCTGACTAGCATGATCGTCCTTGCCTCTCGCTCGATTGACATGATAGCGAACGGGTACGCAGCTTTACGGATACCGGCCAAGAGCGCTTCGAGCAGGGCTGCGGCGCGTGAAAGTGACTTGCGAGCTTGCATGACTTTGCACTCTGTTCTGTGCCGATTCCAGTCAGATCGTTGGCAGGCGCGACCGCAATAGAACATGCGTATGGCGGGTCCGTCATTGTAGGCCGGCGCCCCACAACAACCCGCACAACGACTTGCTCCTGGGTTTCGGCAGACGCTGCATAAGCTGTCTCTGCCATCGGAATTAGCGTCTTCAGCCATCGTGTTCAGATTGCGAGCATTAATTTTGATCTGTCACGGTAAAGGGGGAGATGATGTATGAAGTAACTGAGTCGAGTGCCTCGGGAGAGAGCGGGGGAGACTGTTGCCTGAGGTCTTACACAAATACGCTTAGCGCATCACGTGTAAACAAGGCTAACTTGTGACAATCTGTGCTGACTGGGTAGCCGTGCTTCTAAGTTACTCCGCCCTATTCTACTTACTATTGTGAAGCTTCAACGTCAACATGCAACTGCCAAATGCATCTGCCAAATGCATCTCTCAAACGCATCCCCCAAAGCACATCTCTCAAATGCATCTCCCAAATACATGATCCCCCAAATGCATCTCTCAAATGCATCCCCTAAAGCCACATCCCAGACTATCATGCCCAAGTCCATCACCGGAAGCGTGCAAAGCCTTGCTCAAAGAGCGGGTCGAGCCCTGGCCTTATTCGGATAGACCCGCCTTCGGCTTCCTGACGACGAAGAGAGGGCATTGGCGGATTTGTGCCTACGCATGTCTGCGCATGCAGATTACTTTACAAGCTGACGTGCCTACTGCGTAGACGGAATCGAGCTCAGGCAGTTGTGTATTTGCACAGTATCGCACAAGCAGACTTGCACAGGCAGGACAGGGCTTACGTTGACGTGCGTACACGGAATCGTGCCTACAAGTAAGCAAACGTGAATTGGCACAATTTGCACAAGCAAACTTGAGGTGTCGCAGACAAAATCAAGTTTAGGGTTTTGCGTGACATCGTTGCACTTGCGACCGAGAACCTCTCCGCTTACGGTGCAAGCGACCTGGATTGTCTAATTGAGATCACGAAAAGAGATAAAGCTTTCGCCGTTCATCGGTGATTTCATGGTCTGACCACCCATGACATTGCAAACGGTCAAAATCTCTATAGAGGGGCACTTGCCACGCTCGCCACCACCAAGCTATTCCGGCTTGTCCATTGCAAAGAGGCTCTCATTCCCCATCTAGCGGGACCACTGACCTGTCTCAACTCAAAATCATTACGCCGCGATACACGACAGGAACACAACGTACATATTCAACCCGTACTGTCGATTTATTGAGCTTGATGGAAAAGACAATCAGACAGAATAAGTATTAGATAGCAATGAACACCTTCATGTACCATTTGTATGCTAACGCACCTCACAAAGATTTGATCGTTCATCGGTCAGTTGGCGTCTCACTTGGATTTGAGGTCGTTTCGTTTCCCGAAGCGAGCTTGGCCTAAGAGCTCGAATGTCATCCATTCCCGCAGTCTGACATCGATCCTGTTCCGGCGACCACCAAGCACGACGAAGAACCGGGCAATTCGAGCGAACCACTGCCAAATATCCAGACGCTCCCCTCACAGCATCAGCATCAGCATCAGCGTCAGCTGAAAAGGCGAGGTCTCAGCGCTGGAATTAGCCCAACTGTGCAGACAATGGTGCATCGCTTTGGAAAATTCCACACGGCAGTAACACGCGAGCTATGAACACATACCATTGCTTGTTTGCTCTACTATTGCAGCAGTATGTTTGTTCATTGTGAATCTTCTAAGCAGTGACCATCATCACAGATGTATCGGCAATCCCTCGCATCAATGTGACGGTCGATTTGGCAATCCGCTCGCCAATCCGCCATTAATAGAGATGCATTACCTCGTCTGGCGTGACAGAAGGAAGTGACATCTGACTGACACAAAGTGTGAGGAAGCCGGCGATGAGCATCACCGGTCAAGAGTGCGTGTTTGATAGGCAAGCAGCAGTACTAACCGTACGACCTGTCGACAAATTCGTGCTCTTTCAAGTTTCTCTGATGTCAGCATCAAGCAATGCGATATCTCTGCCGCCACAGTGATGTCAGTATTCGGCGACCATCGCTGAACTACGCAGCCGCGCAGACCTTTCGGTGATACTTGTCCTTTCTGGGCTGCCCTCCCATGATACCCGAAACATAACTTTAGTATGCTTGCGTTTGCCCTTCATTGCTAGGACAATCCAGTGCGAGTGGATTGCCAGAATGTGCCACTTGTCAGGCTGATGTTCTCCCAAGCACGCACGATGCTCGACACTCGATGTATACGCCAACCATTCGTCAGGAGCGTTAATCTGGACTTCTCGTTCCGGCTGCCACCACTTCGCATGGTTTGGCCACCACTTTGCATGGTTTGGCCGATGAACGCAGAGCTCTGTTCGTGACCGATCGCGTCGTGACACTCTGTGTCCTATCATTTGAAAAACATCGATAAGCTGGTGGTCGGCAGACACGGCCGCGTGGCGCATGGGAGTATCTGCATGTTTGAACTGGAACGTATCGCCCGAGCTCTGGTTCCCAAAAGAAGGGGAAGAGGAATACTCGGCTGCTTTTGTCTCGTTCGTGGCCGTGACGTTAGGGACCCAGACAAGCTCGGCTCGTTCCTGCAGGCTTGCGAAAGTTGAAAAGTCAGGTCACCACCGAACCAAGCAGCATGGGGAGCGACTTACGACGTGAGAGTCTTCAATCTATTTCTGACCGCCTGACGCAGCAGCCCGATGCTTTTTCGACTTCTTGTCGACAAGTGTTTGGGCGGCGGCGCGGGTCTCTGATGCAATCCCGGAAGGCGATGCATTATTGTTTTCTGGAAAGCGAAGGAGCTGCGCCAGGGGAGCGTACCGAGACAACCGAAAGCGTTGGGGGAGGCTGAAGATAAAAGAACCCTGGAATCGCCTCGCCTGTTGACCCATGCGTTTACCCAGTCTACTGCGTGTGGAGGGGTCCGCATGCCGGCTTGGTCGCGGAAAGTCCAGCACAATCCTGCGCCGGCCAACGAGCTCCTTTGCGCATTCGGTATAGTGTGTTGGATGGACAGGCTTTGACATAACTACCTAACTATGCTATATAACATATCCGCAACACAATGCAAGAGAAACATGACCAACACTCAAGGATTAGCAATCAATGTAACGAGTGACCTTCGCGCGTCGTAGTTCGCAGCTATGCGAGCGTCAAATGACAGCCAAAGGAAAAAGAAATTGTAAAGAGCACCAGAGCCTCCCTAGCATGTCTCCGAAGACAAACCAGAGGACAAAAAAGAAGCACCATTCTCCATCTACCATTATCTCTCACGATGTCAACGCCGAACCACTCGCTGCCGGACCTGGATGAACCCGAGCGCTCTTCGTCATCGGATGGGTCCGCAGCCGCACCCCACTCAGCTCCACCATCTGGCACGAGCCCTCCTAGGGTAAGCATTGCCCCTTCTCTTGCCTATATCGCTAACATAAGCAGCAAAACTGGTCGTGCGTCATCTGAGGCTTCGTCACACGAGACGCAGCATGAAGCAATTCGGTCTATCCTGTTCACCGATCATGAGCAGTTCGAGGCTCTATCGTCGGAGATGCAGCAGAAGGTTCTTAGGGCATTCCCTGGCTCTTGCTCTCTCAGGAAACGCAGGACAGACTGGAAGCAAAGCGACGCGCAAAACAAAGCCGAAGCTGACGCAAGGCAGGCCGAGGCTGACTGGTTGGCCAACGCCATACGATTGATAGAGGATGGCGACGACAATGCCATCGAATTTCTGCCGAGCGTTTTGCTGAGTCATGACAACCAGTGCGACTGACTTCCCCTGGGGCTAGACTCCAACTGAAGGGCAGCGATCGGCGAGCGTATACTGGGTGTTTGAGCCATTGTGCATGGCCAATAGATCTGGAGGAATTGGCGCTGTCACACAGGTCGCGATGATTAACTTACGTCTTGAATCCAATAAAATGTGCAAGTTCGGATCTCAGCACAATTCGTCGATTAGACTGCACGAACAGTGAGATGATGTGGCGAAGGGTTAAGACTGGTTTCTGCAACCCGCAGTGAAGTGCATCCCACTATGTACGAACGACGCTTTGGCGGGTCGCCATGACTCCCTTCTCTGCGGGGAATGCGTCGCCTTCACAGTGCGATTTCTCTTTCCTCTTCCTCTTCGTCGCGTGGCGTGATGTTTCTAGATCTAGAATGCCATAACTCTCCCATAATTAAACGTTCACTATCGATGGTGACGGCCACTTGAATGCAGACGCAACTTGATTCTCTACGTCCGCTTGTTGATCACTTTTCGTCAGAGTCATCAACCAGCACTCCATTCATCGCCGGCGTTTGTGGATGTTGGATCATGCAACTTGGATCCGAACAACGGACACAGCGTAAAAGTAATTCTTGTCTTTTCTACGAATGCCATCAACCGAGGCACTGGGGACGCCCCTGGGACGTCAGCGGACAACGGTAGAGAAATTTGGACGTATTGTGCCCACGTCATACTGTACATTCGCTCCTCTACAAACATCTGGTAATGGCCGATACCTTCAGCTTGCACGCAAAAATGGAGACAGGATGGCATGCTACAGTGCGAAAAGCGAGTCGCTGTAGGGTCTACTTCAAAGAATCCACCTTTTGCTCGAATAGCAGGCTATAATCCATCTCAGTATGTTGCAGTCTGTATACTGTATACTGTATACTGTAGTGAAATGTGAAGACTGCTGTGTTCGTTTTGCAAGGAGTCGCGCTACACTGCGAACGACGCTGGCTCTCACACGGGCTACCAGTCTTGGCACCCGCCAACTCAAAGGCGTGGTACGCGGTGCTATGGAAGGTAACGCGGCCAGAGCTGCTCCTCAGAGCCAGTGCTAGTTGCACGGGCCCTGGTACAGTAGGAGTGTGAGCATGCAGATAAGTAAACATGACGAGATTGGCGTCGTTTGAACGGATGTTAAGCCGACGTTATGAGAACGAGCGCAACTTCATGCAGAGTTTTGGGGTGCGTCACAAACACAACAGACCCATGAAGCACAACATTAACACGACTGACACGCTTCATACGAGAATGAAGCCATATGGACGGTAAGCCCAGTTCGACAAGGCATCCCGATGCACCAATCGTGGGTTATTCCACATTCCCCGAACCCACGAATGCTCAATCCTTCATGGTAGCTAGCGCGCTTGTCAGTTTCTCATTGATTGCTACGCATCCGAAGCTTCTGAGCAAGCGGCTTGGAAGGCGCTCCTTGGGCTTACTAATCCGAGGCTCGCTCCTGGTTCCCAACAGGCTCACGGGTACCCGTGCACGTAAAATTCTATGGGTATCCGGCCCCCATTTGGTTAACGGGTACGGCAAAATACAGTGGATGTTGCTGACTAATGGGAGACCCGTGAAGTGTACGGACCCGTGAACCTGTTGGGAGCCCTCGTCTTTATGCATAGTTTAGGACAGACTGAAGAAGCAAGTCTCGTTGTATTTCTTGTACTGTATTTTCAACTACTGGGCCGAGGTTCATCTCTGTTTTGGTCCTACTCTGCAACACAGTCCTGGCTCCCGATTTAGCACCACCAGCCTTGACTCTTGTTCTAGCACCAGTCCTGAACCTTGGTCTTGTCATGGGTCCGACAAGGAAAGCACATGTACCCCGCCACGTGTGACTTAGGCGACACCACGACGCAATGGAGACTGCTTCAAGCTCGTGGAGGCAGATATGAGTATTAAAGAACACGCCAAGTTAGTGACGTGTGTCAGTTTTGGCGACGACCATTTACTACGCTTCTGCGACGGGTAAAACTGGCTGATGTCTTCCTCATGGGCAAGGGATATACTTTCTCCTTAAAGTGCATTAGCGATGCACAAGGAAGCGAGAAAGATACCAACCATGTCAGTTCTAGATATCGGCCACGCCAGGTCATTGGTAGAGCTGTATTCGTAGTGCTTGTGTCTCCTTCGTAACACAATATAGACGTCTGACTGGTAGCGGCGGCTTATTTCGTCGCACCGTCACATGATGTTCTCTCTTGCTTTCTCGAAATTCTCATTCGTTCTATCCCGCTTTCTTCGCGTAATTAAGCCAGGTTTAGGGGCGTCCATGGTCGCGTCAATGCAGACTTAACACCATGCAACGTTGTTTGTGTGGGATAGTTATACTTCATGACGAGACGTTATTCACGAAGAAACTGGATTTGAGTATTAAATTCTGAAATCCAGGGCATCGCGCCGTTTGTATTTCGGCTTAAGGCCTGCTCACAGGCTACGGTGGCCACCACTCCGCAAAGCGCGCGCACCCAGAACCCCTGCATCCCTAGCCCACGGGCCGCACAGCCTAGGTGGCTAGGAGCTGGGTAGTGGCATACCTACCAAAGCTGGCGTCTCGCCGGTCCGCGCAGCGCGTATTCTGGCGTTGCCATTCGAGGGGCTCACATTTTGACTACCCTGACAGCCCACAGGGTGAGTCACCGCCCCGCCTGCCCTGAGCCACCCAACCAGGTAGCAAAGCCTCTGCCCCCCACCCTTACTTAGTCTCTCCCTTTGCCAGACGATCCGGTTGCGGGACCCGGAGGCCTTGGCGTTCCTACACTTTCCTGTCGTGGGCGGCAAGTCCTAGCAAGAGGAACCGGACCTTCTAGCAGTAGGGCCGCCGGCGTGGGTGCCTCTGGCCCCTCTTAGTTGAATGCTTCGGCTGCGCGTACCAGTCACCGGCGGCAAGCTGTGGCAAGTTACTGCTAGGAGGCTGCTGTTCTCGCGGCGGGCACTGGTAACTGACGCCAGCCCCCAGCAAGTTACTGCCAGAAGGTCCGGTGTGGAGTCTACGCCCTTATTGCAAAGACGTTTCTTTGGGGACAGGGGGGTTGCTCAAGTCTTAGCCAGGTAGATACTTCTTCACATCGTTGTAAACAAAGTGTCGCTCGACTGGACGAGCGAAAAAGGCAGGTCATTGCCTCGGACATTGTACAGCTGGCACGGAGATTCTATGATCCGATGTTCCTCAGCCCAGCAGGCTGTTGCCTAGACTTCACCTCGCGTCTTGTCGCGTCGAAGGAGTCTGCGATTCCTTCTCTCTTTGTCCACCTCAAGTCATTCAACCAGCACTTATACCTGGCTCAGCAATCTCGATTATTCTCACCGTTGAGTCAATTTTGCTGGACCTAAGCCACCATTCTGCGATGGAATTTCCTCAGCTCCAGCTTCATTCTTGTGATATGTGCCCTCGATTGGAGCTAAAAGTGAACCCGGCGTGTGATACGCGGATCACCTTGCCATTGCTTCAAGTGGTAAAGTCCGCCATTAAAGGGTGCGTTTTCTTCCAAAAGCGTTTGGGACGCCTCCGCTCATATTTATCACGGACGAACCACCGCGACAAATCTTTACCGTGGGATCTAGATGAATGGATAGAAGGATCGCTGTATTACGATTTCCCTTCATCGAGGGCATGTTATGGTCGATTGCGATTGGCGGTTCCTCGATGAGCCCTGGGATTCCAAAACTGAAGACAGCCTTCTCGCGATCGCAAAGACAGGTAAGTATATTATCGCCCCTCACTGAATAGCCCGCTGACGCGACGGACCGAGAAGACATGAAAGATTTTGCCCGAACTCGACCGCCGAATCAGTATTCACTTTCAGAAAACAATATGCAGTGGATACGCAGCTGTCTGAAAGAGTGTAAAAAGAACCATGCTCGATGCAACAAATACAGGCAGCAGATGCAATCTCTCAGGCAGCCGAGTTACCTGCTCGATCCGGCCTCCTGCGGTGATGGGCAAATTCGGTTGATAGAGTCAGGAAAGAATATTGACTTCGCTATCTTGACGTATTGCTGGGGTCAACCGCCGCCAGACTGCACAACAACACGAACGAACTTAAAGTATCACCTGGCTGGATTTCCTCTCAAGAATCTTCCCAAAACAATTCGAGATCCCGTAGAGATTACTCTCGCTCTCGGTTTGCGATACCTTTGGGTAGATGCACTCTGTATCCTTCGGGACCAAGACGACGAGATGATTCAGAACGAGGTGAGCATCGCGCACCAGTTCTGTGCTCGGGCAAGCACGGTTATAGGGGCCGCCTCTGCGCCGCACAGCAATGCCGGGTTCTTGGCGGTTCGAGATCTGCCGTATTATGAGTGTGAGCTCCGTATTGATGAAGGATGGGATCAAGACATCATATCATCGCCTTGAAGTCCTGAAACAAGGATTCGAGAACAAGCCAGAGCCGATTGTTGAGAGGGGGGTGGACGTTCACAGAAGCCAAGAACGCGTTACGCATCTTGCGGCTCAAGTTTGAACGGGTGGTGTTCGAATGCCAGGAAACGGACCTCGTCGATAGCGACATTGATGAGTTATCAACTTCAGATGAGATCCACTCGAGCACTTCTCCATTTCAGACAAGAAACCTGCAGCTGAACTGACCTAGCAAGAAACTGGTAGAGAAGTATATCGGGCCGTTCCGGATCGCCGAAGTCTGGGACCTGTGACTTTCCGGCTAGAATTTCCCGCCGCCATGAAGGTCCACAACGTCTTTCACTCAAGTCTTCTTCGTGCGGCAGCTGCGGACCCCTTTCTGGGCCAGATCCCGCCTGAAGAGTCACACATCAGACTGTAAGATGATGGCACGGGTACTCGAGAACGGATGGATGGTTGTGCAGATATTGGATTCCAGGATAACTAAGACTAGGCGGAGGGTTTGGGGAGACTAGGGTACTATGTGAGGTGGAAAGGTCACACAGACTCATGGCAGCCTCAGGAGAATTTGGTTCCTGGTAGCGAGGCATTGCTGTACGATTTCCATAACAGGCCAGCCAGATTGACCCTCGACAAGCGACCTATGGCGTTGCAGTAGCTCTTAGACTTCAAGGAGGGGGATGATATCACAGGATCGCGTGCCCGGGTGGTGTCAAGGGTGTCGCGAGTCATGAGGCTCTACCCAACCAAGGCCGGCGCTTTTTGAAGCCCCTGAGAAATAAGTGCACGCAGCCCTCTTCTCGAGTCTGGGACCTGCCTGCCACCCGGTAACGGTTTTCGCCTCTGTTTCGTATAGCAAGGGGCTCCTACATCGAGCAGCCTACTAGCAGCGGCCATCCAGATTCCAGTAACTTATTGCTAGTGAGAGTCCACGTCTAACTCTTTACCAGTCTGGATGATAGACATCCCTCCCCTCAGCCCAAACACTGTCATACTGACCGGAGTCAAGCTCGAACGTGACTCGCATGTATTTCGGATGTACATTAACGTGTATTATAGTGAGCCACTCGTTTCAAAGTCTAGTCAGGTCCGTGAGCGCCCAACTGATTTCAATCAGTGAGCTGAATACCGGTTTAGTACCAAAATACGGTGCCTTCAACAGGCAGGAATCTACACTTCAAATGACATTGCGACAACCTGGTTGTCAAGATTTGGAGGACAAGACCATCGTGTTGGACGTATGTATTGGAATGGGTACCAAATGCAGCTTGGCTCATGCGCATATAGAAGGATTGATGGCACAGCGTGTAAAATGCGCTATGCACCCTTTAACGGAAACTCATACCAAAACTCGGAACCCTCTTTGAAGAACCTGTCCTTTGACTACCTCTTGGACATGGACGGTTGACTCTCGTCATGTTGTAGGGCCCGAAAACGTCTGGGATCCATCCCACTAGACTTGTGCAAATTCGATATTAACCTGAGTAGCTCCCTTAGAGGTATCAACGAGAGCTTCCCATGCGGTGTTTGAAAGGTGCATCGTTGAACGAGGAGAAGACTTTTGACCAGAGGGGTTATTCCATCGATCCATGACCTTCACCTGAATCGTACTCTGTTTGCACGCCTTGGGCTGTCTCGCGCTGATGCACCGTACTAGGTACTGTCGACCGCAAGAGGCGCCGTTATCCCAAATGCCCTCGCCAGCAGAAACAAAGAGGTTGCTGCTGGGGAATTGCGAGGCGTCGTTCCCGACGCATGCTGATGGAACGTAAGGAGGCGAGTAGAAGCCAGCAGTGCCTATATCTGCGCTCGCAAGCGAGGCTAGGATGCCAAAGACCATAAGCTTCATGTTTTTCCTAGAGATAAGTGTTAGCATTATGTGCAGCGCAAGGACAATCGTGCACCACGAACTTACTTAGTAGCAATGAGAGAGATGATACTGAGTTGAAGCTGAGCATGAGAGGTTATTGCAACATGGAACACATGAGCCAAGGCGTATTTATACTCAAGTCTAGACCATACACTCCTACATCGGCGCTCGCAGCCAAGCGAGTCACTGAGCCGTGAAAATTATGTTTGTACCGGCTCAAATTTGAAATCACTTGGTACAGTCTAGCTCAAAGGTAAAAGAGCTCGTGTTCGGTAAGATATTCTTAGTCTAATGTTTCTCAAATTACTTCAGGGGCATCTCACACTGAGGGCTTCATGCGATGAAAGTGCACCTCTCCCATCTCAAACTTAGACTTCGCTTCCTAATTTAATAAGATTTGGTTCTCAACATAGAATTTGAAGCGAAGAAGGATAATAAAGCAGGGTGCCAGGTACGAAAACCTTGTTATGTAGTGTGTCCTGATCCGGCGTATTGAAGCGGCTCTTGTGGCCGAGCCCGATCCGTGCACAACAACAATACTGAATGAAACAAATGGCCTCAAGGTCGAAGAGAGGGGGCAGGTCAGCCCGAAGGACAAGGCAAATTCTTGTTTGGAGATTTGATCAAGGCACCAGTTGTTAATTGCAGCATTTGTTATCGTGTATTATGAAGATCTTAACTGCCCTTAGTGATGCTGTTCAAGTCCCAGGCGATCCGACATACACAACAGGAGCAGGGCACGCCTGACAGGCACCTAGCGACGACATGACCTGTGAAAGGTTTGCAAATAGAACTGTTCAGCTTCGTGGTCTTCAGATCGCTTGATGAGGTGTTAATGGGAATCCACTCTGTTGGGTATTTCGGATAGCTCTTCATTCATCACCCGCTGACTACCACATTCAACAGAGCCCTTTGCGTTATATTAGCCTTGTGAACCAGCACTCTTCGTTGTTGACGGTCGAAATAAAGCAAGCGATTGGGAGGTAATCAATAACTCGTCCGTGCGGAGATTGCAGCATCCAATGTCAGAAGCCAGAATTACGCACAATTTGGGACCTCAACGCCTTCGGTTTGCCTTCTTGGGAAACCTCGTTGCCGTGTCATGGGTGTTTAAGACACGGTGCCGTGTATCCTCATGGCGTGATTTTGGAGGTGCATCTTGTGATCGAGCGGCATTCTGCAAACCTTGCACTCAGCTCTATCACCGTCCGCAACTTTGGACAAATGCTTCTTTCGAAAGTGTTTGGTCAAGTCATTAGAGGTATAGAACTCATGGGTGAGTTCGTCCAACCGACCCTTGTCATCCGGAATTACATCCAAGGCCTGTCCGATACAGATAAAGCATCTCTGGGGCCGCTCCTTATCATTAGTGATGAAGACAGATCGTATGGCGAGGTCCAACTGGCCACCCTCGGGCGGATTAGAAGTAGAGCAATAAACGGCGGCCTCTGGTGTCGACCGAGGGCGAGACCGGGGCACAGTGCATCCTTCCTGGACAAGGCAATATGTGGAAACAGCCTCGATGGCTTCATCCCTCCTTCGATATTGACCTTCGAGCGTGGTCACGATCGGGGCAGTGAGTTTCTTCATCAGGTGCCTTTGTGCTGTGCCCTGAGGTCGACAGGTGTTGTCCGTCGCAGGGTTGTCAAATCCGATGCCATGTATCTGACGCTCGATGTCGTCTGTGGCTTGCTGGTCAGTCCACTCGTCTCTGATTCTCTGTTTGAGTTCTCTCCGAAGCCTCTGCTTTTCATTCCGTCTCGCTCGCTTGACTTGGTTGTACTGTTTGGAGCCTTGCGGCAGTTCTCGAAGAGCTTTGTCAGCTCCTGATAGTCGGATGCGTGGCGACCGAGGCAGACTGCTCTGTTGTGAGGCCGGTGGGGCGACGCTCGGAGATGGAGTGACCTATGCTGCAAGACTGCTTCATGAGCGCCTGCTGTGGCTTCTGCCCTCGGAGGACGCCCCAAAGGTCGGCCGAAATGTTCCGTCCGAGGTAGTGTCTCTGGAAAGGATCGGAGTTGCCATGTCCTAGAGCCAAATTCCGGAGGGCTTCGCTGACGTCAACTGCGTTGCGAGTTAGCATGACCGGCTATTAAGCTATAAAGAAGACAGACCGCTTTGGTCGAACGCGTTGGCAGCATTATAGCGTAGGTTGTACGCTATCGTAGGGTACTCGAAGCCGAGTATTTCGCCGATTCTCTGAATCCACGCCGCCATCATGCCAGAGGTGATACAATCGTTGGTGGAAATTTGATAGCCCATAAATGTCTCGATGGCCCGACGAAATATGAAGGTATCGTTCAGGCCATCTCTCAACGGCAGTGGCAGTTCCCTCTCGCCAGGATGTATGTCGAGGTTATCAAGATGGTGCGGCGAGGTGAGGCTGGATGCATTGAAAGCTCGGTGTCGGAAGAGGACGCCCAGGAGGAATACATGGGGGCTTAAGAGCAAAGACGGGTCGAACATCGTCTCGGGGATGGAGTATGTTTTCCTATAATGTAAGTATGATTCGTAGGTTGCAGCAGATTGGGACGACTCACTGTTCCTTTTCGCCAAGATAGCTTTTGGTGAACTCCGGAGTAAAGCGGAGGAGAAGTTTGTGGGTCCGCCTTCTGGGTCTCTGGCCAGAACGACCCTAATGTCCTTAAACCGCAGGTTCAGGGTCGCTTCTGGGCGAGAGCCGGCCGGAGCAAGCAGGAGGAGAAACAGCACGGCGAGGATGCGCAGCTCTCCAAGCTTGAACGACTTCTTCGTCGTGCTTAGCGTCGTCTCGATCTGCTGCTTGAGATCGTCAATCGTCATGCAACGATTAGCTCGCCGCTGCTCGCTCAGCCGGTGTTTCCTTCCTAAATCTCGTAGAACCTAGAGCAGTCAGTACGAGCACTTGTGTCGCTGTGGAAGAAACTTGCTCTGTGCATGCTGCGGTTCAGCTTCTAGTTGATCTTTTCACCCACGGCTCTCTCGAAGACGAGTCGGAAGACCTTCCAGTATGTGCCCAAAGAGCTCTTCTTCTGATTCCGCGTTTTTTTCTGCCATTCTTGCCAACCTTCTGACTCATGACCAAGTCGAAGAGATTGTACATGAGGCCGAGCGAGATCTTTGCATAGCATTCTTTTGGATCGCGTTTGGGAACACAACAGACCCTGTAAATAAATAGCGTCAGCAGGTTGACGGCGTACGAAGTCTGCGGGCACGTACTGTTGCCACTGTTCGTCCACGGCATCGAGAAGCACCATCGTCCCAGGGCTATAATCCTGGCAGGCGAAGGGGTCCTCAGTGAACACCTCGACCTTGCGTCGCCAATACTCGGATGACTGAAGAATGCCAAAGAGCCTAATTTGGTCCTCGACATCCACATCGTCATCGCAGAGATCGTCGATATCGGTTGCGTCGGAGCTCGAATCACCTTTTTGATCCTTCGTATCGAAGACGTCGTCATCGTCGTAGTCGTCGCTTTCACTTTCGGCAGCGAATGAGGCATCGGAATCGGAATCGTCCACGTTCGTACGTCGGCGCTTCGCCATAGTGGGAAGTGGAGCGGCGGTCTGGAGGGGATGGTCGAACAAGTCGTGATGCTCTGGCTTTGAGAGCGGATGAATCGAGGAATCGGCTCACCAGGCAGTGCCGCGCCCGTGGATTAATTAGTGCAAAGGGTGAGCCATGGCAGGGCCCATTCTGGCGGCCACATCTGGCTGCTGGAAACCAATACGCAAAGAAGGACTGGAAAGTAAAGACTCGACACGCTGGCCGTAGCCGCGTGAACTGTTCAGGACGGTAGTGTGGCTGTGATACTGTACCATGGCAGGTACTCTGGGGTACATGCTTGGGACGAGAAAGGGTGAGGGTCGCTGGTGGGCGTGGTGCCTGACTGTAAAGCGGCGACTGATTAATGGCAGATGGCCCGCTGGATTTGGCGGCAGAAGCTGCCAAAAACGGCGGCAAATTAGCCGTCTCTTAGTTTAAGGTAGTATACTAATACTAGACTAAATACTAGTAGTATTTTTTGCAACCCTGGACAGAAGCAAACAGCTCCACGGCCGTCTTGTCGGCGGATGTGGGCCCCGCTCTATGAAGCTAACGGTCGCTCTCGGGGAAGCTCGCTGATAGCCAAGGGGAACTGCTAGCTTCGCCGATATGGGACCTCAGAACGTGGGAGCCACGCTTGAAAAGGCGTCGTGAAAGATCACGTCCATAAATTCTCCGGCCGAGTGCTCCCGGAGCAGATGCTAGCTTCATAGGTGGCTGCATCCGCAAAAAGAAAAGTTTGGGTCCCTCGCACCGCGGCCTTTCCACAACCTCGTCGCATATTCTGGGCCTGGTCCAGGTCCAGATCGCACCCACCGGAGGGCATACACGGCCATTTGCTCATCCGAAGCTCACAAGTTTGACGCTGACTCAAACCCCAACCCGGTAAGATCTGGTAGTTGATGGGCCCTTGCGATTACCCCCAGGGTGCATGCCGCCTCTGACGGAACTGTTACTTGGAGATTTCGTACCTACATTCAATATCCATCTCCGTTTGCACCACTTCCACAGGATCTCGTTGGATGAGCAGGGCGTCTTTCGAAGACAGCTACAGTATCTGCAACACGTTCATCCGTGAAGGGATAATTTGCCGGCGCCCGCTTGCGGCCACCAATCACTAACCCAATCGAAACAACCACGTGGCAACATTGACACAGCACAGGGCTCTGAATATTGGCTAGCCTTGGGTGTTGCATGTGGCTACACGCCCAATTGGTACCTATCATGGCTGCTGACAAAGACGGCTGAGACCAGGAAGGGAATCAGAAAGGGAATCCGTCAGCAGACCATCAAAGTTGGCAAAACTATGATCCATTAACCCCTGTATCACCTACGGTCCCTCTGAGCACTCACTTTGTCACTGATTGACCTCGGGTCGCGCCATCTTGGTCCGATATTTTGGCACATAATCCATGCTAATCGTGAGTGCGCGAATTTGTGACAAACACAAGGCTCATTACTGACTGATCGCGCAGTGAGTGTCCTTGGCCATCCGGAAGCCGCAAAATCATCTCATTCAGTCCCTGGTAGCCTAACCGTACAAGGGTAGTTTGTTCTCGATATGGACGGCAACAACAACCATCGTGCAGCTCTCTTCGCGTCTGCGTCCGCATCACCACGAGTCGAAGAAACTCAGACCCCCAAGGTTACGTCCATGCCCCCGGCGGCCCGTGTAATATATGGAGACTTCATGGAAAAACTCGAGTCTCTAAAGACTGCCGTTTCCAGGAAGGGCGACGAAGATGACCTGGATGACGTTTTGAGGCTTGCAGAAGCGCTTGAACAACTGACGGCATCCCTGATGTCCACCATCAAGCAAGAAGTATCCGCAGTGTTTGGCGAGGAGGGAAGCGACACTGTTGACGGCCTTGACTGGCTGTAAGCTCAACGAAGTTAACCTGAGGCTATTGCCCAGGAAGGGTGATTGGGCTCTCACTAATGCCCAGGGGAGGGTAGATCTTAGTAAGGATTCTAGTAGTGGGAAATACGCATAGCTGAGCGTGGGAAGGTGGATTTGACGAGGCTGTTTCTGGACGGAGAGCACAATCTTGGGAGGTGGCGAAAGGAGGCGGTTTCCTTTGAATAAGGCCTAGCAGTATTATGAGTAGGTTCTCATGGAGTTGGTCTTGAACGGTGGTCCTTGATTGATGTGCTCTTGTTGCCGTGCATTTGTGCTTCTTGACTGCACCTTTGCACCACCAGGATCTTTTCCCTGGAGAATTCGCCTTGTCACCGCCTGTGCACTGAATGCGCATAAGCCATTGCCTCCAGCTTCTCAGGGAAGGTTTTGCATGCACGGATCTCCGCTTGTGGGGATTCGGCACCATTTAAGATGTCATTGCCGAACTCGGCGACCGTGCTCGTCCTGCTTGCTGGACTGTCGACCCAAGCCTGATTCAAGAGCACTTCCCCTATGCTCGCCTGCAAGACCAATTGTCGACTAATAGAGGGCAGTGGAACTGAACCATTCTCTGCCCCTCCACGTGGGACATGAAGCGGACGGGAACAGTGCGATCCCTCTTTCGTAACGCCATCACTAGAATTCCGGACTGCTGTCGTGCTGGTATGCATTCTCCTTTGTAGCAGAGTTGCCGGCCCAAACTTCCTTCGAGCTCGAGCATCGCTGAACACTTAGTTACTTTCACGGATAGCGAAGGTTGCGAGCATACAGAGCTTGCTTTCGTGGGCGCATAAATAGAGCCATTTGAAGTAGGTTTGGCCGTCTGGCCGGTCAACTCATTGACTCTGAGCATTAATTTTTGAGCAGTGACTACTAACATGAAAGAGGTACCGGATATGGTTTCGGAGGTGACATCTCAAGGACGGAAAAGACCAACTTCGCTGAGCGTGAACCCTTTCTTGACTTCGTCCAGCCCTTCCTCAAGCAATTTGGTACATATGTCAACCAGCTGGCAAGGTCGCGAGCTTGATGCATGATAGACAGGGTGTCCCCACCGAGGAGTTTGGAAATCCTTGATCGCTTTCTCAAGCGCGGTGATACCATAGCCTAAGAATGGTGCACAGGGTTCAGGGTCCATTAGGTTGTGTTTTGCCATTTCCTTTGCCAGTGCACCAAAGAGGGCGGAAGAACAGCCAAAGTCGCAGCCGGCGAGGCCGCGAAGTAGAGATGTGCCCAGTGTTTCCAGTGTTCCCAGGATACCTGCTATGGCATCCTGCCTTCGAAGGTCGATTTGGTCTGCCACAATCAGAAGGGGTATGTATACAGGGTGGCAGGAATACAAACCGATCAAGTCTCCTGGGAAAGGGAGCCCAAGAGTCGGGAGAGGCCCTTTGCTCTCTGTGACGGCTGTCTTGGTGATGGTCTGGAAGATGTCATCTCGACGAAAGACCACAGCCACGAATAACCATAGGACCAGCTCGCGGTTGCACTGCGACGGCAGTTGTTCCTTGAGGGCGTCGATCCACAGAGTCGAGAAGAATCTAACAGTATCGTGACAGCCGAGGTAGTCAACTAGGACTGCGGTCTTGGCAAGCTGTTCCAGGTCGATAAGACAGGGAGTGTCTCCCGTTTTGGCATGGAAAATCTGCATCAAAATGAGGAGAGCGTCAGCGTCCCAGTCCCGTGTTCGGGCATGACGACGGCCATCTCGGGATTGCACCGAAGCCTCCGCCCATGAACCGCAGAATTGGGCCTTGAAGTAGTGTGATGAGAGAATGAGATGTCGGGACGATACGATGAATTCAACGCATGAGACCGTAGAAACTGGGCTTTGAAGCCGAGTTTGATCGTATTTGACATCGGAGGGCGAGTCTCGGCTTTCTGGTGTTTGCGGGTGTAACGAGCCATTATTTGCAACGGGCGAGTCGGCAGCACTCAAGCTTCGACTAACTTCATCTTCTGCAAGCGACACTTCGTCTACACCGAGGCCGCTGATGGTCGCGACCGTTGGAGACTTAGACTCTTCTTGCCTCTTCTTCTTTCTCTTCTCCTTTTTGCTCAATTTCCTGAAGCTGCCTTCTGCTTTTGGTTCTGCCTTTAATGCCGAAATCGAATTCCACGAGACTGGTCTGAGTCTTGCGTGCCCGCCTCGAAAGCGTGTTCCAAGATGCGTCGGGTTGTTAGGCTGGCTGTACAAAATGATTAGCTACGCCGTTCGACCTTATCTCCGAGCACGGGTAGTGCGATTCGTACCACAGGTTAAGTTCCTGAAGCCCGGCGATGGTGCATTGATCCCACAGGGCAAAAGCTGGATTCGCATTTTCTAGGACAAGCACCACGTCCCCATCAGGATCGAGCGTGTGCGAGCGCTCTATAGGGTCGCGTTGCTCAAAGATAAGATCGGTAGGCGCGGTGCGTAGAGGCGCAGTCATGGCAGATGCTGGTTCCCAGTTCGGCGATGCATTTGAGCGTGGAATGGATAGCCAAAAAGGTGTTGTTCTTAGATTTCGTTGATGGCTCTGGACTGCCACATAACTCATCACGGCAAGCGTGACGGGCAGGCCAGGCGTTGTGTCACTATGCGTATTTTCCCACGCAAGCTTCCCTTTCGCAATACTGTGCCGTACGCGCGCGCTTAGATGCAGGTTCCTCTAGCCAAGTTGCGCTGGGGTCTGTGCCGGCATCCGTATGCTTCCTGGCCAATCGCGCACTCTCGCTATGCACTGCATGACATTCCGCTCGATGAGCTGACAGTGCCGGGGGCATCGGCTACGTATATCGAGCTACTGTGTACAAACAGTAGTTCTCCAGCCTGCCATGTTTTGAGACCCCCGTGCTCCAGTGACGCTGACCAACCTGCCAATCCGTTTGTCAATCCAGCAAGCAAATCGAGACATGCATTTGGGCCGAAGCTGATTCGCCTAGGTGCCTTGAGGGGCGATTAATCGATGCTATCCTACAGTCAATGATCACCGACTCATTGGACGGTCCTTGGCTCCACGTCCAATGGGTACACTGATTGTTGCCCTGGACTGTTTGTTTCGCTATGGTCTGGGCTCTCCAGAAAACTCAAATCAGATTAGCGTGAAGAGGGGCTCGCCCTTGAACCATCATTGATTGGGCAGTGTTTTTGCTGACTTCGGAATATCATGTTTCCGACAACCGCGTCGCCGACCAAAGATGCAGAAGCCCGCAAATCCCCATCCGCTAACTGACAGACCACTTACCATCCGCCATGGCCGGATCATCTGAACAGATCAAGCGCAATCCCATTGGAAATGGGCTTGATGATGTTCGCAGTACTTTCAAGTCCCTATGTGCCAGGAAAAAGACGCCATATTCTACAGATTCAGTAGATCAACTCGGCCAGGAAGGTACGAGCCCTGGCTCTCGTTGCTTAACCCCTCTAAATTATTCACAGATCTTCGGAACCTGACCCTCCCTCTCCTGGTTGCCTTGCAAAGCCACGTCCTTTCAATATCTCTACCATCGAAATCAGGCTGCGGCAGTATACAAAGTGATCTTCTCAGACTTATCTCTGCCGCAGTCTCCGACAGCTTCGACTTCAATCGCGTCAAACCACTTCTGAAAGCGGCTTGCTCTCATACACTCGATGATGCCACCATCTGGGATCAAGCATATAGTGCCGTTACAGAAACCACGCCACCCCCCCGAAGAATAGCTTCCTCGCTTCAACAAACACCATGGCTGCGGAGCACGAGCAGTTTTACGAACTCATCCGAACACCGCCGATACGTTGATGATATACTGAAGGAGGAGCTCGGCACCATGTACGTGGGACTTCCCGGATTCCGAGATGCGTACTTTGGAAGATTGGACGGACTAGAAGCTGCATCCAAGGAGGTTTTCGATCAGTGCCTTGATGGCCGCGAGCCTGTATTTCAAGATGGCTGGAGGGAATGGCCTCGGGATCCGAACGAAAAAAGCGTGTTGGAGTGGCTTGCCAACATCGTAAAGACGCTGGCGCTACTTGCAAAAGCCCAGAAGTCCAATACGACACATCAGCGGAGCCTTTTAATACAGCCCAACACGCCGATGCATGGCTCGACGGCGGACCGCAGACTGGATGTTGGGTTTGTCGATGATTTAAAAGGACCTCCATACCACTGGAAGCAAATATTAGTGCCCGGAGAACTGAAGGGTAATCCGTCTGCCGACAACGCCTCCAAAGCTTGGATCGACCTTGGGAGATATGCGAGGGAAGTGCTCGCCGCACAGGACACCCGACGCTTTGTGATGGGCTTCACGCTCTGTGGATCTCTCATGAGAGTGTGGGCCTTTGACCGGCTCGGAGCCCTCGCATCAGAGCAGTTTGACATCAACAAAGACGGCCTGCAGTTTGTGTCGGTGGTCCTTGGATTTCTTTGGATGGATGACGAAGGCCTAGGGTTTGATCCAACGGTCATGGTGTCGTACAACGACCGATTTATCAAGATTCAGCGGAACGGCTCTACCGAGCAGATTGTCATTGATGGGGTCATCCTTCGGGCGCGTTGTGTGGCTGGCCGCGCTGTGACTTGCTGGAAAGCCCACCCCAAAGGACATCCAGAGACGCCGCTTGTCATCAAGGATTCATGGCAATATCCCGAGCGCGATGAGGAAGGCGATCTTCTGCGTGAGGTGACGGACAAAGGCATTGTAAATGTGGCCCGGTATTATCACCACGAAACGGTCCGGGTTCGTGAGACAGAGGATGACATCTGGAACAACGTTCGACATGGTCTCGATATCACGGCAGCGACGAATTACCGGCCGGGACGACAGATACCACCAAGCAAGATGATAAAAGATGACCCGCGGAAGGGCCGTCCCGGCAGGAGCAAGAAGCGGCCCTCCAGCCAAATCGACTCCGCCTTGCCCCCAAGCAAGCGATCCTGCTCCATGTCTCCAACAAAGGTGCCAAGTACCCCACTCAATCGGGTTCATCGGCGCATCATTCTCCGGGATTACGGCAAACCCATCTACGGGGCGAGCTCTCGATCAGCATTGCTTGCTGCCCTGGCATGCTGCATTGACGCCCACGAGTCTTTGTCCAAGGCAGGCATTCTCCATAGAGACATATCCATCAACAATCTCATGATCAATGAGGACAGTCGCAACCCATCCTGGTCTGCCTTCTTGATTGATCTTGACCTGGCCATTCGAGAGCCAAGAGAAGGGTCCTCTGGTGCCAAGGGAAAGACTGGTACGCGGGCGTTTATGGCAATCGGGGCGCTGCTCGGCGAGCAGCATTCGTTCATGCACGACCTGGAGTCGTTTTTCTGGGTGCTTTTCTGGATATGCATTCATTATGATGCAAACGGCAAAGATGCTGGCCCGACCGGGTTTGATAGGTGGAACTACGAGAGCGATGACACGTTGGCTGAGCTCAAGATGGGTGTAGTTGCTGACGAGCAATACTTCCAGCAAAAGATTACGGAGAGCTTCACTGCACAATACCAGCCACTAGTACCCTGGGTTAGAAAACTACGAAGGGAAGTATTCCCTGGTGGGCGTAAATGGAACAGTTCAGAGCCTGGGCTATATTCCTCCATGAGACAGGTTCTTGACGATGCACGGAAGGATCCAGAAGTGCTAGCAAACACGTAATGTCATATGAGATCCTATACTGTAGTCAAACAAGTATAGCACGTTCAGCTAAGCTACGAATGATCGTTCTTGTTGCCTTTCCAACAACTGCCGTCCGCATCGCCAGAAATCGATAAGACGCAGATCGTCAATCAAAAGTTGATACCCCCAGTGGCCTGTTCACCCTTTGAACAGTCGGTGGATCATTTGCGGTCTTGACGGACGATCATTTTGGATATAGGCGAAGACGACCATCCAGAGGACGCATCGAAGCAAGCAAAACCCCTTTGACAATCAATCATACCTCTGATGTCCATCGTCAGGCGAAGGCTCGCGGTATCAGCAAGAGGGCAGCGAGGGTGCACATAACCTCGACTGACGTCGAGGCCAACGGTATCATCTCATGGTAACCTTGACCGAACTCGTGTTCATAACTAGAGGAGGGCAGATCTAGGCAGGTAATTATCTGTAGTAATAGATTAGCACAGTTGGGCTTGGAGGAGGCATTCAACAAGGCCGCAATTTGGACGGAGAGCACGGTCGTGGGAGATTGCAAAGCGAGGCATTCCCACCAGTCTCAGAGAAGAAGTTCGTTTGTAACTGGTCTC
Organism: Colletotrichum australisinense (nom. inval.); assembly: GCA_014706365.1. NCBI lineage: Eukaryota > Fungi > Ascomycota > Sordariomycetes > Glomerellales > Glomerellaceae > Colletotrichum > Colletotrichum australisinense (nom. inval.). The sequence goes on from JABKAN010000003.1 coordinate 5,979,863, forward strand.
GGTGCATGCTAACCGAGTGGATGATACAGAAGCCGGGCATTTTTGACCATATTTTGTTTCGATCCTCTAGCGTGTTGTGTACGCTTTTCGCCGGCATCAGCATATTGCGCGGCTGCAATATAATTACGACAGCTATTATCTAGAAACTATCGACGTCTTTGTACATCATAAAATGCGCCTTTGGGTAAACACTCCGCCGTACTACGAGGCTATCAACCGTCTTCATCCTCTTATCCCAACCAAGCAACAGCAAGGCAGGTGGGGTTCCGGGGTAAGAGTGGACTCGCGTCGATGCTTGCTGATCCCATGTCCCGGTCGACCGTTCCTTCGCCAATACCTCTTCGCCCGCCGTTTAGATCTGTTGCCTTGTAGCAGAGGACGAATCTGGTTAACCGGTGTGTGGGCTCTTCCCACCAGGAACGGATACAATCTCTAGGTACAAGAGCCACGTTCTCGCACAGCTGGGTCGTCGACTGACTCCTACTTCACCTCACTTTTCCCCTTCCTAATACCTACCTATCCGCCATTTTGAATCATTCCTCTGCATCACAGGCTCTCAAATGTCTTACGTCAGATGGTCCAGCATCCCGACATACGAAGCCCTATTCGAAGACCTTGGCTACACTACCCCTGGCGAAAAGAAGAAGATCAAAGCGATGGTCAGGAAATTCAGAAACACGTATCCAGCCGCCAGAAGTCTCGAATGCAAAGGCTTCACCAACTCGCACCTGGCCGAACACCAGAAGGAACTCGGTGGCATTGTCGATGCCTTTCTGAATAAACACGCAGAACAGCTGTGGCCGTCCGACGAACATGGATCTCAGCATAACAGACTGCAGTACCTAAACAAAAGACTAAGTGAGTCCAAATCATAGGGATAGTCGGACAGGATTTGACACCGATATGTTTAGGATTAGAAAAGCGATCTTCGAAGTATTTTGTCGCCAGACTTACTGGGCGGGGAAATACTCGAGGAAGCGAGAAAGGCAGACAACGAAGGCGATGGACAACCAAGACTTCGAAGACTTCGAAGACTTCGAAGACGACGATCCAAGTCTGGAAGACCCAGACCGTACGGTGAAGGACGTCTCAAGCCACGTTGTGGGCGGGCACCTTGACACCATACATGTTGCGCCTGTAACCACCGCGGCAATCCTGCATACACCATGCATGGAAACATCGATACACAGATCTACGAAACGACGCGCACCCTCTGTCCGCGATGCTCCACCTGCAAAACGAAATCGACGACGTCTTACAGCGTACATGAGCCGTAGGTCATTCCAGGACGATAATATCAACACCTGCCACGAGCAGGAGAATACCGTGATAGCCGAGTGTCCGGCTCGAAGCTCATATAATCAGTCGTACGACAACGCTGACTCGGCAGACGGCCCCTCAATGTCAGCGAATGAAGCTCGTTCCGGAACCAATTCCACTTGCTCAGTCGAATCTAGTATTGCCGACGAAGCCGAGCCCGTCCAAGGTCTTCGAGCCTCGAAGTCAACCGCTGGAGAGCAGCCGCCAGTCGGAGAAGATAGCACCCGCTCTGTGTCTACGGACGAAGCTCTCGCAGAAACGGACCCAACCGAGACTACTGCGACCACTCAAGGAGAGTCGATCGCAGAAGCACAGGCAGCGAGAAGCTATGATCCGGTCTTACCTGTCTCGCATGGGTTGATCCTCGGCGGCGAGGGAACGCCAATCTGGTCTGGTATGAACAACATAGTTCAATCTGCATCTGAGGTTGAGTTCGTTTACGGCATTACCATACATTACCCAGTGCACCTCAGGATACCGTGGACCCCTAGGGGTCACGTTGCTTTCAAAACCCTTTCCGACATGGAGAATGAACTCAAGACAGCGCTGGAGGAAGGGTTGACTCGAATGAAAGGCAAACAGGACTTCGCTGGCCTCAAGCAGCTCCAAATTAAATCGTGGCGTTTTGATATACGTGGTCATGGCGCAATCTTAGATTTTGACGTCAAAGTTGGGAGAGAGGAACAGTTCATCCACATGAAGAGAAAGGCAAAGCAGGAGATGCAACTAGCGATACAGATGTCACCGGATTCAAGACCATCGTTCAACATCGAGATCCAGATAGTTACCAGCGGAGATTCAGGGATCAGACAGTCGGACGGCAGCAGCTTTGATTGGTAGCTTTTTGTGTGTTAAATCGGATGTGTTTCCGTAGATGGAGAATCTTATCTTTCGTGACTTTCAATTACACGCCTCGTCGAACGTTACCTGTTTTACTGGAGTAAGCTCACTTCGTTACGGGGAGGCGAGGGGCAACACTCGGATATCAATAGCATGTAGTTTCCGAGAGCCTCCCTGCGAACTCAATCACACGGCGGTGGAGAAAGCGCATCGTATATCGAGACCTGCAGATATGTCGTTCGTCGATGATCCAGACATATCTAAGCACTTTCAATGTCCAAATATGGGACTCTTTCCAGGCGGACAGATGGCTGCTAATAGCCGACGAATTATGGAAGAGAAAGTCATCTCTTCAGACGATGGTGTCGAGGGATTCTTTTGGCACGGTTTGATTCGGGCGTACAAGGAGCTGGTGTATGTCCTGATTGAATTGCGGCAGATCAAGCAATCAGTGTTGGAGAGTCACCCAAGGCACGGTGACGTTTGTCACATCTATGACTTGCTATGAATCTTGTGTCACAAGCTCTCCTGTCATCGAACCGTGGCATGAAGCGCAAAATCTGAGACGCTGAGCTGGGTTACATCATGAGAGTCGATGGTGTTGGCCAGGGTTGCAAGACGAGACATTGTTGTTCCCTAGATGAGGCCAAACTCACACTGATCCAAACGCAGTGGAAAAGTCATGGAAGCAAGATGTAGGTAAAGATGGGGATTGACACGTATTTGCCGACTGGTTGAATTTAGCGGAACCACAGACAGGAACGCAATCGGATTACATAGTCACCACTGAAGAGTAAGATGGATCTTAAGTGGTCTCAATTCATTTTTCTATCTTGATCTGGCTCCAGTATTGCACTGGTAATTCTTCGAAAAAGATGTTCTTTCGAGTTTGGGTCACGGCGACTGAACTTGAGTCAACTCGCAGGATTGGAACTTGTGAGGTAGTTCAGAGCCATTTCTGCGGCGTCCTCCTTCGCATTTTCAGGTTCTTCCCGTCGTACCAGAACCGGGCCGAGAGCGTGCGCCCGAAAACGGTCACCCAGCTAGACCAAGCCGTGCGTCCTCCTGCCAAAGAGTCAGTACCGCTCAAAGAGCCAGCAGCGTATGCTTACCTCGCCGATCGGAGACGAGTTGGAACACAGGTGGCATGATGTTGGCCGCTCGGCAGGCATCTATTCGCTGTTTAGACCCGGCGGTGCGGGATACAGAGATGTCTCGTACCTTCAAGGCGCTCTTGCCAGGTTCCCGCCTGGCTGCTGTAGGAGAGGGCAGACATGGCATCAAACGAGGGAGCGTTTACTATTCGATACACTGCACATTACATCGTAAAGGCCGCACGCTCGAATACTAATATCAGTGGCGGGCTCATAAAAAGACAATGCCAGCAGATACGTCAGGGACCTACGGAGTGTTGACCTGCGCTTTCGGCGCGCGACCCACACTCCGGTGAGCATGACGTCCCAGGACTTTCCTGGCGCGGCGGGGTCAGACGGCCCCACGCCGGTGGTGCGGAAGCCGGATCAGCGCCGCGGCCGGAACCTGGTCCCTGCGTCTGGGTGGAGGGGGCGTTACGCAAGGGCAATTGGGGGGTGTGCTACTTGCCTCCATTCTGCGTCGTTCGTAGACAGCGCAAGGGTCGGGACATGCGCTGGTTAGCCCGCAGAAGCGGCGGCCGCTGACGTCCCCTGCATCACCGAGCATGGTGCATGTACACTACACAGACGCCCGCTCCCTGGTGGAACGCCACGGGATGAACGGATCTGAATCCGTGTGAAGCACCCCAGTCTATGGCAGGCTATAGAGGTCACTGTTGCAAAACCCCAAATTCGGTGCAAAAATTCTGAATTAGGTTAGTGTGCTGATCGACCAGCCCCGCAGTACATCAACCTTTGTACCTCAGCTTGGTTTTCGCGACGAAGATAACACCTTTTTGACAGAAGCGAGTCCGCTGCGAACCAGCAAAGCTTAACTGAATTCAATACGAAATCTTAGAACACAGCATTGGGGGGCAGACAATGCATCAGGAACAGACTTTATTCAATTATTCTCATCTTCTTGTTCCCCTCTTCGTCGTCATCTTCCTCTGCCTGGTTTAGTTGCTACTACTGTATCAACATTCGCATTCGCATTTCTGAACTGTCCATACTTACAACCCAGAGCCGAGCAGCCAAGGCGATGGTTTCCAAAGCTATCGTTCTTCTCTCCTCAAGGCTCCGCTCAGCAATTTCACCGAAAGAAGCCAGAGAAGCCACTGGAAGTGACAAAGCAGGAGAAGCTCCGATGTTTCCGCAGGCTCGCAGTTGCTGTAACGCTCTCTGTCCAGCAGCGCGCCAGGCCTCGTCCGGGTCCCCATCCTCGTTGCTGAGTTGCTGGTTCAATGCCCAGAAAGCCCGTACAGCAGCTTGGGCTTCGGCTGGAACCTAGTGACGTGACAGGTCAGCAGCTCATCAGTTCATGGGGCGCGAAGATCTCTTACTGGTCGGCAAGTGTGGCCGGTCTTTGCGCAGTCCCAGCATGCAGCACCCGTGTCTACGCCGTTAAAATCATCGTGACAACATTCGCGCATGGTCAGACAGAGTCTACATACTATCTTGAGAGGCACACTCATGACCGGGGCCTTGGTGGCGCGTGTAACGCATTGCCGGCAGGGGAAATGGCGTACTGAGCCACGAGGCGGAGCTTTCTTCGACTGTTTTTTCTTCTGTCAGATGGGCAGGTTAACAGTCCTGAATTCGAAAGCTGACCTGCTGAACATACGGTGATCTTAGCTGTGGACTTGCGCGTGGCGGATTGAGTCAACCGGCCACCCTTCTTGATTGCGGCGTTGCGACTACGAGAGCTTCCGCCCACTGCGTCGAGGGCCTCAGCGACAACTGCGCGATCGCTTCCAGGCATGTGACCCTTGATAGTTGTGATCTCTCACTAAATTGTAGTGGATTGAGAGGGAAGGTAGATGTAAAGTTTGAAGGGATCCAGGTTTTGTAACTATCGATCCAGCCCTGAATTTGTCGGAATTCCACCAATAATCAACGAGTCGCTGGAACGCGCCGAACGAGCCACCGCTGCGGGTCGCTAGCATTCGCGCAGCGGATCCGCGCGGCACACTGCCTACGCCGTTTTACTCTTTCATCCAGGCACTGAGAGAATTCTCATCATCTTCTTTCACTTCATCAGGCCCAAAATGACACGTCCTCTCAATGCAATTGACTTACATCGCGACTACGTGAGCCAGCTTTATCTGCAAGGCGTTTCGCGACGAAAGATCAATACAAACTTCGAAAACATCACCATGTCGCCGTGGATCTCAGCACGATATCTCGCCGGATCTCAAGCTGGGATCTCCCACGCCAGCAGGCTCGTACTAAAGAAAGCCCAGAGCTAGTCGAGGCCATTCGCGACCTGGTTTTCCGTGTGGGGCTCAGCGAAAAGCAAACATTGAGTGTTTTACAGAGACGAGGCTTGCCCATCACAAAACGAGGCCTGAAGCGCATCAGGCTTCATCCAGATCGCCGTTGGGTACGCAGGCTCAACAGCGATGAAGAGCGTCTTGCCTTGCTCGAGCAGACGGAGCAGGTCATAATCGAGATGTCACAGCGATCGAACGCCGTTTCAGGATACGGCAAGAGCCTCCTGCAACCTTTTCTTCGTCAACAGAGACAGCTCTGGGTGCCTAGAGATCCCCTCTTTGCCCTGTACAAAGTTATGTTCCCGAATGAAGTTGAAATGCGGAAAAGAATGTTCCGAAGGAAGAAAGGACAGTTTTTGGTACCGGGTCCAAATTACCAGTGGTGCATAGATGGCCATGACAAGCTCAAGCCGTATGGGTTCGAGATTTACGCCGCCATCGACGCCTACTCAAGGAACATCATCTGGTTTTATGTTGGCCACTCCGCTACGACTGCCCTGAGCGTCCTAAAGCAATATCTGACGGCTTGCGACGCCTACGGTTTCCGGCCTTGGTTTTTACAGGCAGATCGAGGCAGCGAAACGCCATTGATTGCGGCAGCCCATTGGAACTTTGCACTAGCCGCAGACGGAAGGGTAGAGTGGAACGGGAAGGTCTTTGAGCAGGGCAAACGGCTGAGAGATTCATACAAGGCTGCGCCAAGCACAAAGAACGTCAAGATCGAGAAGTGGTGGGAAAGCATGCTGCATGTCTCTTCACGGCAGTGGGTGGATTATTTTGGGGAGCTCGCCAGAGACGGCGACTTTGACGGCGCCATGTTGGAGGACCAAGTTGCCATTTACGCCGTTTTCGAGGACGTACTGCGTCGAGAACTGTTCGACTTTGTGGAAACTTGGAACCTTCATCGCATTCGCCTACAAAAGAATCGACCCCACGTCGTCCACGGACAACCTTGGATGAACTATCACTACCCGGATCCGTCGAAGGCATGCAATTGGGGCATCCCGATCGACCGCGCTGTTCTACAGCAACTACAGCGGCCGTTAGTGGGTATCGACATCAGCACCTGCTTGGAGCCCGAGACAAAGAATTGGTGCCGTCGTATCCTTACGGAGTTGGGTTATGAAGGCGCTGTCTCTGGGGCTTGCCGAGAAGTCGACAAATTGCGGCCTCTTAAACATTTCTATCTTGCACTTCGAGACAAGATCATTCAGCATATTGAAAGCGGCGAACAGCCTAACCTAGCATACCGTAAAGCGCCAACAGGGGGCGTTTCTGAATTTGTGAGCTTTGCCACTTGAGCATTTGACAACCAGACTAAGCGTTTATAGGAAGCACTACACAGGCGAGCAACCCAGGTTTTCATGATGAAATGGGAGACACAGAGCCTGCAGAAGAGCCTCTCGTTGAATTGGATTGTGTGGACGAAGAAGGAAACGATCTAGAAGGGATAAGTGACGATGAAGATGATAACCACAGCGAACTATCCAATGATAACCTAGAGTGATTGGTCCGTTTTACTGTGTCGAACAGCAAAGGTTTCGGGAACTTTCAATCCTTTGAAGCGCGTGGACCGAGCTGGTGGTTGAGTCTCGTCCATACCAAAGACAAGACATTCGGCTTGGTCGCCCGAGCTCTGGTTTATGCACTCTCTGTTTAGCTAACATTGTTAGCATCTGTCAATTCATCGATGTGATATGATTTCTTACGAACTCGGTGTCGACAGTCTTCCCATCTTCATCTTCGTCGGCGTTGTCTCCATCACGTACCAGACCTCCCATCTCGCCGTGGCCGGCCATTCCGTCAAGCGGTACCTGTTCAAGCGGATCTCTCAGTCCACAAAAGTCTTCTACGGCTTCGCGTACGATGATCTCCTCCATGATTTCCTCACGCTCATCATCGTCCATTGAACCCTGGTGGCAGATGCTATAGATGGGGCCCTCGGTTTTGGGCTTGACATCCGCCAACTCCAGTTCCTCAGGATCGGTCCCTCTTTTTACAGTATCACTGTTGCTCTCGTCCTCGTGCTTCACCCGCTTCTGACGTTGAGGTGCAGGGCTCATGTCCTCTTTCTTGACCCTCCGTTTCTTTTCTTCTTTGACTGGCGTTGGGTACTCATCCGGCCTCAGTGGCGTCACTGGTTCTTGCTTGTCGATTACGTCTGTGGATGTAAGGACAAGAAGCACCTTCAATTGTCCTGCTTGGTTGTTGCCGAAATGCCCAGAGGCCAGCATTGCTGACGGGGTCAGGTATTTGTCTGTGTTGGGGACCGTAACGATCTTCTTGCCAGAAAAGCTCGAGGCGTAAGAAATGTTCCAAAGTTCCTTGTTTGTGAGATCGACTGCGGATGGGAGCGGACGTAGATGATCGAACAAGGTCGCGGTGAACGAAGGCCAGGTCAGTAGATCTGTCGAAGAGAACTTGATGACCGTATCCTTGAGCGGCAGCACCGTCTCTGGGACTTCGACTGCTAGCCCATTAAGGTATCTGACTTCCAAGCTCACAAGCAAAAGACTGATATGTACCCACTGATATCCTGTTCGCTGCCTTGTCGGCTTTCTGGTACTGGCTTTCGTACTTTGGATAGCCCGACTGGCTGCTGTTGCAACTGTAATAAAAGGAGGATCCCCTGACGCCTCAGGGGGCTTGATACGTGCTCGCGTGTGCACCGCGCCAGAGATGGACAATTCGTTGGGTAAAATCTGAGCCGGCCGTCCAAAGCCGATGAGCGAAACGGGCTTTGGTTTGTCACGGAATAGTTGGCTTGCTGGGCTGACTGGCCTAACTGGCCGAGGAGGAGTCATCAACCTCCACTACTTCGTCATGCGGACCCGGAAGGGCCGGAGTTCTGGATCTGGCTCGATGCTCAGACCGGAACGGGTTGGCAAGGCCACATCGACCACAATAATTCGCTCCAAGATATATCGTAGTGAAGAGTTCATGGTGCTTTTTCCGGTCTGGATGCAGTAGACATGCTCTGAAGGGATTTTTGGAGGCTCATCTTGATGCAAGAAAATATGTTGGTTTTACGAAGAGAAGAAATCAAAGAGTCTGCTCTTCCGGCTGAATTGTTGTAAACGAAAGATATTGCCAGCCACGGTGTCAAGTAAACTCGCTAGGCTGAATCAAGCAGGAGCGGACTAAGCGAGTTCGCTGCGGATCCGCAGCGTAATTACTGCGGGGCGACTGTTGCTCACCAAACCGCGCCTCACCGTGCACTGATGATTCAGAGCATATTTCCCAAGAATACCATAGTAAAATAATTACGAGAGAGAGAGAGAGAGAGAGAGAGAGAAAAAAACTTATTCATGGTCTATACTGTTAGGAGCGTGCTCTGGTCACTTGGTGGCTAGCATTCATGTGGCAATATCAACCACCTAGCCAGCCCATCATTGCACAGCTGAAGTACATCGCATGAGATTTGCTGGCAACCCATCCCATGCGATCCCGCTGCTAGCCCGCAGTACATGAATTATTGCGTCTCCAAGTACCGCATGACTAAGACTGGTATGATCTAAACCCAAAACGAAATGGCCAAGGGGTTTTGCAACAGTGCTCCCTATCGCCCACCATACCAGTCGGAGGGCTGCAGCAAGCGGACGCCCTGACACGGCCGCATGGGCCTGTCTGCCACGTTCGATAAGGTTAGCGTGCACTTCGTAGTTGCGTGGCTACCAGTCGTCTGATGATTGGGTCCACCAACAACGGCTACGCCTGTTTTGACTACAGCGGAGTCGAGTCAACAAGGGCACTGACGATGGGTTATTGCGATGCGCAGCGACACCTCGACGTGCTGTCGTCCTGGCCGTTGGAAGAAATGCCAGCTTCTACCCGAGGTGGCGCTTCCGGCACGCAATCTTGCAGACACAACCGTGACTCTGCTCGAAGGAGGCGATCAAGACACCTACAGCTGAAGTGGGTTCAAGGCTGCGACCAAACGCCCAGCGAGACCGTTCAATGTAGCCGAGTCATTGCGTTACAGGGTGTGTCTCTGCGAACCGCAGGTACCCGGACGAAGGGCCAACTTCTCAAGCGCAGCTGCCCTGTGGCGACGAGGCTGCAGCAGTCGATGTGGACATGGCAAACATCATTCCATTGAACGCTGTGCTTGAGTGCCCACACCGGTCAAAACGGGAAGCACTGGCAGATCGTTTTGTTTGTTGGCGTCTGGTATCTGAACAAGGGCATGAGTTCGTATTGGCGCATCCACCGGCGGGCTGTGTTGGTCACGGAGGCTGAAGATCTAGCGGGGCGTGGGAACAAAGCCAATGCTTGCTCAGGAAGAAAGCCAGACACGCCCCCTTTTACTGGGTAATGTACCCATGTTCGTGGCTGGCAGGCATTCGGACCGGGGAGGCGTGCCTACACCCCTGCTCTTCGATTCACTGCGAAAGATTCTGTGGGTGTGCTTTCTTTATCCTTGTCGCAGCATGGGGCAGGGGCATGGGCCACCCGACGCCATCTCGCCAACAGAGTCTCGTCTGTGTACCTCCTCGAGTCGTGTGAAAGCCATCCCTCGGCCGTGTACCAGCGCGCTGGGGTCCCCATGCGGAGATATGAGCAACTTGGCTGGGCGTGCCTCGCCCGCATTGGGCAGTCAGGTCCGTGGAGGGTGGGTTAATGGAGGTGTTCGAAGAATCATCCCTAGCCATCAAGGGCGAGCATGCCTTGACCGTCGGAAGGTTGACGCTCTCCGGCGTCTGCAGGCGCCCACCCTGCGTGAGGGTACAAGGTTGGATTCAGGCAGCCAATTACACTACCACACACGCGCGAACGATGTCCCCGGAAGGCGACGAATCGCGAAGTTGCATTTTGTGAAGGCCTCCTAGTTCTCGAGCGATGGGCACAGCGCAGGAGAGATGCTGTGCACACACCGGCCACGTTGCTCTCTCTGCTGACGGTTTGATCGTTCCTTGCGCCCCGGCTTGTACTCATGCCTCAAGCAGTCTCAGAGGTAGTTGATGTGGAATGGCTGGTGACTGCCAGGTTTTTGTCACCACATCCAATTTACATTGGCCTGGCATACGCGGTAGTTCTTGATCATCGTATCGCTGGCGGCACACAGCTATCTTGAGCTTTGGTTTCAATCGTGGGACTTTACATAAAGAGAGTCGTCGTGCCCAAAGGCCTCACCTGGGACCGTTCCATGAGAAATCCATCAAGCCATCGGGCTCAACGGCAGGCTCACATCAGCTTCAGCATCACCAATCGCTCGCATAGGTGTCTGAACGGGACACCCGATTCTCCCGACAGGAAGGCCTCGACGCTCGGACAACGGAAGCACGCTTAACGTCATGGCATTTACCAAGTTTCCGTTCTTCTTTGGTCTCAAACAACAAGGTTCGTGAGCGTGATGTTATAGGCGCCTCGCACAAAGCTCACATCTCTAGAATCGTACGAACGCGGTGAGAGTGAGGTGAAAGAATACGCAGAGGACCACGTCAATTTGGAAGACAAGTCCGAAAGCTTGATGAAGCAGCAGAGCGCCGGTAACGATGGAAACAACCACTCCAACTCCGCTGAATTCAGCGCACCAGAGATATTGTTGCAAATGATGACCGACTGCGGTGGGTCACCGACGGCGCTCGACGTCGACTCTAGTATTCTGGGCTCGCCACTTGCCGGCGAAAGGTTGAATCCCTCAAACCATGCGCCATCACCAGGCCGCGATTGCGAGCTTCGGCAAATGTCGCAAAATCGATTGCCAAAGTTGCTGAATTCAAACATTGAGACAAAGAGTGTGAACGGAAACGGAGCGATGGGGCCGGTCGACGATTTGGAAGTCCCACACAAGTCGCCGTCGCCCAGTCTTGGGCGCATTATTTACAAGGAAGCTGAGACGTCAGAAGTACTACCGGTCATCTCGGGCCCAATCGGCACTGGTGATACTGACGGAACCCGGGAAAAGGCTCATATGCTGGATGACAAAATAGAGCCACTCCAACTGCCACACAACAAACTGGCATGCACTCAACATAAACTCACAAAGTTAAAGCAGAAAAATACTAAATTGAAAAAGCAAAACGCCAGCTTAGAAAGACATAAGGATCGTTTGGAAAGCAAAGTAGACCGTTTAGAAAGGCGGGTGGAATGCTTGAAACGCCGCAAAGCTTCACTTGAAAGTGAAGTATCGGTGTTGCAAATAAAGAAAGGGGGGTGGTGCTTTGAACAAGAGGGATCTTTTGATAGTTGCAGTGACTGATGGAGAATCGTCTTTGCGGGGCTATGTTGAGGGAGCAATGGTTTCGAGTCCAGGTAGTGAACAAGATCGAATTCCAAGCCAGCCGCGGCATTTCAAGATGGAAGTCGACTCCCAGAGCGGGGACTAGCTTGCGGGCCATGTCTGGTGACCACGAACTCATTAGCCGCCAGATTGCATGATGAGTCGCCCCTAACCTATTCGTCGGTCGGGCGAGCACTCCACGAAGCACGCCCCTCACATGTCATGTCCTTCTGCTCTGGGAACCACACACTATTTCCAGCGGTCTGCATCAAATACAGTAACGAATCACCTAAAAGGCCCTGCTCAGTCAAATACCCCAGAAGCAGACCATTGGAGTAAGCTCTGGCAAGGGGTCCATTTAAGAGAAGTGGCGTTGTTTTGATGTCTCCATGGCCGCCAAGGGAGTGGTGATACTTCTCATCCCGAACTCATGTCTGATGACGACGATCATCGTCTCTATTGTATTTGTTCGAATGCTCCGCCAGATGTGTCGGTCTGAGAATGCCCCCATGTGTTTCTGGCATGTATTGATCTACAACACAATTTTGATCATTGAGTAGCACTGCTCTCAACTCTTAGACTAAAGGAAAGGTTTCCCGGTACAAGGCACAAATACGGCCTGAGAATGTGTCTGAGCCATCTAGCCGCTCCCCTCGTTTCGCTCCATGCCCATTGCTGTAATCATTTCTTCACTTTCGCCTTTCCGGGAGCACTCCACGCCAACAGGCCTTAGATCGGACATATCCATACCGTTGATGATTTGCTCGGCTGTTATCATATAGGCAATTGGGCATTCGGGAAACCTGGCGACGATCATTCCACAGAACGAGGTTCCCCTAACCAGCCACAAGCCGTTGGTTCCGTAGACTATCTGTGTCAGACTTTGCGGAGATGCTCGTGTTCTTATTCGAACTGACCTAAGGGTGTATTCAGTTCGATCTTACGCATCCTTATGGTGGTATTTGTGGGTAACTTCCAATATCTCTCTCCAGAAACCAAGCACGCTCTGAGAAGGGTTGACCCATCCATCACGATCGACAACGGCCCTGCCGTGAGCTCGTCATCCGCACAATATGAGTCAATGGTCTGTGACTGACCCGACGTCCCGGGAAAGGTAAACTTGTTCTCAAGTTGGGGCCATGATCGTGGTTTCATGAGAGTGTATTCACACATGGCGGGGCCGAAGTTTCCTGTCTGGTCCAGGCGTAGAGGAAGTTGGTAGCAACGATTTCGGCGGGTTGCCAATCGATAGTGAGCGCAGTTACGCCAATTGTTGGGCAGGGCAAAACCGAGATGTCGATTGCGGAGTCTGAGTCGGAGTCGGAATCGGCATTCTCGTCGGAGTCGGCATTCTCGTCGGAGTCGGCATTCTCGTCGGCGTAAGTGCAAACATCTTGATCGACTCGATCGTTATCACCGAACGTTGGCTCAAAAGCGTGTTGCAAAACTCCGCTTGCCGTTGTCATTAACATGCCACAGAGATGGGGGTTCTTCTTTCCGAGAATGGCGGTGGTCAACACTCCTCCGACCCGGTATAAGTCTTGCTTGATCACTTCGTCATTCTCCATGTAGGTAGAGCAGCAGAACAGGCCGCACGCTGAGTCAGGTTCCGATCCCGATGCGCGGCCAACGTGATAAAGCACTTTTCCGCCACGAAATTCGAAAGCAGGGGCTTGTCGCAACTGTTCCAGAGGGATCAAACCACCATTGTTCGCATGGTCTTGGGACAGGAGCTGCGTCATTTTGTCGGCGCCCTAATAGAACGGAGCTCGTCGTTGAGATGCGCAATGTAGCGAGGGGGGCGACTAGGTAATTTGTAGGCCGACGCCATTCAGCGAAGCTGCGCGAGTTGATGACTTTGAAGGTCAAGTGCTCATGGACGCTGGCGCATTCACGTGTGTCATTCCGCCCTGGGCCTGCCGCCGACCCAGCCCTGCAATTAGCCCAACGCTTAGATGACCAAGCCACGAGCACCGGCCCCAGCCTGCTCCTCGTGTAACGTGGACACCGATCAAACGTCTTCTCTTGTAAGCACACAGTCTGATCAACTCTCGAACTCACGCCCTCGTAGACCAATGGTTCCTCGGGTCTCCTGCAGCATGCCAATGCTTTGACGGTACAAGCGGGTATTCATTTCCCAGGTAAGATTTGAACACCTTGGATACCCCCCTCGAACCTGCGCAAAGATTGGCCGTTGATGAATGTCTTGGATGCCCCCAATGTACCATTTTTGTGCGCCTCGCTTACGATGGATTTATGGGGCGCCTCTCATGGCGCCCAGGACTTCCATGGCGGCTTACTTTGGAAGCAATTTCAATGCTAGCTGCCACAAAGATTGTCTTGGCATACACAATCATGGCAATGCTTGATAGTATTTACCGGCTGAAGGCAAGAGTAGATGATTTGCATCACAGGGACACATTCTCTTCGCCCAGGTCATCACGACGTGCATCGCACCATGTCATGCCGGTAACCACGACACCTCCTTGGAATGTAGTGTGACAACACCCTGGCGTGGGATAACGAAAGTACCTGCTCAGCACGCAGACGCCCCTCGTCAAAAAACATCCTATAGTCGCGGGACGTAGTCGTCTCGCCTGCATGACCGATCGATGCTGTGCACAACGACATCGCACAATCTGTGTGAAGAATGAAAAGCACCTCCGTCCCAAGCAGCTAGACATACGACTGGTGCGTATTACGACGTACCAGCAGAGCAGCGGAGCCGCCTGCCGTCGATAGCTAGACTGGTTGATGGAACAACGCTTGTAGCAGCCCACCAGAACTTTACGCTGATGCGGTCCCATGGGTCATGCTCTTTCGCGGCTTTTAAACTGCCACAGCGGAAGCTTTTCGATGTGACTATTCTTTGCCACATATCTGCTCCTTACTTTCACCAATCAAGATGCAGAAGCTGCCGTTTGATCTTATGTTCGACATCATCGAGCGGCTTGCCCCCCAGGATGTTTGGAGTCTTCGTCGTGTCTGCAAGCAGTTTGGTTATCTCACGCAGAATGAAACCATCGCAAAAGCGGTACTCGAGGTTTGAAGAGATGTTCCCCGAGATCCTCCATGAATCAGTTTCTGACCTTGTATCAAGAAGCACGCTGCGTATTCGATCGAAATGAAGAAGGCGCGACAGTCCGGATGTTACGCCCAGGCATTACGCCGACGAGTCAAGTTCCAAGATGCTGTGACCACAGCCAAACCTTACTCGGTAGGCATTGTCGCGTGGGCTGATCAGTATATATACTGCAACGGCATGCTTTGCTATACACAGAACGAAACCAAGGAATTTTTCTTGCTTAATCTGCATCAGTTGGCGCCGAACGAGATCGTAATCAACGTAGACGAACTTCTTGCTACCACAAATCAAATCCTTGTGAGCGAGAAGTACGAGCTCAGACCCATACACTATTCAGACAACATCCTGTCTTGGCTGTACATCCCGCTTGAGAATACAGGCCGCAACAAACTTTTCGTCACCAATATCGAGACACGCGCCATTTTCCCTCCCATAGACATCGAATCGCGCCAGAAGCTGTTTGTCAGGAATAATTCGGATTATCTATACTGCGGCACTTATCCCGATACCGGCGATGACGACGATACCAGCGATGACGACGATACCGGCAATGACAACGATACCGGCAATGACGATGATACTGGCGATGACGACGATGACAACTTCTGGAAGCTGCAGTGCTTCAACATCGGGAGGGAAGAATGGCTGAATGGCGTGCTTGGACTCAAGGAAGTCGCCGGTTCTGATGTTGGTACCACCGCGGCCTTCGAAATTTTCGGCCACCATTTCTACGCGGCTTCAAGCGTGCAGCCGACTACATTCGGCGAAGATGTTTATCTTTCACGTTACTACGGCGTTCGCTATCCCCTCGGTGTATGCAGGGCCGAGGATAAGCAGCTGCTATCTGAGTCCATGTTTCGTCGCGATCACCGCGAAGGGCCGATCAATGACATATGGAGCACCCTTAGTCTCGAAAAGAACCCCAAAACAGGAGTCCTTGAGGTCGTGGAGTGCCGAAGGGAACACTATGCTAAGGGCGACGGGAACTCGAGGACCGCGTACCGGACGGCAGTTCAGATTCGCAACGGCGATTTGGCTGACGATTTCCTGGTTGGAGAAGGCAGCGAGCAGAAGCTCGTAGAGTTTTGTGGCTTTCAAGGCCAGGCGCCAAACCTCAAAGAATATCCATCAACCCCACACCAAGGAGACGATGGCTTCACAGAACCGTTGGTCACCTCTAACAATTGCTTTATGAAGTCTTATAACATCCACTGCGAGGCTTTTATAGACCTTTTCAGCCTTGCTGCTGCAGATGGTCTGTCTTCTGGCCTGAAAATACGAACCATAAGTCGTTCACAGGCGGTAACGCACGAGCAATCAGATTCTCAAGAAACGGGGAATGAAGCCAATCGAGTTGAGAGTGTCATGTCTTACTGGCCACCGCAGACGGACTCAGACGAAACCAGTAACGGATCGAAATTTCTGGCTCATGCCCTGCGTGTTCAAGAACCCCAATGGGGCATTTTCGGAATAGCTGATGAACAGTCTCTTGTTTACATTCAGGGAGACCGAAAAACCAAAGATATGAACCCTCTGGTGTTCATCTCTTTTGACCCTTCCATCAAGCTGACTGGGGTTTGCAAATGGCTGGGGTTCACTGCAGAGCAACAAACATGTGAGATTGAACCTCATTCAGGCGCAACGGCAAAGCGAAGGGGACTGGGTACACCTGTTGTGGTCTCCAGCGATTGCATCAATCAACGGCCTTAACCAGTATTCGCACCTGCTGCTTAGCGTCGGATTATTGAAGCCGTGTTGCCGAGCCGGCTATGTGCGCCATTAGTTCGACGTAGCATGCGAGATAGGACGTGATAGATAAGTTTTCTGCAGAACAGCCCGCCGCATAATAACTGGAAGACAAACAGTAATTAGTGTAGGGCATCTCGGGGATTGGCAGTCTGTTGGAGCTTACGTGACTATCAATGGACTTTCATGGGACTGGCTCAGATGGTTTTCACATATCCTCGTGTTAAGTGACTGAAGCAGACAGCTGCGTCTAGATGTTGCTGAACCCTCCTGACCTCGGTATAGAACGGATAGCCCCCAAGGCTGCACAGGCAAGATGCCCTGCCTATTAGATGAGGTCAGACCTCAGCCGACTGGACGCCTCTGAAAGCTGCACAGAACAGGACGGAAGATTCTTGCATCAAATCATGTGCAACGACCTTGAGAAGTTGAGACCAGAATCCCTCTCAGACTGAATCGCGAGGTAGAACGGTGGTCTTCTTGTTACCAGCAGTCGTAAAGTGACTCTAAGTGTCGTCATCGGAGATGTCGTTTAACATCTCGAACTCGAACCATGATTAGACTAAGCAAGCCATATGACGTAGCGAATCATTTCTGTAGACATCTTCAAGCAGCTTGACACCACGCAACTTGTTAGATGCTGTTGATCGTTCACCGCACCAACACCTATAACATCGATAGGGAGTTGAAAAAGAATGACCAAGGCCATGCAGAGAGACGTCTTCCAGTCACTGGGGCTCGTGGAAAAGACACCCGTGACGAAAACCTCGCCCAGGATAATATCTATACTCAGACGACCCCATGCAGCTTTTCAACTCGCTTACTCTAGTCCATTCGTCCTTTTCATAAGTAAAGATGTCAGAGATCTCACACGGCTGTGATTTGATCGACTCTCACTTGGGTTCTTGATCTCCCGAAGCTCGAAATCTCGCCACGTTGCCAGGTTTTTGTTCGAATTGGGCTGGTTTGATTGACTCGAAAAGTTCGTCAATGGCCGTCCAATCTCGATCCGAACCTTTCGATCAGAGTCGACCGTCTTCGCACTCCCGGCACCGCCAGCAGGATGTAACCATTCATCCAGCATGTCTTGCCCGAAATAGCTTCAATCGGGACTTTGAGTGAACACTGGTGGCTTATCAAAAGAAACCTGGGAACGTGCTAGTATTACCCTTGAGCGTCGTGATGAATGTATTGGATTGTTCCATGTCAGCACGGGAAATGAGTCATAAGAAGAGAAGCGTGAACCTTTCCAAATGTTTAGCTATCGCACGAGTTCCCGCCCATGAACGATAACCACTTCAATACCGAGCTTTTGCGGATCCTTGCACGCAGAGAATTCTGGGCATCTCGCGCGACGGGATTAGCTGGCCTGTTGCCTAACGTGTGTTGGCAGTGTGTAATCAGGTTGCCTAGTTGCCTTACACAAGTAAACCCATTATGGCAGCCGGACCGAGATATTCTAGAATGCAAGTAACGGTCTGTCGTATCTTTACCTCATGGCCAGCGTCCCTCTCGCAGAGCCTTTACCGGGACCCTTGAAGTCTCCCACATCTCGGATGTCGACCCAGAGTACCCGTCTAACGCCTGCGGCTGCCTCGTTGTGCGGGTACGCACCAGTGCGAACCATCATCCTTCCCATTCAGCCGTCGAATCCACCCGAACAGGTTGTCACGCACTGCTGTAAGTCCAAACTTCACGGGCGTTGCAGCTAATTGAGTCAACCTTTTTTGATCCCTCTACCCCTCTTGTCTTCATTCTTAAACGTCCACTCGTCCACCCAGTCAGTCTTGCATAGTTTCGCATCTTATTCTTCAAGTTGTTCTAATCTCATTCTATTTCACCCAGACCAGTCATTTGCGCCGCGACGCTTTCTCGCTCTCATTATATACGCACTTGCATCTCCCTCGTCGTCTCAAGCCGCTCCCAACCTTCTCATATCACCCAGTCTCCTTGCTTATCCTATCCCATCACGCGATGCACGGCTATAGCTCTTCAGAGGAGTCAGACGACCCTCGTCGCCCGCATCCTGTGCCAGCATCGGCCAACGCCACCGACAAGAAGAAGACGAAAAAGAAGAAGACGCCCCCGCAGCCTTCTATCAACCATATTTGGAAGAAATTCCAAGACAAGAAGTTCAACAAGGCTTTGGCTGTGCTACCATTCGACCCTGTTCTGCCGCCAGCAAGCTCAGAGAAGCCCAATGAGTTGCTCAGCGCCGGATACGAACGAGCTGTTGAGGAGTGCCGCCGGAAAGTGAAGAAAATTATCCAAGAATGTCGTAGAGTCAACATGCGACATCGGGACCATGGTTGGGATCTGGTGAGTCACCTTCACCCCCATTGCTTGCTAATTCGAACCTGGTGAGCTAACAGGTCACTCAGGACTGGGATTTGAAGTTGGAAAAGGGTCACTGTCTCAACACTCTCGACCATACCAAATGGGAACTTTCTAGAGCGACTCTCTTCAACCCAAACGAATCTGTTCCCAAGGCAGTAAAGCGAGTTCACGAGATTTTCGAGAAACCAACCTTCTTGAAGAACGTCAATGGCGGAGATGTGAAGCAGGGAAGCCTCGGGGACTGCTGGTTGATGGCTACACTGACTGCCCTTGCTAATGTCGAGGGCGGGATTCAGCGCATCTGCGTTGAGTACGATACTCGCATCGGCATCTACGGATTCGTCTTCTATCGGGATGGCGAGTGGATCTACTCCATTATCGATGACAAGCTGTACCTGAAGTCTCCTTGCTGGGATTCGCCTAGTATGCAGCGGGATCTCCTCCAACAGATCGACCGAGAGGACGTTGAGCGTGTCTACCGCAAGACCTACCAGACCGGATCCAAGGCCCTCTTCTTTGCCCAGTGCAAGGACCAGAACGAGACTTGGGTGCCACTGATTGAAAAGGCTTATGCCAAGGCGCACGGTGACTTCGCCTCGTTGGCTGGCGGTTGGATTGGCGAGGGTTTGGAAGATCTCTCGGGTGGTGTCACTACCGAGCTGCTTACATCGGATATTCTCGACCTCGAGGGCTTCTGGGAAAACGAACTTGCCAAAGTCAACGAGGAGTTTCTCTTCGGCTGCTCTACCGGTCTTCTAGATGAAGGCTACGGCGAGAGAAATGGCATCTCGGAAGGCCACGCATACGTTATCATGGAAGCTAGGACGCTCAAGTCCGGAGAGCGTCTAATCAAGCTCCGCAACCCTTGGGGCAAGATCCGCAAGGGCGTGTGGGAGGGTGCTTGGTCCGACGGTTCCAAGGAGTGGACCATGGAAGTTCAAGAGGAGCTTGGTCACCACTTTGGCAATGACTCTGTCTTCTGGATCAACTACGACGACTTCCTACGCAAATTCCAACATCTCGACAGAACCAGGCTGTTCCGCCACCCCGCTTGGAGGTGCGCTCAACGTTGGATCGGCGTCGAGGTGCCCTGGAAATCACAGTTCAACGAGAAATTCCAGGTCAAGTTGTCCAAAGATGGGCCGCTAGTCCTAGTTCTGACTCAACTTGATACGAGATACTTCAAGGGACTTCAGGGACAGTACGCTTTCCGCATCCACTTCCGGATACACGAGCGAGACCGCCCCGGTGCCGAGGACTATATCGTACGCTCCCACGGCAACTATCTCATGGACCGATCTGTCTCTATCGAGTTACCCGACATGCCAGCAGGAGAGTACAGCATCTTCATGAGTGTCACTGGTGAGAGGGACACTGACATCCCCTCTGTCGAAGATGTGGTTAAGCGTGAGTGCAAAAAGCGCGTTGAGAACGACAAGCTGGCGCAAGTTGGTGCCGCGTATGACTTGGCTCATAGCAAAGGTACTGCGCACCTCCAAGAGGTGGCTAGGCTGCGAAAGATCAAGGAGCAGCAGAGAGCCTCCGAGTCTCGCCAAAAGGAGCGCCGCAAGCTCTGGGAAAGACGCCACACCAACCGCGAAGTCACCAAACAGCAGACCAAGAAGAACAACGAGAAGCGCGACCGCAAGCTCGCCAAGAAGGCGGAAGCAGCCAAGGCGAAGGCTGACCTCGAGGCAGCTCAAAAAGCCGCTGCGGAAGCCAAGAAGGCCGAAGAAGCAAATTTTTTGGAAGATGCAGAGGCAAAGAAGAAAGATGCAGAGAAGCCCAAGGTCCAAGCCGTCCAGACGGAAGTCGCTAAGGAAAAGTCCAAGGACGAAGGCAAGCTGGAGTCTAAGGAAGAGTCCAAGGATGAAGTCCAGGATGAGTTCAAGGATGAAGTCAAGGAAGAGTCCAAAGGAGAGTCCAAGGAAGAGTCCAAGGAAGAGTCCAAGGATGAAGTCAAGGAAGAGTCCAAGGATGAATGCAAGGAGGATGTCGCCGACGAAAAAGCTGCAGACAAGACTGCTCCCAAACCGCCAGCGCAGAAGTCTTACAACTCGGATGGCGATTCATCCGACTCGCCCATCGAAGATTGGGAAGAGCTGTATAGCGAGGATGACATGGTCAGAAAGCCGCGCCTGACTCCCGCTGGACCACCCAAAAGACGCGACGAGCGTTACGAATCTGAGGAGGAGGGTCTGCCTGATCCCTGGAACGCCATTTGCATTGTTGGGGTGCGCGTCTACTCCATGGACGAGGATCTCGAAGTCCGTGTCTGTATGGAAGGTGGCGAGCTTCTCGAGGATGGTATGGGCAAGAAAGGGGAGGCCGATATCGACAATGCCCAGGTGAACGCGGGTGGAGAGCGCGAAGAGCTGAAGCCTGACAGCCCAGAAGCCGCGAAGCCTGATGTCGATTCATCCGCGATTGAAGAGACAGAAGAAGCGGCTGAAGAGCCCAAAAGCGACGAGGAGGAGAAGAATGAGGACTCAAAGTCGGAAAGGTCGGACAAGAATAGTGTCGACTCAACTGACTACGACAAGCTTCACTTCGGAACTTCGACACCAGATGTCGCCGCCGCCTCGGGAGCGACTCCAATTGAGTCACACAAGGAGTTATGCTGGGGACCATTAGATAGGTGTAGATCAAGGATGTACACGAGGAGAGACGATGGCACAATGTAGACTTGCTCATCAATAATATTCATTTCGCTCTTGTGGTGTCGTTTTTGGACCCATCAGTGACCTAAGAGACATGGATGGCAAAGGAACCGTTGACGCAGCGAGCGACACCTACACGCCTTATCTCAATTCTCGCTGCACTTGAGGTCCGCATGGTTTTGGAGAGCAACGAGGGTGGTATGGGCATAAAAAGGAGTGGTAGATCAGACAACGCCCAGTGAACACGGGTGGAGAACGTGACAAACACGAAAGATTCGACATTGACAAACCGAAGTCGCAGTCAGTTCCGTTGTCGACTTAGTGGCCAAGGAGACGGAGGCGACTCAACTGTTCACTGGTGGATGGAGCCACGACGGCAGTGATGCCGTGGATGGGACGAAAAGGGACGAAAAGGGACGGACGCCATGTCGGAGAAGTTTGACAAGAACAGCATCGACTCTACAGACACGACAAGCTTCACCCATCGGTGAAGTGAGGTCCGGAGAAGGCGGATCGACATCAGAAGCGAGGCAATGTAGTGGGACACAGCTTCTGGTCATGCGAGGCTTGGATTTGGCGGTCGTGACAATGCAGATACTTGACCAAGACAACCCTCCCTTTCATCGTACCGCCCATCTCGTCATCTAGGATTAGGCGCCCTACGATTCGATCTGCGCCCCGGCAAGAGGATTAAGTGCTAAGATTTCAGCATTCCCTTGCACCGAAGTTAGAGGTCTCGTCCACGCGTGGCGGTGTGCATGTCCTGATCCAAGCGCAACTGTAGTCGAAGTCACTCTCAGAGGCAGGGACACGCAGCGATGGGGTTGGATACCCTCCATCAGGCGGGCGGCCGCGCTGGCCAAGAACCCCCGCTCAACTACGGTGGGCGATCGTGAGCTGGACCTCAAGCACGTCGGATCCACCGTGCCTTTGCAGGCACCCTTGTAGCATGTAGTGTAGACCCTCCACTTGGTTGCACCTCAAGTTCGTTCTCATCGGGGCACCCAGGCCGACCCTACGGCGTCGATATAGCAACACATAGGTGTATGACCGTGAAGTGAATACGCGCGAGCTACTGCTCAAAGATGGCCTCCCCCGGCAAACAGTGGAGTGGGGACGCCCACGGGCCTCCCACCAAGACCACATTCTCAACTTCCATTCTGCTGCTGCATGGACAGCTTGATACGCCCCCTGCTCTCCATGTCATGGATGCAAACCTATCAAATACATTTGGCGCGTCTCGAGACAGGCTTTCTCCTGCTCTGTCTTTCCGCAGCCATGATGTGCTCGTCCAAACCTTTCAGGGGTGGAAGGAACTCTTGTGCCCAAGATCACGACACATTAAATTCAGAGGCTCGCCCCATCGAAGCCATGCCATGCCTCCGGCCAACATCACCCACTACCTAGCTACGCTTGACCTACGCCTTAGTACAAAGCCCTCGACTGCAAAGAGGAACGTTTTCTACTTGATCAACTGATTTTGGCCGATGACAATGACACTATCCATCGATCCAATCGCCCAAAATGACGGCGGACCGTCTAGAGAAGTAGAAACCCACTCCAACCTCGTCGGACGTAGGAGCGGGGCTGAGAACTCGCCGCTGCTTGTATCATACAACAAGCGCGATTCCAACGAGACGTCCAACACCCGCAACCACTCCATCTATGTCACGGCCAAATATCTATCTGGTATAGCCGTCAAGTGCTTGTGTCAAACCTGGCACGTCACGAAGGTGTCGCTCCGCAGCTGTGAGTGACCCATTTGCCCACGGTTTGGCGAGGCCTCCGACAATGCACTCTCATTCTCACAAGTCACTTGTGCTGCAGCTAAACTCAATCACCTTGTGCCCATGGTGCCCCTTTCTGGCGTCGCCAGATCACTCCATTGGGAGCCGACTACCGTATTCGCCATCACTTCCTTGCCATCATTCCTCTTGCCGCAGTTCTCTCGTTCGCGACCGAGCAAGTATCGGTAAGGTGCGGTAAAGAGGTGGGCGCGTTACTCAACACTACGTTCGGGAACGCGGTCGAAGCTGTCATAGGTATCGTTGCTCTAAGGAAGGGCCATATCGACGTTGTCCAGATGGCCATGCTTGGTCTATTCTCTCCGATTTGCTTTTGGTCACGGGGATGGGCTTCTTTCTCGGAGGCATCGTCAACATGCGCCACCAAATCACCGGCCAAGGTACCGAACAGACGTTTGCCACTGGAAGGGCGCAGATATTCTGCTCCCTCATCGCTCTTTCCTCGACGTCTCTTCTGATTCCTACAGCGGTAAGTGCTTCCCCGGTACTTTCGATGCTGCGCAATGTGACTAAAACCGGCTGGCAGCTCTCTGCTGTGTTGGGGAACGACGACAGTTTCGAGAAGGAGCGTAGCATTCTAATCCTATCCCGCGGAACAGCTCTCATTCTCCTGTCTCTTTACGTCCTCTATTTGGTGTTCCAGCTGCGAACCCACCCTAGCTTGTTCGAACCCGAGACTGAGTCACCTGATACAGGAACCCCGTACTAAGCCCTACGTCCGCTGTCGCCGTGCTGGGCGTTATCACCGCTCTAGTGGCATTTTGTGCCGACAACCTCGTGGAGAGCATCGGGCCAGTCGTGGAGGCCGCCGTTCTCAGTAAGGCCTTCATCGGGCTTATTGTGGTTCCTTTCGTCAGCAACGTAGCCAAACACGTCACGGCCGTTGTCATGGCCACTCAAGACAAGATGGACGTCGCCTTAGGCATTGTCATGGGGTCCAGCATCCAGATTGCGCTTGTCGTCACGCCTTTCTTGATCATCATCGCATGGGTCTTGGGTGAGCCGATGACTCTGCAATTCGGACTCCTTCCGACCATCATCTGCCTGTTTTCTGTGTTAGTGGTCGCGTACACTGTGCAGGACGGCAGGTCCAACTACTTAGAAGGCGCTATGCTACTCGGTCTGTACCTTCTCATCTCCATAGCCCTCTATGTTGGCCTTGCCACGTAGTTGCCTATGCCGGCATGTACCATCATCTGCTTGCTGGCGGATCTCGCCTGGTAGAGTGGACAGGCTTATGGGCCAAGAGATAACCTCGCAAGCTTATCATGAGACTAGTAGGGACGAGGCGTGCCGTTCATGCTTGGTATCAGTCGGCGGCTTGCGGTCAGAAAGAGTCTGTTGACGGCCCATGATGTGCCTGGTGCTTCAGTAGCTGGCTTCGCTAGTGAGTAGATTCGAATGGAAACCGACTCTTGACAGTCCTCGACACTCTCCACGACGGCGCCTTATCTCTGGACCTCTCTCGCTTCCAGTTAGGAGGTTGATTGACCACCGACGACTCGAAGACTCGAAGGGTCAGTGATTCAGTATTGACTGCGAACCTCACTTCATTTATGTCCCTCGTGGTCTGTCTGGCAAAGATGAAGTGGGCTATAAGCGTCTTGCATGGACTTGAGATGACGCCCTTACGCCGTAGGTTCCCCGGTCCCCGATGATAGAACAACTGTCCTAAGGCTACTTTTGAGTGTTCTTGACCGCACCTAGGTCGACCTGTCCCCTCGATTCCCGATTGCACGCAAGTCCCAATTTTAGTGGGGGTGGCGTCGATTACTAGCCAATGAACGCTGAATATAATAAGAGCCAATCAAGCTGCAAAAACGCCCAGTGTGGTTCCAATCCTTATGATGCAAGTCTTTCGCCCAAGTAGGGTTTCCCTCCATCTTCCTTTCTTCAGTTCAGTCGTGCGGCCGAGATTGTTTGACTGTCTACTAGATCTCGGTTATTGGGCCGAGCTTGGTTTCTTTGCTCACTGAAGACGATTTCAGGAGATAGCGACCATTGATGCCTCAAACATTCGACCTGTAAATTTGTCGAACCGCCGCGCACTAAGACCATTGGTGAACGTTCCATAAATGACCCTATATCTAACTACTGTTTGAGGGGACGACTAATTAATTCGACCCTCTTATACCGGTCTCTAAACAAGTTGAGATATCGTGAGAATTATGGAGTTTCTTCCCCATGAGAGGTGGTTCGTTTCGTATGCCACGGGGAGCATAAATTGAAGTTTATCTGCCTTGCCAGATTCTCACACTACTACGATTATAATATCGACTCGTACACCAACAATGGTGCCGTTCTCGAGGGTTTTGCGCGTTGATTGTGCCCATCCAGAGTTTGGTTCGCATGCGTCGAACGCCTACGCATGACGACTTTATCCTTAGCACTTCACAAGATCTGATGACGGATTGTCCCAAAAGCATATCGATTTCCTTTCATCCGTGATAGTACTACCTTCTTATCAGCTATGTGAGTCACACATCATAGAAATCTCCATCGTGAAGATGTGAGATTTGCACAAGCCCAACGTGGCATCTGAAGCACCCTTATGTTAATCGGGCAGTGCGAGTGCATGCGCAGCTCTCGACAGACGGCTCAGAGATAATATCTTGATACAACTCATATTAGGGTCCCATGTGTCTATCATCTATCACCATCATACTTCCTCTTTATCAGTAAAGTTCAGGCAGGCAATAGCCTGCGTCTTGAAATCTGTGTACTTTGAAACGTCACGGCCGCTCTTGCCTTGTCCACACCAGGCCTGTCGGTTATGTGTAGGACTCAAACAGGGATCCGAAAGCCCGTCTTCCGAAGGTCCTGGAAAACTCTGCCTGGGTCATATTCCAACGAAACGCTCCTCAGGAAGTGAACCGTTTCCTCGCCATAGTGCAGAATTGGCGTCTGATTAAGGCCGCTGTAGTTCAAAAACTCCCAGTCCTTTTGAAGTCCCTCCTTACAAGCAAACTCGTTGATGGCACTCTCTAGTTCGAGTAAGAGAGGCCAGATCAACTCCTGGTTCTCTGCGGTATCTACCGTGAGTGCTAGGAGCCACATGAGAGCCGGACCGTCTGCGACCACTCTCCCAAGGCCGAGGACGTTGCCGCCTCGTTCGTCGCCATGGGCCACCATCGACTTGGTCACAGGCTGGAATTGAGTGAGAAGCTCGAAGTTGGAGGCTGGAGCTGCGAGATGCATTTTCTTCGTGTATTCTGGCACGATACCAAGAACAAATTCCATAATAAGGGCGCTGTGTAAGGTCATGCCGGTCCTCCAATTGGCGCTGTGTCATGGTCAGCCACGTCGCCCTTTCGGTGAATTTCGATACGAGACGTACTAGAGTCCTAGGGGAGTTGGTCCGGTGAACTCAGGAACTATCTCTGCGACAGATCCGACGCGAGCTGTGCTTGAAACGTTGGCAATGCTGGTAAATCCTCGGAAGGCGGGCGCGGAACTTTTCGCGTCACTGTTCGTTAACACTGCGACAAGGCTCAACCCCTGCTGGCCATACAGCAGAGTCGCGATGGCCTGGCTGGCCGGGTCTTCGTCCATGGTGTTGACGAAGTTGACGTAAGCGTTGACCACGTCACCTGTCTTGCTCAGGTCGTAGGTTGTGATCCCACCCCATATCTGGGTCGAACGGACGACCTCTGTGGAAAGTCAGCCATCATTGCGCCTCATTACGTACGCTCACATCACGATATCATTTGCCACTTACCGACATCAACCCGTG
This sequence comes from Colletotrichum australisinense (nom. inval.), assembly GCA_014706365.1. Classification (NCBI taxonomy): domain Eukaryota; kingdom Fungi; phylum Ascomycota; class Sordariomycetes; order Glomerellales; family Glomerellaceae; genus Colletotrichum; species Colletotrichum australisinense (nom. inval.). Next base: position 6,007,018 of record JABKAN010000003.1, read on the forward strand.
TGACGAAACCAAAGTTTCCCGAGCCCCCCTTGAGAGCTCTCCAGAGACCAGCGTTCTCGTGCGCGTTTGCATTGACAATGGTACCATTGGCGAGAACAACCTCGAAGTTGACAACATTATCGCAAGCAAATCCTCTCCTGTTGCTGTGGAAAGAGTACTGTCGAGAGTCAGTCTTCTGTCAGAAAGAAACCGGTCTCTGCTCGTCTCGTGACGGTCTTGCAAGCAGAGGGACAGAGGACACGTACCCCACCGCCCGTGGTAAAACCCCCAACCCCGACGACAGAAGCTCGTCCTCCAACAGCCGTGACACCGAAAGGATCCAGAGCGGAGTATACATCGCCCCAGTTCGAGCCTGGGCGGACGGAAGCGATGCCGGTGGTCGGGTCATATCCGGTCGAGTTCATATAGCCTATCGCATGTGAGCCTTGTTGCCAGATGAAGAGGCGATACTCACCGAAATCAACTGTGATGCCATCCTTGAGCCCGTTCGAACCGCTAAACGCCGAGTGAGCCCCGCTTCTCATCCCAAAGGAACAATTTCGAGCAGATATGATCTGGATGGTCCTGGCGACGTCTTCAGAAGTCTGAGGCAACACCATACAGCGAGGTGGCTCAGCCGCATTGGCGGAGTAGTACGACTCCAAGCGATGGTGGAAATTCTCGTTGCACGGAGTCAAAACCTTTCCAGAAAGTGCATCGTCTTTCAGGAGAGCGAGACACTTTTAATCTAGCGTCAGTATGAGATAACGTGGTGGGTAGATTGCCGACATACACATTTGAATTCAGAGCGTTCAACGGCGGCTGATTCGATGGCGGTAGCCGCTAGGATGATTGCGACCGCGAGATAAAAGATTTGCATAGTTGCTCGAGATGTGCGGAAGAAGGAGACCGTGATTGATTGTAGAGGTCAGAAGGGACGGGAAAAGAGTCGGGTTTTTATACTCACAGCTTCGCAAAACCGCCCGTATCCAGTTGCAGGCATCTAGCTGAAGTGCTCACGATCGCTCACCGCCTGAACACAGAGAAGAGATGGCCATGTTGAGGATACGAGGTCTGGGATAGCCACTGTAGACTCTGGTGATGGGTAGCCCGGCCCTCGCACCTGGGGTGCAATACCATGGCTCTATTGCACAGGAGCGGGGTATTGTTCACGTTGTCAGGCCATTCGGGGTAGACGCTAGCGAAACCGGGTAAGCCGAATGGTGGCATACGTGCAGCGGCCGGCAGGCCTGGGTTCGGGAGTCATGCAATCTACCCTTTCCCGGCCGGCCTGCCCAGATAGGATGTCTGGCTCCGCCTGGCTACTTTCATATCGCTCAATCAAGGAGAGGACCGATGAGACATTTCCGAGTGATTATAGCTATGATCTGGTAGTAAATTTGGGTCAAGGACCGTTTGTAACTCAGCGGAGAGACAGGCCTGCACCTGTTTGATGGCTCAAAGCCCTACTGTATCGTCGCCTGATGCTATCAAATATACAAAGATGCGCTAAAGACCTTTTTCTCGTGTACCGGCTCGCTCCAAGTGATATCAGCTTCACTGCCCGCACCGCTTGATTGACGACTTGTCGGGGGAAGGATTCCCAGTTCTACATTGGAATCCTGGGACTCGCGCAATTGAACTTGACTCGAGCTATCCAGGGGTGACCGTCTTGTCCCCGAGACTCCGTTTGTGAAGGTGGATTGATTCACTATGGGGGAGTCGGGCTTGAGGGCCCTGAAGAATTGGCGCACAGCGGGCACACAAGCGCAGATTAGAAGGAGATTGACTTCGAGAAAGCTTTTGTCCGTCAGTGAGTATTGCAGGTTGTACTTCCGCGAAACGTACGAAGTGATATTGGCCGGCGCGGCGTCCCACGTTAGGTCTTCGCTGCCCTGAATCTGGATGAGAAGATACAGCCGGAGGATAGAGGTGACAGTGGTGCTGCGATCTACGTCAGTTCTCATACGAAGCTCTGGTGCATGGCGACGTACAGTAAGCCCAGACCGAATATTCCCGCGATGGAAAGCTTGACATTGAGTGCCATCTGGAGGTTGAACAGAGCGGGCATTGGGAGGATCAGCAACACAACGTCCATGATGATGTTCGAGGCAGCCGTTGCCAAGAAGAGGGCCACGGCATCGATTGATAGACTCGGTAAGCGCGAGAGGTATAGTAGGAGAGTGATGGCGACCGTGGTCGTAATCACAACACCTTGTGTGATTTTTGCAGCCTTGTTTAACGACGTACTGGCGGAGAACGCTTCTAAATAGAAGCAGAGCATAGACACCTTCGCAAAGCCAATGGTCAACATGAACGCCGGCGCCGCATTGTAACTGAGCTGCAACGGCTTGTCAGTCACGGCTATCTCGTTAGAATTGGCCCTGAGGCGCACCTCGACGTATATCCGGAATCGATCGTCTGGAATGGATGCTCGCGGGAAGCACATGGTACCCATGGATATCGCGACTACGCCAACTTCGTTAGCACTTTTTCTTCGCTCTGTCACCAAGGGGTGTACTTGCCTATCATCAGGATTTGCATGGCGGACGAAAACACCTGGCGTGCCGGAATGAGTCCTCGGTCTCATGAACGTGAACTCCTATCTCTTACTTACCCAGGAGAAGGCCGCCAACACTGGGTATAGTACGTCAGTTGTGCTTTTCTGCTATACATCCTTCGGCTGCGTGATCACTTACTGTCGCTTAGCTTCAGAATTCCATTATGTTTCCTGTGGTAAAGCCGCAAAAGAACGAGGAAAGTGGAAACGCCATAGCCAACACCAAACACGACGTAGTGAAGGTAGACCAGGTTCCCGGTTGCCGCGCGAGCGACGGTGTTCGCAGAGGTAAGGCTGGGCTCAGACATGATGTTCGTGTTGTTGACTCAATGTCAATGGATTCTTCAGATAGTTGACCACTGCCAACGTGGAGAACTCGGGGACCGTCACGTCTTATAAAGCCCGGCAGGAACCGTACGCGGAGGACGGCCGGCCCTACACCCAGTCCGGTGTGATTGGAGTCCTGAGACATCTCCTGACGGGGGAATTAAACTTTACTTTCGTGGCGGCGGCGTTGTTGAAGAATTGGCAATACGAGCATTTCCTGTCTCGAGATCCCTACCACGGATCGGCTCCTATAATCTTGCCATGCTCCAAGTCAATTAGGAACAGGCGCGCGTCTTTTGTGAAGAAAGTTGCACCCACTCCTGATATATTTGCATGCTACAAGAGATCTAATGGTTCCTCTAGACCTTATGCTCCTACCATGGCGGCACTGGCTGTAATGCTCTCCGCGCGATGCTGCCGCTGGAAAGCACAAATCCAACTGAGCACCACTCAAGTTGAGAGAAGAAGCCTCCACGCCCTGTACATTAGTCTCTCGGACAATGGCCTGGTTCATGCCCTATCTACATCGGGAACTTATGCATCCCCGAAACCCCTCGGCGCCTCCAAGAGCATCGGCAGTCACCCTTCAGCCATCGAAACCCGTCTTCCCCATCGCGTTGAGCACTTCCAGTCTAGTGTATAATGAGGTGATGAAGTCGGCTGCGGCAGATGTGATTGGCCCGCGAACGACATCCTGATCCGGTTAGTGGGCGACTGTGCGTTGACTCGTCCGTCCGCCCCCTCTGATCGAGGCCCGGACGTTGCGGCTTGTACCGTCTGGTGTCCCTGGCGGGAAAGGACTCGGTGGGGCTCTGGGGGTGGCCGTAAGCTCAGCGCAGCAAAACGGCGCGGTACCTCTGACTCTAAAGACGCCATAGGGTGCAGTTCAGCAGGGGCGTGAGGGAGCCGCCCGGTGTCCACAACCCGTGCGAGCTACGACCATCCGTACCCGAGGCACGGGCTTTTGGGGCTGGCTAGTGACAGCGATGGTGGCCCTTGCATAAACCTTGGAAGTAAATTAAGTAATCAGCCCTCCAGGGTCTCAGACCGACCCCAGCCCGCAGATAGTGAGCTGCATAGAGCACAATATCCGACACGACGATCGGTCACCTTAGCCAACATCATTCAACCAAAGATTTCCGGCCACCAAGCAGCGACTAGACGGCGCGCCAAGGACGATGGCTGTTTCCCTATGTGGTTCGTTCCAAGTCGCTCGATAGTAGCGCAGGGAGCACTCGACTTTCGGTAGGAAACAAGGGGAGGGCGTGTTCCGACATGCGGTGCTTGAGGTGCATTATACACGTAATTCCCATATATACGAACATCCTTCCTCTGGATCTCTGAGGCTGTCTGCGTTCGCTCAGCCGTAGATACAGCATCTGGCATCACGTTTGTGACGCCAGGGTATGCAGGGAGTGGCAGCACAAAGGCAATTCACCTCAACTCATCGAGCAGCGCAATAGAGTCACAAAAATGGCATGCCCTGGTAGGAAGTATCAATGCTACCTGGTTGTTGTAGATCTGTATCCGACTTAACCTTGTCATTGGTGGCTTTCCTCCATCTGCCTCTGCGTGCCTCGTCCTCTCGCGACTGCAATCGTGAAGCAAAGATATCATTTCTAGTGGATGTTCAAGTCTTTGAATCAATGGAATTTCAAAACTTAATGTCAAGGACGAGCACGGCTGTTAGTCGACCTACACCTTGCCACATGGGTCCCACGTAGTGCATGTACATTGCCGACTAGTAAGGTGCACGCGATGTCACTCGGTTCTCCCTCGTGGTGTTCAATGCATGGGCAGCAGTGTTGGGATGGCCCGTCTTTTCGTGCTCGTGTGGAAAGCGGCCTGCCTCACATCCCAAAGTGGATAGTAAGGTTGCAACTGCCCCTAGGATTGCATCAACAGAAGCCCAGATAGCACGTGCCAATGGCAAGATGGGTTCTGCCTCTTGCTGAGTCATCACGGGCGGTTCGCGTCAGCAAATTACCGTGAGCTTGCCTCAACTACGACTTTTCGCTCTCTTTCAACCACTACTCCACCACGAAACCGGTCTGGCCATGGAGCAGAATCTCGAAGAAGAACGCAGACGATTAAATGCAAAAGTCGCGGAGCTGCAAGCCGAGCTTGAGAAAGCACAGCAAGAAGCGACAAGCTTTACGAAAGCGCAAGAGACCATTGACCTACTCAGGAGAAGGGTGTCCAAGATGGAAAGACCACCAAGACATGTTTGCGCAGACGTGCTCCCACATCGATATTCGACAAGTGGGGATGCTCCCTTGAAAAGCGTGCCAATTGCAGTCTTCGTGGCGTTGACGAGACATCTTACGAAGACCGAAATCGAGGCTCTAATGAAACACGAATCTTCACTGTCGGCAGCAGTCGAACTGCTTGATACGCAGGAGATACACGTGAACTGGTATAAGTGCTTCGAAGAATGGAAAAAGTCTTCTGATCTCAAATATCTCGGAGATTACTTCAAGGGTATGCGCTCAACAGCCCGGTGGCAGTATTCGCTGACGGCTTCTCCAGAGATTACAAGTGCCATCATTTCCCTCAACGGACTAACAGAACTGAACGAGGGCCAAAGTGAGACGGTGTTGGTCCAGAACGATAGCGACAATTATTCTCAAAAAAGAAGACGTGTTTGCGCCGAGGAGGCTGACGTCTCCGATCGAGAGACGCTCACACCAGATGCCCATAATCCTAGTATCTCGGACGCATGTATTGACATCAATCCTCAACACCAACAAGCCACCCCTACATATATCGACTATACCTTCGCCTACATGTTCAAGACGGAGAAGATGTTCAGCATGTTCTCAGAATCTTTCATGGATCGAATCCAGAGGCTTGCGACGTGGGGCACGGAGAGGACAACGTCGTGCATCCGGGCACACATCTCAGGGAAACAGATGGAGTTTGTGTTCGACTGGGAACTCCCAACCGCCCCTCCTGTGCAAGAGATTTTTAGCGGTCCATCTCAGGCAAAAGTCAGTATTAAGCACGTCACGCAGCTGTGCCTCGGTGTACCGTATGAAGAAGGGCAATACATGCTCAACTGTATGAGCGCCGACTTTACGCTTCCCGAGTTTATTCATCCACCTCGAATTTGACGTATAGCTCAAATATCTTGACCTCAGCCCCTGCTGCTACCTCCTTCGTCCCGCCGTTGTCAAGCTCATCCTGGCGAAGTATTGTACCATCGATTTCTATTCTGCCTCGGCCGGGAACGTATCTACGCCACGACAAAGTGGCTTTTGTATCGTACTTGTATATGCCGTATTGGGTTAATTTCCAGTTCTCCGTCTCAGCGTTGTTGATCTCAGCGATGTTAGTATATATTCCATGAGTTGTTTCAGGCTAAGAGACAGACATACTGCGGTAGACATCTTTGTCGAGTTGCAAGGCAAACGTGAGGCTCGGAATGTGTGGTAGTTGAATCGAGTCAAGTTGTCAATTCGCTGGGTGACGGTACCCGATCTTCATAGCGATAGCGCGGAAATGGATAAGGGGAGACTGTTGCTGTTCTGGCATGACCAGCATGTGACTGCTGGGTGAGACTGATCAATATTGGGCATCGACACAAAATGTGGGATGCAGGAAACATAGCCCAACGATGACTCAAGGCCACTGGCCACGAAAGCTCTCGGGATTTCAGTTTTTACGAGCCGGCTCGGCAGAAGTCTAGAGAGTCACACCCAATGGTTCGCACGTGCTGACCCACTGACCCCGCTTGGGCTATCTGGAGCCATCTGGGTCTGCGATGTGTGGAAGATAGTTCAGAATACGCACGGATACTCAATTTCCGGCAACCCCGCTTTTGCCCCTAGGGTTTCTTGAGCAAAATCTCGTCTTATTCTTAGCGGCCTCCTCCTCTTCCTTGTATCTGGGAGCACTGAGCGGAAGCTCATGCATAGAGCATGAGCGTTTAATAGCACCTTCCTAATCTGCATTCTAGCTATATTTGGATTTGCCATGATCTCAAGTATCTACATCACGTATTGTATATATATACACTTGCTTTAGTTGCGTCATAGTCGCGCGGTACTTGCAGGGGCTGGGTTCCGCTCAGGTCGCTGTGCGCCACTAAATACCTCAAACTCAATGAGCAAAGTCTCCATGCGTTGGAAGCAAGCCCCGCTTCGTTCTTGTTGTCCCTTGTTTGGTGAGAAAACACACTGCGCATCCAATGTATGTCCTAGTCACTTCCAGTAGTCACTAACCGGATTCGAGAACAACCTTCGTCTGGCGTCGGGCTGAATCTTGAGATTTGGCTCCCTCCTCCATGGTGGAGCGTTGCCCCACATCTCTGATCGTACTAGAGAGAGATTTTGCTCTGGAGTCCACTCCCATTTGTTCCTGTGGCTGCCCACGCAGATCTAGGGTCTTCGGCGCGGGGCTTTGCTCAAACTAACATAACGGGCGCTTGAGACATTGTTGCAGAAGCTCTGCCATATAAGCTACTGGAATAACACGACCGTCTGAGCATTTTCTCAGGCTATAATGGCCACCCTGCTACCTGGCAAGGCTTCTCTTTATGGCTCAGGCATCTCCATCACCATTCGCCCGGGGTGAATTATCTACAAGGGAGACTTTGCTCATATCTCGTAGATGCCAAGGACGAGCGAGGAAACGGATGATAGAAACACGCCTAGATGTCGTTGACATTGCTGTGCCAGCTGAGTAGGAAAGATTCGTACTCGTCGCTGCATTCTAAAGAGGTCCTCACACAGAAATGACGGTTATGATTATCGTTAAACACGGAGATTGGAACGGTCCCTGTTTGCTGTATATGATTGAGTAACACTGAGTTAGTCTTGATATCTCATCGTTATACAGTAAGATGAATATGCGATGCAACTTGGGCATGGTCACAATCAGCTTTGTCAAGCACGCAGGCCACGCCATCAGCGTATTCAACATGCGTCAATCAACTTGTCGAGAGCCATGGGGAAAACATATCGTAGGCTACATAAACGGCCGCATTACAAGGATGCGATGGTGATCAGCTTTCCCTCATTCACCGTGCAGTCTAGATTGTGACTATTGGGTGTGGCTTGTACAGGAGCCAGGTTGTCGCTCTCAGCATGAGCTTTGGCTCAATTTCCGTTGTTACCTACATGCGATGAAGGCTGGGCCGGCTGTTGACTCTGACAAGCCCTTAATGACTTGACCACAGTAGAAGAAGGCACTCCAAGCTTGATATGCGGGCAGCCTCACGCTTATGGTATTGTTGACGTTCCGGCAACGTCCGCAGGACCCGAAAGCATATAAGTTCGAAGAGGTATCACCAATGAATAAATCGGAGGGTCTGAACAATCACAACTCTAGATCGTTGATCAAACTGAACTTCCCATTAATTTCAAGCTTTGCAATCTCCTCTCGCAAATCGAAGAAAGGCATAAGCTCCTGCGCATCAGAAAGCTGCACAAAGCATCATGTCAGACCGCCCTACCTCGAACGAGCCAACCACCACAGGTCCTTCGATAGATATAGGCACTTTGACACCCGTGGTAGTTGAAACTCCGGAAGAGTATCAGGTAATCGAGAAGGCGTTCCAGTCGGAAAACCTGTTAATTCCATTATAGAACAAATAGAGCCAGAACGATTGACCTGGTTCTACCAGGCTCGATACCTCTGATCCGATTCCGAAGCCCGACCAATCCCAATATGGTGTAATAGTTTAAGACCCGGCGGCTTGACCAGAGGCTGGATGTATTGGTGTGAGCCAATGGAAATACACAGCCGAGCAGGCTATTGACTTTTGCAACTGTGCGTGAGGAAATGGAATGGCAAACAGAGAGAAGGTTAGCGAATATACATGAATTGCGATATTTTTCTTTTAAGCCAATCTAAGTCCTTGGTCCCGCTACAGTGGCATTTGGGCACCATGTGGGATACGCTTTGCTTGAAAACCTGTCCCAAACGTACAGCCAGCCGATCTTGGTGCCCGTACCACGTCCCGAACGATGTTCAACGGTGATAGCCGGCCCATGACCGGTGACCTTTGCGGTGCCCGTATCGCAATGGCTGTACTCATTTCAACCATCCAGGCACACCAAGCGTTTTAAAACATGAGACCGCCTTCCTACTAGTCGAACGATAGCTACACTGAATTCGATGTGAAGGCTGGATGAACCAGCGTTTGGCTTGTAATGGCTACGATGCCGATGTATTGGAATTGCTCCTCTCCCGCCTTCTCCAGTCGGCAAAGAGGTCGGTCAACTATACCCTTCCGCTCTTAGCATTGCGAAAACTCTCTGCGGGCCGTGTTGGGCAGCTGCGAGGTCGGCGCACCATATGAAACGCCCCCGCGGCGTCTACAAAGTAAGAGATTGCGGTCAACAGGACCCATCGCAACCATTGTCCGTAGCCTCGGTCTATTGCCAAAATCTAAGACTCTAGCGACAGGCAGCACGGCTCGTCTCGTTTGAGGAAGACAACACTATCGGAATGTGAGATGGGCTGTAGTCAGGCCGCCTTGATGGACTAGGGCATTGGTACAGATTACTAGCAAGAGGAGATAGCGGAACAACCATTACTCGATGTGATTATCGACTGACGGTGTGAAATATCTATGATTCTCCCGCTCTGCTGATTTAAGCCTCTCGTCCACCAACCCAAACCAACGACCGAGTATGCATGCAAGCGCATTGCCCTTGGCATGTTTTTCGCGCATATAAGATCACCCTCCGAGCTTTGTTCGTAATTATCTGTATCAAGCGCGAACCCGCATTCGTCCGTACACGATCGTAATTGGGAGGCTCGGTCGTTCGTCGTCGTAGGGGCCATTTCGCGGCTCGGTGCTGTTAGGATTTTCTGAAGCGTTGCGCCGTGATCCACTGCAAACGTTCTAACCAAAGCAAAGAAAACATCTTGCTTTACGAAAGCCGTTATGATCTCAAGTCGGGTTTAGTTGCGTTTGTCGCGACATGCCTGTCGGTCCGAGTGTTTCCCCGTTGCCGATGCGTGCGGCTTTGTCAGCCAGCACGGTCATCTTTCTTGCTGCGCTGGCACCAATAGGAGCTTGATCAGCCACATTTCGCATCGTCTGCAACCCAGCGACCATGTGGGACATGAGAAGAAGAAGCTAAAGTGGCCGCTTGAGTATGCGCCACGTAGATGTGTTGCCATCTTGTCAACACCAACAGCCTTTCACTTGCCATGCGACTTTCGAGGTACACTGGTCGCGAGAAGGTGTCGATTTTCAACCTACATGGACCAGTTCAAAGTGCACCCGGCGAAGCCTGAGCTGTCAAACAAGGCCCAAAACGACATACCGAGGACGGCGAGCCCTGTGCCTGGGACCCAGGGCTTGTCACAAGAGGAGATGACTTCAACACACAGAGAAATATTGAAACTTTTCAAAATCGACCACGTATGGGTATCTCCCCTGCTGTGAGTAGAGGATTTTAACAGGAGGTAGGGACGCGATATCGTGAAGATGATCGAAGGCAAGGGCAAAAAGCATATGGGCATATCCATGTACGGCCCATACAGACTCGTTGGAAACTTCAGGGTGCCCGAGGACTCCGTTTGCACATTCATTCCGTTAAAAAGCGCAGATCGCTTCGAGGATTCCGCTTCGCCGAAGGCATCGTACAGAGTTGGACAAGAAGTACGTGAAATCGTGTGGCAGACCGAGTCACCTTTTCGTCTTCCAGCTGGTAGCTCTCTGGTCATAACGGACCCGTCTTGTCGTTTCCTGATGGAAAGACATGCTTTTAAATCCTAGCCAGCAGCGAATGAGAATCGCGGGTATGAGAAGTATGGCCACCTGATTAGCGGAGCGCCGTAGGCACATGCGACGCGCAAGAGGGCGGTAGGACAAGCATGACATGGAGAGTTACGAAGCATCGCACGTAGATTACAGGTAGATGAAAATTGAAGTTGATGGCTCACTAGTGCCCGCTCATATACCGAACACGGTCCTCGTGATACGCCGGCTCAAGACGGCTAATTTGATTCCAATCGAAGCCACTCCAAAAACTTTCCGACGAAATGGTTGCGCCGGTTACATCGTAACGCGACCCGATGAATGGGGTTGTGATGTTCTCGAGCTCGGCCGGGAGCTGGTTGACTGGGCCGGTCAGATCATGCATATAGCCGGCAGGCTTTTCTAATTGTGATCCATGGAAAGCCGTTTCGCAGCCGAACTCCAGCGTGAATGACGGAGTGAATTGGTCAGCACCAACGTTAGTAGGCATCTGGGGCAACCGATTGGTTTGTAGCCCTTGCTCAAGTACGCTCTTGTCTGCACTGCTGCCGATGAGCAGGGACGGGGCAGAATCTCCAGCCTGTGCAAGAGCGCCTGAGACACCCGAAGCAGCAGTATCAAGTGGTGACCTGTCTGGCCTTTGAGGGCCTGTCCGCTGTCGTTTCCCAGTCGGCTCAGATTGAACTTCGCTTAAGGGACGCTTGTTAACTGTCGTAGGCTTTGTTGTGTTCTGCTGATAGATTTTAAACCATCTTTGGAAATCGTCTGGGGTAAACTTGGTGACACCTAATGCGGGTCCCAGTTGTTCGTAGCAATCAATGCCTGTATGAAGGCGGATACGGGCCCAGACGATGAACGGCAAATAGAAGGGAAGCTCGGTCTCGAGCGACGATATCATGTTCGATGGGATCTTAGCCATGGTCTCTTTCCGAAACCGATGGTCTGGCCCGGACCTGGATAGACTGTCGAAGTTTGAGAGGCTCATCGCACCTAAGCAGCAGCAACTGGTCAGCACTGAAAGAAACTCGACTCGCACTGAGGGCCGCACCATGAAGGAACATCTCTGATGCAAGATGCCCGCGATGGCGAAAGAGCAATTCCTCCTGACGCGTAATCCATACTGGAACGTTCTCGTACATTCGTTGTGTCTTGCTACCCGCGCCGGTTCGTTCGGAGGACCTAGCTGGCGATAACGTGTTGTGAAGAAATTGCTTGATGGCCTCGTCGATCAATTCTGTACGCATTTCCAGCTGACGGGCGACGCAGCATTCACCCAAGAAGACTACGTGGCTGTATCTGGACAGGGAGGTGACACGATCGGGGCCACCGATGCTCTCTGCTTTCCCCGCCCGATGCGTGATGTAGTCTGTCATGTCCCTGGGGATACAGGACTCCCCACAGTCGCTTCCGAACCAAAGGATATCATCGATTGCTTTCGCGATGCCTTCGAGGTTCGTCAGGCCGAGCCGCTTCCTCGCTCCAAGCCACCCATCTTCGGTGTCCGGAACTTTTTGAAAAAAAACTCTATACTGTCTTTTGGGAAGGCGCGGCGAGTCCTTTGTTCGGCCGGTTTTCTTTGGCCTGTTCCTCACACTGTCCGGCGTCTGCGAGTGCCAGACGCGCGAGAGCGGGAGAGTAGGGCTTGGGTTCGTCACTCGGTTGAGGTGGGCAGGAGGGGTCGGAGGAGGAACGAGCGGTCGGGGCTCTGACCACGGCGTCGGGGAGAGGATCGTCAGTGATGACCTGGCAAAAGCATTTGTTTGCGGTTGGTACGGTTCAAAATCCATTCGATGGTGAGGCACCCCTTCCTGGTGCATGCTTTGGACGCGGTGTGGATTGAAACAATATTGATGCTGGTCCATTGTGAATGGGTAGGTTGTCAAGAGCGCGAAGAAATTTCCCTTGTGTAGTGTGCATGCTTTGTCCTTCGGACCTTTCCTCTTTTGGGGTCAGGACACGTCCTGACATCGAAAAGAGTATAGGGGAGAAGCAAAGGCACAGGACATGATATGTGATGTATTTAGGTATTTCCCTTGAATACAATGGCCACCGAGACCAGGCCGAGTACTGGTAAGGATAAGCACCCAATTAACCCCATGCCGGGATTGTCTGCATACTTCTGATACTTCTACGAGGGGGTGAGGATCAGGGGGTAAAAGTAAGCAAGATGGCGTGCCGTGAGGGCCGAGACCCATGTCAGTCTGTGAGCATTCCATGCCACAGTGATTGGCCCTGATTTTACTGACTATGCCGCTTCGAGAGTCAGGATTCGTCCTGACATCCCATAGAGCCTAGCGTCATTAGGGATCCCTAGTCTGTGCAGTACTAGAGAAGTTGCTGTGTCAGTCACGCCCCCTACCACGATACCCGGCACTGGCTCGTGCACGCTAGCTTGTACACACCCCTCTGCTGTGGGTTGCTGCATAGTAGCGTCCTCAACATCAGATCTTGGCCAACACTAAGCCAGACTTGGAGTCAGGATGTGTCCTGACAGTCAGATAGGCTTAGCGTCACCAAAGACACGCTTCATCGATATGTGCAGCTGACGCCGTTGGGGCGTGCGCCTCAAAACGTATGCACAGGAGCTGTGCCAGCATACTGAGCTAAAACGTTGCCGGGACGAATCCTGACGCCGGAAAGGCCGCAACAGCCGCTTGGTAGTCCGTCAAGTCGTGCCATTGACCAGCCTCGATGTTCGTGTAGCGTCAATCTAGCGAACATCATGTTGCAGTGTTCTGGACCTTCAGAATGGGCAAAGGCCCCGAACTAACCCCGTCTGCCTACTTGATATGCCATTCGCGCCTCCCGCCATGCAATACGCTAGATCATCTTGCGGAGTGGTGATGGCGTGAATCCAATACACTACTTTAGTGACCCATCTGTACACCTTTTGCTGGCCTGTTTTCCGACACTATTCCATTGCACGCCAACAGCGTCCCATTGCCTGTACCCGCAACCTGCCCCCACCCTACTGTGAAAGAGAAATGAGGGGAAAAGTCCACCTTCCAGGGTGGCTGCTACGACGGACTCTGGAGCTGGCCTTGGCTCCTCCACGGACAAGACCCCTACCCGGCTAGCTGAGCGTTCGCATTGTAGCTATGATCGGCGCAAGTATCTCCCTCAGCGCATGTCTGAACTCCTTCGACTCTGTAGACTGGCGATATCGTCCCCAGCTGAGATACCTTCACGTCGTGCAAATCTGGCCGTACCTCTGTAGCTTGACCTCCGCAAATGACACTGAGATCGGGGAACTCGCTTATTATTGTGTCAACTGCCGACGAGTCATCCCCTGTCTCCTGGAGCTGTAGCCCGAGACCCGGACTGAATGAATTTGTCCTGTGTAAAGCCCAGAGTGCAGAATAGAGCACGAAAAAAAAAGAACTCAACGATTCAAGCAGGACATGAGACTTCGCGATTATCCCGTAGAGAAGCAGACACAGAACGGGGTAGAAGCCAGTTGCTCAGTAAGGCGAGACCAGAGCACGCACATGGCATTATGTTACAAACATGTGATGCATCTGTTCATGAACATCAGTTTAAGCAATTCGTCTGCACGTCGCGGGATACTTGCGTGCCAGCGGCAGCCTCCTGAGGTGAGTCTCCGAGCGCCCTTGTGGAGATGGCTTACCAATTTAAGTCAACCAAATGCCACGACACAGAGTGAATTGCGAGCAAGGTACAATAGCCGGTAGAATCCTCCTATGTTTCAACGTATCGTATGTCTGCAAAGCCCGACATCGTGTACCGAGCATGGACAAGCCCTAACGCCCCCGCACTAGATAATGTGGGACGCTATCTCTCAGCCAAAGTTGCGGTAGCTGCTGCGGCGCGCGACGGTCAAGCTTGGCGTTGGAGTGCTCCGGACGCGAGGTACACTGCAGTGACTTCCCAGTATGGGGCCGAGAGTAGTACGTTTGGTCCATCAACGCAAAGGTGATGCGTTCCTGGCGTCACTCCCTGTGTGTAGTGCATCAGAGAGTTGAAGGGGGGCAAGCTTTACGGCCGTCAGACCAACAGGGGAACATGTCCGCAACCCTACCTTTGGCTCAGTGATAGCGCGAACAATATCCTTGTATGTTTTCCTCTCTGGTTCGATCGTGCGATGGAGGCCAGAGGCGGCCGTTCAGATCGATGTGGGCTCTATCGGACCCAGAGTATGCATCGCTGTAGCACTAGCATGCAGGTCAGATGCGCTGTTGGATTGCCTATGGCAATGGCGACTTCTATACTGTAATTCGACGCAGTCGCGCAGATTCCACCTAGCGTGTATGTTTGTTGCTTGAACAGGTATTTCTCTCTTCTCCTGTCTCTCACCTGGGCGACCTTGCCAGGAGTTTCGTGGGGTTTGTCATTGCCGCCCCACCAATATCCTCTCAAGCCGCGCGGAGCGCTGGCAGACTTGCTGCAATGTGATATGGCCTTGTCAAGGACTTGGCTAGAGAATGTTCTTCATAGCACCATCATCTATTTACATCTGGGCTGTAGCATGTGGAGCTAAAACCATTCAACGGAGGCGATCTGTTCCCGTGGTAGGCATGCACGTTCGTATCATTAGGGCGCGATCGTCCGTCATTTTGACCGTACGATACTCCAGCTCCTTACAAGACCCCAGACCGTGATACAAGCTGGAAGCCAATCATTGGAAAGACGAACCTGCGGGCGATCGAACGTGCCCGAGGGCAACCCCACCCTTGTGTATGTTATATTAAGCTTGTGCATCATATGCTCCCTTCACAGCAATTTAGCAGCCATCGATTCAGTCCAGCTGAACTCGACGTCATGTGCAATTATACTCAGCGCGAATTTCGCTGTGGTCAAGTCCGGTTCATTGTGTCGAAATGGTGCCCAGTCTATGCAAACACCCATCGACGATGCCCGCTTCACATTACATTTTACGAATACCGCAACGAAGAAGACTGTGGTGAATGCAAACCATCCACTCCGGTTGCATGGGAACCTATGATCAACCGGTAAGGACATTTCCTCGTCGTAAATGTGGCTTGTCTGAACAGAATAGCAACGCCAAATCATGTCCACTGCAATTTTAAGGTGCAATCGGCGGCGATGGGGAGGCTTCGTAGACAAGGAGTCGATCTCGTTCCGGAAGGCTTTGCGTACACTCGGGTGCAAATGGCCCATCTTCAAAGCCAGTGGAACGCAGAATGGTAATCCAAAGACTTTGTACATAGCATGGCTGTGAGGGCAGGGGCTTCAAAACTCTTTTGGAAGAAGCTTTGTGCGTCACCTCTGTCGTTGGTCTCGCGTCTGAAGCTTCATAGAAGGGCTGTGATCGACGGTCGGGAGTTTCTGCCAGATTGTCAATCGTCCATTAATACTATCAAATGGCTGTGGAGCAAAAGCTCAGTGTGACTGTCCCCACGCTAGGGCGGTCAAGATTGGTTTCTCGTCACAACTCGCGCGAGGCCGAGGCGAGCCTATCCATGGTCAAACTCAATTCACAGGACACCAGAGTACTGTTTGCGGACAGCTAGGCTGTTGTGGCGATCAGTTTGCTCATTCTTATGAGGCCCTTTACCCGCTTCGATAATGGGAGTGAGCCATCGCTTCCCTCCGTCAACGGGAAGACTCCTAAATCTCATATGAGAAGGTTCTTGCTGATACCCATGGACGACAATACTCTCAGTCTACTTCGCTGGCTTGAGCATGACAGCGAAAGCCCCGAGATGGAATCAGACTCAATCCTATTCATGAACACAACCAAGGTAACGTTCAGAGTTCTATCCTTCAATACTTGAAATTTCTCTAATACAGGCAGGTCGTCGTCCACCGCCATAACTCACTCGGCGAAAGGGTAGAATTGGTCGAATATCGCAATGTAGCACGCTCATCCTGTCCCGGTTGGTTGCATGTCAAAGGAAGGGCATCGCTGGCCTGGCAAAAGCTGCGGACTCGCTGGTCTCGAAACCACAGGCGTTTTCGAAACAGCACAACACAGTGTCGAATGAGATTTCAGAATTCGGTACATTCAGGTATCATGAAGTCTGGATAGATCAAGAGCGCGGCTTCCCCCACCACGAGCATGGTGGTTTGCATCCTAAGCAATTCAGAGTCGAAGGCGAAGTTTATTGGGGCCCAACGCTTCCTGGGCCCGACTGTCGTGGTAACTGGTGGATGGTGGCCATAGGAATGACTAGATAGCCAGACCGAAGAGAATGATGTAACTGGTTTCGTGGTGGCACCACTCACGGTCCCCTCAGTCACCATTTTACCACATCTCGCTGCGGTTCATGAAGGCGACGTGCCAAACCGGCGACTTTTATGCGCTGGGATTTGGAGTGTTTGACCAAAGTGACCAAGCTGTGCCATAACCATGAGGAGTTGGACCAATGAAGAGGCATGCATGCAGTGAGGCAAGGTGCTTTGTTGTGGACAACTTCCCGACGTGACTCTAGTTCGGCTGTTCCAGCTGCTCCAGGGCACGTTCAGTATGCATCAATCCTTTTGCCTGCCTCAAATCCACGTTCCTGATTGGCTCTAGCTAAGACTTGCAGTCAGGGTGGCTGTAGACGTAGCTCGTCGGGGGGCGGACTGCTGTATTGGTCTTCATCATTCTCAGTCATCGTTTGAGAGATAACCCCATGACGGATGGCGTCTCCAATGGCAGCCACTTTGAGAAGGTGGACAGCATTGTCTACTGAGAAGCGATCTTACCACTGCCGGAAACGCGGTAAAATTGCCTTCACTCAGTGGCCGGCGACTCAAATCTTTCTACGTTTGCGCGTCCACACTGGGAGCAGTGTCGCAATGACCCAGATCTCTCCCTGACACTTTACGCCTGGCCACACAGCAATCCAGGCTGCCTGCAGTGACTCCAACGACTGGGTTTATTATCAGGAGCAGACTTGAATCGAGGATCTGTGGCCCTCGGCAAATGAAGGCATGATGCGTTCGACGATGCGGGTCTATGCACGCATTGTGAAAGAAAGCTGTAGTGCATAGTGCTTTTGTGATGCGCTCCGAAGATCATGCCCTAGCCGCCATGCGTTCAAAGGCATCTTCAGCTATAACCCATAAGACATCTCACTGGAGCTAGGATATACTGTGCCGCCGCATCTGCGCAGGATCTTCGGGTCGCCGCGCAAAATTCTACACCCCAATTTCCCGCCCCTTTTCTTTCCGCCAGATACTTGACGACCTAACCCAACTTTACAAAACCTGTTTATGATACACCTTTGCTCATCGTTTCCACGATATCTCCGGTCAGGCGATGGTGCGAACAGAAATGTCAAAACGTCCAAAGTCCGCCCACTCATCCACTTGAAGCCTCAGTCGATGTCACAACAGAACGTCAACGGAACGTCAACGGCGACGGGAACGGCGAGAAGGCGCCTCGTGCAGAAAGTAACAAAGTAGACAAAGGCAGGCTGTCATATATGCATGCGACTTCCGTGTGCTGCATGGATGCTCAGTGATTGACTTGTATGGGCCGTCCATCAACAACCCGGTAAGATTGAAGGAGGTCGCCGTTCCTGCTCACGCCTGTTGGCGGACTGTACTACTCTGGTATGCGGGACGTATCAGGCGGTCTCGAGCACGACTTCCGGACATGATGCTGTGCGATTTTCTCAGTAAGTTTGGCATGGCCAAGGCAAAGCCCAATGCTCTGAGCTGGCAGACCTGTCAGGCTGTGACTGCTATACTCTGTGGGCTGTCACAAAGTGACTTCCCACGCTATAGGGTGTCTCTTCAGCGCGATAGGCTCATCATGAAGAGCCAGAGCCAGAGCCACTAGGGAAAAGAGGGAGAGTGCTGCATTCGTGGACGATGAGTGGGGACCTCCAAATTCTGTTGAAGATTGCGCACCAGAGCTTTGTGGAAAGCCACGTCTTGCTCTTTCCGACTCATACGTCCATGGCGGCCGGTCTCCTCGCTACAACAAAGCCTTGGAGAGTCGAGGAACCTGTCGCTAACGATTCACACGGAGCGAGCGCCAAGGACGGCCGTAGACTGATCGGGCTTTCTGACCAGTTCGAGACCCAAGTGTGGCCAAAGGCCGCCAATAAAATTTCGAGACTAGCCCGACGGCGGAAGCCCCTCTCTTATCGGTACGACTCAAGAACCAGAAAGTCCGCGTGCGATTGCAAACGCCCAAACGGCCTCTTTCGTCCGTTGAGTCGCAACAGGGGTGCGTATGGGAACTTAGTGGAGAGCTCAGGGCAGTTAAGCAGGCGCGTACATGGCAGGCATCCTGGATCTTCCAGATGTGATATTCTGGTCCTTTGGCCATTGACCTCCGCGGAGGTCCTGAAGACACGTGAAATACTGTGAATGAGTGTCGTTATGGAGGCAACCTAGAGTACGTTCACAGATTCATTCAGCTGCTAGAAAGGATATGGGACGCGATTCAGCCAAAAGCTTGACAGAGAGGGGAAGAAGGGAAAGATCATTGGCGTCGCACCGCACCCGCTGCCGACGCTTGCCTTGGGTTAGTCAGGCATGCTCCGGAGTGACACACCTCCTTTGCTGTTCATAATTTCACTGCAATGCGCTACAACCCACAATGATTGAAACTGCTGCGGTCGGCCTGGGGATTGGATCACTCAGCTGAATGTAGTAAGTGCATACTAGGATGGCACACAAGCGAATTGCGCCTCTCCCAGCTTGAGAGCTTTCAAAGCGGGATGGTTCCCGTATTTCCGTATTTGAAACAATTGCTTCAAGAATATCATCGTAGTTTGGCTTTGGAGGTATTTTGCTCGCGTTCAATATCAGCTGTCGAGACTAATGTTTCTTCACTCATGATTAGATCCGCGCCCGGGCAAGAGACGGCGAGTGCATGACTACACAGAGGGCTTCGCCGCTTCGACTCAGCGACTCGCACCACTTCAAGCCGAGGGCTGTAGCTGTGACACGACACGTTCCTAACCTTCTGAATGACCCGGCCATTGTCCCAGTGGATCCTAGGACCTTTGTGATGAGATGATCCGATTCCTTATGCTATCTCTCTGTGACCTTGGAGGGTAGCTTTCCAACAGCAGTTGGAACTCCGGATTGCGAGATCCGAGATTGCGACGGAGTCTATGCGTAGGCCGGTCTTGAGCAAAGAGCTGACAAACCTGATTGCTAGGCCTTCGAGGTATCCCCTGTCGAGAAGCCTCATCAATCAGGGAAAGCGTTGTAATTTTCATCACATGACGGCAAACACATGTGGGAACGCCTGCAAGGGTCTGAAGAGTCCGATGGGTCATGCTTTCCTTTGTTCATCAAGGAGGATTGCCTGGCTTGCCGGGCTCACGAACCAGACAAAGCTCTGCCTAGGACGACTGAGGGAAAGACGCCTTGTCCTTTGTTCTTGCTCCCTTTACTTTGAAAACAGTTCAGCGCCAGACTTCGCAATGGCTGTACCATCCGCTATACAGCAGTACCCGAAAAATGTGCGATTCATTGCGGGCACCCTTGCTCCCTTCGCGCTCGCGCTGACAGCTGTGGCAGAACACCATCGCGAAAGCATGGGACATGCTACAACATACTCTAGAGATTGCTTTTGGACCTCAGTCTTGGCATTTAGTGACAGAAGTCAAACTTGTCGCAGACTTCCCAACGAACAGCGCGATTTGGCTAACTCGAGCCGCCGAAATGAGGGCTTTGAACGGACTTGTGAATGCACAATTTATAGGAAATCGTGACCCTCAGCTCCATCCTTGGCTGTACGTTGAAAAGGTCCGCCAAAAGACAAGAACTGACGATCCTGTAGAGACTCGCTCAACGATGACATCTGTCTTGAAGTCGACCCGAACATGATGTGGAAGGAGCGAAAGTACGATCTGATCCATTCTCGAGTGATCCAGTACATAGAAAACTGGCCAGAATATCTCCGGAACGTGCAAAATTGCCTTGCACCTGCAGGTGTGCTCAACATAGAAGTAGTTGAGATGATTCCTTTCACCGACGAGGGTGGCCTGCCCGAAACATCCCCTCTCCTGCAACTATCTCGGATTTTGTACGAACCTTCAGAAACATCAAGGATTGGCCGCGTTTCCTCCAATATCGGGCGGGATCTGAACAGAATCGGGATACAATCGAAACTTGTGCAATACAGGCTCCCCGTCGAAGATTGTCAGCATGCGGGAAAAATTCCAATGGGGGATTGGCTTGTATCGACGATGGTCAAGTTCATAGAAGCACATGTAGCAATCGCACGCGAAGGGCCTGAACAGCCTCAATTGGATGAAAGGCTTGTGGAAGCAGCCAAATTGGAAATTTCAAATCCTGCTTTTCGTGCCTATTACAATTAGTCAGTTTCCCCTAGTACGTCGGCAAATACCTGACACTGACCGTTTTCAAGCTATTCGATATCGGCAGGATGGTTACTTCAGTGAGATGGTACATTGCGTTCGGAGGGAGAACCTGTGAGCAGGCTTTGTGTTGAGAGGACCTGGAGTTTGATGCGGGCCAGAGATCAGCTGTTGCTCGCCGGTGAGTCCACGAAGTAGGGCATATAGTACCCGCGGGTAGAAAGGTGGTTCGGGACGAACGCTGCGCACTTCATTCAATCACGCGAATTCACCATGATCGTTCTCACATGCAAGTGACATCTATTTCGCCGTGGTATATGTGGGTGCCATAGTCTCTTGTGAGCGTATTGTTCACTTGCATCAAAACCTCTCGTCAATTACGTTCCTTGATTTTGCGACAGGCATGGGGTGAGCAGCTTTGCTTGGAAAACGGGATCTTTCCAAATACTGACAAAGCGGAGAAGCGACGCCAGAACGATAGCGGCTAGACTTCGGTCGTCTCGAGGAGGATTTCAAATCACGGAAGCAGCAACGGGCATCGGATGTAGGATGTCAGCGGCGTCGGAGCGACACCACCCGGAGAAACAATAACAAGGCGAGCTTCAAGAGTGCTAAATCTGATGTATCAGAACTAGCGAGGAAGCACCAGGTAGGCGGCGGCTGGCCTCTCGTTCTTTGTCACCCGCCTACGGGTCCCTTGACATTGGCGCGGCCGAGATGGGTATCAAGCGAGGAGACGGGCTGATGGGAATGCCCTGAATGCGGTGAAATCTGCTTGCCAGGTGTGGTTCGGCTCCAAAGACCCCTGAAAGCAGCTCAAATTGGCCAAGGCATTGTTATTGGGCATCTTCAGTGCCTGGGCAGCCCGGACCTCGCAATGGATGATCGGGGCCCACCTGATTACATATCACTGGAGAACGGGATGACGAGACCGTGCGCCGCTGACCGCGTCTTATAAAGCCGTCGCGGCCCGACGATAGCTGGAAACTCGTTGGTCAAGACCGTATCAGTCTCGTTGAAAGGTTCTATCCGTTGATCAACATGGCAAAGGAGCCCCGATCTTATGGCGGCGGAAAGTTCTCACAATATGGCTACGAAGCATCCTCAGGTTCTGACGATGGAACAAACTCATCTCGAGACTCTGGCATTGCTGAACTAAATCTGTTCGTTGACTCCGACCCAGAAGTCTGCAGTGACACCGAGCTAGACATTCGCAAAAATATGGCCGCTGACGTGCTGGAACGTCACGGAGGATACTGGGACACCCGGTCGATCGATGATTGGAACCTTAAAACGGTCAAGTACGGAATCTTCATCATCAGCGGCGTATACCACGGATTTGTGTCGGGCAATTTCCACGTCAGAAAAGAACCACTTGCCCTGAATTTTCTAGATTCCAGGTGAGTCGGTTGATCGATCGCACACTTGATATCGCTGACAAGCACAGGTACGGAGAGGATCTCGGCGTTGAGTCTTCGCATGACTACATTTGCATTAGCATTACCGGAGCAACATTTCCGGACGACCTTTTTGAAAATCTCTCCAAGTACCGCTGTTGCCAGGCCATTCTATGAGACGTCTGCTAATCGAACATCGAACCAGGTCTCTCAATCCCGAAGCTACCATCGACGTTCAATGCGGCGGATTGATTGCATCACCCGCGGAGTCCCATGACAGTCCTTCCACGGACGAAACCTTGGCCGGAGAAGACAAAGATATGGTACAGAGGGTTGAATATTTTATGAAGGAAGCTGGGCTTGTGTTTCGGAGCAGAAGGACGCATCATATACCCAGCGCATCAACAGTGGCGCGGACAATTCAGACGGGAGACCTATGGAGCTTACCGAGAGTAACAGGCGGCGTGTATAGGTATCTTTCTACCTGGCGAACGCTTCACAAAGAAGTAGGCGTGAACACATTACTGTAGGGTCAGTCGCATCAATTGACATGTGGAAGCTGACGACGGCAGGCACATCATTCGAGCCAGCGCGCCGCGAATGAAGAGATCCAGAGGATTCCATTGATGAGGCTGGACCGAAACGACTTCGCTTGTCGGCTGGTGAGCAAGACGTAACTGAGAATTGCGTCTCCGTGGGCCTCGATGCGCAAGAGACCACTCGGTAGAGGACTAAAGGGACTATTAGGTTGCGCTAGCCGAAGTCAGGCGCAGTCAAGTCGTTATGCCGCAAAGTGTATCCTACGCCCGGAGCCGTATCTGTAATTCTATTCAAGCCCTCTCGAGTGCTGCTGAGCATTTCCTCTACGACTTGAGGTGGGGGAGGAGGACAGTATGCGTGACATGATACTCGAGCGGAATTGACCTTATCACCGGCTTGCGAGGCTTCCTGTAGGGCATCCGTGGCAGGTTGGCGAGCTCATCGCATTCACGGAGGACGTTCTGCGGACGCAATGGCGGAAGGCCTGGCGCAGCCCGGACTAGGGCATCTCGAGCCGAGGCCCAATCGGGGCAGCCCTGCGGGGTGGGCTGAGGGCAGGCGTGGGCAGCCGGAGCGAGTGACATTGGCCGACGGGCGCTCGAGCCTCTCTGCAGAGTGATGGACATAAGGTGTGTGGGGCTTCGATCCCACCTAGGGGGTGTGTGCGACTGGGGGTGTGCATGCTGAGATGGTGGGGTGTGGGCGACGACAAGGGTGTGGGGGTGAACTAGTCAAAGAAAATTGGAGGGAGTGGGAACGCCAAATCTTGCATCGTCCTTGCAGCCTCCCGGTGCCACGGCACAGACGACGTGGGGCGCTCATCTCACGTTTTAGCGTCCCCAGGACGGCCCGCTTTTGGCATGCACATGGAGACGTCAGCCCAACCAATCAGGGCTGCATCTCCCGACTTCATGTCTTGCGCAGCGACGGCCAGCGCAGAACCCGACAACATTCGTGTTGGCTGCCCGTCGAGAGACTCGCGGACCAGAGCGAGGGCCAATCGCGGACAAGCCGTGCAGTACCCGCTGGTTGCCGCCGGCATGGGAGGTCCGTTGGGCATCGGACCGTGGCTCCTTGCGAATGGAGGCATTGGCTCTGCAGTCGTGTCCATTTGAGGCAGCTGCGGCATGGTCTGGAATTCTGGGAGGAAGACGTATAAAGGGCTGGTGCTGATGGCGAGATACCCGGATCTGAAGACCATCAAAACCTCACTTTGACCACAAACCGCATACCTTACAATTTACCCGCAAGCCAGCACAAGATCGAAGGCGAACGAAGCCGAAAGGATGGACCGATACCCCTGCGTCAACAGATACAAGCACGGCATCGACTGCCCCGGCTGGGTGAACGTCCATGGTGCGCGGTGCGAAGACTGTGTTGTCGTAAGTCACACGCCCGGTCACACTCAAGGCTTACTGACCCTGGACAGTACAACCGCTAGACGTGAGGGGTCTAAGTGGTGGTGTAACGCGATCGACGGAGCCTAGGGATGGGCGGAAAGCACCTGCAGCAACTTGCTTAGACAGACCGGAGATGACTCTCCCTTGAATTGACTCTGTGTACCCCTATGTTGTGTTTGATGTTCCCTCTGCCAGGTCCATGCCTCTGGGGTGCTACGTGCAAGTGACTGTTCTCAGGTCTCCCAATGCCGCCTGACTGTAGTCCGCCTCACAGCCTGCCTCGTAGTCTGCCTCGTAGTCTGCCTTGTAGCCTGCTCGTTGCCTGCTTGCAGCGATGTCGGACGTGCGAACCATCGCGGACGCCTCTCACGGGAAGCATAAAACCGTGCCATGCCCAGACGATGTCCAAAGAGTCGTTGTCCTTCTAGTTCACACAACAAGCACAAAACCGACCACCGCGGAACGTTACGAAAGAACGACAGCCAATTTCTCACGATGCTCACGAGAGCCCGTAACGCTGGAGTCGAGCACCATGCTAGGAGCCCTGAGGTGGCGGAGCTGAGATGGCGGACCAACCTCAACGCCTGAGGTAGCGAAACGCTCGTGACGAGGGCCTACCCATGGAACCAGATGATGGTCGGATCAACGTAACTTCCCAAGGTCTCGACCCCCACGACACCACCGCACTTACCCATCGGCTAAGGAACCTATCCGTCAATAGTGTCATGCCTCGTTGGATACAATAGGAAACCGGGATAGGCCCGCACGTAAGTCTCCACTCTTGACCAGTCTCCACACCGTTCGCGCAGGCCCGTCGAGAGATAATGGAATGCGCGCCATCCTCGACTAGCACTCGTGTTCCCACTATTACTGAGCCTTTGCACACCTTTGAGATACAAGATCTAGCAAGTATCCTCCTCCGGTCCTCCTTCAAACTTCAGAGCGGTGATAACGAGCTATACGTAGGTGTATACCAGCGTATCTCGATACGAAAAGTCTCAAGAGGTGTGCTTACTCTTGCTTTTCATCTCTCGGCCTCCTTCACTCCTTCAGACAAAGAAGCCCGATCGATCCTCCTCTAAATATCGAACTACTGTCAAAAGTATCCAGACGCGACTCTATTAACATCTCTTTTGTGATTAACGAATCCAAGGTCCAAGACAACGGACGAAGAGAAAGGGAAGAGAATAGGCTTTTGTTTCGGTCCAGGACTCACTTCTATTTTCGTTAACTTCCTTTCCCTTGTTAACATCTTCTTCATCAGACTAAGCCATGACATTCAATAAGTTAGATAAAATTGCCCTTGCAGCACCGATAATAGGGAAAGGAGCTTCACCAGTCAAAGTCCCCGCCAATAAGAAGCTCTCAAGTAAGGAAAAGAAGCGCGCGCTCGACCGTATTGCCCAGCAAAAGCATCGTGAGCGGACACGCGACCACATCGCCGAGCTCGAGGCCCAGGTTCAGAAATTCCAGAGGGATAAATCAACGGAGCTATCGTCTTCTCGGAAGCGGGTGCAAGATCTCGAGCTTATAATAATAAAACAGGCCAAGACTATCCACGACATTCAGACAAGCGGCTCATCTTCAGCGTCGGCTCGGCAATGCCCTACTTCTCCGACCATGAAAACAGCAACGCCACTTCCACTAGAGAAGATTTCACCGCCACCCCATGGCAACCACACAAATACGTCTCAGGATGGCACCTCTGTCGACCATGAGAACGGTAAGGAGGATAATGCCGTGAGCGACTTCATCGTTCCACCGCCGGATGGGCATTGTGCTTGCATCCCGATCAACACGTCGGCCGACCCTGAACTTTGGGAAGCTAATGTGTGGCGGGCTGTCAACCAGGTCTTGTCCATGCCGTGGCTCACTTCAACAAAAGCCCATGTGGCCGAAGATGCTGAAGGGAAAGACACAATCTTACGGGCTCTGATCGACGGCTGGGATGTCGCTGCCCAGTTCCAGCCGTTGTCAGATTTGTGGATCAAACTTCGAAGTGTTGATGAATTATGCTTCCAGGCATGTCCTCGGACTGAACGGTTGGCAATACTTTGGATGGTGAGTCTACAACTGCGGTACCATTCCAATCCCACCACCAAGCGCAGGAACAAGCTGCCTCCATGGTACTGGGAGAGGTACGTGAAATCAAAGGTCTGGCATAGTGCTTGATGTATGCTGACTCGAGGCTTACTGTAGACCGTCTCAAGAGATTCCTCACTCCTATGCGATCAATCTTTTGTCTGGTACTCAACCACAATCTTTTGCTCATCGCATCCAGTACTGAAGTCGCTAACGAGACGACAGGCCTGGAGTCCGAGAACGTTTCGTTTTTGAACAACACAAATATTGCGACAACCAGTTTTGGGAGAGCTTCGCCCGTAACTTTCGTCTCCTGTGGCCTTCCGACTTCCAGCACACGTATGCCAAGAACTTTACCACAGGCTTGTACGAAATGTTGCCGTCGTTCGAGCAAAGTATATTAGACATTAATATCTGGACCATGACGGAGGACTTCTTCAACCGCTACCCCGAGTTCCGGGCCGATATCCCACCGTTCCGCCTTCTTGCCCAACATCTCGATCGGCCTCCGACGCCGGCCGTTGTTGATCCCATTCAATCCCAATCATTGTCTCAGCAAGCATCTCCTTCGCAGCTCGAGGTGTACGAAGAATCTCTGCTCCTCAAGCAGCAGTCTTCGGCGGCAACGAACAGATTCGACCATCCCAATCATGGGCAAAGCCCCTGGTTCCTCGGCGGATGCCAACCCGAGATCTCACACCATCTGGGATGGTCAAGACGCGGCCGTTGCGTCGTTGAGGACACGGCCGTCACCGAGATTTCGTGCTTCGGACGCTCTACGCCTAGCAGCCTGAAGCGAGGCAAACAGTTCTCTCGCTCTACTCAGTCGTGCCGCACCACATGACGGCCAGCTTCTGCAAAGAAGGCTATAGGCCCTGGGTATCGAATCTAAAAGAGCTCAGTCACCAGGTCTATGGCGCTGTGGGTGTCTCAGTCGGCGGAACACAGCAGCTCTCCGGGCAACCCATCGCCATGGCTCATTCTTTTCACCAACGGCCTTCCCTGGACACCCTGTACACTACGAACGTGAGTTTCTCAACACCGAACACAGACCTCCAGGACAGCTTTTAGAGTCACCGGATATTCATTACTTCGCCGGTTACACGCAGACCACTGGCGATGTTGACATCGCCGTGGCTTGCGACGGTTTCGGCAAATCGAGTGGGGACTCAGCCGGCGTCGCGGACATCGAGTTCACCGGAGATACGACACAGGCCTGGACTTCTGTCGAATTTCCCAACCAATACCCGAGGTACACAGGCGCTTGGAGATATGGTGAGGATCCATCCTACACACAAGTGGTGACGCCGTACGAGTCATCTCAATTCCTTGGTTGGCGCTACTCATCGTAGCCAGTTGTTGATCACGACGGGAAAGCGGCATCTGGCACTCGTGTTTCTCATTGTTTTGCTTCCCTCTTCAGTCAATCTTGGTACGCTCTTAAAAGGCAAATCACCTAGTCTGAGGCCGAGGACGCGCATGACCTTCATGGAAAACGTCAGAAATGAGCCAAACCAGCGCGGGGTTTGGCCGTGGATCCAACATCAGAGGAAATGGCGGAATTAGCTCGCTCAAGTCGTACATAGACGGAAATATTGCCGATTCAAAACCCATGAAAATAAGCAGATCAAGTAGCAGACACAATACATCTAGACCGGACTCAAAAGACCGTAATGTGATATATGTTTGTTTGAACTAGTCGCCGTTCACCTTAAGCACGCGCCAACGCTTCAACTGATGAAGTGAAATTGTTTCATGAGCGGCCTTACATTTCAAGCGCAGAATCTTTATCTCCTCTTTCTCTCGATACAACGGTTGTTCGTAGCTGAGGAAACGGCCTAGAGGGTTTCCCCATCCACCATTGAAACCGCTTCAGCTTGTTTGCCCCTCAGCCCTGACATACCACGTGCTTCTACCACTGCTTCGTGAGTATCTCAAGCTTTCTTATGATTCTCATCAGCATGGTCACCAGATGTGTTCATGTGAAAGTATACCGAATTTTCTCACGTACGGATTCGGTTCAAGAGACAGACTGCAGGAAATCTGGAGCACCTGCAAGGTCGAATTCGCATAGATTGCGCACAAACGGAATTGTTATCATACTTGCAACGTCACTGAGCTATAAGAGGCTCGCGAATAAAGCGAATGAAACGCCATAGCCTTTGGGAGGCACGGCGCTGAGCCTCTCACGATGACACAGTAAGGCTATTCACCTCGATGACACGCCTAGACGCCTATGATGAGTACTGCTTACGATAATGGAAAGCGGCAAGGAGACCAAATCACGCCCGTGGTGATGACTTACGTCTTGGTTCAGATGCTGGCAGGATCAACGTGACTATCTGAGGTCTCGACCCCACGAAATCACCGCAGTTTCATCCATTAGCTAAGAGACCAGGGAGACTGTCCGTCGATAGTGACATCCCTTTTCGACACAGGCCGCGTGGACTGCACCTGAGCAATCGGGAGATGGGGATGGGCCCATTTCAGGTGGCGAGTCCTCACCCTTGTCCGCCCTCCACACCCTTCCACACCTTTCCACACAAGACCGTCGAGCGGTGTCAAAAAGCGTGCCATTATCGGCTGGCAAGTAGCCGTATTTCCGCTTTTAGTCAATCCCCGCGCATCAATGAGATTAGAACTCTGGCCAGCATCGGCACACGGCACCTAATTTCGCGAACGGGTCCCCCAATGCCACGACCAATTGGAACTCTGGCCGTCGATCAGCGTACTAGTCCCGGGCGACTCACCACATGGGCTTCGTTCTATTGTAAATCATCAAGTCGTTTTATGACAGCTGGTGTCGAGCCCTCATAAGCCATCTCAAGCCCTTCTTCTGTCTCGGTCTCCCGTCCCGCACGTCCTTCCAGCGATTCTTGACGCCACCCAGGCCGACGATTTCACGAGTTCTTAGAATATCGAACATCATACTGGTAGCTGACGCATCCAAGCTGTTTCAATGGGGCTACTCGGACGGCGTACTGGCCGAGAAGTTAGGTTCCGGTGCATATTGTCTTCCTGCGCTCATCTTCAAGCGTCCATCGCCGCCAATAGCTAACCGATACGCTCACTAGCCATCCTTCAGTCCGCTCCCAGCATCGACTCCGAGAGCAAAGAAAACGCCCGGTCAAGTGCCCCAGGTCCGTTCCTCCAGCTGCTACTCCTGGGTCGAGTTGGCTTTCTGCCAACAAGCCTGGTCACGCAAGCGAGAGGCGCATGCCGAACTCAGCTGCTCTCGACCCCGAAAGGGAGGCTCAGAACGATGGGCAAATACCTTCTCAGTCCTCCGTGGGAAGGGACAAGATACAACCTGATGACCCAGATTCCGACTACAGTGACGAATGCGCGATTGACGATGATGACAGCGCCGACGTGTTTGAGCAGACTTTGTTTCAGCGTATAGAACCAAAGGTTGGCCTGGACTCGCATTGCTCTCTTCTTACCCTCTTGTTGAAGCAGAAGACACACGACAGAGGGGTGGTCAATGTTGTCCCTCAGTCCACGTCAGTACACCCTGAAACTTTTCCCAGCCAGCCAGCCCGGCCTACCTTGGCTATCTCTTCCAACGATTCCGAAGATGTTCCTTCGATGATGAGCCGCGATAACAGCTCAGTGCCGCTGAAGTCCATCACTGAGGTGCCACTGTTCTCCGCTAGGCCTGTCAACGCGACTATCGATAACGATATTGCGACTCTTTCCCTCCTCCAAACCACTGGACGCAACATGATTGCAACCGAAGTTACGGAGTCTGTCCGAAAGGAGGTTCCCTCTGAGTGCCTTCAGAAGGATTCTACTGCCAATGCAGTCCTCGAGCACCTCCATACTTTCCACAACGTCGCGAACCTGAAGTAGTACCCCAAGAGGGCCTGCACCAATACAAAGAGGATCTTCCGAGCACTGTGGAGTACCACGTTACCGAACATCATGAAAGTTACCATTCTGAGGGCTGGTGAAAGCATTAGTTGTGAGCTATTAATGATGACCATGGGGGAAGCAATGCATGGGAAAGATGTTTACGCGGCATGCAGGCATCGAGTGGCGGTTTGGCTCGCGACTTGCCACGCGGGTTTGCGGCAACCTAGTATGGGCTTTTGAATGGTTCACGCTTCGGCTATGGGATCTAACGGCTTTGTTGAGATGCAGAATTCAGCGCAGACACGAGCTTCATAGGTACATACAGATACGAGTCCTCAGCAGTCGAGCAGATCATTACTTGCTAGGTTCAATAAAGGGAGAACGGCAGCCGTGTGTACGAATATTACTTATGAAAACCTAATGCTGTAAAATTTAGAGCCTTGATCACATCCTTTGATATCCACGGAATGATTCAAGGACTGGACTTACGTTTCCCGACATATTAAGTGGCTGCTAGAACTCTGATACCTTGTCTAGCAACCAAGCCGATAGGTACAAAGGCAAATGATATCGTTTTGAGCCTAGGTGGACTACATACTCGCAAGCTCGACCTCCTAATTGGGGAGACAGAGATACTGCTTAAAGGAGCTTTGTTGCGGGGAAACAGCAGGCCTCCGCAGCTGACGTCGGCCTAGCAGGAGAGATATATGTTGTAGGCTTTTGAAAACGTTCTGCCATTATCTGCGAGCAGTAACACGTGGGATTCACACATTCAACGGTAAGTCAAAGGGAGATGTTTAAGGCTATATTCACGTTATATAATTTCTCCTCTTTCTACTCGGTGTCGACTAAGTGAACGGAAGGATCCATTCTGAGTACCGCTGATGGAGTGCAATAGTCAACACGAGTTCGATCGACTTTGTAAACCATACCACGGTTTATCAAATGCTCAAAGGGATTGGGAGGGCAAGAACTCAAGTAAGCCACATAGTAAATTCGGCTAATTTATCACGATTAGAGTAGGCCGATGGTGTGAGGCAGTGTACTTACATTACCATGTCTTGGGACAATATTGTCAGAGCATTTCGGTACTCCCAATGATAACCCGGCTCGGAAAGCAGAAATTGGTGTTGCTCCATCGTCTGAAGCGTCAGCTTATCAAGACCACGCACACAATCGAGGGAGACGTAACAGGGTTCTCCCAAACCGCTGTAAACCAATCTGCCTGCGTCGAATCGCTCGTAGACTACCCAATGGGTCATTCGAGGTCCAGACTTGAATTCTGGTTGCAGCACATCGTTTCTCCCTGGAGCTGTAAGAGGTGCAATGTATTCATTGGGCATTGCCGATACTCGTCTCAAGTGGCCTGTTACAGATCAGAAACTGAAATTTGTGTTTTCGAGATGAAGTGAACATTCGGACCTGAGAAATTTGGATTGGACGCGCTCTCGGATAATTCCGTTCCCATACAAGAAAATGGGCTCTGGTCGGAAATGGGAAATCCGTCTAGTTTTCGTTCTCCTGGGAGAGAACAGTCGACCTTCCGCCGTTGACAGGTCTTACAAGGTCCGATTATGCAGCATTTGATCTTCAATCTACGGCATTCAGCGCATGCCTGGAAGAGTTGGTTAGCTATTTGGTGCCGATGTTGTTTGATTTTCCACATCATTAGAACGCGATAGAAAGTCTGGCTTCACAAAGCAGCGAGAGAATTTCAGGACTTCGACTTACTCTTGGGCGGCAGGTTTTCTTTGCAATCGCTAACCGGCCGCCTGATAGGTATCCTTTACCAGGCCTGCTGTGTTCAGAGTAGTGCCGGCCACTCCTGACAACGGATTAGATAGTATATAAAGAGGATAGCAGCACTTACTGACATCATGTGGTTCGGTTGTGTTTGGAAAGATTGGTGGTGAGAACGGCGATCAAAAAGTGTCCCAGAACAAGGAGAAAGCCGCCTTTTATATCAGAGCCGTCAAGCTTACGGACGGCCAGATAGTAGCACGTGAATGCCTTCAGGGATGAGACCATCAACCCAGAATCCCTGCCCAGGACCCCTTTTAGTGACACGTCTGGAGGGGAGGGCGTGAAGCCTCGGGCTATGACACTCACCGGGCGGAATGAGGTATGCGGATTGGATAGTTATCGATTCGTCTTGAGGCTAATTTATTGAGGCCGATGGCCCGGCTTCATACGAGCCGAGTTCACCGAGGACTGATCAACCATGTCATGATGTGATGTTCTTGGTTAGTTCAGGTCTCAAGAGTGCGAAGCGGTGCTGAGGTTGATAGTAGGCAGGAAAACGTATCAGAATATTGTAGGTAGATTTCTGCGAGTGCGATCAGAAGCGTAGTCGTAGTTCTCCGGCCCTCTAATATGGTTTGTTTCTCTTCCTGTTCATGAGCTTGAACACTTCTCGATTCGAGCGATCTCGATTGATCTTAGCCATTTGCGGTCCCGTCACCTCGTGATATCCGTGGTCCAGCGGCTTGTTGGTCAACACCCAAAAGCGTGCCATGCGAGGTGTTTCCCGAGCTGAGGTCGCCTTCCGCCAACAAGCGCCTTCACGTAAGCGGCAAGCGCACGTCATGTATGGAGAATCGGAACTCCGAGGAGGAGAATCAGACTGCCGACTGAAGTTATCCTTTCTCGCCTCTCATGCATAGATGTAAGATGCTCTCAACCTGAAAGAACCCAGGATGGAGGTTCCCTTGTCGCTGTTATCCTCCACTGCCAAATAAGAATCTATCACCGTACGGATCAGTACTTGGACTTTCGCTAAGAAACATGGCATGGCGTTGGCTCGAGGACTCAACATAAGGACATTAAGACTGACTGCGTCAACGGGAAAGCGTTCGCCGCTAAGGCCGCCTTCCAGGTTTGGGTAGCGTCGTTGACTTACGGTTACTAGTGAGAATTCTTTCTTGCGGGATCTCATAACGAAGCACCGCTCAAGCGCCAGTCTTCAAACTTCCGACCGATTTTGGGACTAAAAAAGAAGCATACGGAACCGTGGACGTATTGTCCCGGGACCCACCCCGTTCCGAGAGCATTTGATGGGACAAGACCGGCCCGAGGACCAAAGTCCGGCTTGGTGATAAGGGTGTACTTGTCGCTGAACACCACCTGAGTGACCCACCCATGCCATGCTGATCTCGATGTGGCTGGTAGCGCACTGCAAGTGCATACAAGGCCGCGGTCCGCATTAGAAAAACTATCTCAAAGTCACTACTCTGATTATAGGCACCATAGAGCACGAGAGAGCAAACGCGCGACGAATGTGACAAGTCATGATCGCAGATTGGATTTCGACAGGCGCAGACCCACATGAGCGCAAGGCGGGCGTACAGATATGATCAAAGGGGTTGAAGCTCAGTGCGCTGATCCGAGGCTTGGGCGTGTATTCTTGGCTACTTGCCCGCGTTTTTGGTGTCTCCTCGCCCAGTCGTCCCGTGTTCGGTTGAGGCTTATCCGTAGGTGTGCATGACACGAGTACATACGCAAAATGCTTCACACAAGGGTAGGTAAGTAACGTTGCTAGGTCGACACGGAAGCAGTCCGTAACTTTCATGCTCAAGGTGATTGGAGGGAGGTCAGGGTTACCAAGACTGGCGACATGACTAGCCAGCCGAGCAATAATTAGCCAGGGCATTTTCAGGCATAAGTGATCGAACCATTTGACGTAGGCAACAACATAACATGTCGGAAAGCTCTTTCTTGCACCGAGCGGCTGCTTGAATTTCACATTCATATTAACTTTCATGTTCCGTTGTTCTGACCTGGGGCTTGGCAACCAGGGGGCTTTCGAGGATTTGTGTGTCAACAGCGAGATGGGCTACCTCTGCAATACAGGGGTCGGCGCAGACATCGAAGACACGCCAAAGCTCACACGAAGCACCCTCGATTGCGAAAGTCAAGCCTGCAAATCAGCCCGTCAATATCCAATTCGTCGTAATCTTGCAAATATACGCCACACCCGCGGCGAATCTCGTTCATCTCGTCAGTGTCGAAATTACTCGACAAATAGACGTAATTGAGGAGAAGACCAACACAGACGCGAACATACTTTACTTTACCGAGCAGCGACAGGAAGTTCTCCCCCTCGCAAAGCAGTTCCAGAGCTCAAATGAGAGGGAGTGCTTGTATCGCATTCTCAGTCCACAACCGACCGCACTTCGGCTGCCAGCCTGTCTCAGGTGCATTGTGAGCTGGCAGCTAATAAGTAGTGCAGTTGGTTTGGTCAAGGTGTGGAGCCCAAGAGATATATTTAACTGTATGCTGGCTCGAAAATCTGCACTGCTTCGTTGTTTCTGCAACGGAGTGGATGAGAAATGTTAAGGGCCGCTCGCTAGGTCAATAGGATTCACTTACGTCTCTCCATCATCACCTTCACCGCTAGATAAGGTAAAGTCAACGAGTCTGTTTGGCATGTAATAGGTGACTCAAACC
This sequence comes from Colletotrichum australisinense (nom. inval.), assembly GCA_014706365.1. NCBI lineage: Eukaryota > Fungi > Ascomycota > Sordariomycetes > Glomerellales > Glomerellaceae > Colletotrichum > Colletotrichum australisinense (nom. inval.). The sequence goes on from JABKAN010000003.1 coordinate 6,041,577, forward strand.
CATGTGCCCTATCAGCACCGTCCACGCACAATAGATGCACCAGCACCCTTACACTTTGCCCCAGCCGCGAAGGCTTGGCCAGCATATGGTCATGTCTCGTCTAGGTAAGGTGGCAAAAGTGAGGCTTCTTAGCGCCCTTCTCCACTCATGAGAAACACAGAGAGAGCAAAGCGGCCTGCTAGCGATGTCAGAATTTTACGCTAGCCAACATGTTATGTTGCTATCAGGCAAAAAGCATCGAAACTAGGCGGGCCCTTGGGCCATAAAATGCTCTGGTATCCCCCCAGAACACAGTAAATCATCTATTGATGCCAGTCGGTACAGTCACTGCACAAGACAGATCATGTTGGTCCCTTCAGCTGAAGAAACCGAGGCCGGGCATGGTACCAACGCAAAAGGCTCTTCGCATGCGTCTGCGGAAGCCGGCGCAGGACGGTTTGCGATACAAGTGAACGGTGGAACCTATATAAGAGTAGAGAAAGGAAAAATTACTTGGACACATCACGAAGCTCCACCTTTTCAAGTAAGTCGAGACTTCTGAGTATAGCATAGATACTAATGATTTCCGAGGCACCAGCAAGCAAGACACTTCATGTCAATCCCGGAACGAGCCCAAGAAGAGGGGGGGACTTTGGGAAGCATGGCAACGCAAAGGCTGATTCGGAGCGGAGTCTACGGCTCCTTGAATTGGCTATCACTGACGACGCGTTGAATACGAACATTGCGCAAACACAGGTCACAACTGCGCCCTTGCCTGCTGGAGCTTGGTTGAGTCAGGCGACAACTCCGGGGATGGTGCCAGGTCCCGTTATCTACTCCAATCTCGTCAATAATGGCGGCAACCAATACAACGGGGACGTTCGTATTGACTATGGCCCCCCAGAGAGACTCAACAGCAACCGAAGTCTTGATGTAAGTTGGGACTTTCAGTTTTGTTTCGTCATGCTGACAAACACCTAGACGGTATCCAGCCCGAATGATGAGCTGGACATACCAGCTCTGCCCAAGTCCGCCCTAGACGCAGAGGATGTTCCTTCGCGTGATGGCGAATCCGACGATTCAGACGATACCCGTGTCGACAGTGGCTGTGTTTCGAGAGCGCTCGACGGCAATACAGCAGCTCATCGGAACGAGGTCGTCGATCACCAGGCCACCACGAACGGAGGAAAGGGAGAGCAGCTGAATGCAGCCAAGGGAAGCTCAAACGAAGGCTGGGAGTACCCTGCTTCGACTACCAGACCTGCGGAAGAAAACAAAACTCCATCATGCTGCTGTACAACACTGAAGTCTGGTACAGTGCCGTCTGGAACAATGGTCATCAATGGGTGCTGCTTCGAAGACGAGGACGATCCGACGAGGATCATTAAAATTACTACGGAGTACAGAGTTCGCCTCGCGAAGAAGCCTGAAAGAGCCCTTCTTCCGGACGAATGGGATATAAAGGAGTGTTGATTGTAGGAAAGGGCCGGTCGACGATTGCCTGTGTCCGCTGCGAGAAAGTCACCCCACTAGGCTTCGAGCTACGTCCGGAACAGACAACATCTACGGGGCCTCGCTTGGTTCGTAACGGAAATTAGTCTGCCAGGAAGCTGATCAATCTCGCGAATTTCTTTCTAAAACCTTAGTTACATCATGTTGACTCGACATCTGCTGAGTGTACTTTCAATGATTCCTTCGTGGACTGTCAAATTTGCGTCCCTGCGATATTTTTGCCACCCTTCCGGGACTCAATTTTCGCTCGGCCTGAAGCCTCATGTAGAGTCAATGCGACTGAACTAGCGCCTTCTGATGTTCGCATGCTAACATTGATCACCACAGATGACCAAAGCCGAGTCGAGCAGCAAGGGAAGTGGCGGGATGCGCAGCAAAATGACCCAGCGCATGTCAAGCTGCTAGGTCTTGTTCTCTATCAATCGGGTCTTGTGGGCATCGCTTTCCGACGCTAGAGGCGTTCTATTATGACGCTCTACGGCTAGGTACGCATGAGGCCGCAAAAAGGCCGGGCTGGAAAGCACCCTCGCAATGCACAATGTCACATATTCGACCAGCTGTCTGCCTTATTACTTGGACAACCCAAGAGTCTAAGATCTTTGAAGCCGAAGGTATCCCTCTGGACATGCGTGAGTCGCTCGAGACGCAGTGTTTATCGGCCACGACTGATGCATAACGATAGTGCCGGTGCGCCTGGGGAGGGCAGGCCCTTAAAAATGAGCAATGTTGCAACTGTGGAATTGGACGATGTGCATATCGTCCTCGAGCCGAGGAAGGTGCAGCAACAAGGCCCTTACCGGGCCTGAATGCCGTCCATTCTGGCGTCCGACTGTACCCACCAAAGAGAAGAAATGGGGTATCGTAAGGCCGGTGTGCTGGGGTCAATCCTTCTGCTGCGAGTCGAGTGGGGCGTCCTTAAACACACAACCAAGTAATACAGTGTACGGGGCACTGAGTTTGGAAGTCGCGACACGCCCCCGACTTTCCGCGGACAAGGGTGCTGGTACCGCCTGCTCGCCTTCCAAGCACCCCAAATTGGGTGGCTTTGGCGCCGCAACAGGGGCTGCCGCGCGTGGCAGACCACCAATCACACACTGCCAAGCGAGCCCCGATCGAACCCAATCATGTGGTTGTTTGCCAGCGACGCGCAAATCCCTGTCAGGTCACCTTCCCTGCCCTCCGCCGGAACGAGCCTGCCGGGATCCGGCGGCTTCTTTACAGCCCGTGAGTGATTCATCTTCCCCGGGTCAGATGTCTCCAAGCCGCTGATTGTCTGGCTAATGCCGTAGAAAAAGGTCTAAATCGAGCTTTTGGTGGGTCGAATTCTTCCTTCCGTCGAGCGGCACAGACTCTCAGTCCGACGCAAGTAAGGCTATGAATCCACACCGCCGCTCGAATCGGATCGTGACGCGGAAGCGGCGCTCGAACTGAAGGTCGAGGCTGACAGTCGAGTCATTCTTCATCGTTGACCACAGAATCACGGGGTGTCATGGCTAGATCAAGGCAGGTTCATGGTCTCACGATCCCATTCTCTACATTGGGTAGGACGGACACCGCAGCTTTTGGAGTGCGGAATTCGGATGGAGGCGCCGAATTAAGCTGTATACGTCGAATCGGAGCCTGTTCTGCCAGCGAAGCAATCAATTATAAAGGTTCTGTCACAACAACTCTACTCTGGCTGGATACCACCGCTTATCTTCGGCAAGGCAGGTAGGCGATGCCGTCAAAGATCCACGCAAAAGGGTAAGCACCGCACAGAACTAGGCACAGTTCCTGACGACCGTTTCAGCCCGTCCGCCCACTCGCGATGGGAGTTCTGACCTCCCCGGTAGATCTTACTACAAACCGAGACAGAATATCCTGGTGACGCGAATCTCGCGAAGCTTGAAGGCTACCTCGCGGGTCACCTTATGCGCTTCGCCCAATAACTCCCGATAGCCTTCGTAAGCCCGAGAAAGTTGCTCTTCTGCTGAATTGACTGCGCGCCACTCGCCGCTCCAGACCCTCGATGCGTAATGTTCCCCGAGGATTTTGGAGAATAACAGTGTCCAACCATTGTTCATGCCATACCGCGCTGCGGACGTTTCCACAACTTCTTCCAGCTCTTTCTCTGCCACCTCAAGCAAGGTAAGCGAGGCAAGGTTGGCTTTGATACCAAGAACCCGTCCATGGTCTGGTGATTGCTGCAGTTCCATGATGCGTAGCGCATGAAGGAAATGTTCTTTCGAGAGATCGTCACGAAGCATTCCCCTGTATACGTAACCGAGAATATTATGCGCGTTCCCGACCACGATCTAGTTGGCTTGCCCGTACTTTAAAACCTCATTGAATAGAGCCTCCGCAGAGCGCCAGTCCATCTCATCAGTGAAAACTAGACCCAGGATGGTGACGGTGTCCCACACCGAGGGGTCCTTGACGTTGGGTCTCGCGAGCTGGTCCCCTAAAATCATGATACAAGTGACTTTTGCATGATGGCAGAGGCCAAGATCGCGAAAGTTGGCTGCTAAGTCGCGAAACATCGATCTTTCACCCGGTCCGTCAACTGCGAGAAGGCCGGCGGCTTTGGCCGTACGTTCCACGGTGATCTGCGAACCAAGGAACGCCTCCTTTATGTGATGGCTAGTTTAAGCAGTTTGTCAGCAAAGTATGAACGTAACTTGACTTCGCTGATTTCTTACGCAAAGTAGTCCCAAAGGACCTCTTTACAATCCTTGGTGGAGGGAAATGACTTCATTATGTCTTCCATCACTTGAGAAGCCAGGAAATGGAAGAAGACCTACACTAGGTGGCTAGACGAAGAGAAAAAAAGTAGGTTCCGTGGGTGTTTTGTATTAACGACAGGCCGATTCAGTCACTTTGCCAGCGGTCCGATGGCCCAAAACCAGGGTATGTCTCCGGGTGTTTAATTTGCAACCACGCCGGCTGCAAATCCTTCGATCCCGTTGCACGTTCATTCGAAACAAGGCTGGCCAATGATCTCCTTGGCGTGCAGTATTTCCAAAAATTGTCATGGCAGATACACGTCTGCAAATGGCGGACTAGTCCCAAAGTTCGTTTCCAGGCACCTCCTGACGTGGTCCTTCCACATGCCCATATGCCTGCATAATCCCAGCGCCACTGACTCATCAGTTGAGGCAACTCCATATTGTCCAGACTCAGCTGCGTCGGGTTTGAATCCAACGGCACAGTTATCACTCTCCTAGGTGAAGTCTATACCAGGATCTAAGTGAACAGCGTTAAGCGGTGTGTACGACCTTCACTGGAATGACTCAATGGGGGCAGAAGGGGGCGGGGGGGGGTTGTTATTCACTACGGTAATTATCTTGATCTTCAGCAAAGGCTGAAAAGGGTCACTCGCGGCTCGCCCTACCAGTAAAACGGAATGTAGCATCGAGAAACCAGTGTGCCAGGGTGTATCGCTAGGCTGCATGTCGAGTGGAACGCCCTTCTGCACGCCACGAGGTACAGAGAACACGGAGCCTGGAAGTCGCGACGCACCCCGGACCCTTGTGGGCGAGGGGGTCGATACCGCCTGCTCACCTGCCGAGCAACCCAAATTGGGTGGCTATTGCGTCGCAACAGGGGCCGTGTGTGGTAGAGCACCAACAACACACTGGATAGCAACCCCAAACCAACCCAACCGTGCGGTTGGCTGCCAACAACGCGCAAACCCCTGACAGGTTGCCTTCTCTGACCCCTGGCCAGAATAACCAGAGGCGGCTTCCACAGCCCAAGGTCGATTGCGGTCTATTCCAGCTTTGATTGACCAATTGTGTATTGCCGCGGCAGGAAACGAACGAAATTGCTGCTTGTCTGGAAAGTACTCGATCCTGGGAGGCTCACTCTTGTTCCTTATCCCGGTATCCACAGCAAGATGGAACAAGAACGCCCTAGATAACCTCTATGCCATGGAAACTTCGCTGTTCTGCTGGAGCGCAATGCCGTTGGTCTGCGATTAATTAAGTACTGAAGCTCAAGTCTCCAAGCGGAGATTATCTGAATCCTTTATGACATCCTATGTTGCGAGCCTTCCTGGGCGAAGGCAACGACGAGGCGGTTGACAGCGGGTGGGCGACCCATTCCGTCTTGTGTTCACGCTCACACCTCTTGCGGAGCTCGAGGCACACTTGAGGCATTTGTATGGACGCCTTATATGCGGCTCTTCTGTGGCGAACCACAACTGCGGACCAGCCGTGGTTGGGATTCAGTTCCCCCTCCCTCTTTCGGTCTTTTGAACAGAACTCGCCTTCAAGACTTGACCATGGAGTTGTTCAACGCTAAAGCAATATGCGATTCTGCCAAACAGAAATCTACTTTCCTTCGTCCTTGCCGTGATTGATGGTGATGGTGTCATCTCTCCAGAAATATCAAGAAGGGTATCGAAGGAGATACTGGAGCCGGGTACCTCCTGCAGACAGCATTGAAGCCTCCGCCACGCCATCAATTCCGAACCGAAAGACAAGTGTTCCGAGGTGGTCGCGTCAAAAATGTCGATAAGCTCTATGATAGCAGAGCATTGGGTGTGCTACCATCCGGCAGCGTTGTGTCGCCAGCAAGCGTCTCTCGGCTTGTCCACGGCGCTGTACGCATATACTCCTCGGTTACTCACCGCGCTGTCTCTTCTCTCTTTGACCTGAAAGCATCTGTATTTCTTTAGCTATGCCGCGCTGTTGTTGCCTTGGTATACGTCTGCCAAGTCCTACGGCGTACGAGTGGTATGGCCTCTGGCATACACTTCGCTTCGACAAGGAGAAGCTAGCCTTCCCGATTGTCAGGTTCCTGCAAATCCGAAGGATCACCAGTGAAGAGCTAATTCATGGCAGCTATGTTAGGTTAGATTCTGTTTGGTTGGTGCTGGACTAACATCTGCCAATGTTGCATTATTTGGCGTGGTTACGCGACGACAAACATCGTCAAGCAGACGTGATGGACCACTTAAGAAAACTTGTGGGGCACGAGGGATGAGGCGTTGGAGCTTATTAACTGTGCACAGGGAGCTACGATCATTGGTCAGTGCCCGACAAGCTTGTGGGTAATGAAATCGTCGAGGTGGGTCCACCATACTGGAAATGGTGTTGGGCCATAGGGCGAAAGGGTTTCGGTCGTACACCAAGAGTACATAGCATGGGTGCACATGGAAACGTGCCTTGCACGCCCCGGTGTCAGTGGCCATCAGACACTGGGGCGTGCAAGTGCGCATAGAACGGTACGCAGTTATCCAGGGGGTGTGCATGGCCGCGGTGTTACGCAGCATAACCCCTGAGCACCCATTACACACGGGATATACCAATGCCACACCCACCCACTCAGTCCCACCCCGTCCCACCCACCCGGCTGACAGGCCATACCCAAGCTGTGGGCCCTGAGTTTTTCAGAATCTTGATGACTTGATTACGGCAAGTCCTGACAGAGAGCCCTCCGCCGCCGCGGTGCAAGCTGATTCCGCCTAGCGAAAGCCGGAGTGATCAAAAACGGTCATCGTCAACCCTGACAGGGAGCTCAGTCATCAATCAGTCCATCCCGAGTTCGCAAGCATTTCTATTCTGTGCCAATCGATCTTTATTGGAGCCAACGCCATGGTCAAGATGACCGTCTGCCAATGACTTTGAACGGCCCTCCAACAGGAAGCGATGCTTCATTCCCGCCGTGCCTCGAAGCTGGGATACCGGCCTTGGCCGGCCTAGGTAGACTTTGCTCCATAATGTTACGTAGGACGATCACAACCACAAAATCAGCAACTCTAGTTTCTGATGGGCAGGCCATGACGAGGCTCACAATTAGCACCTTTCCCAAGAGAGGGGGAATAAATGTTAGGCTATACTTTGATCAGCCGCGTCCCAAGAGCTTATAACGGATTAACAAGTTACCTGCCAGAATAACGGATGAACAAATGCACGACATACATACAATACAGATGTGTTCCCGTTTGCTTATACACAGCGCCCGCGCGGTGCTCGGGTCAAGCGGCAGGGACCGCGTGCGTTAGGCTAACTTAGCACGCGCCCGCCTTGCCACTGCTTTATGATCACAAAGGATCGACGCTTCGGACCTGACTCAGGAGTACGGCGTGAGAAGCGCGCACACTCGGGCGTGGCACCGGCATGACATCTTCGAGGGCTAAGATCAAAGCCTTGAGAGTGAGAACGCCTAGCCGCAAGCCGTCCTGCTGGTCTTGTTGGCGAGGCAGACGGATGCTGGAGGTATATGGATACGGAAGAGTACTTTCGTCCATGGATGGCTTCTCCCTGAGTGTGCGAGCGACCAGCACGCTGTGACATCAATGTCGCCTTTCCAGGACTTGATTCGTTGTAACATACAAGGATCAAGGTTCCTCGCAGCTATAGGCAGCTGCCCTGATTTGAACCGAGTCAACTCTTGGCTATGGAACCGCAAGTGCCCTCTTCCACGCCCGGAAGGCAGTCATGCAATCAGGTACGTCTCCAAGCCGCTGATTGCCTGGCCAATGTCGTAGGAAAAAGTCCAATTCGAGGATTTAATTAAATCAACATCACATTCCGATATTCACAGATTGCTTCATCGTTATTCACAGACTGCCAAGTTGATTAAAATGGAAGTTTTCCTGCCAAGATCTTGGTCATGAGTGCGACAGCTGGCTACTGCCATCGCTAAGCACCGGTATTTTCTGTGGTAAAGACGCCCTTGGTGCTGCTTCCAGGCTGGTGGCGGAAATGTGATCATCTGACGAGATTGAGATGCTATCGGATTCGTTTCAAGTTGAGACCGCTTGAGTGGAGATGATGGTGCCATGTCTACAGAATCGGGCGGCGTAGGAATTCGGTGATGTTTCCGCGTCCTCTTCTGCAGGGCCGGCGAATCGGCTTGGAAGTCGGCGGTGGACGGCTCGTCGATGTTGTAGGTGAGGGAGCTGAGCCAATTCCTGACAAACCTGGTGGGAGTGTCGTCGAGGTTTGGGATGGGGGCGCTCATCGGACATGATGGGAAGCGGCGAACATACGGCTTCGATCGACAATGGTTTTGACTTCTCGTAATACTCGTTTGCAGAAGAACACGTTGCCGAGACGAGCAGATGGTGGCTCGAAAGGGAAGAGGAAGTGTTGCGACCCAAGTTCTCAAAGTCTATGTCTTGGGAAAGCATGCCTGTGAGAAAGCCCCTCAGAAGATGAGATTGTGACAGCAATCAACGGACGAAGAGGGCTGGTAAGGTCGGGGCGCAGCTACTAGAGGGCCACTCTAGGTACGCCTTAGCGCTCCTCCAGAGACTGTCAGAACTATTGTCAGCCAACCCAGGCATCAATTCCCAGAGTACGGGCATGCCACTTGCGACATCGGCGTCAGTGCGAGCCGCTATGTCCAGAAAGCTTCTATCGCATCTCTATTCGGAGCTACGCACTTACTGTGTGCGTTGTTCAGTGTCCTACGGGCTTTGTATCTTTTGCGACTCTCCCACAGCAAATGAAACTGTCCATTGCACATATGTGCTTACCTAACCCGCATCATCGCGGCATTCGTTGACTTCCCTGGCCTGGGAAACTGAAGTCCTAACAAACCCAATTGAATACTCCTTTGTGGACAGGCGGGCTCCTTGCTTCCAGCTTGCTTCCACCACGTAACATCGAGCCCTGACAGATGATGACATACAGTCGACCTCATGGAGAAGTCCACAGATGTCGAACGTTCAAGAATGCCACGTGGCCGCTGTCGTCCTCAAAGCAGGCAGATCGCTTCGGAGCAGTCGAGACCCTAATGACAACAAAGCGGCGGATCGACGTCGCGGACTTTCAGAGGCGTCCATGTCGTTTATGTTGCATTTCCATGCAGCTGCCTGGGTCGCAAAATACGAAAGGCTGCCATTTGAGGCTGTGGCATGCCTGCATTCATCGGGCCAAATACCTCAGGTCAACTCTGATAGGCTATGCCTTGTGTTCCATCCCTCAAATGAGGCATCCACCAGGGTACAGAATGTATAAAGACCTGGCCACCGCTCCGTTCACAGAAGATCTGGCCTCTCCAGAAACGAAGTGTCAGACCACAACGAACAGCACCATCACCAAAACTCGCGTCCCACCTATCGAAAAATACATCATTTGGCGCCGCCTGCCATCTACACAGATCCGCACAGCACTGCGAAAGAAAGATAATTGCCAATTAACCAGCCTACATTGGCCGCCGAACTAAGCGCACAATTCGCATCATCACCTTCCGCACAATGGATGATCAATTCATGGCGAAGTTTGCAACGGCAGCCCTGCAGAGATACCGAATGTCGGGCGGGTACTTGCATCAACTTGAGCACCTGAAGCGTAGCCGAGCCATAATGTCGCCTGCATTTGTTGATGAAGTCTCTTCGAAGACGGGAAACGAGACGAAACAGGTGACATTGATGCGACAGCTCGATATTTCTCAAGTGCCTCGCTCAACCTTTCCACCTGACATTATAGATGAAAGGGTCAACGAGCTCCAGACCACAACGTTCAGCCAAGAGCAGTTCACGACTCGAGTTAGAGATATTTACGATAGGCTCGTGACTATGGAGAACAAATGTATCGAGGTCGTCAACACCCAACCTTACAAAACGGACTCAACACTCATTCATGACCAGTGGGAGACCATTGTCGAACTACATCGTACGCTTCTGTGTGAGTACTATGACTTTTTGTCAACCACGCAGGATGACTCTGCTAGTCCAGGAATGCGTGAGCTTGCGAGCAAGTATGCAGTGCCAGCGCGTTTGTGGAAGAAGGGGATACGCTCCTTGTTGAAAAGACTAAACAGCTGTTTGCCTGAAACACGCGACCGTATGTGTACCTTCATCGACTTGGCGTGTTCCATCATGGTCTTGCTATATCAGATGGCGCCAGCCTTTGAGGATACTTGGATTGAATATCTTGGTGATCTGGGTGCATACCGGTGAGTAACATGGCTTCTGCGGCTTCGCCACTGCTAATGACTCCAGGATCGCTATGGAAGACGATCACTTCGAGGACCGCGAAGCCTGGACATCAACTACACGTCGATGGTTCTCCGAGGCTAGTCACAGGTCTCCCTCCATTGGCCGTCTTTATCACGAATTGGCAACCTGTGCGAAACCGAATACTCTCGAACAGCTCTTCTTCTACACAAAGTCTCTCTGTGTACGGGTCCCGTTCCTAGACGCTTGGGATTCTCTTGCGACGTTCTTCAAACAGAATATGCACGATGTCTCCGGAACGTCCGTGGTCAGCACAAATTCATGCGGCTTCAATGAGACTCCTGACATCAAGCTGACGAACGAGGTGGCCGTATCTCTTGACCCGAGTCGCGTAGACGACAGAATCGAGAAACTTGACCACCTGGAGTCCGAAGGCATGATGCATTTGGCCTTGGGAGTCGATCTAGAGGATTCCGATATGGTGATGATTGATATCAGGACTCTCGAGGCGGACGAGCTCGGTTGTATGGAGCAGGAGTCTCCAGTCGCCATCGCCGTACCTCTCCACGATGAGGAGGCGACCGGAGCTTTGGATATCGACACTGCCTTCGTACGCGCTCACGGCCTCTTGTTCTCTGGAAAGGATCACGAACAGTTCATTGCCCAGTCGGAAGTCTTGACTGAACACCTTGCTGCATCTGCTTGCCAGTGGACGGAGCATGGATACCACATATCCATCGTCCTGCATTGCGCTCTACTTGAGTACGGTAGCGAGAGCAACCCGATCATGAGGATCATCAAACAAGGACGTGGAGACGAATTAGACATGGCAGTCAGCGACACCCCAAACTTCGACGAGAGGCAAACCGTTCCAACTCAAAGATTTAACGACGCGCTTGAGTTTATTTGCCGTGCCCATAGAGCTGTGTTTGGCCTCACTGGCGATGAGATGGCGTACCCCTACCTGCATGTCACCCTGGTGTTCTTGCACCACATGTCACAGTTCCCCGGCGCGATGGCCTATATCGAGGAGAAGATGCCCTGGAAGAAGATCTCCCTATGTCTTAATAGCGCCATGAAATCATGTTCATCCGTCCAGAAGATTGAGTCGGATGACTTGCCGCACTCCGTGTCTCGGGATGCTCGGCCACTGCCCGAGGACTCTGCGCTGAGGGGGTTACTGTGGACTGAAAAGTATTATCCCGATGAATGGTTCTCCAGAATCAGAGCAGACACCGACGAGACGGGTCCACTGACTGGCTGGATGTCGCAGGAGCGCGTGGAACGGTGCCTCTGGCTCGGGTCTCGTATTGCCAAGTCGGGCGTGTGGTTGCAGTTTGACAAAACTGTCGGGCGATTCCGTGCGGACTCGAGGTTCGATGCGGAACTTTGGTGTAGCGGCAGCAAGACTTGGTTCACGGCGGTATGAGAGCGTATCGTGTCCCTTGGTGAGAGCGGCGATATTTTGACCAGATAATATCGGTATTGAAAGATGAAGATAGGACATAGTGAGCAATAAACATGTGCCCTGTCAGAACGCAAAAGTCAAGCTGCGTCGATTATGATCGGAACCTCGACCAACTAGTCCGCTAATGGCTATTCATGCTTCTTATGCGTCCAACCCTAATTTGTCACCACCCGCCTCGACTCATCTTCATGCTCCTTGTTTTTCTTACATTCACCGACTAGTGTATGGACCGTCAGGCTTTCCAGCATGTATATGAAGACCGTCGTCACAGGCCTTGCAAACGACGAGTTAACACACGACATTTGGAAGAGAGTCAATAATTCTATCGCTTTGACACAAGTACGTATCCAAAATTACCATGGACATTGTTTGAGCGCTGAAAAGCAAGGTCTGATAGTCGGTTAGAGCGCGTTCGGCAGGATTGAAGAACACGTACTATGGATGAATTGCTGATTCCTGAGATCCCGAACATCATGATTGCGATAACGCACATTGCGTAGTGGCTACCCGTGGTATCGGTCCTTCCGTATGGTCTCAGGCATGCCAAAAGGAGCCGCTGAGCAAGCGCACCACTGGTGAGGGCGGATACACGTATCAACCGCAGGTATGACGGGCACCAAGTCGCGAGTCGAATGGCTAGCGCCAGCACGACGCCTTCTAGGATGACGGTGCAAGCGGTACGAGTAACCAATCTAACCTGAGAACAATTGAGCATCATCTATTTTGTGTCTAGGTCTGGACTGGGCTGCGCATGGAAGTATCTGGGTTGCACTCACGTACTTGGCCCTCGGGACATTGATCATGAGCAGAGACCACATGAGAATCGCAGCCGGAACACACAGAGCCAAAATGGCCACCGAAACGACTGCAGTCTTGCCGATGACAGACGATGAGGAACGTAATCAGGGGAGTCAAGAAAGCGTTCCGAGGGCGCAGAAAGTTCCGCAAAAAGGGCCATCGCGCATCTGGGTAGGGGCGGTGTCACACAAGTCCCCAGCACCATGTCCCGTCAACTGGCAGTAGATGGCGGAAGTAGCGGCGTTGGGCAACTCGCTGTCTCCACCCGCGGGAGCGCATGCCACTGCAATATCAGCTGCTATCCGCTTTGAAGCGGCGGCCGCTGCAGGAGCATCAGCGTCTCGCTGATCGTCAGAAACCGGCGGACGACCAACTGGCTAGAGGACAGTCCATACTCCGGGGAAGTTCATCCGGCGGCGTGAGGGCATTACAGGATAGCCAGCGCCACATCCTGTTTCGATGCACCATCGACTACGAGTCCTGCTCTCTGCTGTCACCTTAGTACGCTCGCCGATTTTGATATGCTGTCGCAATGGCCAATGACCCGCGCGACAGGGATCGGCACCATCTGGAAGGTAATTCGCGCTTCAGAATGGGCCCCTGGTGGATGGGCGGACTTATATACCGACACCAGTCGTTCAAGTTCACACCCCCTGCAGCAAGCAGGCTGATCAGAGGGACGGGCGCACGCCCCTCACCCCTACTCGCGTTCGCGCCTCGAATGAGCAGGGACGATTCGACACCCCCCGGGCCCACCTCATCTCTTACTACCTCACTACGTAGGTACGCATGGTGGGCACTCCCCACACGCTAGCCTCGTATGGCGACAAACCAGGCGTGGCTGGTCGATACAAGCAGGTACTCGTCCACCCCTGCTCCAGTACGCCGTCTCCTGCCATCCGCTGAGCAGTGCGAGCAGCCCGCGTGGGACTTCAACTAATGGAACTCTCATGAGAACATCTGCGCTTTTTGTCAGCCATGGAGTACTGCACGGTTATCTATCTGGAAACAGCTCTTGTATCCCTGCCTCGCCGATCTGTGCTGCTCGCAACAACTCTAACCGCTTCGTCTTTCTTCCGCGTGGGGTTCGGCCAGAGATATGGAGTGGCTGAACCTTCAACACAGACGGACGGGGTCCACGGAATCAGGCCATTTTCATTCAGCTGTGCTACTCTGCTATTTCAACTAGGTCTCTGTAGCATTACTCCACTCAGAAGTGACCACGCCCTGCGCTCCTTGCCCTTTGTCATCCCCGCCTCGCACGCGGGCGCGCGAAGGGGCCATTCTTGACAATCACCACGAGGCACATCTTTGACTCCATCTTGGCGAGGTAGACTTCCCTTCCCTCCCACACGTACCCCTTATCACAATTCATCTCTCGGCGGCGCCAGATACCCGTCAGTTTTCAGTTTTCAATTTTCGGGTGCTCGGTTTTCATTTCCAACCCTCATGAAGACAAAATCCAGCCGACCTCAGTTCTTTGCTCGCCGCCTCCAAACATTTTGCCTCGTCCTATTCATTAAAGCAGCTCTTTGCTACCTCGCGAGACTCTGCCGCTCTTGAAGCCGCAGACATCTGCCGCCCTGGAGCGGGTGTACGACATAAGCCCTCACGCGCCTCACACTCCAGCGATTCCCAATACACCGAGCTCCCTAGCCAACATATCGACTCATCAGCCTCAATAGCAGCAGCACCGCGGGTCTTGCCAGCAGGTGGGCTGGTACTCTCACCCGGCCCAGGCGTACAGAGCTTCGTTCATGCGGCTCCAGACCACAATGGCAGTCACTACCTCTGGCACATACGATGCCAAAAGCACATTCGACCCGGTCAAGAACAAGGTCTACAAGCGACGGAGCAAATTGAAGCGTCACCTCTTGCGCCGTAAGTAACAACCTCCTGACCCACGCAGCTTGTTGCCTCGCTGACAAAGACAACACTAGGCACGTGCACCCTGTGTGGCAGATTTCATTCGAAATCTTGCCATCTCGATAGTCATGTCGAGAAGAAAGCCACTCGGCGAAGAGCAGCCCTTGATCAGAATCACGGTCTGAACCACAGTCATGGTCCCGATTTCATGCCCGCGGATGGCACGGTTCAGTCTGATGGTATGATGCCCGTTAACAGCGCGTCTCAGCATCATGAGGAAGCTTGTGAAACTTCATCAGCTACCCAAAAGTACATTCATTATCTTAAACATTTCGACGTCTCCACTGGCATGTCCTCTATACCCCACACTGCACCGGAGCAACCTCACCTCCTCTGCGACTCTGCCATGGAAGTCCATCGCGAAGCTCAATCCTAACCAGAGAACTTAAATGTACGATCGACTAGGCAGAACGAATCTGCACAGATCGCTGTTGACCCGGCGAGATCAACTGAATGACGGTACCGTCGTGAAGGGTTACGCAACTCTGTAAATAAGCAATTAGAGTCAACTATGCGTCTCAGGCAGGCGATGCAGCTACTGGAGTGGGTGAAAACATGGATGGTCTCAAATGGAGCAACTGTAGACGAGGAAAGTAGTCGTTCGGACAGATCAACAAGGATAGTATTCACGTATCGAATTTAACACTCCATATCGTCCAGACATTTCCGGCGACGGTGAAGGCTTTGAGGAAACCTTTGGACCAATTTATTGCGGAGAAGTAACACGATACCTCTAGCATCAAAGCCGATTAGACGGCGGCTACTCCTCAAATGCATTCTGGGCGTGGAGATGGTATCAATGCGTGTAATTGCCCTCAAAGACAACTTGAGGCTTCTGACTGACACCCATCTCCGCAGTCACCAAGATCTGTCAAGGGCTGAAAGCGCGAGATCAAAGCTCGAGCGGTACTTAAAGGTTCCTATATGCTCTACTGTCAGCGAAAACAGGTGTTCGCGATTGCGTGTTCTTGTCGGAGATCGTAGGATGAATATGGAAGGGAAGATAGATAAACCAGCGCCGTGGACGAAGGCGTCAGGAAAGACAGTAGAACATCTTGATCTCAGGGTCTTTAAAAAAAAAAACAAGAAAAACCAATGCCGGGAGTTGTCGCTGATTGAGAAGCGGAGGAGGCCGGCTAAATAGGAGAGAAAACAGGCGAAGAAGTGCGAGCAAGCAGTGATAGCCAGTGAAAACGGGCATACATTCAATCCGGGGCCGACGACACAGTGGCTAGAAACAAACCACGTTCCCACCTTCCTTAGCCTGCGTCGCGGGCACGTGAGCGGTAGAGTGATTGCTCTTCTTTAAGTTGGCCACACTCCACCTCGTTTGACTTTCCAATCCCCATCACTGGTTTTCTCGTTTTGCACTTGGCCATTTCCAGCAGATCAACTCTCTTCATCCCAACATTATCGACCGACCTCGGCTTCTCGGCGCCAACTACCGCTAAAACTTGTGCTCTCCGATCCCAAAAAGCAGAAAGAAGACGTTTGTTCAGCTACAGGTCCTTTGGCTATCTTGCAATCCTAACCCCGCTTAGAAACTCATCGTGTACCACTCGCAGCAAAAACCTGTCAGTTGCGATCTGTCAACAGCCAGTGTCCAGTCGACTGTGCTATCTGAAGTACTTTGAGCTTTACCCCGACAGGTAGTGGCCATTAATACCTTTCAGCTCTGCGCATCTCACCCTCTCTATCATCCATGCCCCCAGTCGCCTGCCCACCTTCCTGGCTCCACGGGTCCGTAGCAGACCCAACCGTCACAATTCCTTCCCAACTTGGTATTCATTCTTTACTCTCTCTTGCTCCGGACTCCTATGACGCACCCACAGCGCCTTCTACTCACATCACGCCGAAGAGGGGGTATCAAGGAACCTTTTCGCCATCGGAGAGAACCTCCGCGCCCCCCGTAGTAGCAGAGTCCGAAGATAGGCAAGCTTCGGGAGGGGCCAGATTCCACACATCCGTCGTGCCCGACGACGATGACTTGAGACCAATCTTGGCGGGAGGCTCAAATGCCAAGAGACCCTCCAGAGCCATGCGGCCGCCGATGAGATCCAGCATAGCTTGTTTGAGATGCAATAAATCCAAGATCAAATGCAACAACGACAATACTAGATCGCCTTGCGACACGTGCATCAAGGCAGGACACAAGTGTGAGTTCCCTGATCCAACTTTTCTTCCGGCGAAACGACCAAAGGCTCCGACTGCGCCGAAGCAGGAAAGGGGAGTCGTGCATGACCGGAAGCGAGTGAAGAAGCTCGAAGATGCCACGTCCTCTGATGGACGTACTGTCGCCGCGCTTGCTCAGGAAGTGCTTTCGGCGCCCTATCTTACCGTCGACTTGTGGCATCAACTCTTCGACATATATAAGCTACACTTCGCTACCGAACTCCCGTTCTTGCATCTCCCAACTCTCAAGGGCATCATTCACGACAAAGACACCACGCAGCCGTCAGCCGAATCGAATCTGATCCTATTGGGCATTCTGGCTCTCACTGCGAGATTCCATCCTGATTTGGTCAAATATGTGGCGAATATCACACACGACAAGATCGCGGGCCCAAAGTCTCGCGGTGCTTTACCCAGGCCGGAGCCATCAATGGCCTCAGAGTACTTCGCAAACACTCTGACAAAGGCACTGGGAGAACTCGAATCAGCTCTGACATCAGCTACTGTCGTCCGCGTTCAAGCTTTTCTCATGCTCGGCTTGTACAAATGGAGTCAGCCGAATGGCGGCTTGGCTGCATGGATGTATGTTGGCGTTGCCATACAGATGGCTCAAGGCTTGAAATTGGGGTTTGGAGACAAGCCTATGGGCGACAAGAGAACTCTGGCCTTGTCTCCTCGGTCAAGTAAGTCTGCCCAACTACCCTCCGACTTTTGTAAAGACCATGAGATTAGGCGTCGTACCATGTTCAGTTGCTTGATACTGGATCGGCTCTTGTCCTGCGGATCTGATCGGGTTTCTATGGTTCGGTCCGACGATCTTCAAATCCAGCTGCCATGCACTGAACACGCCTTCGACCTAGGCCGAGATGTCTCTACCGGATTCTTACGACAGGTGGGACATGGCATGGAGCCACCAATCGATGACAGTGTCTTGAGTCGATTCGTGCAACTAGCAGATTTCTGGGGCGATATCACCAAGTACAGTTTCGCGGGCGGCCGCCATACGGAATCCCTTCCACCGTGGGACCAAGAGTCGACTTTCCATCAATTGAATAAGAAGGTGGATGCCTTTTACGCTCATCTTCCGGAAGAGTTCACCTGGTCTAGCTCGAACTTCTGGAAACACGACAACAGCATGTATGTGTCACTTCACATGCTAGGTGCCCTATGCAAAATCATGCTGCATCGCGAATACATCCCGTTCATCGCCATCAAATGTTCCGAGCCGGTTGGTCCTCTGGACGAGCCCGTCTTTGACCCCGAAACTGTTCCCAACCACTTCTGGGAGCGCAGCGCAGAGCAGGTTTTCAAGGCTGGAAGGAAATCATCGACCTCATCTCGACATGCCGAGACAAGCTTCCTCATTCGTCACTAGTCATATTCGCAATTTGGCAAGCAGGGTTTGTTGGAACATACGCACGGCACTATCCCCACATGGATACTCAAAACCACATAGTCAGCAAACAGGAGATCGAAGAACGGAATTCAGGAGCCATGTCTGAGAACACGCAGACGGGGAACACCAGTATCGCTTTCAAGCATTGACCAAGGTTGCACCTTACTCCAGCATGGCCTCCAATTACGTCACGTATTTCAAGGACATTGATCGGTATCTCACCAAGGTCTACTCTGACTACACAAATCGAGGTTCGAAGAAGAGTGGAAATGATTCTCTGACCATTCGACTGGGAGAAGGTGGCGGCGGACTGGAAGAGTGGAGGGCAAAGGCCGACAAGATTACGAGCAATGGCATCATCATGGACGACGACCGGCCAACAGCCTACGACGGCTCCGATGGATCGCGGGCTAGCACATTGGAAAGGAGCTCTTCCTTGGGCCCCGAGTATTCTCATCTCAGCGGAAGCGGTTCGGACAGCCGGAGAGATTCCCGCCAAGCGTCGTCATTTACCGCCATCAACGCCGCCGCATTCCACCAGCAAGCCGGTCACGAAGGCTATGCCGGAAGCATTCCACAGCACTCACCGACTCAGGGTTTCCCGCCAACTCCCGGCTCCCTATCAAATGAGGCTGCGATGGCTAATGTCAATGCCGAGACAGTCAGCATCGATTCATATGTGCAGCAGAACCAAGGTCAGCGATTCGGCACTATGCTTGAGGACATTTGGAGTTCACTACGGGCGGGATGGTCTGCGCACCCAATATCGATGACTGGGACACGCTCAAGCCTCCCTTCTACACGCAGATGCCTGGTGGCACCCCATTGCCCCAGTTCAGCGGGAGTTATTCTTGAAGGGGTCAGATGAGAAGGTGGAACAGGCTTCTAGGCCCCAATCCGGGACATGGATATATGGGAAATGATTCATGGAAACGCTGTGTCAGGGAACTACGTTTCAGCGCGTGTGAGATTTTCAGACAGAAGTTACGAGTGCCCTTAATCTTGGGTACGAAGATATGAGGATTCTCTCCGCCGCGGGCAAACAGTCACAGGAGACTGTCGACCGGGCATAATCAGCATCAGAGAGCGCTAGAGAAAGAAAAAGATAATCATCACCATATTTGCGAGCCTGCTTCGAAACACAAAGCAAGATATGATCGTTTTCATGACGGAAAACGGGACAAAAACTCACAGCATCCGGTGGCAACTATGTGGTTCCTTTCATTTATCAAGATCCGCAAAGTTAATGAGCAAGCTGCGGAACTGCTCATGTTCCTCTCATGCATTGAGCCGAAGAGCATTCCACGATCGATATTGCCAAAGCTGGCCTCAGAACAACAAATGACTGCAGCCATTGGTACACTATGCGCCTACGCTTTTCTTGTACGACGAGAACATACGAAATTGTACGATATGCACCGTTTGGTACACATTGCAGTAGGGATATGGGTTGAGAGACAAGTGAAAGACCATCAAACGGAAGAAGACCTCGGAATTAAAATCCGGCTGAATGTAGTACGGCAGGTTGCTGATGTATTCCCTCCTGATGCTCACGAGAATCGCGACTTATGGAAGGAGTATTTGCCGCATGCTCTGAAACTATTGGAAGAAAGGCTGTCGGATACGATTGACGAATTGAATTTGAGTTACTGGGCTGCGCGATGCTTGATGAAGGATGGGCGAACAAAAGCTGCCATCAAGCTACTTCAGCACGTTGTCGAAGTTCGAGAAAGGAAATTTCATGCGGGACATCCTGACAGACTTGACTCACAATGCGAGTTGGCAAAGGCTTATGGAACGGATGGGCACGTCAAGGATGCCATCAAGCTACTCGAGCACGTTTTCGAGGCTAACAAGACGACACCTGATGAAGGGCACCCTTCTCTACTTGGCTCACAACACATCCTCGCATGTGCTTACAATGCAGACGGCCGCGTCAAAGAAGGCATCAAGCTACTGGAGCACGTTGTCGAAGCTCGGAAGGCGACTCTCGACGAGGACCACCCTGACCAACTTACCTCACAGGGCGAACTCGCTCACGCATACAATGAAGACGGTCGCGTCAAGGAAAGCATCGTGCTACTTGAGCATGTTGTCGAGGTCAACAAGACGAGACTTGATGAAGACCACCCTGACCGACTGACCTCACAAGTCATGCTTGCAAGCGCATACGAAGCAGACGGAAAAGCTAAGGATGCCATCGACCAACTCAAGCATGTCGTGGAGATTCGCGAAAAGACACTTCGCGAAGAACACCCTGATCAAATAGCTTCACAAGGTATGCTTGCAAAAGTCTATAGAGCGGAAGGTCGCGTTGAGGATGCCATCAAGCTGCTTGAGCACGTTGTCAAGATCAGCGAGGCGACACTCGACGAACGCCATCCTCTGCGAATTTCCTGCCAAGGGGAGCTTGCAATGGCATATAGGGCAGATGCGCAAGCGAAGGATGCCATCCAGTTACTTGAGCACATTGTCGAAGTTCGCGAGGCGACGCTCGATGAAGGCCATCCTGACCGACCTGCCTCGCAAACCGAATTGGCTAAGGCTTATCGAACAGACGGGCGCATCCAGGATGCCATCAAGCTACTTGAGCACGTCGTCCATCTTGAGGGTCAGACACTCGACAAATGTCATCCAGATCGACTTGATTCACGACACGCACTCGCAGAAGCCTATCGAGCAGAGCGGCAAGTTGGAATATTTGGTAACTGATTCTTTATGTAACGGGCGTTCTTCAGAATTGATGAGTGTTTTCAGTAATTTCTGAGACGAAAAAGAAGAAAGCGAGCCAAGCAGATGGAATTCATATAGGACTGCTCCGGTCTTTCCATGATCCTCGTTTTCCGCATCATGTCAAACTTCACCCTTCCTACAGTACATAACTCGGAATTCTCTTGACACTGAGTGGAGACCGCAAAAGAACCCAGTGAGTGTTTTGAAGCGGAAGACACATTTGCACAAAAGTGTAGCGCAATCGAGCATGCACCGGAGCAGATTGCTGCTCCGTACGAGGCATGCAGTAGCGAATGGAATGACGGCTCTCGTAAAGCAATATGTCTCCAACGCAACGCATAAGTGGGAGGAAGCCGAATGCCGCTGACGCTATTGGCTGTAAATGCATACAGTCGGCCTGTTTTTGCTCGCGTCAGGTTGGCTTTCTATTTTGAGAGCCAGCTGTCAGCGATTTGGTCAATAAGCCATTCCGGGCTGCCATGAACAGTATCAAGGTACCTTTGCCTTCTGCCGTGTGCGTAATCCATGGAAGGTCTGTGCTCGATAGACAAACTAAACTTGCGAAGCGGACATCGGTTTTGCGAACCTCTGTCAATAACAAGGTGCCTCATGATTGAGAATCTGAGCCAAGGAAGCAAAATGAGAGATTGCGCTGAGTGAGTTTTCGCGAGAGTGAAGAAAAGTGAAGGTCCAGATCGGGCGTTGCCAGGAGCCATATATGGCTAGCTTAACCCGCCATATCAACGTCTGCTTCGGACCTGTGACGCACTTACGCCGCAGCGGGATATTCGCACTTCTTGTCATACTTCAATCTTTGGCTACTTGTGTCTGTAACATGTCAGAGTACGTTACGTCTGTCTGTTTTCTTTGGATGGAAAGTGAGCCAGTCTAAGGACGGGAGCTATGTGGATAAGGTGATGAGGGAGGAGAAGAATCGTGTGTGATCGGGTTAGAGTGCATGGGACACAGTTTTGGGGTATTGGGACGAACACATGGGAGGTTGAGAGACGATGCTTCATGGGGACTCGCAACGGACAAGAGCACATGGTGGGACGCAGTGTAGACCTAATGCATTTCTCGGAGGCCTTGCGTTGGCAAGAGCTCATTTTAGAATATCGAAAGTGATACTTATCTGAAGGGGAAACCCATAGCTAGGAGAAAACGAGAATACTTGCATGCCGACATCTAATGAGAACACTAAGGAATGAGGGAAGTGGCGTGAGTGTCTAGGTAACTCAACATTGGGAGAGCTGGTCATCCTTCGAAAAACCAGACCGAAAGCACCGAGAGACCAATAGCGTTGCGTCGCATCCAGACCTGCACCGGAGTATGATTGTCATCGAGGCTGCGGGGCCGGCGAAGACGATGCAATGCCCCTATGGTGGCCGACTACAACCACAAATTTGGGCATGATCTCCATTCTGAAGTACACACTCATGTCGTCACCGCCTGCCGTCGAGATGGGATACATCTCTCTGCTTATCTCAACGCAAATCTCCTCAACCACCAAATTGTTAAACATATCGGAACAGAACTCTGACGCGGATACATTATCAAACGCTTGCCACTTTTCAACCACATGGGTGAGGGCTGCGCTCCGCAGCGCCGTGTTGCTTGGCATGCAGTCCAAGATAATTCGACGAACACCATGACCGTGCCATTTGACGACCAGGCGGACTGCTTTTATGGGCGTCGATGAGACAGGCGTTCTGGCGAGGTTTTGGGGATGGGGTGATTGCATCATAGGTTGAATGCTCAGTGTTGGTGGTGGGGGTGGCGGCGGCGGCGGCGGCGGCAATGCGCGAACTGTGAGCGGGTGGCCATTTGGGTCCTTCAACTTCCCCCCCGAACCGGCAGGGTAAGCTTTCGAAGCTACAGTCGGCAGCATGGGGTTCTTTTGGTGCCGCGGAATGGAAACCAAAGCGGTGTATTTCGTCTTTACATTGGTTGGCCGAGAGTCAATTCGGAACCCTTCCTCTTCAGAGGTCGAGGAGGCGTCGCGCCGAAGCCTCTTGTTCTTCTGGAGATATTTTCTGCGATTAGGCGAAAATTCACCCTGTTTGCGCCTCGTGTTGTCTTTTTTGTTGGAAGGTGAGTCAGACAGAACTATCACATCGGCGGGATCGGCGGTCGATGCCTCGGTGTCGGATGAAGCGGAGGAGTCGGGGTCGGATTCGTCATCGCTAGACGCGGACCTCAGTGGAAAGGCACAGCCATTGGCTTCAATGAATCGATAAACCTCCTGGGCGGAACTCTTGTGGAGGTTTTCAAAGGCCTCGAGGGGTTCTTTCCATTCGCCGAGTAGCTCGCGACGCTCATTTCGATAGGCCTCGGCAGCGTAGACGGTGTAGGATTTATCAGCCTGCAGTGACGTGTGAACGGTAATGTGCCCACTGCGTTTTGACATCAGTTGGAGATTGTCTCCAACAACGCGTTAGTAAAGTGAGCAGCATTGCGTGCGGGTAGAAGGAATTACCGATAGTTTGCGCTTTAAAAAACGCATAAGACTGATCAGAAGCCATTTTCATGGAGCCGTTCTATTCCACCGCCAAGCTTAGTGAAGCTAGCCTTGGCAGAACTGAAGTTGGCACTAAATGGTAGAATGAACAACGTAGATTGGGAAAGGTATTTATACTTACCAGCGGCGATGGGTGGGTCAACCGCGACAGCAGAGCTCTGAGTTCGCCGCCGTATGCTGCAGCGATGTGTCGAGGAGGGCGGTAAAAGGTACTGTCACGCAGTGCTCGACTTCACCACAGTGCAGGTCGTTAGTAGCGCCCTCTGGATCCCTTGTAAGGCCTCAGATGAAGGTTGTACTCTATCAGGGGGGGGCTCATCTGGGAGACGCACGGAAGCACCTCGCGTCACCCCCTTGGTCGGATGGATCCTGGCAGCATGCTCAGTCCACCGGGGTGGTAACCCGCCTCGCTTTGCAGGTCCGTCTCTTGGAGACGGTCACTATGACTTTTCGTAAGGATGCCAACATTGCTGTGTGATGCCATACTAGCTCGTTCGGGACGAATAATAGCTGAGGCAGGCGTGCTACTAAGGTGGAGTCGGTCTCGGACGATCTGCAGAGACCGGATTTTCGATAACTGACACGGAGATCTTCCCCGCTATACTCCTGGATATGCGGCTGGATACGCGGCTGGAACAGGCCTTGAGCTTTCCGCCTTTTTAGAGGAGAATCCGCACAGGGCTGCAGGCTGTGACTCGCTGGTCTTGCAGACGATACATCTCTCGGCTAACACTGCAACATAGCGTAAGTGCTCCGTTGGGTACCTCACGCCCCCGACTCGCCTTGGCCTGCTGCCTCTGACCTTGCCCCCCTGCTTACGGGTCCATGACCGCGATCCCTGTCAAGTACTTTTTCGTCACTGCGAGTGGTCTCCTCTGACGCCCCCTCTTCCCGTACACCCACCCTCTTCATTTGATCAGCGTATTCCTGGTGACCGTCGGAATCGCGCCAGTGTGCATGCTACGTTCCTCATTGGGTGGGCTGCAGACGAGCCGCATCGGATTTGTTGCAACGTGCCAGGGTCTGTAGGCCGGCCGTTGGAGCCTTGCCCTTCGCCGACGGACGACAAGAACAAGGATAACCTCTTTTCAAGGAGGAATTGGCGGTATCTTTTGGGGTTGCGCCCGGTGTTATCCATGGCTTATTTTGTCCAATCGCGGGGCATCCAACGAACACCTGTACGTCCGGAATATGAAGCGTCTCCTGGAAAGGTCCTTCTTAGACCGTATCCGCCATGGCAGCCTCCACACGACGGGAGGATCCACGGTCCCGCCCTATTGCCTCCCCGAGCGTTAAGTGAGAATGTAGTCGTCTACTGTTGATACAGGAAGCTCAGCCTGGCGCAAAACAGGAATCTACGATGGCGTCCAGCCGTGGCCATCGTCTGACATACGAACCAATCCCACGCGTTGTGTCTGAGATGCGCATATAGGAGCCCACCAGTAACCTGACTAAAAGTACCAGAAACGAATCTTTCTTCGAAAGGGCAGCCAAACCACCAAAGGCTTCGTCGAAACACGAACAGTTGATTAGGTTGATGGAGTAGCCCAACCGCCTGAACGAAGGCAAAGACCTGTCCGATGGAGTACGGGAACGTTTGCATGACAAGAAATTGAGATGGAGCTGGGCCGGTAGCTTTGGAATCACGAGTATCGTCACCACTTTCCCCTGGACTACGCAGCCGAGTCTCAATGCGCCACAACACACACTCGATATACGTACATGATTTCAGTCCGGGGTCTACGTACGCCGCATAAAGCTCACTCGTGCATAATAATGACCCACGGCAAACCCAAGGCCATTCCCAGAGCCTCTACCAACGAAGACTCCCATTCGTCACGGTAGCCAGGAGAATTGTGTATGGCAGGCAAAGAACCTTGCATGTCGGTCCGATGCCTCGGACGCGAATCAGGCTCACAGTTTGAGGCGCTCGTGTTTATCCTTGGCTACCCAACTGAAGTCTGCATGCCCAGATACTGCTACTTCACTCAGAACAATCCCCCTTCCTCGATCTATACTCTCCTTCCTACCTGCTCACACCATCACAACAATGTCTCATATTATGCTCAACCATGCGCGGCTTTCATGCTCACTCCTGGCTGCTATACTCTCACTGATAGCGCCCTTAACACCGGAGCACCGTATCTCGCCTCCGGCGCTCTTTCTTCGGACCTCCTGCGCGCAACTGGCGATAACATGGATCATCATGTTGCATTTGTTGGCTTTATCTATCATGACACGAGATACCGACAGTGTTCCTGTCTGGTGCGCTGTTCTCTTCGCGGCCTCAGGGGTTTTCCAGGTAGACAGGCTCTACGACGACTCGACCCGTCTCTGGGCACCCTATCGATGGGCTTGGTACTTAGGGTTGGTCAGAGAATGTATCGACATTGCGCAGCTCGTTATGGCACGAGAATCCAGCGCTTCATCATGCCTGAGTCTGTTTCTAGCTTCTTGGATGCTCGTTCTTTACGCCATTCTGCACTATTCCATTCGGCCCGGAAAAGGCAGCAGTCAGACACCTCCAGCTCAGAGCAAAACCCAGAGCACTACGCCCGGCAAAGTCAATTTCGAGAATATCCACAGAATAAGTTTCGATCTGGGACGATGGAAGGACTCCTTTCGTACCTTCAAGCGGTTTATCTGGCCAAGTGACAATGCCCCGATGAAAGTGCGTCTTCTCTTCATCGTGATGCTGAATCTAGGCCGCAAGGGACTCGAGCATTGGGCTTCGCAAACCTTTGGTCGAATCATCGATCGCCTCGCAGATAACGATGTATGGTCTCCCGGAAGCACGCTTCTGGTTACGTGGGCCATCTCGCGGGTTTGCGTGCTCTTAGTACGCGTGCCAAAACAGTGGATGTGGCTCTTGCTTAATGCCTATAGCGAAGAACATTTAGACAAAGCTATTTTTGCCAAAATTATGAGCGCGGATGCCGCTTTCCATACCCAGAACAACCCGGCGAGGCTACACAATGCAGTGGACAATGCGCAAGGCGTTAGGTCATCCTTTGACGCTCTCGTAGAGGCCTCTGTCGATGCTTTGTTTGCAACGTGCGTCACTATTCCGGCTGCAGCACGTAAGTTTGGACGACACGTAATAGCCATCATGTCTATACGTCTGATTGTCTTGTTCATCAACTTCAGACGAGGGAGAGCAAGATCCTACCGCACCAATGGGCAAATTTTGGCCACTCGGAAATTCCACAAGGAGCATCGGGATGACAAAATCAGAGGCTGGAGGACGGCGGCTGTCTTTGGCCAGCTCGCGCATCAGATTGCCGAGAACGACAAAAGTGTCGAGCGCCTTCACCGATCAGTATCCCAGTTTCACAGAGAGGCGCTCACATCTTGGGCTTACAGAACCATGACCGAAGACGCCGGACACGTGATTAGCGTGTTGGTCGTTTGTGCGCAGGTTTTTCTTGGGACGTCGACCCCAGGAGACCTTGCGGTCTTCGATTCGCATTGGGAACAGATTGCCACTCCGGCAACGTTGCTGTTACAGGGCCTGCAAGGCATTATGAAGAGCTTACAGGATGCTGCTGATGTAGCGGAAATCATGGACATGGACTCGGAGGGGCCAGTCAATCGATTAAGGTGCATAGAGGGTAGAATAGAGTTACGGGATGTCAGTGTTAGCCTTGGTGGCCAGGTGGTGCTCGATTGCTTCAACCTGGAGATTCCGTCGAAAGAAAGTGGCCCTTGTCGGGCCTTCAGGTGTGGGAAAATCAACGATACTCGGTCTAATAGCAGGTCAAATTGAATCTGATAGTGGTAAGGTTCTAGTGGACGGCCAGGATCTTAGAAAGATCGACCGCCACTCGTAAGTCACCCAAAGCTTCAAACGTTACCTCCAGCTAACACAACGCTAGGATCCCGGACCATGTAGGTATTCTTGAACAAAAACCCCACATCTATAATACTACCGTTAAAGAGAATATCCTCAGTGGGAAACGAGAAGCCACGATGGACGAGATCGAAGACGCCTGCAAGAAAGCGCATATACACGATGACATCTCCAGACGAGAGATGGGCTATGAAGCCCCTTGCGGGGTTGATGGAAGGTATGAATCACATGCCAGCGGTATGGTGCAAGCTGACTTGTCTAGGAACTTCTCTGGAGGGCAGGGCCAGCGGTTGTCAATTGCGCGGCTGTTTCTACAAAGGCCAAGAATTGTTTTGGTGGATGAAGGTACCAGCTTTCAGGATGCAATCACTGAAAGCCTCATCAAGGAAAGTTTTTCGGAGGAATTTGGAGAAATGACTGTGTTCTTTACGGGGTAAGCGACCTTACACTCCACAATGGTCCGTCCCACCCTAACAACAACAGGCACCGAGGTTCCTCAATCATGGACGCAGAGGAGATTATCGTCCTCGGAAAGAAAGGATCCATCCTACAGAGAGGCAGTCATGATGAACTCTTGGCGTTGTAGGGCGGGAAATACTGGGAATACTGGCAAAAGCATCTCGGAAAGTAGACCCAGACTAGAACGGCGATGGCATACGGTACAGTACGATGGCTCCAACACTCCCTTGAGTAGTTGCTCCGAGGTGTTTATGCCCTCAGTCTTGGGCCAACAAAACCGTAGGACGAATGAACGGAGTTCCACCTGATCCCAGCAGACTCACATAGATGGTCAGCTAGTAGATTGACCATTGTCTTCGATTCTATTTCGATATTTCTAAGCTAAAAGCTCTGATTGAGTGCAGGTGCGTAGTTTTCCATGGTCGGGACGTTGAGATGAGCTAAGAGACAGCCAGTCTTTGACTTACCCGGGCAATGGGTGAACAACTGGCCAACGCATCTTTGGTGAGTCTCATGGATGGATGGACGGAGGGGCCTGATAACTAGGACATCTTCTCTCTGTTATGCCTACTTTTGTTTGATTTCACATCACTCTTTTGTCTGCGGGGGAAGAATTTGGCAAACGTGATCGATAAGGTCGTCACGATCCAGCGTCTTTCTGGTTTCGTCGATAATTTTAAGCCATGCTATCATCTGTCCCTGAGCATCAATCCTTTGCTCTACCACAGCGCGGATAAGCCAACCTTTCGTCGTTTTCTCCGGAAGGTGTAACCGTCCTAATACGAAGAGCATAGTGACCCCTAGTGCCCATACATCCCCCAGCGGGTCTCGACGCCGTTCCGTTATGAGGTCAGGCGGGACATACCATGGAGTACCTCCCGTCATCATCTGTTCATCAGCGTTTGTGGCTAGCCCGGAATCTATCAATGTGACAGCGCGGGAAGGCGAATAGGTGATGTTTGCCGGCTCAATGTCGTTATGGTGAGCCTTCTTGCTGTGGAGATACCTCAGGGCAGATGAAGACTGCCGAAGCATTGCGTGGACGTCGCTTGGTGTGAAAGAGCATGGTTTGCGGTGGCCCGGGCTTGAGGGAAGATGCTGGAAAATCATCAAGACTAAACAGCCGTCAAACCCTACAAGTGATACGACATTTGGCTGCTGGTCATCAGACAAGTTTGCGAGCAAACTACCTCGCGGAGTCCGGAGATGGCGTGAAACCTACATGGTATAGTCACTGTAGGAAAAGCACTTCTCTTCTCCAGATCATCGCACTTCTCATCAAGCCGTGGCTTTTGTCGGCATGAACTTGCTTACTTCAGCCACAGCAGTACCCTGAAGCTCCTAGTGGCAAACGATGTAGAGGCCGGCTGACGAAGGCTCGGCGATTTGACCAAGCCGACCAAGCGTATAGTCGGGTTGCCGGCATCCAATTTCTGTGACCACTATGGATTTCTGCGACTTCCTCAGACTGCTCTGTGATGACAGTAGCCATTTGCTCATCTCGGAGTCTTATAAGTGATGCACTATCCGTTCTGCGTTTCTTGGCGACTGTCTCGAAAAGCCACGGCGAACTACCTTAGGAGAAACGAGAAGTAAACGATGTGTTGCGTGGTCTTGTCGGTTTGGAGTCCACCAAGATCCTCCACAGCTTTGGTTCCACTGTTCTGGCCTGATCGTATGACAGATGTATTATGTCCTCTGTCCAAGCCTGAGAGGCAGACATCCACATACGACTTATAGACCAAAAGACAGGCATCCTCAACGGAATTGAAGTGATCCTCACATTGGAGTTGGAGTGACATCGGGTGGGTTGTCGGCGGGTCGTCGGCGGATTGCAAGACCGGCCGTAGAAGGGTAGATGATGAGCATAACCCATGCTCTCTGGTCGCTAGACTACACCAAACACGTTCCCGCCACCAATAGTGTGTGGAAGGGAAACGGCAGTAGATTCGGGGTCGACTGGTAGGCAAGCGAGAGGTAAGACAATGCGAGCATTCGGTAATGATGCCAGATGCGCATTTTTGAAGAAACGTTGACCAGGTCATCGACATGGAGGGTGGCGGGCGTTGGCGATGTAGACGCAACCGCGGCAGAGGTTTGCTCAGATGATCGGCCTTCGGTTGCTATAATATGCTCTACACGGTGCTGCCACCCTGCCGGACCGCTGAAATCCTGCGCTGGCTTTTCAACGTGTGCGAATTTGCTGGGCATGGTCGAAAGTATCAGCTTCTCAAGCGAAAGACTGTGTTGTCCCTCAGGTAGGCTGAGGGAATGAGTATCATTTAAGTAGCACGCTTTCATGGGTACATGAGACTTCGTATTGAAATGGGGCACGGCGCCTAATGGGCGCGGACGTCGGCGTCCAGACCTGCAAGGGGCCTGCCTGCGTCGTCCATCGTTGCCGGTCTTGGCATTCTACTTGAACCCAGGATCCCATTTCTAACCACTCACGCAAAGCACATTTTGCAATCTGACAAACGCTTTCTCCTTTTTTGCCCGACCTTCATCACAGCCTATGTTGTCCATGAACTACGCCGACTCACCATAGTGGGCGCTCGTGTCGACATTGCACATACTTTCTTCCTCACCCACCGTCGTATCGGCCGACTACCTTACCGGATGGCCGCCCGCCCGATCGATAATTGAGACGAATTGCCGCACAATGCCCGCCTCGTCGCCGCCGAAGACGACCGATCTAATGAAACCAGAATGAATAGGTCGATTCAGGCCTGAGCTTCGCGATCTCGATTTCGTGCTGATTAAGCGGTGTGCGAAGTACGACACCATGACCGGCCCTGTCCTAGGCCGTAAGAGGATTCATCGATTCGGCAAGGGAAGTTTCAGACCGGTCTGGTAATCTTCAGGATCTTGGAGACTGTATCGCTTTGCTGCACGAAACGCGCTGTAAAGATTGCTTCGAGAGAGCAGTGATGGGGACGACGAGCAACGTCGCTGCTGAAGCGGAAGCGCATGCGAAAGTTTTGAGGTTTCAGCGCACCTGATCCGGAATTTCCAAAGGGATCAGTTTTGGAGAGAATCGGAGATGTTTATACTGGGGTCATCGAGCACTTCATGGAATATAAGGGTGTATTGGTCTAGCTGACCAGGTACAAGAGATGACAAATAGAACTGTTGCTCGGGGGTATCGGCCCCGTAGCGATATCATGTAACCATGGAGACCCGAGTGTTGAATCTCGGCCTCTTTGCCTCGCCCACGCCTCATCGAAACTCAGAAAATGGAAGGAAAAGACAGAAATGCAACTGAGACGTGCCCCCCTAGAAGTAACTATCAAGGTCAAGGCCACTGATAAGCTCTGAAGAATAGCTTGGCACTGTTGCTGTACCATTGGTAACACTGTCGGTTGCTCTCGTCGAGAGCATTCGTCCACTGATCCCTTTTCGTTCTGAATGACCTTCCTTCGTGATTGAAGACGATGTAAGTCCCTTTCTTTCCCCTTTCGACGGAAAGTTGGACCTCGTTGTAAATCGTGAGACTGCTTGAGGCTTGAGCTTGAGTCTGGGAGCTTTGACCATGGTAGCTGTCATCGGCTTGTTCTTGTCCAAAAGTTGGCGTTTCGGACATTTCGCTGGTTTCCTCCTCGAAACCTTCATTATCAGCCTGCATCGCCGATGGCAGCTCGAGATCCTCTGCAGCTTGTGGGATAGATGCCGCATTGAATTCCTCTTGTTGCAGAAGTAGAGCTGCCATGTCTTCCGAGTGCTTCTCTTCCAACGCCAATTGCATCTTTTCATGCTTCCGGTCCCACTCGAAATTCGCCTTCAGATCGAACTGGAACTCGAAATGGCTTAGATCAAGCTCTGGCTCGTTTTTGACAAGACTTCCGAGTCTGTGCCATTGGTATTGTCCAAAGGATGTACAAATGTCAATGTACTGGTGAGGGTCCCCTCGTGTATCAGCACCGAAGAGTGGTTCGAGTCGACATGTCGGCTTTCGGATAATCCAGGTTCGGAACGTCGTTGCTCTGGTAGTTTGACAGTAAACAGCGTTGGTGCGATCTTTGTTCATAGCCAGCAATGCTTTTGTCTCGACATCATTTTCCGCTTGTGCGATGTCTGCTGGGCCAACCCCTAGCTTCTTGTCCTCCCCTGTCACCACTTTGCGCAGCCGACCATGAGGCGTCAATTCCGACACAACCCTGTCAATTTTCAGATTTGAATAATCCGGATAGATTTCCTGGCCGACGAAGAATCCTTGCCTCTCTGGAAACATCTGTCGACACTCGAATGCCCAAAATGAGTTGGTATGACCTTCGCGATCATCTTCATAGATTGTGGTGTAGAGATTTTTCCTGATCTCGTGTGTTAGGTCTGCTTCAAAGAAAGCCATTTCTGAGTATAATATATCAAGATAAAACAGTTGCAGACTCAGGAACGCTCCTGTAGCAGACACGATTGTATTTTATAGACACTTTTGATTTCTTTCCTTTTCCCTTTCCCTTTCCCTTTCCCTTTCCCTTTCCCTTTCCCTTTCCCTTTCCCTTTCCCTTTCCCTTTCCCTTTCCCTTTCCCTTTCCCTTTCCCTTTCTCTTTTCCTTTTCCTCTTCCTTTTCCTCTTCCTTTTCCTTTTCCTTTTCCTTTTCCTTTTCCTTTTCCTTTTCCTTTTCCTTTTCCTTTCCGTTTCCGCGCGTTGCAAGCCCAATGCTCCACATCCACCTTCAGGCGTGCCTTACCACATAGGGGATTTACTTTTGGAACATGTTTTCTCTCCTTCAAAACCACTTTCGGCGGTCCGATAATTTTCTACATCTCACATCCCTCAATACTCGCATCGCACCCCTGTCATCCATTCCGCAAATTTCGAGTTGGGTCTAGTGTATCATGAGACGCGAAATCTCCATCCATGTCAACACCTCACTTGAGAATATCGTCACATTATGCGAGAAAGAGGTAAGTACCGTAGAAGACCAGTTCTCCTTGCTGCTTATCAGTTTCAATCAGGTCGGGAGCCCCTGCCAGCCGCCCGAATGGTGCGAACTTCAAAACCAAGACATCGACGCAACAGGAGAAGATGTCGTTGCCATCGTATTGGATGTAGTTTCCTCAAATGGGCAACTGCGTACCTTTAATGCGCAGAACCAAGAAGTGGAGATGTTTGTGGCAAAGGATTCTGCTCAAAATACGAGACGCGCTGTGATTCTACTACCAGGAAAGGATCTTAAATACACCTGTTTTGGAAAGTGCAAAATTGGAATCGTGCGGAAAGCTACGTAGACTATGATGGGTCAGAAATTGTATACATAATGTTTGGCCGCTTGGTTATCAGATCTCTCGCAACGCCGGCCGAGATCCTCACAGTGACAAATGGGGCTGCACTACTAAATGGCATGGTCAAAAAAATGTCTATGTCGCCGTTCGCAATGATTTTTATGCCGTCCATAGGCTCCAATTTATAGACGAGTCCACCCATGGGCCCTGCGGAATGTTAGAGACTGACGCGCCATGCAATTCAAAATGACACACCTTCTACGGGTGGGTACAAAAAATCGTGGTCGATCTCTTTAGCAATATCGTGATCGTGGTCTGCGTTTTGGAAGGCTTGGCCGTGACTTCGCTTGCGACCGCTAATCGCAGCTTCATCACGGATGTCAGCGATGTTGCTTGCGGCACGGCTATCAGACCCTGCAGCGGTAATGCATTGCGATGCCGGGACTGTAACATCGACGTTGTGAATTTGTTCGTGATTCGACTCAACAACTGCAGTATGGGTACTGTCATCGGCTGATTTATGGGTTGGGGCGTGGGTCGACGGCTGATTTAAGCTGCGCGTTGATTCGCAGCCCTCATCACCGGTGTGATTAGCTACGT
This sequence comes from Colletotrichum australisinense (nom. inval.), assembly GCA_014706365.1. Taxonomy (NCBI): domain Eukaryota; kingdom Fungi; phylum Ascomycota; class Sordariomycetes; order Glomerellales; family Glomerellaceae; genus Colletotrichum; species Colletotrichum australisinense (nom. inval.). The sequence continues at coordinate 6,075,104 of JABKAN010000003.1, forward strand.
CATGGCTCAGGTCAGTGGTAGCCGCGATGAACAAGGTGGAAGCACTTACCCGACGGCAAAAAGGCCCTGATTGTATGCTGGTGCTTATTCTTCAGCTCTGCAATGAGGCTGTCAAAATCGGTGGGTGGACAGGTCTGACCCCACCAAGTGGTGAATCCAGCGACAAACGAGGGGCCATCTGACTTGGCGAATGTGGTCGGGGCTAATCCAAAAGCACATAAGAACAGACCATTGAAGCCATGCGTCTTGTAGATGTCGAGCAGTGTTGTGCGCCTCTTGTGGTACCTTGTCTTGTCGACAGAGCTTTTGAAAACGGTCTGAAGCTGTAACACATTGAGATTCTTTTGAAGATTGTTTTCTTGTTTGGGGACAATTCCGGGTCAATTTGCTTAGCTGGTCGCGCAAAGACGCGAGGAGCTGGGCCGAAAGTTCTGTCGCAGACGTAGAAGGTTCCATACCTGTGCAATTAGCGACGGACAACAGAAGGGAAAGGAAGAGAAAGGAAGGGAAAGGAAGGGAAAGGAAGGGAAAGGAAGGGAAAGGAAGGGAAAGGAAGGGAAAGGAAGGGAAAGGAAGGGAAAGGAAAGGTGGAGTATCTGTCGGGTGACCCCGATCCGGCTTTACATGCATGCATGACGTCTTCGGACCGGCAGAAAATCCGCGACGGTCATGAAGACAACGAGCATTCTGCTGAATCCCTGTTCTCATTTTGCACAACTCATCAGCCTATACACGCCTTAAGACCACAATGAAGTCTGTCTGTGTTCCGCAATCTTGTGGCCTTTGTCGATGCCAGATCGCCCTAGGCGACACAATCGTCGCCGGTAAGGTAGCTCGTCTATCTTCTGTATCATAGTTCTAATGAATCTAGTGCGGAGAGACGGCGCTGAGCGATCTCAGCCGTACTCATACAGTGTAGTAGGCTTCCTCGACAGCTCTCAAGGAATCGAGTATGTTCAGTGTCGCGGGAAATGCCAGCACGACGAGAAGAGGATTGGCTGTCACCTTGACTGCTACAGTTCAATATCCATTGAGACCTTTTCGCAGATCTACGAAGTGACTGCACCCGACTTCGAATCATCACATATAGCGAACTGCCAGCGTTCCCGCTGGTTACGGTCCTGGCTCGCCTCGATAGTCAGAAGGGCGACGCACTCCCGCCTTCCTTTGGAAGTCTGCAGCGACATCGCAGTTCGGGCTCTTGATCAACAGACCAGCCGTCGAATGGCCGTTTGGTATGCCGAGAGAAAGTGCGGTGAGTTCGCGAGACACGTATCACGAGTCGCCCTTTCAAAGAAAATATATGTTCGATACGCATACTTCGAGGGCACCCGATACATTGCGCGATTGACAAATGCAGCCACCAACAATAGAGATATACTGGTGTTTGACCCACTGTCGCAGACACCAGCTGCAAGGTTGTACGTGTCTAGTGATCACCTTGGCATTCGACAGTTGTTATTTGTCAATTCGTCAAGCAAACCCACGATCATCCAAGAGCCGGATGTCTGGTGGAAAACAATATGCCTTGGCAGTCTGGGCAGGTTCATTCGAACCCGAGGCGATGTGCGCAAGCATTCGGGATAAGGAAATTCTTGACAGTATCTAACTTGGGTGGCTAGGGCTCGAAAATGCGCCTACTTGCAGGCGAGAGCTTGCAATTACCACAAGTTGCCTGGGGCTTACCTCAAGCAGTGTATAAACACCTTCGCCTAGAAAACCTTTGCAACGCCGAATTAACCAACCGCGTGTCGGTAGTGCCATGTAACCATCCTACTACCACGGCCTATTCGCTTTGCTGGAACCAAAATATCTTGACACTGCACGCACACACTGCCGGCGAAAATTTCGACTTTTATCACGAGCTGAGAACCATGGACGAATCTGCTCTATGGTTCTATATGCCACTTCGCGTGGGTGAAGTGGTGACGGAAATCTGGAAGTGTGATGGTTCTCTTCGTAGCGCAATCGCTTTGTTGGTACGTCTCGGCCTACGATGTTAACATTGTATGATAACGAAATTCTGACATCGTGGAGTTGGTCACAAACCAGGAGCGCTCGAGTTATTTAGGGGTGCAGCCACAGCAAGGCTGGAGCCGCTCGAAATGGACTCTGCTTGACCGGCCCACCAAAAACCCTAGCTCGATATATCTAATGAAAACAGCATTGGGTAGTTTATTGGGCTTCGAGTCACCCAAGCCCAGGCTGCCCAAGCCTGATGATCATAATCCAAGCCCCAGAGTTGAGTGGCCAACCTCGTCATATCCAAAGTTTCGCCGCCATGAATACTTCGCTTGGACCAGCGCGAAGCTCGGCGACGTCGTGGATATCATTCCATGTCGACGCAACCGGCAAGGAAGTGAAATCATCAGCGGGCTTCTACTTCGTTATATTGACGGACAGCAAGCATGTGTCGGACAAATAAGGCTAGATCAACTGCAGAACCCTATTTGCGTTGATCGTGATTGTAAGATGTGGTTCAAATTCTCTCTAACGAGCGATGGGCCTATCGTATCTGGTATCGAGCAGTTACGGGAAGCATCATCCCTATCGAAAGGCGAAAACTGGTTTCGGGTGGATTGGTTCGGTGACCTGGAGTGGTGGTATTCTAAAAGACAATGTCAACTATCCCACCAGGGACGCCTAAGCCCCGAAACAATGCAATAGTACCAGAAGAGCAAGGTTCGGGCGAGGGCGATAAGTATGGCCGCACTGCTTAGAGTAATCTGCTAGGCCTGCAGCAGTAGATCTATATAAACGAGTGGAAACCATCCCTTGTAGGGCAATCCTGGCTCAACTATGCGATTAACCGAGCGATGACTGTATACGGTGAGTTTCACCCAAGCGGGAGTATCCCAGGCTCTGTCAGCCGACCCGGCAAAACATTTTGAAGAGGCTTACAGTCAAGCCACCAGCTGACTCCGTATTGAACAAATCATCCCATACGAGCTCTTTTACCTCAATCAAGCGTTCATCATGCGCCGTTCAAGACGATGGCGAGATCTATTTGTGTACCACGGCTCTGCGGACTTTGCCGCTTTGAACTCCAGCTTGGAGATGACATAGTGGCAGGCAAGTCTTCCGCATCCCTTTCCAGTCCCAGTCCTCTGACTCCCTTAGTACGGCGATTCGATAGGGACACTTCTTCATCGTACAAGTATAGCATCGGTGGTTTCATCGATAGCACTCTGGATGTCGAATATGTCCAGTGTCGTGGACGATGCGACCATGATGAGCAACGGATTGGGTGCCATGTTATCTGCATCGAAGTTACGTCTCCGGAAACATTCACAAATATTCTTGATGCTGCAGCGCATGCATTCGAGCCTCCAGCCATTGCGAATAAATGGCGTATTCGCTGGTTTCAGTTTCATCTAGCTGATCTCCTTCGAACAGCTAATCGCCACATCTCAAGGTTGCCCAGAGAAGTGCTTTCTAACATCGCAGCCTGGGCTCTTCACGATCGATCGACTTGTCACCACTTGGCTGTCTATTTTGCCAACCAAGCATGTGCGGAGACCGAGGGCAACACTTCTATCCAATTTTCGGAAAAGATCTATGCTAAGCACGTTGAATTCGAGGGTGTTCAGTACATCGGCCATCTGTGGAACACGCCCGGTGGCAACCGGGATTTCCTTTTGTTTGACCCAAGTCTCTCAACATCCATCGACAGCTTGTACATTGCCAGCGATCACCTCGGTGTCCGGCGCTTGTTGTTCGCCGACTCATCGAAACCATACGCGATCGAAGAAGAAATTGGTATATGGTGGAAAGCCGTTAAACTGGAAGACGTTGGTGGCCTCATTCGGATCCGCAATGATGTGAGCTTTTGTGTACTGCAGCGATTCTAGTCGAGCATGCTCACTGAGAGCTTTCAGGGTTTGAAACTGCGTGAGATTGTCGTCGACGACACAATAGTCCTGCAAGAAATGTACTGGGGTCTCCCGCATCTCTCGCCCGTGTGTAACCGATTCGAAGACATCTGTCGTGCAGAACCAAGCAACCACATGTCCGTAGTGTCTTGTAACGATCCACAGACCATAGCCTACTCACTTTGTTGGAATTGGGAGATTCTGATGCTCCATGCGCACCGTGTCGGAGAGAGTCTCGACTTTTATCAGGCCTCACGGACGATGGATGAAGCTGCGATATGGCATTACATGCCACTTCATGAAGGCGAAGTACTGACACAAATTTGGAAATTCGAGGGCGAGCTGGGTACCGCAATTGGCTTACTAGTATGTGTTGATTCATCCATGTTTCATGTTCAAGTCTGCTCACAACGCACAGCTCGTAACGGATCAAGAACGTTCCACCTTTCTGGGAATGCAGCCACGGCCAAACTGGAGCCGATCCAAGTGGACTCTTCTTGATCTGCCTAGCAAGGCCACAAGCCACATTTACGCTGAGACGACGGTTTGTGGCGTACGAAGACTTGGGTTCACATCACCTCGACCTAAACATCGACTTCAAAATCCAGCAGTCGAGTGGCCAACCCCGTATCCTCTCTTTCGTCATGACGAGTATTACGCCTGGAACAGAGCCACGCTCAAGGATGTGGTTGAGATTGTCCCGTGCCATCGCCAACGCATGGGCAAATCAATCATTATTGGACTTTTATTTCGCTATGCCGACGGAACCTCAGCTTGTGTTGGTCAAATCCGACTTGACTGCCTACAAAGAGCTATGACTGTCGACCCGACGTCTACGCTGTGGTTAGGGTTCTGGTTGACTGGTGGCGGGCCTTGCATAGAGAGCGTCATCTTGGCCAAAGAACAACCAATCGAACCAGCTCGCGATAGTTGGTTTGAGGTGGAGTGGCGCGACGACCTTCAGTGGTGGTTTTCCAGTAAGAAATGCCGACTGTCCCACCAGGAGCGTCTCAGCCCTGAGACCACCAAGAAACGGAGGCTCTCTCGTTGAAAGCGATGGACCTGGGGAGCCCCATCCCTGGTTTGTACTGATCAACCAGGTAAGCTGGGATAGTCCGTTCTACAGATCCGTTGAAGGGTCCGTAATCCATTTCGAGGTGGTTGCAGAATTCAATGTCTGAGATTCGAGATCCAAAGCCATTGAAGCTGGGATGGTAACCATTTTATAGTCGGTTCGTGTGACACAGCGGACGGATCACCCGACCTTCAGCTGGTTCGAGCACACTCAATAGCTTGCGGCAGTGGCTCCCTGGGTTGACTAGATTCCTAATTCAGCAACATCAATTGATTCCCGCATCTGACTTGTGTCTTTCGATCAAATGGGCTGCTTGCCGACTGCGTCCGAGCATGATTTGAATCGAATTGGCCCCGTGTCCCGGCTGAGGTCTGATTTCGCTGGCAGCCGAACAGTGCTATAGGCTATCTGTGACCGGCCCTGATTGTCATAGCCGACGGTCTTCATTCCACTTGGAGCACATTCAGGACAGGACCATGTCCACGAGAATCAGCCTTTCATGTAGAAGAATCGCCTGTATCAACAGTCACGATACTCCGAACCAATATTGAATCAGTATATCTTGATGTAAGAAATGACCAGGTCAGGTCCCCTTGCTGGCAATTGCGTGCGATTCATTGCGGTGATGGACTCCTGCCCCTCTCTGCATGGCTTCATCAGCCTGTAAGACTCAACTCGGGACACACGATGAGATTGCCTACCTTACATCTGTGAGTCCGCATGGCGCTGATCACTCATGTCTCACCAATCGACAGGATGCAGTGATCCAGGGTTTTCGATCTTTCAGCACCAGCCCATCGGTCCGTGAGGTTTGTCGATACAGTTGACCTCCAGGGTCCGGAACACGTTATGGGACTGGGCCGTCTACATGGTCCGGTGCCGGTGGTCGGTAATAGGTGGGGCGGAGCGGGCGCGCACTCACAATCCTTGTGCGAGTTGCTCGGCACCCTGTAATCAGAAAAAGGCCAACACTATAGACAGAGTAACACCGCGGCACTATCCTCTTCCTATCCTTTTACCATTCATGCAATATTAATGACTGTCCAAGATAACAAAACTTACTTCAGCTGTAGAAAAGAGTGAGAAAATTTTGGATTCATTTTAAGTGTTTTTATACAAATCGGCACAGATGAAAATAGTAATCTATGTGTTGACTTGCTAGGTGTTCGCTTTCTTCTGGTCACATGGTGGTAAAATGCATTTAGTGACGGTGTGAAAAGGAAGGGCTCGTACCCCCCTTCCCCCAAAAGAGGTAATGAAAAAGTTGGGTAACTATGATATGCAGCCACGGAGGTGACACTGCGTTGGAAAAGGGCGTGATTGGGTATCATGTGGAGAGGACATCTAATGGGATTTCCCAGCTTTACACCCTGTGCCAATGGGAACAAGATCTGCGGCACAGTTTTTGAACCCACGCTTTCAGGTCCCAGCTCGATGCTCCTTCTTCATCTCATAAGCATCAACGGCCCTTTGAGCCGTCCTGACTCCGACTCTCCTGCTTTATACTACATGGCAAACCGAGAAGCCTACGGCATAATTACTCCAGGTGAAGGATCGAATGCTTGAGGAAGGCTTTTCATCATCCATGGAGGTTGAACATCTAGCGGGGCATGGGATCGGAGTCACAAGGGGGGAAAGCGGGGCACGCCAGGTTAGCTACAACACGTACCAAGTCTATGCCATGATGGAAATGTAACTCAGACACGCCCCCTCCAGTTGGGTGAAGTATCCGTGCAGTACGGAGTACCTACCCTTGCTTTTAGCTAGGTTCAGGACCAGGAGGCGTGTGCCTGCGCCCCTGCACTTCAATTCGTCTCAAAGATCCTGTGGGTGTGCTCTGTCCATCCTTGCCGGTGCACTTTACAGGAGCAAGGTGGGCCGCAGCAGACTCCATCTCGCGAACAGAGTCACGCCTGTCTTTAAGTTGTGTACAAGCCATGTCTCCCCCGTCCACCTGCAAGCTGTGGTCTCCATGCAGAGACGTAGGGATTCCGGCTGGCGCGGTCTCATGTGGAGGCGACCAGGCAGGATCCAACCATGAAGGTGTGCCCTAACTATTGAAGGGTCGGCGCTCTTTGATAGCTGCAGGTACTGTGCGCGCTGCCAGTGATGACCCCGAATATTTCTGACAGCGAAGTTGCTTGGGCGCCAGGATTTGCGCTGCTTGAACATTGCAGGGCACTAGCCGTCGGAGACCCCCTTCCGTTGCCCTCCTTCCTGGACATATACGCAAGAGGGAGCCCCGGGAGGCAGGTGAATAGGCTGAGGGATGGGCACAAGGCGTCTGGCCCTCTGCATTGTTGTGGGTACAATTTCTTTTTCATGTTTCGCAAGTGATTAATACCTTGATGTTAAGAGAACTGGTCATCAGACTTGAGCAATATACTTGGCCAGGCTCGTTTACAACGACTTCACATAGATACACCGCCTAGCAACGTTATATGAGCGTGTCTCGAGGATACTTCGACATTCGAAAACAAGCTGGTTATGTTGAAGAGTGAACACATGGCTTTTCATGCTCTTGTGCCTATCTACGTGCCTCAATTCTATTTCAACTCTGCTCAAGATCTCATCTCTGCACTCGCCCATGAACAGTTCTTTGTCATTGGCCTTACGGCCGACCGCAAATACTGGGAGGTCGCTGCCCCGCCGGAGCTGCTTCAATTCTTAATTCTCAAAGAGGTCCATTTTGAGGTGAATTTGCAATACGAGCTTTTCGTACCTCATCCTGCAGACGTTCTGAAGCTGGGTCATGGCAGAGCAGTGATGCTGGCGCGAGCTCGTTTTATCCGCGGGATTTTCAAGAGCGTTGCCACCGGACAGGTTCCCGCGCTCATGTCATTTCTTGAAAGACGTTCACAATGCTTAGCCACGCCAATGAAGTGGGCAATACTGGCATACCGTCTCTGGGTGAGAACACCAAAGCCGAAAGCACACTCCTCTGAGCCGGCTGATCCTGACTGTGAGCAGAGATCCCCACTTGACGCCCGCTGCCGCTTCTATGGAGTCCTCGCGTTATGCAGGAAGCTGCTCGATAGTAGCATGATCGCCATACCGATTCTTGAAGAGAACGTCTATCTGTCGCTTCAGAATAGAGCTCTTGCTCCATTATATGAGGACTTCAATGAGCTTCATTGTTGCTCCCTTCTCCATATCATTCTGGAGTCTGTGGGCGGCGCCAACTTGGATCAAGGATCGTTCAACCATTTCGACTCAGCGGTTCCATATTCCATGAACTTGCTGCTATCCGGTACCATCCAAGGACATCTACACCTTGGCGGAATAGAAACTGCTACTGCGGCTATCGAGGCTTCGTACGATCTTCTAGGCGTCGAGGACCTGAGACATCTTCACATTTTACCATTAAGAATCCTAGTATGACTTTATTCTCGCGTGATGGGCCAGTTGCTGACTCTTGCAGAAAGGATTGCCTGGCTCTTTGATATCGCAAATGAGCCCTCGTGACACCACCATGCTCATTCCCTACCTGGAACAAACACGCTCATGCTACAATGAGCCGAACCAGACTGACGAGGTTACGGGCCTATCGGCTGGCCTAGTGGTGGAGGGAGTTGGCTGTAGGCTCAGGTCCGGGTTTTGCACGTGGTTGAGATCCTCAGATGGGAACGCGTTCCGCGAGAATCTTCACCTGAAATTGCGCGGTCCACAAACTGGACTGCAATTCTTCTGGAGTTTCTTTGCACTACTCGGTGTGGCCCGACACCTTGATTCTGCCGCAGTGGAGGATCATGCTAATGAGGTAATGCTTACCGCTTTTGAGGATATCATGGCTGATGGCAGCGCTGATACACGACTCGGTTTGCTGGAGAAGATGATCCATCCTATTGAACTGGCGCTCCAACAACTTCCCGATCAGGAGCTTATGGTCCCACACTGGACATACCTGGAGAAGATTCAGGCATGGACTCTTGGAGAGTCCAGCCCAAACGATCTGGTGACACAGTACTTTCTTCAAAGAATGCACTCACTGTTCGAACCAGACGTTGAGATTTCCCATGCGGAAGCAGTGCGTGGCGCTAGATACATAATGAGAACGGCGAATGATCTTCTTGAAAGTATCACGTTATCGTCAGAGTATGAAGGGGCCCATGACCTTGACTCATAGGACATCTTCAGCCTGAGGGTGACGCATGAAGGTGACTGGGCCTTCGATAGTAGCCTGGACTTTGTTGACTCAAGTTGGGGCATTTGGACTCCTCCATCGGAGACCCGTCATTGAGCATGCGACTTTTGTAATTGTGGAGTAGCACAGATAAAATAAGTATGAACGTCGGTAGAGCCAGTAATATTTGGAATGTTTCGAAAGGAAAGGGGATAGATAGGTCAAGACGTAGCGGTTTGGGAGGCGAGAATGGTTTTATATGTTGCGAGGCTAGGGCTACTTTTGCGAATCCTACACGGCTCAGCTAAGAAAGGTGATACATCGACGGCTGTGGTATATGAATGAGCCAGCCATCAGCGAGATTCAAGTGACGTTTTGATAAGCTCGGCCTGGATTATAACCGTGTCGTCCCATACTTCGGATGCGTGGAGCTAAACTGCCACGAAAGGCTTCAACGCGAAACACTGGACACTGAGCGCCCCATAGACGGCAACTGATCGACTAAACCTACAGTATTTTGTGGTCCATAGCTGCAAGTAAGTACTTCGCCACGAATTTGTCTTCCCGGTCGTTAACATAAAATCTCGGAGGCCAGATCTGAACGAGCATCGAGAACTCAAGTGCTTGGAGGATGGCTAAGTTGATGACTGGATTGCGATTATTAGGCGGAGTCGTGACGGAACGGAGGCCACCGGCTAGCTTCCTTTGGTATGTCTTTTCGTGATGATTCTCACATCAATGGAGCATCTTCATCCGGTCCTGGCAGCATCTTATGGTTATTTATGCTGTAAACATGAGATGATTGATCTTGACCTCCGGCCACATCTTCTTTCACGAAACCCATAAAGTAAAGAAGGGCCCATGAAAAGACCCAGTCTGAGAAGCTGAACTCTGGGTCTTCTATCTTGTCGCAGGTAACAAACCGTCAGATCATGCGCAGGTTATGAATAGCGTTCTAAAAGAGAGGCAAGAACAAGTCGGGACTGAATCTAGAGATCAAGGACTGCTGAGTGGCAGCGCATGAGGGCGGTCTCTCATCAGCATCTTCGTGGCCGCTTGGGCTGATTGCAGAACGGTCCATTCCGGTGTTCTCAGATCAATCCTGCCGCCCTAGTGACATGGATCTCCTTTGAACAACGCCTCACTCATGGGCGAGGTGTTTTTCAGCGTGGCAGTGTCTAAATGTATGTCAATCAACATGGAAGTACCTCAGCTTGCGAAGAACGGCGGACCGGCAATATCACCAAAAGTCTCATCGCAAGTACTATACATGAGCAAACAATGTTTACCTCTCGCTGGCGCGATTATGCAGCCTCCAAGGATCCGCAGCGTCGTCAACTTCTCAACATAGGCCCACAATTCGAGGTATCCATCAAAACTCAGCGCCACCCATCAATGGCATTGACAACGACGAAAATAGAGAACGTAAATGAGCAATGTATTAAAGTAAAGGAGGTAGCCGTAATCGTGACCTAGAACCCGAACGAGGAGTGCAAAGAGAACACCGATGTCGCCGTTGTCCGAACGAGCCTGTCTTAAGCAGAGACAGGGAATGGTAACAGAGTCCGTCCACATTACATCATGGACTTAGGAGACATCTTGAATCTAGCTAACTGCAATGAAGGAGGCTTGAACTTGTTGCTCCTGCCACAACCGTGGAATGGTCATTATCAACAGACGTCACGATTTTGGCTGGGTGATTCAAGTCTCACGATGTAGAAGAACTGATAAAGCCCTTAAATCTGCATTATTACATGAATGATGGCATTCGGGGTACTGAACGTCACTTATCATGGCACTGCTACAGCCAGCAATGTCCGCTGTCCTATCTTCTCGGTCTCGTTTTCCTGCTCTACTCGGTCACGAGATTTAAAATTGCACAATCTGCTATAATACTCCTCTATGAGAGTTGCATCGTTCTCTCCAATGGTCTCCAGCTCTATGGTCTCTTGCCATCGAGTTGTGTCAAGAGCCAGGCCATTGAGCCTCTTCCGCCAGATGACCTTTGAGGACTAATGGTTTTGGGAAGGGTCATACTGACAGAAAGACATTTTCTTGTAACCAGACTAGGCGTGGACTATGTTTCAAGCACCTTGAGCCGAGGCCATGTGCTGAAGTCGCTCATCGGATATCCAGGTCGGTTCCCAAGCCATGTGGTAGTAATTTCCGCCTCGAGAGAGGATCAGCCAGATCGCCATAGACCCAAAGTCAAAATGAGAAAGCACTAGGCTGGAAGCTCTGCAGGCTCTTTGTCTGAGTGTGGTTCTGTAGCGCGCGCAATATTTGGTGAGGAACGGCCGCATACTTCAGCGTATAATTCGACGCGACATTGAGTATCTGCAGAATCCAGTTCTGGTTTTTCGAACCCTGTTCTCCCCTCGACTCCGTTGCCCGAAAAATCGGGCCAGCGGCGTGTATGCCGCAGAAGAGCCCAAGCTCCTAGGAAGAAGAGCAAGAGCGCTAAGCTAGCGCCGATACCGATTCCTATCTTAGCGCCCGTTGAGAGAGACGTGCCCCTTGAAGAAGCGATTAATGGTGTTGATGGGGTCGTGGCTGTCGTTGGCATTGGGGTTGCCGTAGATTGGGCGCTCGTTGTACTAGATCTGGATTCATATCCTCGGATGACAAAAGCAGAGCTGCTGAAAAAGTTCTGGCCGGCCGCATCGGTTGTCTGGTTGAAGTACGAAATAATGTAACTGGAATCTTTGACGCCGAGATCGTCCGGTAAAGTCCAGTTGTAGTACATCTCTGCACCAGGTGTCAATGTGATTAGGGACCCTCCAAGAATGTCCGTGCAAGGAACTTGATTTGGTATCCAGGAGGGGGTGTCGTAAAAGAGCTTGAGCTCATCTGGAGTCAGCAAAAATGTCAGCGATGAGCAGCATACTGTAGCCTGCCGAATATGGGGAACCCAAACCGACGATTGTGTGGGAGAATCCATTTACGACGTCGCTGAGAACAAGTCCGATCGTGGCACTACCAGAGCTTGGAGCGGCAATCGACCATTCAATGCTGACTGTCTCGCCTTTGGACCAAACGTCGCCTTTCTTTGGATGATAGAAATAGTTGCAGGTGGTCATGGCAACAAAATGGGCCCCGCATCAGGACGGATTGCGGTTCAGCGTTGCTGGAGGGCATAAGACGCTCAGGTTCGAGATGCTTGGAAGCTTGCGTCTTCTCCATTGCGTAATGGAAAGATTGTAAGAAATTTCAGAGAGGGACACCCTTATGTTTTGAGGATGCGTCGGTTTCACATCATTTGCGTACAAGGGCGGAGGCCGCACGGTCTAAAAGGGTCAGGCAATCGGTTGGTGGTGCTTCCTCCTTAATGAAAATACGACCTAAGCGGTTTCTGAAGCCTGCGGCTGATTAGCTCTTTTTGATTGGCTGCAAACCGAGCGTCGGCTCATCCTCGCCAATCACTTTTTGTAGTACCCCGGCGTCAGGAATCCCCAGACTCGCAGCACGCGAGTCATTGGGGTTGAGTTGCAGGCCCGCATCGGTTCGTTCGATGTCGGACCCGATCTCAACTACCTACAGCGAAGATGGCACTTGGGCAACTTGAGAGACCGCGCTGAACCACCACGGCTGAACAGCTGCCTTATATTACTATGAGCGGCGAGAGCATCTTCTTACCTTGCAACGATTGCCTCACAACACCAACTATTGGTAGGCCGCAAATATTGCGGCCAACCTCCACTGTAATAGGAGGCGACTCAACTGAACGATTATAACGCAGAAGTGCTGGTCATTACCACAGAATTGTATGAATTCGTCACAGAGTAACCCCCGAAGGTGATTGTCGCCAAGAACAAGCGACTAATCTGCCTCGAAGTGGTGATTCTTGCACAGAATAAGCGTGGGACTTGCGCACGTGTCGGCTCGAACAACTCCCGCAAGCTCCTGTAGACAAAATTATTTGTCATTGTGTAATCCTCACGCAAGATCATTGTGGGAGCGTCGACGAGATGAGGATGGTGACCGATGTTGCAGCCTGCAAGGATCATGAATCGCTCCGTGCAGATATCCGAAGCCCAGCAATCTCGGAGCCTGGATGAGCTCGCAACGGTGACGCTCTGTAGGACCCAATTCGTGAAGCGGGAGTTATTGGTCCGCATACCCCTTGTCGACCTTTTGTCCCTTTTACTTCCCCGGATGCTAAGATCATACAATGTCCTTCTTCCAATCAGGGTGGTTGTATTGCTGTGACAAGATAGCGGCTCATTGAACGAGCGTCACGTGCCTATGGGTGCTATTCCATCGATCGAGGACAACTGGGTGATGCATCAACACCGAAATTTGAAACAAGAGTAGTTCAAGAAGCTGGGCATGTGGCCTCGTGTGACTATACACCAGGAACCAGTATACAAGAGTTTATCAAGGGTGAGAACAGCGTGCCCATACTATTAGACGGCAAGGGTAGGAAGGCTCAAGACAGATCCTCTGATAGCACTATCTTGCACATCTGTGGAGATGGTCTCTTGAATCATTTATCATCGAGCTGTTATCGTTCGACGGTTGTTTTCCGGCAAGCATGATGAAACGTAGTTATCGTGAACATAGGAGCGTCTTTTCGACGTACGCGAGACCCATCATAATAATTACATTCGTCGGAAGGAGTGGCACGCGGGGCCGTCATCTAGATCAAAGATCCTGGCCGGAGAGCCGCTATGGAGACCCGGCAGGCCGTTAGACTCTGCAGCCCGGCCGATACAGCCAAGAAATCGCGCGCCGACCTGAAATTCAAGCCTCGGTTCACTCCTTCGTAACGAGACCAGCTGACATACTACCATTTCAAACTGAGCGATGCGTCCGGTATACGAGTCCGTCGCTCTCTTCAGGACCCTCAGGCGCTCATACCTGAAGTTTGCTGGATTGTGGTCTCACCCTTTCCACTGTTCTATGATCATCCTCGTTCGACATGGCATTGCGAGAGCCAGGTGGGGCGACAGAGGGTGGAAGGCCCTCAAACCATGTAGTTACCCCGCCTGTTTAGGCTGTGCGTCCGGCGTGTGGCACGGCATTTATATCCTTATTTGCTCACTCCGGGCCTGTTTGCCATCACTCGAACGCGCATCATAGCAAACAAATGGACAATCCAAGACAGGTTCGTCTATGGGCTAGCTTGGTCGAACTTGGAGCTCTCTGGGTGAGGCTGAACGAAAGTCAAGGCTGGCCTGTGCGTATTGGTCGTACGAAGGCACTTTGTGCAGACCTCGTTCTGGCAGAAGCTGTAGCCCGTGTCTTGGGGCATTTGCAAGGGACGAGAATGAACCAAGGCCAAGTGCTATTCAAGGTCTGCGCTCGTGGATTAGCGGTGTTAGCTGTTGCCAAGAAGCGCCCCAATACTTGAATCGTGCTGATTGCAAAATCAGTAATACAACTTGTCTTCGAGAATAATTACTACCCGGACTAACTCCGTAGGGGACGCGCTGCAGTGTCCGTCGAATTGTCGAGAACGAGCAAGGTCGCGGACCGAGGCACTGTAAGAGCATAGGGTCAAGGACGTCTTCATTTCCAAAAGTAAGGACGTTGGTCCCAAACGCAACCGCGGTCCACATGTCATACGATGGTTCAAATCAATAATTGATATCACTGGGATGGGTGGCTGCATTAGCTTCGCATCTGCTTGTTGCTTATGAGCTGGCACCGCAGACCAAGTGGGGACTTTCCGATACAAGCGTGCTCTCAAATCACTCGCGGGTACCTTATCCCGCGGGACCAGGATCTGGCCATGGACACGCAGTGAATCCACTTGAGATTTCAGTCGCTGATCAGTGTAGACGTTTTACTCTCTTGGTAGGTGTGAACACGTCCAAACTCAGATACAAGCCCACTTGCCATGTTGTCACAATAACGATGTTGGCAGATGACGCGACGTGACACCCGACGCATACAAGGCCTGCTAGTTCAGAGCAGTTGCATTCCGATGAGGCGCTGACTTGATGAGGCTTTGCGTCACCACCCAGCCCTTGCGGTGTATGATGATTCTCATTGCAAAAGGAGATGCGCGGCGGGCTGCAGCCCGGGCAGAGTGCCGCCTTTCAGCGAACTTTGAAAAATAGCTGGCTCCACGTCTCTCTTCCGATAATTACGCGGAAATCCCGTCTGACCTTTTGTTGACGGCACCCTCGGTTGCGGGTTCACTTCCCCTTTCGGGACAAAATACAACAGAGATCCTGCAAAAGTCTTTTGCGCCCTTGTTTCGACCCGACAGTACGGTAACGGCGCTGAACCTTATTGCCCATGTTTTGGGCTCTCGAGCCACCAACAACGTTAGGGCTCCGGGCCCAGGGTTTTTGGTCGGTCAACTGACAGATAAATTGCGTGGACCTTGATCGACATTGAGCTAGTCCCTTCATGTCGCGCTATAGCTGGATTGCAGGTACAGGGGTTCGGCGGAAAGACCGGAGACGTCGTTTTCCGAGTCAGAAAGGCCCGTTGATGGGTTCAACATTAGTCCGTCCATCAAAGACGCAGGAAACGAGCGCTGATCTTGTAAAGTAACCTGAAAGTCATATCCTGGGTTGCGCTCTGCCTTGTCCAGGGTGGTACTGCCAGTTTGCCTCAAGCACAATGGTTCGTCGAAAACGTCAAGCTGAGCAGGAACTCTAACAAAATTGATTGCAGTATGTTGTTCCTCCCATCTCTTTTCCGGACCCATCAAGGATGTTGAACCCACTCTGCAGGGCAGCTCTCGTGTCGACCGCTTCATGTAGTACAGCCAAGCTGCCCGCGTCGATGACATGAGCGGACGTGCATTTTCTCAAAGATGCGTATGGTGAGATGCAAGAGATTGGCAGCGCTGCAAAGGAGAATGATGACCCAGAACCCCGTCATAGCGTGGAAAACCCACAGAGCATCAAAGTGTGAGTGAGTGTCGAGTGGAGGCGGTGCTTGTGAGGTAGGTACGCCGACTTGAATTGGTCTGGCGGCGGTGGTGGTAGGGGTAGCTGAAAGATGGCTAAGGCTGGCCGCGGAAAAGCCTGGAGACTGGGCCGAAGACGAGGCTGGGTGCAACCGAGATGTGACCGAGAGGTGCCGTGCTGAGAACAAAGCAGGCGGCGCACACTAGGTTACTTGATAGCCAAAGGAATTTGCCAACGTCGTTGACGCAAGGCCCCGTTATCGGCGTCAAAGCGGCTCGGCCGGGCCTTGGTGCCCGGTCGGGTAGGGAAGGGGGATGGTTGTGTCCGAAAGACGTCGAGCCACTACCGATTGTATGGCAAAGGGCAATCTCCGGATGGATCTGCACTCGACTGGGAGCTGGATTTGGCTTCAGAGGAGGACTTTACCTCGACAGGGGTGGCAGGGAATAGCAGAAAAGCAGTAGAAAAGCAGCAGTTCCAGAACACCACGAGATACTGTACCACTAGGAGCCTTCCTGTTGGGGTGACTGATGCTTAAGAAGATCATCTGGTCAAGCCTGATGAGGATGTGGATGTCGATGGACGGGAGCATATATTCTTTCTGGCTTGAAGCCGTATGCGGGAGCGCTGCTGCGTTGCCGTCCCGTAAAGGCCCCACAACACTCTCGGCAGGCCTGTCGGCACATGTGCTCACAAAGAGGCTGTACTGCAAGAATGCAACAATGACCGCCAGCATAGTAGCCAGAAATGGAGTTGACACCATGGAGAAACGGGCGAAGGACACGTGCGAAAGTCTGGCACTAGCGCTCAGGGCAATAAGCTTCAATTGGGCGAATTCGCCGATGTGTTTCTGGCTGTTGGGACTTCCCGAGTGGCGGTACTGACTAGTGTGGATCATTCTAGGACGTTACGCCTGTGCAGAAGTTTGTATTGGGCAAACCCTTTGAATTCCCTGCCGTTATGCTTCCTCTCTTGGGTCTGCGGTCGACACAACCCTTGCGTCTCGAAGACAGTACAGCTGCCATCGAAATCATTTCCTGGCCTTTGACCTCCGATTTGAGCTTCGGAGGAACAAGTGTATTGTGAATGGCGAGCGCCTCGTTATTGAATGTGAAAGTTATTTGCAAGCCGCCATAACCCGATCAACACCTAATTGCTAGCGTGTGTTGGTGGACACTTGTTGCAACCGCGCACCATCACGTCTCTGCACTGGCCTATTGCCTAAAAAAGAAGGGGAGAGGGGAGAAACAAAAGAGGCTGAATTACGAGGAGATTGTGGAATCCGAATTTTGCCGCCGACATCAATTGAGGGACAGCATCCCGGCGGAGCCATTGGGAAATCGTCAACGGAATAAGTGCAGGAACCGTTGTCCGGCGTCGTCGGATCATCCTTCACTGCATCGCTATGTGACACTGTCACGACAGTGTTATCGGCATCTCAACAATAGGGTGGCGCTCAAAGTCCGTCTGGAATGGGCTACGAGTCGAGGCAACGAATTGTTGAACGACCGGGGTGCTGGGTCTGGACTGATGAACGACCAGAGAGCATAGAACGTCCGAAGGACACGTGCTTTTCTTGAGTTCAGCCAGATCTGGTGGAAGCGTTCAGCAAGCGGGAATTTTTCAGCGTTGATGGACATGACAGACAACTACAGTAGAAATCGAAATCGGTTTCCTTCTTTGCGGGTAGTAATTGATCTGCGCACAGATGTTTGTGGATCCGATTGCTGACAGGGTACATGACAAGGCCGGGCGGTACCTTCTTGATAACATCCATAGCTGAAGACAGAACTTGCTTATACACTGTGTTCGTGGATAAGACCCATGTTGCATTATCCAATATCCACAAACGGCGATGGTAGTGCAGCCTCTGCAGTACGTAGCATGTGTCTAAACTAAGAACACAGTAAAGAAGCGATTCTGGTTTTACTGTGGAGGTCATCAATGAATGTACTTGATGGGTCTGATTATGTATCCCATCAGTAAAGGAATCCACAAATGTCTGTGCGCAGAACAACTCCCATCCGCAAAGACGGAAACCAATTTCGACTTCTACTGTAAGTTAGATGGTCCGCAACGCGGGTCGGCGTATCATGTCAGATCAAACCAGGCGGGCTCATGCACTTGCCCATCAACAGCTTCCCTGAAAGATGACCATAAACCCGATATCAGCCGAGATAGTACTAGTTCGCGTAGTGATAGCGGCTGAGCGGACGGGGAAATGGCTTGGCAGCCTCGCCTCGTTATGAAAGACATGGATAAAACCAGAGACTGAATAGCAAGAGTAATCCCCAAAAACGGAACATAAAATTTAGTCGTGTTGGCAGAATTTGGTCTCAGTGCGCGTCTTTTAGGAAATCCTTGTCCTAGCTTTCGGCCTTTGTCGTTGACCAAACAGACCAAGCTGGAATGATCGGATATTCTACGCTACGGCGGAAACCCCATCCCCGGCCCAGCCAGATCCTGCCAATAGCAGCGCCATGCATTTTCTCTGCAGATCTTCGTGGGAATGCACCGAGCACCATCACCACAAGCAGAGTATTCGGGGATTCACAACAGATTATTTCCACCACGCATACAGACACACGAAAGTCGCCGCCGCTGCAATGTGTAGCCAGCATTTTCGTGGAACGTGCCTAGACCGACGGAAGCCTGGAGCAAGGAGGGCTCGGGCCGATCGGGACCAATGCGACTTTCTTCCCCAGGTCTCACGAATGGCAGTATCGCCCTTAATATATTCGCAGCCAAACTCGATTCATCGGACCGCAGGACAAGCCTCTGCTCGAATTTTGACGCTGCCAGTATCGACGGCATGAGTGAGCCGTCTCCAAATCCTGTACGCGCATGAGCCGATGAGCACACTTGTCGACTTTCCAAGCGGACTCCGTGACCGAGAGTGTACTCTCCTCCTGAACATCAATAGGTCTTTATCAGGCATAAGCCTGACTATGAGTTTCGACATTCGATCTCATTGAGTGTGGCATGGTGCCTGAACACCATCACCTACACTTTAGTGAGGAGTGGAGGGAATCACAGATTCTTCCATAATATCACGTACTCGAATCCAATTCTTCCAGCCTTATCACTTGCAGTCATGTCTCGGGCGTGTCTTGACGTAGCATACCAGGATGAAAACGACCGAGACAGCATCTGGAATTGCATGCTTTGCCTCTAGATTATGCGCCTGTGTGAGCTTGATGGCGGATCGAGTTACATGTGGTAACGAGTAAGTCTTTGGTGGCCTTCAAACACAGCCAAACCTCTGTTGAGGAGATTCACAGTGATCAAGTCGTTCGTAGAGTACTTGTTCTTGCTTGCAGGCCTTTCCTGCTGCAAGTCCTTTCCTTGCAGACAGGCCACTTTTATTGCCATAATCGCCATTTCCCATTCTGATTCGCAAAGAAGCATTCATAGACCGCCCTAAAATCTAGTAGCGGTGAGATTGGCCAATCACTGACAAGTATCACCGAGAAAACGAGCACTGCGGGAAGGATTGCGGAAAAGGCCTAGCTTCAGCTGAGGCTTTACGTCAACGACGGAATCTGTGTGGATTATGTGAACCGTTGGTTCTGGCTATAAACGTCCGCAGACCCTCGCGAAATCGAGCCCCCTACTCCGGAAAGTAGATGGCTACCTTGGTCTCCGTCTTAGCATCGAAGCGTTTATAGTATCTTGACGCATCTTCGATGCCAATGACTGCGCTGATCACGAAACTGGGGTGCGCTTTGCCGCTAGTGATGAGGTTGATCAACTGAGAAGCATATTGCTTCGGGTCAACTGCTCCCGCTCGAAAACTCAAGCTCTTGGCGAAGAAGGTCGAAACGGAAAAGGGATGGTGGGCGAGATGTTGCTGCCGTACGGTGCACCAGGAGAACTCTCCTGAGACTGATATACACCCAACTGACCGATGCCTCCTCCGAAGTGGGCCACATCAATCATCTGTCGAAAAACGATGCTCTCGTCCATCTCAAGGCTGGGATTCAATGCCTCCATGCCAACACAGTCCACGATGCGCATCACCCCGCGCGGCTCGCTAGCCAAAATTTGCGCGACGGGATCTTTGCCGGCGAAGTTGATCGGGATAGCCCCGATGGAAGCCGCAAGATTGAGGCGCTCCTCCACGTAGTCGACAACGTAGACCTTGGAAGCCCCGCGCAAGATGGCCGAGTAGGCAGAAAGCAACCCGACAGGGCCTGCCCCAAAGACGGCGACGGAATCGCCAGCTTCGAAGCCGGTGTAGTCGATACCAGCCCACCCTGTAGCGAAGATGTCCGCGACGGTCAGGTAGTCGTGCTCAATTGTCGAGTTGGCGGCTTCGTGAGTCAGTGGTATAGGAATCAGGTTAGCTTCAGCGAAAGGAACCCTCGCGTACTCGGCTATGTGTCTCGTTGTCAGCACATTGTCCACCACGTGCGGTAGGGTCATTCAACTGAATTGTTCCTACCTTGGAGCCCACCAAGGCCCATCTCACTGTTACCGAAGCCGAAGTATTCTTTCGACGTCGGCTCCATCTCCAAGTGATCCGCAGACACGGTGTCGGGAATAATGACGTAGTCCCCGACGGCGAAGGAGGACACGGCGTCGCCGATCTCCGAGATGTAGCCAACAGCCTCGTGACCCATGGTCCATGGCGGGGCACCGCCCATGTAGCCGCGATAGATGTGCAGGTCGGATCCGCACATGGCGGCAGTGGTCACCCGCACAACAACATCCGTCTCGTTCAGTATGGTTGGCTTGGCAACATCCTGAACCATCATTTTGAAAGGCGTGCCATGATAAACGACTGCGCGCATGGTCGTGGCTGGCCAGGATAGATTGAGCGACATACTTCTTGCGACAAAGGGCGTTGATGCTCAAACAGATTGCGTGGCTGAGCCGAAGGTAAAATTTCACGGCGAGAGTGATGTTCTTTTGCAGTAGTGCTCGTCTTGCTTCCTAGTCGCATTAGTCTCGGGAATCTGAAGTCTGACGACAGTCAATATATAGGCATAGTAGCCATAGGTCAGGAGTGCTTTATACTCCTGAGAGCGTTTTCTTGCCACGCTGGTATTGCCGGAGAACCTACAGCCTCACCGGTCGGCAGAGCAAATAGCTCCAGCAATAAAATACAAGCAGCAAGATTTGCCTCGTATATGGCATCGGAACACACCTTTCGCCGGATGTGGCCGTTTCCATTCGCGGAGTCATGTCTTGAGCATTGCGGATCGGACGTTGGCGTCTAAAAACCCATGCTTGACCAGGCCACTCCGATACTTTGTCGCGATGGAGTCAGAAAAGGACTGTCCTGAGAGCCCTATCGCTGGCAAGAGACGGCATGGCTCCTATATGAATGATACCGGGAATGATGTTGACCCACGTGTATACCAACAACAGAAACGATGCCATATTGACAGGCGCCGAAAGCCATCCTGTATTCCGCATCTTGGCTCAATTGTACCTACCCGACTCCTAGAACCACCCGCTGCTTCGGACAAACGCGCACGTCTATGCCTCATGTGTTTCCTAGCATCTGGAAGCCTTCTGTGCCATAAAAAGCCGTCTCCGACCCCGGGCCTGTCTTCGCTCGCGGCTGCGGGGTACACTGACCCCAGCAGCAGCTTTTGGTCGAGGAGTGGGCCCGGGCCCCGAAGCAGTACCTGGCCCGTTAGATGGAGATGGTCGATGATGTCCGTGCTGGCCCACCCCATTTCATCCATTTTTTTCCACGTCCTATGGCCCTTGCTATGCGCGGACCCAAGAAATCGGCTCCATCGTGTCGGGGTCTTGGCGCAGCAATCTTCTGGACTCCTTGACGCGTTTCGCTAGCCGACATTCAACGTCGTCTGCTCGCTCATGATCTTTTCGTGTCACGAGCCCTTCCAGAGTCCAGCTCTTGGCAAAACGCAAAAGGCCGATAACTATCCCTGGTTCGACTTAGCATTGAACATCTACGCCTGCAAGTCTGCTCTGGGAGAGCCTTTGCGGCCTGTCGAGCAAGCTGGCAACGATAACATAGACCTGCAGAACTCAAAGACAAAGAGGGGCGACATGATCGAAGCAGATGTCGGTACAATACGCTATGAAACGAACCTATATTTCATATATTTGCTACGTCAATCTACATTTCTGTTCTGGGTCATGAAAATCGAGGGTTAGGGGTGCGACGGAGCTGAGCTGATTGCTGAAAAGATACAGGCTGTGCGAAAATACTCAAGAGCGACGGGCCGACAAGTTGCAATGTAGGCATCCTCCTCTGTTTGACTAGTTACCAAACTTCCTGTTCTTCACAATTCGAAGCTGGTCGAGTGATGACTGCAGAAGACGTCGAATTCGTGGATCTAAGTCCGTGCGATCTAATGCCGACAGCGCATTGTCATGGAGCTGCTTCTGCTGCCGTTTCTTGGCATCTGTGCGTAGAACAAAGTCCCACGTGCATACCCGTTCGACCCGGCGACTCCTGGACACAGTGGTAGGCAGTACTTAGATCTCCAAGATAGGTTGTGATCTTCGATGACCATTGGTTGAACACGGAGGTCCTTGCACATAAAGACCGCTGTCGTTGTCACTGTCGTCGCAGTGTGAGAAAACAGCGAGTCGAATGCGGTAACTCTAGTTGCACTTTGGTCGATCGATGGGTCCCAAACGGCTAACGTGAGGTCTTTGACAACCACTTCTCTCCTTTTCGGGTTGTAGTGAGCATTCGACGAAGCCAGGTAGTGGGTGATCGGACAACCCGCCTGGCGTTGTGGGTGCAGTTGCCGGAATGCTAGATATCTCGGGAATTCTCCACGCAGGAGGCTTGTGAAGTCTTTGCCGACTAGCACGAAATCAACACGTTTCACTGCGCTGCTAAAAGGGTTTGGAAAATGAAACGATGGAAAATCGGGGGTTTTGTAACGCCATCCCACAGTCCCCATGGCTATCGGCCAGAGGACGTTATTGGGGGGGAGGACCAGTTATATGAGTGGGTGCGAAACGCAAAGAACTTCCCTTGTGCTGATATAGACTGCGGAGCAGGATTTGCGTCCCCTGCGATGGCGAAATGGCGAAAGGGGCTGGAATTTAGGCGACCTGCCGGAGGAGCATGGAGGGAAGGAGAGGGCCGAAACCCCGCCCTACAGACAGATCTGAAAAAGCCACTAAGTAAGCCCTACTGCGAATGATAAAAACAGCTACCCTGCGCCTCGACAGACGATAGAAGAAGCCGGAAAACTCTTCGAGGAGATTGACCATAGGAGCTCGTGCCTTCTCTTCGTGTTATCCATGGCTGGTCATGCTCTTGACTCACACGAACGCTTTCAGATATGGGCGACAAAATGGCATGTTGGAAACGGTGAGCGTTTGCGGACCCAATTTCCTCAATAACGCGCTCACACAAAGCAGATGACGAGTGGTGCCTGCCCCCCGAAGATGACTCGGAAATCATCAAAGAGTATGACAGCGCTAGCCTCGCTGCTTTGAGAGTTCTTGAGGTAAGTAAGATCGTTAGCGACCGGCGACTTGGGCTGATGCTAACTATAAGACCAGCGAAAGGCTTTGCCTCTGATCCATTACATGGAAATCCAAGAGTGCGTGAAGGATGGATGGGCGTCGCGGTTGCGGATCTGTACAAAGTTCATCCAGTTCGGCACTTACCTCCGCATCCCCCTTGAGACGGTCCACCTAGCGGTGAACTGCCTTGACCGATTTCTCTCGGTCAGGGTCATTTCAGAATACCATCTTGACGTAGTTGGAGCAGTCATTTTCTCCATTGCGGTCGAGTTCGAAAGATCGAGCGTACCTTCTGTGTTTGAGCTCGATAGCAGCCTCGTGGAGCGGTACCAACCAGGCGACATCCCATTGATCAAGTCAGTCGTGGTTGACATTTTAGATGACTCGATCACGACACCGAGCCCGTTCGTATTCCTTCGCCGGATCAGCACCGCAGACACGAAGGCGGCGACCATACTCTCCCTTGCGCAGTATCTATCGGCATGTAGTCTACTAGATACAAGATACGTCGGGATTGAACCGAGCCGCATTGCAGCAGCGGCTTACCATCTTGCTCTGCGAATCGCGTTCAAGGAGTCGTCTTGAACTCAACTGGGTAGGAAAATGCTCCGAAGCAGCAACAAAAGCTAACGGCGAAGTAGAGCGATCAGCACGTCAAGCTCTCTGGCTACTTGGCGGTAGAGCTGAGACCACTGATGGCTGCACTGTGGAACACCAGCCAACAGGAACAAATCATCGCACATATCAAAGCCATGAGGGTTAGCCAGTTTCAAGAAGCCGCTAGGATCATAAAACGTACCTCCGAGAGCGTCTTCTTTCCACGATGTTTCAATCCGTGGGAGTACGAGGGCCTATATGTACCGTCTTGGGACGAATCAACAGATAGCTCGACGGAGAACGTCACAAGCTCTTCAGAATGTAGCTCACAAGGCGAAGAGGAGATTTGAAAGCATAGAAGCGATGACATGAAGCAGGTGTGGTGAAACTTTTGTTCATTAGCTTGCGATGTACATCAAACCTCAAGCCTAACGGTTGATCAACTACTTTCACGAAAGAGCATATGACTTTATAGCTGTTGTATAATCAACCAACCAACCTGCGCGAGTTGACGGTTCTTGTCTCTTCCAGGAAAAGCTCGAACGATGTGGATGCACAATAGAGTTGTGGGGACTGGTCTAGAAGCCCGTAAAATCCATGGGGAATTGCCTACACTATCGAGCAGGTGCTCTCAAAAGAATGAGCCTTACAGTACTTTGTGGTTCCTGTTGACCCCGTGGCCACATGGACACGTGCAGCTCCATACAGACGCCAAAATTGCAGAAAAGTCAAACGAGGCCTGACTTCATCTCGGAGCCTCCATTACGGCCTACTGCATGCCGCGATTTACCCAAATCACCAGAAAACGGCTGTAGCTTACTTAGTGAACCATAAGCAAAAGAGGCCGCGAGCAAAGACCGAAAGGCTGTGAGGCCCAAATTGTGCGGCTCGTCTGGCCCACAAGAACTGACGGATAAATTTAATCCTTTTCTGTGAAGCAAAACAACGTTCACTATGGAGAACGAATTTATTGCCAAACGGACAATTTGAGAAGGTCGCCCCCCGTCCTCGGTCAAGTCAACTTAGGCCTCAAGGTTGGTTGGTTGAATTGCCTGGATATATTCAAAGTCAAGATGATCAAAAGCCATGGAAACAAACTCCACGAAGGCCTCAGAGGGAAGGATATGCTTCTATAGTACTTGTTTCCCTACTATGACCCTTTTTACGTACCTCGACAAAGTAGAGCGATGGATTTCTGGCTATCCCGCGGAGCCACCTGATCTTATCCCTGTCAGGGTCCCGTCAGTGTCCAGACCTCCTCCGATTGAAAAGCAAAATCGTCTATCAATGACGCGAGCTCGAATAGCCTCGTCTTCTTTGACTCACCTTGAGATCCGTCATTTTCGTTGGGCATCACTGTTACGATGCTGATGCAGCAACTGCAGTCGACCAGAGGCATCGACGTGAAGTGACTTGAACACAATCCTTGCCACAGAGCGTAGAAAATTGTTACCCACGTTCTGGGCCTTGCTGGCCTTCTCCAATAGGCTGTAAGGGCCCGCAGCGTCAATCACTTTTCAGCGAGACAAGGCCATTTAGCTATGATGGTGGGGCATTTGGGGAAGAGATTACCAGATCAGAAGTACTATTTGTAAGTTGCGAGATAGCCGCAACATCTGTCACGACTGACGCTGCCCACAACTGACGAGGCTCACCGGTAAGTACACACTCCTGAGCTAGAATAGACAAGCAACAGCGCACGTGTAAAGGCGACCACGCGGGGCTATGTTGCCGTCTCCTCACGCAGCGTTGCCAGAAGAAGTCATGAACCCCACTTTCGACAACGTCTAAGTATGTTACATACGCTGACGACTATCTTTTGTGCCAACTTGATTCTGAAAGTCACCATTTTTAAAACTCCCGACGCAGCTGATTGTACTTGAGCTTTCGTATTCATCCAGATCGAGCCAGTCAGGCTCGTTCTATGTCATCCCTGACATCGCTCGCTATTCGACCGTCGTCGTGTGAGATATAGAAGTGTTGTTTGCCTCTGTCTCTACGGGCGCTAGTGGCAGAGCAAGAGCATCGCATGAACTCTGATGTGATTGAATCAAGATGTCGTGACAATCGTGTTTCAGGTCTCCACGGTGGATGAGTACTGGTGAAAGAAAGATTCCCGTGTCGGTGCGAGATTTGTGTTGTGCGCTTAGAAGTTGCCGTTCACAGTTGCGCCATATCGTGTTCCAGGCTGCTGATATAGGCACCTTGGTTGTTCAGGGTTTTCAGTTGTAGCTCACCAGCCTCCCTCGCGCTGTTGATCTCTGCTGCGAGTCTGCGCATCGTTTCGTCCTGCGCGGCAGCGTGAGTGCGGCAGTGATTAATACTGGCACCCACTTTGTCTATGACGAGCGTGACAAGTCCTGGCGTGAGATCATCAAGCGAGAACTCGGCCATGTGCCGCAGCGCAGCCATGGCAAAGATGGATAGCGAAGAGCGCACGGGTTTTGGTTCAATTGTTGATTCGCCCAAAATGGAGGCGGCGGAACTGTAACCGGCCAGTGAAACTCTCGACGGTGAACGCTGATCACACGAGAAGCTCTTGGCGACATGTCTCAATGGCGAGAGACTGGTCTCAACTCTTTTATCTATGTTCAGACAGCTGTGGGTTCTGTCTCAAGTTTGTGCCCAGGGAAATTGCTGACCGGACGAGACGATTATGGCTTCTGAGGTCATAGCATCGCCACAGTATGCTCGTACTGGTACTGTTGCTCCAAATCAAGCGCCTTCCAACTCGGCTCTCGTACATCATCTGGCGCAGGAGGCGGTCCTGCCGTCTTGTGCGTTGATGTAAACCTTGTAGCCATGGGCCGTTTCAGTCGCGGCGCCCTATCAATTCTTCAAGCCCGCCCTGGTCGCAGCGCACTGGTCACCAATAGAGAGATAGAAAACCGTAGTACCAATATATAAAGCGTTCGTTCGTATGTACGTCAACGCGCAGTGAAGCCGAAGAGGGGAGAGGCTTTGATCCTTTTGTGCCAGAAAACGACAAGTAGTCATCGTCGTAGGTTGGTCGAGTTAGGGTCAGTATTGCATCTCTTTTAGCAGCCGCACTACTTCGTGATAGAAAATCAAAGATTTCCCTGGGTTATTCAGATGCTTGGGAAGAATGCCATGACTAGAAGCTAAGTTTGACAACTCCAATTCTTCTGCCGCTCCGCTGAACGCGTCGGACCGGTCGATTTGTCGTGCCTTTGACCTACTTGTGACTAAGACGCCACACGCTGAGCCATCGCAATCGGAGCAAGGGTCTCAATGCTGAAATTGTGGCATGTTCCTCCTCAGAACGTACTCAATCTATGTGTTTCGAACATACCAGAGATCTGACAGCTCCAAGACAAAGAACAGGCAAGATGAAACTACGTACACCGGGAAGCACAAGGAAAGGACTGGACGACTTGCTCCGTGTCTGTGAGTTTCGCTTAGACATGGAACTATGCTCCCGTCGCATTGCCTGGAAGGCTGATGCTCCCGAGTAAGACGTTCTTTCTTCAATGGCAGACCTCCGTATTCATGATCAACTTGAGTCCATCGTAGGGATACAGTTTCTGTGCGAAACAGGTGTGCTACTTGAAGCCTTTGTCGTGGCTCGACCGCGAGCAACGCAAGTCAGAGAGCCTCAGTCTAGTAGCGCGAAGTAGATATTCGCACTTTTCCAAGTGGCGAGGCATATTCGATTTAGCATGTCGTCTTGTCTTTGATGTGTGCAAAGATGAAAACGAACCGGAATGGTTCTGTCCAGTCTGTAAGATACGGTATGTATTACGCAACCTAGGAAGAGAGGTTGCTCGTTGTCAGTGCACCTGCGGTTTTGTGTTTACCTAATTCTCACGCATGAGAAGGATAAGGAATGGGTCTTTTCCCAATGATACCACCGTTTCTGTCACAATCGCCTGCTTGGACACCGATTTTCCTAGCAACACCGTTACGATATCCAAATATGCCCAGGCTTGGCCAGGCTTCATTCCGTGCATGAGAACTAGCTCTAGCATTTCTGGATACGCCGTGTAGCATCCTAGACATGAACTTATGCAAACAAGTGATATATAGCGGGCGAGGAAGAGATAGGATGGAGAGGAGAGTAGGAAACTCAAGTCAACGGGCCATGGTGTACTGTGAGCCACGAGCTGACCTGATGTGTATGTCCGCTCGTATCTACCAATGTGCGGAGACGCCTGTGGTCCCCTCCCCCATGGAATCATCCCCGCGTCCTGTCGCAATGATACAAAAGAGCCAAGACCAGATAGCTACCGTACAGACCTCTTTCCCAGTGGGTCTGCTACAGATTACAGGTTAGGTGCAATGGCAAGCAGCGAGTGTTTGGTGTATAAAACCAGCATCCCTTCATCTCATCCCCGTTCTTTCTTGTTTTGATATTCTTCCTTGCATCATTCTGGCACAACTTCATTCATTCGAGTTACCGCTGTCTAAAAAGCTTCGCCTGTCATCCGAGAGCCGGGTGGGCATCTTCTTCATAATTGTCGGAAGTTCAAAGTCTGAATCCTCAACCTCTCGAACACCGAGGCGTCCCCGAGTATCAACAACGATCACAAAAACAGTGTATCGACTTTTTGAGATATCTTGCTGCGGCGAGGTTTTCTCGGTACGAAATCTTCTTGACACCGCAATCCTCCTTTTCTATCCCTCTCAAAGGCTTATCTCCAAGTCCTATGTTTTTTTCTGACATCAATATTTCCTCTAGATTCCCTGGTTGCAGAAATGGTGCACGCTCTCACAAACACCTCGGTGGCGAACTGCGGTCCCCGAGCTGTCGCATCTATCATTGATCTGGGCACTACGATCCAGCCATGGTTGACTCAGACGCTTCGGAGCATTGAGAATCAAATGGAACCACTCGACAGCGTCCTCCATCACCAAGCATGTATGATCAAAACGCTCTCGACTCCTAAAAGCATTTGGTATCTTGCATGCATCATGGTGCCCAATCCTTCAGAGTCGGAGCTACGCCACAACTCCGTTCAAGATGGCGAGCAATTGTCCGACTTCCGACTTATCCACATCGAGGCATCCATCATTCACGTCAACATGAGGGATCGGGACGAAGTGGTCTTCAAGCTGACCGCCGAGTCGATCAACCTCCTTGTTGAGTACTACGAACGATACCACCGCGTTGGTCTCGTGGCGAAGACGCATGAGAGGTCTGGGAATGATCGAGTGCGTAATGAGGTGCGCGAGGACTTTACACGAGCCATCAAAAAGTTCGTGTACCGTACACATGTCTCCGCTTTGCAAGGTCTCGAAGAGGACGGAGCCGGCGAGTTGCTTGCCAATGATAGTGAAAAGGTGAAGGAAATCATTCTGGGCATGATGGAGCCACCTGATGGGGCCTCTACTATCTCTCGATTATCTTGAGATGAATTCTGTCAAGCCGTTTGTTTCTCTATCAATCTTATTGATTGGGTCAGCTTGATAGGCAAGCTTTCCACAAGTCAAATAGCTAAATTTCCAAAGAATTCTATGGAAAATTGGCGTTTCCCGAGGTCTCGCTTCATGGGCTATTTCTATACACTAGAGCATTCTTTTGAGCCGCCTGGCTGCTCGCGCGTGCTGATCACGGCGACACTTCGACCTTCGAGCCGAACCCGCAGTATCCACAAGTGATGTCGTTCGCCGGCTACCCGTAAACTTGAAGAGTTCTATGCGTTAGCTACTTGGAGTCAAAAGAAAACTTCTCATGAGATATATGCTCAGCCCAAGCCCTCCAGCAGAAGCCTCTGTCCAGCTCGAATTTCCAAGGGGTAGGAATGTATCTTCACACTCGAGAACGAACGCAGCCGATTCGTTTCAAACGTTTGGCAGGGAAGAAGGAGCGACCTACTTTGGCTTTAGGAGTCAGGTTTACCACAGCCCAAGGGAGGAAACCGCACAGCACCATGGCAGATGCGTCTCCAAATCGACCCACGCAGGCTCATATTTGGAACCCCCCAAAGGCCATGCTGCATCCCACATCATGGAATAGGAAGCCTGGATGGTGCCTGTGGAACAAAATTGACACAAATGTTGGAATTCAGCGATGGGCTCGGCCAACAATTGATTTTGGAATGGGTGATACGAGACGCCGTCGGAAGCTCGGGGGTCGATACGGCTTGCGGGACGTCTGAGGTTCTTGCTCCGGGCCTTGCGAATCCTCGAGACCAGAGGTTTGGGGACCGCCATCCTGTTTTTCTTGGTTAATATGGCGGAGGTCCTGCTTCTCCGGGAGTTTCGGTAGTTATGCGTTGGACGAATGCCCTCTACGAAGCAAGCTGCGAGACTCCAGCGAGACGGTTTGCCTTCAAGTCGTTGGAATGCCTAGCCGAATAACGTTAACCAATTTCACTTCCACGAAAGTACGCAGGCGCTGCCACTTGTATTTTGATTTTCTTCCTATTTTCTGGAAAATAGGAAAACAGAGAAAGATTCGGAGAGAATCCGAGCAGGCTGCAAACGCAAGAACTAACCTGGTTTAGACTGAGGTTGGAGCGGATGCTATTCTTCCAGCCTATCTATGAACCACTGATAGAGGTCCTGCAACGTCATTTGATGTGCGTCTTGGCCGATGAGCGCCTTATATATCAGATTACGTTTCTTCTGTTTTCTGCCGGCCTCGGCTTGAGCTGAAGCAGGTGACGCGCTGGATCTGATGCCCATATCGTCGAACACCGTGGTCGAGGCAAGTTGCAAAGTGAAGATGTCTGGCACACGGCAGGGTTCCAAGGAAAGGCTACCATCCCAGTCAAAGGAGTCGTTGCCGAAGTCATGACTAGCGTCGAGGGTGGCTTGGAATGGGAGAAGCTCCTCCCCATCGCTGATAGATGTTGGCTCCGGAGGATATGAGGCAGCATTCCGTACTTCCATTGCTTGCGGCACTGCCTGGGGAATCGCGGGATGGACTGGGTGACGTGGGTGAGGTACGGCCGAAGGACAGTGAATGAAGTCGTAGAGACGTCGGAGGCGCACTGTGACCGCCGAGAACATTGCCCTTATCAACGCTGCTGCCGCAACACGGTAGAGCAGCAAGGAGACGCTATGTACTACCGAGGCTCTTTCTGCGACTTAGGGTATCCGAAAGGAAATTTGACGTCTCGGACGTGCCAACAGCCGTTTCGGTCAACATGCATTCTTTTGGCGCAGCCTACTTTCGGATTCGTCGCCGAAAGACGCCGCGGAGTGGGTCCAAGGCTGGAAAGAAGACCGTGTTGCGCCCGACCTGGAGGAAGAACATGATTTTACTGTCTACATACATTACCTATGGTGATCGATGCGGGAATTGACGAGTCAAGAGTCTTCTCGCGCACGTAAGCGAAAGCGTAGAGGATCCCAGCAACGCCCTGTTTAAAAACATCACCCTCCTGGCACCGACATCTCCAATTCTCCTGTCCAACAACTTGCGAGATGCTGTCAACACCTTTCGACGGCCGGTGCGATTTGTGGAATGCGGCAAGCGAACCCCGACACGAAGTTACTGAGGATACCATTCAGGTTCACTATGGGCGAGCGAGAGACCTCTGTCGGAGAAGTGGTAAGCACACAGAGGAATGATTCGAAACGACGTCGTCTAATCGGCCATAGGCTTGACGGTCCACGACATCCTCCACCTCTCGCCCACCTTCTGGCGCTTTCACTTCGACAGTACGTCGCCCTCGATCGCAGGAAAGAGTCCGATGCTAAGCCTTTTTAGTGATCGCCGCTCGAGATATGACTGCATTTGTGATCGCGACCATTCACTTAAACCTCTGCATTGGAACAATCGCCCGTTTCGCAGATGAGCGACCGGACTTGGCACCCCTCCTCGAAGATTTGCGACAGTTTAAAGTCTGCGGCGAATTCATGTTCACGGAAATCGAGCACGGCCTCGATGCGAAAAACCTGGACACGACGGCGACAATGCTCGAGGATGGGTCTTTCGTGCTGCACACGCCGGCTTTCGGCGCCGCCAAAGCAATGCCACCAACTACTCCTCTGGCCGGGATCCCTCGTGTAGCAGTGGTCTTTGCGCGCCTTTTGGTCAAGGGTGAGAGCCGGGGCGTCAAGCCCTTCATCGTTCCTATCAACGACTCGATCCGAATGCGCCCCGGGATCGTGTCGCGGGCCCTGCCGGTCCGGCCCGGCACGAAACCGTTGGACCATTCCATCACGACATTTAACAACGTCGAGCTTCCTGCTGAAGCGCTACTAGGCTCGTCCGCAAGAGCTGAAGACGAGCGGGCAGAGTTTCTGGACCAGATCTGGCGTGTTTCCGTGGGGACGTTGTCATTGTCCATTATGGGTGTGTCCGCCTTGAAGGTGGCCGGGTGCATCACGGCCATGTACAGCCAGCGTCGGCAGGTCGGGGTCGGGAATCACGGGCAAGTAGTGCCTATCATGAGTTTCAGCACGCAGCAGCGCCCCATACTCAAGGCGCTGGCCTTCGGAGAGGTTCTGCATGCTTATGCCGAATGGACCGTCCAGCAGTTCATGAACCTCGACACCACCGCCGACGTCCGCAGAGGTCTTGCGACCGCCTTCAAAGCACTCGTTGTGCGTTCATCGCGTTTGCTCGTCGAGCTTGCCGAACGATGCGGGTGGCAGGGACTATATGCCTACAACCAGATCAGTGAGCTGGCGTCTACGTTCCAAGGGAATTCAGTCGCAGAGGGTGATACGCTAGTTATCAGCATCCGTATGTGTGTCGTGCATGTCTTGAGATTCGCCGACTAACTCATGGTACAGGCCTGGCGTCGGAGCTTTTAGCACAGAAATATTTCCTGCCTCCAGCGGGCGATCGAACAAGCCCTCTGGCCATGTACGAGAGGGGAGTATTCGACGAGATGGCGGCGAGAATGGCCATCCTACCTAGCGGTCATCGGAGCAGCGAGTTCAATGCGGCGGTCCTTCCTCGATGCCGAACTATGGTGGAGGCTATCGGGCAACGCATGGCCTACGAGGCAGCACTGCATTCTGGGAATGTGATTCCGGAAGTGCTCGATCTCTTCGAGAAATGTTGTGTCCAGGAAGACGCCAGTTGGCACGTCGAGCATCGCAATGACAGCCGGGCACGGATCTGGACAGCAGAGGAGAGGGCGTTTACTAATTTGATGCCCCTAATGCCGGACCTGGTAAAGAGGACCAATGCGGAAGATTACATCACAGCTCCCATCGTCGATGGCGAAGCCTTGGAGAACTTTCTTACGCGTTTGCCCGCCTATGGCAATGAGTGGGAGGGCACAGGAAAGCCGGCTCGGGAGGCGAAGCTTTAGACGTCGGTGGATGAGAAGGTCGGAGCTACGAATAGGGCGTATCCAGACGGTGTCAGCTGATCAATCGCTGATGACCATGTAGTCGTGACCGAGATTTGCGGCGATAGAAAGACAATTCAAGATGTACTTCTGCAGACTGGCTTATAGAGATCCAGTGAGTGAACGTCCGTAATGCCAAGATGCCGATTCAGGGGTGAGCTCGATATTTCACAAACGGCTGCAGGCAACAACCTAGGCACTGCGTGCCGAGGAACCCGGTATTCTATCCATGATATCGGTGGTGTAGGAAAGTGTGCCGCCTTGCCTGAGGCTTACCTGCGATGAGACAGTGGTAAAGACCCATACACTCAAGATATCAAGTAGTTCCGTCTATGTGACAATTCAACACAGCGGATAAGTAATGCGAGGTAGGTATTATATCTTTTTGTTTACTTCGGGTACAAGCATGATCATGTGGTAATCAACAGTGAATCTTTCAACATAGGAGACTGGTAATGTTTGACACGGTTGTTAGAATCTAGCCGACCAACCAGCACACCGCGATATTACTATGCATCTATATCGCTGCCTTCCTGACCGGGCAAGGGAAAGCCTCGCTCGCTCCTGGCCTTCCGTCTGTCGGACATATGGAGTACCGCA
Source organism: Colletotrichum australisinense (nom. inval.) (assembly GCA_014706365.1). NCBI lineage: Eukaryota > Fungi > Ascomycota > Sordariomycetes > Glomerellales > Glomerellaceae > Colletotrichum > Colletotrichum australisinense (nom. inval.). The sequence goes on from JABKAN010000003.1 coordinate 6,108,985, forward strand.
AGATGAGCGAATGTCATACCTGGGCCGAGAGTGACCCCGGCTCCCAACGACGTAGCACCCATGACCGACGCCGATGAGTTGCCGGCCGCGTATAGACCGTCAATAGCTTTGCCACGTGTATCTACCACGCGCCCATATTCGTCTGTCAGCAGACCGCCCTTGGTGCCCGCGTCTCCCGGAGTCACCCGTATGGCATAATATGGGGGTTGATCGAGAGATCCCATGTTTGGTCGCTTTGCGCTTCTGTCCCCGACGAAGAGGTGGTACTTGCTGCGGCCCTTGCCGAATAGCCCGTCGACTCCGTCGTCGCACGCCTGGTTCCACGTCTCAACCGTACGCAACAGGCCATCCGCTTCGACGCCGATCTGAGCTGCGAGACTGGCCAAGTCGTCTGCCCTGAAGATGTGGCCGCGAGCCAGGGCGTCAACCGGCTCGACTCTAGGGCCAAGCGACCCTAGAGTGTACCGACTCCGGTAGTTCCAATCAAGTATCAGCCAGGCACTGTTGTCATCGCCCCGAGACCGATGATAGAGCGCACGACCCACGTCGCCGTACGGGTCGGCCTCGGAGAACCCTTGCCGGTCGACAACAATGCAGTGGGGCTTGCAGTCTCAAACAAGCTCAAACAAGGCGGTCGTGAGCCTCCCGCTTCCAGGATCGATGATTGTGGGGATCCACCATGCTTCGCCCATGAGCGACGTGGCCGCGCCGACCTTGCACGCTGCTTTCAGAGCATCTCCCGTGTCACCTTCAGGTTGCGTCAACGTCCACTCCGGTCCGATGAGGGGCAGGTATTCCCGTCGCAGATCTTCACGTCGAGCGAAACCACCGGCCGCCAGGAGGATCTCGTGGGCATAGACCTTGAACACCCCGGAATCTTTCGACTCCACAACAGCGCCACAGACGGCTCCCCCTTGGACGAGCAGATCTTTGAACTTGGTGTTCAACTCAATCTGGACAGCGGTACCCCCCTTGCGAAGGCAGATGTCTAAGAGCTGCGCGACGAGTGAGCTGCCCATGCAGGTCGGTCTGGCCATGGTTTTGCTCCGAAAAAAAGCCCGCAGCTTCATCCAACAAACTGTGAGAAGGTCGATAGCGGACGCGTAAGGCTTGGTCAGAACGACAAAGTCGTGAAAGTAAGCCACCGGTGCCGAGTGTCCAGGCCGGCGCAGGCGATCAGCCCAGCATCCCAACGTCCCGGCGTCGAAGAGACAGGGGTCCAGCGTCCGCCCGCCAGCGTCCATGGCACCTGGAATCTCCGGGTGATAGTCGGGGATTGGAGAATGTCTCCACCGGAGGCCTAGACGGCGGAAGAAATTGACCATTGCGGGTCCACCAGCCAGGAAGGCGTCGATCCGGGCGGGGGTGGATTCCGGCCCGGCGCCTCCGCTAATCGCAAGCGCATCTTGGAGATATTGACGGGCAGCGTCGCGGGAGTCGTTACAACCGGCTGCTCCGGAGACCGAATTTTGAGGAATCCATATGGTGCCTCCAGAATACGCTGTTGTGCCTCCAATCTTATCACTTTGCTCGATGACCAATGTGCGAAGACCAAGTTGCTTGGCTGTGGCAGCGGCTGCCAGGGCAGCGGCGCCGCTGCCCACCACAAGAACATCGATTGTGTGGTTGGGTGTCAGCTCCATCTCTCGTTTTGCTGACCTTGTTCCCGGCACGTTATGCGGAGGTAAAAGGTATCACAATAAGAGATAATAAGAGAAAATAAGAGAAAATAAGAGAAAATAAGAGAAGAGCAACACTGAAGGCTGGGGTCCAGAACCAAGTATGACTTGCTGCGACGGGGCGAGTACAGGCGTCTTGTTTGGGGTCAAGGTCTTGATGACCTGGATGCTCAAGTTATGTACTATCGCCACATAGGCGCGATACGTAGGCGAGATTGCTCGCACGGAACATGCATCTCTCGGACCATTACTTGAGTTTCTACAGTGTATCTCCCGAGACGATTCTGGACCAGTGATTATCAACCTGGGCCGCGGCGTAATGTCGCAAAGTTGCGATACTGTAGTCTTCTTGTATCACATCAAAATGATGATTCGGCACAGAACGCATTCGTGCTGCAACACAAAACCCACTTTCCGCAGCCTCTGCAAGGTTGAGCTGGCACTGACGGATAATTGTTGGAAACGTGTAACAGCCAGAATCAGGAGACATACAGAAGCAAAAATAATGACACCGATTCTCATCAGAGGGTTTACCGCTTTGATCAGATATTGGATACAGCTAAATTTCATGTTCGGCCATAACGAGGTATTCTGCATGGCCAGCCCTTTTCGCTATGGGTCAACTTCATCACCTTATTCAAGACCCTCCACTAGCCTTTGCTATAGATGGTTTCCTTTCGTTGCCAAGAACTGCGAGCTTGACATTGTGTCACTGGCCGAGAGGAAACAGCAAGCATTGATAAGCTGAAATCGTCTTCAAGTGCGATCTCACACCGACCCCGAACTGTTCAAACTACAGATGCTGTACTGTGCTATTATACACAGTGATCCTAAGGACGTCATGTTTCGACTACAACAAATGCGTCGGTCGGGACCTTGGTCTGGATGGTATCGTGGTAAGCTGCAAGTAGATAGCCATGCATATAGAGATCGCTTTCGAGCTCCCAGGTCGGACACTCGTATCCGATCCACTTAACCCCGTAGAGGACCGCGCCGTTTCTGGCCTCGTGGTGCCCACGATTGACTCAGGCACGTGGCTGCTATAGCCTTCAAACATGTGAGGACGCTGAGCACATTCTCGCCATTCTCTAACGCATTGGCCATCATCAAAGACCCAAAGGAGCAGGTCCGACTCGAGCCATGTCCATAGCCGAGACTCTTGCTTCTCAGCCAGAACACCGAAGAACATCCGATCGCCGGATTGCAAGGTGTAGATAACATCGCGGACGGTGATGCGTGGAGACCAGTCTCCTTTGATTACTGTTCCTTCCATGATGCTAGACATTTCGCAGGCAGACGTCAGCATCTATGATTTTGGTAGTACCGTACAGGCTGGATGCAACGGCCAGCCGCATGCAGACGGGAGCTTATCGCAACCAAAATGGAAGAAAGGCCATCTATGTACTTATAGAAAGCTACATCCAGAATGGGATGCGTCAAGGCGTGCAATTTGGACAGTGGCAGTTTCCATAAGACGACCTGATCTGTTCTCCGTCCGAATGTGATTCTCAGAAACCTAGACTTCATCGCGCCGCCCGATTGCTCTTGTACATATGTAGACGACGGTGAACGGGCTGCATCCCCGTACCTTATTGGAGGGGGCAATGAAACGCACCATGGTAGCCAAAAGCCAAGATGCCCAACCGGCAGTGCCGATAGCAATCAAGTACAAAACGACCAACCCATCAGAAAGTAGGCTGCAGCCTATCTCGGCCAACGATTTGGAGCCCCTCGACGTCGTCTCCGCATGGGTCCTGTCTATGTCGCCATTTGCAAGACGAAAGTCCCTGAACAACGTCGAGAACGACACCTGGTCTCGTGACGGGGCTCCCTTCTCAAGTACTATTTCAGATGTCCGCTGCCAGACAACCTACCAAGAAGCATCACGGGAGTAGTGGCTAGTGATGGATGGAATTCGGCGTGATTAATGCGGCATCAGATATGACAGATCTATCTTAAATCTGACCCAGTGCTCTCGTAACCACTTCCCAGGCTACAGTTGCGCGTTATCTGCTCTTTGGTTGCATTGATTTGCGTGAAAGGCTGACGGCTCGCATCAAGACGCTTGGTCCTCCTGGTCGACTCAAGAAGGAAGCTGCGCTGAATCAGTCTCCCAGGATTTAGTCGAACTGATTTGCGCACATACTTTGCTATTCGGCTGAAGACCTGTTCGCAGGACATCAAAAAACTGCAGAGCGTCACTCGACCACTGCGTTACGTTAGGTCCAAGTCGATCCACGACTTGTTGCAGAAAGGGTGCCACCCTCTCATGAGATAACGCCGAGGCCGTCCCCGAAACAACACAAGGCATCGAGATCGTCGCGAAGTCGGGCACTTGATGATTAGCCAAACTGTGAATGTATCGAACACTGTTCGGGAAAGTCTGCTCACCGACTTTGACAACGCCAGAGGCAGAAATACGAATGCCACGGATACCGAGTCGCTCAGAAAGTGATTGAAGATGTTCGATACTGGAGAGGAGCTACGAGGCTGAGCGTCACCACCTTGACCAACTGATAGGTGAGACCACGAACCTGAGACAGAACGGCAGCAATCTCCCGCTCGCTGGTGAGGTCCAGTTCGAAGATGTCCAAGTCTGTGACCTCGTATGTGATGTATGTCCTATCACCCAGGAAAAGGCCAAAAGCTGCACCATGTTCGGGTGGGTCGATTTGGCCAAGGCCTTGAACTGCGTGATGGCGAGGCCCGGCGCTTCCTGGACTGTAACAAATTGAGGCCTCACGGGGCATTCGAGACGGCAGAGGACCATTCCGATCCAGCCACCAGCAACATCTCTCACCCACTTGTATCTGTCGACCGGGTGTGCTCCGATGTAGACCGCTGGCAGGGCTTTCACATGTGTGACATCCCAGCCACGGTGCGCAGTGGGTTGTTGTGACGGCATCGGGGGTGTCGGACAACAAGCGGAGCGACGAAGCAGACTGCAGGTTTCTCGTAGCGGTCGTCGATTGTATAGAGCCAGAAGCCGGAGCAGATACGGCATCTGCCTACGCGTGGCGTTCGATGGAAGCAGGTTTGGGGCCGGGGAAGACAAGGCGCATCATTCAAGCACGAACCGGCTCCGTTACAGTGGCCGCACAGAAGACATCATCAGAAGGAGACAGTGGATAGCACATCATCTCTCTCTTTGTGGAGAAGTGGTTTCCCTAGAAGTGGTCCTCTATTCTACTACTGTACCCTGGGGCGAATGAAATGAAACTGTTAGCCCAGCTCCGTGCAAGCTGATTGATCCACAGATGTGATGGACGATTGCTCAGCCGCCAGACTCCATCCGAAGCCGACCGCACTGGCGTCAGCAGCCATCCTCAAGAGCCTCTTCTCCGATGCGTTAAGCTCATGAGCTCGATGGACCACCAGTATCGTGCGCGTCAAGCTGCGGTTCCACGAACGGCGGGGTTGAGCCAAGGCGGCCGTCTGCAACCTTGTGGAGATGTTTGACGACATCCAAGGCTCGATCGATTCTGAGGGTGGCGTCAGTCGTCATCATGAGTACCGGAACAACTTGGGCAGACCTTTCCTCCATCTCGCTGTTCCAGGCCGTGTTTTGTGCGTTGGAGGCCGTGAGATCCTCTTGCACCATCAAGCCCGGGTCACTATGGGTTTCCTGTCAGATCGAGGGTCCCGTCACAGACGACTACCATGATAAGATGTTTGGGTTACCTGGTTGGCGACGCAGAGTGCTGAAATTGGGAAGCTACCGGCTGTCTGCACTACGTCAGTGGCTGGTGCACGATGTCGTCTTACGCTGTTGAATCCTCCGGGAACTCGTACGAGGTCTCCTCGAAGCTGGCCGAATCGAGGCGTCTATGTTCATGATGGCAAGGACAGGTGGCTAACGATATGCGAGGTTGGGCGAGGAACGAAGCGGAAGGCCCTGCTGGTTTCTATGCTGTCCAAGTCTGCCGTCCAAAATCACGGGGTGAGGCCGGGCAGCTTTTATGGCCGCAATGCCGGAGCACATTTCAACGCCATTTCGAGTGTCAAGAGAGGAAGAACCGTCGCCTGCCAATCAGGTGTCGTACCAACAGGCCGGAACCGACATCACCTCTCGCGTTGAAAAGGAAGTGATGTCCGATGCCCAAGGTCGACGGCTGTTGGTTTGAAATCGCTCATCCTAGCTTCACCATGGCCATGCCGCAGCATACATCCAACCAGGGACACGGTGCTCTCACGGCGAGACTTGTCGCGGCCGTCATAGAAGAGATGTTTGCCTGCCTCTCGCAGTGGCAGATGCTCGCCGTCGCCAAAGATGAAGAAATCCACGCCCTAAGGGCCCAGCTCGACGGCATCAAAAGCACGAACGAGCAGCAGAGCCAGACTCTCAATCATCAGACGGTATACATACGAAGTTTGAGTACGAACTAGCGCGGTCGCGCGTGGCGCCGCGACCGTCGTCGGCGGCCAGCTTTGACTCGTACTTGCTGCTGGCCTCGGACCCGCTCGGCTCCGTCGACGAGCCCCGCTCGCTTTCGCCGGGGCAGACATTTGAACAGGGTCCCATTGCGGTAATCTTCAGCACTCCGAAGGAGCGACGACTGTGCCGTGCCCTCTGGAAGGTCTCGAGCCGATCCCGTTGGAGGCCTTGCTCCGCTCTTGGCGCTAGCAGAAACTGCGGCAAGCAGCGCGTCTGTTAGCCAAACAGCGGCAGGGATCAGCACAGCGCCAGAAGGTGCTGACGCCACCCGAAAGCGGAAGGCAGTTGACGTCGACGGAGTCGCGAAAAAGCTCGGTCGCCGTAACAGCCATATCAGAACATGGCCAGTGAGTTCTGGCGCAGGAGTTGCATGCGCAGCGTAGTGCATAGTATAGATCAAACATTGAAGATGACAACCAACCGCAACGTTCACTGTTGGCCGCACATTGTGATGTTCCTTAGGGATGCTCGATTGGTTTCTATTGTGAAGGATATCCCGGCCAGGCGATCGCAGGTAGGCAGTGGTAGGCTGAAATTGGTCCCCGCCAAGTGGGCGGAGACCCTCAACGAACAATTTGGGACATCCAGGGTCCGCAGCATTTCCCCTCACGTGTCGTAGCGAACCTCGTCCGCTCGTCCGCGAACTGCTTTGAAAGCCTCTTTGGAGATGGTAGAGCGGATAGAAAATCATCGCCGAGGGGTGGGGATGTGGGGGCGGGGGGGGGGGGGCTGGGATTCCTCGCAACTGGCCTCCGCCTAAACACCGACTCGCAGACATGGGAATTCATTCGACGGAGAGGCTACAGTACCCGTCAGGCCTGTCAAAATGACAGCTGATCTGTCTGGGCTCTTGTGCAAGGGTCGGTTCGCGGGTGATCAGTATTAGCAAAGCCGTCTCGGGCTCGCAGTGGCCAGGGTGAAGACGTTTCGCCATCGAGAGCCAGGGACGGCTTCCAAGCCATTTAAGAAGATCAATTTCAGGCGCCGCAAGCTGAGGACATGGCCATGACCAGGAGCCCAACAAAGGATCCCGGACTTGATACTCTGCTGCTTCTAGCTGCGCCTTGCCATAACAGAGACCATGGCAGTTTCCTCGTCCCCCTCCTCCCACAATGAGCACAACCAAGACACGAAGGCCAAAGCCAAGGTCCGGAAAAGTGGTCGAAGCGCCATCAGTAAGACGCTCAAGCTTGGACGCGAGGCGAGTGTTCACGGCTACTATACACTACAACCCGACCTATCGACAGCTCGACGGAGCAATCCACGTTCCGGAAGGCCAGAGCATTCCAGACGTGAACCAATTTGTAAGCCAACTGAGTTGCAGACCTGATGGTGTCCGATAAAGGTGCAAACAAGACTGAGACGCAGATCAGTTACTGGATTTATACCACGGCCGACACCACATCGACCGTCAACGTCGCAGCCGGGCTATCCGGTCCGCCGCCCGGCCCCAGAAGAGGAGACCACGCCGATTGTGGACGGAATCGCTGTCAAGGCAAGCGAAAGCGAGAGCCAGGAGTGGCTGTCGGGTACCGCTGCCGTAGGTCTTGCAGCGTGCGCGACGGTCGTTCACAGAGACAACGCCGCGGATCCACCACTGGCCTCGAAGGGACACCAAGGCGAAACGCGCCGTCTCGACCATCTTGGGACTGAATCGGCCACCGCAGGCACTGCAGGCACCACAGGCCTGCAAGGAGGCTTGAAAGATGCTGTTTTCGACTTTACCAACGGCGTCGACACCCTCGACAACCAAGATGCCGATTTTGACGTCGACGGTGAACCAGTGGGTCATGAGACGGACAGGTTTGATTTGATCAGGAATCAACTTCCGGATGAAGGGTTGTGCACGGTGGGTGACGAAGTCGACTTAGGCTGGGTCGAGCTCCTGCCTGAAGTGACTGAAAACGGGCCGTCGATATCTGATTGGCCGGAGACGGATCTGGCTCAAACCTTAAACAGCGGGGGGCCAAGCGAAGAGATACAAGGTGTAACAGAAGGCATCAGACAACGTCGATTTTTCGAACTAGTGTCGAGTCATGTCTGGCGCGCGAAGCAGGGTCACTCAGGGGCCGAGACCGCGACAGGAGCCAATTCGCCCGGTCATGACGGTGCGTTCGGGCAGTTGAGGAATGGCTGCGCGCAAGAATCGCAACAGACTGGACTGCACGGCAGCACGGGGCAGGTGGCTGGCCCAAACGCCATGAAGCCTTTGACAGCAGCCGGATCCAGCGGCGGCTTTCCGATGCGGCAGCATGTCCGGTTTTTCCACGCTCTTGTCCTGCGATTCCGCCGTCAGCCGGGAACCGGCACTGCCCCAGACTGGCCGAGCACCGAAAGGATAGTGAGCGGTGCGGCGTCTGGGTTGCCGGTCGCAAGCCCATCGACTGACTACGCTAGATCCCGAAGATAGTCTTTTGTCACGATTTATGGCACGCAGCAATGGGCATGTGAAGTGGGTCTAAAGTGACTTCACCCAATCCATCTAGAACGAAGAAAGAGAGCAGGCTGGCAACCGAATGAATGCAGGATCCATGTGATATAGCACGTGAGGTAGCACGTGATCGAGTGCTTGACGAGTACTGACCCAATCCTTGTTTCGTGACATCTTTGCTTACCTCGCGCGATCAGCCAGCAGTCTGAGGCCGACGGCGGAACGATGCAATAGCTTGTCCGGGCCAGGCTTCCCAGGCTAAACTTGTATATCCCGCGACGTGTGTGTTACAATCACCAATGTACATCAGCCACAGCGAGATACAACTGGGGTGAAAGCGGAAACCTGAAAGTATAGGTGGAAAGCTAAGCCTGAGGGCATGGGTGGTCGCTAGAAGAAGCTGTGACAGACTACATATAAGTCCTGGTGAGCTCCGGAAGCATCCCAAGCCGTGGGTCTTTGGTAAGGATTACGTCGATACTTGTCGACTCGGAGACCAAGAACAGATTCACTACCGACTGCCTACATAATAAAGTTGTATGCAGAGCTGTTTGACACATTCGCCTCGTGACGGTGCAAACAACGGGCTTTATTCTTTCGACTGCGTATGGAGCAAGCACAATATGGCTATGAGTCGACCGGCCCATGTTGGAAAGAACATAGCCTCTTGGGGCGGTCAGGGGCATACTCTATTGCAGTCAGAAAGCATGCTGGTTGGCAGGCTTTCCGAGGACTGCTACAGTGAGCTTTACATAAAGCGCATAACATCCCACACTATTCCATCAACCAAACGATGAACACGAGCCCCTAACATGACCTTTTCCTGTTTCCAACCCATACACATCATTTCCAGACGACATATGAATGACGTCTACGAAGATGTACTGTATCGTCCTTGCTTGAACACGACACCATCCTTGTCCGTAAGCCGGCCTGCTCGACCCTCCGAACCGAATCTGTTTTACCAAAGGCTAGAAAAAGCGAACAGCCACGATACAGACTCCAGCTCGTCGCCTGATATATCACCATACCGAGCTGGGAGCCAGTATGCCCCGGTGTCTTGCGCAGACGAGCCGAGCAAGACGGTGTCTCTCAGGGACCTCGAACTTAAGGGATAAAGGCGCTGCGGTTGAAAGGAGAGAAAATGTTATTTCAAGACCTATCATATGGATATGACGCTGAGATACATCGCCGCCGATGACAAGAAGCTTCGGCCAGTCAGCCTGGAAGAAGTAGTTCCATGGGGACTATAAGAAATGATGCTGTAAAATACTCGAGTTATAAGAAGCAAGCCCCAAAGTAGCCTAGAGTTTGCGATAGAAAGGCAACGGGTTTTCAGAATACGGCCGGTGACAACAAACTACAGTGTCAGTGCCACTGCTACAGTACAGTATTGTGTTCTTTACAGTCCAAATAAGTCGGACGATGAGACGAGATTGAAATCGGGCGTGACTATATTCCGTCGGTGGCCGGCTGAACGGATTGAACCCCCAGAGCTGATACAATACCATTGCTGAATTGAACTCGTCAGCGAAATCAACACGCTTGGTGCTCCTGTTCTCTGCTCCGAGATATCGTGTGACTCGTGCCGATACCATGATCCGCTGGAAGCTTCGCTGGGATTGGCACATAGCAAGCCAGATCTGGCTTCCGGCAAACGACGTCAACACGGTGTGCTGCCTGCGGTACCAACCAGTACCGACACTTCATAAGCACAGCAAGTTCATTGCTATTTGGGCTCGATCGTGCGACGTTGTGCAGACTGTGCAATGCCGACAGCAAGCACAGCTCTCCACTGCTAGCCCCACGACGACAAGCCCTACCAACGACATGGCACTTCGTGTAAGACACATACCATGTATCAGGGCTGAAGAGCCAGATATGGAGGCTTACAGTTGATGATAAAGCTTCCATCCGCCTTTCTCTGCAACTCGTCCTATCGATCATCGGTTTGCTTTCACCTACATCGCAATACTCGGACCATAGAATGACTATGTCTTTCACCGTCGAATCTATGTATCGCCTACTTTTTCCTGCTGCTGTACTCTGTCTTCTAACAGGGCGTCTGGGGAGAGCATCGACTGACGTCAGCGGTGGAAGCACTCAAATTGGGGCGAACGGCTTCTTGTCATCATGTGTTGAATGGGGTGCATTGAAGAATGCAAAGTATGAGGTGGCAGCGTACTGCCCGTCGCTCGCTGGTCGATATCGCTGGTCCGTCATTGACTTGAACTCCTGTCTCGTCAACATCCAAGGCAAACTTGTCGCGCAGGACGAGTGAGTTCGACGCCCTGACTGTTGCCTGAACAAATCTGACATATCCAAGCGGGCTCTTCTTTCGCACCTGTGGGCCATGCTGGGAAGACAACTCGACCTCATCTTGGGCAAACTATGCCTGCAGCTGCGAGATAGTGGCGGGGCAGGGGCGCCACACTGCAGACGGAATTAACCTCAGTAAAGTATTCCGCTCACCTACGTGCGAAGCCGTCTAATCCTTCACAGACGACCTGCTAGGAAACGACGACGGTGTTCTCTTCTGCGGCAGCAAGAGAACTCATGGACAGGTAGTAGACGACAGCAGAGTGACTCGATCAGGCTCGGATCTCTATTTGAACGATTCCTAGGCGACTACGTACGACTCGATGGTCTTTCATGTATTCCGTTGAACGGATGCAATCTCGTTTAGGCCGGATCATATCGAGATGACAACGAATTGAGAGAGCCGCCCTTGTATCCCAATGAAAGAACCATATAGCTGCGCTGATGAACCTCTTGCCAACTTGAATGATTCGACTAGTGCTGCTCCGCAGCTGTCATCGAGATCCTGGTAAGCCCGCGCGGCCTGGGAGAGTCGTCAAGAAACGCTATCGAGTAGTTTGCCAACCTAGGACTACTCAGATTCCAGCGGAAGGTTTGCTACAGGTCTTCCTCGTTGTATATGAGATCTGGCGATTGAGATGAGAGTCAGCTACCGCGGCCGTCAGATAGTGTGCAATACTCTCGGAGAGCAACATGATACCCGTTGCCTGATCAACGGCTGTGCCAGTGTGGCGATGTACTTCCAATTAATCGTCTGATTGCAGACTCGAAAACAATGATTACTAGATCCACGACATCACCATACTCTACTTGAGCTATCCCGTATTTTCTTGCAATGTGCACCCATCCTGATCTAGCTTTCCCAGCGTTTCTGTGTTTCTAAATTGTTCTTATCACTTTCGTATTGTATGAAGCAAGTTTTGAAGGAACGATACATAATCCTGTCCCCCAATGGCCGCTACCTGAACGACCGGCGGCAATGGCTCACTAGGCAGACGTCGGTCAACAACGTTCATGGTAAGATCAGATTATGTTTGCAACTGAGGATTTTGCGCTTAACTGCTGCCTTTTGGCCATGACTCGTCAGACTTCTCCATTATACATTGGCGGATTACTCACCACTTTCAGACGTGACAGACCATGCCGCACTTTGGGTGCTACTAGCATCACGGCTGGACTCGTGGTCTCTCGCCGATTGTTCAAGCTCCTCTTCCCCGTAAAAGGATATCTCGAACACAGCCGCAGCGAGCTTCTCGTCAGGGAAGCCGGTCTTTCTAGCTGGCTCTCTGTGTGCGTTTGATGTCTCAGAGGTAGGAGCCATTTCGGTGAGGCAACAAGAAGTCAATGAGAAGAATGGAAGGTAGTGAGGAAGAGATAGACGGCTCTGTCAGAAGTGAGACAGCGGAGCTTATATGCTCTGGGACTACAAGTGCCGCCTACGTGAAGAACCAACCCGACACAGACGGATCACTCGTGGAGATCCCAGGGCAGAGCCATTCAACATATGACGTAGATCCTTCAAGTCCGGAAAGAGTACGAGCCGTACGGCTGGCTTAGGGCTTATCTTCAAATTATTGGTGTTGCTTTCGATTTCACCCGCAAGAAAACTTTTCGGATATCGCCGCAAGTATCCACCTCGGTGTAGCAGTCAACCTTGATCAACCTTTGGACCGTAAGAATCGACATTTACCATCACAGTGCTGTAGAAGTTCATCCGGCAGAATAATCGCTGGAGGACTAAGCTTAGGGTTCGTCAAACCGATCCTACAGTCACAGAATGAAAACAGATCTCCAGCATCGTCGAATCATCCTTTTGGCGTCTGATAAGATCGAGTTACTGAAGAGATTGACAAAGAGGTATGATACGTCGTAGCCTAGACATGGCACGTTGGCGTCACTTAGGTCAATGACCAAAGCCAAAATGCGCCTCTCGCAACAGCCTATTCTGGCTTCCGATACGGTACACATGCACTCGGGGTCTCGGCTCGAGAAGCAACTTGACTTCAAACTCTACGCAACAAATTTTGATTACTGTTTAGATACGAGCATTACTTCGATGCCAGAAAGACAAAGACATGCCTCGAAGGCCAGCAACATTGAACGCCAAGCGTGGAACAGCAAATGCAGAAGCCTACTCGCCAAGCACATCTGTGAGACTTGCTGTAACCCTGAGACTGCCTCTGGACTAACGACTAGTTGACGAGCGTCTTGGTATTGTCGTGGAGGACTCCAAAGTACGCCTCAAGACGACAGAAGATGATTTGTATGCGTGGGATTGTCGGCCCGCCATTGCCCCGCTCTTCGAAAAAAACCTCAGCACGCATTCAGTCGGCGGGTATAAGAAGATCTGCGCGGGAATCGGCACGTCGTTCCGGGCGGTCCCTGCTGTCGTAGACGACACGGAAGACGAGAGCCAAGTCGTACGAGTTTACTAGCTTCCTCTTTAGCTTTTTCTAACATGAACCAGCTAGAAGCAGAGAATCAGTGTTTGCGTACGCAGGTACAAGAAATTCTCGGGGAGAGAGACCAGTTGAGATGCAGTCTTCAGGAGATGGAAGACTCGGCAAGGAGAGAGCAAGCCGAAGCAGACATAGCAGTCAAGCTCGAGGCCGCCAACGTTGAGTGTGAAGTTCTCGAAATCAGCTCCAACAAACAAAAAGCAACTGGAGCTGCTCGAAGCTATGGTCTCTCGGCACCGCTCGGCATTTGCCCAGATTCTGGATGTCACAGAAGGAATCGTCAACAAGCCTCCTGCATTCACTAGCTAAAGTACACGTGAATACGAAACTCATCTGTCATGCTCCGAGATGCGTCGACGAACGATGCACACCACAAGTAGAGGTGAATGGTTAGCCACTGTTCAGATCGCGGTATTCAGGGAGTTGCCGTGATGTCGAATAACAAGGCGTCTGCCACGTCTTGAGAAATGCTCCACCGACCAAAATCAACGTGAGATGATCCCCTTTTCCTTTTGCAACATGGTGTCTGCACGTCTGGAGACTACCGCTTTGATCTTTGTTGGCCGCCTGGTCTTTTCGTTCACGACCAAGGAATTCTAGCAGATTCCCTGTTTCCAGTGAAGTGAAGGGCAGTCGCGCTAGGTATCACCGTAGCAAATGAAGAGCGGCGTATCATGTCTTTGTCGAGGAAGAAGGACCACGTTCGGACCATAAGTCAGTTGTCTACGAATTTACGATCGGATGCATCGGCGCGGACACGCTCAAACCCGCCTTGTTTCAGTCTCGTCGTTTGGCAATTCTGGGGATACCCATCCACTTTTGCCACTCAATATACATATCTTGGCAGTCGGGAGCTACTTGTCTTGCACGAAGTCTCTCCCCAGGCTTCCTGACCGGACGAAACCAGCAAGGTGATGAATATACTCTTTGCAGGCTGTGACACTGCTGAAAGAACTTCAAAGCGTTGGCACGTGGCTTCTCATTAAGCGGATGATTCTCGATCTGTGACATGATGTCGTCAAGATCGTGCGGCTCCAAGCGGCGTGGTGGCAACGGAACAATTCGATCGGTGTCAATGGCAAGCTTCTGAAGCCTGGGAAGCAGTCTGATGGCTGGGATGAGCTCATGTGTACGATCAGTATCCGACAGTTATTCTACCGACATTGGAAGCGGGGTTCGTAGCGAAAGTCTCACCCCATCTAGTCCACCTTTCAGTAGCAGGTGCTGGACATTGGGAAAAAGAGCCACCACCACTTCTACATCTCTCAGAGACCAGTCGCATTTCTGGAGCTCCAGGTCATCCAGATGAGGGTGCGAGAAAAGATCCCGAAGAACGGTCACCGATTTTGCCATGTCGCTGACGCCAAGACTGAATCGATGGGCGTTAGGAAGCACTTCCGAGATGGAACCGGGGTTTTTTGCTGCCCGATACCAAAATGTCTTTACCGAAGGCAAGGTCCTTTCCCGTAAGCTGGCACGGAATGCATCAGCAAACAGCGCAAACAGCGATCCGCCTCTGACGAAATCAAGCATCAATTCTTTCAGGCCGTTCATGCAGCAAAGGACTTCAGCAAAGAGTACGAGTACTGCATTATCGAAGGGCTCATTCATGGCTTCCGGAACCCTTTTTATGCGGATGGTAAATGACCTTGTGGGGATGTCAGTTCCTCAGGTTTCCTCTCGTGCAACAGAAGCTTTCGCGTTTACCTGACTACTGGGAGGACTTTTTCGTTCCCTCTGATATCTCGCAAGAAGCGGTAGATCTGGGTTCTCTTCATCCAGACGTTGATTGATCTGAAGATCCATGCGGTGGATAACCACTATAGAAGTTTGCTCGATAATGAAACGTTCAGTGCGCTTTCAAAATCGTCAGATCTCCAGAGGTCGAAAATCATGAAGACGATGTCCAATGGCAGGTCAAGGAGCGGAAATGGTTTCGAGGGAGCAGGATTGATGGAAGTCGGAGTCGCTGCATGTGGTGAGGGTGAGGAAGAAATGGTCTGGCTTTGGAAAGCACTCCTGTTACCGTCGATACGCGCAAACGGCTTTATGCTGAGTCTCAGAGCTGGAGGAAGAAACGGAGGGTCAGGCTGTAACAAGAAAGATTGACTCGAGTTGGATGGAGTTGATAAAGTAGCACGGCCTCGAGAGGACACGAGCAGTCTCTATATACCGCTCGAGAGGTCCCCTGATACCCGTGGTAAAATATGGCTCACATGCTAAGACCGGTAACGCAGCCACTCGAGGGTGACGGTCCTGACACCAAGATCCAGGGGCTAACTAATTAACAGGTCGGTGTGGATCAGCATGTGGAGGTGGGCATCACAATCATTCTCCCGGCGACGTATCGGCCATTCACTAAGTATCTCATTCCATCCAACTTGGTAGTGGTGAAGCATAGCATAACTACCGAAATGAACATGGATGCAAAGTGCCATGAGACGTCGGAGACTGGCCTGAATTCAGAGGCCTCGCGGGAATCAAAGTGTGTGACTGAAGGTAGGCAGAGATCCAAACCGCGGTCGTCGCTCTTTGATGCCTGGGAAAAGGGAGTTGAAAGATGCCTGGATGTATGGAGCTGTGCCATGAGTTGCTGGGAAGGTGTCGATCATCCTACGTTCCCTCATGAGGTCCGGTGGAAGTCTCGACACCTTCTCTCTTCAAGAACTTCATGTGCTTCTGCTCTATATGCTGGCATTCGAGATAATGTCGTTTGCCTGGGAAGGCCCACCCAGATATCGCCACAGGAAATATCTTTTTGACACTGCTCGGTCACCTGAAGTAATGACTCACTGTCACGATCCCCATCACATAAGATTGGTTCGAGCCGGATGGATTCGAGGGTGTTGACGAAGGGCCAATGGGACTGTATATTGATTCTCCGTAGTAGAAGATGAGAGTAGCCTACGGGGGTCCACTTGCGTTCGAGTTGTCTAACCCGAGGCCACAGAAGCACAAAGAACACATCGATGGAACAACTGTATGTGTTTTCTGCGCAGTGGAATGACGTCGGACCTTTTCGTCATGATTTCGATCTAGTCTAGGGAATCACGCGGCAGGGTTCTAGCATCCATCAAAGCATCAAACTGATGGCTAGATGTCTGGCTGAAAGCCCACATCGTCAGCGTTTTGATTCCGTCTCCTCTCGCATTCGCAAGCAAGCGTGTGAGTTCGCTGACAACGTGATCCAAACAGCTATAGCTGCCGCTATCATGAAGAGTGATCCCGATAGTAAGCCAAGAATGGCAGCATACTGCCAGGCATGGTCGGCTGTGAACCAAAAGACTAGGCCCATGACAAGCTCGAACACCATCAGGTCGAAGAAGAAGATAGGTACCCAAGCCATTGCCTGGCGTGCCGTGGTAGTCTCTTGTACGCGCTGGAGCTCAAACGAAAGCATAATTGTGATCATTCCTGTAAATGCCGCCGTGATAATCGACCCAACCAGGAGGCATGTTGACATGTCGCTCAGGACTGATGAGGTTGTCGATGATTGATTGGCCAACATGAGTACAGCAGTGATGCCAGAAACCGCCGTTGCGAAGTTCAGCGTTGGGTATGAACGCCTCAGACGGGCAACCTCTGCAACCTCTACATGGCTTTAGCAGTAAACTCGGCCAGATACCTGAGGACGGAGCTCTTACTGTAAGACGAGTCCGGCATATCGTTCTTTGTAAAGAGATAAGGGAACTCATGGGTGGAATGGTGAGCTTTTGTCCGAGAACATACACCACATACACCTGTGGAACGAGAGGTTTTGATGATGATACTATACGAGACGTGGTGGTTGGCTGATCGCGAAGCACTATATAATGGACGTCCCGCATTTGTACATGTGCTCTTCACGCCGGAGGAACTGTGAACACTGTGTGCTGCGCCGAAATTACGTCCTGCAAATAAGAAATAGTAGCCCTGTCTCATTCGCGCGACGTCAGGCATGGCTGTTGCACCGATTTGACAGGAGCAATCAGCGACGAATAAGCTGTTCCTAGGCACGTAAGGGTAATTTCGGCCACAGGAATCCCGACTTTGGGCCGAGTAGAGACTAACCCGCAGCGTCCCGATTGCTCTTTGTCAAGTTCGCGACACGGCGTCTCATTTGGCGTCCCAGAGTCGGCCTCCGTCAGAACCCGCTCCAGCACGTGAAAATCAGCCCAAAGAATGTTCAAGCCTCGTCGAAGCATCAATACTTACGAGATGCGAGAGTTTCACGGCCATCTGGTGAAAGAGACTTTTGCGTAATCTTAAGTGGCCCAGGTCGCTAATAAGCATGAAAATCAGCATAAGCCGCCAAAAGCCAATCTAGCCCATTCAGACCACTCCCTTCAACATCCTGAACTGTTTGATTTCACCGCGAGGGCATGGAAAATCGCCAAATCGTGACAAGTAAGCCAGCGGAAATCGGCCCCAAAGCCGAATGTCAGAAAGCCAGCATCGACGTGACGCTCAGCTTTGACTGTCTCTCTTACCTGCTCGTGCCTGGAGAGAACTGTACCTCTACGATTTCCGAGATCTACCCATCCTCTCGCTTGCTCTGACGCGGCATATTATATTGATGACTCCATCCATCTTCCGCCTTGTCTTTGAACCCATCAACAATGGAGATGGTCTGCAGATCCCACTAAAACCACCGATATAGCCCGCTGGTGCCAAACAGACTCCATCATGCGCGACTATGAGGTGTACACGAGCGTGGCAATCTCGATCATCGTTCTCTATGGCATCGCCTCTATCGCACGCCAATACGCACGGCTGAAGCACATCAGGGGGCCCTCAGTCGCAGGATTTACCAACTGGTGGCTTGTGCGCGCCCTGCGTAGTGGGAGGGGGCATCTTGAGTTCTACGAGGCCTACCAGAAATATGGTATGTTGGGACCCATACCGCTTCTGAGGGCCCCGAACGTCTTACATACATCGCAGGATCTCTTGTACGTGTCGGGCCGAGGATCTGATCACGAGCGACCCGGACCTCATGAAGCACATGCTCGGCGTGCGGACCAAATACAGGCGGTCGAATTGGTACGACGCCATGAGGCTTGATCCTGGAAGAGATAACATATTGTCCATGGGAGACGACGCGTTGCACGCCCAGCTTCGATCCCGGATGGCTGCTGGAGTAAGTCATACACTGGCCCACTTGCCTCCGGAAAACCTAATTGGCTTTCTCAGTACTCCGGCAAAGAAGTTGAGAACCTCGAAGGAAAAGTGGACGAGAACATTCTTCGTCTTATCGATCTAGTCGATCGCTATGTTTCCGAGAACAAAGCTTTCGACTTCGGTCTCAAAGCGCAGTATTTCACCCTCGACGTCATCTCGGACCTTGCTTTTGGTGAGCCGTTTGGCGATGTGGCTTCCGACTCTGACGTCCATGAGTACATCCGCACATCGGAGCAGAACATGCCGAACGTCGTGCTGGCAGCAGTCCTGCCTTGGCTCCTAGCCCTACTCTCTTCGCCCCTGCTTCGGGGCCTTTTACCTTCTGATAAGGATGCTATAGGGCTCGGGAAGACGATCGGGTACGTGTCTCATAAGGGAATGATTACTGAATCCGTGTCATGAGCATTCGCTCTGAGCCCCATCTCGGCACATTCTTTGACATTGTCGACAGTGCTGATAATCGGGCGTTGCACTGGCAGGATCGCCAAAGAAGTCGCCGCGGAACGTTTCGGTCCAAATAAGAAGATTAGGAAAGATATGCTCGGCTCCTTCGTAGCTCACGGTCTGACCCAGGAGGAAGCGTCGTCGGAGATCCTCATGCAGATGTACGAACCCCCGAGCCTCCGTGGTGCCGGCTGACGTTCTTGGACACTAGTCTAGCTGGATCCGACACGACAGCGACCGCCATTCGCGCGACGCTCCTCCACATCCTAACGAGCCCCCGAGTATCCGCCGCTCTTCGTGAGGAAATCGAGTTGGCTAAGCCGTCGTGGCCCGTGATCACAGAGGCAGAAGCGCGTAGCATGCCGTACCTGCAGGCTGTGATCAAGGAAGGACTTCGAATCTTCCCGCCTGTCGTGGGCCAGATGTCCAAGGAAGTCCCCAAAGGCGGAGACACGTTCAAGGGGTCCACTTGCCGGAGGAACCCGGATCGGATACGGCGCATAGGCCATCTTCCATCGTACCGATCTGTGGGGCCAGATGCGCACGAGTTCCGGCCGGAGCGGTGGCTGGAGACGGGGACAGAAGACTTGAAGCGGATGGAAGGCATGCTGGACCTCGTCTTCGGGCACGGCAAATGGAAGTGTCTGGGACGAAACGTGGCCATGATGGAGTTGCAGAAGGTTTTGTCGAGGTGAGTCAAAGCCACTGTTCGGTACACGAGCAGCATCGTGCGGATACGCTGTACTGATCGTCTGACCAGCTTATGAGGAGGTATGAGCTCGTTGTCGTTGATCCGACGAAGCCATGGAAATCCCTCAACTACGGCATCTTCCTGCAGTCTTCTTTTTGGGTTCGGGTTACAAGCTGGACGCACGGGCCGATCGTCACGATGAGCACATCGCTACACGGTAAAGCACGAAGCGGCTTTTGAGATGTAAACCAACCGCAGAGGTGTAAAGGGTTCGCACACGGATAGGGAGAATAGTGACATTGGAACATACTCAATATGCGGCGCAATGCAGAGTTTTGCCTACCGAGAATTCCATCAGCAGGCCTTCAATCCCCGCAGGCCCGACCCTTCCCTCCCACATTTGGATAAGGTCAGCCAACGGGAACCAGCAGAAATCGCGAAAATGATGTCTATCTTATTAGTATTTTCATCTGTATTGCGCGTACCGATTGTCGTAGCTCAAGAACAGTCATGCTACACCCATCAGTGGATGATGCGATGCAACGGAAAGCGCGTTCGATGACCCAGACCTGATGCTTGATTCAGTTGCGTGGAGTCAGGTGGATGTCCAAGTAGGTCGCGTGAAGCAGTTTGTCACGCTGCAGTGCGATAGGGACGCCATTCGCGCTATGTAGGCAGCAACATCGAGGATGGCATGTGGCCAATCAAAGAAATTGGCGAAAGGCACCACAGGTGTGAAATCTGGGGACCTACTTCACTTAACACGGGGAACGCACTCAAAATCTTCCATCAGGGAATATAATCAAGGCTACTCAGTTACTTTTCTGTGAACCCGCGAAAACGGACCACAACACCATCAGATTGATGCGTACTACGCTTTAGAAACACGGAAGCTGGACCAGTCGTCCAACGCGCGTTGACACTCCTGTCGCCATACCTGAACGCCACCGAAAAAGACGAGAGGCTCGACTCTCTTCCCGGCAATGTTTGCACCAGTCCACCACGCGGTGCTTTCTCGGAAAAGGCCTGCATTGAAGGCGTTCGCCACTTTCTCCTTCCACGACCGGCAAGACGCCTTGGCTGGTTCGACTGAGCGGACGTCGTCTTTGCGCATCTTTCCTAGAAGAGACGCTATCCAATCCACTTGCAGTTCGATGAAAGAGGGCGCGTTCGTATGCGTTGTCGGCGCCTGTGGCCCGTATAGGAGAAATGCGTTCGGCATCCCCGTCACCAGCATACCGAGGTAGGTGTCGATCCCAGCCTTCCACGTTTTCTGAAGCTTCACACCATCCTTGTCGTGTATGTTCATCTCGAACAAGCCGCCCGTGACGGAGTCGTAACCGGTGGCTGCAATTATGACGTCCAGGTGATGGTGTTGCAAAGACTCTCGCCCTTCGGTCACGATGCCTTGGTCAAAACAGGATGTAATCGGCGTTTTCTTAAGGTCAACGATCTTGACATTTGGACGATCCAGCATTTCGTAATAGTCCATCTCAAGATTGACTCGTTTGGCGCCAAACCACTGGAACTGTTCCAGGGTGCAACGATATCCCTTTTCTCCGGATCGGTCATCCGAGCCCTGGTCTTTTGAGCCCAAAAGTCGTAGACTCGAGTTGGCCGCTTTGTCGAACATGATATCGCGATAGTTCGACAACGTCAGACCGAAACATGATCCAGAGGCGCTCGAAGAGACGCTATCTTCGTCCTCCCTGTAGAGGCGCTCGTTGGGTTATACGCGATGGCTGATGATGAGTAACTTTGTGTTTTGTAGCGATGGCTGATGATGAGCCGAACTTTGCCTTGTCCTCCGACAGTTCTTTAGGCTCTCCGACGCTGGGTTGTGAGGCAGGGGTTCCGTGGGAAGACAGTCAACCAGTCCTCAGCGAGTTCCTGAACCAATTGTAGACCGAATGCGCGCCTTGGCCTATGATACCGATGTTTTGCCCTTCAGCTGAAGGCGTTCAGGCCAAGCGGATGGATGGATGATATCCCCACGGAAGGTCTCCAGGTTCGGCAAAGGAGGGAGATAAGGCTTGCTGAAACTTCCGCAGGCAAAGATGGCGAATCTTGACGAGATGCGAAGACCTCGTTCCGTATGGAAGTTCCATCGCGCGCTGCTCGCGTCGTACTTCACATTGTCCACTCGGGCGTCAAAGATGGTGTCCACCCGCAGCCCGAGGGTGGCATCAACGTGAGAGAAGTATTGTCGAATCTCCTCGTGCCCGGGGAATCTCTCTTTGAAATTGAAGTTTTCCCAGACCTTTGGCAAGCTGAACTGATATGACGGCGTGTCCGAGTCCACCCGGGCTCCGGGATATCTGCTGTAGTGCCAGACGCCTCCGAAGTCGCTTCCGGCCTCGAGGATTTTGGCGGAATATCCGAGCTGTCTCAACTTATAGAGAGCGTAGCAGCCGCTGAAGCCGGCGCCCACGATGACGACATCGAAAGCAAGCATCCCTGTGGACTTCTCTCCGGTGTCGTGGTCGGCCATAGCGGTGTGAGAAGGAGCACGGCTTCGAGAGGCGTGAGATTGCCGCTGTCCGAAGTAGTGAGGATTGAAGGTTACGAAAGCGTGCTGGCAGGTTTGTAGACTGGTCGAAATCGAGATATCGAGAAGTAAGTCAACCTCTTTTCTACCTTCCCTCGCCTTGCCTTTATCCTCGCCTTTTCTCTGGTCTGGTCGCGAAAAGCAGACTTGACCGTATCGTCAAAAGCTTGTGAGATTCACTTGTAGCTCCGCTTCCAAAGCCCGGATGTACAGACAAGGCGGGGCTGTTGTGAGGGTGCCCTCATCACCGCAACTTCTTGATCACTCGAAAGCGATTTCCATCGAATGGACCAAGAAGTTTCGTATCATCTCGGATCACCTTCTCGATATCTTGAACAGTCACACTAAGCCACCTGTGACATGCAGCGGGGAGAGCCGCTATCAACCGATCCGCAAAGCGCAAACCTGCCATGACAGATCCTGACTTTTTTCTTTTTGCACCCATCCGCTAGGGACACAACACTAAGTTGAACACTCACGCAGCCCGTCCACTGCTAGTTTCTACCGCGTGCATCGAGGCTGGGCTCGACTTCGTTTCTCTCCTGCGTCATGATTCGGCAGTGTTCATAGGCTCCTCGGCTCATGTCACACTCGCCGTGCGTGATGTCGAATTGGCCGAGTTTGTGAGACAACTTGCGTGACCACGCACTATCGACCATTGCAGCTTCCCACAGCTACCAATACAAGCACAAGTGACAGAGACATTAGTTGCTGTGAGGCCGAAAGGAATGGAGATGCTTCGGCAGCAGCTGGACAACATACAAGATTGTAGGATCTCCCCGTAGGATTGGAAACTTGGATTCTCCAACCTTGCCCCCAAGTCTGCAAGTCTACAATCATGTCTGTTGAAGCCCTTCAGGTCGCTCTCTCTAAGTTGAAAGACACCTACTGGCCTTACATCGGTCGCGCACTTGGGAATCCAGCAACTAGTCTTTTATTTGATTTGATCGACCCAGCCTGTCTTAACCTTCCTACCAGTCTCAAAGAACTTCAACAGCGCACCAAGCAAAATTTCATTCGCTTCCACGCCGTGTACGTTGTAATAATTACCTTCGGCCTCATCGCGAATCATTGGCGCGTGGCTGCTGTTGCGACGTTTCTCCACAAATCAGGCATTTCCTGACCAGTTCCGGTCGCGCAGACGCTCCTCCAAAGGCTGGGGTTTGCCGGAATGGAAGCCCAAAATACACACATCATTTGATGCGTGGATTGTGGGTTTCAATGAGCTTATGGTCACTGCGAAGCATAATGTCGACCGCACTACAATTCGTGATGGTATGCACAGTGCACGCCGCGTTGCTGGATGCGAAGACGAGACCGCCAGCGAAGCAGTCTTCATGAAATCGATTGAGGGCTCGACGACGCAGACGGCGATCGTTGCTAACAGTCTGTGTCATAGCCTACAGTAGCGCCGTCTCTGGGTAATTGGATGAGTGAGGGAAGCCGATGAAAGCCGCGTTCTGAACAACCTGCGATCGGATTGACGACTTGTGGGACTTGTGGGAAAGGCTTGATAGACACCCAGCATAGAAGACATGGCTCTTCTACTCATACAGGGCCCTTTGATGGATCTGCCGTAGCTGGCTTGAAGGCACCTGGTTTCCTTCGCCTGTCTTCATTTGGCGAGGACGGCGAGGTAGATACGGTTATACTGTCACGCTTATTTCCCTTGTAACTTTCTCCTCCAGATCCGCGGCATGACACTGATTTTGTTTTATCTCACACTAAAGCTTCTGCGGCCGTTTTATCACTTGGTCAAGGTATCCAATAGGTCAAGCTGGACTCACGCCACCTCCGGCTACTCATCATACATTCCCTTGCCCTTACGTTTCTTGTTGTTACCCAGCATCTCACAAGCGGCAGCCTAGGTTGGTCGCGAGTCTATGTGGTACCCATGTAGTATTTCAATTTCCGAAGCGTCTCCTGATCTGAAGGCGCTGATCACCCTTTGATCTTCTTCATTAGCGAGCTTCATGCGTACCCATAGTTGTTGGCGCTGTGGTGATACCAAGACTCGACCCTCCCTCACCCAGCCAGACCAGCCGTTCGAGCAACCCTGACGCCACCGGATCCCGAGCATATAAGTAGAGTGAATTATCTAACGGACATGATCCGGTGCTATCCCTCAGGATTCCTACCATATCTTGACTTCTTCGAAGATGACAGAGGTACTCTCGGGGTCGAGGTCCTCATCCCCGTTGGTCGTGGATGGGCCAGATGGATGGCAGCCAGGTCTCTTGTCTTCGGCCTCCATCACACAAGAAATGGAATCTGCAACTCCGCCCGATGTGAGATCTTTCTTTCCAGTCACTCCAACGACAACACTAACGGCAAGCCCATTCAGACAGACCAGCAAGACGACGAATCCGATCCAGGCCTTGATGACGACCAGTGCTCGACCAAGTCGATGACTGACGACGTTCTAAACTACCAATATCTAGATGACAGAGCTTATTACAGTAGAAGCTTTCGTTCCATTTACTGGTACGCGCAGTCAGGCGACCAAGTGACTGAAAACTAACGATTTTGTTTAGGGCCCCAAATGACGAACTGCAGAGTGAGGCGATGGGTCTTTGGTCAGGACAGTCAAAATATGTAACTCAGAGGAGCATAACGGCTAACTCATTCTCGTCAGCCACTCCCTGTTTTGCGAGGCTTCTAATGGAAAGCTCTTCCTCGCCGAACTTCCAGACAGCGCTCAGGTATCTTCGCTCCGAATCAAGCCGCTCGGCAAGTGTGCTCATTACTTCACAGAAAATCTTAGATGTTGGGACTGGGACAGGCGCGTGGGCTATGTATGGCCGTGTGCATCAAAAGCGTCGAGGGAGTAATGCTGACGTTCGTGCCTCAGCGAAGTTGGCGAAACTCATCCACACGCCCTCGTGGTTGGAATTGACCTATCACCGACTCAGCCTCAACATGTTCCGCCGAACGTAGAGTTGTCAGTCCAGCTAGCTCTTTGTCATTGGCAATTGGAATTTGTGAAGGCTCCTCTTGCATAGCAATGCTGACTCCGCTCCCAGCCAGATTGATGACTTCAACGAACCGTGGACATTCAAAGACAATTCGCTCGACTATATCAACATGCGGTTTCTGACTGGATCCGTTCGTGATTGAAAATTTCTAGTGGGGAAGCCTATCGCTGCCTGAAAGAAGATGGGATTCTGGAAAGTTCGAGCCCTCATTTCTCATCGAGAGCGACGACGGCACGGTGGACCAGACAAGTGCCTGGAATCAGTGGCACGGAGTTTTCGAAGAATACGGGGCCCAGATTGGACAGACGTTCTCTGTAGTGCAAGAGGGCATACAAAGACAGGCTCTGGAAGAGGCACACTTCAGTGACATCCGAGAGCTTGACTATAAGGTACGAATTGCATCACTGCCGTCAGTGCTTGGAAAGAAGTGTAACGTTTGATCTCAGATACCGATTGGGAAATGGCCAAGAGATCCAAAGCACAGATGGCTGGACGCTGCGCCCAGTCAGTGATAAAAAGGACGCCTTAGGGTTTCTTCTGCGCCCGTGTACGTCGATTGGGTGGAGTATTGAACGGATCGAAAATTACGTTGCCAACCTAGAAGCGGAGATGGTCTCGGGCATAACGCACCCGTGGTTTGGGTTCAAGAAGGTTTGGGGCCATAAGGTGCCGCCATCTTCAGTCGTACGGTAGTGTAGGGTTAGAATGGCTGGTGTGGAGGTTCATTTGATACTGTACTATAGTACCGTACGTACAGTATGTATACAGTACATGCATACTGAAAAGCTACATGTTATGTAGACGCACTTTTTGGAGCGAGATTGTCTTTTTTCCATTTTGAACCATTTAACCAAACAGCTGTTATGCAAGTCGTTAAGAGCCAAATTTGCAGAAGTCTTGAATCAAGTTTGACTACGATCTGGGAACTGCATGGCAATGTGTTGAATGTCACGACCCACGGAGATCTGCAAAGAAAAGAAAAATGAAAAAAAAATTGCTTCGTTGATGAGAGAGAGAGGAATTGGCTGCAAGCCAAAAATGGGAAGCCCGTAGAGAACGCCCCACAGAGGCACGACTCGTCTGACTCGCGAGGATTGAGGAACAGGGATGCAGCAAGCAAGAAGATGATCTCCAGGGTGGCAAACTTATTACAGCGTAGTGCCGCCGGCAATTGATAAAGAATTCTTTTCGGGCTTCTAAACAGCAGAAACATGCGCACAGGCGACGCAGCCCAGAAGGTCGGATTCATGATGTGTCGAGCGGGTTCCAATCAGTCTAGACGGACACGTGTGCAGCGGATTTCGGCTCGACATGAAAAAGTTCAGACCATTGTCGCGTTCCATTACTATAATCTACAGTTCAAATTGTCCGCAACCTTTCAGAAGCCTTCTTGTGTATTTAAACCGTCCTCGTCAATTCCCTTTCGCCTCATGATGAGCGATTATGCAATACAGCCCATGTTGAGTTCAACGATCCTATCAAGCCCTTGAATCTATAACCTTGGTCGCTGCATTCCTCGCTTTCCTTCACGTCGAACCACCTCTGACACGCAAGAATGGGCACCTCTAGATCAGTCGAGGATTGCCACACCCTTCGGCAGCTGGGAACGAACCTACTCGGAATAATCACGGAATATACGCTCCGTGGCAAGATGAACCTATCTCAAGAGATTTCTCTTCAGTCCGGTATTCTCAAATTGACGAGAGACATCGGCAATCTTGTTGCACAGCCCCAGGAACAGTGGCTGTCGCACAGTATCCATAGCAATGAGACGGCCGCCATCGAGCTCTTCGATGAGTGGCACGTCTTTCAACACATCCCACTTGAACAACCTGTATCCTATACGGAGCTGGGCGAGCATGTTGAGGTCGATGTTCCCCTTCTCAGTAGGTGACACCGTCTAAACCAATCGTCCGTTATTTGTTGACCTCTGTAGGAAGGATCGCCCGCATGCTCGTTGCCACGGGTGTCCTGAGAGAAGCCGGGCCTGATCGAGTTGCGCACACAGCCAGGTCTACGATCTTCCTTCCCGGGAATCCGTACGGGGACCTGGATCGGGTTGTGTAGGAATTCCTCCGACGGCACTTCCGGCTCTAGCTAATGTCACTAGGAGGGATCATGGCCTGTCTAGATGCGACGCGATCCGTTATTTCGAAAGCAACGGACGGAAGGAGCCGGACGGCCTTGGCCCTAGTCCTTTCACGTTTACGAAGGGCATCGCGGACGACGACATGTGGAGCATCTACAACGAACAGCACAAGAAGGAGACGTTTATGCGGGCCATGACGGCGCTGGATCGCCTGGCACCCATCATCGGCGTGTACGACTTCTCATGGATCGCCGAGGCATCGAAAAAGGAAAGCGGCGGCAGAGTGATACTGGTCGATGTTGGCGGCGGCAGCGGTCATGCGGTTCAGGCTATCTGCGAGAACACTGGCCTGCCGCTGGCACGTTGCGTGCTCCAGGACAAGGAGCCTGTCATCTCCAAGGTCGACGAGTCGGGGACTCTACTAGGCTTGACTCTCATGTCGATTGATATGCACAAGGAACAGCCTGTCCGAGGTATGGTGGCGTTCAAACCCCAGCAGTGGTATGGAAACTTACACGCATCAAGGTGCTCTGGTGTACTACATTCGCCATTGCCTCCATGACTACAGCGATCAAAAAGCTCGATGCATTTTGCGACAGATCTCCAACGCCATGGCGGCGGACAGCACGCTGCTGATAGCCGAGCGTGTCGTCGAGTGGCCTCCGAATGCCGAGTCCACGTCCATGGACATGCTCATGCTAGCTGTCGGCGGAAAGGAACGGACCGCGAGAGAGTGGGCTGACTTGTTGGGGAGTGTAGGGCTCGCGCTGGAACGCATCCACCGGGTTCCAACCTCCTCGAACTGTGTTCTGCAGTGCGGCAAAGCAACGGCAGCGGTCGATCAGGACCGTACGGCAGCTGAAGCTTAGCACGGCCTCGTGCCCAGCTCGAGAGCCTCACAAGACATTGCTGAAATCGGAATAGCTGCGTGGGCATAGAGACTTTGCATGCCTGGTCCAGTGACGTTCAGGTCGCTGTGCTGCTTACAGTACTGTACAATGCAGCTCTTTCATTTTCCAACTCAAAGGCCCGCTTCTTGTTCCCTGTGACATGACACGACTCAGCGACATTCTCCTTTCTATGCTTGTATGACTTTGCAAATCAACATGGACCAGGTAAACGGTCCTGCTATCAGATAGATGCTAAGGCGTATCTTGACTGCGAAACGAATATGGGATGTCGTACAGATATAATCTCTCGTTACGGGTAGAGCTCATATTGGAGCCTTGGGCCGTCGCTTATGGCACAGTGCTTGGCCACATAACCCCGCGGAGAGGGAGTCTTCTACGGTTTGCTCCCAAAATGGCTCTGTGAACAATGACTACTATATCTGGAGTTTCAATCCAGCAGCCTTGTTTTTCTGCGACATTCTGACTGCATGGTAGCTAACACAAGATATGGACACCTTCATCGCAGCTGACAATAAACCAAGAAAGCAAGCAACACAACTCACGATCTCCAGGTATGACCAGATGGTCTTGGACAATGATAGAAACATCGGCTGGTGGTGGTCTTTGCTCGCCAAGCTCTTTTCCTGGCTGCTTCTCGCGGGGTACATCGTCTTTCCCTCCACGTTTGCGTCCTTGCGGCGGTCGAGGGCCCTCGAAAGCATGGGGGTGGTCGGGTACATAGTGTCGAGGGGACTGAATGACTTTCTCATCTCTCTGGCGTCCATCCTGTCGGGCAGTGCGTCTATCGGCCTGGCTTGGCTATGGTTTAGATTGCGCGCGAACTATATTTGGGTCAATCAACAAATCATCATGTGAGTCCTGTGACCCACGGGCTACACGCCGCTGACGGGCAGCCCTACGCTGGTGAACTCGCTGATGGGGTTGTCCTCCACCCTGCTTAACATTTACACGGTTCACGGGGGTGAATGGTCCGCGACGGCGATCGTCACCGCGACGGTTACGGCTTGGTGGCTTTTTGTCTCCTGCGCACTGTATCTTATCTATCGGTGTCTACTTCAGAGACTGCAACGATTTGACGACGTAGACGTAGTGGGTTCTGCAGGCCCTGAGGGAAAGGGTTGATGAAACTTTGATAGCACGTCTCTCAGCGTTGGGCGCACCGGTTGCCACTGCTCGGAAGGAAATTGGCCCGCTGTTTTGTATAGCTACTAAGGCCTGCGTGAAACGGCGAGAGTCTCTATAGTGAGGGGATACAATGAAGTAGCTATCGATCATCCGTGGATTGAAGTCTGTAGACCATCGATGGCTCGGCCTTTGACGATTCATCGTACTGTCGTCAGGAGATAATCTTCGACATGGTGGAGTCACGGGTATGCTTCACCATGCAACAGTCGGTCGAGGTGGTGACGCCTCAGACGAGCCTGCGGTCATTTGTGTAGCTGTTCCGTACCGTGAGGAACCGCCGATTTCTTGTATGCCTAAACCTCTAGGTTTCAGGTGCTTACAGAACCACTCACGGCTTGCAATGCGTCTTCAAAGCGGTTCCAGCTCACGAGTCTCTTGTTCAATGTCGGTCACGGCGAGGGTTGCTGGCAGCCGGCGATTCACGGGAAACCGCGCGCTGTAATTCGACTCCCAGTGTGACCAAAGCTTCCTGTCTGCTTGGTATGTTACTACATTTGCCATTACTGTCGTTGACAAGATCGCTGCATCTGCGCTGACGAGTGTATTTCCTTGACGGGGCGCAGTGCTCCTATGTGGGTGAGTGCGAGTGGGCGTCATGCCTGGTCCATGTCATGCGGCCAGCCTACCAGCTTTCACTGCATTTTCAGCCCCATCAAAGCCTTCAGGTGCGCTACTTGGACCTGCCGCTCCAGACGTGCGGGTGCTCATCAGTGAGATCACGGCGCCCCGTCACCGAGAGCGATCCTATCTGTCTGCAATGGTCTAGCATGAATGCTTTCCCCAAGTGACTTGGTGGATAATAGTCATGCAAAGCTCTCGTCGACCATAACCCATCGCCGTGGTTGACGCATGATATGCCTCACTTGGGGGAAATACAGAATATGTGCCCGATTCCGCATATACTGGCGGGGTGAGAAAGGGGCGACGCTGTGTCAGTACAACGACCAGATACGCAAGGCTGTATGGTGTCGCCGGCGTCTTCTGTCACGAGTTATGGCACGCAGCAATGGGCAAATGGAGTCTGGTAAAGTGGCTTGGCCTATCAAAGTGAAAATAGACAAAAGAGAAAGGTCTATACTACGTATGCAGAATGTGAGTGATATACACGTGATACAGCACGTGCTGGCACTTTGTGGATTGTGGATTCATTCCTGTTACGTGACATCCTTTAACGCAGCAGGGGCACAGCCAGACAAAGAAAGCACGGTGCGCACATCTTCGGTTGAGCACTTTTCGAAAACGCGTAAATGCCTTATAGAGTAAACTGGATAGCGTGAAGACTGCATGATTCCCGGCTTCAGCCAGTTGTTCCTCTCGAATGCTTCCTGTGTTCGGCCACCGAAGGCCATCGAGGATTGTCGCCTCCGTCGCCGCTGTCGGTTGCCGTCTGCCAGTCTGGGCCACGGCCGGCACCCTCAGGCCTAGCCTGGTTGAGAATGTGGAACTGGATGGCGATAGACTGGAAGAATGGGACGCAGTGCCGGATCTGTTCCGTATTTGGCGCGTCTACCCATGCGGTATCCGGCGGTTCACCCGACGCCGTTGGGGTGTCTGACGGCTCTGGTTTGCCGGCCCACCACGCATCGGCCTTCCGGTCGATCGGATCCCCTGGTGGCCGCCGGCCCGTCGTCTTCGTCCCGACTTTCCTCTGCTCGGCCGACCAAAGCTCCCTAGCGACCCGCTCAAAAAGTCGACATCTCGCGAAATCCTCATCTCCGGCGTTCACCGGACGAGCAAGCTCTGCGCCGAGGTCGGGAATTGCCTGCACCTCGTTGGTCTGCACGGCGTCCTCCGCTTCCGCAAATAGCCAGTCGGGCATAACCGGGTCGTCTTCCGCGAGACTCCCCAGCCCTGCCAGGTCGTCACTGACGAACAGATCAAGCTCAGGCCATGCGATATCCTCATTGACCCCACCATTTTGTGGCTTCACCTCGACGTCGCTCGCCCCTACGATTGGACTAGCCCTGTGCGCTGGGCGGTCCGGGTGCCCTTCCATGTTCCTCTCCTCGACCAGTATCTACGAGTGGGTGTCGCGACGGCTGTCGGCACCTGGGGACGCATGCAATCGCTGGTCTATGCCGCGGGCCTTTCAAGGCAGAAACCCAACTGCTGTTGCCACCGTCGACGATAGGTGTGTCCGCTGCAGTTTCGCCAGTAGGCCGGCCGAAAACCGTTTTGCAAGCCTGACTAGATGTCAACCATGTGACTGGACGATTGCAAAGACGGGGGTGGCTTACCGGGCGATCGTGGCGACGCACTTGAGACGAGTTCGGCCTCTGAAGAGACGAACACACGTTGAAGGTGCGGACGGTACGACCTAGAGTGGACGGCGTGGAGAGGACCCTCTAGTCGGGAAGGAGTTCGTTGTTTGCACCGCACTCCAAACCTTTCCCTGGCCTTGTCACAGATGTAATGTATGGAGGCAGCGTCCGGTTTGCCGAGTAGAGAGCCTCGATAACTGCGCGTATTCGCTGGGATTACCGAGCTCTCAATACCTGGGCTGTGCCACTTGCCCCGACCCGCACTTTATGCCCTTGCCCTCGAAGCCTCTTTCGACCATGCCAGCTATCGTAACTGACCCTTTGGACAAGGCAACGTCAGAGATGGCCTTGGACGTAAACGCCATTTTGCCAGAGCCGCTTTTGTGTCGGAGCGACGTCTATCTGGCGGAAAGTGGAGATCCCTGTGGGGCGCCCTGGCCACACGTTCGGTCTGGATGACTTTGGACCCTGCGGAGAACACCACGTCCTGGAGGCCTAGACCCGACGGATGTGAGGGTCCACTATCTCGTCCCACTGTATCCGTCGGGGCACGCGACGAAGGAGGCAACACTATAACAGACTTTGAGCCAAGCCCATAGAAGCTGCAGGTTCACGCGTTGGAAGCGGTTTTTGATCGTGGGCTCGCCTAGTGTGCTCAAAACGACGCCCTTGGCGACTGCTTCCGCGCCAAAGATTCTGGATCACACAGGCAGGTCTGGCCGTTCGTCAATCAGCGACGCTTTTCGGTCGGTGGACATGGCTTCCTTGAAACCCCACAACCGCGGTGCCAGGTCAGACGATCCTTCCTTCCGCAATCCGCCAGCGAGCGTCATTTATGGCGGTAGACCAACGGCCCTCTGGAGCATTGTCGCCGTATTTTACTCTTCGCTTCCAGGAAGTGCCTGGCCAATCTAGCACTCAACCCCTTGCCATTGCACGATTCATGTTTGCAACCAACGTCCTGGCAGGGGGCCAAAAGGGACTAAACTGAGACCCTCCGAGGATCCTCATTAAATGACCCGTCTGTTGCGATCCCTGGTCCCGCACTGGGCGCTCTGGGAACGTGCTGCCAGACTGGCAGTAGCCCTCTCTCAATGCCCGCTCCCGATTGGGATGTATCGCGCCTTCTCCCGAGCCTGTGAGCTTCTGCGCCTTCGGGACGGCGCGAATCGGCCGCCGCGCGAGGCAAGTGGTCATTTTCGTCACGGACGTAATGAAGAGTCGGGCTTACAGGCTGTTCGGCCACCGATCGTTCGTCTGCCGCGGCCGGTTTGTGTTGGAACTGGGATGTGTTCCTAGGACCAATAGCGGATGACGCGGAGGTGGAGCGTTGTCTTTGCCTTGTCGCAACTTCCAACGTCGGTTCCAGACAGTTGGTAACGCGTTTGATTGGTTGGTGAGAGGTAGCGCTATCAGTGCTAGTCATCATCGCCCGGCTTAACCTCGCAACTTGCTTCAACTCCGCGGCCATAAAAGCCGTCCAGCAAGAACATATGATTTCGGCTCCTGCTGCACTAAGAAGTAGACGAAATCGAACGACACCCGACGTCTTGCTTCAGACCTTACGAATACAACTTTCTCCGTTTTTTTCTCTGCCTGTCTGCGTTTTCTCCCTTTCCATCACACATCCACTGCCAGCCATGTATCCAGCCCAAAGTCAGAGATACCCGCCATCAAAGCCTCCGCGTCCGTCTCTGCGGGCGGCGCCCTACCCGCGCGGGCGGACACCCGCCTCAGCACAGTGATCACCGACAGGCTGCAGGCGGGAAGAAAAGGACCTAGAAATGTGGTTGCTCATTCCGTGGAACACACCCCTTATGCTCAAGGCAGCTTTCGCGAGACACCGTACCGCCACAAAGCCGTCAAACAGCCATCAGCGTAAGCCCCAATTCCGCCCACCCACGCACCAGATAGTGACAGCCTGCAGCTCCGTAGTAGTCCCCGATCGTCACGCGCACCCTCGTGAAATCATGTACGTGTGGCTTGCCGGTGTGAGAGATATGGAGTTCTGTGCATACAACAATCTAACAGGATTCAAGTGGCCCAACCCCAGAGCCCTCGGATGGCTATACGGCTGCTTCGGATGAAGAACTAGCCCGAATCAAGAGGATTGTAGCGAAGTACGCCTTCCAGAGAGCTCATCATACCTTCAGCACTGACCGGACTCCCAGAACGCAGATGGTGGAAGAACTGACGCAAGAGGTTGTTGATATTTTCATAAGCGCAGGGTCTTCCGGCGCAGTCGCAAGCCCTTTACTGAACCATGGAGGAGGTACAAACCAGCTGATGTAATTCTGTTCAAAGAGAAGTTTTGTCGATTAGGGGTGCTTCTTCGCAACAGGAGTTCTGCTTCGGAATTCAGTAATTTATTTACACTACTTGATATCTACATTTCCCTTTGGTCCACCCGTATCACTGCACTGCCGGATCGGCGCAGCTATCTTTTTCTCTGTCAAGTATCATGAACTGTCGGGCGAAAGACGTAGAAGCATAGGCATCAGTCCCTTGTGAAAATTACAAGTAGCTATGAGGCGGGAAGCCGTTGACAACACCTGATGCGCAGAATGGTAGATAACACACTTCCTCATCCTCCAGACTGTGCTGTAAGTACATCGGGAGCTCTGTAGTTGGAATCCGACATCCGAAACCACAAGAACAACCCCAATGTGCAGGAAGCCACTGAGACTGAGGCCGAGCAAGACAGTCTTGAGCCGCAAAATCGACGTCGACAACTGCGTTCAGAAGGTTGTAGGCTTGCATGATGCCAGTGCTAGGGAGCTGATAGGGTTGCGTCGTAAAGCAGTCGAAGGGGATGTTGAGATCGAGCCGTGCGCTCGAGGTGGCGTACTGCGAGTCTATCAATACCGGCTGAACATCAGACCATGGATCCGGGTCTTGGAAGACTGAATCCGAGTTTTCAACGATCTGTCGTTCGGGCAAACGAGAGCTGCCAGCGAAATTCTCACTGTTCAAGTTAGGAACTGCCGTAGAGCGGATAAACCTAAAACATACCTGCTGAATGTTTCGTCCACGTGCACAAAAGTGGGATATGATGAGAAGGAAGCTTGAGCCACATGTTCGATCCCCCTGGACTGTGTCGGCCTGTCGAATGTCACGCCCAGGAGAGCAATCGATGCATCGCGTGCATCTAGGTACTCCAAGGGCACATTGGGCAGTGAAGTAGCGTCCGAAAGCAAGGGATCTCGAGAGTACCACACTTCCGCAGGCGTCAGTAACGAAGCTCCGGCGGCGTCGCGGTGAGAATGGCGAGGGGTCTGATCAGCGCACGAGTGAGGCTCTCCATCGGATGATGGAGTGGACGGGCACCCAGGTGATAGCGTGTCCAGTCCTGCAAACTCTGGCAATTGATCGTTTTGTGAATGCGATTCCGCTTGCGGGGACGGCTCTTGAGACAGCAAGCTGGCAACTAGAATTCGGGTGGTAGTCGACATGATTTCTGAAAGGTGCAGCGACTGAAAGGATGTAGTCGAAAGGGTGAATGGTCGGAGCCAGTTCAGTCAATTCCCGACGTTACGTGTGCTTATATACTTGGTATCGTTCAACATCAGGTGCACCGGTGCGTCGGGGTTGACATACTCTGTGGT
Source organism: Colletotrichum australisinense (nom. inval.) (assembly GCA_014706365.1). Taxonomy (NCBI): domain Eukaryota; kingdom Fungi; phylum Ascomycota; class Sordariomycetes; order Glomerellales; family Glomerellaceae; genus Colletotrichum; species Colletotrichum australisinense (nom. inval.). The sequence goes on from JABKAN010000003.1 coordinate 6,144,174, forward strand.
GCGCCAGATCAGAGAAAGATGGGTGTTGGCGATCTGCGTCTGCAGGTAGGAAGAAGTAACGAATGGAATGTGCCATTACCGCGGAAGCCGCCCGGCGTCAGGCACAGTCCGAACGAGGCAGGTACAATACGGATAGAAACTAGGCAGTGACCAATCGACATCAAGCTCATGAAACTCGGCCGGAATCATGTAACGGCAATAAACGACAACTTCACGCATTAAGAGGCCCAACGGTCGGTCCGTTGCGCGACACGAATTCGACGCCGTGTAAAACATGCGACATCCTCTTCACTACAGTAGCTACGTTGCCATAATGTGCATCTTGATCACGAAGTACTCCTCTAACGTCTTCTCGGCAACTTGGACGGTGGATGCCGGACCTCACCAGTCTGATTGCTCGAAAATTCTAGCCGCCATGAAGCTGTGCTACCGATTCTCAAGTTCTGAGCGGCTCTGTGAACCCATGAAAGGGCCAATTATTTCCCAAGACCCCCCTCTTCGATGTGGTGTGGCGGAAGTATACTCCATCTGTGGAAACGAGGACTGAAGCCACGTCTTAACGGAGGCAAAGATTCTGCTTGGGTTCTCGGTGTGTGGTACTGTTCGTTCCCGGCTTTCCGAAAAGCACTCTGAGGTTGGAATTAATTTCGTCCGTCGACACATGAAATTGGACGTGCCCTGAGAATGAAATGCAAGGCGCACAACTTCGACCAGTCCCTTTTCATGGCCTTATGGTAATATCTAAGTGATGTTTGGTGCAGGGCGATCAGATGAGGCCTCGACCAGGATGGCCCATGGATCAGATTACTGCTCGCGGCAGGGAGTGCGCTATGGATATCTCAGTCTGAGAGTAGCCTGCCCAGAGCCTCTGGAAGGCAACAACCGCCTCTTTGTTTCCTGTACCCAGCAGCTGTTTGCGTCTTTCGGCCGTCAACGCTAGATTCACGCCAAGGTATAAAGGAAGGCTACAACCTAGCAGGGTTCGCCAATACTGTAGCTGCAAGTCAAGGTCATACCCCTTGCTGAATATTTGCGGCGCATTTCGTCGATTCTCTCAGCAGCCAAGAATGGTGATAAGTAAATCGCTTCTCGCAACCCAGAGCCAGGAGCTAAAATCATCCGTTGTACCACAGCAAGGCGACACAGGGATAGGAGCATCAGAAAACGACATGTATGCACCGTACCAAGCCTCTTCAGACGTTTCAGCCAGTTTTTCCTTCCCGGACATGTGAGTCCCTGCCACGAAACCTGCAGTAGGGCGCGGTGTCAGTGTGAACAGGGCAGACGATAACTTCAACTTCGTGTAAGAGAACACTCCTACGCGCACATCCACCCAGATTCACGTGGAGCAACTCTGTGCTGACACAGATGTCAGGAAAGTGTTGGTATCTGCAGAACACGAGTTGAAGCATCGATGAGACCTGAAAGTCAGTTTTCGCATTATGTAGTGGATTGATCCCTACGCCAATATCACGAAACCATACATGGTCTCAGTACTGCCAGGCGCTTGACCATGTGCTTGATCACATGAATCTCCCATCCACTCAGCAAGTAGAATCTCTACATCTATTTTCCATAGGTCATTTCAAGCTAACTTTAACCAACTTCATACGCCCGTTCGTCTTAGAAGGATATTGACGAGGCGCTGGCGCGGATCATCCTGATCGTGACATCTAGAGTTGAGTGTAGAAGGCGTCGTTCTGGCAGACTCGGTGTAATTATGGCGTCTTCTAGCCAACCACGTTGAAGACAGTGTTTCGATGCAGATGGAGTCACTAGCATAGGAACGGTTTATATAGTACTGACTATGAGTTGATAAGATGTATACCCCTGACTAGACAACGTTGGAGTGGCTTCAACTTTGTGCAAGAAATGAAGGCCGACTGAGACCGAGACATCTTGATGCGGTGTCCTCGGAAACTGCAATGCGTGCCATCAATGTCTTAAGTCAGTAGCCATGCTCGGGCCGAGATCAGCCGTCTCTACGTCCTGCCTTTCGCGTAGCCTTGGTCACGACAGACCATAGTAAGGTAGCAAACACGGTCGTATTTGATGGGACTAACTCTCGGCCACCATTGAACCAGCTACCCTCACTTCATGTATCCTCAGGTAAACCATGCAACTTTCCAAAACCGGATCATTCAGGCCTATTTGTGTGATCTGGGCAGAGGGAAGAGCCAGGGATAGCTCAATTTGAACCAAAAAACTTGCGCGAGCGTGTGGCTGCAGGGTTTGGCAAAGACGGGAGTTTGTCGGTAGAGACGCTCGAGTCCCGCTGGTTTGTCGAGGGCCACGAGATCTCAAAGACCCTCGTGACTAGAATACTGCCGTTATGGCCTTCACTCTGGGAGAAACGGACGCCCGGGGCTACGCCACTTCTCGCCTGATACGTGGTGTGGCCTCCAGAGCAGTCAGAATCCTGTCCATCTGGCGATTGTGTCCCAGATCGTTTCTTGGACGCAAGACTGGCTGCGACGTTGACGACGAATAGCCGTGCGGCTGGCAAGCTACAGCAAAGCAAGGCAGTGGCTTGTTCGATGAAGGACCACATCACAACATCGACATGGTCCCACGTCGCGTCAAACGTGTTGGTGTACTGGACCAGGAACTTCATGCGAATCATCGAAGTCAGGCAAGCACTGCCGCAAAGCACGAAACTCCGTCAGTCGTCGACTACTTTGATCAGCAGATGGACCCGCGAAAGACTCACAAAAAGCCGATGCTGAACAGTGCGAGCAGCGCGAGACGTCGTTGAAGCGAAATCTGCAGCCGCCACACTTGCGGAATAGGCAGGAGAAGAATGGCGATGTCTTCGGCTATCGCCAATGCACTACTACTGTAACCGACCGCGGGCAGGTTGACACACTTGCGATCGGTGATGTTCCTGTCCCATATCGAGTCCACCGGGATGCACTGAACGGCGTACGGTATCAGAAACAAGACTCCGTGAAGAATGACGAATGTACCGAGCGCCCGAGAGAGTCGCTGAAACGATATTGACGGGAAGATTCGCATCAGGAACAAGATGATCGACAACTTCACGACTGCCTGTAGCAATGTGTACAATAGCGAACCGACGTACAGGAGCTGCCACCGGTCAGTACCGCTGACTAACCCACAGAATAAAGACAGAACCTTGAGAATGACGGTGCCGTTCCCGACGGGAATCGTCCAATAATGCATTCCGAAGCCGATGTAAGCCGTATATAGATACATGGTGGAGAGCGCCGCCAGTAAAACCTGCTCGCATGCCTTAGCAACTACCAAGGACATCTAAGTCACACTTCCGTACCGCTCCGACGATTGTCGTATAATCGTCTGCCCAGAGGCCTTTGGCATATTTCAGCCTGCCGATCAACCTGAAGGCGATGACGGGAAACACTACGGCAGAGCCAGCGATCACCGTGCGCTCGACAGTCAAGCTGCGCGAAGCTTTCGGATATGCTGCGCACAAATCACTTTCGACCACGGCCGCAGCTTTTCCTGGTCAGTGACATTCGCTTCCGCGAGCAATGGGTGTTATCACACTAAGTTGATCTCCGAAAGAGCAGTACGTCTGCGCACATATCGATAGCTCGGCCTGCAGGGTAGTGTTGGCACATAGGCAAGACGTGACGTCGCTCAGGCCACAGGCAGCCGACAAGAAGGATTCCGCGAGGCAGTGATGCTTGACGATGCGTATCAGCTCCTGGACCTGGTAACAAGGTGGAGATTCTCACAGCACAAGCCGGTGTTTGAGAGATGATCTCGATTGCCGAAGCTGCTTGGGCTTGCTCCGTCCACGTCAGCCACACGAGGGAATCAGGTAGAGTTGACGCATCGTGGACAGTAAGTCAAGGTCTGTGTCGGATCTGCCTGTCGCAAATCAGCTCGTCGCAAGTGATAATGTGAGCAGCATCAATAAAACCTGTACGGCGGCGATGGGTCTTTATACGCGACATTGTGACGCCTAAACCGGCTTTTGTCGTAGGCAGCCGGTTGTGGTGTCGGTATGGCGGAGATTCTTGACTGTTCCTTCCGGCGGTGCAAATAAGAGCACCATTGCTGACTTTTCCGAGCTTTCAATTCATACAAAACCGTGCGTTCGCATCCTACTTTCAACCCCGACTAGCCTGCGTCTGCTACTCCGTGTCTTTTGCACGCAACATCATCCACACATCTATCCGATCGTTCACTCCCCATTTACGATCATCGCAATGGAGCTGCATGACACCACAAAACCATGCGTTGGTGCTGAAAGGAATGCTGCTGATGAACAAGTCGGCGAATGGCGACCAGAGTCAGACAAGCTTGTCGTAATGGGATCTCTTGCCATCCTGTCCTTCATGGTAGCACTCGATGCATGCGTGATCGTCACATCATTGGACGTTGGTTGGTTCTTCCCTCGTCTTGCTGACACAACTGACGACGCGTCGTAGGCTATCGTGGAAGATTTACAGACTACGGCCAACGGAGGTTTCTGGATTGGCACTGCCTACTTGCTGGCCAACGCGGTCGCCATGCCTTTCATAGCCGATCTGAGTAAGGTTTTGGCCGCCAATCATGCTTGATGGCGTCTTTGCTCTTTCACGGTCGGCACTATCCTCTGCTGCCTATCTCACGCCATTGCACAGATGCTTGCTGGTCGCGCCCTCCAAGGTATCGGCGGCGCCGGCATCATCATGCTGTGCCTCGTCATCTACACCGACCTCGTACCTTCTCTACCGACCGAAGTGGTACGGCATAGTGTGAGAGCCCGCACGCAGATACTCGTATGTGGTACTGACCTCGTTGGGACGACCTAGGCTCGGAGCATGGGCGCTGGGAACTGCGCAGGACCCATCGTTGGAGGAGCCATAGCTCAGTATACCACGTGGCGTTGGATCTTCTACATCATGTTCCCGTTTTGCGCTGCCGGCATCGTTCTTGTTCAATGGAAGGTAAAGCTGAAGCCTCGAGTTGCTGCTGCACGCGACGATCTTGCCTCGATCGACTGGGCTGGCGGCATCTTCTTTATCAGTTCTTCGACCTTGTTCCTCGTTGCCGTCTCCGGCGGCGGCCTGCAGTCTGCCTGGGATAGTGCTGGCACGTTAGTCCCCTTATGTGTCGGCACAGTCGGCTTGCTCTGGACTTTGTGTACGAGGCACGACTATCAAAGCGACCTTTCTTGACCTTGGCCTCTTCTGGGGTTTTCACCCATAGCCATCTACGTTTGTGGTGCTGTTCAAGGTCTTGTGGTAAGTGAAAGACCTCGATGCGACCCCACTTCTGCTGATCGATAAAGATCTACGGCCAGCTATACTATATCCCGCAGTTCTTCATCGTCGTCAAGGGCTTTTCGCCCGTCGACACGGGCCTCGCCCTTTCCCCGTCATGTTCACCCTCGTACCGGGCTCGATCGTGACCGGGGTTTTGGTCACACGAATAAAGAACTACCAGTACCCGATCTGGGCTGGCTGGTCGTTGACGGTGATCGCCTCAGGTCTGACACTCCTCTGGGACATCGGCACGCCAACCGGTGTTTGGGCAATAACCCTCGTACTGCTGGCCTGGGCCACGGCGCCGTTCTGAATGCACAGAACTTTGCCTCTCAAGCTGCGTGTAAGCCGGGAGCAGAGAGCGCAGCCGCCGCAATGTACGCCTTTGCCAGACAGTTCGGCATGGCAGTAGGCGTCGGGGTTGGTGGCTCGGTATTTCAGAACATATTTATGCTCCAGCTGGATTCCTACGGGCTTCGGGCAGATGGTACTGCCCGAGGTCAGTCCAACATAGCAGAAATTCTGGGGGCCGCTACTGACGTTGAAACCCGGGCCCGGATCTTGCATGCATGCGTCCGCGGCCTCCATGGAGTGTATGGTCTTTACGTCGGACTTTCAGGCGCCGCTTTATTGATGAGCCTTCCGATCAAAAGATTCAACATGGACCGAGCTCTTGTGGCGGAGCAGAAGCTACAGTCAAGCGGAGATAGGTCCGGAGACATCGCCCACACAACCTGATGCAGCTGCTCAAAGTGTGCTACTGCTGGCTGGGCGACGCATGATGTAATTATATCTCCATTCTCAATAGACAGAACTAAGCGTTAAGTCATTCAATGGTAGTGGTATCTATATCTTTACTCTCGAGAACACGGCCGAAAGGCTGCACCGTGTATATCAATAACAAGACGAAGCTCAGCGTCCACTAATCAACAGGAAACTGGGGTGAATCCATCTCACTGACAGCCCGAGCATCCCCGTACCCCAGCGTGGGTGAGTCTGGCCTGGGTGTTTCTGATTCAACGTGTCCTGCGGAAGCATTCACCAATAGAGGCTCACGCATCACGCATCCTGTACCAGGTCGGATGTCCCAATACCTGAACTCCTCTGACGTCGTAGACGACTCCCAAGATCCATCAAAAGAGAGGATGTGTCTCGCGTCCGTCACTGTTGCAAAATGTATCCCGTCTTGGAAGCCCCCACCGCCGTACGCATGCACCATGCGTGGGTAACGACATGCGTGCCTTGAAGGATAGTGGCGGTCGATGGTCGGTATGTCGGACACAGCATCGTTCCGTGAGACCTGGTTGACCTTGGGGTTTCCGGACGTAGTCTGCTTTGTAATAGTCGGTTCGAGGAACACCAAGCTTTGCTCAAGTCGTCGTCCGAGTCTGGCAATAGGAACGACCCACAAGACATGTCCCATTGTGACGATAGACCTCGACTTGCGGTTGTGTTCATGGTGACGCCCGTGGGTCTGATCAGATTTGAGTGCGCGATCCGCTGATTGGGAATCTTGTCCATTTCACCGATAAGAGAGTTTCGGTTCTAGAGAAACTTGTGTTTCGCAAATCTATGGAGGCCGACGACAATCTATAGTCCCTTGTGCAGCAGCATGGATGGCGCAGACGCTGATTTATCTACGTGTCGGTGTCTACACGTCCTGACTAAACTACGTATAAGTCCATGTACCAATCGGCTACGTATCGAGCTTCCAGATCCAAGGCTGGAACAGACGGGTGAGGCTCCAAGTTCCCAAGCAAACGCCAGTAACAGACCCATCGCCCGCAACAAAGTAATAGGCCATGCCGCCATTTACGAAGTGAGCGACTAGCCTCCCGTCAACCGCCCACCCGAACTGCGCACATGGCGTATTGCCCATGCTTTGCTTGTCCTTCAGCGGATCGTTGTTGGCGGCGGGCTTGCGTCTCTTGTTGCGACTTCTGCTGCATTAGAAGCGTTCATCGTCTAATCTGTGAGGGTGGCGGCGAAGTCCGACTTACCGAGGCGCACGGGGAGTATCCTGGAAATCGTCTCTATTTCTAGCGGTCCTTCATCGATTGTCGATGTCGCTCCGTGTTCGCACTGCTCTGATGCCATCTACAGTGAACAGAACTTGTGACGTATTGTGAGATGAGAGGGCGACAATGAAGTTACTCGGTGGGCACACTTGCAGTTCCTTGTGCGAGGTAGATATGGTGTCCTATAGACACAGGTTCCTAGTCCGCTGTCTTTCTTTGGGACGCGGAGTCAGAGTTAGGAGATGACTAGACATCCGTAATGACGATACGGGCAATCGTATTCTTCTGGATCTGCAGGAGGTACAGGAGTCTCCGAGGCGGGTGCCTCGGTTTCGGACGCTTTTACGATGGATGTCGTCGACACACTTGTTGTGGTCGTTGGCGACAGCGTCGTAGCTGCGTCGCTTTGGCAGTATCCAGATGACTTTGGGGTGGAGGGGCTGGGCCGGACTGTGAAATGGTTTGTGACAGTTCTGCCAACGGTCACAGTTATGAATTCCGTCGACTCAGAGCGGGTCAAGGCAGCAAGAAACAGGATCAGCAAATATCTGGGTACCATTTACGAATTGGGAGTTTGATTGGTTTTCTCGAGGAACGCTTTCTTTATAGGTGCAGACGGATCAGTCGACGACAGGGAAGCTTCATCGTTACGCGCCATCTAGGCGAAGACGCCACTCTCAGCAAGATCTTGCTCATTGCTATCACACCCGTAAAGCCAATTATGGCCTAGGATTCTCTTTCCACTCATGATTAAAGAGCCTTTTGGTACTGTACACTGATGCAAGCTTGTACATAGTCATTTGCATACAGCACAGTACCAGTAGCGCCTATTTATACCCTCCCGGCCGTTTGAAATGACCTCTGCAGTGACCCCTTCCTCTGAGCCATCATCTTCTCTGCGGCAATTGAACATGACAAGAAACGCAAGTGAAATTTTCGACATAATTCTAGGCGCATTCTTCAAAGACCGTAAGTGGCTCGAGGATGCTAAAAGCCGTGGCCTGGTTCCGGCATTTTTGGATACTCTCTTGCCCACCTTGCCGATGGAAAGGACGAGGTTCCATCTGAACTTGGCTTGGCATTGGGAGATGCCGTTACACTCTCAGGCCATCTTAAACAACGCCCCACTCCGGTTTGCTCAGGTCTCCTCGGTGTACGACATGGGCACGAGAATTCAACTCAATCTGCCGTACGGGAATCATACTACAGTCGATCACTTTGGGGGACTATTTGATCAGGGGCCCAACGGAATGACGACATATATGTTGTTCTATCACAGCGGCGAGTGGTCTCTCAAGATCATCCGTTTTGGTGATCACCGAATGCCCTGGAAGACTGCGTACCGTCTCTCTCTGTCGAATGATGAGGGCAAAGAGTATCTAGGCTGGACGGTCAAAATGCCCCCCATGAGGGAAAAGAACGACTTATACTCTGGATGGCAGCTAGAGGAGAAGGCACAAAGACATCGCCAGGCGTGGGGGTCCATATTTGCCGATCTATCGTATATCGACAGGCTAGTCAGCACGGGCTGCAACGCGATAGTCGTCTCGCGTCAATTGCCCTTATTGTTCAACGGGGAGCTGACTGAAGACATCGACGTCATGTTCGTCATTCTCGACTGGAACGGTGACTCCGAATACGAGGAAATACTGTGTCAGAAGACAAACCGCCTCCGCGGTTTCCTCCATGACCATGTATGGGACGGGGTCAAGAGCGAAGCTACTTTGACGGGAAGGAAGATGAATGTGAATATCTGGCAATATCAGAAGGGCGATGACAGTACCGCTGTCGTCAACATGCTGGAGCGGCTCTGCAATATCAACGAGGAATCCAAGGGATGGGAGACCTACATGATGTACGCGGGTGATGCCGACTTCGGTCTGTACCGAAAACCGGCCTTGCCCTGGAGAGGTCGGAGAGACCAGGTTGCAATAGGCTGCAGCAAGTACTATTATAAAGGTCAAACGAAGGAATGGGTATTTTCCGAGTATAACGAGAAGAGACTCGTCGAGGGATAGGACTGAAGCGCCTCTTAGATACAGTATAGTCACAGATTGATTTGTTTGAATAGGATGACTTTATGCTTCTAGAAGAATGCCTTACAAACACGGCTATGATGTTTGAGCCCGCAAACCCGCCACTGAGGTAGTCGAAGGTGTGCGCATTCAAACTATGCATGTATGGACTGACCATAGCGCCGTCAGGGTCCTGAATTTGTGTATTTTATGTGGATGGAAGTACACAGAGCCTTACCGAGCATATGTTGTTGTACAGTCACGTAAAGCTGCGCTTAGAGGGGTCCGATTACAAATTTACGCATTCACCGGCAAACATTGGATTGTCTACTGCCTGTTGTTCGAGATCCCGAATTTCACACTATTTTGCTGTATCTTTCAAACCCAAAGTCTGGCCAAAATCCAATACGTCTACTTGGCAGTCCCGACTGAGCTCTATACCTACAGCCAATTACCGCCCGCTACCACGTGAGGGCGTCGACGAACGGTCTTCGGTGTCTACTATCTGGAAGTCATATCGCTTGTCACTCGTCCTGAACGGGGTGAAGGCGATGCTTGGCAGGGGTTTCTCTGGAGTTTCTGGTCGAGTATGTTGGCCATAGAAACAGTCATTGTCTTGCTCATCCCCAGGAACAGAGCGCACTGAGCCTGCGCTCGGCACATCTCCGTTGGTCCATGAAGTATGGCGTTGACTGATTTGGTGGTCGAAAGCGTCAATGATGATGTTCATCTGCTTGACTATCTTGTCGAGCTCAGTGACGAGAGACGAGCCCCTCCTGGCGAGGCTTCTCCAGTAATCTAGCTCCTGTCGAAGGCGACCAACCTCAGGTGAGCTCTTCCAATCTTTTCTCTTTGTGACGGGCGCTTTTGAGCCTGTATGTTCTCGGGCAAGGTGTCGAAAACATGAGTCCTGCCTCCCAACGCTCTTACTTCGTAGTCAATATCTGTAGGCAGCTGAGGCCACCCTGACGATGGCGGAAAGCGACCTCTGCGTTCCTTCGCCTTTTCCATCGTCCGGAATCATACCTTGCGATAGATCTTTACGGACATAAGGCCAGCTTAAATATGACCTTGTAGTTCTAGATGCTCAACATCTCGTTCGGGCTCATAAAGTACTATAGCGTAACCTAATGCTCCTGGAAAGTCTGGAGGCAAAAGTGCCGTTCAGCCAGATTGGGACTGTAGCATTAGGACGCGGAAAACACAGAAACGACGGAAAGAATCTGACCAGCTTGACACCAGAGTCCAGTGGAACTTTGGTCTTCAGGCAGCCTCACGAGGAGTGTGAAGATGATCCAGCGCAATAGCAAATGACTAAAATGCCGTGCAGTTTGCCAGGTAGTTGATCCTGTCTATTTTCATCGAGGAGATTGTCTTGTCTAAGCCCTGCTTCAGGCGTGTCACCTGCTCGCGTATTCGCTGCAGGGTGTCATGTATCGTCTCGCAGGAGTTTTTCAACGCTGCAATCTCTATCTTCAGCATACTTTTCTCCCGTTCCAGCGAGCTGATTGCTTCTCCATGCTGCTCATCTGCCTGTTTGGATATTCTATAGAGCAGATCATCCAGTTCGAAGATGTCCGAGTAGATACTAGAAGTCTGTCTAGCGCTCATCTTGCCTGTGATACGCTCCAAGATGGCAGACGCGATGTCGCAGCATCTTTAGTTCTCATAAGGAGTCGTGGCCTTTCTCATATAAGCTGAAGAGCTTCCTAAACGGCGTAATGGCTTCAAGGTCGAAATGGAGTCTAGGTGATTGGGTAGGTGCATTCAGGCAACCGAGATTTCCTCAGACATGACGGACCCTTGTGAGGGGCTAGCCTTTGGTCTACGAACGATGCGCCAAAACCGCCGTTCAACGCCGAGGCTGACAAGCGCACTTCGTATGGGCACTTCAAAGCCAGTATCGTCTGCTCTTACTGTATACTTCTCGGGATTGCAGAGCGTATTCCAAGGTTGTGATCGTTGTTCCCGGTGACGCCGTACTTAATGCCCTTTGCAGCCCACGGTTCTCCCATTGCTACTACACGAGCCGAGCACAGCTTCAAAGGGATTATGGACTCCCTCTGGTAAGTGATAAGTTTGCCCAGCTGGAAGTGTACTTACAGCAAAGGAACAATCTTGTCGACCAAGACAAGCGATGCTGCCTTGCGGTCTGCGTGGCCGTGAACGATCCCGACCATGCATTCTCGGCTGAAGGTTGCTCTGCCGACGCACAGGAGGTGATTGATCAGATAAGCAGCAAGGTTGGTGATACTTTATGGCTTATCTTGTAGGCTGTCTCCGTGGACCGCTGCCCAGGGAGGAGTTTGTCATCAAAGTTGCCGCACTACTCGCATGCTTCAAGATTCGCGCGTTGAAGAGCCCCTATCTCTATCCAAGAACAAACTTGCTCTTCGAGCTTGACAAGATTCTCGACCACGATTTCAGCAAGCCCCATGTTGGTATGCAAGTGCTGGAACAGACGCTGTGGCTCTCCGTGCGAGTCCTCGAGACCCAGGAGCCAGGCAGAGTTTTCGAGCCTGGCCTCCTGCCCTCGTCTTACGACCAGGTTCCTGAATCTGTGTCGAGACATTTCCTCAATTATACTGCATGATTCGTTGTCTGTTCCCATCCACTCACGAGGCATCGGTACATCGGGTTCACGGCCTCGTTGAACCGGCCCACTTTGGCACGGCTGAGTATCCTGGTGAGCTCACGGTGGAGAGAGTCGGGGTTGGATATTCTAGCTCTATTCGAAGCAGCGGAAATGACCTCCGAGGAGAATTCGGAGATCACGAGCTCGGAAATGGATTCTGGCGCGGAATGGGAGGACTCCTGTGATGCAGCCCTTCTCGAAAGCTCGAATCGTACGAGGACGGTGACGAAGGGATGACGATGAAGGGAAGACCTTGACTATGATGATGAAGAGGAGGAAGATGGAGGAGGAGACAGTGATTATGATGAAGAATGAAATCACATCTGAGAATAAACGTGTATTCCGTCTTAACAATGAATGTTCTACTTGTCTTTCAAGTCATGCCCTTACATGAAGCTTCTAGACCCTCCACCGGCGGTTTAACACCGATTTTGGACTACCAGTGTAATTGGTGACAGGTTTTTCGGAGTGATTGTAATTGGATTTCTCAAGTAAGAATGTGTCATGGCCCCGGCAATGTAGAACATGGCACAATGTCATAGTTGTTGTCGCGGTGAAGTATTTAATCCATCTGCTCAGAGGTCATGGATGGTAGACTCACACGAAGAAATCCTCCCAGGCTATCCATTTAGAGGCAGCAGGGCTTCGCATCATAGCCACACGTGTGATTCGGTACGTGGCCAAGGAAATGAATGGGGCGAGACGAAATTTGATGCTCCTATGGAGTCTGCTAAACTCATGTCTCACAGGCAGATCCGTATCGCTACTCACCCTCATCTTTGGTTGCGAAACATTTCCTTCTAAGCCACTTTAGGTGTGTGGCGAGAAAGGACAGACTTGGAACGAACAGAAGCCCAAACTTATTAGACAGGACCTCTAGTCCTATATATCGAATTCCGCAGCTCCCTTTCCTTGTTTTGCCCAAAAACGTTTCGTTCGATTTCTCCATTCCTCTTTTCGTTTTCTCATCCCCTCTCGATGATGATGTTCACTCGTGGCCAGAAGCCGTCCATCTGTACTACCATAATGTTTTCCCAACAGGCTGGTGGGAGTCACAACGCATTCCAGTCCTTCTCCACACTTATAGGGGCATATTCTTATCCGTCCTGGTCCGGATTGGTTGAGACAGTCGACGTGATAAACGTGGCCTTGTTGTCGAATCAGTTTGAAGAACCTTGACAATAGCATGAATGGTAGACCTACCACATGGAAGGGCCCCGAGGGGCTTATGTAGACTAGGTTCCAGGCAGATCGCGCAGTCTAACTCGTAGACCTTACGAACCTGCTGGTCGTTGTGGCGCCAATGGTCGTACCTGGAACAGTGTACATTCTTCGTTCCGCTATAAGCTTGGTGATTCTTGCAGCATGTCGGACAGATAACCTGGATTTTGGTTCAGTAGAGCGTTGATTGACATTTGAGAACGTGGGGAAGCTAACGCATGAACAACCGGAAAGGAGGATGTTCTGTTGGAGAGGGGCGTAGCACCAAGAGCAGAAGTAGGAAAGGTTCTCATCCTCGTTGGTCAGGTCGATCAAAACCATTTTCGGATGCGATCTGTGACGTTAAGTGGCATATGGCAGGAAAATTTCGTTCGAGGTTGGCGGCGGCCTCTGCTCTTCTTATAGATCGAGCGCCGCCGCTACTTGCACTGCGTCAATGCCGTACTCCTGGTGTGGCCATGCCTGCCAAAACCACCCTAGTCAAACGGTGCCCCACGCAGTCATGAGAACCGAGTGAGCGAGACTCGAAGCTTTCACGTCGACAAGATATAGTGGGCAAGGGTCGATACACTCACACCCGAAATCTGGGTCATTGCGCGCACGCAATTCCGCTCATGAACCCAAAATAGCCTAGGCTGAACGTGTCGCTAGTATAGCTGACATATCGCCGACCGGATGAACTGTATCGAAAGCGGGTTGACTGCCAACAGAGACCATATGAGGGCGATCTACAGGTGAATGCGGCGCCCATAGAAGAGGGTTCCAAGCAAGGGTTGATTTCAGCCCATGTCACAACTTCGGTGGCACTTCTTCACAGTAAGTTCCTTTCAGTCCATAATGGCACGATTGCTGGCAATCATCTGTCGCCGCCGGAGACGAGCCGTAGTGCTGGATAGCATATAATGTTCACTATGAAATCGGCGACTACCTCGCTACAAAATGATAGTAAACACCGCCCCTGGTGCTGTCTCCTTGGTCTGACCGCACCGTCGCCGAACCAGCTATCTCGCACGTGATTGCTGCTAGGAGAATAGGCCAGGATGATTGGACCGTTGTGCCAATCACCCCTGACCGGAGCTTTATCATCTTGAATACTCCTGTCCTGGTCAAGCTGATGTTGCGCTTGCACATCTCTGTGACGAGACGAACCACCGGTCTTGGAGACTCTCGGAGAAATGAGGACGCAGTGGCGTCTCTGCTTCTTAGCGCGGCGTGGAAGCAGTGAGCATACAGAGCCGAAATACGGCTAGGTTTTGGCTCTTTGGTCAAAATGGTGATCAGCCCCAGTAGTCGGTCGCCGCGGTCAGGGCTGTAGCTTTCCTACGACTTTCCGCAAATGGGTCGCTTCCGGCTGAGCCCGTATCTCAACAGGACGGAAGCCATCGAGCGTCGCCATGACTGGTAGAAAGGGACCACGTGAGGCTGGTCGCGCCCCTCTTGAGTCGCGTTTGTCGATTGCAACACGGCCTGTCGAGTAAGTAATCAGTGGCCCATCTTTGCTGAACGGACTAGCTTCATCAGCAGCGGACCGGTCCAGTTCGAACGTGCCGAGATGAGACTGTCACGTTTGGGTCCGCCCCTGACGCGAGCAGCCTTTCTAAGAGGTCCCTCTTCTCAACCAACGTCCTACCGTCTTCCCGTCGCGTCTGAGCAAACAAAGCCAGCTCAAGCGGATATTGTACATAATGCCCCAAGTGGAGGTCAGCGCCGGGGACCAAACGGTCCGTCCCTGTCGCGTCCGCTCCGGCTCCCAAGAGGCTCTGGGCAACCAAACAAGCCTTCCTCGCAGGCCAGGCTTAGTGGTGACACGTGCCACGCTTCGATAGTTGTCGGCTTGTTGACGTCGGCATGGTGCCGCTTGAGATGCGATATGATGTCCGCCGGAGCAGTCGAAAGCAGTGAGTGGATCAATGGCGTATCGCCGTTTCTGTCGCCTGCGTTGATGTCCATCCCTCTCTTCTACGAGAAAGCTGACGACTTCCTTGAGGCCAGCAGCAGCAGCTTGATGTAGGGCGTTGATTCGAAACTACTTGACTCGAGATTGGCCCCTGCGCAGAAGGCTCAAGGACAGTGATGCGTCCTTCTTCATAAGCGCTATGAACAAAGGCGTCCGGAGTTGAAAGTCTGGGGCGCCGTCGACGTTGACGCCTTGCTCAGGAGGAAGGTGGCTATCCGTTCTCTGCCCGTTGACGCAGCCAGATACAGCGGGGTGACGGAGAACACAGTTTCATGGCAGAGCTCCGGCAATGCCATCGACAAAGGCGAGTCGAAATCTGCACCAGCCTTAGAGGCGGCTTGGAGAGTTCTTAGCGCAATGTCGTCATCCTGACAACTAGCTATGGTTTTAAAAACTGCCGAGGACCCATGATATCTGACGTTATCCTGGTACAGAAGAGGGCCGAAAAACGTGTTCCACGCACGACAACAGCGCGGGAAAGACGACTGCGTTGGAGCTTCGCAGCAA
The DNA here is from genome assembly GCA_014706365.1 of Colletotrichum australisinense (nom. inval.). Taxonomy (NCBI): domain Eukaryota; kingdom Fungi; phylum Ascomycota; class Sordariomycetes; order Glomerellales; family Glomerellaceae; genus Colletotrichum; species Colletotrichum australisinense (nom. inval.). The sequence goes on from JABKAN010000003.1 coordinate 6,159,764, forward strand.
CCAAAGACCTGCCATACAATCTCGAGCGGTATCCTAGCCATTTTTGTGGTCGAGTTCGAGGTATTACCGGGGATAGTTACCTTGAGACGAGCTACGAGTGCAGGTGACCCTGAACTTATCTCGTTTCGCTTTTCTTCATCTAAAATTGGAGCAAAAAGCTTTCCACACGGAAGAGACCGAAGTCATTTCTACTGCCCCTACTACAGTACATATCTCAACTTCTCTCTTGAGTGGCTCCGCGGCCATCAGTTATCAAACCTCTCCGCGGCTATCAGCTCCTCTTACTGTACTGTGCCATCCAGCTTCTAGATGATCATCCCTGGCATACATACAGTAGCGTCTTACTTCGTACAGTTCTACAGTGCAAGGTCGGAGACTGATCAACATGCCGAAACTCGATTGCCCTATCTGAGGCCTTTCCTGAAGCATACATGTGCAGTGTACATAGCCCACATGCTGCTTCCTCTTTGCCACACGTTTTCGATGTTTGAAAAGCCAAAGCTGCTCTTCAGACATCGGATAATGGCTGAGTTCTTTATTCACAAACAGAAGGCGGAGATAACATGCCATGCGACAAGGCGAGTGCCGAACTGCTCTGGGATCTACTTCATAAACCCCATCTCCGGGCCCTTGAGTACGTGGTGGTCTGTATATAGTGTGAAGAATCCAGGGCGCTATGTTGTTGCAATTTATGCATCGAGGTTCGCTGGAAAGAGGACACGTGCACCTTCCCATATAATGTTGCAGCTTTGGACGACTTGCTGACAGGAATGCTAAGGTCTAGGAAGATCTAATCGGCTGTCACGTAAACACATGATCAGGTAAGCCGGAACTTGCTGCTGTTTACGTCTTCTCAGGCTATACCAGAGGTACTCATAGTTTGACTACTGATCTTGGCTTTCGTCTGAAAAGCAGGAAAGACTGTGGTGTGCCGTAATCCATCCATGCAGTCGAACCTCTGGTGGTCTGTGCTTCCCTATGCTCCCAGCTTGTGGGGCCGAGTCACCACGCTTGTTTTAACTTCTTTGCTACATGGCCAATGAAAAGGCCGCCTTCCAACGACATCTGCTTTCTGCTCTTCCACGCTATTGACAAAGCTCGTTTCGAAAACGGGTCGCATCAGTACAATGACGTAGCCATGGTGACCCCGCGGACGCACGCTCCCCGTCTTTTCTTTCTGGTTGGGGTCAGTTTTGGCGGAAGACCGAATCGGGATGTTGACGTTAGGCTAGCACGCTGGCAGAGGGCAACATGGCAAGCAGTACTGACGCAGCAACGCCCGAATCGCCCAACGATTTGGTTGGGCTCCCGATGGTATCTGGTCCCGTTTTGCCAGATGGCATGTCCTGAACCCATCACTTCCCTGGTTTCACTCCCGTACCTAGCCTAGCCTGCCGCCACGAAGGCGCTGTAGTTCAATGCTGCATGATACGATAGCTGGAGCAAGGGAAGACCGTCTTGCTTTGTTGGTATGTAAATATATGGTAGATACGGGCAAATCGTGAGTTCGTTGCTATCCCGAAACAGGATGACAGTACTCCAAGGGCACTGTACATGTGGTTCAGCAAGGGTACTGTACGTGTGGTTCAGCAAGTAGGATCGTGAAACCGATTGTTGTTATGACTTGCGCTCGTCACGGAGTTTTGATCACCGAAATCATGATTGCCGGTCACCATCGATGCGCGGCTTGTAACAATGTCCTCTGGCACTATGAGAGGGTCCCAGAACTTTGATTGCGCCTCCTGCTGTCGTTCCTAGCCGCAGGAGTGTTAAGATATGCGCAGAGTATACATTCCAGATTATGTAGTACTGTATTCTCTACGAGAATGCAGATTCGTTTCAAACACCGTCATGAAGCGTCACATCGCTGCATATCACCCGTACTGTGTCATCATGGACGAAGGAAATAGCCGGTTCCCTTAGCCATCAAGAGTTATCCTTACCCACAGCAGAATCCGCGGTCAAAACTAGCATCGAACAGGCGAGGCTCACTCGGGGGTAATGGCGGCTGCCCCTCTCAGCGCGTCATTCAATTCAGCCCAACCAATCAACCAAGCCAATCAATGTTTCGCTGAGATTCAATCATTCAATTAATCAACTTGAGGGCCTGATTTGAGTTGATTGGGTTGAGTGAAGCGCTGGATCTTCTTGTTAGAAATGATTGATATGAGACCAATGAGCCGTCAATATGTGGTACTCGTCACGCTTGGGCTGGCTGTTACATTCACTCACCTAGCTCTAAACCATCGTGGACTGGGTATCGTTGGAATAGTCATGTCGCAGTAGCCTTGATAGGCATTGCAAGAGGACCTATGCACCGAGACTTTCATAACGTCATCACGAAACAAGATCGTTCAGCCCTCAATTTTACAGCAGAGTGACAACAATTGGTACGAAGACGCTAGTTGATTGTTACTGGTGAATTGAAATCCGATGTCCTCGAAGCACAAGATGTCTCTCAGACGTGGCCGACCAGACTTCGGCTACAGAATGTAGTGCTTCAATCCAAACCTTCAGGAGGATCAAAAATAAGAGGAGCGATTGAAAGTCCGGCATGAAATCAGCCATCCTCGAAAACCCTGATTCCTGCCCATTTCATGTATTCTTAGGGCCTGGCGTGACCGAGTTAACCCTGCTTCCGTCAACTGAACGGGATGCTTACGAGGAGCTAGTCTGAAAGCATGGTCCTGCCGTGAACGTTTGATTTGGTGTATCTTCCACAACATCAGCAGCGCGATACACATAAAACACCGCCAGAGGGAATACCCATTTCGGCCGTCATTGTTGATGAGCAAGGTTTCATGTTATCAAAGTAGACTGCCATCGTCATTTGCCTGTGCACTTCGTGTGAGTGCTTAAGGTGCCGCCCTGAATCGTGCCACAAACGATCGGCGGAGCTCAAATTGGCTGTCGCATCGAGGACATAAGAAGCACTTCGATCAAGAGAAAGGAAACACACAGCGTTCCGAAGCCCAACCTGCAGAACTTTTCATTGCATCATGAAACCAAGCTTATGTATCAGGCCTTACTTCCAGCATTCTTCATCCATGAAGCGCTCTGTGATGGACCGGAGACCCGACTTATCACCTGCATGTGCTCCATGGAGCTGCCTGCCACAACTTCTGCAGTGCGGCCTGCTGGGGAACAGAACCTGCTCATACGAGGAAAACATACGACAAGACTGGAGAAATCGCCACGGAGGATCGTGGAGACTTCTGGGACAGCGGACAGGAGGAGGAAAACCGCTGATTACCACGGTTACGCTTACATCGACACGTCTGCGTCTACAATCATCGCTCTCGGTGACGCAT